>JAJHZJ010000373.1:990262-2233493 GCA_023548195.1 Bettongia penicillata ogilbyi | reverse complement strand
GGAGAAGCTTTCATGCCACCGATGTAATAATGACAGATGGCATTTGTATAGATAGTACCTGAAGATTTGCAAAGTCCTTTATATATGGGAGTTCATTCGATCTTCATAACAGCATGAGATATTACCATTTTATAGGTGTAAGTGCCATTACTAAGAGAAGTTAATCAACTTTTCCAGGGTCTTTCTTGTGGAAAGTATCAGAGGCAAGATTCAATTTCCATCCCCTTCTCACTCCTAATCCAACATTCTGTCCACTTACACATATGGTGTCAAACTCAAATTGAAATGATGACCACTAATCCATACATAAGGATCTTTATTGACTTAGTTTTTAAATGCATTGTTCTCTATATTTTATTATATCTTTATTTATTTTGTTAAATATTTCCTAACTGTAATTTTTTTTTTGTGGGGGGAAGAAATCGGGGCTAAGTGACCTGCCCAGGGTCATACAGCTAGTAAGTTTCTGAGGTTGGATTTGAACTCAGGTCTTCCTGACTCCAGGGCCTAACTCCATCCACTGTGCCACCTAACTGGCCCTCCCAATTACATTTTAATCTGGTTCTGCCACACTTGGGAGTGTTCCAGGCCACAGGAACTCTGAGCAGTTCACTTGACATGTCTGACATGACTTATTTATGTCCTCCTGACACAGGGGCAAGGCTATGTTGAGGCATCAAAGGAAGACATCAGAGGAGAGATAGTGATGAGGAGGATAATAGTAGCTGAAAGGAGGCAGCATGATAGAGGATTGGGGGTCAGAGGACCTGGGTTCAAATCCTGCCTCTGCAGCTTACTAGTTCTGTGGTCTTAAATCCTAGCCTTGCTTTCCTCATGATTAGATTGTAAACCCCTGGAGGGCAGGTTGTGTCTTACTTTTGTTTCTCTATTTCAGGTGCTAAACTCAGTGCTTAACACATAGTCAGCACTTAAAATAGATTTTTAAAACTTCCCTCATCTTTCGGATGAGAAGTGTGGACTTGGATGGCTCCTAAAGTTTCTCCTAGCTGTAAATCTGTGATCTTGACAAGGCATGTTCAACAATGGATTTTACACCAATTATCTCATTTTAAAGTTCACAAAAGCTTAGGGAAGTAGGTAGGGCAAAGTATATGGTTACCAAGATACAGCAAATGGGCTTGACATGTTATCATGCCCAGGGAGGCCTGGGCAGCATCCAGAACTAACTAGACCCCATTTGTGTTTTAATGAGGATTTAGGCCTGAATGTGCCAAAGGGACCAAAGGCCAAGTCCCCTAGAGAGGCCACTCTTTGGGATTGTCCTTTATGGTTAGCTTAGGGCTGTTGCAGGGTAAATATCAGCCCTGGTTTTCAGACTCACAGTCTCCTGTGTCTCTACTGAGCCAGGAGTGTCTGGGCCTCCCCATGACTGCTTCCACTTCTCCTTTGCTGTGCTTTACTCCCCCAGATTCTGTCCCCCATGTCCGAAGGCTTGTTCCACAGAGCAATCATGCAGAGTGGTGTGGCCATCCTCCCTGGCTTGATGTCTTCCAGCTCAGAATCAATTATAAATGTAAGTTCCTTGTTCTTTAGTCATTGTAATCACACTTATACTTCCTTAGGCTTATTGGCCTCCCAATCCCATGGCCCAGTGTCCCATTTACTTTCTGGCTCTCCTGGGCTATAAGAAGGTGCACTGGAATGTCAATGAATGTGCAAGCTGAAAGTTACCATAGATATCATCTATGATGATATCATTTTACAGAAGAGGAAACTGAGGCACAGAGAGGGAGGATTCAGTTCCTGGCTCTGCTTCTTCCTTTGCCTGTGGTTTTAGGTAAGGCATTTCCTTCTTGGGGCCTCAGTTTCTTCCTCTGTAAAAGTGGGTATGATTAGATGGTTTGTAAAGTCCCCTCTAGTTCCAAATTCTATTTTCTGATACCCCCAGAAGTGCAGCAAGAGTTCCTTGAGGCAGCCCAGGTACAGGTTAGATGGAATGATCTTCCTTTCTGGTTCTGTCATTGTGTGGCTTGGCCAAGGTCACACAATCAGTTGGTGACTGAGCTGGGACCAGAACTGAGGTCTCTGAGCCAATGTCAGGGTTCTTTCAAAATACCAGACACCATCAAGTGTCCTTTAGAGATATTTAGGTCTTTTCTCCCTGAGTAAATGGTAAACTCTTTGGGAGCAGGGATTGTGTCCTTGTAACCTGCCCCTGCCTATCCCCATCCCCGTTGGCTAGCACCAAGCCCTGTATGTAGTTGACTCATGATTGGGGTACTCACCCCCTTAGATGACAGATTCCAACTTGGCGTCCTCCTTACCATTACTCCATCACTACCTATAGAAATGATTCTTTGCTAGTTTACTACTGAATACACTAGAATTCTTTCATTAGAGTGAGCATGCTAATTCTTTCTGGTTTCTTCTTTGTAGCACATTGCCAATCTGTCTGTTTGTGAGAATTGTAGTTCAGCCGCCATAGTTGAGTGCTTAAGAAACAGAACTGAAAGGGAGATCCTGGCCATTAGCAAGGTATGTAATCTGAGACTGAAGGATTCCTGAGTGAGAACTGCCATATCAACCTAGGGCAGGGGCTGGATACCCATTCTTGATACTCTTTCTTCACTCCCTCCTTTGGTGGGGAAAGAGGAAAGAATCTTGAGAAGGTCGCTAGTTCTCTGGGTCTCAATTTTCTCCTGTATAAAATGAGGAACTTGAACTTAATGGTCTCTCAGGGTCCTTCCAAGGTCTTTTCCAGCTTTAACATTTTTACTTTCTAGGATCCTTTCCAATCCCAGCATTATGCTTTAAACTTTGGTGTTCTTAGGCACCTTCCAGCACTGGACATCCTATGTTCTATGCCCCAGTTCTAACGTTCTCTAATTCTTTGTTCTAAGGGTCTTTCCTATTCTAATATTCTGTTCTAATACCCCTCCCCACTTTAATATCTTACAGTTCTATGAGTTTATGGATTTTATCAATGGGATTGTGGAGTACCCTGATGGGATTTTGTCTCAGAAATATGTATACTCATGTGAAGGGCAGATGAGATGGCGTTGAGAAGACAAGAAGCTATTGCAATAGGGCAGAATGGCAGTAAAGAAGTAATGAACTGGGAAAGGGATGTGTGGGATGAACATTGTGGAGAGACACTAGCCTTTTTTTTTGTGCTTTTTTTCTTTAGATTTTAAGGGTAATCCCTGGTGTGGTTGATGGCCAGTTCCTTCCCAAGCATCCTGAAGATCTCTTGGTTTCTGGAAAGTTCCACCATGTCCCCAGCATCATCGGTGTCAACAACCATGAATATGGTTGGTTAATTCCTGTGGTAAGACCCTTGATTTTTCTACCACCAATTCTCCTGCATAAGTGAAATGGGTCAAAAGGATAAGCTGTACACACCTTTTTGGAATTTTGGTATTTTTAATCTCTAAAGAGTAACAGAATTTCAAAGTTGGAGGCCAATCCGGAGCTGAATTTCTATGGCATGCATCACAAGTGGGTGTCTAGCCTTTATTTGAAAACATCCAAGGAGAGGAAACCTGCTATCTCTTGAAACCTCCTATTTCACTTTTAAACGCTCTAGCTGTTCAATGGGTATCATTCCATCAAGTCTCTTTTAACTTCTGCTCATTGTTGCTCCATATTCTGCTCTCTAGTCACACAGAGCAAGTTTTTTTTTTCCTTCCAAATTCTCTCTTCCACATGACAGCCCAGAAAATACTTAGACAGTTACTATGTCTGTCTCTGTCCACCCTTCCACACCCTACTCAGTTTTCTTCTCTAGGCTAAACATCCTTGGTACCTTTAACCAATCCCTAATATGGGATGAATTGAAGCCCTTTGTCATCCTATTTATACTCCCCAAGATACTCTCTAAACACTCTTCTACAATGTAGTGCTCAGAACTGAACACAGTATTCTATGTGTGGTATGACCAGAGCAGGGTACAAAGGAATTAGCATCTCCTTATTCCTGGAAGCTCTGACTTTCTTAGTGCAACTCAAGGTCACATTGCATTTTTTCATAGCATATTACAGTATGGAATTATAATTAACTTGTGATCTATCAGTCCCCCCAGTTCTTTTTTTTTTAAAAAAAATGCTATCTAACCATACATCCCTCATCTTGTACTTGCCAAATCAATTTTTCCTGAGCCCAAGTGTATGGTTTTGCATTTGTCTCCATGAAATTTAGTCTTCTTAAATTTGGTCCAGTGCCCTGAGCCATTAAGATCCTTTGACAGCTTGACTGCATCATTCTTAATTCTATGGCATTTTCAAATCAGATATGTCTACAATCTTTGCCTTTAGCAAATTTGCCCTGTTCCAGGCTTCCCTAAAAGAGTCCCTCCTCCAAACCCAACTTTCCAAGAATTGGATAACTAATTTTACCTACAGATTTCTTCAGAGAGGCCTAAGACAGTTCTAGTTGCCTTTGGCTAAAATATTCTCTACAAGTTTCTGTATCTTAAAGGCACACCAATACCAGTTCACATTGACACAATACTCTATAGTTTATATAACAAAACAAAACAAAAATTGTCTTCGGTGTAGTAGGCACTTGACAACGTAGAGGCTGCAAAGACAATCATCCCCATTTTTGCAGATGAGAGAAATGAGGTTCAGGGGAAAGAAATAATTGTCCTACAGCAAGTCAGTGATAGAGATGAATATAGAACTCAGGTCTCCTAACTTCAGGCCAAATCTCCTTCCTAAAGGACTACAGTTCTTTAGAAGTGAAGGTCATTGAGTCTATGGGGATATTAGACATGCCATTAACATTGAGATAACTATACATCCTTTGACTATCTGAAGGATTTGCACTTAGGTTGCTTTTTGTGCTCGTATGGGTTACATTGAACTATTTGCATGGGTCAGATGAAGAAAATTCTGTGTGTTTCATTTTTAGTATGATAGAGCACTGTGAGTATTTGGCATTGTGTACATATTGGGCATTATGCAATCTGCCCTAAGCCTTGCTTGGTGTGTCCTGATCATTGTCCAGTGTGTGCTGGGCCATGTTCAGTAAACACTGGACATTGCATCATAGGCCTGATGTTATTTGGTGTGTGCTATGTATTATTTGGGAATGATTAAACAAATCCATGGGGAGGGAGTTAGTGTAAAGGGCAAAATGGCGATCAAACTAGTTTTAAAATGTGTAAACTTCCCCAAGTGTACTCATGGTGTGGCTTTTCTCTCTCTGTAGAGTGTAGGTATGTCTAAATTCAAAGAAGAGATGACCAAAGAAGACATCAAAGAAATATTGCTAAGCCCATTCATGGTAAGGTATATAAAAACAGACTCATCTTGTTACTTTCTTCTTTCCTAGTCCTAGATTCATAGGGTCACGGAGTTGGAAGGGGTCAGCACAACAGCTCTGTAGACCTTCAGTTTGGTAGTCAGTCTAATACCTCTTCTCTCCCATACTTTTCTTCAGAGCCTCCCAAACACTGAGCTAGCTCTGGCAATGAGTGTATCAACCTGATTGTCAATGTGTACATACCTTGGAAAATACACTACCAAGGTAAATGAACTTAACCATAGCATTCAAAACTTCTCCATTTTTTGTAAACAACAGTTCTACATATGGATGGTGTGGTGGTCGCTGATGAAGCACCTGTGTTTTCCTGGTTGTTCTCTTTCACCTAATTATTAGGCCAAAATTAGCACAGGCAGCAGAAAATTGATCCATACATCAAAACTCAGATTCAGAGGCTGCATTGAGTGCACAATCATCTGCAAACAGAAAATCATGCACCAACACTCTCTCCACTTTGGTCTTGGCTTGTAGTCTTTTTAAATTGAAGAATTTACCATCAGTACAGTAGCTGACCTTGATGCCTTGTTCATTCTCATTGAAAACTTTTGACAACATGGATGAAAACATCATGCTAAAAAGCATGGGAGCAAGTACACAGCCCTGTTTCACTCCATTGATGACTGGAAGGCATGAGAGCATTGTCCACTATCTAGAACCCAGGTAAACATGCCAGCATGAAATTGACGGACAATACTGATGAACTTCTCTGGGCAACCAAATTTTGACATAATTTTCCATAAGCCCTCAAAACTAACAGTATCAAAGGCCTTGGTCAGATCTATAAACATTGTGTAGAGACCTCTGTTCTGCTCCTGGCATTTCTCCAAGAATTGTTGGGCAGCAAACATCACAATGACTGTTCCTCAGCCCTTTCTGAAGCCACAATGGTTCTCAGGTAGATAACCATCTTCCAGGTGAAGGATCAGACTATTAAGGAGGACTCTAGCAAGAATCTTGCCAGCAATGACTAAGGGAGAGATCCCCCTGTGATTGCTGCAGAACAATCTATTCCATTCACCTTTATAGTGATGGACAATGGAGGCATCCTTGAACTCCTGGGGGATAACCTCCTCTTGCAATAAAACCTGGAAAATTTCAGTCAGCTTTTGTATGAGCAATGGTCCCCCTACCTTGTAAATCACAGCTGGAGTACAATCAGCAGCAAAAACCTCTTCTTCAATTGGAAGTTCAGCTAAGGAGGGATTGGCTTCAATCTGAGATAAATGTTCAATGGCCTCAGCATTGATTGATGATGGCCTGTTGAGAACACTATGGAAATGTCTGACCCATCTCTCTAGGATCGTGTCCTTATCACTAACCAATGTGACTCAGTCATCACTGAGTAGTTGTGATGCACCATAGATTTTTGGTCCATAAATAGCTTTCAGGGAATCCCACAGCATTTTGGATTGTTATTATCAGCGTAAAACTGAATTTCATCTGCTTTCTCGCTGAGCCAGGAATTCTGCATCTCTCTAAGTTTTGCTTGTACTTTACTTTTGATGAAATTAAATGCTGCCTTCTTAGAGGTGGATGAACTATCCTGCTGGTAAATCCTGTGTAGTTCTCGTTTTTCATTTAGCAGCTTCTGAATTTCCCCATCATTTTCATCAAACCAGTCTTGGTGTTTGTGAATGTTCTGACCTAGATGAGCAAATGCAGTGCTGCACACCAAATCTGTGAAAGCTGCCCACTCTTTTTCTGCTCTACTGTTGCCAAATGTATGTTGCTCAGCTTTTCCTCCAAGTTAGCAACAAACTGTTCACACTCAGAGAAGAGCTCTGATTTGTTGACAATAATTCTTCTGGTAGTCATTTTGCTTTGGAGCTGGTACTTTTGAAGAACGCAAATATTAATTTGGAAAGGATAAGTCTATGATGAGTCCAACACTCTGCACCACACATTGCCTTTGTCACTCTCACATCCTATCTATCTCTTTTCCTTACAATCACAGTCTATTAGATGCCAATATTTGCTGCAAGGGTGCGTCCATGAAGTTTTATTGCATTTAGGTAAATGTAAAACAATGTTAGTGATGAAAAGCTAATGCAATGCACAAGTCTTCAGCAGTAAATGACCATTGCTGTTGCTGTTTCCAACTTCATTCCTCCCTAGGACTCCCTGTTAAGTCTGGTAGTTGGAGCCTGCTTGACCATGAAAGTCACCCAGAATATTAAGCTTGTGCTCTTTTGGCACATTGATGATAAGGGTCTCCAGGTCTTCATAAAATTTTTCTTTGATCTCACCAGGATTCGTCATGATGGAATCACAGGCACTGACGATGGTGGCATGACATTTTCCTGCAAATAGCTAATTGCATTGTCATTGGCAAGTATATCAGCTTGCTGACTAGATTAGTTTTGATTGCAAAGCCTATGCCAGCTTCACGGTGCTCCCCTTCACTGCATCCCCTCCAGAAAAATGTGTATCCAGCTCTGACTTCAGTTAACTGGCCTTCATTTGCCAGCCTTGCTGCACTTAGGGCTGCTATTTGGATGCCATACCTATTGAGTTCTCTTGCAACAAGAGCAGATAATCTTTCAGGTCTACTAGATTTTGTGTTGCCTATAAGTATGTGTACTTTTCATGTGCTGATGGTGAGCAGAATCATCTTTGCAGGTGTTTTTATACATTTTGTACATTTTTGTGCATCTCAACCACATAATGGGATTCCCCACCTGCATGGTAATCAGGCCAGCGTTGGGTAAGCAGAAAATTTTTAGGGAACCTTTTCTAGACTCCTTCCTCATGCTGAGAGGTGAGCAGTGTAATCCTTAAAAGGATGCTCAGATAGCCAGGGGGCTGCCAAATCCCTCTGCTACTTCCATTGAGAAACGACCCTATGGCCTGAGCCACCTGTATCCAGGCTTGTGACTTAAGTTTCCAGTGTATGCCCACCTGCTGCTTCATCACTTGCCTGTTGCCACAGGATTTTGAGATAGGTATAATAGTAAAATGGTATGGGTGATGTCTTTTGATTCATGAGTAAACTGGATTTAAGTGAGGCAAAGTTTCATGAAGTCGTCAGCCTCTCTCTCTCCTCCAGAGTCATCATAGTCCAGTAGCAGGACAAAATCAAGATGACTGGAGATGGCTCAGGATTCAGTGGATGTCCTTGGCATCTTTGGTGTCCAAACAAGCTCTAAGCACTCTACATCGCCTGCTTCATCTGCCTTGTTGGGCATTGGAACAAATTGTTCTCATCCACCCATTCCACCAGGGGAAGTCTTCATATACTTGGGGTAGACACCCCCCTAACTCACCAATGGGTTTAAGACCCCTTGGTTGCCCTCAACTTGGTTTGAGCCATCTGCCAAAACAGTTTACCAAGGTGTGGCCGCTGTGCACAGCTTCTTGGAATCACAGGTGAGATTTGGGTGGAATAGGTGGACACAAAAGGTGGAAAGCAGCCCCGAAAAGGGCTCAGCAGCTATCAAACCAAAGGTCCTCCCTGAACACACCCTACACCCCAGGGGCACTAACATACTGTTGGTGGAGTTGTGATGATCCAAACATTCTGGAGAGTAATTTTGAACAATGTCTAAAGAGCTCAGGGAGGCTGAGGCCAAGATGGTGGAGTAACAGCACAGACTTTCTGTGTTGTCTTGGCTCCTACCAAGTCCAGCTAAATACCTATAAAAAAATGGCTCTAAACAAATTCTAGAGTTGCAGAATCCATAGAATGATGGAGTGAAGCAAATCTCCAGCCTAAGACAGCCTGGAAGGTCACCAGGAAGTGTCTAACATGCCACGCTGGGAACAGAGTGCAGTCCAGTGTTGGCCACAAGTGCACAAAGAAGACCTGAGTAGGCCTTGAGGAGACTGAATCTCTCACACCTGTGTTGGTTTCCAGACTTCATGATCCCAAAATGCTGAGGATAAATTGGAAGGTCAGTGGGAAAAGCCTGTGGGACCAGTGGAGGAGAGTGGAGTGATCAGGCCCCAGTCCCAACACAGCAGAGGGGGAGGGGGCAAAGGAACCCACAGCAGCCACAGTAGCAGGAGGAGCAGCTGCAGCCACTGTTTCTGCAGCTCTAGGCCCACAGATTGTAGGGGGATCAAGTGGCTGACAGTACACATGCCACCCAAACTGGAAGCAGAGAACTATCTTGACAAAGAGTTCAAAAGTCACATGAATGGCTGGGGAAATGAGCAAAAACCAGAAAAAGAAACAGACTATAGAATCTTACTTTGGTGATGAGGAAGACCAAAGCATGCAACAGAAGAAAACAAAGTCATAGTTCCTCCATCCACATTCTCCAAAAAAAATATGAAGTAGTCTCAGGCCATGAAAGAGCTCAAAAAGGATTTTGAAAGTCAAATAAGAGAAATAGAATAAAAATTGGGAAGAGAAATGAGAGTGATGCAAGAAAATCATGAAAAGTGAGTCAACAGCTTGCTAAAGGAGACCCAAAAAAATGCTGAATAAAATAACACTTTAAAAAAAAGACTAGCCCAAATGGCAAAAGAGATCCAAAGAGCCAACGAGGAGAAGAATGCCCTAAAAAGCAGAATTGGTCAGATGGAAAAAGAGATCCAAAAGCTCACTGAGGAAATCCTTAAGGATTAGAATGGAGCAGATGGAAGCTAATGAAAAATCAAGAAATTATAAAACAAAACCAAAGGAATGAAAAAATAGCAGACAATGTGAAATATCTCATTGGAAAAACAATTGACCTGGAAAATAGATCCAGGAGAGACAATTTAAAAATTATGGGACTACCTGAAAGTCATGATCAAAAAAACAGCCTAGATATCACCTTTCATGAAATTATCAAGGAAAATTACCCTGATATTCCAGAACCAGAGGGCAAAATAAATATTGAAAGAGTCCACCAATCACTTCCTGAAAGAGATATGAAAAGAAAAACCCGTAGGAATATTGTAGCTAAATTCCAGAGTTCCCAGGCCAAGGAGAAAATATGGCAAGCAGCCAGAAAGAAACAATTGTGGAAATATAATCAGGATAACACAAGATCTGGCAGCTTCTACATTAAGGGATTGAAGGGCTTGAAAATATGATATTTCAGAAGTCAAAGGAGCAAGGATGAAAACCAAGAATCACCCACCCAGCAAAACTGAGTATAAATACGTCAGGGGAAAAAACTGTCATTCAGTGAAATAGAGGACTTTCAAGCATTCTTGATGAAAAGACCAGAGCTGAACAAAAAATTTGATTTTCAAACACAAGAATCAAGAGAAGCATGAAAAGGTAAACAGGAAATAAATCATAAGGGACTTTCTAAAGTTGAACTGTTTACATTCCTACATGGAAAGATATTATTTGTATTTGTAATTTGTAATTCTTGAGACTTTTCTCAGTATTTGGGTAGTTGGAGGGATTATATACATATAGACAGAGGGCACAGGGTGAGTTGAATAGGAAGGGATGATACCTAAAAACATAAAATTAAGGAGTGAGAGAGGAGTATATTGGGAAGAGAAAGGGAGAAATGGAATGGGGCAAATTATCTCTCATAAAAGAGGCAAGAAAAAGCTTTTCCAATGGAGGGGAAAAGGGGGAGGGAGATGAGGGGGAAAAGTAAAGCCTATTCTCAACACATTTGGCTTAAGGAGGAAATAACATGCACACTCAATTTGGTATGAAAATCTATCTTACACTACAGGAAAGTAGGGGAGAAGAGAAGAAGTGGGGTGTAGGGGGGATGATAGAAGGGAAGGCAAATGGGAGGAGGAAGTAATTAGAAGTAAACATTTTTGAGGAGGAACAAGATCAAAAGAGAGAATAGAATAAATGGGGGGCAGGATATGATGGAATGAAATAAAGTTAGTCTTTTTACAACACAACTTTTATAGAAATCTCTTGTATAACTACACATGTATAACCTATATTGAATTGTTTGCCTTCTCAGTGCAGATGGGTGGGGAGCAAGGAAAGGAGAGATGCTGGAACTCAAAGTTTTAAAAATGAATGTTAAAAATTCTTTTTACATGCAACTGGGAAATAAGAAATACAGGTAATGAAGTATAGAAATCTATCTTGCCCTACAAGAAAACAGAGGAGATGGGAATAAGGGAGAGGAGGGATATGATAGAAGGGAGGGCAGATTGAGGGAAGGGGTAATTAGTATGTACAGTGTCTTGAGGTGGGAGGAGGGGAGAGATGGGGAGAAATTTTGGAACTCAAAAGCTTGTGGAAATGAATATTGAAAACTAAAAATAAATTTTAAAAAAATAATAAAAAATAAAATAAAGAGCTATAAAACTGTGCCTACCCAGCAATAACAGCAGTAGGTCTATATCCCAAAGAGATCAAAGAAAAAGGAAAAGGACTTGTATGTATAAAAATATTTATAGCAGCTCTTTTTGTGGTGGCAAATAATTGAAAACTGAGAGGATTCTCCATCATTTGGGGTAAGGCTGAACAAATTGTGGTATATGATTGTAATGAAATACTATTGTGTTATAATGCTGAGCAGAATGGTTTCAGAAAAACCTGAGACTTATATGAACTGATGCAAAGTAAAGTGAACAGAATCAGAATATTGTCCATAGTAACAACAAAATTGTACAATGATCAACTATGAATGACTTAGCAGTTCTGATCGATACAATGATCCAAGAAAATTCTGAAGGACTTAAGATGAAAAATGTTATCTACTTCTGAAGAAAGAACATGGAACCTGAGTGTAGACTGAAGCATACTTGTTTTCATTTCATTTTTCTTGCCTTTTTTTTAACCAACACAACTAATAGTATATTTCTTGCCTTCTTAAAGGGTGGGGAAGGGGTAGAAGAGAAGGTGAGAATCTAGAATTCAAAAAAATTTTAAAGAATGTTTTAAAAAAATAATGATAAATCTAAAAGAAAAGAAACCATTTTAAAGCATATGACCTTGCTGTTGTTAATGAGTTGTTTCAGTCAAGTCCAACATTTCATGATCGCATTTGGGTTTTCTTGGCCTTAAAAAGTACCTAATAACTACTTCTTGACTTGACTAGAGACCAGGGAATTTTCTATTGGGTAAAATCAGTGCTTCTCTTTTGACTGAGCTAATCTGTAGAAGGGTTCGTTCAGTCTGTGCATTTTCTGGCATACTCCAATCTGATTTCTGTTCACTCTCTGCTTAGATAAATATGTTGACACTACTCACAATTTGTGATAATCATGCTGGGGAACATTGGTAGTGATGGGGTTGGGATGTGGACCCCTAAAAGGAAAAGACCATGCCTTTGGGACTTGGGCCCCAAAGCCCCTGACCCTAGATCTCTGGCATTGCCTGAGACACCCAGCCCATTCCATCAATAATTCTTTTAACTTCACTTTCACTGGGGCTCTCCCACCACTTAACTCCTTCCATTGCCTGCACCTGGCCGCACCCCAGGCTACTAGCCACTCCCTAATCCCATCCAGATCTTCCCATAGTCTTTCTGTATAAAATATCAATCTTACCCCTCATCAACTGCTCGGATTCTTAAATCTGGCCTGCTTGTATTCATGCAACAAGTAGCACAGACTCACTAGGAATCTCACCCACTCCAAATGGTGTTTTAATAAGCTACTTGGACTGAAAGGCTTAAATGGTCGAATTCTTTCAAGGCAGACCCTTGCATTTCAAGACTCCCAAGACCTCTAGACTGCTTGGGCTACTCCTCCTTCATTAAAAAATAATGTCCAGGAAAGCAGGCTGAACATAAAAAAATCATGCTCCCAGACCCACAACATTTAGAGCAACAGATATAATTCTGATGTAGGAGACTTCTCTCTCAGAGGAGAACTGAGGGGCCAGCCAGTAGTCCCTTCTGTTCCCTTTCAGGCAAAAACCTGGGCAGCTGGCAAGATTTCAGAGATATCTACCGGTTCCTCCTAGTGAGCTGCATTTAAACCAGACAACAACAAAAACTTAAACTGAATCTAGGCCATCAAAAGAACAAACAAATCTAAAATAAAGACTCCCATAGAACTGAAGCCTGGGACTTAATGCCCACCTGACCCAGAAAAACAGAAAAACAAAAAATAATGCACTTCCTTTGAGACAAAACCTCAATGCCCTCAAAAACCACAGTTAAACAATTTCTAAAGCTTTTTTTAAAAATCAAAAAGCAATTTCTTGCAAAATAAGCTACCAGAAATTATTATCATATTCTTGCAGACAGGTTCCAACATGCAAGGTGTGTGTTACTCTCATAGGTTATATATCTCTAAATGAAGGGTCAGAAGGTTGAGGTCTCCAGTGGAGAACTCCTGGTATCTGTGTTTGACCCTTTGCAGCTTAAGGCATTTATCAGTGACTTTGAAAACAGTAAAGGCCATATGTTCATCAAATCTGCAGATAATACAAGTTGTGAAGGATGGCTAACAGAGCAGATGATACAGTCAGAATCCAAGAGGATTTCAAAAGCCTAGAATACAGGGCTGAGTCTAATGATGAAATTCAGAAGGGATCAATGTAAGGTCTTCTACTTAAGTACAAAAACATTGATTTTGTAAGTATAAGATGGGGGAGGCATGGTTAGAAAGCAAGTCTTGGAAAGATCTGGGGAATCTTAGTGGAAAGCTCTTAGTAGATTCCAACCTTATTAGTAGTGCCAACTAGGCAACACAGTGGATAGAGTACCAGGCCTGGCATCAGGAAAACTTGAGTTCAAATCCAGCCTCAGACTCTTACTAGCTGTGTGACCCTGGGCAAGCCACTTAACTCTGTTGGCCTCAGTTTCTTCATCTGTAAAATGAACTGGAGAGGGTACTCCAGTATCTTTGCCAAGAAAATTCCAAATGGGGTCACAAAGCGTTGTACACCCTGAACAACAGAAACCTTAATATGAATTGTGATTCCGCAATTAATCAATAACCATTTATCCAGAGCTTACTGTTGAGGTTCAGGGGTGCCAGGGACCCCAAAATACTGACACGCCGCATCCTGCTTGAATGAATTCAACACAAGCCTTCTTAAAGCCAAAGAAAAACAAAGTTTATTTAAGATTCGCTATGTTGGGTTGACTCTTAAGGAGCCTAAGCATGTATAATGCTTGTATTCACAAGAGGGCTAGACAGAATCTCAGCTAGACAGAGTCTGAGCTGGATTGAATCTGAGCACTTTCATGGAAGCAAGATGGAACTTAAATACAGAAAAAGACTGAGGGAAGAATTCAGGTGTGGTCAACTACTCTGGCGCCCCAGGAATGGTCTTAATGGGAATCACCAGTACCCTGGGGTGAATACAGATAGATTCAAGAGAGGATCTTGATGGGAGCAGCTGTTAATAGGATCAAAGGGAGGAACATCAAAAGAATGTTAAATAGAAGGTAGAGAGTATCTGGCCTGGGAGAAATGGAAGGGGAATCCAAGGAGCACCCCCTAAACGCCACACTTTCCGGGGTGGGGTGAGGGGTTCCTTCAGACAAATGGGACAAAAGCCCTCCCGAGCCAAGGGAAAAAGGTCTTGGCTTGGCCTGGTACCTCATCATTACTATGTATCAGATACCAGAAATGCAAAAATATGGTCTCTGCTCTCAAGGAGGTAAGTAGATACATATAAGATACACACAGAATAGATGGAAGGTCATCTGAAAAAGGCAACATTAGCAGGGGATGGCACAAAGTGATCTTCAAGCTGAGTCTAGAAAGAAGTCAGGTAAACCAAGAGGCAGAGCTGAGGCAGCAGAGTATATTCCAGAGATGAGGGACAAGTAGTGAAAAGGCATGGAGATAAGAGATAGTGTGTCACATTCAAGTGCATCACACACAGAAAGTAAACCAATATAGATGCATCATGAAGCAAATGGAGAATAAAAGTATAATAAAACTTAAAAGGTAGCAAAATGGATCAAGTTGTGAAGAGATTTAAATACCAAAGACAGGGCTTTGTATTCAATCCTGGAAGCAATCCAGTGATCCTCCAATAGATTTCCCCCTCTTCTCTTTTGCCTTTTGTAACTAAATTCCCCAGCAGATGCCTCTGATTTCTCTCCTCCCTCTCTCTCGCTCTGTCTCTGTCTCTCTCTCTGTCTCTGTCTCTCTCTCTCCCTCTTCCAACCTCATCATTCCACCCAACTGCTCTCTCCAAAGTTACCAGTGATCTCTTAGTTGCCAAATCTAATGGCCTTTTTCTCTGTCCTCTTTCTCCTCAACATCTCTGCAGCCTCTGACACTGTGGGTCACCCTATCCTCCTTGTTATTCCTTTCTTTCTAGGTTTCCAGACAGTCTTATCTCCTGATTTTCCTCCTACCTATCTGACCGCTCCTCAGTCTCCCTTGCTAGATCTTCATCCAGAGGCCACTCTCTCAGTGTAGGTGTGCCTCAAGATAATGTCCTGGGCCCTCTTCTCTTCCCCCTCTACATTACTTCACTTGGTGACCTCATCAGAGCCCATGGATTGAATTACCATTTCTATTTATGCTGATGATTCTCAAATCTACGTATCCTGCCCCAACCTCTCTGCTGGCCTCCAATCTTGCATCTCCTACTGGATATCTAGTAGACATCTTAAGCTAACCATGTCCAAAAAAGAACCATTATACTTCCCCTAACCTTTCCCCCACTTCTGCCATCCTTATTACTGAAGAAGGCAACACCATCCTCCCAGTCTCTTGAAGTCACAACCCAGGAGTCATCCACGACTCCTCACCATCTCTTACTCCCATATTCAAGCTATTGCCAATGCCTGTAGAGGTCAGCTCTGCAATATTTCTATTACATGCCCTTCTCTCCTCTAACATTGCCACCATTCTAGTACAGGCCCTCATCTTCTCACTCCTAGACTATAGCAACAGCGGCTGGTATGTTTGCCTACTTTAAGTCTCTCCCCATTCTCATTCTCCATTTAGTCTCCAGGGTGGTTTTCCTAAAGTGCAGGTTTGACCATGTCACTCCCCTACTCAATAAACTCCAGTGAGTCCCTATCACCTCCAGAATAAAAATACAAAATACTCAGCTTGGCATTAAAAATAGCCTCCCTCCTACTGCGGGAAAGAGAAGAAGGAATTCTGTTTCCACAGGGTTAAAACTCCTCCTAGCTTTAAGTGATAGCAGCTGATCAGAGTTATGACCTAGCATGATCAGAGAGGAGAACATGAAGTGAGGAGTTCAGGAGGCTTCATCTAGCCATTAGAGGGTGAGGCCGGAGATTCAAATTTGAGATAGTATAAAAAGACTCACATTGGTCTAAGCAATTATAGCACCCCCTTAGGAGCTACCCTATCATTCAGGGGGAATGAATGTAAAAACTAATAAAAGCTTTCCTGATTCCACAACAAGTATGAGCATGTTTCTCACAGTTTCTCACTCTATCTTAGCAGTCTTCTTACACCTCACTCCCTGACACCGACTCTTCAATCCAGAGATACTGGCCTCTTGGCTATTCCATGAACAAGACACTCTATCTCTTGGCTTCGAGCACTTTCTCTGCCTATTCCCCATTCCTGGAACGCTTCCCCCCAGAGGCCGTCTCAGTCTACTGTCTTCCTTGGCTTCCTTTAAGTCCCAACTAAAATACCATCTTTTACTAGAAGCCTTTCCCAACCCCTCTTAATTCTAGTGCCTTCTAATTACCTAGAGCTTGCTTTGTATATATTGGTTTGCATGTTTTCTTCCCCACTAGATTGTGAGCTCCTTGAGAGCAGGGACTGTCCTTTCCCTCTTTTTGTATCCCCAGTGTTAAACCCAGTACCTGGCACATAGTAGGTGCTTAATGAATGTTTGTCAACTGATTGATTGACGAAATAGGGAGTCACTGAAGCTTAGTGAGCAGATGTGGGGTCCCTATGGGGAAAAACCATAAAACAATGGGAAGTGAAAGCAGTAACTTAAACACTGTGATCATAACTCAGATACTGAGAAGCATTAACTTAGATACTGTGACTCATAAAAGAAACATAACATGGACACAGTGACCGGTACATGGCTAGTCCAAACCCTGTATTTGGGCATTTACCCAACAGCACTGATCTAATGCCCAAGCTTGGAAATGAGCTTATTACTAAGCAGAAACCCCAAACTATCCACCAATCTGTAATGACATACTCTATAGCTTCTCCTCCCTTTGTCTGTTTCCTGAAATTATCACATGGACTTTCCTGGGGTCTTTGCAGAATTGACCCATTATTGAGACTGTTTCATCCGGCAGCTACCCCAGCCTGGCCCCTAATGTAAGTAACCCAATTGATTAAACTAAATCAATCAAGAGCTCCCACCCTCTTTCTTTGGTATAAAACTAACTCCTCTGTTTGGGGAAACTGAGAATACTCCAGTGCATAGAGATGTCAGATCTTACAGTTAGCATAGTCAGCAGAATACCAAAGAAATGTTAAAAGGAGTAGGGGTTAGACCAGGTGAATCCCTGGATGGCCTGTGACCGCCACGTGGTATGGGGTGGCCCAGATGTTGGACACTTATGGGCCATTTCATGAGTATGAGGATGCCACCAAAAGGCCCAGAGAACCTCCTGGTGGAACTATATTCCATCAGGCTGGTTAAGGAAGGGAAATAAGTGGTGGCTCATGTGGGATGGCCCGTTCTCATAGTGTTGTGGGAAGCCACTACTAAGGACCTAGACTCAGAAACTGAGATCAGTAAAGCGCAGAAGGAAGTGCAGTTGGAATGAGACATGCAGAAAGCCATTGCTTTCATAGCTGGGGACTTGTCAGACAAGGTAGATTAGAAGATAAGGTGAGGGACCCCTCAGAAGACAGCAATACAGGGGAAGATTTAGAAGATGGTATATAGAGAGTTTCATTCTCTTTCTCTCCTTTCCACCCTCCCTGACTGCAGCAGCCTCAGAGGTGTGGGTGGATGAGAAAGAAATATATTAGGAAATAAATATTAAGTAAGAAAAATATATTCAGTGAAGCGAAGATTATTTGAGATATGACTGGTAAAAGCAAATAGAAGAAAGAGAAGAGTCAGATCAGAATATGAAAGAAATGAGAGAAGTGGTTTTAAAAAGACTTTAATCAAAGTCCACTAGAAGGATATGTATATAAAAGGAAGGGAGAGAAACTTTAAGCATATAGGAATGAGAGGAGCATGGCAGAAAGAACATTGTTATCTGTTTGCATAGACAGTGTGAACAGAAGACTTGAGAACAAATGGTTCAGAAACTTTGGAAAGAAAAGTTATTGGTCTGTTTGTGTTTCCTGTATCTGTGCTAATGTCTTTCTATATCTGGTTAGATAATTTTAAGCTTTTAGAAAGATTTTCTCTTCCTTTCCATCACACACACACACACACACACTCACACTCACACACCTGAATGACTGGTTTATTGTTTTACAGCAAGAGAAGAAGGCAGTTTCACTGATTATCAAAAGGCAGATTTGGGGGTTGCATCAGTGAAAGTTTTCAGGGCTTGCACTGTGGAATTGCACTGGCACTTAACCCTTTCCTGGTTTACAAAAAAGGGGAAAGTTTTTGTGTACCAGGACACAATCAAAAGGTAATTGAATTTATTCTGGTCACATTTTAATGAGACACATTTGAGATGTCTCTCTTAATTTGATGCTTAAGACAGGTCCGAATTTATTATATTATTTGGTATTAAAACAAATTGGGAAAATGTTAACTGGGTAACCTTAAGCAAGTTACCTCAGTTCACTTCACATGAGGGTAAAGTGCTTAACACAATGCCTGGCAAAGGGCAGATGCTATAAATGTTAACTGTCATTATTATTTCCTTAACAGGATGTAATTGCTTCATACTTCATAACTCTATATGGGATTTTAGATGTGACTTAGATTAGATGCTAGTGGTGACGAGATGCCTGATTTTCTGTATAAGGTAATTTGGAAATGCATTCAACAGGATTGGAGTCACCTGATCAGTAATGGGTTTGTTTCAAGTTTCAAACACACAATTTGTACAAATTGGTAAACGTTTGCACCACATGTTTTTATAACTTGAACTTTATTAAAGTATGAGCTGAAACTAAAACAAGGTAGAAAAATTGTGTAAAATCAGTTATGTTATTAGACCTACTAACCCTGTTTTATGTTTTGTAAATGCAATTTAGGGAACTGGATATTTCCACCTTTACCTGCAATTAAGAGGTTACATCTACAACAAATTGGTCATCATTTATGAAAGTGTAAAAGTGTTAACTAAGTTATTCACATTATTATCATAATATTAAAACTTAAAATTGGTAATTGATTACTGTGTGTGGAAAGGAGGGATATAAGGGTGTGCAGCAAGATTATGTATAATATACAAATGATTTCTAATAAAGTTCTAATCATTAGAACTTGAGAAGAAAATAAAAACAAGTGAAAAATATTAAGTAAAATCTCATATATGTTTGAGTCCTGGTAAAAATTTATTGCTTCTTGTAACTCCATGAGAGGAAAAATAACTATCCAAACCTGGCTGTGATTGGTGAAACCTGCCATTTGAAATAAAAGCTCTTGGGACTGTAATCGATTTTGTTTTAAGGTCTGAGTTCAGGTATAATTGTCTGATGGATCATTAAGTCAATAATCTACCACTTGAGAGAAATGCCACAAGCTACACAGGAACCGTGACCCTGATCTGTCACAGGAGGAGGTTTGTATCTAAGAGAAAGTGAAGAGGACAACCTTTGGCTTAGGCTAAGGTAGGATCTTTCTGGCTCGGTATCCCCATTGTGTTCCTTTTGAACAGGAATGTTTTCCACCTGGTTATTCCTAAATCTGGCTAAGCAGTG
Organism: Bettongia penicillata ogilbyi; assembly: GCA_023548195.1. NCBI lineage: Eukaryota > Metazoa > Chordata > Mammalia > Diprotodontia > Potoroidae > Bettongia > Bettongia penicillata. Next base: position 2,213,570 of record JAJHZJ010000373.1, on the reverse strand, counting down.
GAATCGTTGCTGCATGGTTGGTTGTCAATTGTGACTCTTGCCTGAAGTCAAACAGAGCTAAGGATGCTTTATCCTGCCATACACATGTCGAATCATTAAAGACCAGTTTGGTGTGTTATAATGCTGTCCCTGCTTTTTCCTTCTATAGCAAATTCCCTTAATCTGAGCAAGTGATCAATAGAAGACATGGGCACAATGCCCATGTATGTGATCACGACCTTACCGTTTTCAATCTGAATGTGTAGCCATTTTACATCCGAAGCAACTTAGTAAATGGGTCTATGGCCTAGTCATCTGCCTGTTACTATACATACAGACTCACACACACATATGTATGTCTGCATGAAATAAGGTCCTTAAATGTTTCAAAACTGTGTAAGGATAACTAGGGATTGATACAGCTGTTTGTGGGACCTAGCTATTCTATTAATTTTTAAAACTAAATTAGAAATATCTTCAGTTTGATTTGGGGAAAATAATCTTAGTGTAGTCAGTTTCTTAGAGGGATGTAACTCATGGAATATTTTGTGTTATATTAATGAAAAAGTCAATTTCATTCAAGTTTATTAGTAATGTGGAAATAATACCTGTTTGTACTGTATGTCCTGTAGTACAAACATATTTTATTATAAACAACTTATGTGATATGTACTCTTTTGGAATTGTTTAAGTATTCTCCCAAGTCTTTTATTATAACTTACATATATAATTTTTTATATTTATTTATATGTAATTTGATTATACTATTTTATTGTAATTATTATAATTGGAATAAAGTGAGCCTCGTATAAGTAAATAAGTAAATTCATTTGTGTAACCATTGAACCTAGGCGTGGAAAGCTTCTATCTGCAAGAGTGTCATTACTTACGTTTTCATGTATAGGACTGAACCTTCGATTAACATCTGATCCTCCTAAAGTAATTGGAATAAGAGCGGAAAATTTTGAGAAAGTAACAAGATCAGATAATCCTGTATGTAAATGTAAATTATTCTAATGGGACACGCAAAGGTTTAAATTTTCTGAAGCTTCAGACGAACTACAGGTTCCTAGTTTGATGTTCCCCTCATAGCTCTATTGTTAATAAGAACAGAACTCCAAGGTTTGAGCTGGTTTTCACAACATGAACTAGCTACTGGAAAAGAAAATTTGAGAGGCTGTGCCAGCTTATATTGAGATTTGTTACGTAAGAGATTTTAGCAGGAACATCTGAGGAGTCTGGGGAGGCTATCGGACAAAACAGTCTCAATAATGGATCAATCCTGCAAAGACCCCAGGAAAGCCCAGTGATAATTATAGGAAACAGACAAGGGAGGAGTATATAGGCTATGTCATTACAGATTACGGGTTTTAGCTTAGTAATGAATTTATTTCCGAGCTTGGGCATTAAGCTAGTGCTAGTGGGTAAATGCCCAAACACAGGGCTGGGACTGGTCATGTACTGGTCATCATGTCCATGTTAAAGTTATAACTTTCATATCCCACTGTGTTTTTTGCCTTTTCCCCAAAAGGAACCCTACAATCCACCCCTGAACGCCTCCCATACATTCTCTGAATATCTTTCACAAGGTCCCTGGCATGATTCTACATTGGGGCTTTTAGGGTCACTTGGGATATAGCCAGAAGGGACGGTCTTTATTTGCAAGCATAAACTACAAATGCAACACAAGCACACGTAGGAAAACAACATGACCAATAAGAAAATTCCCTCAATTGTTACAATTTGTGGGGACTAAAGGAAGAAGCAAAGATATTTGATGAGCTCAGTTTCTGAAATTAAATTAGTACAAGTCAGCTGAATTTCTGAACTAGGTTCAGAGATAAATGTGGCTTGTGCAATTTTACAACAGAGAATGGAATCGATTACAAAATGGAATTAGAATAATTTGATTTTCTCGACCCTCAATGAGAGACTTGTCATGACTTTTTTTGACAAGTTAACGTAAGGACAATGAGCTTAACCATTCACAGCACAGGCCCCTAATGTAAGTAACCCAATTGATTAAACTATTATCTATAATTAATCTGGAGCTCCCAGATTAGAAATTAGAAAACTAATTCCTTTGTTTGGACAAGCTGAGAATATCCCAATGCATAGGGATATCAGACCTTACAGCAGCGAAGTGACATGGGCAGATCTTTGCTTCTTCTGTTTGGCTCCAGAAGGAAGAATCAGAAGTCAGAGGTAGAAGTTGCAAACAAAACAAATTTAGGCTTAAAGTAGGAAAAACTTCCTAATAATTAGAGTCCCCACAAAAGTCAAAGAGAGAGTTCCTCCTCCTTCAGGGTTATAATGGGGATTCCTTCCATGGATGGGTTGAACTTAATGATCATGGAAGTCCCTTCAAATTTTCTGAGTCCATTTGTTTCCCTGATCGTCCTTTGGCATGTGAATACCTTTCTCTGATAGAATTAAAGTGAACAACATTATCAGACAAGCAACAAAGAGACACGCTTCTGTAGGCTTTCAATACCTAAGCCCCACAGACCTGGTCAGTTTTAGGGGAGTCCAGGCTCTAGGGAGGGTGTTGAGGAGACTCATAAAGGAAGTTATCTCCCTCGCCATCCTCATCAGCCATGGACTGTAGTAGTAAACTCAGAGACTTCATCCAGAAGACTGAGAGTTCTCCAGGTTCAGCTGGACAATGCTTAGCTTAAAAAAGCAGAAACACATATGGATACAGATACCACTTGGAGGCATCAAAGAATGAGACCTTTGGCTGCTAAGAAGAGAAGTAAGTACTTTGTGCCAGACACTGTTCTAAGCATTTTACAAATATCATCTCATTTAATACTCATATTAGCCCTGGGAGATAGGTTCTTTTATCCCCATTTTACAACTGAGAAAACCAAGGCAGATTGAAGTTAAGTGACTTGCTCAGGGTCACACAGCTGGAAAATGTCTGAGTCCAGATATGGACTCAACTCTGCCTGACTCCAGATTGAGCACTGCGTTCACTGAGCCACTTAGGTGCTTACAAAGAAAAGACCCCGGGGAACCCAATGGAGCACCCCATGAAGAAAGGACTTCCAACTCTACAGCACCAGGAATTGTAAGCAGCCTCTGCCATATGTGTACCAACGTTCCTCACTGCTCTCACTACCATTATACTCTAAGTATGAATTCATTCTTCCTATCAATGCTGGGTCTGTGTCAGGCATGCCTTTGTTAACAGATGGAATGTTTCAAAGCTACTGTCTTTACAACGTCACCTTACTATGCCTTGCATAGTAATCGTATATACTGACTGTTAATGGAAAACACATTGGTATAGGCTTAGGAGCTATACTATTAGGAGTGCAGACCGAAAGGATTTCTCTCAGAACTCAAAGTAGTAGCAACCCTCTGGCAACCCAACCCACAAGTTAGAGTACAAAAGAGGAAGACATCCAGAAGGGGAGCTACATGTTATATCATGGCAGGAGTAAGGACAACAATATAAAGAATAAACATACAAAGAAAAAATACAAGGTAATTAATGAGTAAGGGACCTAACAATTGGGGTGGGAGGGCAGGGGCAAGACCAGGAAAGTCTTTGTGTAGGTGGTGAGGGATTCTGTTAGGTGAGATGGAACTACATTCCAGGCATGAAGGATAGATATAAAGGCAAGGGGAACGTCAATGTGAAGAGAGAAAAGAAAAGGCTAGTTTGGCTGGATGGAAGAGGAGGGAAGGCAGGTAATATATAATGAGGTTGGAACAATAGGCTGGCACAAGATGTGAAGGATTTAAAAAAAAACCAGAAGATACTGGCTCATGGGTCAAACGAGCAAACATGTGTAAAATGCTTTGAAAATTTTTAGTTACTAAATAAATGTGAGATGGAATGCCAAGTTCAGATAACAAGCCAAGATCATCTTGGCCAGAACACAGTGTTCACAGAAGTGAGGATGCAATGTGAAGGACGTCTGGGAAGGTAGGCTGCTGTACCACTATAAAGGAAATAATTTTAGTAACCGAGTGGAGGGTGAAGTGGAGACAGGAGATAATGAGAATCCAGATGAGAGACGATGTGTGGTGAGCAGTGACGATGACTTCAGGTCTGCAGGTGATGGTGTGGGTAGACATGCTGTGGAGGGGGAACAAATAAGAATGAATTCAAATGACCTGAACCACTGAGAAAACAATCAATTAACTCTCCCAACTTTTCTGGATAAAGTATTATCAAGCCACAGCTCTCTATCCTGTACCTGCACAATTAATTTTAACTTTTTTTTTTAGAACTTTTTAATGGGATACTTTACCCTAAACAACAGAACCTATTAATCATATGCTTGAAATTATGCTCTTTAAATGGGGAAGAGAACAAACATGTATTAAGCACCTACTATGTACCAGGCCGTGGGCTAAGCCCTTTACAAATATTACTGTGTTTCAGCCTCACAACAACCCTGAGAATTGCTGTTCAGTCGCTTTTCACTTGCATCCGACTCCTTGTGATGCCATTTGGAATTTTCTTAGCAAAAATACTGGAGTGGTTTGCCATTTCCTTCTCCAGCTCATCTGACAGATGAGGACACTGAGGCAAATAGGATGAAATGACTTCCTAGGGTCATGCAACTGGTATCTGAGATCAGATTTGAACTTGGGAAGATGAGCTTTTCTAACTCCAGGCCCAGGGCTCCACGCACTGTGCCACTTAGCTGCCCTGGGAGGTGGGAGCTTTTATTATCTCCATTTTGCAGTTGAGGTAACTGAGGCAGAGAGACTCAGTAATTTACCCAAGGTCACATACCTCCTAAGTGTCTGAAGCTAGATTTTGATTCAGGTCTCCCTGACTCCAGGCCCAGGGCTCTATCCATTGCACCATCTTGATGCTGTATTTTTCCTCATACATAGTTGAAGTTTTATACAGCTGCATATCATGCTGTAGACTGATCTAGAACTCTCATCTTTGCATGGTACTGATGAGGTGCTTGAGTGTCTGTGCTTGGACCCCAATTCCCAGATCACATTTCTCCCTAGCCTCAAAACACTATCCCTGGCAGTTTCTTCCCCCTCGAAGGACACCATGCCTAGCAATTACTCACGAGTGGGCCCTAGCAAAACACTTCTCTCTCTCCCTGGCATAGTAACAAACCATACCTTAGGAATTATTAGTTTGAACTGGCTTTGTACTGGCTCATGAAGATATTCAGTACCCACTGGACTATCAATACCAACTCCCTACCTCATTACATGCTTCCTGCACTCCTTGTTATATGTATCCTAGATTTAAGACATAAGTTAGCAAGCACCACTGGAGCTGAGCTTTGAAAGGAGCTAGGGACACTAAGAGGGGAAGGGGAGGAGTTATGATCTTCCCAGTCACTGGAGACCATCTGTGCAGGACAGGGGACAGAAGATAGAATGCTGTCCACAAGAAACAGCAAGGCCAACTTGATCTGAATGTAGGGGACGTGAAAGGTGGAAGGGTGTGATGATCCTGTTAGGATAGGCAGAAGCGAGATTGTAAGTGGATCTACATGTCAAACTGGGGAGTTTTTGTAGGTTGTGGGTTTGTATTTTTTACATTCTAGAGTAAATAAAAAGCCAATGGAGCTTTTTGAAGAATGACATCTGTCCTTCAGGGATATCATTTTCCCAGCTGTGTGGAGCACTGGACTGGATAGAGTCCCAATGTGTACATGTGGAGCCCTAGCAGCTCCGGGTAGAGGTGTCCAGCACGTCAGGAAGGCCTGGAGTTAAGAAGAAAGGGTCAAGCTGTTAGTAGGTTTGGAGTCCCGGGGGGAAGGGGGACAGAGAGAGCAAAAGAGATTGACAAATGAGATCACAGAGGGAGAAGGAGCAGGACACTCACAATGAGCCAGCCAGACAGGGCATGATCCAAGGCTCCCTGTTGTTGCAAACTCCTCCTTGAAACCTTCTGACTCCTTCTAAAGGAAGATTTGCTAATTGTGCGTCTTCCTTCTGGTCCTCCGGCTTCCATGACCATCTCTACACAGAGGACTCCCAGGTCCTGTTCTCAAGCTGGAAATCCTTTTCTTCCTTTCCAAATCTGCAGGACCCCTCTGCCTGGATGTGCCAGAGGCATCTCAGGCTCTGGGTTCTTGTCCAAGGTGTATCCCACCCTGCTGTAGGCAGCTAGAGGGCTCACTGGATAGAGCTGGGCCCGGAGTCTTTGAGACCTGTGTTCAAATCTAGCCTGATACCAGCTGTATGACCCTGGGCAAGGCGCTTTAACCTTCGCCTCAGTTTCCCCCTTCAGTACAACGGGGATATCAGCACTTGTAAAAATCAAGTGAGATAATGATCATGGAGTGCCTGGCACACAGGAACAGCTGTATAAATGTAAGGTATATTATTATCATTATTTCCTTCAAGTAGGATGCCAGTTCCTGGAAAACAAAGGCAGTTTCATTTGTCTTTGTGTGCAGAAGGCTTGCATGCAGTAGGCGCTCAATAATTCCTGAACTGAGGTGCTGAACCGGTGTGGCAAGAGTCCGGGTTCAATTCCCAGTGCAGACCCGTACACCTGGCCTCGGAATCCGCACATGCTACAAATCAGGGCTGGGTGCACGGTCACGCGGGTCATGAAGCCTTAAGAAGGGTTAATAAAGCCGATAAAACGTAAAAGGACGCCCGCCCTACGTCCCCGCCCCTGCCCCACCCCCGCCGAGATCCGGGGGTTAAACATTAACCGGCACGCTCCAGGCCGGAAAGGCGCTTCCGTCCCCAGTCCAAGTCACCCATTTCCCACTGGGAAGGCTGCGGCCCAAGGATGCGTCGTGAAGGGGCACTGGGACCACGCGGGCCCAGCGGCCTCCCCGCCCCGTCCCCCTCCCCCCGGCGCCCCCCCCCCTCCGGCCGCCTCCGAGGCCCCGACTCTCACAGCCCCGCCCCGTCCCTTCCCTCGGGCGGCTTAGGGAGCGGCGGAGCGGCGCTAGAACGCGAGGGGAACGTTTGTGTCCTCTCCGCCCTCCGTAGCCGCCCCTGCCGGAAACGCTCTCCGCTTGCTCGCCGCCGAAGCCGCACACCGGAAGTGAGCCTGGCCGGCAGGGGCGCCCCCCGAACGGCCCGCCGAGGGTCCGCATAACATGGTGGGCGCAGGCGGCGGCGCGGGCCTAGGCGGCCTCCTGGAGAACGCCAACCCGCTGATCTACCAACGGTCCGGGGAGCGGCCTGTCACCGCGGGGGAGGAGGACGACCAGGTCCCCGACAGCATCGACGACCGGGAAATCTTCGATATCCTCTGGCGCCCGGGAGATCCCGCGCCTGCGGAGTTTGGCGGGCCGAGAACCCCCGGGGCGGGGGCGGGAACGAGGCTTCGGGAGTACGCGAGAGCGGGGACGTGAGCGAGATCGCCCTCGGGAGTTGGGCAGGGCCGGGTGGGGTGGGGGCGGGGCGTAAGCGCGATCATCCTGGGGGAAGTTGGGCAGGGCCTTGGAACCGGGAAGGGAGCTCTGGAGCGCCCCCTGCTGGCCTTGGGCAGAAGCGTTTTCCTTCACTCGCTGCGCACACCTGATCCGGTCCATCAATGACCCCGAGCACCCGCTCACCTTGGAGGAGTTGAATGTGGTGGAGCAAGTGCGGGTGAAAGTGAGGAAGGGGCGGGGATGGAGGGGGAGGGGTTGGCCTGCCGTCCCCTTGGGGATTTCTGCCCCTTCCCCTTGGTAGAGATGCCCCCATTCTCAGGGATGCGTTCCCAGCAGCTTTTTGTGAAGTGCCAGTCACTGCAGAGGGCAGGGGATATAACGGAAAGTGAGCTGGCATCCTTGCGTAGGAGTTTGTGCTTTAAGTTTAGGAAGTAACAGGAGAAGTGATTTACCCAAGGTCTCCCCGCTGGGAAGTGATGGGTCCGAACTAGAACTCCGGTCCTTTCCAGAACCAATGCTCTTTGTCCAGATGACCTCACGTGGTACAGGAAGCCTTCTCCAACGCCTCTTAAGTCCAGTGCCGTCCCTCTTCATTATTTCCTATTTATCCTGACCTAGATTGCAATGTATATATTTGTTTCTCCCATTAGATTGGAAGCTCCCTGAGGGTAGGGACAGTCTTTTACGTCTTTTTGTGTTCCCCAGCTCTTATCAGTGCCTGGCACATAGCGGGCCATTAATAAATATTAATTGAGTGGAATTGTTAAGGACTCAAGTCCCCCATGACTTTCTCTCCTTGGATGGAGCTGCAGCTTCTAAGATAGCTGTTTTTCTTTGTACACCGATAGAATTCTTTCCTTCAATATAGAAGAAACACTACATAGAGAATTTTTTTTTAATATTCTGAACTTAATACCAAATAAAAAGGCATATTTCCATATTCATAGTAGAACAGAAAAAGAGGATTACACATGAAACTGCAGTTTCCCTGTTACATAGAACTTGATTTTTTTTAAAATAAGTACTTAAGTTTAACCTGTAGCTTTCCAAACTGTTCTGCATGCCTGTGTTGCTTCCTGGGTTTCTTTCCAGTCTCTCTTCTATGCTTTAAAAAAAAGATACCTTGATGACTGTCTTAGAAAGGCAGCTAGGTGGCATAGAGGTTAGAGTGCTGGCCTTAGAGTCAGGAAGACCTGAGTTCCAGTCACTCAGCTGTGTGACCTTGAGCAAGTAACTTATCCTTTGTCTGCCTCAGTTTCCTCTTCTATAAAATGATGATAATAGTACCTAACTCCCTGGATTGTTGGAAGGATTAAATGAGGTAATATTTGTAAGCTTTGCAAACCTTACAGCACCATGTAAATGCTAGTTTTGGGGGGGAGGGGGTTGGTGGCCCTATATCTTTCCCTGCTTGCCTTCCATTTCCCCTCTTAGGAAGAACAGCATAGCTTTTTATAACAAATACGAATAGTCAAGCAAAGCAGATTCCCACCTTGACTCTGTCCAGAATTATGTGCCTCATTCTGCATCTCACATCCGTCACTTCTCTCAAGAAGGAGCTAGCAGACTTCATTAGTCTTCTGGGATCATGAGCATAGGTCATTTCATTGATCAAAATGCTTTCAGAGTTGGTTTTCTTTATATTGTTATGGTGTAAATTGTTTTTCTGGCTCTCCTCACTTCACTGTGCATCAGTTCATATAGTTTCTCCAGGTATCTCTGAAGCAATTCATTTCACCAATTTCTACAGCACAATAATATCCCATTACATTCTTGTACCATAATCTGTTTAGTCATTCTGCAATAGTTTCCAGTTCTTGGCTACTACAAAAAGTTGTAGCAATATTAGCTACTATAAATAATTTTGTACATATGGATCTTTTTCTCTGATCCTGATTATAGGCAAGCAATAATACAGCTGGGCCAAGTCAGCAAGCATTTATTAAGCTCCTACTATGAGCTAAACACTGGCTTAAATTGTATGTACAAGTTATTGATGTTTTGATCATAACTCCAAATTTCTTTCCAGATGGCCAGCCTAATTAATACCTCTACCAACACTCTATTAGTATTCCTAGTCTTGGGGCAGCTAAGTAGATGACCACTGGCCTGGAGTCAGGAGGATCAGAGTTCAAATCCAGCCTCAGACACTTACCACCTATATGACCCTGGGCAAGTCACTTAACCCTGATTACCTCTAAAAAGGAAAAATATACATGCATATGTATATGACATATATGTATGTGTGTATGCGTATATTATCCTGGAGCTTTCCCCCCCCCCAAACAATTGTCATTTTCCTATTTTGTCTACAGCCTGATAGGTATGAGGTGAAACTTCAGAGTTGCAAAGTTGCATTTCTTTACTCTTTATTTAGAGCACCTTTTCATATATTGATAGATTGGATTTCTTCCTTCCTGTTCATATCCTTTGACCACTTATCAAATGGGGAATGGCTCTTCTTTAATAAATCAATTCCTTATATATCTTAGATATTAGATTTTTATCACAGAAATTCAGATTTTTTTTCCAGTAACATATTTCCCTTTTAATTTTAACTGAATTGTTTTTATTTCCACACACGCTTTTTAGTTTTATATAGTCACAATTGTTCATTTTCTTTTCTGTGATCCTTTTTGATCATAAACTCTTCCCCTATCTATATATCCAAAATATAATTCCTTCTTTATTCCTCTAATTTGTTTATGCTATTACTTGTTACGTTTAAGTCATGTATCCATTTGGAGTTTATCCTGGTATATGATGTGAGATGTTTTCTATACCTGGTTTTTACCAAACTGCTTTCCAGTTTCCCGGGAGACCTTACCCCAGTATTTGGGGTCTTTAGAGTTACCAGACACTTTGCTACAGGATTCATTTGCTCTCTGTGTTAGATGCCAAACCTGTTACACTCATCAGCCTCTCTGTTGTTTTTTTTTTAACTTGTTGGTACCAAATCATTTTGATGGTTACTTCATTGTGGAATATAGTTTGAAACCTGGTATGCCAGGCCCTTTTCATCCTTGATACATAGAGAATTCAGGGAGGGAAGCAAGGTGGGTGTGCCATAGTTTTCCTGAGCAGTTCTGTGGCATTTTGACCATCAAGGAGGCACTATAAGGGCACATAAGAGCCCAGGGAATCAGAATAGCTTTGAAAGTTACAAGTTGCATTTATTATAAACTTCAAAGTACATAATAGAGTGTCATAATTTCATGCATGAGCTCCCCTTTTCTGTTCCACTTCATATGTGAAAATGTTCTTTTTATTTGGCATTAAGTTCGGAATTTTTTAGAAACAACTTAGAAGCAGTGTGGGCCTTTGTGTTTAGGCGTCAGTGTTGACCTAGGTGTTTTCCTCCTTGTGGCAAGTTGACCTTGACATTGGGAGAAGAGCCCAGATAAACAGTAGCCAGCAGTCTCTCTTTCCTCTGCAGGTTAATGACAGGGAGAGTACAGTGGCTGTAGAATTTACTCCCACAATCCCTCACTGCAGCATGGCAACGTTAATCGGCCTGTCCATCAAAGTCAAGCTGATCCGCTCCCTGCCTGAAAGGTTCAAGGTCAGTGAAGGACATGTGTGCTCCCTACTTACATACTAGCTCTGTACCTAATTTGTTACTTAACCCTTTGAATACTTTGAAGAGGGATTCGAGTAAGGTGTCCGTCACACTGCTGTTTCTTAAAAGGCCATTGAGGAATGAGGAGACATAAATCTCCTTCTAAGTCACTTTGCCTCATGCCCGGAGAGGCCTGGGAGATGGGCACTTACCAAGGAGCAGAATTCTTCAAGGCCTTTTAGTGCTTCTTTCATTCTTCCTTCCAGATGGATGTTCACATTACCCCTGGGACGCATGCCTCAGAACATGCTGGTGAGTATAGTCCCCAGTCCTACACTTCTCCCCCTGGCAATGCCCTCTCAGTTCCAATGAAAACACTCAAGAAAGGATGGGTTGGTTTTTTTCCCAGGATTCCATCTACTCAGTATGAAATCTTTCTCCTTTTCTGGGGTCTGAATTAAGGCAAGCGACCTTCCCTCAACCCTTTTTCCCAGGATCATGATGAGTCAGGAGGAAAGATCTGAATTGAAATCTGACTATGGGCACCATCTTCTTGCCAGCCAACCTCAATTTCCCCCTTTCCTTCATCAAACATCCCATGACGTCTCACTCCCTACTTTCTCTCTCCCTGTCAGTATTTCCACTGTGGTGGGGCAGGAGGAGTCGGCGGGGAGGGCGGGGAAGCCTTGTCCATGGATAGAGAGAACAAAGATAAGAGCACATAAGAGCCCAGGGAATCAGAATAGCTTTGAAAGTTACAAGGTGAATTTATTATAAACTTCAAAGTTTAAAGCACACTATACATAATAGAGTGTCACAATTTCATACATGAGCTTCCCTTTTCTGTTCCACTTCATATATGAAAATGTTCTTTTTATTTGGCATTAAGTTCAGAATTTTTCAGAAACAACTTAGAGGCAGTGTGGGCCTTTGTGTTTAGGCATAAGTGTTGACCTAGGTGTTTTCCTCCCTATGGCAAGTTTGACCTTGACATTGGGAGAAGAGCCCAGATGGGGACAAAGAGCAGGAGGGTGTCAGGGCAGACCCCTGGCCACTGGTTTTCTGAACCAGCTAAATGAAGGGGAAAGGATGAAAGCAGGTCTGGCCAGCGGGGTGCAAGGAGGTGGATATGGGGATCTAGGGCTTCTCGCAGTGACCACTTGCCAAGTACTTTCTGCTTACCTGGGTTCTGGAAGGGAGCGCAGGAGATCCTTGAAGCATTTCTAACCTAATTATTGAGGAAGAATATAAAGAGTTTAAGAGCAGTGCTACAGTAGTGAGTCTGAGCATTGTGTGAGATAGATAGCACTTATTTATCATCATCCTCATCATTACTATTGCTGTTCTTAAATTACTAATTATAAGTGCTTAGGAAATTACAAGTCAGGGGAATCAGTATGGATTAGGGTTAATTCAGAAGATTTCACAGGAGATGAGTCCTAAGGATACAGATTAGTGAAAAAGGGAAGATGATTACTGCCAGAGAGAACAGAAGACCAACGGGGTAGAAGGCCCCCATGGGTCTACAGCATGGTTGAGGGGACTGGCCTTGACAGGGAGGGCCAGTCTGGACCGGGGCTCGCTGACGCATCCAGAATCAGCCTTGCAGGACAATGGAAGCCACGGGGAGTTTTGGACAAGAGGGTTTAAATGATATTCAGAAAGAGTTTGGTGCCGGATGAACAGGAGGCCAAAGACTGAAGACAGTGAAGTAGCCCAAGTGTAGAAACACAGTGGCTGAACAGGGGTGGTCATCTGACTACAGATCGCAGGGAATCTGAACGATCTTCAAAAGGAAGAAACAACAGACTTGGTAACTGACTGGATAGAGAGAGAGAATTAGGGCTGACACCCACCTCCTCCCCGATAGCACGGCAGAAGGGGCATTGAGCCTAGTCAGGAACTTGGGGTTCTAAATCTGGCTTTCCAGAGCTATGGCTTGAGACAAGTCAGTTCCCTTCCCTTGGACCTTGGAGTCAGTTTCTTGTGAAGTGAAGTGTGAGACTGAAGAGATCTCTGAGTGTGTCCATTCCGGCACTCAGATTCTTTGTCCTGGTCCTTTACTTCACCTCGGTGAGGTGCTTTCCGGTTCTGGCAATCTCTGCTCTGAGCACTCAGACTGTGGAACCCCCTCCCCGAGGCAGAAGGTGCTGAGGAGCTTGGGGAGTAGGGGGGGCTGGCTAGGCCCTGGGGGCACTACTCCCATAACCCACCCTGCCTGTCTCTGTTTCTCCTCCAGTGAATAAACAACTTGCCGACAAGGAGCGTGTTGCGGCAGCTCTGGAGAATTCCCATTTACTCGAAGTTGTGAACCAGTGTCTGTCCGCTCGTTCCTAGCTCACTTAGGAGAGGCCACCTCCTGAGGTCCTCCTGCTCTAACCTGTCCCTCCAGGTCCTTCCTGCCTTCCCACCTACCCCCTCCCCCATTTGCCCTCATGTCCCATTGTATGTCTGAGGAAAACTACGCGGGAGATGCTGTGCCTGCTGCAGCTGCTTGGCGAATGGCTGTCTGAGTGGGCACAAGGGAATACAAGTGAATGAGCTGTGCCACTGAAGAGGACTTTGGAAATAGTTTAATAAACCTTTAACTTAATGTCACTGTTACAAAGTTTCCAAGCTGTGTGTTTTCAGAGGAGTTTACATGGTCAGGGCCAGGCCCCTCTGTACCCTGGTCCCTCTACCTCCCAGCAGAGACAGGGAAGCACAGCTGGTGAGGGGAGGTGGGGGGAGCAGCAGAGAGGTCTCTGGGCCTGCATCAGAGAGCCCATGATGTCTGCAGCTTAGGGCATGGAGGCTGAGTAGCTTCAGGAGGATGTGGAGGAATCAGTGGGGACTGACGAGAGTGTTAAGTAAAAGGCTCAATACCACGGACTGATGGCAGAACAAGCCCCTTGGAACCAGAGAGACGTGGGTACTTGGAGCTCTGCTTCTAGATAGCCATTCTTTATGCCTGTAGCCCTTGGTAACCCCTAATCTGCTGGGTAGTTGGGAGGGGTACTGATAACAAGGAGCCCTTGGCCTGGAGTCACACCTTTCACTCATTTCTGACTGTCTGGTTTCCGTTTTCAAATGAGAATTGGAGTAAATGAGCACTGAGGACCCATCCAAGATCACTTTAAAGCCAGGCATTGCATTCTAGCAGCTTGAGTCAGTGTAAAACAAAGAGAGTCAGCCTTGAGTGCAGAAAATCTGGGCTTGGGTCCTACCACCAGCACTGGCTGTAGCCCAGGGCAAATCCATAGTCAATAAATATTAAGCACCTACTATATGCCAGGCACTGCCAAACACTGGAGATTAAAAGAAGAAAGTCCCTGTCCTCACAGGGCTTACAATCTACCTAGGACCGGTAGGGGATGGGGCAGGCTAGGTAGCCACATGGCATGATGCCGCAGAGGAGAAGTCAAGCCTAAGATAAGTGCTGCCCACTGGAAGATGAGTAGATACCTGTCCTGTGCCCCCTCCTAAGATGGAGGTGGAGGAGTCTGTGGCTCCCCCCTCCAATCAAAGGGGCACAAGCTCTAAGGGGCCCAGGTTTCTCCTAGGCTGTGGCACAGGGCAGCTGCCAAGTCTAATCTAGAAGTGAAAGAAATCCCTCCTAGCTCAGATGCCCTGTGTTGCATATTCAAGCAGCCCCTTTCTCTCTAATGGTCTGGGTCCTAAGAAGATATACTACTTGATAAAAGTTCACAGTTCAGCTAACATTTACACAGAGAATAGCCAGAGAACAGCGTCTGGTTTCCCAAATGTGTGTCATGGTTGGCAGTACCTGCTATACTCATTCAGGTAGTATGGCATAGTGGATAGAGCACTGACCTTGAGATTAGAAGTCGAATTCAAGTCCTGCTTGGCATGTACTGGCTATGTGGCCATAGGCAAGTCTCTAATCCTCTTCATGCCCCAGGGCTAAACTAAAAAGTTACCCACCAATAGCACATGTGCATTGAAGAGAGTGCTAGAGCACACTCAGTTTGCTGCTGGCTTAGATAACAAAAATCAATAACTGGTCTCCTGCCTCAGGGAATTTATAGTCTAGCGGCAAAGGAGGGAATATACACGGCAGTGTCAAAAAGTAGAACCAGCTGGACTATCAAACCCCACAAAGTAGCATGCCTTTGTGTGTTTTTATTAATTTTGTTACATATTTCCTAATCACATTTTAATCTGGTTCCAGCCCCATTTGGAAGTATTGTGGGCCACATGTTTGACATCCCCAATGTACAGATAAATATAATGCAAAGTAAAGTCTAAGTTTTAAAGGGCAAAAAATAGGAAAGATAAAATCTGTCTCCAGCAAGGAGGATCAGAAGGTTTCTTGGCAGAGTTGGCTTTCACATGGGACCTTGAATTGGATACCACAGATGGAAATGGAAGCAATAGAAGCGCTCCAAGGAAAGGAAATGGTTATGAGCAAATGTGGGATGGAACAGGAAAATCCCGTATGTGGCCAGAATAGGCTGTGTGACCACTGTGTGACCCCTAGCAAATCATGTCATGTCTCTACCTCAGTTTCTCATTCCACAAAATGGGGTTGGACTAGATTATCTCTGTTCTTTCCAATTCTAAAATCCCACAATTCTATATAACATGACATAAGACCAAGAAAGCACCTGTCACCAAAATGAAGTTCTCTACTTGCTTTATAATTGGGCAAATCCTTTAAACTCTTTGAACCTTGGTTTCCTTATGTGTTAAATGGGGAAGGGAGGAAACAAGCATTTGTTAAGAATTTGCTAAGTGCCGTGGTAGAGAGTGCTATGTCTGGAGTCAGGAAGACCTGAGTTCAAATCCAGCCTCAGACCCTGAGTAACCCTGGGCATGTCACCTCACCCTGTTTGCCTCAGTTTCCTCATCTGTAAAATGAGCTGGAGAAGGAAATAGCAAACCCCTCCAGTATCTTTGCCAAGAATACCCCCAATGGGGTCAAGAAGAGTCAGACATGACTAAACAGCAATGTATGCCAGGCACTGTGCCAAGAGCTGGGGATGCAAATACAACAAAAAGAAATACGGTCCCTACCCTCAAAGGGGCTTACATTCCAATAGAGAAAGACATCATGGCAGGGAGCTAAAACCAGGGAAGGGAGAGATGAAAAGATCTAGCACAGGGGCATGATTTTAAATAAAGAAAGTTAGGAACAGGGCCAGGAGGTAAAAGGAGGCAAGCTGACCTGGATCCTTCCCCAAATGAAGATTCTAGGAGGAATTAACCAGTGGGAAAGGGGAGGGAAGGGATGTTATGGGGCAGTACTCCAGAAAGAGCAAGCCACGGGGGTGGTAGAGTATTCTAGGGCCAGAAGGCGTGGGAAAGGATGAGAAAGGGTTAGAAGCATGATTTGAATGGGGATGACAGTCCTTGTGCTATCTGCCTCATGGCGGCTGTCATAAAGGGAAGCATTTTGTAACCCTTAAAGGAATATGAGTATCTGGGAACTATTACTATCATTATTACTACATTCTGTCTCATCGCTACATTACATTTGCTACATGTTACATTCATCATATGTTATTTTAACTCCTTGACTTAATGAGGGTGGGTCCCCAAAGATGCTGCAGATTTCTGATGTGGAATCTTTTTGAACTCTTTCCTTAGTACAAGACAGGGTAGTGCTTTAAGATGTGCCAAGTTTACAATGCACAATTATACAGTTATAAATTCTGATTTGATCTTTATCACAAGCCCCCGAGTTAAGTGCTGGAGGTATTCGTTGTTGTTCCGTCATTTCAGTTGTGTCTGGCTCTTCCTGATCCATTTGGGGTTTGTTTTTTCAGCAAAGACACAGGAATGGTTTGCCATTTCCTTCTCTATCTCATTTTATAGATGAGGAACTGAGGCAAGTAAGTTGAAGTGACTTGCTCAGGGTCACACAGTTAGTATCTGAGGCTGCATTTGAACTAAATTCAGTGATCTATCCACTACACCACCTAGCTGCCTGATGTTTAGTGTACCCATTTTATGGCAGAAGAACTAAGACACAGAGCGTCCAAGTGACTTGTGTAAGTATTAAAGGTGGGATTCAAATTCAGCTCTTTCTGAATCCAAGTTCAGCGCTCTCTCCACCAGACTATACTGCCTTCAGTGGGGGCAAGTGTGCCCAGGCAACAGCTCATGTTTAAAACTTTTGGTGTAATGAGCTGTAAACTCAATGTGAGTCAATGTGCGACATGGAGGCCCAGAAAGTCACTGTGATCTCAGGCCATGTTAATGCAGGAATATTCCAGAATGAGAGAGATATGAGTCATAAAGTCATACATAGTTTCAGCACTAGAAGAGACCTTAGAAATAACCTAATCTAACCTCTTTTTTTTTAGAAAAGAGGCAACTGAGACCTGGAGAAAGTAAGTAATCATGGTCACACAGCTGGTACAGGAGTGAGAACTGCAGGCCCTCTAACTCCATCTCTAATCTTTCCATCTTCCCCACTCTGAAACCAGGATCTGAGGCCCCTCTGTGGTTCTACCAGGGCCAGATCAGGGCTAGAGGAGTACCTCATTCAGTTCTGGAAGCTCCCCTTCAAGAGAACTATTAAGAAACCAGAACATGTCCATAGGACAGTGGCAAAGACAGTGAGGGATCTGGAAACAAGAAATAGTTAAAGGAGCTGGGGAGGTGTATCCTGGAGAATATAAAACTAAGGGTGCATATGATTACTGGCTTAAAGCATCAGGAGGGCTATGGGAGGAAGGACTTGCCCTTCTTGACCCCAGTGAGCTAGGAGCAATGGGTTCAAAGTCAATCAATCAATATTTATTCACCACCTAATATGTGCCAGGCACTATGCCAAGCATTGGAGATACAAAAAGAAGCAAAAGACACTTCTTGCTCTCAAGGACCTTATAATCTAACGGGGAAGACAACTTGGAAACAAATACATACAAAGCAGGGTATGTACAGGATAAGTGTTGTTAGGTTGTTTCAATTGTGTCCCCTCTTTTTGACTCCATCTGCGGTTTTCTTGGTAAAGATACTAGAGTAGTCTGTCATTTCCTTCTCCAGCTCATTTTACAGATGAGGAAACTGAGGCAAACAGGGTTAAATATTTTGCCCAGAATCACATAGCTAACAAGAATCTGAATCTGGATTTGAATCCAGGTCTCCCTGATATCAGACCCATGGCTCCACCTAGCTTCCCACAGGATAAAAAGGAAATAATTGACAGAGAGAAGACTCTAGAATTAAGAGGGGTTGGAAAAAGGCTTCCAGTAAAAGATAGTATTTTAGTTGGGAAGTAAAGGAAGCCAGGGAAGCCAGTCAACAGAGATGATAGGAAAGGGAAGCTTTCATTTTGACTTAAGGACAACATTTAACCATGGAAGTTGTCCCTAAAGAAGACAGGCTGCCCTTGGAGCTGGTATGATCCCCACTGGAGGGCTTCAGCTAAAGCTGAGAAACCACCACAGTCCAACATTAAGTGACCTTCATGTGCCTATGGTCCGGGCACTGTGAGGAACCTTGAGGATACAAAGACAATGAAAAGTCACACCTGCAGTTTGTACATTCTACCGAGAGGAAGTGACATAAATACCTATACATGTGAACATTTGAGGAGATAGAGAGCACTAAGGACTAGAAGGCCCAGGGAAGGTTTCACAGGGGAAGTGGGCCACGAGCTGAGCCTTAACAGTAGCTAGGAATTCTAAAGGGGAGATTCTAAAGGGATGGGGGCAGGGCATGCATCCCAGGCCTCAGGAACAGTCTGCAAATGTATAAAGGCAGGAAATGGAATGCCAGGTTTAAAGAACTGCTAACAGGTCAGTCTGGCTAAAAGGGAGAGTTTGTGAAAGAGAGGTTGGCAAGGCCACATCGTGGATTAAATGCCCAACTGAGGAATTTACATTTTATCCCAAAGGCAAAAAGGAATCTCTCAGAGAAGTTTCTTGAACTTGAGTGTGATATGATTAGATGTGCTTTAGGAAGCTGACTTGGGGGCTTGGGTGGAGAACAGATTGGAGAGGGAAAAGCCTAGAAAGGGGGTGACCAATCAGAAGATGAGATGTGGAAAGGGTGGAGAGATAGGAAGGAAGATACTGTTTGCATGCAGAGAAAGAAATGATAGATAGATAGATAGATAGATAGATAGATAGATAGATAGATAGATAGATAGATAGATAAAGATAGAGATGCACAAAAACACATACATATATCCATATTTGTATCAAATGGTAGCCATGGGGTGGGAGGGGAGGAAGGGATACAATAACAGTTGTATATTTAAAAAGAAGAGCAATGCAATCTTGGGGAAGGAAAAAGGGAGAGAGAAAGAAAAATTTGGAACTCCAAATCTTATGAAAAATGGATGCTGAAACTAGCTTAATATGTAATTGGAAAAAAATGAAATGCTTTTTATCAAAAAAAAAAGAAAAAAAAGGCTAGCAAGTTGTTCATATTAAATCTGCAGTTTCAGGTGAAATCTTTTTTTCTACTCCATTTTGTTGTGGAAATGTTTGTTTTACTTCTAAAGTACAGAACTGAAAAAAAAACTTATTTTAAAGGGTGGAGAGTTTCAACCATGTCAACCCTCCTACTCAATAAACTCCAGTATCTTCCTATCACCTCCAGGATCAAATAGAAAATTCTCTGGCATTCAAAGTCCTTCATAACCTAGCACCCCACCCCCACCCCAGCCCCAGACACACACATCTTTTGGGTCTTCTTGTACCCTCCTCGTCTCTACACACAATCCAGTGACCCTGGTCTCCTGTCTGTCTTTCCAATAAGACACTCCATCTCTCCCCTCCAGGCCTTTTCTCTGGTTGGAGAACATTTAAGGCTGGAATGTTCTCCCTCCTCACCTCTGCCTCCTGGCTTCCCTGGCTTCCCTGAAGACCCCACTAAAATCCTACTTTCTATAGGAAACCTTTCCCAATTCCTCTTAACGTTAGTGCCTTCCCTTTGTTTATTTATTTCCTGTTTTCCCTGAGTATAGTTTGTTTATACACATTTGTTTGCTTATTGTCTTCCCAGTCAGACTGTGAGCTCCTTGCAGTCAGGGAACTGTCTTTTGCTTCTTTTTGTGTAACACACACACACACACACACACACACACACAATGAGCGTAGTGTCTGACACACAGTAGGCACGTAAATGCTTATTGACTGACTGAGAAGAGGACAGATGTAAAATATTTTATGAAGGTAGAATTGACAAGATGTCCCTTGGGGCATAAGAATAAAGGACAGGAAAGAGTTGAGAATTCCCAGTTTAGGAACTGAATAATGAGAAGAATAGTGGTGTCCTCAACAGAAATAAAGAAATTTTATTTTATTTTATTTTTTAGTTAAATTTATTTATTTAACTTTTTACATTCATTTTCAGAAAATTTTGGGTTCCAAATTTTCTCCCCACTTGTCCCCTCCCCCCATCCCAATACACCGAGCATTCTAATTTCCCCTATCACCAATCTGCCCTCTCTTCTATCATCCCTCCCTTCTCTTGTCCCCGTCTTCTCTTTTGTCCTGTAGGGCCAGATGACTTTCTATTCCCCATTGACTGTATTTCTTATTTCCTGGTAGCAAGAACAATACTCAACAGTTGTTCCTAAAGCTTTGAGTTCCAACTTCTCCCCATCCTTTCCTCCCCACCCATTCCCTTTGGGAAGGCAGGCAATTCAATATAGGCCATATTTGTGTAGTTTTGCAAATGACTTCAATAATAGTCATGTTGTGAAAGACTAAATATATTTCCCTCCATCCTATCCTGCCTCCCATTGCTTCTATTCTTTCTTATGATCCTGTCGTTCCCCAAGAGTGTTGATTTCAAATTGCTTCTTCCTCCCATTGCTCTCCCTTCCATCATCCCCCCTACCCTGCTTATCCCCTTCTCCCCCACTTTCCTGTATTGTAAGATAGGTTTTCATACCAAAATGAGTGTGCATTTTATTTCTTCTTTTAGTCAAATGTGATGAGAGTAAACTTCATGTTTTTCTCTCAGCTCCCTTCCTTTCCCTCCACTAAAAAGTCTCCTACCTGCCTCTTCTCTGAGAGATAATTTGCCCCATTCCATTTCTCCCTCTCTCCTCCCAATACATTTCTCTCTCACCGTTTAACTTCATTTTTTTAAGATATGATCCCATCCTATTCAATTCACTCTGTGTTCTGTGTGTGTGTGTGTGTGTGTATGTGTGCAATCCCACCAACTACCCAGATATTGAAAAGTTTCAAGAGTTACAAATACTGTCTTTCCATGTAGGAATGTAAACATTTCAACTTTAGTAAGTCCCTTATGACGTTTTTTTGCTGTTTACCTTTTCATGCTTCTTTTCATTCTTGTGTTTGAAAGTCAAATTTTCTTTTCAGCTCTGGTCCTTTCATCAAGAATTCTTGAAAGTTCTCAATTTCATTGAAAAACCATTTTTTCCCCTGAAGTATTATACTCAGTTTTGCTGGGGAAGTGATTCTTGGTTTTAGTCCTGGTTCCTTTGACTTCTGAAATACCATATTCCAAGTCCTTTGATCCCTTAATGTAGAAACTGCTAGATCTTGTATTATCCTCATTGTATTTCTACAACACTCAAATTGTTTCTTTCTGGCTGCTTGCCATATTTTCTCCTTGACCTGGGAACTCTGGAATTTGGCTACAATATTCCTAGGAGTTTTTCTTTTCAGATCTCTTTCAGGAGGTATTCAGTGGGATTCTTTCAACATTTATTTTACCCTCTGGTTCTAGAATATGAGGGTAGTTTTCCTTTATAATTTCATGAAAGATGATGTGTAGGCTCTTTTTTGGATCATGGCTTTCAGATAGTCCCATAATTTTTAAATTGTCTCTCCTAGATCTATATTCCAGGTCATTTGTTTTTCCAATGAGATATTTCACATTATCTTCCATTTTTTCATTCTTTTGATTTTGTTTGGTGATTTCTTGGTTTCTCAGAAAGTCATTAGCCTCCATCTGTTCCATTCTAATTTTGAAAGAACTATTTTCTTCAGTGAGCTTTTGAATCTCTTTTTCCATTTGGCTAATTCTGCTTTTGAAAGCATTCTTCTCCTCATTGGCTTCTTGAACCTCTTTTGTCAATTGAGTTAGCCTATTTTTCAAGGTGTTATCTTCTTCAGCATTTTTTTGGGTCTAAAGCAAGGTGTTGACCTGCTTTTCATGCTTTTCTTGCATCTCTTTCATTTCTCTTCCCATTTTTTCCTCCACCTCTCTCACTTGATTTTCAAAATCCTTTTTGAGCTCTTCCATGGCCTGAGCCCATTGAATATTTATTTTGGATGTTTGGGATATGGAAGCCTTGACTTCTATGTCTTTCCCTGATGGTAAGCATTGTTCTTCCTCATCTGAAAGGATGGGAGGAGATATCTGTTCACCAAGAAAGTAACCTTCTATGGTCTTATTTTTTTTCCCTTTTCTGGGCATTTTCCCAGCCAATTACTTGACTTCTGAGATTCCTTTCCACACCCACCTCGCCTCTAGATCCACCCAGCTAGTGCTTGTGGTCTGAGATTCAAATGCTGCTTCCCAGCCTCAGGGCTTTCAGCAGGGGCAGAGCTGCTATTCAGTGTGAGATTAAGTTCAGCTGCTCAGGTTGAGGCAGGGCCACCTCACGGGGCTCAGTTCCCACAATTTGTTCAGTCATTTCTCTATTGATGGGCACTTATTTTGTTTCTAATTCTTGGCTACAATGAAAGGTGCCACTGTGTGTGTGTGCACGTGTGTGTGCGTGTGCGTGTGTATGTATGTGTATAATTGGCATATTTCACCATAAGGAATGATGAATATATGACGGTTTCAGAGAAACCTTGTTGGAGGCTTATTGGAACTGACGCAGAGTGAAATGAACAGAAAAGAACCAGGACAACAACTTATACAATGACTACAGTAACATAAAGGAAAACAACTTTGGAAGATCTTCAGAGCTCCGATCAATTCAGCGGCTAACCAGGACTTGAAAAGATGAAGCAAACTTTCTACCTCTTGGTTGCTAAGTGATAGACAAGAGACATACCTATGAGATGAGATGCCTATGGAACCTCCAAAGTATAACAAGTACAGCTGCTTAACTGTATTTACCGTTTACAAAGGAGGACTTCTGTGGGAGAAGAGGAGTTGGTGGATAATTAGAGTGATGCTAAGGAAAGAAAAAGAAAGAAAGAAAAACAAAAGAAGAAAAGAAAGGTGGAAGGAAGGAAGGAAAAAGAAATGGAGGGAGGGGAGAAAAGGAGGGAAGAAGGAAGGGAAGAAAAGAAGAAAGGATGGAAGGAAGAAGAAGAAAGAGATGGAAGGAGGGAGGAAAGACGGAAGGAGAAGGAAGAAAAACAAAGAAAGAAGGAAGGAGGGAGGGAAGGAAAGAAAGAAAAGGAAGTAGAGAAAGAAAGAAGACTTTATAACTAGGAGCAGAAGAAAGTTCAGAAACAGGACAGGGAAGCTTTGTTATCATTGTATAAATTTAATATATACTTTTTATGAAGCTATGGAGCACAATTTTAGTTTCATGTATAATTTTTTCTCTTTTTTGTTTATTGTAGTGTTCATATTGCTGATATTTGTTAAGTTCATAACTTTTTAAAAAATTAAGGAGAAAGGCAAGAGAGTCCAGTATAGACTGGTTGGGACGGGAATGGAGAGATGGTGGGTGGGGAAAAAAGGATGTGTGTGGTGACCCACCAAACCGAACTCAAAAGCAATGGTCAGATAAGGGGAAAGAACTAGAAAAGAGCATGGGAGAAAAGACAATTCAGGTGAAGAGGGTGAGTTAACAGTGTTGAGTGCAGCAATGAGGCCAAGAAAGATGAGAACTGAAAAAGTCCATCCATTATCATTGGGATTACTGTTCCAGTTCAGGCCTCTGGGTGTCCTCAGGGGTTCTTTGCAACTTCAGTGATTGAGATTCTGGGATACTTACAGGCCAGCAGATGGTGATAGAGATTTGAAAAACATAAGGCTCCCTCCTCCCTCCTCCCACCCTCACCTCCCAGGACTATATAGAAAAACCATTGATTGCCCAAGGAACAAGTGGTAACTCTCTCTCTCCAAGCGAGTGGCCCCCTGTTTCCCTAGCAGGACTGTTCCTCAGCCATCCCAATCAGAAGGTCTCTTGTGTCAGAGCATTCCGGGGAAGAAGATGCCAATGACCCATTGCAGTTACAATTCCAGGATTTTCATTGTCTGGAACCCAAGTCTCCAGACCCCAGACTCATCACTTTCCACTATACCGTGAGATCTGAGGAGAGCTCCCCAAGGACCTGTGTGGACTCAGATGGCTTGAACAATTCTTTGGTAGGAGTGAATGGGACATTAGAACAGACTATTGGCACTAGAAGATCCCTTAGAACACAGGACATTAAAACGTAGACTGTTAGAATTGAAAGGGTCCTTGGAGATTGTCTAGTCTAAATCCTAAAAGGGAAACAAGCCAGAGGAAGTGACGAGTAGGCAAATATCCACGTGAGCATCTGGAAACAATGAGCCCTTGGGGGCTACCTGGGTGCCAACTGGAAGTACTCTCACCACCACCCAACTCCCTGAACATCCATTTTAATGTAACTATTTCTAGGACCCTACTAAAAGGAAAGTCTTGCCAATAGCCCTGGCCAAAATCCCAATTTCCAAAACTAAGAAAGGCAAACTTTTTGTGTTATAAAAAGGTCCTGTACAAAAGAAGCATTTATAGCAATTCCCCTACACACACACACACACACACACACACACACACACACACCCAAACACACTCCTCCCTCTCTAGTTAAATCCACTGTTTTTCCAAGTCCCACTACTTCCAGAAAATCATCTCTGACCCCTCTAGCCCACAAAGACCATACCCCATTAACTTCAATTTAGTTCCTTGTATTTTATCAATGAGCAGCTAGATGGAAAAGTGGATAGAGCACCAGGCCAGGAGTCAGGAAGACCTGAGTTCAAATCCAGCCTCAGACATTTGCTAGCTCTGTGACCTTGGGCAAGTCACGTAAGCATTTAACCCTCTTTGCCTCCGTTCCCTCATCTGTAAAACAAACTAGAAAAGGAAATGACAAACCACTCCAGTATCTTTACCAAGAAAATCCCAAAGGAGAGTCACAAAGAATCAAACATGACTGAAACAACTGAATAACAATATGTCAATCTTTCATAGGATATCAAAGCTGGAAGGGATCTTAGAACATAGACTATTACATATAGCGAGAAAATATTTTAGAAGTCATCTTGTGTAGTGGAAGGGAGTATGGAATTTGGAGCCAGAGACCTGGGGTTAATCCTGATTCTACCACTTGAATTGCTGTGTGACTTTGGGGTCATCATTTCCCTTCCTGAGGTCCCTTCTAGCACTAAATCTATGATCATAGGGATGGCTAAACAGATTATGGCACCTGAATGTATATAGTAGAATAGTACTGAGCAGTGAGAAATGATAGCTATGAAGGAGTCAGAGAAGCATAACACTTAGACGAACTGATCCAGAGTGAAGTGAGCAGAACCAAAAAAAAAAAATATATATATATATATATATACATAAATACACACACGTGTGCACACGCACGCACACGCACACATACAAATCACCTTAGCAATTGAAATAGAGGTAGCTAGACGGCACAGTGGATAAAGAACTGAAGTCAAACAGTTCAAATCCTGCCTGAGACGCTTAGCAGGTTATGTACAGTTATGCTACATAACCCTGGCCAAGACATTTTGTTCCTCTCCTGCTTTGTAAGATGGAGATAAACACGGCATTTACCTCCCAGAGTTGTTGTGTGGATCAAATGAGATATTTGTAAAGTGTTTTGTAGACCTTAAAGCAGTATATAATTGCTAGCTCTTAAATTATTAAATGGGGAACATGCAAAAGTGAATGTTATAGAATGATAGTGACCAAGTTTAAGCTCACTGGGAAAGCATTGAAGAGATGTAACTCCTTCCCCTCTTTGCAAAGGTGGAAAACGATGAGTATGAAACAACCGTTCTGCTGCCGGATCCAGATGATGCATTGATTGGTTTCACCATACTTCCTTTTACTCGTTTTATAATTTTCATAACAAGAGATGGCTCAGTAGAGGAGATGGATATATCTTTGAAATGAAGATACCATAAAAACAAACTACATCAAAAAAAATTTAAGAGAAATTACTTTGTAAACTGACATAAATGAAAGCATTAATTATTACCTGACCTACCCATCCCCACTTTAGAGATAAGAAAACAGGTTCAGATTGGGGATATGGCCAAGCCCACACTTCTGGTAAGTGATAGAGTGGGAACTGGGAGCCAGGTATCCGGATTCCTAGGCTGTTATTTCTGTTTCACTAGAAGCATGCCTCCTTTTACTCCAGACAAATGCAGGGCAGCCAAGGGTTGAATCCATTAGGATGCTTAAACTGTCACACTCACAAGAGCCTGACTCATTCTGAGAAAGTTAGTGTCATCATCTGGCCCCACGACACCTGGCCTTGCACATCCCTCCCTGCCTGGCCCTGGACCCATGCTCTTGGTCACATATCACTGATCTCTCCCATATCCCTTCTCCATCAACCATTTTTTGTTCTCTTCCTAGAACACTCAGCAACTATTACTACGATCTACTTTTACCAGATGCTTACTAACTGTGTGACCTTGGGCAAGTCATTTAACCCCATTGCCTCCAACAAACAAACAAAACCAGAATATAAAATGTAGTCACTGGAAGTAGCCTTAGATCATAGATTGTTAGAGCTGGAAAAAGGAACCTTAGAGATTACCTAACAACTGGGGTGAGGAATCTGTGGCCTCAGGGTTTCATACAGCCCTCTAGTCTTGTGTGGAAAAAAACAAACAAATGTTCTATGAAGTTTGGATTCAGTTGAAGGGTGGCACTTGAGGACCTAGAGGGCCACATGTGACCTCCAGGCCCCAGGCTCCCCACTCCTGCCTAGTCTAAAGTCTCCATTTTATAAATCAAGAAACTGAGGCCCAGAGAAGGGAAGGGCCTTTTCTAAGGACACACAGCCTTATTGAATTTCCAAATCTGTGATTCTCTGACCCTATATCCAGGGCTTTTTCTGTTGGGAGGGAAAGGGGTTAGAGGGTCTCAGGGACTGATAACAGCAGTGGATGCCTGGACCCTGAGTAGCCTGTGTGGATACAGTTCCCTTGGTAGTGACAGAAACAAATCTGAGGTCAAAGGCTAATAATATCTCAGACAGAAACCCGAGTTAGGGCTTTTCCCTGACACGTTGGCCAGGCCTGACACGACCTGCCCCACCCCCTCTCCCCGCAACCCCCCCACACCAACCCCTGGAAAAGTGCCAAGGGATCAAGAGGCCAGGTGCCACCAGCTGCCCCAGCCTCTCAACCCCAAAGATTCAGAAGATATTTCCAGACTCCAGATGCCCTGGGGTGCGAAGGGGGTGGTAAGGAGGTAGGGGGGAAAGTGGAGGTGATGTTGCCAAGGACGCTTGATTTTGTTTGGCCTGCCTGGGGCCTCTGCCTCTGCAACCTGGCCCAACTCTTGGATTCCTAGGGCCTTGTGACAAGCCCTGAGCTTCCAGAAATGAGCTTCCTGGGGATCGGAAGTCCCTCCTCCCATCCCAGACCCCTCACCATGCACCTCCTTCCTCCCTCATTTGCTCTTGGAGAGTTTCAGAGACCCCAGACTGTATTTCTCACTCCCTAACCCCTACAAAATCCAACTCAAGCCAATAAGACCCAAAGACCCTGAGGCACCCAGCTTGAGTTGAGCCCACTCTGACTAGACCCTCTGCAAAATGATCATTGTCCTGTCCATGTAAGGAAAAGGATTTAGCCTGTGGGGAATGGATGCAGCCCAGAACCTGAATGTTCCCCATCCTGCCAAGAGTTTTCAGGTATTCAAGGCTGCTAGGTGATAGAGTAGCTACAAGTGCTAGACCTGGCATCATCAAGGGCTGAGTCTTTCCTCAGTCACTTACTAGCTACTTAACCCTGAGCAAGTGATTTATACATTCTCCATCAGTTGTCTCATCTATAAAATGGGGATAATAATAGCACTTACTTCACAGGAGTGTTGTATGGAGCAAATGAGATAATGCGTGCAAAGAGCTTTGCAAAGCTCCAAGTCCCATATAAATGCTAACTGCTACTATTATTGTTTGAGGGGCTTTCATGTGGAAGAGGGAGGAGGAGTGTTCTTTCTAGCCCCAAAGGACAGAACCAGGAATTGTGGGTAGGAGTTATAAATAGTGGGGAGGGGGAACCTCAACAAAAAGGGTTTTTCAAAAGCAAACTGGGATGCCTAGGAAGGTAATGTATTCCCCCTCCAATGACAGACTTGATGACTCCTTGTTGGATATTTGGAACTATGGAATTTCTTTTGGGTATGGGGTGAACTAGATGGCCAATGAGGTAAACCCCTAATCTCCTGTGATTCGGTGAGGGATCACAAGCCCATAGAAGGAATCCAGACACCTGACTTACATGCTCAGTGTCCTTGCTCAAGTGGCCTTCCCTACCCAGGGTCTCAATTGTCATTCCTTCCTAGCTCTAACATTCTACGAGCCTCCCTGCGAGTGAGAACTCAGGCTCTGCCAGCCTGGGAAACAAAGGAAGCCCCTGAGGTGTGTATGTGTGAGGGTGGGAGGAGGTGACTGACTCAGGGAGGGTGGAGAGCTGACTCTCCAGTTGCCAAGGAAACAGATGAAGGACAGCCCTGTATTGTGTCTTCCACTGTCGTCAGGACAACCCGGTGGGGACCTAACCCACGTGAGGCTTAGGGGAGACGAAATTGAATGGAAATTACAGAAGTGGATGATGTCATCAACGATTACTTAAGGACAGCCTCCAAGTAGCACTACCCCCAAATCCGGTCTCCCCCAACCTGGTTCCCCTACCCAAGCACTCCCACCCCCAATTAACATTAAGAATCAGCCCTCATACGTACTTTAAAGTTCCCATTGTCTTGTCTGTGCATTATCTCACAGGATATTCACAGCCTGATGAATGAGGCTGGGAAGGCCTAAAGAAACCTAGGTTGGAGAAGGAATCTCTGACTTAGAAATATGGAATATTCAAGTCAATTCAAGCACCAGGCACCAGCACCCAGACTTGAGAGATGGAAAGACAAAAGAAAAACAAATCAAAACACAAGAATCCCAGCCCTTGGGGAATTCAAGCGGGTAATCAGCCTGGAAAGATGTGTGGGACAGTGAAGGACTTTAAATGAAAATAGAAAAGTCTGTATTTTATCCTAGAGGCAATAGGGATACATCCATTGATGCTTTCTGAGGGCCATGGAAGATTTGTGCTGTAAAAGTTTCCATTAGAGTGATGTACAGTAAATGGATCAGAGAAAGAGAGGTTGGGGGCAAGGAGCCCAGTCAGGAGGCCACTGACCTGGAAGAATCCTTAGAGATTATCTAACCACAGACTAGAGAAGCAAAGCCACCAGCCCAAGATCAGGAGGCTAAAAAGCAATGAGCCAATTCAAATCCAGATCACCTGATCCCAAAACCAGGACTGCTTCTACTACCTACACTAAGGCGTGGATAGGTACACAATTAACTCAACCATTCTGAGACTCAGTTTTCTTCTCTGTAAAATAAAGATTCAGTTAGGTGGCACAGTGGATAGAGTGCCCGAGTCAGAAAACCTGAATTCAAATTTGGCCTCAAGCACGTATTAGCTGTGTGACCCTGGGGAAGTCATTTCACCCTTGTTTTCCTCAATTTCCTCAACTGGAGGAAAGGAAATTAGATGAAGAAGGAATGGCAAACCATTCCAGTGTCTTGGTCAAGAAAATCCCAAATGGGGTCACGGAGAATCAGTCAGCAGCAAAAATGAAGGTACTGGACTAAGTGATGTCCAAGATCTCTCTAGTCCTAAAAGTCCCTGTTCTAAATTTCCTCCCAGCTCTGACATTCTGTGTTCTAAGGTCTTCCCCGCTTCTCATATTACATATTTTAAGGTTTCTTTCATCTCTATGTTCGACAGTCCCTCTGAGCTTTTAATATGCTGTGTTTTAAGATCCTTTCCAGCTCTGATATTCTGTGTTCTAAGAACCCTTGTAATTTTAATTCAATTCAATTTAATTCAACATACACAGTGTCTACTATGTGCCAGGCATTGTATTCAGAACATTCTGTGTTTTAAAGCCCTACCATTGCCTGAAGTTTCTATCCCCTTCACCTTCAGTCTATCCTCTAGTTTACAATTAAATTCAGTCTGAAACTGTTAGACCCATTTTTGTTAAATTCCCCACTGAGTGCTAAGTTGGCGTCCTAAGTGTTATGATAACTCAGGACACAGTGACTTTGGATTAGTCACTATCTGCTACTACGTCAGACACCTTGGAATGCCCCCTAAATTCTTATCATTGTTTGTTTGTTGTTCTGTTTAGTTTTCAGTGGATAGAGCATGAGATTCAGGGTCAAAGGGAACTAGATTTAAATCCCAACCGCCACTTATTGTATATGACTTTGAATAAGTTATTTCACTTTTTTCTGATTATCTCTCCCCATAAGAATGCCCAGACTAGGCTGACATCTAGTCCCTTCCCATTCTAAATGCATGAGCTTATTTTGATCCAGAGTACTACTATCTTTTCAATCACTCAGGTTCACAACCTCAATATTATCCTGGATTTTCTCTCCCTACCCCATATATCCAATCAGTTGCCTAATCTCATGTCTTACCTCCACAACATCTCTATTTCTCTCCTCTATCTCATAAGGTCATTACCCTAGTTCAAGTCTTATTACAGCTCACCTGGACGGTCAAATACCTTCCTAATTCGTCTCCCTGTTTTCATTATATTTGCCCTCTCCAATCCATCCTCCACACAACTGCTAAATAAACTCCAGTGGTTCTCTGTTGCCTTAGAACCAAATATAAACTCCTCTGTTTGACATTTAAAGGTCTTTTCATCCTGACCCCAACCTACCTCTCCAGCTTTTTTATATCACTGCCCTTCCTGCACTCTATGGTCCTGAAAAATTGGTCTTGTAGTCCTTACAGATAACCCTTCCTCTTCTGTCTCCATTGCTTTATATTAGCTGTCTTCTGAGCCTGGAATGCCCTCCCTCCTCAGCTCTGACTCTTAGAATCCCTAGCTTTCTTCAAGGCTCAGACAAAATACCATCTTCTAAACAAAACCTTTCTTGATCTACCAGATGCTAGTGTCCTCTCCCCCAAATTTAGAAAATCTATCTACACGTATGTGTGTGGATGGATAGATAGATGGATGGGTAGATGGATGGATAGATAGATATAGATATTTACATATGTACATATCCCTCCCCTCTCCCCCCTTCCCCCCAGTGTTTACCCATTGCCTAGCACCTAAAAAAAAAAAATGAACCTGTTATTTCATGAGTATAGGGAGCTCCCAGGGAAGGAATTCTCTCTCCTTAGGTAGACCCCAACCTCAGAGAGCTGCCTGGAGCACTGAGACTTTAAATGTATGTCAGTGGAGGGCCTTTAATTCAATTCTTTCTGACTCTCAAGCAGGTTCTCTCTCCACCGTCCCACACTGTGTGGCATATAGTAGTCACTTTAATAAATAATTGTTAGCTGGTTGAGCAATGTATTCTATAGTCCTATTCTAAATAAATGGAATAGGAAGTGACTTTCAAATCTTTATGTGTGACTATTTTCCAAGCTCTCCTCTTCTTCCGAGCAGTTCCCAGGAGGCACAGCATAGGAGGCTGGGATCCCAAATACAGATCTTTTCTCCTAGGAGAAAGAAACAGAAGGAGAGAGGCCAAGCTAGATCCTGTGGCCAGCAAACAACGCAACATGAGCCCCATTTGTCCAGCCATGGGTCAGGGCCCAACTGGTTCAATGTCTAGGCCAGATTTACCAAAATGTCCTCATGAGCTCAGCATCCAGGAAGCTTGGGGAAGGCCAGCTGGACCCCCAGGACAGAGATGGGGGAGGGGAGAGGAGGACAGGAGAGGATATTTTTAGCCCAGTTGCCTGTATCAACTCTGTCTGGGCAGAGGCCCAGAAAAGTGAACAGGGGAAGAAGAAAGAGAGGGTGGGGGCAGCTGATCAGAAATACAAAGGCACACGTTCAAATCCCAGCTGTAAGTATTATATGTATTGGAGGAAATCATTTTACCTTTCTTCCTTCTCTGTAAAATTAGGAGTTTAGCCCAGATATTAGCTAAGGTCCCTCCCAGCTCTAAATCCTATGATCCTATGATACCATAAGTCCCTTTCTCCTCTCTGAGACTCAATTTTCTCATCTGTAAAATGGAGATTATAGGATCATGGACTTAATAACTGCTGCACTCTCTACCTCAGAGTTATTATAAGGAGTGTATTTTGTAAACCTTAAAGCACTATAGAAATGGAAACTCTTATTACACTGGGGATCCTGGGAGACAACTGCTAAGGGAGACCCCGAACCCAGGTGCTGTAAAATGAGCAGGTTGTGATGATCATCTCCTTTCCCCTTCCCTCAAGGCACCAGGGCCATGGCACAGAGAAAACCCAGGCCTATTTGCTCCCAGCTTCCCCTCCCCCACTTCTGCCCCCAACTTTTCCTTCTTTTCTGCCCTATGGCTCGACAAAGCACCCAACTGAAAAGTCTGGAGAAACCAATCCTTCTAAGGTGTTCGTCCCAGGTAATGTATAGGATCATAGAAAGAGCATTGACCTGGATTCAAATCCTAGATTTGCCCTTTCCTACCAGTATGACCCTGGGTAAGTCATCTCTCTGGATCTCAGCTATAAAAAGAACTCTAACTAGATCCCTTCTTAGGGGAACTCCAAGGTCCAACTCTAATACTATAATCCTATAATGTGTTACTTCTTCCAATGAGGAAGAGGTCGATCATAGGGGATTTCAGACTAACAATGTTGAGGGATGATGGAGGGAGGATGATACATTGGGGTAAGGAGACCTTCTTGTCCCTTAATTTGTTATTTAGTCATTTTTGGTTGTGTCTGACCGTTTTGGGATTTTCTTGGAGTGGTTTGCTACTTCATTCTTCAGTTCATTTCACAGATGAGGAAACTGAGGCAAACAAGGTTAAATCCCTTACCCAGAATTGCCCAGCTAGTAAGTGTCTGAGACTAGATTTGAATTCAAGTCTTCCTGACTCCAGGCCCAGCACTCTTATCAACGGTGCCATCCAACTGCCCTTGCTCCTTAAATCACTCTCCTCTCAGCATCCCTGTCCAATCACCCTCTAATCCAAAGAGGGAAATCATTATTTCTCTGAATCCCCACAATGGGGGCCCTCTGCTTACTCAGCTCCCATTTTTAAGGTGAGGCTGAAGCCCTACTCCTCACCCTCCACCCCAGGAAATCTTTGGCTCCTCAGAAGGTATACAAGCATCAGTTTTTCCATAACATCTGTGGCCTATATCTCCTCTTCTCTACCCACTGAATCCCCACCATACTTCAGGACCTCACCATCTCTGCCTGGAGAAGTCTCCTATACAATATACGCTCTCTCTTCTCAATTCCCTCCCCACTCTAATCTATCCTCTATGCAGCTGCCAAAATGATCCTCCCACTACAAAGCACAGATAAGAAAATCCATTCCAAAACCTTCAATGGCTCCCCCATTGACTCCAGGACACCGTGGAAATTCCCTCAGACTGGCATTTTAGACCCTCCACAATCTGAGTCACAACCTGGCCAAGCTCTACTACTAGTCATTCAACAGGTTCACCCCATTTCCCACCACTATGCAGGTCAGCCCCCATATATTGCATCCCCAACCCCACCTTGGAGAGTCCTTACCCTTGTCCATGCCTCAGTTCAGGTACCACCTCCTTTCTGAAGCCCTCCCTGACCTTCCAGTAATTTACTAGTTCTCTCTCCCTCCTCAAATGTCCAGGGTCAAAGATTTGGGTCTGGAATGGATCTTAGAGGGCCAACCCCTCTAGTTTTTACAGATGAGGAAATTGAGGGACAATAATGAATGGAAGAAGAGGGATTCAGACCCAGAAGCCCAGGTCATTTGACTCCATATACAATACTCTTTCTATTGGGCCCCTCAACAGTCCTTAAATGACCATGTATCACACATATTAAGGCCTATGTTATATCTTCCCTCTCGTTCATGTAAAGTCTTTGAGGACAGGGATTCGGGGACTGTTTTGTCTTTGTTATTTCCACAGAGTCCAGTCAGTTCAGAGGAGGTTCTTAATAAATGTTTCCTGGCTCGAATGGGAGATGACCTCAGGACCAGGAAAACTTGAGTTCAAATCCTACACATGCTTCGTGGTCTTGAGTGAGTTCCTTAACCTCTCAGCATCTAAGTCCCCAGTGCTGCCCTAATCTGGTTAAAATGTCATTGGGAAATGTTTGACAAAATACATTTTAAAATACAACAAAACATAGATAAAGTTAATTTGTGGTTGTCCAAGTCAATATGCAGTCCTCAAGGATGGTCTCTATTTGAGTCTGACACCACTGTTATTCAGGTCCCTAAGACTATACATTGCAAGAGAAAGTCATTGATGAGGTGGCAATTCAGTCCCTCTACTAAAAGGAATAATCCTTAAAACTACCTTAAATACTTCCCTAAATCAACTCTCCAGAGGCCCTAGGGGTTTCTTGAAACTGAACCAAGATAGCGGCAGCTAGAAGTCTAGAGCGCTAGCCCCTGAAGCTCAGGAAGGAAGGAAGGAAGGAAGGAAGGAAGGAAGGAAGGAAGGAAGGAAGGAAGGAAGGAAGGAAGGAAGGAAGGAAGGAAGGAAGGAAGGAAGGAAGGAAGGAAGGAAGGAAGGAAGGAAGGAAGGAAGGAAGGAAGGAAGGAAGGAAGGAAGGAAGGAAGGGAAGAGAAAGAAAAAAAAGAAAGAGAAATTGAACCAAGATTCCACTTGAAATCTCTTCTAGATTACACAGTTCAAACCCCTCATTTTTTTAGAAAAGGACACTAAAACCCCGTAAAGGGAACTGTCTTAGCCAAGGCCAAATAGTAATGACAAGGGCAGGATTCAAACTTGGCACCCTTGACTCCTCCGCAGATCTCCTCCCCACTCAATACACTGGCTCTGGAAACCTTGTTTTGAGGGCTTGAGGAGGACGTTGGGCTGGTAGGAAATTACAAGGGTGATCTGCCTTATCTATCCGCAGGACTTCTTTGGGAGCCGGGGGCTGGGCTAAGGGACCCATGCTATTGTTGGAGTGGTAAGAATCCTTTTTCTCAGTCAGCTGGATGCCTCCAGTTCGACGCTCCTTTTCTGACTTTCCTACACCCACCTCCAGCCTCTACCTACCCGGCCCTCCAAAACACTGACTTGCACCTTTGCCCTTAGTGTCTGATCTCTGGAAACGGGCTTCCCTCTACGGGAGATGAAAGTGAGGGAGGAGCACAAGGATTGGAAGGGATCCCTCCCACTTTGAGTCTCTTATACATAATGGGTGTCCCTCGCGTGCCCCAGGTCCGCGCTAGAAGTGTCCTGCGTTTTGACCCGTCCAGGGTAGAAGACGCTAACTGCCCCCACCTCCACCCTCCACCTTGGAACAACTCCCTGAAGTTAGGAAGGAACCTTAGAAAACATCAAGTGCACACCCCGCCCCGCTTCTTCTCATTTGACAGATGAGGAAACTGAGGCTCAAGGAGGGGCAGTGACACAGCTAGTTAGTGGCGTTGCTGGGATTGGAATCCAGAGGCTTGGGGGCGGGGGGTGATTCTCTTCAGGATTTCCCCTTAGGTCAGGGCTAAGTACAGACACGTCAGTCCTCCCAACCCCCGCCAGCTGCCGCCCCCTCCCTCTGGGGGTTCAGTCTGAGCTGGCAGAGCCTGGGGAAGGGGAGGCCGAGGAGGGGGAGGGAGAGAAAAGAGGGTTGGAGAAGGAGGAAGGACAGGGGGCGGGTCTGGACTCGCGCGCCCGAGCCGGGACATAAATAGGCGGTGCTGGGGCTCTCGGGGAGATTAGCCCGAGCAGAGGCGGAGGCAACTGGGCGGAGAGAGTCTGCAGAGGTCGGAATCCGAATCTGAGTCTGTGTGTCAGTTCGTACGAGAGGTGAGTGTAGCGGAGATCCGGGCCTCACTGGGGAGGGAGGGTAGATTCCCAGAGCCTCTCTACCTTGCCCGCTGGTGCCCTGGTGCCCAGGGTTTAGTGTAGAACAGAGAGATTCGCTCAATTTGGTGGCCTGGGATCTTAGAGTAGGGACCTGGGGTCCTTGAAGGATCTGGACGGTTCCGACAACTAAGGGGTATGTACTGAACCCAGACTAGTTCTCAGGGTGTGTGTGTGTGTGTGTGTGTGTGTGTGTGTGTGTGTGTGTGTGTGTGTGTCTGTCTGTCTGTCTGTCTGTCTGTCTGTCTGTCTGTCTCTGTCTGTGTCGGGGATGGACGGAGCCCGAAGTGACCCTGTGGTCTGACTGGGGCTACATGGACGGACCCATCCCAGAAGTGGTCCTGAAGTGTCTAGTGCCTATGGGGGGCGGGGCGCGGCGAGGGGAGATGGATGGCCAAATCTGGGATCTTGGAAGAGAGTAGGAACTGCCTCGGGGCAGCCCCGAGGTCGGAGTCACCTCCCAGCTCAACCTGGCCCTCTCCTCTCTTTTCCTCTCCGCTTCTTCGGCCTGGTCCCCTCCAGCCAGTCTGCTACAGACATCGCGTACGATGACTCTGAATCGTGGAGCTCAGCGGCGCTGCGGGGACCGTCGTCGGGGAAGCACGCCCTTCCTTAGTCAGCAGCACCTGCATCGCCGTAGCATGCCAGTGGACGAGCGAGACTTTCAGGCGGCGCTGCCTTCTGGTCCCTTGGGCCAGCTGTCCAACCTGGTGCGGCGCCCCTCCGGCAGCCCCCGGGAACCCAGCGACTGCTGGGCCACGGGCTCCTCCGACTCCCTTACATCTTCAGGCAGCGAGTCTGATAGCCACCTGTACAAGGTGATACTTCTGGGCGAGCGCGGGGTGGGCAAGACCAGCCTGGCACGCATCTTTGGCGGCGTCGAGGACGGCCCTGAAGCCGAGGCCGCTGGTGAGTAGGGAGCACTGCCAGGAAAGAACGGGCAAGACTGGGGAGGAACCGAGGAGAGGAGAACTGAGCCGGGGGGCTGGAGGGACCGAACAGAGGAGAGTTAGAGGAGAGCATGAAAAAGTACTGGGATAGAAGACTTGGAGAGAATTAGACAAAAGAGTTACGATTTTAAGCACCTGGAGGGCAGGAACTGGTACTGGTTTGGTCTTTAATCCCAGAGCCTAGCGTAATGTCTGCATTTAGCAGTGCTTGTTGATTGAATTAAGATGGGAAGGATCGAGGGGAGAGAAAAGAGGGAGATCTCTGGGAAGTTTCATGTGAAGGCTGGCTGGCCATTTGCTGGGGATCCTATAGAGGAGATTTCCGATAAAGTGGAGAGAGGTCGATAGTTGCCTTAATCCCTTCCCACGCTGAGATTATGGGAATAGGGAGAAAAGAATGATGTGTTTAATGGAGTGAGGGAGGCTGGACTGGGTGGCAGAAAGCTCAGATTTGAATTCCATCTCTGCAATGAAGTTACCGAAGGACCTTTGACAAATAACTTCCTTTCTCTGGTCCTGAGTTTGTACTCTCTAAATGGAGGGGGTGGACCTAGAATCTGGTCTCTAGACAGGTTTCAGGTGGCTATTGGGTGAGACATTCTGGAATTCTAAGGAGACAAAAGAGATGGAAGAAGATAAACTTGTGGGTTGTGGATGAGCTTTGTTTGAGTTCGTCCATCTGTCTGTCCATTCTTCTGCTAGGGAGGCTGAGGCTGCAGGACAGGGTAGGGAGAGGGGGAAGCATTTCTAACCTTCTTGGAGTGAAGGAGAGAGTGACCAAATCCACCCTACTCCCAGGTGTCCACAGACCCAGGCTTTGGGACTAAAGGGATGTCCAAGGTGTTGCTGATAGTCTTATGAGCTCACACTTTGGAGTTTGAGGTCATAGAATTTAGAGTTTATAGAGCACTCTTTGAGAACATAGGACGAACAACAACAAAGAGACCTCAGGGGTTATTTAGTCTAACCTCGTTCTTTGACAGATCAAGAAACTGAGGCCCAGAGAGGAAAAGGTAATTTATCTAAGTTCATAATGACAGTAAAGGAAGAGACAAGATTTCAGCTGAGGTCTTCTGACTCCAAATTCATTATTCTTAATAAAAGCTTGTGGCCTGACTGCTAGATCTTTCAAAGAGGTCCATGGTTACAGGTTGCTCTTCCAGTGTCTTCCTGGGTAAGTTTAGTGGGGTTGAGTCTCCATTTCGGATCATGGGACTCTTTCCTGAAGGCTACAACACCAGCAGATAGGATTTGGTGGAAGAGGCTAAGGGTATTACAGGTTCAACCAGCTCAGCCTAGTACAAGTCACTAGCTGTGACTTTCCAGTTACTGGGGAAGGTGGAGGGGTAGCAGCCTTCAGGAAGTATGGGGACAATGTCCCTTAAGTTTAGACCAGCTTATACTCTCTACTGGACAAAAGAGTCATCTTCCTGAGTTCAAATCCAGCCTCGGACTTTTGCTAGCTGTGTAACCGTGGACAAGCCACTTAACCCTGCTGGCCTCAGTTGCCTTATTTGTAAAATGAGCTGGAGAAGGAAATGGCAAACCACTCCAGTATCTTTGAAAAGAAAACCTCAAAAAGAAAAACACCAAGAGTTAGATACAATTGAACACAACAACAACTCTCTACCACTTGGGCTAGCAGAACCTTTTCTTCATGCTTTAATGGGGGGTCCTCAGTCTTTGAACCAATCGGCCAGGCCAGGCTAGCCCAGATCACAGCCAGAGTAGCCTAGTAGATGGAACACTGCTAGACTTGGTGTTAAGGAAGACAGGAGCTCAAATCATGACTCAGACACTTAATAGTTTATGGCTCTAAGAAAGTCATTTACTTTTTCCAGGCCTCAGTTTCCTCATCTGAAAATTGAAGGGGTTACTTAGACTTCTGAAGTCCCTTCTAGTTTTTAATCTATGATCCTATGCTTTCCTCTTGGGGTCTCAGTAGGCCACAGTGGGAGGAATAATTCTGAGAACCCTGGAGATTCTTAGTCTACAAAGCAGAGATGGCAAATGGGTCTAGCCAAATAAGTAGTGGTTCCATTGTCCTAGGGAGAAGTAGGGGCTGATAGCTTGTATCACTCACTATGTATCACACTGGAACAATGAAAAGCTGCTGGACTTCATACGACAGAGTGTATTTACATTACTTGCATGTAACACCATGTATCATCAGTAACAGTGACAAGGATCGTGGGAATAATAAGGAAAAGGGATGGGGGCAGGGAGGTTAGGGGTCCAAGTGTAATAGAAAACAGATGGATAGATGGGAGGTTAGGGGTCCAGCTATAATAAGCAACAGAGGGATGGGGAGTTGGATGGGGAGTTTAAGAATTCAGTTATAACAGAAAACAGGAATAGATAAGGAGTTTGGAGATCTAGCAATTATGGAAAACAGGGATGGATAAAGAGGTTAAGGGCAGTGCTGTAATTGGAAACAAGGGGACAGATAAGGAGGTTAGGGAACTCATCCAATTCAACAAGCATTTTTAAGTACCTACTATTTGCTGGGCATTGGGGGTACAAAGACAAAGAGAGAGGGTGCTTGCCCTCACAGTGGAACAATTTATGAGAAACAGAGATGGGGAGGAGGCTAGAGGGCTGGCTATGATTGTGTGTGTGTGTGTGTGTGTGTGTGTGAATTGGTTTCAAGTCTTGCTTATAATTGAAAACACAAGGGAGGAGAGGGAGAAAGGAGAAGAGAGATTAAGGAACCATTTCACACAAGAGTCAGAAGGAAATGGGGACAGAGGGAGGGAGATCAGGGGTCTTGTGCTGCATACAGAACATTAGCACACATTGCCTTTCCCCCTCTCTATGAGGTCCCAATAATGACCTTGTTTTCTGGATGTCGGCCTTATCCCTAGGGAACACCTATGACCGATCCATTGTGGTGGATGGAGAAGAGGCTTCCCTCATGGTGTTTGACATCTGGGAACAGGTAAGACTCCAAACCAAGAGTGGGAGACCCAGGGCTAGGTAGTAAGAAGGAGATTTCCTGGGACAGATGGATCTTCTTGGCTGCTAGTGAAATAATGCTTATCTAGGCTGTCATAGGATGTCCCTGGGTGTGCTTATAATGTCCCTGAGACCTGGACCTAGAACCATAGGATTTTAGGAAGGACCTTTGAGTTCACCTTGTCTGCCTCACTCCCTCATTTTATAGATGAAAAAATTGATGCCAAAAAGAAGTGTCACAAAGGTAGCAGTAGTACTGAGATTTGAACCCAGGACTTCTAACTTCAAGCCAAGTACTTTGTGCATTAAACCATACCAATTTAAGGACTCCTGAGTTGTTTCAATGTTCAGTTTCCCCTTCTTCGTCTCCTCATACTCCCCCCTCCCCCAAGCATTTGAATCTAAGAGATGAGGGGAAAGCTTTTTTTCAAAGTTGAAACATTTCCCAGTTAGGGTCAGGGAGTAGTTGGCTGGTGTAATCTAGTTTCCCTTTGGGATACCCGAGATTCTCCTCTTCCACTTTGCCCAAAATAAATTCTGAAGTAGGGCTTTCTTGGAGTATGGAGGGGGCCACTGTCCTCACTGTAGGTCCCAACTCCTCCCTCCCTCCCTCCTTTTCTCATCCTACTTTCCTCAACCCACTGTCTGAAATTGACAATATTGACTGTGTTTGAACTAGCTAGCCTCATGACACTGAACAATTCACTTACTGTCTCTGGAGTTCAGTTTCCTTATCTGCAGAATAAGGGGGATATAACTTCTAGCTTGTATAATTTATATGGATTTACAATAGTGCTTTGAAATCACACAGCACTTTTATATACATGACTTCAAAGTGCAAGAGCTCTGGATTTGGAATCAGGAACCCTGGGTTCAAATCCCAGCTTTGCCACTTACTTGACTGTGTTACCCTAGGCAAGTCTCTTCCTCTCCCTGATCCTCAATTTTCTTATATATAAAATAGAGATAATTGCACATGGAGTCACAACCTACTTGTACTACCTACCTCAGCGTTGTCTTAAGGAGAACATTTTTTAAAGCTAGAAATGAGATAGTAATAGTTCCTAACCAGAACCCTGGGTTAGGTTGTGCAAGTAGAATTATCCCCATTTTGTAGATGACGAATCTGAATATCAGAGAAGGAAATGATTTGCCTGAGGTCACACAGCAGAGGGACAGAGCCAGGATAGAACAAAGACTCCTAAATTCTTTGCCAGGACTAGAAGG
The DNA here is from genome assembly GCA_023548195.1 of Bettongia penicillata ogilbyi. Lineage (NCBI taxonomy): Eukaryota > Metazoa > Chordata > Mammalia > Diprotodontia > Potoroidae > Bettongia > Bettongia penicillata. The sequence goes on along the minus strand of JAJHZJ010000373.1, from coordinate 2,172,636 downwards.
TCTCTAAGCTAGTCGAGGATGAGAACTGCATCTTAGCTAAATTGCTTGCACAAAGCAGATACGTTCACAGTGTTTGTTGTATTATCCCTTGTAGCATGTGACATTTTGTGTTCCAACATTCTATGTTCTAAAATCCCTCCCAGTTCTAACATTCTATGATTGGATAAGATAAGCCTGATACTTGAAAAGAAAATAGAACTGGCTGCTCATCCTCCTCCCCAGGCTGCCTGGGAGAAATTTCATGGTCTAGCAGCAGCTAAGGAAGGAGCAGACAGGTCAAGGGCAGTCAGGGAGTTGATTCTCTGACCTAAAGGGTGAATTTTCTCCCCTATTAGGATGAGAGTCAGTGGCTGTCCAATCATTGCATGAAGATGGGCGATGCCTATGTAATTGTGTACTCGGTCACTGACAAAGTCAGTTTTGAGAAGGCTTCAGAGCTGCGCATTCAGCTTCGGCGTGCCCGCCAATCAGAGGACATCCCCATCATCCTCGTGGGCAACAAGAGTGACCTGGTCCGATCCAGAGAAGTCTCTGTGGATGGTAAGTCTGCCACTCTGAGAGGAAAGGCCCCAAGTCTGGGATTCAAACCCCAGCAATTGCATGGTTAAAATACAGTGACACCCCTCCATTCCTCCCCCCCGGGGACCCGCCAAGTTTCTAAATATAAGACAGAAAAATGCTGGCTGAAGTCAGGCTGCCTTCCTCGGCACGTCCGTTCAGAACAGTGCTCTGTGGGAGGTTGAGGGCTTGGTGGGGATGGGAGGAAACCAGAGCAAGGTTTATGGGGTGAGGGTGGGTTTGGGTAGAGGCAGGGAGGCAGGGCAAAGCAGAAGGTGGTTTAGTTTAGTAAGCCTGATGAGGCAGTTTCCTCTGAGAGGTCATAGGGTCATAGAGCTAAAAGATCCTCTAATCCAACTTCCTCCTTTTACAGATGAGGAAACTGAGACCTAGGGCAATTAAGTGACTTCCCTAAAGGTACACAGGTAGTATTAGAGTTGAGATTCAAATCCAGGTCCTCTACTGTTAGAGACCAGTATTCATTCTCTGAGCTTGAGGGTACAAAGACATATAACAGAGACTCAGGTGCTCTCAAGGAGTTAATGTACAGTCTAATGGGGAGAAAGATATGTATACAAACATCTATAAAACAAAGGAGATAGAGACAATAATAAGAACTTCTTTTTCACACCAGCTCTGGGAGATAGTCTTCATATGGTTATTTACATTTTATTATCTCTATTTTTAAGGCTACTCAGAGAAAGAAAGTAATTTTATTTCCCCAAGGTCATGTGTTTAGAAAATGTCTGTTGTGGAGACCTGAACCTAAATCTTCTGAGTGTCCATACTAGTGTTCTTTCTATTATACCATGAGATAAATGAGAAAGACAGAGAAATAGAGAGATAGAGACAGATGGACAGAGAGTGCCAGAGAGAAAGAGAGACAGAGAAGCAGACAGAGAAACAGACACAGAGACAGAGAGACAGAATCGGAGACAGAGAGCTAGAGATAGAGACAGACAGAAATAGTCACAGAAAGACAGACAGAGACAGATAGGCAGAGAGAAATAGAGAGAGCACTCAGGACCTCACCACCTCCCCTCATTACTACCAGAAGTTACTCTGCAGATATAGGTCCAATAGGAAAGGAAGCCATCAGTCCCCAAATGTTTTTGCTTTCCAGGGAGAGTCCCAACCACAGTGACACAAATGCCTTGCAACCTTTAAAGCCATGTGTATGTATACATATACATATATGTGTGCTGCTTATTAATAATCATTCATTCTTATTAATATTTAATAATTTATTGTTATCAATATGTGAGAGCAACTGTGTAGAAGGCCCTCTGGAAAAGCTAGAAATTCCCTAGAGTTTGAGTTCAAACCACAGGGTGTCTTTGAGCAAGAAGGAATTTAGGACTCCAGAACAGTGGGACCCACCAGAGAGGGGAAATTGTGTCATTTGCTTACGGGCTCCTGTGAGCACTTGGTGACTTCTGCACTTCCTGTGGGACCAGATGATTGTCCTATAATTCTCCCCACGCCTAAATTCAAAACTGAGAATTTTGAGCAGCAAAACTTCACTTTCCCCTGGATGTAAGACGGTCAGGGAAGGCTATGGAGAGAAGGTGTCTAAGTGATGTCTTGAAGGAAGGGAGGACCATTAGCAGATGGAAATGGAAGGAAGGGAAATCTATTCCAATTATGAAGGGTCAAGTGAACGAAAGTATGGAGTCTGGTAAGGACGGAATAACAGGGAGTGGGAAGTAGTTCAGTCTGGCCAGAACACAAAATATTCAAAGGAGAGGAGCTTGTTCATTGTAGCGCAGGGGAACCGCTGAAGACACTGAAGTATTTATTTGAAACTCAAAGCAGAATCTGTCTCTCTCATCCCAGTTGCCCACTTCCACAGAGGAGATAAGAAGTATAATCCCTTTGGGAACTTTGGGCAGAAGCTGCTCCTCTGGGGTCAGCCAGGCTGTGTGCAACAAGGAGAGTCTGGGGTATTAAACTGCCAGTAGGGTAGAGTTTCTTCCATCTGAGAGGTGAGAAGAAACTTCTGACCCCTGACAACAGTCTGGGGGAAGGAAGGTTTGCTTTTCCTGATTCTCTCCTTGCTCTTGTTAGCCTCAGCCTGGGATTCCCCTCTGAAGTGGCCAGTACTTCCTAGGCTGAATGGGGCCAGGGTATTTCCTATCTCTACCCCCTTACCATTTACCGAGATATGATGACTCCATGTGCAATAAAACTGTCGGTGGGCTTGGAAACAGGTGATCTGGTTTTGGATCCTTGTCCTGACTTAACTGTGTCCTTTAACTGTCTCCTTCATGGGGATAGTTTGAGGATTTCCAATGGTTCTGAAAAGTCTAAGATACTATGCAAATACAGAGAATCATTTAGGGTTATTCAATCAATCAATAAACATTTATTAAGCCATGTTCCAGTCACTAAGCCAAGTGCTAGGAATACAAAAAAGGCAAAAGACAGCGCCTGCCCTCAAGGAGTTTAGAATCTAACCTGTTGTAAGTGGAGGTGAGGGAAAGAAAGGGGAAATATGAGTAATCCCAACCCTAGGACACTCCTCTGAGAGAGCTGTCTCTTGAGCTTTTGCTTTTGTTTGCCTTGTTTCTCATAAAGATCCCAAAGCTGTGCCTCCTCACTGGCCTAACCAAGGCTGGAAACATAGAATGTAGCATATCAGAACTGGAAAACATAGAGTATTGGAACAAGGATCTGTAAGGTTGTCTTATCTCTCTCAGCCTTAGTTTCCTCATCTGTAAAATGAAGAGGTGGAACTAAATGGTCTGTAACTGCATTGGTCACTAAGATCCCTTTTCTCTCTCTTTCTCTGTGTCTCTCTCTTTCTCATATACATTATAGTTTTTTATTTATATAAATTTTATTATAAATGATATATATATAAATTTTTTTCTAAGTTTCCCTCCTGCTCTGTTTTACTTCCTGTAAATCCCTCTTAATTCTAGTGCCTTCCCCTTGTTGATTATTTAATTCGTTCCTATTTATTCTGTATGTAGCTTGCTATACCATTTACCCGTTGTCTCCAGCCCCTTGAGAACAGGTACGAAGTGCTTAGCGCTTAGCAGAGTGCTGGTATATAGCAGGTATTTAAAAACCGATAATTGACTGATTGATTCTATACCTTGGAGATCTGGTTGAATCCTTACATTTATAGATAAGGAGACTGAGGTCAAAGGGAAGGGATCTGCCCAAAGTCACATAAGCTAGCTGGTGATTGGGATGATAGACTAGGCTTCTTCAGCAAGAAGTCTCTGATGGAGTCCCTGGAGCCCTCACCCCCTCACCCCCTCACCCCCTCACTCCCTCACCCCTCACCTTAGCCTTTACTCTGGTGCCTCCTCCCTCATTAATTCTCAGTTCCCTCTTGGATCCACAGAGGGCCGTGCCTGTGCCGTTGTGTTTGACTGCAAGTTCATTGAGACATCAGCTGCCCTTCACCACAACGTGCAAGACCTGTTTGAGGGCATCGTCCGGCAGATCCGGCTCCGGAAAGACAGCAAAGAAGACAATGCCCGGCGGATGGCCAACACCAAGAGGAGAGAGAGCATTGGCAAGAAGGCAAAGCGTTTCCTGGGCCGGATTGTAGCCAAGAACAACAAAAAGATGGCTTTCAAGGCCAAATCCAAATCCTGCCATGATCTCTCTGTGCTTTAGGCAAAAGTACTATGGGGGAGGGGGAAGGGGAGCACCCCAAGGGGTGGCATAGAGGTATTCTTGATAGGCACAGGGCCCCTATCCATGGTAGAGTGGAATAAGTGCTAGATTTGAAATCCCAGGACCTGGGTTCAAATCCTAGGACTCTGCCACAAACTGTGATCTTGGAAAAGTTACTGCCCCAATCTGAGACTGAGTTTTTTCATCTACAAAATGAGGGAACCGGACAACTCAAAAGTCCCTGATAGCTTGAAATCCATGATGCCTTAAGAATCATTGATGATTGTGGGAAACAAGACTGGAGCTGCTGCCATGGGAGACTGGAGGTCAAAAGCAGCTGGAGCTCCAGCCCTTGCCCCTAGGGGCCTCCCCCAGCCAAAGGGCCTGCCCCTCTGGCCTAGCTGGGCCCTGGGTGCTCCAGATGGACATGGAGAGGGTGGCTCATCGGACATGACTGCACTGCCCCAAATCACCCCCTGAGAGAGGCCCTAGGACCTGGGTACGCAGGCCCGTACTTGTTTCAGACCCCTGTGGGGACAGTCCAAACCATATCCCAGTGGGAGAAAATAAATGGGGAGGGAGGGGGGAGACTTAGTTGACTATTTTATGCAGTAATATTGCACTTCCATTTAGGTTGTTTGATGAATTTGTTATTTGTTTACATGAAGACTTTTATAATAAAGGATTATTTCCTGTTAAAGTTCATTCCCAGACATTCTTTTCTGACCCTTGCCCCTCTGTTCTGTATTTGGCCTGGTAGGCCATGCTAGTTGTAGGAAAAACAAAGGATGAGTGTCTGGAGATGAAGGTTCCTGGTAACTAGTACCAGCTATGCCATAATCCTATGTGTGACTTTGAGCTAATCACTTCTACTCTCTGTACCTCAGTTTCCCCAACTCCATGAAATGAGATGGTTGGACTAGATTCTGAAGTCCCTGTCTAGCTTTTACCATTTTATGCTCGAGTCTCTTCCCACTCTGACATTCACCCATCCTTGCTCTGTCCATCCAAATTTCCCTCATTTGTAAAATGGAGTAAAATCATCTCTACCTCCCTCACAGGGGTGAGAACAAGGGACTTTAACAGTCTACATTCTAAGACCCTTCTCTGAATAGTCTGTGTTCTAAAGTTCATGTTCCAAGATCTCTCCCAGCTCTGACTTTCCATATTCAGGGTCTAAGAATTATCATCTTCAGCATTTTGGTGAAATTAGTATTTAGCTTGCCTCTAATGTATACCAGAATTAGGTCAGAATAGAAATCTCTCTCTCATCATTAGGGGTGACTCTTATGGGTGGCCTGTATGGGCTCCATCCTATGAGAAAGCATTCAGTCATTGATATACAAGAACAGACAAGAGAAATGTCAGTCGGAATCGGCATTGGGAGGTTGTCAGGAGAGGTTGAGATCCCTTCCTGGACTCTCCCAGAGCCAGAGCTAGAAGGAGTCACTAGAGATTTGCCCTAGAACAGCAATCTTCCCCTGACCTTGGCCCTGAATTCTCTGCCGAGCCCTGACTTCAGGGGCTGGGCTGGCTTCCTTCTCTTTGGACATAATGGAAACCCCCCGGTGCCCTAGGGTGGGTTTCTTTCTCTGGCTGCACCCCCAGCCCTCCCCTCTCCCCATGGCCTTCTTCTATTTCCATCTACCAGTTCTGGGGTTACCTTCCCCTGGACCACACCCTTAGTCAGCCTCCTATGCCCCAATCCCAACCTCCCTCGTCCTTTACCCCAGGCACAGAAATTTCTAGATACATCTCTGGACTTGAACCCCATGCTGTATGTTGGTGGGACCCTCTCTGTGGTTACTGATCACAGCTCTCTTCAGTCCAACAGGCTCAGACTCCTTTCAATGGGCTTTATCCATCTAAACCCTCAGGTTCCCTAGCAACCCTTGACTTCTCAGAGATAGGAACAGGCTGGGGATCAGGGGAGGACTCATTATTTCTCAGTTTCTGGGGAACTCCGAGGGCTTTGCCCAGGCTTGAGGGGAGCAGGAGGTGGAAAGTGGGGTGGTACCTTGAGGAAGGGAAAGGGGGTGGAGGAGAAAGTCTTTGCCAATGACACACTAAAGTTTCCAGCTACCTCAACATGCTTCATCTCCCTCCCCTCCTCCACACTCTCCCCCTCACTGTGTCTTGAGCACCATACTCTCCCCCTTCTCCTCCTTCCCACCTTGGCTTTATCCCCTCCCTCACAGTAATTCAGAGCCAGGCCCTCAAGGGGTCCAGAGTGTGCTGGGAAGTGCGAGAAAAGGCTGGGACAACTTGTGCTCACCACTTTCTAATTAAATCCTGGCAAGGACAACTTGGTCTGACTCCAGTCCTGTAGGGACCACCCAGGAGACCGCCTTGTGAGTGCAGTGTGGAAAGAATGATGAATTTTGAGTTACAGGGTCTGGGTTCAAATCTCAGCTCCTCTGCTTACTCTTGGTGGGCCTCAATTTCCACTTGGGTTCGATTTGATGACTGTCAGGGTCCTTCCATCTCTAAATCCTATAATCCTGTGAAAAACTGTTGATGCCATAAAGAGAAGTCCAGTGAAGAGAACAGCTTAGCTGTGGCTGTTTCTTTGGGGGAAAATTGTGGGGAAGGAATGGATCTCTTGAGGGTTTTTTCTTTTGCGGGGCAAGGAGGCAGCTCAATCAACTTCAATAAGGGCCCCCGTAGGTCCATTGCCCTTGAATATGGAAGGGGATCAGGAAAGGCTTTTCATGAAGAAGATGGCACTTAAGATACATCTTATTGAAACAGGGAGTCTATGAGGCTCACATTCATACAATTAATAGTAAATAGGAAACCAAAATCCAAACTCAGGACCTCTTGACATCATCTTGACATTGCCTATCTTCATCCCTCCCTCTCTCCCTTCCTATTTCCCTCCTTCCATGAGAGTGAGGCTGATGACTGCCCAGCTCTACCTCACTTAAATCCAATATTTGCAGTTCAAGATATCACCCTCCTGATGTCATTGACCCTCTCTGAGAACAAAAGACAAACAACCCTCCACCCAACCATCCATTCCCTCTCTCCGCCTTTCTCTCTCTTCACTCTTCTATCCCTCCCTCCCTCTCACCCTCCATCCATCCATTCATCCATCCATCCATTCCCTCTCTCCCCCTTTCTCTCTCTTCACCCTTCTATCCTTCCCTCCCTCTCACCCTCCATCTATCCATCCATCCATTCCCTCCTGTTTCCCACCCTGTCCTGTGAGAAGACAAAAAAAAAGATGTGGGTCCCTACCCCCAGGGAGCTTACAGTCTGACTAGGAATGAGGACACATAGAGAATGAGAAGAGAACGAAAACCAAGCAGGACAGGCTACAATCAGACATGCGTCAGACTAGGTGAGTGTAGTGGTGACAGTGATACATTTTTAGAGGGTTTTTAACTTTTTCAAACACTTCTAAATCTGTTATATCATTTGCTTTTCATAATCACTCTGTGAGGTATCTAGGGCATGGATTTATCTCTCCCATTTAACACATGAAAATATTGAGGCACAGATTGCAGAATTGTCTAAACCAGAGGATATGAATCTAAAAATGAGATAGTTTCTGCCCTCAAGGTACTAACATTTTAGTAGGGGCAGCTAGATGGTGCGGTGGATAGAGCACTAGTGCAGGAATCAAGAGGACCTGAGTTCAATCTCACCTCAGACACTTGACACGAGCTGTGTGACCTTGGACAATTCACTTCACCCCAGTTGCCTCATCTTGGGTTATTGCCAGCCATCCTGATGAATATATGGTCACTGGATGGCTCTGGAGGAAAAGTGAGGCTGGTGACCTGCACAGCCCTCCCTCACTCGAAACAGAGTCAAGTGCAAGTCATGTCATCATTTCTCTGATGCCATGGTGTTCTTCAGCAAAGAAGGATGAACACACACTAACTATAGCTACTATAGTAAGGGTTACAAGACATAATGGGGAGTGATGACCAGGGAAGGGAAATTTGGTCTAGGTAGTCCCAGGGATTGTGAAGGGAGCCATAGGACACTAGATTGTCATGGCCCTTCTGGTAACCATAGCAATATTGATTTGATTATTACACAAGTGTTGTTCCCTGAGCAGAAGATGAGAAGGGTCTGGAGGATGGGGAGGTTGGGATTTCCATGTAAGCCAACAGGGCAGGTTGCCAGATTCCAGAGCTGGTTGGACCCTGGTGGCGGATGACTAGTTGGCTGGGAGCCAGGACTCTCTCCATTAAACCATGTTGCTTCCATGGAATACATGCGGTGAAGAAGGCGTTAGATCTTGAGTCAGAAAGCAAGGGTTCAAATTGTGATTCGGTCATGTACTGTCTAATAATAAGTCTCTTCCTTTTTCTGAACTTCAGTTTCCTTATCTGTAAAATGAACTAGATTGAACTAGAAAATCTCTAGGTTTCCTCCTGGATCTAATTCTATGATCCTTGAGTAAGTCAAATCAATGAGCATTTACAGCAGTTAAACCCTTGCTTCTTGGTACAGCTCCAGGTCCCTGCTCTCCAGGAGCTTACACTCAAATGGGGGGAGATAATCACAATGGGAAAAAACTATGCTTTAGGATTACGGACCCTATTTTGTTTTAAGCCTCCGTCTTGTGGTTGTGTTAGGACAGTGTTATGGTAGTACATAAAAGGGAATGGAAAGGGGATGGGGAAGGGGAGAAGTATGACAGCAAAATACAGATAGTCAAAAACTGGGAAGTCAAGTCATGATGCCTCTTGAAATATCTGAGCTTTACCAGAAACCTTGCTTTGTGGGTAGAGAGCAGGACTTGAAGCCAAGAAGGTCTGGCTTCATATCCTATCTTTTATCCTTTCTAGTTGTGTAGTCATGGGCCAGTCATTTGATCTCACTTAGCCTCAGTTTCATCATCTATAAAATGGGAATAATAACTGTGGTGTCTGCTGCATCTTGGGAGGTTGTTTGTGAGGATCAAATGAAATATGCATGAGAAGTGCTTTGCAAATTTTGAAAGGCATCTGGGTGGCTCAGTGGATAGGGCACTGGACCTCCAGTCAAGAAGACCTGAGTTCAGATGCTGCCTCAGACACTTCCTAGCTATGTGACCTTGGGCAAGTCACTTGACTTTTACCTGCCTTGGTTTCCTTATCTGTAAAATGGGGGTAATTATGGCATCTACCTCCCAGGGTTGTCATGAGGATCAAAAGATAATGTTTTCAAAGCCCTTGCAAACCTTAAAGTGCTACATAAATGTTAACTATCATAATTTTTATTGCTATATGCCAGCTATTATCACTAACATTTTGTGACCTTGGATAACTCATAGAGTATCTCTAAACTTCAGTTTCCTCTTCTGTAAAATGGGGGCTTTGCTCCTTGCTCTACCTATTTCACAGAGTGATAAGAAGAGTCTTGATAATGACATTTCTTCTCTGGAAAAAGAGGGTAACTGTGATCTCCAGTCTGTTCCAGCTTGGGTAGTTGATGTCCTATGAAATAAGCTTCCTCTTTCATGATCCTAACTCCCTGAAAGGCAAATCTTTCTTCCTGGAGAATATTTTCTATTGCTTTCCCCTATTTGAACAATCTGTTCTGCTCATCTCAGTGCCACAACCCCCCAACCCCCAGTTCCCATGCAGGTCCTGAAAACCCCAGCCCTCTTCAGAGGAGGCCTCTCTGTCTGCCTTCCTCTTAGCATGGGGACCAGACCATCACCTGCTCCACCCTTCCCAGGAGGCCTTGGGCCAGGGGCCTGCGGGGGAGAACAGGAGTTCCTGAGCCACGTTCCAGGGAAGCTTTCTCAGTATGGTCAGGTTCAAGGTCACGGACAAGGTCCCAGTCCTTTAAGCTTGGCTAGTTGTGTTCCTGCTTTGCTCACAGTTCAAGGTTTAGGTGGGGTCTTGCTATACAGGTTGGATCTGGCCACATTCTCTTCTGTGTCAGAGGCTTAGAAGGGATCTTAGGGGTCAGTTACTGGATTTTACAAATAACCCCCACCCCAGTACCTCGATTTTCTCAAGGTTACATGAATAGTAAGGGGAGGAACCAAAACACAACTTCAAGTTCTCTGACTTGGACTCAGGGCTCTTTCTGCAGCATCACCCTTAGATTCAGTTCAAGATTAGAATGGCAGAAGTGGAGAGGGGGTGGCGCTTGGAATGGAATGTTAGGTGGAAGGGAATCTTAAAACACATAGCGTCAGAACTCGAAATAAATTAGCATTTATGGAGTGCTGACTATATTCCAGGCACTGGGCTAGGTGCTTTACACATTATATCTCATTTGACCCTCACAACAACCCTGGGAATGTAGGGGCTACTATCATTCCTCATTTTTACACATGAGGAAATCCAGGCAGAAGGAGGTTAAATGAATTACCCAGGGTCACACAGCTAATTAAATGGCTGAGGCTAGATTTTTAACTCATGTATTTCTGACCCTAGGCCCAGAACTCTATCCACTGCACCTCTAGGGACCCTAAAACAACATGTTAGAGCACAGAATGTCCAAAGTAGTAAAAATCTTAGAGACCATCTACCCCCCCCCTTTTTACAGATAAAGAAATTGAGATCAACAAGAGAGGGGACCTTCTTTAAAATGTCTCCATAACCAACAACCTTTCCCATGCGCAAAGATATTTCTAACCATCTCCTCCTCAGACCCCCCACTTTCTGTCCTAAGTCATATCCAGCAACCCTTGTCAGATCCTTCTCCTTGGTTCCCAAACTTACACTCCCTTCCCAGGGATCTCCTGTTGACTAGCCATGGATAACCTCCCTTAGAACTTGAGGAGGAGAAGAAAGGCTGACAACTTTTGGGGCTGCCCTACTGGGCTGGCTCTGAGTGGAGAAACATACATGGAACAGTCAGTGTTTTCCTTCAAGAAATAGAAGGGGAGGGTGGGAAGGGTTACGTCTCCCGTGTCTCTGGCATCTTCAGCAGCTCTCAGACCGAGTTCTGCCCCTCTCCACCCCCTCAGCTACCCAGTTCCATCCAGTCCTGGCCAGACATTATCTCTTCGTTCCAGATGAACTCATAATTGTGTACAAGGGAGGGAGGGAATGGGGTGGGGTGTGACGGACGCTCAGGGAACCAAGAAAAGGGGTGAGTGACTGAGCCGTGGAAGGCCTATGGGGAATTCTACCCAGGAAAGGGAACAGCCTAAAGTAGAGCCCCCCAGGCCCCTAGTCTCAGGCACCACTGCCAAAGGGTCGGGCCTAGGGAGCCATGAAGAGCAATTCACATTTCCTCTAGCTCTTTAAAGCATTTTCCTCACCATAGTCCTGTAAGGTAGCTGGCACAGGTATTATCATCCCCAGTTTTTAAAGGAAAAAATTCAAGTTGTGACAAAATGAAACGATTTACCCAGAAACCCACAGCAATTTATGAGAGGTGGGATTTGAATCTAAATTTTCCATGATTCCATGTCTAGAAGCAGCTAGGTAGTTCCATGGTTAAGTTAGTCATGGAAAATCTAAGTTCAAATTCTAATTCAAACACTTCCTAGCTGTGTGACTCTGGGCAAGTCATTTAACCTCTATTTACCTCAGTTTCCCCAACTGTAAAATGAGGATAATAATAGCCCCTACCTCCCAGGGTTGTTAGAAGGATCCAATGAGATAATATTTGTATAGTGCTAAGCACAGCACACAGTAGGCACTAAAAAAACTCTTGTTCTCCTATCTCTTTCCAATCCAGCTTTTAACTTCAAACAGTGGCAGTCCAAGCCCTCCACCTCTCCCAGAGTCTCCTAGAAGACCTGTCTGGGAGATTCTAGGGCAGGGGTGGGGAACCTGCAGCCTTAAGGCCACATATGGCACCTTAGCCACACTCCTGCTTGACAGTGAAAGAGACAATGGGTAAGGAATCCCCAAATTATCCAGGATGCTTCATCAAAGAAAATGTGTCAGTCTTAGTCTGTCCAAGGTTAAAGGGTCTGCTGGTCCGAGGAGATTGGGGGCCTGGAGGTTGGGGGAAATTATGTGGATTGTATCCATTCTTCCCACCCTCCCCAAAAGCGAAAACTCATATTACAGGTGGGAACATTTAGGCTGTCATTTTATGGGAAGAGAGGCTGATGGGAGGGTCAGGCAGGGAAGCAGGAGTGAGCCCAGTGAAGGGGCTAAACAGGGAAGAAGCTTTGTTTAGAGATTGGAGTGCTGTGACTATACTTGGCCCTGTTTCCTGTGGAATCACTTAATCTGTCCTTATCTACCTAGGGGCAGCTACAGCTGGTCTGATGAGTAAGAGGTCCCAGCCAAGCACTCTAAGGACAACAATAAAGTTGGAAGAATCAGAGAAAGAAGCATCATGGGTTTGTACATATGAAGCCAGAAGGGACCTCAGAGACCATCTAAAAAACCAAGCCTTTCATCTTACAGATGAGGAAACTGAGGTCCAGAAAGGTAGCTGCCTAGGAGTCAGCCAAGTGGCCTCGCCAATCAAGCCTGGAACTTGGAGTCAGGCAAACCTTCAAGGATCTGAGACTTTCACTCTCAGGCTTGGAGCTGGACAGAAAACGGCCATTCCTGTGGAAATACTCTCACCTGAGTTGTCGGCTCCGTGGAGACCAGACTTGAAAGAGTTCAGTTCAAATCTTGCTGTGGCTGCTGCCTAATTATGTGATCTGGGGTGAGTAATGACACTTTTCTCAGCCTCAGCTACCCCATCTATCAAATGGGGATAATAAATCAGAGTACCTATGTCCTGGGATTGTTGTGAGAGTCAAATAAGGTAAAGTAGGTATAGAAGGTATATAAAACACTTGGAAAACCTTAAGGCATAATATAAGTGTTAGCTATTATAATTAAGGGATTTGTTCAGCAGAGGTGAAAATTCAGCCTAGGTTCTTTCAGTCTGAACCACTGTTCTTTTCACTATAACACATCCCCTGGACACACTTAGCAATATCCAGTGGGGGGTGGTTTGGAGGGTGATGCTGAGAAGACCATAGAATATCAGATCTGGAAGATTTTCTGTCCTTAGAATGCAGAACATCTATGATGGAAGAAAGCATTGCACTCATCTACCAGGGGTTTTTAACCTTGCTTGTGTCCTGCACCCCTTTGGTGGCAGTCTGGAGAAGCCTATGGACCCCTTCTCAGAATTGTATTTCTAAATGCATAAAATTAAATCCAGAGGATTACAAAGGAAACCAGTTATATTAAAATACAGTTACCAGGATATAAAAAAAGGAAAGTTCACAGACCCCAGGTTAAGAATTCCTGATATTGCCATTATTTTATAGATGTGGAAACTGAGTCCCAGAGAAATGAGGGGACTTGCTGGAAGTTACAATGCAAATAAGCAAAATTGATCCCAGGCCTTCTGACTTTTTTCATGTCCTTTCCATTGTGCCTCAATGTCCCCAGTTAGAATGGTACCCAGTAAGCCCTATATCCCCAAGCTTGGGCTCTAAGCTACCTTGAGGCTAAGCCCTACCCTGTCCCTTGAGGTCCTATGCTCCTTCCCCAAACACACCAATGCCACCCATCTGGAAAAACCCCAACCCAAAGCCCAGCTCCCAGTCACACGGTTGGTAATCTCAGTCAGTGGCTCTCCTGAGTTAGTCATTGGGACTTTTCTTAATTAGAAAGTCAATCAGTAACTAATGAGCAGTTAGGGGCAAGCTCTGGTGAGTCAGGCCTCTGTCCTTCAGGCCTAGTAGGAGGTGAACGGAGTTTTCCTAGACTGAGGCACCCTCCAGGCTGGACGCCACCCCCAAGTGAGCCTTCTGTCCCTGTATCTCTCCCAGAGCCTCCCTGGAGAAGGACCAGCCTGGGAATCTCTTTAGAGTGAAGGCAATAGTAGGTAAGGGTATCTATGACCTGAGATGGGGATGCAGCCTGAGAGAGAGGTGAGAGCCAGGAGGAGCAGGAGCTGGGGGGCAAAGGAGTGCCTGAAAGGGGGCATAAGCTGAGAAGGGGCAGAGATTAGGAAGAGAATTTGGAGAAGAAGCAAAATCCATCAGAGGGGGCTTAGAGAAAGCACTGGGGAGGCTCTGAGGCTCAGAGAGGGATGGTCAAGGGTGGGGGGCTTTAAAGGACAGAAATAAAGGTGAGAAGATGGAGGTTGGGGAGAGGGCTGTCACTAGGAAGGGACAAGGGCCTCAGAGAGGGATGGAGACCTGGGAGAAGGGCTAATACTGGGGGTTAGACATCACCACCATCCCCCAGGGCTCCAACCTCAAACTTTGGTTCATAAATTCTCATTGAATTGAATTGAATGAAGGTTTTGACTTAGATTGGATCCCTTGTGGCTTTTGGGTGGTCCCGGATGTACACTGAAGAGGGAATAGACCCCACTGAACTTATTGCCCCTTCTAGCATCCTGATAGTGACAGAGGAGAGGGATAGTAGATGATAGGGAGAATAATGACACCAGCGACAAGGTCAGTCATTGCCTGAGCGCTCTTTGAAGGAGACATAGTAGGTTAGGGAAAGCTGGGGGCCACATCAGCAATGAAAAGCTGCTCTGAGCCAGAGATGAGTCTAGCACTGGAACTAGATACTAGGGCTAAATATGAGGTTCTAGAACCCAGTTTATGGTTGTAATTCTAGAAATTTGTTCATAGAATTTAAAGTCTTAAGGGAACTTATGAAATCAAACAGTTCCAATTCCCTCATTTGACAGATGAGGAAATTTTTAAGTTCAGGGAAGGTAAGTGATAAGGTCACACAGATAGTTGTGTCAGCATTTCTCTGGATTTGAACTCAGGCCTTTGATTTCAAAAGCAGTTCTTTCTGCTAACCCCCATGCTTCCTCCCTTCCCTTGTAGTATGTGTAAAGAGGATTTCTTTGCTTCTCACTCCTTAGAGTCAGGCAAGTCTCAATGACATTGTGTAAATTGTACTTCTAGTCTGGGTCACAGCCACCAAAGTTGCCCACTAACTGCCTGGGCTGACAAGCTGCTTTATTTCCACTTAGCACTTAACACGTTGTCTCTAACGAGCACTTTATAAATGCTTGGGGATTTGACTTGACTTTGGAACATGTTTTGTATTTCAGCAGCAGCCACTAAAAAACATTTACCAAGCAACTGTTGGGAGCAAAGCCTTCTGGGAAAGATAAAAATGGATAAGACAGTCCCTGCCCCTAGGGAGCTCCCAATCTGGTTAGGGGGGGCCATGATACCTGTAGCACAGGAGATATGAGGGGTACAGTGATATGCCTGAGGAGGAGGGGGATATCCTAGTGAGGGAAGAACCCCAGCAGCACCTTCCATATAGTCGTCCCTTAGACTCTATCATGTGTTAGCTCTGTGACCTTGGGCAAGGTCCTGGGATCACACATCAGAACAGGAAGGGATCTCATAAAATATCAGGTCCAACTCCCTCATCTTGTAGATAAGGAAAATGAGGCTAAGAGAGATCAAGTGACTCACCCAGGGTCATACAATTATTAAGCATCTGAAACCAGAATTTGAACTCAGGGCTTCCTAGCTCTAAGCCCAAAACTCTATCCACTATACCACCTGGCCTGCAGTTTCCTTTTCTGTAAAATGAAAAGATTGTACTAGAGAATTTTTAAAATCTCTTTCAGCTTAGAATCCTATAACACTGTGAATCAAATGGGAGTAAATTGAAGCCAGGTTGGGGAGTATAAGGTATGAACACAGCATGGTAGGATGGAAAGAACAATGAATTCGGAGTCAGAAAATGAAGTCTGACCTCAGCCCTGTTATCTACTTACCTTGGGCAGGTCATTTTCACCCACTGGGTCTCTGTTTGCTCCTCCGTAAAGGATCAGATTAGATGAATCTCTTAGATCCATTCCAATTCTAAATTTACAGTGCTATGCAAAGCTTTAAATAGGGTGAAGTAATTAGAGTTTTGTGCCAGGGTGCCAAAAATTAGAGGGTGCTCATGGTACAATCTGGAACTTTCTTTCCCCAGGTAGCATCACTTCTTTCCCTGATCCCACCATCTTCCGTCTCCTCAGCAATTGTGACTACTCTGGTAGCGTAGGAACTTCTGATATTCTTGGGGGGGATTCCTCCCCTGGGAAAATACACTCAGATAAGTTCTTCTCTGTTCTGCCCAGCCCTCCCCTATTACTGATCCTTTCCTTGCTCTAAGTATAAAAATCTCTAGTTATAACTCTGATCCTATGATTGGCCTGCTTGAAACAAAGGGTATGAGATAAGGTTGGAAGGGTGGACTAGAACCAACATGGAAGCTGAACAGGTTAACTTTTATTCAGGTAGGCAATGGGACATCATTGAAGGTGTTGTAGAGGGGTGAAATTATCAAGGCTATTCATCAGAAAGCTAAATACAGAAATGGGCGCAGGTACCATCAGGAGGCTCCCACCATCTGAGGATGATAGATTGGCCAGTGGTGATGCAGAGAAGGAAGCACACAGATGATATATTGCTGAAATGGAAGCATCAGAACTTGGCAGCTAATTAGATGTCGGAGAAGTCAAGGTTGACATTGACGTTGAATCATGGCTCTACTTTGAGGAAGTCAATTTCACACTCTGGGTCTCAGTTTCCTCTTCAGTAATTTGAGAGTGTTGAACTAGATCAGAGGTCCTTAATCTGAGATCCATGGACTGCTTTCCCTTGAGTGGGGTCCCTACATAGATTTCAGGAGGTCTGTGAATTTGAATAAGAAAAAAAATACATGTTATTTTCACTAACCTCTAACTGAAGTGTAGAATTTTCTTCAACTATTTAAAAACTTTATCCTGAAAAGGGGTGCATAGACTGCCAAGGGGGTCCAGGATACAACAAAGGTTAAGAAGCCTTGCCGCAGGGAATCTCTAAGAGGTCTTCCAACTCTAAATTCTATGATTCGAAGATTTTCACATCTGGAGATAATTACAGAACACTGAGCTCTGGGACTTTGAATAGACCCAAGAGAATATCCAGTTAGAGCGTTGGTAGATCAGCTGGATCTATTTACGGGGCACTGTTGACTTTCACATTATTCAACAGGAAATCATTTGGTGCTGGGGGGGTCTCCCTAGGGCTGCAAGCAAACATGGTCCTATTTACTACTACTTTCCTTCACTCCTTACACAGTGACACTGTCCTGAGAACTCTCTAGACATGGTGCCTGACTTTAATGGGCTATTTTCTAAAGAGAGGTTTTGTCAGTGGGGACAACAAAAATAAGGGCTCTTCTAAGATATTTAAATTCCCTGGGCCTTGGTTTTCTCATCTGTTAAAAACAATTTTGAAGGGAAAGTCATGATCTCCAATTTTTTTTAAAAAATTGTGCACTTATATCAATAAAAGATGTAGGAATGCGCTCCCAATAGGCGTATATTTATATGTTATATCTATGTATCACTATACTAACAATAATGTACAATATAAAAAGTGTTAATGAGACAAAGATGTCATATTTTGAAAAGGATATTTTATTTGTTAATGATGCAAAAACATTTTGCTTTCACTGAAATGTCATTTCTAGTGATTTGCAGATATTTTAATGAGAACATTGCAATTAAATGTTTCATTGTTCTTTTCAAATCTTGGTTTAACACTAAGATAGTGATGATTCCGAAGCTTGGTTTTATAAGTTCAGTCCATGTCAAGGTTTGATTTTCATGGTTTTTGCAATTAAAAACAATGCCTCACAAAGATACACATTTCCATATAAAAGAAGGGTCTCATTGGCTACTCTCACTAAATATTGAGAATTGTTTTCCAATACCATACACCAATTCTGCAAAGGTTTTTTGTTGAAATTTGACTCATAAATTTCCATCATCCTTGATATCAATAAGTTGTTCTTCCCAATTCATTAGAAGATGTTGCATTTTTATATTTTTAGCAAATAGGTTTAAAATCCATTGAAACTCACTCCATTGGAAAGGTTTTAACACAGGGGAAAAATCTTTTTCCAAGTTTTTAAGATCAGCAGATGTGAGAGTTTTTATTGACACTGTGACTCTAGAGAAGAATGAATAACAAAGAGCAAAGAGTGGCAGACAGTATCAGAGGGTGCAGAGAGGGCAAGAAGGATGGGGACAGAGAGAAAGCCACTGCATGGTAAGAAAGAGATCATTGGTAACTTTGGAGAGCAAAATCTCATTTGAGCGAAGAGAAAAGAATAGTGAGGAGGTCAAGAACCTGGGATTCTGAAAGGATAGTGATGTTCTTAACAGAAATAGGGAAGTTCAGAAGAGGAATGGGTTTGGGGAGGAAAGATAAAGGAGTGGAGCTGCCAATTCAGATCACTACCCATCCATGTTGGCTCACCCTATGCGGCTCACTCTATCCCACCAAAAATGAAAGTCAGAGCATCTTACCAGACACTGTCCTGTATTACAGAGCCCAACCTTTCAGGGCACAGGCTACAACCATGATGTGGTTTTGGGGCCAGAGTATGGGTATTCCTTGGGGAGAGGGATGACTTTGCTGCAGCTACTGGGGTGGAGGTTAAGTTATAACCACCCAGAGGAGCCAAAAGCAGGCAGAAGGGGAGAAGGCCTGGACACAGTGGAAGGATGTTTCCTATTAGTGGATGAAGGGAGTGGTTAATCTGTGTTGGAGAAAAGCCATGAGACTGGTTGTCACTAAGAGGTTGGGATGTGACCCCCATCTTTCTACACTCTGCTTGCTTACCCCTTGGATGATGCTATGGCCCACTGAAGTGGGGTAGGCGTAGTTCTCATTTTCAAGACTACTGCTCTAAGGTAACTTCCAACTCTCAAATCCAAGGGACTAGCCTTATTACCCTCAGGGTGGGCCAGACTCCTGGAATACTATCCATTCTGGAAGGTCATTGATGAGCTCAAATAGGTCCAGAATACAGTGGCTGAGATGTCAAGGGGATACTGAATCAAACTATACAAAGATCAGTTGAGGTAACTGGAGACATCCAACTTGTAGAAAAGAAGTAAGGGAAGGAGGCAAGAGTGCTGACTTCAAGTCCAGTACTAGGAGACCTGCTGTGTAAATTAGGGACTGGATTTTTTTTCTGCTTGACCTCAGAACTAGGAATAATGGATCCCAGTGGTTTAGAGAGAGACTTAATTTAGGCTGGATATTGGGAACTACTTTTAACCAGTTGCCAAGCAGTGGAAGGGGCTGCCTTAGGAGGTGGCAGGTTCTTTTCTGGGGGGCATTCAGCAGGTCCTCCAGCTGACTGACCTCTCGTCAAAGCTATTGTAGAGAGGATTCCTGGTCAGCTAAGGTTGACTTAGGTAACTTCTTGGGTCACTTCTCCCTCTGAGATTCTGCCATTTTGTGATTTCATAGATCCAGAGCCCAAAGGGATGTCAGAGACAAATCAAGTGTAGTCGTTCATTTTGCAGATGAGTAAACTGAGTCTGAGGGAGTTTAAGTGGTTTCCAAAGGTCATTTAAGTGAGAAGTTTCTGAAGTGGGATTCAAACCTGGGTTAGTCAGTCAACAAACATTTGCCAAAACACCTACAATGTACCAGGTGCTATGTTAAACTCTGTAGATACAAAGTTTAAAAAAGGAGAGAAGAAACATTTATTAAGCACTGACTATATGCAATGCACTGGGCTAAGTGCTACAAATATCTCATTTGATCCTTCAACAACACTGGAAGGTAGGTGCTTTTATTATACCCATTTCATGGTTCAGGCAACTGAGGTTAAGTAACTCCCTCAGGGTCACACAGCTCATAAATGTCTGAGGTGGTATTTGAACTCGGATCTTCCTGTCTCCTGGTCCAGCACCCATCCACTGTGCCTCCTAACTGCCCTGCTCTCAAGGAGTGAACATTTCAATGAGATTCACAGAATTCAAATAATTGAAAAAGAGATATAGAATAGATGGAAGGCATTGTGAAAAGGGAAACCAGTGGCAACTGGGGGTGGTGGGGTGGAGACAGGAAAGGCCTCTTGAGGCTGGTGAGCTTGGAGGTGAGTCTTGAAGGAAGCCAGGAAAGCCAAGACATGGTAGTGAAGGGGCACAGCATTCCAGGCAGGGGGACAGCCAGTGAGAAGGTCAGAGACAGTCTGTGGAGCCTCCTCATTGTCCAACTGGGTGGAACTGGATGGCAGAACGTGTGGACTGGAAAGGTAGAAGGGAGGAAGGGGCCAGGGAAGGAAGAGGCTTTCTTTGGGCAACCCCCTTTAGACTGGACCTGAGAGGACGGGAACCATTGGAATCCATTAAGCAAGGTGTGAAGGGGTGACAGGATCGGGCCAGATTTTAGCATGGCGAGGGACAGATCAAAGAGGGGAGAGACCCTAGGCAAGGGATCAGTTAGAAGGCCCAAGAGTGGTCCAAGGCAGAGGGGATGGCAGCAGCTTCCAGCGTCGAGAGGGAGAAGGAGCCTTGGTGAGGGTTTGGGGTGGTGGGGTGAGAGCAAGTAGTTAAGGATGAAACTCCTTCCTTTCACGCCATAATACAGCAGGCCCCTCAGCCTTCATGCCATCCCTGGTTTTCAAGCCTCCATCTCCTGACTCCATGCTTCTTCTGTGCCCAGAATGCACCACTTCACCTCCATCCTTTGGCATCCTTCAAGTCTCAACTCAAATCTCACCTTCTCCTCTCTCTCTGACTCTTTGTCTCTGTGACTGTCTGTGTCCGTCTGTCTCTCTACCTCTTACTCTCTCTGTCTGTCTCTGTGTGTGTGTCTCTTTCTCTCATTGACTCCCTCTTCCCTTCCCTCTCTTCCCTGCTCTTGTCTTCTCTTTCTTCCTCCTTGCTTCCTCTATCTCTGTCTCCTAGTACCCCCTCACTCTCTTCACTCCACACACGTATGTACACAAACTACTAATGCCTCCCTCTAAGATAACTGTCTATCTACTCTATGTGTACACACACACACACATATGTATAAAGAGTTGCACATGACTTAAAAACAACTGTATATACATATATGTATTATATACATAAAGATATATTATGTGTATATAACAAGACATGTTATGTGTATATCCATATACATATGTACACATATATATGTCTTTATGTATATAATACATATATATATATATATACAGTTGTTTTTAACTCATGTCCAACTCTTTATGAACCCATTTAGCGTTTTCTTGGCAAAGATACTGAATGCTTTGCCATTTCCTTCTCCAGCTCATTTGACAGATGAGGAAACTGAGGCAAACAAGCTTAAGTGATTGGCCCAGAGTCATATAGATAGTGTCTGATGCCAGATTTGAACTCAAGAAGATGAGTCTTCCTGACTCCAGGCCTCTCATTCTATCCACTGTGCCACCTAGCTGCCCCTATATTCATACACATGCATACATGCATACATACAAAGAGAGAGACAGAGACAGAGAGGGAAAGAGCATGTTGTCTCCCCCATTAGATTGTGAGAACTCAGGTATCCTGTTGTTGTCTTTCTTTGTATCCCCAGTGCTTAGAACAGTGTCTAGTAAGCGCTTAATAAATGTGTGCTGACTGATGACACACACTGAGGTCATGAGCCTGTGCAGCTACCTAGGAAGATGGCGATATCCTCCAGTAACTGGAAAGTTCAGTCTTCAGATTCTAGTCTGTCTCTGCATTGTACTGTGCCTCCCTTGACTGGATAATGGAGGGATAAAACCTCCAGGGGGGCAGAGCTGAGGGAGGGAGAGGGGAAAGGGAGTAGGGGCTGATGAGATTAGTTGTGCTCTTGGGTCTGGAGGGAAGGATAAGCTGACTTGGAGGCTGTTCATCTTAGACCCAATCTCCTTTCCTTCAGTGCAAGGTCTCCTGTGATGGCTGCCATCTGGTTTGGCATCTTCTGCTCTTTCATCTGCCAGGTGAGTTATGGAAACAGCTTCTCCTTGTGGCCCGGCCCAGAGTGGTGGATATCACCTGTCCTCACTCTGAGGTTATGAATGACCAAACCATCCACGGCTTCCCCAAAGCCTTGACCTCAGGGAGAGTGGGGAACTCTTCAAGTTTGATTTTTCTTATTCATGTGAGCTAGGCATACACTGAAGGCTAAGTTTGGTCAAACTGAGGACAAGGGTAAGTCCAAGGGAGTCACAGACACCTGTTATGGGATTACAGTTAGGAAACAAGCCTATTTAGATAGGGAAAACAAGACATAAACATATGGGAGAAATGAGGAACATTTATAAAGCAGGTGCAAAGAAGTCAAGAGATCTGGTGCTCATTTCAAGTCTTCCCTGACTCACTCTGGGACCAGGGACAAGTCATTTCCTCTCTTTGGGCCTCAGTTGCCTCCTCTGTGATCTCTAAGGCTATATGGAGCATTGCATGGATAACTAGATCTGGAGTCAGGAAACCTAGAGTCAAGTCTTGCTCCTGATACATGCCAGTTGTATGACTTTTGCTTAACCTCTCTGTGCCCCAAACAACTCTCTAAGTTTATAAGTTACAAATGAGTTGCCTTGCTGCATTAGTGGAGGGAATTTCCACATAAGGGAGTTCCCTATATTGATGAAATAATGGATCCTGTGGCCCAATCTCTATGGTTCCTCCAGCTTTAACTGGTATGATTCACACTTAAAATTTACAAGAGCATGAGGCCAGGAGCAGCAAGAGAAAGCCGATGTCTTTCTTGTTCTATCTCTCCCACTACCTCCCCTTTTCAGGGAGTATGTCCTAGTGTGCAATGAGCCCTGTGCAGGGCTGCCTTGGAGCTGGTCCTCAGCACTTGGTTTGCTTGTTTGTTTGTTTTGTTTTGGAGAGCGGGGAAGGCAAGGCAATTGCAATTAAGTGACTTGCCCAAAGTCATGCAGCTAAAGTGTCTGAACTCAGATTTGAGCTCAGAGCACTTTAGCTGTTGGAGAAGGGACTAACAATCCCACAGCTGAGAGGTCCACTGTTCCGCTAGGCCAGGGAATTGAGAGCCTTGGGGATGTTGGGATATTATCAAGTCATGATGGTCTAAAGATAGACTAACAGAGTCTTTCCTTCCTATAGCACCTTAGGGTTCACAATTTAATTAAACAAATATTTATAAAGGGCCTATTTCCTGTAAGCCAAAAGGCAGTGCAGCATCATGGATGGAAAGTCAACCTCTGTGCCAGCAGATCTGGTTTCAAGTTCTACTGCATGGCAGACATTGTGCTAAGCACAACAGAAACAAAAGAAAAGCAGAAGACAGTCCCTGCCCTGGAGGAGTTTATAGTCTAGTGGGGGAGACAACATTCAAGCTATATACAAACAAGCTTATACACAGGATAAACAGGAAAAAATCAGTAAGCAGAAGGCATTACTTATCCTAGTGACCCTGGGCAAGTCACTTCACCCTGTTTACTTCAGTTTTCTCACCCATAAAACGAGCTGGAGAAGGAAATGCAAACCACTCCAGTATCTTTGTCAAGAAAACCCCAAATGGAGTCACCAAAAGTCAGATATGACTAAAATGACTGAAAAATAAAAAGAATGAAAAGGGAGAAGCTGTGAGTGGAGAAACAGATATTCTGGAGACAGAATTGAAACACTTGAAAGCAATTCTGTATGATAAGATAGTGCAAAGATAATTGTTCCCCCTTTACAGATGAGGAAACTCATCTGCAAAGATGAGAGAAATAAAATGATGTGCTCCTGGTCAGACAGTTAGTAAATGTCAGTTAAACTAGAGTCTTCAGACTTTAAATACACTAGCACACCTGCTACCCCTCCAGCATACCCTGCTAATAGCATTGCCTTTAGATAAAAAGGGAAGAAACTGAGCTTTGGGGACTGGCTAGCTTGACTACCCTGCTCAAGGTCACACACAAAATCAGTTCTTCTGACCCCAGGTCTGTCGCTCTTTTCCATTATACCCTAAAGCCATTGCTTTTTTTATTGGTTTTGGGAAGCAATAACTTGGGGCTGAGGACATCTTCCCCCACAGGTTGTACCTGAAGCTGTCACCAGTGAACTCCATGTAGAAGTTCCAGAAAATTATGCAGGAAACTTTCCTCTGTACCTGACAAAGGTAATGATGACCTATTGCTGTAGACCTTGACATAGAGGAAAGGTGGGGAGGGAGGAAGAATGATATTCAGTCTTGTTTTGTATTTGTGTTTGTGGTTAGGGGTGGAAGTAAGGGTTGGGGTAGATTTGTGTTTTAATAGGGGATGAGTCAAATTAAGAAAGGTGGGATTTCAAGCATTGTTGAGCTGAGACATTTGGAGGAAGGGAAATTTTCTCAGCAGCACTGAAATCATAAGACAGTAAGCTGCCCCACCCCCCCGAAAAAAACATACGTATCCATGCCCTGGACTGTGGACCATGACACCCTGCAATCTCCCTCCTCACTGAACCAAAGAAACTCCCTTCTAAGCAGAGCACTGCTCACATACCACACCCACCCAATCCCATCATGAACTCTCCTTTAGATCCTACCTCCCCCATCATCTTCACAAGCCCTCACTCCCAGTCACATTTCTCCCTCTCCATTCTCTTCCTTTCTTTCTGACTTTTCTGTGTTCCTCTGGCCCTCCCCACCTTAGCTGAAGCTGCCCACAGTGCATTCGGAAGGCCCTGCTGTGGTCCATGTGGCTGGTGATGAAATTGCTGAAGGTCTTTTTGGGATAGAATCCGACTCTGGCCTCCTGTTTGTGACCAGGCCCCTGGATCGTGAGGAGCAGGCCCAGTACGCCCTTCAGGTACCAACCCCCAGGCCAATTCCCATGGTCCTCAGGGAACTGGGAACCCCTGTGTGCAGTATTGGACAACATCATCTGGTCTCGATTCCCAGCTCTGACCCATGCTAACTGAGCCACTTGTTAACTTTTCTGAGCCTTGGCTTCATCTCTAAAAGAAGGGTATTAACATGTGCGCTATGTTGGGAGAAAAGTGCTTTGTAAACCTTGAAGGGCTTAGAACGTTCCTGGCTCATAGCCAATCCTGTTCGTTGTGGATTTGTTGATTACGAATATGAGTTGTTATTACTGGGGGAGAGATAGCTCCTGGTCTGCTGGGGAGGTAGGCCCCTTCACCCAGGTATCCACCTGCTTGATGAAAACAAAAAATGTGGTACCTCCTTCAGAAAACTAATTAATTTCCCCTGTTCCCATGGTGACCTGCCAGGTGACAATCACTGCTGAAGACGGGAGCCTCCTTTGGGGCCCACAGCCTTTGACAGTACATGTGAAGGATGTGAATGATCATGTGCCTCAGTTTACCAAAGCTGAATACACAGGCACCCTGAGCCAGGGTACCCATGCTGGTGAGTGACTGCAGGGTTTGGAAGGGGTGGGAGAATGGGCAATATTTATGTTCCAATGGCAGCCCATTCCACTGTTGGGCAGCTATTCTCTTCTGGAGATCTGTTACTACTTTGTCTAAACTCCGAGGGAGGAGTGTTCAGGGATTGAGTAAATGCAGAGGAAGCCTTGGAGGACATACTGTTCATGTCCTCTCTGAGCTTCAATTACCTCATCAATAAAACAGGGATAACGATTTTCGTACTACCTGCCTCAAAGGAGTGCTGTGAGGCATGCTTTTTGTAAATTGTGAAGAAATAAAGGGGTTAGTATTAGTCATATTTCTTCTCCACTGAAATCCTGCCCTGATGATGTGGAGGTAACACTGTGTTCTCTTTCTTAAAAAAAAAACAAACTGTATTTTTTGCTTTACATCACCTTTTTTTTTAATAGCCTTTCCTGGGGATGGTTTCCAAAAAACCTGGGAAGACTTAACATATACAAAGTGAAGTGAACTGAGTTAGGAGAACATTATACATGGTAACAGCAAAATTGTAATGATAATCAACTGTGAGCTATTCTGTTCAACACATTGATGCATGACAGCGATGAAAAATGCTGTCTACTTCCAAAGAAAGAACTGATGGAATCTAGTGTACATTGAAGCATATTTCTTTCTTTATTTTTCTTAGGTTGTTTTTTTTTTTGCAGTGTGGCTAACGTGGAAATGTTTTGCATGACTTCATATGTATAATGGATATTATATTTCTTGCCTTCACAATGGGTGAGGGAAGAGTTGAGGGACAGAGAGAATTTGGAACTGAAAGCAAAAATTAAAATTATAATATAAAAAATAGCTCTTCCTCACCCCTCTAGAGAGTCATCCATTATAATAAAGAATAGAAAAGGAAAAGGAGGAAAGTCATTCAACAAAATTAACCAATGTGTTTGTGAAGTCTGACAGTGTAGGTTGTGTTCCACTCCTCCCAGAGAAGAGAGGAAAGTGCATTCTCATAGTTCTTCTTCCAAGCCAATCATGGGCATTTAAATTAATATAGCACGTATTTTTAATTGCTGTTCTTTCCATTTACATTTGTTGGAGCCACTGCTGATACTTCTTACTTCACTTTGCATCCGTTCATAAGTCTTCTCATTCCTCCCTGCGTAGTAAGCTTCTACTCTAAGTACGGACCTGATAATGGCTAGGGACCAAGGACCAGTCTATTTTGCAAAGGCTCGGTGATCAGAAAGTCTCAGAAACTCATGAAGACCATCTACCAAATTGTAAGGGACTTAAAATCTGTAGCAGTGTAATAATCATTTCAACTGATGATATCACACACACAGACTTTGAAATATTGATGATTTTCAGAGTTGGGTCAATAGACTAAGAAATATGTGTGTGTTGGGGGTGAGGAAATAAAGTAGGTTGGTTTGAATGATCCTCCTGGATAATCAGGACCATTGTGATGATTACTAGCATTTATATAGTGTTTTAAGGCTTGTAAAGAACTTTACAAATTTAGTTTCATTTGATTCTTAGAATAATCCCATGAGGTAGGTGTTATCACTGCTTCTGTTTTACAAATGATAAAACAGAGACTGAAATAAGTTAAATGACTGGACTCAGGTCACACCGTAGTAAGTGTCTGAGTCTGGATTTGAACCCAGTTATTCCTGACTCCAAATCTATACCACTACTTCTGGTTTTGTATTCATCCTTCGTTCCAAAGACCATGCCATCAGAGGAATGATGACATGACTTGCACTTGACTTTGTTTTGAGTGAGGGAGGGCTGTGTAAGGTCACCAGCTTCACTTCTCCTCCAGAGCCAAGTGAATCCAGTGACCAAATATTCATCAGGATGACAGGAGATGACCCTGGTTTATAGTATAATGGAAAGAATATTATATTTTCAGTCAGTAGCCTTGGGTTTCAATTCTGACTCTTCTACTTACTATCTGTGTGGCCTTAATCAAGTCACTTTCCCTATTTGAGTCTCATTTTCCTCTTCCATAAAATGAAGGGGTTGAACTAATTGATTTCAAATCAACTTTTTTTAAGTTCTAAATAATATGATCCATTGTGCCTGGGAGAAGTAGAGCATGGAGAAATTTGGGATGAATGTTAAAAGAAAAAAATTCAGGAGGAAAATTGAAATACTATGGTTCTTCTGAGAGCAATCATTCCACTCTCCCCCTACTTTCTCTCCCTCTCCTCTGGCCAGGCATACCCTTCCTCTACCTCAGTGCCACAGATGGGGATGAGCCAGGCACAGCCAACTCAGATCTACGTTACCACATCCTGAGTCAGACTCCAGCCCAGCCTTCCCTGAACATGTTCCAACTAGAGGCTAGCACAGGGGGGCTTGCCCTCACTGAAAAGGGTAAGTAAACCCCATGTCCTTTTACTGGTCCTGGGGTCCAAGTGATCTCTACGACCTTTAGTGAGATGAGGGTCTTGAAGGAGGATGTCAAAAGATAAGAGACAAATTTCTGAACTTTGTGGCTCTCGGGGAAGGAGCCCCAAGTCCATGGATCGATAAAGGGGCCCCTCACTAAATTTTGATCCTAGGTGACACAACTCCCCCTTGTCTCTCATCCTTCTCCTTATAGTGAACTACAAAGAGCAATAATTTCATAGGCCAGTGATCTAGACATTAAGACTCTTCAAGGCACAGATGCTTTCCCAGATGGCAATCCCATTAACAAGAAGAAGCTCTTCCTTGTGGGACACTCAGCCTCCTTGGGCCTCATTTCCCTAATTTATAAAATGGGGGTTTGGACTCACTGGCCTCTGAGGACTGTTCCTACTCTAAATCTACTGTCCTATAATGCTACAGTTCTCAAGTCCAGATTTGTACCATTCAGGAGATACATCTTTCTGATATCCACAGCCCTGAGGAAGTTTATCCTCTCCCTTAGGTCCCAAGTCCAACTCTTGTCTTAGACCAAATAACTTTCCTGATTGTTTCCATCTACACTCATCCATTCATTCATCCACTAATTTGCCTGCTCATCCTTGCAGGTATCTATCTATCTATCTATCTATCTATCTACCTATCTATCCATCCATAGATCCATCTGCATTTATACAAAGAGCTTATTGCTCAGAGAGCTATTTTCTAATACCTCTAATTCTTCTATATCACAATTCCTACCAATGAGATTTCCAGGCTCTAAACAGAGGTTGTGAATTTCTAGTGGATTTGCCTCCATTCCTACCTACAGACAATGACATCCTTCCTCTGTACCTTCTAGGAAGCTCTGGGCTTGATCCTACTATTGTGAGCCACTACCAGTTGCTGGTGCAGGTAAAAGACCTTGGAGACCAGGACTCAGGCCACCAAACCATGGCCACTGTGAACATTGCTGTGGTGGCAAATACTTGGTTCTCCAATGACTCCATCCACCTGGCAGAAAATCTCCAGAATCTGTGCCCCAATTCCTTCACCCATGTAAGTAAGAGCGTAAGCTATGCAGAGACCAAGAAATGCCAACTCAGCAGGGATCACTTTAAAATTATTTATATAGTTGTTACTGTTGTATTTATCCTCTGTTCTCGAAGAGGACCATGACATCAACATGACTTGCAGCTGACTTTGATTTGAGTGAGGGAGGGCTGGGCAAGGTCACCAACCTCACTTTCTTCTCCTGAGCCATCTGGGTCCAGGGGCCTGATATTCTTCAGGACAACTGGAGATGCAATGAGAAACCCTGGCCCTCTAAGGTTAAAGTCATATTACATTCTCACTATGAGTGAGATACACCCATTCAATGAATAGGCTTCTTTAAGTTACTCAAGGGATGAACTCTTTAATCAAAAAAAAAAAAATAGAATCCATATAAGAAGCCACAAGTACTTTTTAGGAGATTGTTTGATGGAACAGAAGGAGTACTAAAATGAAAATCAGGAGACCTGAATTTTAGTCCAGGCTCTGCCATTTACCAATCCCAAGGTCATCATCCACCATAATGACCATGGGCTAGCAACATGAGCAAGAACAATTATAATAGCTAAAATGTTCTTGTGCTTTAAGGTTTGCAAAGCTTATTATACATGTTAACTCATTTGATTCTCATAACCAGAGGTGTCAAACATGGAGCATTCCAGATTAAAATGTCTTTGGAATTTTTTTAAATGAAAATACAATTAATGTATTAATACAAAAATTTGTATTAGTGTATTAATACAAAAAATACAAATAAAAACATTATATTTTAAAACTAAGTCAATAGGTGACCCACAGGGCTAGCCCAATTTTTATGTGACTTTGAAAGCACTGCTCCTAATAACCCTGAGAGGGAAGTGCTATAACCATTCCAATTTTACAGATGAGGAAACTGAGGCACTGAGACTTTAAGTGACTAAGTAATAAGCATCTGTCCCAAGCTCTCTTCATTTAAGCACCTAGCTACTTGGGGCAGTTAGGTGGTGCAGTGGATAGAGCACACTAGTGCAGGAGTCAGGAGGACCTGAGTTCAAATGTCACTTCAGACATTTGACACTCACTAGCTGTGTGACCTTGGTCAAGTCACTTAACCCCAACTGTCTCATCCTGGGTCATCTCCAGGCATCCTGATGAATATTTGGTCATTGGATTCAGATGGCCCTGGAGGAGAAGTGAGGCTGGTGACCTGCACAGCCCTCCCTCACTCAAAGCAAAGTCAAATGCAAGTCATGTCATTATTTCTCTGATGGCATGGTCTTCTTTGGCAATGAAGGATGAACACACATACATAGCTACCTACCAATCCCTTCTTCTCTGATCATGAGTTTCCTCATTTGCAGAATGAGGGAATTGTGTTAGGTGATCACTAAAGGACTTTCCTGTTTTTATGTCCGACACCACCATCAGTCTGTAGTTCTACGGTGTGAGGGGAGTCTGTATTTCTGAGGATATATATGGTTCTAGAAGTTTAGGTTGTTCTGAATTGCCTTATGGTTCTGTATATCCACAGTTCCATGGGGCTATAGTTACGTAGTCCAAGAAGCCTATGGTTTTTATATGTCAATGGCAGTTCTATGATTCTGCAACTTGACTATTCTACTCAAGATCAATAGTTCTGTGACTCTATGGTTCTTTGTTGTCTCTGTGGGTCAATGAGTCTAAAAGTTGAGCCTATTACTTTCATTGCCCCCATACATCCCCTCTTATACTCCACAAGAGTGGAGATAGATTAACGGCATACAGTAAGGGTCTCCGACTTTGGGAAAAATATGATTTTTATCCTCAAGTATTGTATAATATCAATAGAGGACCTTTACTTTCCTTGGCTATATCAATTGGAGGGTCCTGAGTAGGAAACAAGAAGCTAGGAACCTAAGGGGTCCCAGTGTTTCCTTCTACCTCTAAGCTTCCCTGCATAGCTCCTGCTGGCTCCCTCAAGGTGGGAGAACTCAACACCATAGCTAGAGATTCACACCCCACAGACAGGAATGCCTTGCAGAGAGTCTTCGCTTCCAGACAAGAGTCCAGAGGAACCTAACCAAACTCTTCCCCCTCCCCCGCACCATCCATGCTCCCTTAGTACCATCAGGGAATCCCCTGGAATGCCCTGGGCCAGTGGGTAACTTAAAATAGCCCACTGGGCCATATCACAGCCTGGTAGGGGGGGCCTAGGAAGGGGAGAAAAGAGTCTTCTGCTCTGTGGCCACATAGTTTGAGATGTGAGTCACATAGCCCAAGAGGTCACATCCCCTCTCTTTCTCCCAAGGCCCCAAACTGTCCCTTATCTCAGAATCACAGCAGCAGTGACCCAGACAAAGGCCAGACTAATTTAGTAGGGGGAAAGGAAGGGAATGCACATGTATATAATGCCTACTGTGTGCCAACCACTATGATAAATATCTCATTAGATCCTCATAACAACCCTGAGAGGTAACTGCTGTTATAATCCCCACTTTAGAGTTGAAGAAGCTGGAGCAAAGAGGGATTAAGTGACTTGTCCAG
The DNA here is from genome assembly GCA_023548195.1 of Bettongia penicillata ogilbyi. Classification (NCBI taxonomy): domain Eukaryota; kingdom Metazoa; phylum Chordata; class Mammalia; order Diprotodontia; family Potoroidae; genus Bettongia; species Bettongia penicillata. Next base: position 2,141,496 of record JAJHZJ010000373.1, on the reverse strand, counting down.
AGTCACAGAGTTAGTAAGTGTCAGAGGCTGGACTTGCACTCAGGTCTTTCTAACTCCAGACTCAGTGCTGTATCCAGTGAGTCATCTAGCTGCCTCAGATGGAAACCGTCATTCTGGGATCCACCCACAGGCCTTCTTACACCCCCTTTCCACCTACCGCTGTCCCAGATTTCCTGTCCTCATTGGTAGGAGCTGGTCAAAGGCTGTAAAAATGGGGACCTAGCCAAGACCTGCCCTTTGCCAAGGCCATGTACAATTGCCAGATCTCTGGGTCTTCAGCTGCAGCCAAGAACTATGGCAATCTGACAGGGTAAGAGAATACTGGCAGGAGTCAGGAGACCTGGGTTTCGGTTCTTTCTAGCTGCATGGCCTTGAGTAATTCTCTTCCCTTTCCTGAACCTTATTCTCTTTATCTATAGATAGATAGATAGACAGACAGACAGGTAGATAGATGGATATAACAAAAGTGAAGGACAAGATGGTGCCTAAGTCCCCCAGCAGCTTTAGAAATTGAAAGGACTTTTGAGACCATCTAATCCAGACCTTTAATTTTACAGATGAAGAAACTGAGGGCTTCAATGGACAAGTAACATGGTCAAGGTCGCAAAGGTTGAGTAAATAAGAAAACTGAGGTTTGAATTCAGGTCCTCTGACTCTAGATTCAATGTTCTTTCCACTCCACCATACTGTCTCCATTTAATTCAATTAAACTAATATTTATAAAGTGTCTGCTCTACACAGAGCATTGTTTAAGGAGCTGGGGGAGATATGAAGTTCAAATTGTTACAACATCTCCCTTCCTAAAACTTAAATTCTTCTAGGGAATCAGATAACCCTACCATTCGACATTATTATTATAAGGTCTATACAACAGAGAGGTATAAAATAAAGAGAGGTATGAGATCAAGTAGAAAATTATCAACAAGGGGGATCAGGGAAGGCTTCCTAGAGGAGGCTGTATAGGAGCTAGGCTTTTAAGGGTAGATAGAGTTTCAGGAAACTCAATGGCAACTTGGAATCAGGAAGACTCATCATTCTGAGTTCAGATTTGGCCTCAGACACTGACTAGCTGTGTTACCCTGGGCAAGTCATTTCAGTCTGTCTCAGTTTCTTCATCTGCTAAATGAGTTGGAGAAGGAAACGGCAAGCCACTCCAGTATCTTCATCAAGAAAACCCCAAATGGGACTATGAAGAATTTAACATGAGTCAGGGTTTCAGTGTCTCGCAAACCTAGGGAGGCAGGAGCAGAGGGTAAGGAAGTCCAGTCTGTGTGAGGGTGGACAGCAGTCTATTTTGGCTGGATTCTAGGGTCTTTAGCAGGGAACAGTATGAGATAGGACTAGAAAGCCATAATAGTGGTCCAAGTAGTGAACCGAGCCCAGGTTATTTTCTAAGATCAGTGAGGAGGGCTTCTCTGAGGACCTATCATCCCCCTTCTCTGAAAGAGACATCCCTGGCCTGAATGATCACAAGCCTGACTAGTAAACCCCTTGAGTAGCATAAAGTTCTGGATTCACCTGAGATCACCCAGGGCCTTAGCTCAGGGCAGAGTCCAGGATCAAGCCCAAGTCTCCCAACTCATGGTTCATGCTGCTTTCTATCCAGGAAGTAGGGTATGGAAAGTGTGAATAAGCTCCATTCTCTTCAGCAGGCAGTAGGCTTAGCTAACCCTCCAATCTCCTCATTCATTTCAAGAAAGGAAAGGTCTCTGATCAAGGATTCTACATATTGGGGTAAATGAATCTGAGTCTATGATGAAGACTGGGGGTTGGCCCCTATTAGGCTCCTGGTGCAGTCTCTCCCCAGCCCCCCTTTCCTGGGTTGTTCCCTACTCCTGTCTCTAATCTTCTCTCTACTCAGGTGCACTGGAGTGGTGGGGGTGTGGAATATCACCTGGAGAGTCAGCCCCCAGGACCTTTTAAAGTGAATGCAGAAGGAAACATCTGCATGACCCAGAAACTGGACCGGGAGATGCAAGATAAGGTGAAGAGTCTGGTGTTTGTTGGGAAGAATTTGGAATATAGATATAGATGGAGAGAGAGAGATTTAGATGTATATAGATGTAGATGTATATAGAAAGATATATAGATGTGGATAGAGATATAGATGTATATATAGATATAAATAGATATAGATGATATAGATATGGATGTAGATGTGGATGTGGATGTAGATGTAGAGAGACAGATGTAGAGAGATAGATGTAGATGTAGAGAGATGTAGATGTAGAGAGATGTAGATGTAGGTATAGATATAGATGTAGATGTGGATGTAGCTGTAGATGTATATAGATAGACATAGATGTGAATGTAGATATAGATACAGATGTAGATGTAGATTTATATAGAGATGTAGATGTAGATATAGAGATGTAGAGATATAGAGAGATAGATATAAATATAGATGTAGAGGTAGAGATAGATGTAGACAGATATATGTAGATATAGATATATATGTAGATATAGGTATAGATAGATGTATATTGTATAAATATATATGTATATATGTATGTATATGTATATTTCTGTGTGCTTTGAGGGGACTTGGAGGTGTTGGGGGCTAGTAACATACTACTATACTGCTTAACCTCTGGCTACACTAATTTAATGAGTAGTATTTTCACCATCAATCTCATCTTTTATTTTGAGGGGACTCAAGAGAGTGGGGTGGTACATCAGAAGTGTATGTATGTGTGTGCATACACATATACACATACACTCACAGAGCTATACACCATCATAAGTATAGTCTCTGCATCTTCCTTTTCCTTTCCTCACCTTATGATTCACTTTCTACAGTACCTGCTCTCTGTGTGGGCCAGGAACATGGCGGGCCTGGCCTTCAGTGACCCACTGGTGCTAACAATCCTTGTGACGGATGAGAACGATAACCCCCCTAATTGCCCTCCTGTTGATTCCCCCTCTGAGGTCCTCGAGCTCAGTCCCCCAGGTAAACTGAAATTCTGGAATTGGTTTGGAAAAGAGAAGGAAGGGCAGATCCAGATGGGGCAGAATGACGTGGCAGAAGTTAGGTGTGAGATCAACTCCTCACTAGTCACATAACAGTAAGCTCCAGATGGATCTAGACACGAGAGGTCATATCATAAACAAGTGAAAGGAAGGAGGAGGAAAAATCACTTTCACAGAGATGGATAGGAAGAGAATTCTTAACTAAACATGGGATAGAGATGATCCTGAAAGATAAAATGGGCAAATTCCATTACATAAAATTGAAAAGCTTTTGCACAAGCAAAATCCAAACAGATTTAGAAGATAAAGACTTTTAAAAGTCTTTGCAGCTAATTTCTCTGATAATGGTTTGATAATCAAGATATATAAGGAATGTATAAAAACACAGAACAATATACAAGGAATATATATATAAATATTTGCATATTTATACATACATACAACATAAATATACAGCAATATTCCCCTTTGGATAAAAGGCAAAGGATAGGAACAGAGTGGCAGTTTCCAAAAGAAGAAATGGCAAACTACTCAAAACCACATTAAAGAAAAAGGAAAGGGAGGAAAAGATGAGTGAGAAGGAAGGGGATGTCTTTGGCTTGAGTTCTGGGAAATGAACAGTGGGAATGGAAGGTGGCAAAGGACAGCCTATCCTTCTCCAGCTCCCGTCACACTGGCTTGAAGTGGTTGAACATAATCAAAGGGAAGGAGTAGATGAGCTCCCAACCTGGTATTTAAGCATCTGTACAAGCAATGCATCCCTCTAGTAAAATGGAAGTTATTTGAGCATGTGGACTGTTGCCTTTGTATCTCCAAGTTCTAGCAAAGTACCTTGACATAATAAGCACTTAATAAATCTTTGCCCAATTGAATTATTTAATTGAGGTCCTTGCAGGGAATTGTGAGTAAAAAATGGGAAAATGCTATGTACCAGACCCTTGTTTCTGGAGTGGCCAGTGGCAGGCCATAGTCAAATCATGGTTAGGTTATGGTCAGATTGTGGTCAAACCAAGTGAATCGTAGGCCAACTGTGGTTGAGTTATGATCTGGTTAGGATCCAGTCATAACTATCCCATAGTTGGACTACAGTCAGGCTAGGGTCATGTGATCATATTGGGCATCCCTGGAGATAGTTGCCGTTTCCCTCATGTACAGGTATGGAGGTGACCAGAATTCAGGCCACAGATGCTGATGATTCCACCTCTCCTAATGCCCATGTGGTTTACAAGCTACTGAGTCAGGAACCTGCTGGACCTGAGGAGTTCTCCTTCACCGTGGACCATGACACAGGGGCAGTAACGGTACAAGATACCCCACTCAGGGCAGGAGAACTCTACAAACTACTGGTGCTCGCTGCTGACCTAGCTGGAGGAGAAGGCGGTAATTGTCTGGATACAGGTTCCCCACTCCTGGTCTAGAAGATCTCTGTCCAAAAGAGAATCCATCATCTTTCCCCCCAAATCCTGCCCTCTGACCAATTTTCCTATTACTATTAAGGACACTATTAGCATCTCAATCACCAGCCTCGGTGTCTTCCTTGACTTCTCCCCGCTATTCACCCTGAATATTCAGATCTTACCTCTCACCATGCCAGTGCATATTTTTATCACCTCTCACCTGCATTGCAAAAATAGACTTCTAAATGTTTAAGTGACTTAAGATCTGCCTTTCACTCAAACTTCAGATTTTCCTAAGGCCCAGATCTGACCATGACACCTCCTCTCCTCAATAAACTCCAATGGCTCCCTATTACCTCCAGGATCAAATAGAAAGTGCTCTGTTTGACTCCGAAAGCCCTTTATAACTTAGCCCCTGCCTATGGTTCTTCCACCTTTCTCCCCTCCACACTAAACCATCCAACTGTTCTCCAGCAAGACACCCCATCTCCCATCTCAATGCCCTTTCAAAATTGGCTTTCTCCACTTATCCTGACTGCACCTTGTATGTGCATAGATATCTGCATGCTGTCTCTGCTCATTGAGTGACTGATCTAGACCACCCACTGGGATCTGACCCCCCCCTTAGGTGGCTACAGGGAAGGTACTCCCCCCACTCAAACATCATGGTCCAGTGGAATGCAACTGTGTTTTGTCTGTTCTTTTGTCTACTGTCTCCTTCTTAGGGATTAAGGGTCAGTCTCCCCAGCCCCAGGAGAGCCTCCTAGAAGATGTGATCTGGACTTTCCTAAACACCCCCTATGCCACGCTTCCTGGAGCAGAATGGGTACAGAGGAAGGCAACTAGGTGATACAGTGAAGAGAATGCTAGACTTGGAGTCAGAAAGAACTGAGCCCAAATTCAGCCTCGGACCCTCATTGTATGATCTTGGAAAAGTCACTGAACTGTTACATATCTCAGTTCCTGCATCTGTAAAATGGGGATAATATTAGCATCTACAGGGTTATTGTAAGGATCCAATGAGATAATAATATTTGTAAAGTGCTTTGTAACCTTAAAACACTATATAAATGCTAGCTATTATTAATCACAAGGGAACAAGCATTTATTAAGCACCTACTACTTGCTAGGCACTGCACTAAGTACTTTGTGAATATCTCATTTGGTCCTCACAATACCCATGAGAAGTAAGTGACTTGCTCAGGGTCACACAGCTGATAAGTGTCTGAGACTGAATTTGAACTCAGGTCTTCCTAAACTTTATAGATAAGGGTTCTCCTTCCCAGCCCCAGGAGGGCCCCCTGGATTATGTGACTATGAATATGAATATGATCTATTCACTGCTCCACCTAGCTGTCTCTAGGCAAGGGTGCCCCAAAGTCATGTCATAGATGGATTTGTTGGAGAGCCTGAGGATATTTAACCTGGAGAAGAAAAGATTTTGGGGGAGACACAATCTCTGCCTTCCGGCATTTGAAGGATAATCATTTGGGAGGGATTAAATGTATTCTGCTCCCTCCCACCAGCCCCAGCCCAGAGGGTAGAATGAGGAGCAATGAGCTGCAGAAGTGGATTTAGGTTCCTCGCAGGGGTTAGAAATGTCCAAAGGAAGAACAGGGCTGCCTAAGGAAGTAGTGAGTTCACCATAACTGGAGGTCTTCAAGCAGAGAACTGGTGATGATTTCTCAAGGATCTTGTAATGGGGACTTCTGCTCTGGCATGGGTGTGATAAGAGGTATTTTCAGTAATTCTGTCATTTCTAGGTCTCAGCAGCACCTGTGAAGTTGACATCAAAGTCCTGGATGTGAATGATCATGCCCCTGTGTTCACAGCCTCTCAGGTAAAGGCAGATGCTGCACAATCCAGCATCCCACGCCCATAAAAGAGTGGTGTAGCCAAAGGGGTGATACATGAGGGGCAAGTAAAATGGGCCAGAGACCCAGAGGGAAAGTTATCAATTCCCCCACTATGGAGAGAGCACTGGAGTCAAGAAGACCTAAGTTCAAATCCAGCCCCAGACACTTACTAGCTATGACACCATGGGCAAGTCACTTAAAAAAAATCTGTTTGCCTCAATTTCCTCAACTGTAAAATAGGGATAATGACAGCACCTCCCTCCCAGGGTTGTTGTAAAGGTCAAAGGCATAGCACAGGGCCTGGAACATAGTAGGTACTTAATAAATTCTAGTTTCCTTTCCTTTCTTCCATTGTGCTAAATCCCCTTCATCTTGGGACCAAATTGGAGGATTTATAGCTGGAAAGGAGTTTAGAGGTGAGCTAGTCAAACACCCTCATTTAACAAGGTAAGAAATAACAAGATGAGAAATAACTTTTCCTGGCACGGTAAGAGCAGAGCAGGGATTTGAACCCAGGACCTCCGATACTAGCTCAAGTGCTCTTTCCATTGTATCCTATTGCCGTCTCTTGTTCTCAGTATGGACCAGTCAGCCTTCCCGAGGATACAGTGCCAGGGACCCGAGTAGCCACAGTCACAGCCACAGATGCTGACCTGAATCCAGAATACACCCTTATTGACTTCTCCATTGTGGAAGGAGACCCCAATGCGACCTTTGTCCTAGACGCAGATCCACAGAGTGGCCATGCAGACATTCGACTTCAGAAGGTGAGGGGCTGGGGAGGGATGCTCGCTGGGTCAAAGCACCCAGAGCTCTCCAAGGGTAGCTATACTCCCTGTCCCTGGGATTGAGGAAGATCTGGGGTGGGGGCCACAGGGAGAATTTTCCTGCTCAAGACCTAGATCAGAACTGGTCCTAGGGATACAGGAATGGACAATGGGGAGTGGGTAGGGGCGGCATGGGAAGACAGAGAAGGACAAACTCCCAGGGCTTGGCAGAGGGATCATTGGTCACCCATGTGGGAGCCATCTCCCATGCCAGGAATGCTCTCCCTCTCATCACCTCTCAGCTTCCCTGACTTCCTTTAAGTACCAGCTTAAATCTCACCTCCTGTAGGAAGTCTTTCTTGGTCCATTCTGCTACCACCTCTACCCCTGGCCACTAATACCTTCTTCCCCTTTCAGAATACCTTCCATTCATTCTGTCTAAGTTGTTAGGTTTGGTCTCCCTAACTGGATCATGAGGTCCTGAGAATGTTTAACACAGAACCTAGCCAGGAGCAAGTGCTTAGCTAATGCTTGTTGCCTGACTAAATGACTGATTGTGATCAAATCAGAAATCAAAGTCAGACAAAGCACTGAAAGAATTGAAGATCTAGTTATTCAGTGCGTGTGTGTGTGTGTGTGTGTGTGTGTGTGTGTGTGTGTGTGTGTGTGTGTGTGTGTGTACACAACACAGCAAGTGTACAGCAGGTACATGAGTGTGGCATGCACATCTAAATATATCTTTATACTCATGTGATATATACTACTACTAATAATACTATATACTCATGTGATATATATACTAATAAATAATAATAATAACATAGACTAACCCTTCATAAGATTTTGTATGTACTAGATAGAGCACTGGCCTTGGAGTCAGAAGGACCTGAGTTCAAATCCAGCCTCAGACACTTAACTAGTTGAATAACTGGGCAAATCATTTAACTACAAGGAGAGGGACTTTGTCACCCCTTGGGGCAGCCCATCACACTATTGGACAGCTCTGATTCTTAGGAGCTTTTTCTAATATCAAGCTGAAATTTTGTCTTTTTGGGGATTTCCATCCATTGTTACGGGTTATTCTCTCTAGTGCCAAACAGAACAAGTCTGATCCTCCCCTATAAGAGCCCTTCAAATACCTGAAGATAGCCGTTATTGTATCTCTTCTGAGTTTTCTGTAGGCTGGAAATTCTTCAACCATTTCTCATATCCTGTGGGGTCAAAGTCTTGCACCATCTTGGTTATTTTCTGAATGTTACTCAGTTCAATTGTGCTGCCCAGAATTGAGCACAGTATTCAGGATGAGGTCTGATGAGGGCAGTGGCTGATGGGTCTATCACCTCCTCATTTCTGGGAGGGATGCAGCCCAAGATTCCATTAGCCCTTGTGGCTTACCACCTCATGCAGCAGACTCATATTAAACCTGTGGTCCACTAAAAACCCCAGATCTTTGTTTGGAACAAATGCTATCTAACCATGCCTTCCCTATCATGTACTTGTAATGTTGTTCTTTTTAATCTAAGTATAAAACTTTATATTTATCCTTATGAAATTCATTTTACTAGATTTAGCCTCTTTGTACCCTCATTATGTCATCCAGAGTATTAACTCTCTCCCCTGTTCCGATGTCATGCACAGATATGAGGAGCATGCCATCTGTACCTTTATTCAAGTCACTGATAAAAACCATTTACTAATCACTTCCTTTGGACCAGGCATGGGCTAAGCACTCAGGATTCCAAGAAAGGGAAAAATACAGCCTGCCCTCAAGGAGCTCATATTCTAACCCTGGGGCCAACCAACATGCAAAGAACTAGGTGGAGCACATGGGAAAATGTGGAGAGGAAGGAAACTGGAAAGCAGAATGTATCCAAATGATGAAGAATCTTAAATACCAATCAGAGGACTTTATAGTCAATCCTGGAGCTAGTTATGGGCCTCTGGAGCTTATTGAGTAGGAAAGAAAGAAATAAGCATTATTAAGCACTACTATGTGCCAGGCACCATGCTAAGGCTTTAAAAATATCTAATTTAATCCACCTGACAGCCCCAGGAGGTAGGTGCTATTATCACCCCCATTATACAAATAAAGAAACTGAGGCAGACAAAGGTTAAGTGATTTACCCAGGGTCATCCAGATAGTAAATATCTGAGATCATTTGAATGGAAAAGAAGGAAGGAGGAAGGAAGAGAGGAAGGAAGGAAGGAAGGAAGGAAGGAAGGAAGGAAGGAAGGAAGGAAGGAAGGAAGGAAGGAAGGAAGGAAGGAAGGAAGAAAGGAAGGAAGGAAGGAAGGAAGGAAGGTATTGTGCCTTATCCCCTAGGCTACATAGATGTTTCTGTTACTAGACCAGTGAGGCAGTGTTCCATAATGGATCCATAATGGATAGAGTGCTAGACTCAGAACCTGGAAGCCCTATGTCCAAATCAAATCCCTGATTATTACTAGCTATATAATTGTGAGCAAATCCCCTTATCACTCCAGGCTTTAGGCAACATTCTAAAGCTCTAAGTTATATCCAGACTATCATCTATACTGGTAGAAAAAATTCTGACAGTGAAATAAATCATGGTATACCACCTAAACCAATCAACCAGGAGAATTGTCAATGTTGTTTACCTAAATTTTAGTGAGACATTTCACAAAGGTTCTCATGCTATCCTCATGGACAAAATATGGAGTCTCAGCATAGACAATGGTCCAGTTAGTAGTTTTGGAACTGACTGAATGATTGGATCCAAAGAGTTATTAATTACTTTATGTCAACTTGGAAGAAAGTCTGTGGAATAGTGCCCTAGGGAGCTGTCCTTCATTCCATACTGCTTAATACTTGAGTCAGACTTGAATAAAGGCATAGATAGCACATTTATCCATTTTTCCGATGATACTGGATGAGTCAGGATCCAAAAATATCCCAGACAACAAGCATGATGGGATGAAGCAAAGGAGCTGAAATCCTCTGTAAAATGGGAATAGCACCCTCCGTAGTACTGACCTCACTGGGTGACTTCTATGCTCAGAGGAGATAATGCCTACAAAGCATTTCCAAAGTCCAAGGCACTCTATCAATATCAACTGTTACTCATAGTAATAGTAATAAGATGAAGCTTAATAGAAATAAATGGAAAATCCTACACAGGTTGAAAAAATACATTTCAAAATCACAAGATAAGGGAGGCATAGCTAGCTAACAATTAGTCTGAAAAAGATGTGTGGGATTGTTGTATCATCTGAGATAACATAAGTAAAATGCTTAGAAAATCTTAAAGTCCTTTATAAATGCTAACTTATTATTATGACTACAGAAATACATAGCTAGGTGCAGATACAGACAAAGACAAATACACAGACTTAAACGAGTATGTTTTGTGTTACTGAGAAAGGATCAATACCTCTTCTTCCCCTGGTACCCAAGACCAGACCCTGTTAGTTGCTCAGAAATCACAGGTTTCACAGGAAACTCTACCCCTATACTAGATTGTCTCATAGTGTGAGCCTGGGAAATGAGTTCCAATTTCCCCTTGGTAACTGCATTAGGCAATTTCCTCTGATGCTGATGGAGAGGTGGGTGAAGGAGGCACAGCAGAATGATGGACTCTGGGAGAGAAGCCCAGAGCCCACAGTTATAACTTCCTCCCCTAAAGCCCCTCACTCAGCTCACTAACCCTGTTGGTTAGCCCATGTGGAAGCTACTTCCTCACTGGATCCTTCCCACTCTGTTTTGGGATTTCTTTATCTCTGTAGTGAGGCTCTGGGCTTCCTGAAAAAAAACAAAACTGGACTTGAAGTGACAAAAAGTGTTTGGGTTTGGGTTTTTTGGTTTGTTCGTTTTTACTTTACCTATCGATATGACTTTCAGCAAGGAATTTTAACCTCTCAGCCTCAGTTTCCTGATATGTAAAAAAGAGACACTTCACACAGCTATGGGAAGAAATTTGAATTGTAAGTCTTGAAGTGCTATAGAAATGTGAATTATTAGTAGTATCCCTTTCTGCCCTGCCCCCCGCCTCACTGTGCCTAGGACAGAGTTATGAACGTAGTATATTTGCCAACACTGGGTGGAAGAAAGGATGATCTGGGAACTGAGGCAATAAAGGAAAACTTGGGATGGAGAAGTTAAGCTAGGTAGCTTAGTGGTTAGAGTGCTGAAGTTAAAATCAAGAAAACATGAGTTCAAATCCTGCGTCAGATTCTTACAAGCTGAGTGACTCTTAGCCAGCCACTTAACCTTGGTCTACTTCAGTTTCCTTATTTAGAAAACGGAACTACAATAGTAATATGATAGTTTTAATTACATACTAATATTTAATATAATAGCTATAATAATAATCTTCCAAGATTGTTCTGAGGGTCAAATGAGAAGACATATCTAGAAGACGTGTGCCAACTTTAAATTGCTATAGAAATGCTGGCTGTCATCACTATTATTCCTCCACCCTGACCCTCTTTCCCATCCCAACCCCTTTCTCCCTCCCCTCACCTAAGCCCAGAGCAGAGTAGGAAGCACAGGGAGAACTTATGCCCTCTATCTCCCTGTGGCTATACCCCAAGTCCACTCATTTTCCCAGTCATTCTGATTACTCCATATCCACAAGGCCCACCACACCCTATTCAGTGGGGGCAGTTCAGTAGCAGAAGTGGTACAGGTTAGACTCTCAAAAGACCCTGCCACTGACTAGTGATGGATCCTGTGCCAAGTCACTTGACCTCTTAGTGACTCAGTTTCCTCATCTGTCAATGAGGGAGTGGGACCCGATGGCCTCTGAGTTCCTCTCTTGATTTAAATACTATAGTCTGATACACAAATCTCCTATCATAAATCCTGGGGGAACTCTAATGATCTGATCTCCTTGGTAGGTGTCTAGGGCCTGGGGAAGGGCCCAGTCTCAAATGTTCATCCTCCCCTCCCCCTCCCCCTTCCCCTTCTCTGGTTGGGGGTGGCGAGGTGGGGAGTGGAGGAAAGCAGTAGGAGTTTCTAGAAACATGTTTGGCCAAATAAGGCGAAAACTGGCTTTCTCCTCCTGGCACATCCTGGGCCCACCCCAAGGTTGGCAGCTGTTCCTCCACAGGCCTTCCACATAGGGGCAGGGAGGGGTGGCAATAGGGGAGGCATCAGGTGCTGTGGGTCTTGGACCATTTCAGAATGAAGTGGAGAAAAGAACTTTTGTGGGGAATCTTTTCAGCCTGGAAGACAGAAAGATGTCTAGCACAAAGGTAATCATTAATTGGAGGGGGTGTGGGCTGGTTGGAAGGTAAAGAAAGTTCTTGAGGAGTCAGATTTACACAGAGAAAAAGCTCTATTTCCCTGTTCCTGCCCAAGTCCTAATCATGGGCCTCCTGAATGTGTGCTACAGGTCACAAGGAATACCTGCCAGAGATTGGGAATGGTATTACATCGCCATTACTGCAGGCACAACTCAGGAGACCCATCCCAGGGTTTTCCTTTATAAAGAACTATACTCTTCTTTCCTCCATCACCCCCAGCTTTAGAGAATAGTGACTGACTTTTCCTCCAGCTGCCCTGGGGAGAGGCAGTCTTTTAGACTGTAACAAGAGGCATGGTGTTCAGACACAAGGAAAAATTGGGAACTTGGCTTTGTTGGTAGTATTTGAGGAGAAAGTAATTTCTTGCTACTGATGTCTCCTGGGACTGGTATACTTAGGTAAAGTAATTGCAGCTGACTTGAATTTAGCATGTTAAGATTTGCAAAGCTCTTGATAGATATTACTTCATTCTATCCTCAAATCATTCCAGTTAGGTAGATACTATGGGTATTATTATCTCCATTTTTCAACTAAGGTCCATAGAAGTCAACATGATTTGCCCATGGTCAAAAAGATTCATAAAAAGCAGAGCGAGGACTTCAGACAATACTCTTTCTGGGACATGTGGCCACTTTCATCATGTCAATAAAACTCAGAGAGAGGGACAAAATAACTTAACCCTTATCTCCAGCTGTCCTGATGAATATCAGGCCACTGGACCCAGATGGCTCAGGAGGAGAAGGTGAGGTTGGTGACGTTGCACAGCCCTCCCTCACTCACATCAAAGTCAACCACAAGTCATGTCATCATCTTGATGTCATGGTCCTCTTCGATAATGAAGGACAAACACAACAACAAGGTATATGACCATGGCTGTCCTTTATTAATTCCATTCAATTCCATTCAACAAACCTTTATTAAGCACCTTACTAGGTGCCAGGTGGGATGCCAGAGACTGGGCATACAAAGACAAAAATGACGACAGGCTGTGCTCTCAAGAAGTTTACATTTCACTGGGGGGAAAACAACATGTCACAGGTAAGTTAAAAGTAAATGTACACGAAGTGTTATGGTGGGGAGGGACAGGTGAAGAACTCACAGTTGGTGAAATCTGTAAGGGCATTATGTAGAAGGAAGCAAATCAGCTGAGCCCTAGAGCGCTAAGAGTCCAAAGAGGTGGAGATGAAGAGGGAGAGCATCCCAGGTTTGGAGCCCAGTCTGTACAAAGTCAGAAAACATTACATATGGTGAATAGCAAATAAGCCAGTTTGACTGGAAAGGTCAAGGATGGTTCCCCATGGCATTTGGTGAAATTTAATCAATGGGCAGGAAATGTCAGGATCCCTAGGGAGAGAAAGAAAGGACCTCATGGTGACCCCCAACTCCTCTAATCCCAGAAACTGGATTACACTTCAGCCCCAAGCTATGAACTGGTGATCGTGGCAAAGAACCTGGCAGACCTCGTGGGGTCAGGGATGGACCCTGCAGTCACAGCCACTGTAACCGTGTTAGTGGAAGAACCCATATGGCCCCCCATTCTAAGCCAGGAGAGCTATGAGGTCACCATCCCTGACAGCACTCCACCAGGCACCATCCTGCTGACCATCGGACCTGAAGATCCCCAGAGCCCACCACTCAGGTAACAGCTTGCTCTTGTCTTCTCCTCAACCAGGGGGCCCAAGGAAGACCCAGCCCATTAGCACCACACTCCCTAGTAGAAATTTGGAGAGCCTTCTGCTCTCCATTACCAGATTTGTGGGTTATCCATCGCCTAAATTATGGAGACCCCTACATTTAGAACTGGGGGAAACTGAGAGATCATCTAGGTCAACACACTTATTGTACAGAGATGGAAAAATTACATGCCCAATGTCACACAGTTAAGTGGCACAGACAAGATTGAAGTCTTGGTCCCCTGATTCCAAATTGAGCACTATTGCCACTAAGTTGTATATGACAATACGCAATGGCGTGGATGGTCTCAAAACTCAGATAATCCTCAAATCATTTCTTTTCATCTTTGGAATGTTTTCTCTGATATTTCTGCATCAGAAGTCTAGGCCAGGAATGGTCTAAGGTCATGTGGCCCTCTAGGTTCTCAAGTATGGCCCTTGGACTAAATCTGAACTTCACGGAACTAATCCCCTTCATAAAAGAATTTGTTCTGTAAAATTTGGATTCAGGCTGCACCTAAAGCCCTAGAAAGCCCCATGTAGCCTCAAGGCCAGTGGTACCCCAACCCTAGTCTAGGTGCTCAGGATGATATTAGAACATATATATGTGTGTGTGTGTGTGTGTGTGTATGTATGTCTGTATATGTATATATGTATATGTGTATGCATATACATATATTCTAATTTGTATTTCTATACATATAAGTATTCTATTATAAAGTCCATTTATATACATTGGGTTGGGGCCATCCAGCCAAAGATAGATTAGGAAGGAATTGGCTGTGGACACTAGCCAAAGGATTGGTGGCTGGGGGTGACAGGTAGGGTTAGAAGAAGGGGTGAAAAATCTTCTGATGCTCTGATAAAAACAAAAACAAAAAACTCCCAGTCTTGAATTTTTGAAAATTGAGTTCAACTTGTACCTCTAGTGATTTAGTCTACAGCTATCTTGCATGTAGTAGGCATTTAATAAATGTTTATTGAATTGAGGGGGAAAGATTGGCTTCAAGTCAAGAGACAGAGCGCTAGATTGAGGTTAGGAAAATCTAGATTTGAATACTGTCTCAGATACTTACTAGGTGTGTGACCCTGGGCAAGTCACTTGACCTCCATCTGTCTTGGTTCCCTCATTTGTAAAATGAGGAGAGTGGACTTGATGACTTCTAACATTCCTTCTAGTTCTAAACCTATGATCCTCTGATAAATTCTTGCTAGCTGTGGGATTGTGGACAAGTCACTTTCTCTGAACCTCAGTTTCCTCATTTGTAAAATAGGAATAATATACTATTTATCCTATAGGATAGTGATGAACATGTTTTGGACATCTCAAAAGTGTAGAAATGTAAGCTTTTAGTATGGTTATTCTCTTTGTTTCATTGCTATCCACTCCCCCAACCACCCAGTGGCATTCCCCCAGGTGGGACAATGTCCTGGTAGACTGGATTGATCCCTCCTGACTGGAGGAAAGGAGATTCTGATAGTCTCGGAATGACAGAGTTCCAGGATTTAGAGCCAGAAGAAACCTTGCAAATGATTGTCCAAGTCTCTCATTTCACAGATGAAGAAAACGAAGGCCAGATGTGACTTGGCCCCGGGCTTGGCTCTGACTTCATATGATCAGCTCCCTTCTCCCATTCTCAGCCTCCTGTGGCCTTTGGCCCATCCCCAGACCCTGTTTGACAGAATAATATTCAAGTCAAGTCAACTAACATTTATTAAATGCCTACTATGTGCCTATGCTAGGCTCTGAGAAGTCTAAGAAAGGCAAAAAGCAACCCAGAAAGTCTTTGCTTTCAAGGAGTTCACAGTCTGAAAACTAACATTTATTTAACTTTATGGTTTGCAAAAAACTTTACATACATTATCTTCTTTGATTCTCATAACAGCCCACAAGTGACACTATTATCCCCATTTCACAGATGAGGAAACTAAGGACCAGAGAGAGGAAGAGGCTTGCCCTGGGACACACAGCCAGTGCATGTGGGACAGGATTTAACCCAGCACTTCTTGATTCCAAGTTCTATCGTGTATCCCCTATGCCATGCTGTCTCTTACTACATCCCCATGTTGAGCCATCTCTGCCCTCTAGTTGATGAGCCTTTCTAAGCCCCAAAGCATTCATGTCCCTGAGGCCTTGACTACAGTCAAATGATCCCTTGAGGGTTGTTCCAACCTCTTCCATTCCACCCTCCATTGCCCCGACCCCGAACACACAGGCCCAGACCACTACTCAGTGATGGTCTTCCTGGTGCATTGTCCCAGAAATGGTGGAGGGGCCACAAACCTCCTCCCTCCTCCAGGCCCACATATCTAGGGTTGGATGCTTGACATGGCACATGAATGAATAACAGATCCCTTTGTTTGTCCTCTGTCCCCACCTCATCCCTCTCAGATTCCCCTCTGTTGCCCTTCATGGAAACACAGAATCTCAGAGTTAGAAGGAATCTCAGAGGGAATCTAGTCCAAACTAGACCTCTGCAGTAATCCCATTTGGAACAACCAGATGAGTAGCCACTTGGCATTCACTGGAAGGCCTCCAGCGAAGGGGAGCTCACTACCTGCCCATGTGACCATTCACCTCTAAACAATCATTAGGAAGTCTTGTTTGTATTGAGGGGCACTTGGCCTTTGGGCAGCAACTAGTTTACTGTTCTGTCCTTATTCCCCAGGCCTGCTCCATTCCCTTCTTTGCCTTCTTCTCTGGCCTGTGGGAGTGGCCACCTCCCCCACTCCAAGATTCCCTGGGGGAGAGAGCTTGGGTCTGAGAGAAGGTGGTCATAAGCACTGCTGCTTGCTATCTTTTAGACCTTAGGCAAGTATTTTAACTTATCCTGGCTTCATCCTCCCTGTATGTAAAATGAGAGGGTTGGACCAGATTGGCCCTCCACGCAGCTAGGTATTGCGACAGACTTGGAAGACCTGAATTCAAATTCTCCCTCTACCACTTACTAGCTGTGTGACTCTGGGCAAGTCTCTTAATCTCTCTTAGTCAAGGTTTCCTTATCTATAAAATGGGGAGAATAATACCACCTACTTCACAAAGTTGTTGTGAGAATCAAAAGAGCTAGTAGTCCAATAGAGAAGGAAACAGAAATACAAGATATAAACCGTGTAAATTGGAGGTAATTGCAAATAGGAAAACAGAGGCCCAAGGAAGGGAAGAGACTTTCCCAAGGCCACATATAAGAAGTGATAGAACCTGGGTTTGGGACTGAAGTGTTATTAGCTCCAGAATCAGACTATATTGACATACTACCAGGATGATATGTAGGGGAAGAAGGATGACTCAGGGGAAAGAGGTCTGGATTTAGAGTCAGGCAGATTTGGGTTCAAATCTCAGCTCTCCAAATTACTAATTGTGTGACCTTGGGCAAGCCACAACTTCTCTATGACTCAGTTTCTTCATCTGTAAAATAGGGTTGAACCAGATGACTTCTACCATCTCTACCAGCTCTAAATGTATGATCCTATGAACCTTCCAGCTCTAGATATTGCGAAACTATGATAATCCCATTGTAAAACTAGGAAAACTGAGGCACAGAGAAGTTATGTGATTTTTGTCAGAGGACACACTTTCCTGAGAGGAAAGAGGTTTTCCTAGAAGTTCTTTCTCCCCTTCTCTCATCCACCCTGATCCTAGGTATCTCCTTCTTTCTCTTAGTCTGTCTTCTGTCACCTCCCCACCTTCATGCTATTGTGTCCATAGGTTCTCAGTGATGAATGACTCTGAAGGGTGGCTCTCCATTGAAGAACATTCTGGGGAAGTTCGAACAGCTTCGAAACTGGGAACAGGACAGCCTAAGGAAACATATACTGTGCAAGTAGTGGCTGAGATCTTGGGTAAGGAAGAAACTGGAAGGGGCTGCCCCACACTCTGAAAAACCCAGAGTCAGACAGAGAGATTCTAAGAAAAAAGAGTGAGAAGAAGACAGACAGAAAGAGAATGATCATAGCCAAGGAGTGTGTGAAGCCCAGAATCTCAGTCTGATGGGAAAGGACCTCAGAGACCACCCCACACCCAAGCAGCCAACCCCCTTCAATATCCCCAAGTGATCATCCATCCAGTTTACTTTCAAGACAGAAAGTGATGGGAAATTCATCACATCCCAAGGCAGTTCATTCCACTCTGAGAGAGCTCTGTCTAAACCAGTGTCTCCACCCACAACCTAGGTCTATGATGTATCTTTAGGGATATTCCCAAAGGCACCCAACTCCATGAACAGGGTTCCATGACCCTTACATGGACAGTTTTCCCCCACCCCCTCCCAGCACCCTCTACCATGATCATCTGGCTCAGCCAGATGAAGGTGGTCAATGGTTGACCAAGAGATTTGGTGGAAAGGTGCTCTGTCTTAAAGAGCTACTGACCTTTTTGCATCCCTACTACCCTTATACTCTCTATACCCTGCCAATAAATAAGACATCTCTGCAAGGCCCAAAGTGAAAAAAATAACCCCCATCACTCCCACCCCCACCACTTAAGTGGAAGACCCCAGAGTTCCTGCCATGTATATATATATATATATATATATATATATATATATATATATATATATATATATATATATATATATATATATATATATATATATATATGATATCTGGGTAGTGGTAGGAATAGGCAGGATTCTTGAGGGGGAAGAGAGAACTCTGGTGAAGAGTATTTCATTAGAATCTCCTACTTAGCACCTATGTGGCCATGGGCTCTGAGCCTCAGTTCTCTCATATATACAATGTGGGGGGGGGGGGGCAGTTGGATTTGGCCCAGGGTTCATAAGCTGTGTGTGCATCATAGATTCTTTACCAGTCCTGTGAAGTCTACAGACCCCTTCTCGGGATAATGTCTTTACAAGCATAAAGCAAAACTCATAGGTCGATGAAAAAAATGATGTTAAAATACAGTAACTAAAACAATTTTGTATGTCCACAGATCCCAAGTTAAGAATCCCTGGATTAGATCTCTAAGGCCTTCCCCAAATATAAGGATTTGGGGGTAGATTGCGGGGAGGGGACATGTTTTCCTGTGCCCTGACTAGGAATCAAAGAGATTAGAGCTGAAAGACATCACAAAAAGGAAGCATAATTTAGAGATTAAGTGCTAGATTTATAGACAAGGATCACCTGGGTCTAAGGGCCCCCTTTGACACTTACTAGCTATATGACCTTGGAGAAGTCACTTAACCACTTATGAAATAAGGGAAGTAAACTAGATGTCCTCTAAAGTCTCTCCCAACTCTAAAGTCAAGAGATCATGCCTTCCACTCCCTGTTTTAGAGATGAGAAAATGGAGTCCCAGAGTCCAAGATTACATGGGTAGTAAATGATGGAGCTGGGATTCAAAACAAGTTCTGATTCCAAACCACTGCTCTCTTCACACAAGCCTTCCTCCCCCCCAAAGAAGAAACAGAAGCCCAGAGATGAAGAGGATTTCCCCAAATTCCCAATCCCTAGTTGGCTTACTTCCCAGATAATTCACTCCCTACAGAATTAATCTTTGCCACTTCCCCCTCCCCACTCAAAATAGGAGGGAAGGTCCTTGACCTTTGTCTTTGGTTCTTTTGCAGACCATCCCAGTCTGACTACCACTGCAGCCCTGGTGCTTTATATTGTGCAAGATCCCCCACCCCCTGCTCAAAAATCCCCCTCCCTCCCTGTGTCTGTCCCCTCCACCCTCCAGATCCTCTGCACTCCCCAGGATGGGCCACAGGGCGTGGTCATCAGTGGACTACAGCAGGGCGGAGAGCATGTTGCTGACCACGACTCCTATTCCTTCACTCTGAGTGAGGATCCCACAATACAGCGAGAATGGAGACTTCGGGCACTCAATGGTGAGTCTAGGCTTGGGTGGAGGACCAGAAATAAGTGTCTCAATGACTAGCTAGTTCTTCAGGAGAGGCAGTGGGAGTGGAGGAAAGAACACTGGATTTGGAACTGGAGAGCCTGGGTGATCTTGTGGAAGGTCATTTGCCCTCTCTGAGTCTCAGTTTTCCTGTTTGGAAAAATGAAAAAGATGGACACCTTCTAGCTCTCAATCTTGTGATCCATTCCACACTGTTCCATGGTCACCTTCTGTCTATCCCAGTATCCCACACTTTCCCTTCTCCCGTCCTAGGCACCCACGCCTATCTCACTATGGCCCTCAGCTGGTTGGAGCCTCAAGAATACTTCATCCCGGTTTTCCTGACACACTCGGCCCAGACCCAGAAACTCCGAATACGAGGTAAGGCCTGTTCATCTTCCAAGGAGCAGGGACCATAGAGGAGAACAACCAATGATTTACTGAGCTAAGGGGCAGGGATGATTTGAAAAAGAAGTACAAGATGCAGTCCTTGTTTGCTGAAAGCTCAGCAGTTCAATGGATAGAGTCATTCAAGGCTCCATCTTCCTCTCTTCCTTCCCCAGTAGATCTCTCACCCCTCTTCCAGACTTAATCTCTTCACGCAGATATAGCTCTGGTCCCTAACCCCTGCTTTCAGATCTAGACATGTCATTTCTCTAACCAAATTAAGTCAGTGAGCATTTATTAAATACCTTCTATGTTCCAGACTCTGGGAATATATAAAGCAAGGCAAAAACGCACCCTGCCCTGAAAGAACTCATATCCTGCCCTAGTATAGGGGGGCAACATACAAACCACATATAAAGCCTTCCTTAGCTCCCTAAAGCCCCTCAAGTGAAGCCCAAATTCCCCCTGCCTGGCAATCAGGGCCTCCTGCCACCATCACTGCCTTGCCTTGATAACATCTTATCCTGGTCTTGAGCCAAAGTGGATGGCTCATCATATCCTTCACTCCCACATCTTCATGCCCGCAATGCCCTCCCCATTTTTCCATATATTAAATTCATGCCGAGCCTAATTCAAATGTCACCTCCTTCAGAAAGCCTACCCTGATGCCCTTACTTGGTAACTATCTTCCTCTAAACTTCCAGTAACATTTTAAACTCAAGTAAGAATTTTTAACTAAACTTCTCACTTCTCTAATTCAATTACCATGCACCTAAAATGGGGCAGTGGGTAGAGTGCTAGGGCATGGAGTTGGGAAAACCTGAGTTCTAATCCAGCCTCAGACACTGACTAGCTGTGTGACCCTGGAAAAGTCACTTAACCCTGTTTGCCTCAATTTCCTCAGCTCTAAAATAAGCAGGAAAAGGAAATATCAAATCACTCCTGTGTCTTTGCCAAGAAGACCCCAAATGTGATCACAAAGAGTCGAACATGACTGAAAATGACTAAACAACAATTGTAGTATACTATAGCTATTTGTATTTGTGTCTTATCTCTATACCAGACTGTATGCTTCTTGAGGATAAGAACAATGCCTTAGCTAAATCTACATCTTCATCTGCCCCTGCACCGCACATGGTCCTCAATGTAAGAGACGTCCTATTGTCTCTCACATGTGACAGGATATTCCCATAGATGTAACAGGCCCCCTTAACATGTGGGACCCCAGAAGATAACCTCTGATTTGAGGAACCCTGTGATGTTATATCACAGGCCCTACGTCTAGGGTTGCTCATCAACTAATAGTTGCTTCAAACACACACTCCCAACATCCTCCTGGCAAGAGGTTGTTAACATTTAGACAGACAACTCACAGTTTAGTTGGATTAGTAAATTTTGGGAAAATTTAGAAGTATTAGGCATATAAGTATCTTAAGCACCCCCAAAGTTAATACTACATAGGTGTCCCCTGACTGTCATAAGTCTAATGACAACAGGTGGTAGGGGAGAGATGTTGTCACCCCAGATGCCATTTTTTCCTTCTCGTTTAATATCCTGTCTGTGTTCAAACTAACCTGGGAGGCAAGTGGGATATATTCCTGTTATTCTTGATACTGGGGAAGGTGGAGGCTGGTGGGTCACTTGACATCAGGAACTCAGAATAAAGTAGGGCTGAAGTCAATTGGCTGTCTTTAACAAGTCCCTTTCCAATGTGAAAAGTCTTTAGGATGGGGTGCTGCTGCATCTGTGCTGATCAGCAAGGAGATCAGGCTGGGAGTGGCCACTACATTTCTGGCAGAGCTAAGATAAAGACCCAGTCTCCAAACAAACCAACCCTAACCTAGGTTTATTTGGCACTGAAACTGACCTGCAAATATTCTAATTAGATGGTGAGCACCTTGAGGACAGGGAATATCTTTTGTCTCTTTTTTTGTATCCCCAATACTTAACACGGTGCCTGGCACATGAGAGATACTTAATAATTGCTTACTGACTAACTGAGTAATATTGGCAATCCCTACGGAAACACCATCTCCTAGGTTCTGAGCCTGTATCCCAAAAGACACATTCCTTATAGCTTCATTCAGTAAGCACTTAATAAATGTTTGTTGTTGAAGTTAATCGACATGCCATACTGTCCTAAATTAGATAACACCTGAAAATCGGCTCCACTCCTACAATGAGATCTCTCAGAAAAGAAAACAATATATAAGTACTTCCATGCTGTTGTTCAGTCGTTTCAATCATGTCTGATTCTCTGTGACCCCATTTGGGGTTTTCTTGGCAAGGGTACTGGAGTGGCTTGTTATTTTCTTCTCCAGTTCATTTTACACAGGAGAAAATGAAGGGTTAAGTGATGTGCCTAGGGGGTCACACAGCTAGCATCATCAAGCTGGATTTGAACTCGGATTTTCCCAACTCAAGGCCTAGTGTGTTATCCACTGAGTGGCCCAATCTTATAGCTTCATCCTTAAATGTCCTTATGATGGATGAGGCGGCTTCGTAGGGTCCCTTGCCAAACTTACTACAAACTTGTTTTACCCCTCTACTGCTTCTCACTGTTTATAAGGGGATACTGTTTATAATTCTCTACTACCCTTCCCCATTAGACTTTACAAACAAGTTTATATTCTAAATCAGTGTTGGTCTTGGTTGCCATATCTCTCCTCTTGGCAAGAAAATCGAGTGTTTGCTGGCTAACACTGTTTCTAAATTTTTAGAATTCTCTTTATAGTGATGAATTTACCTCAATTAAAGTCCCTTAGGAAATGTTGATAATCTGTTTAGATACTTGACTTTCTCTTTATGGAGATGGATTTACATCATTTAAACTTCCTTTGGAAATGTTGATAGAAATGTAGAAAATGTAGTTACCTGATATACATACATACATACTTTCTTCTCATTTTTATTATTTCTTCTAATTTGGAATTGATTTTGCTCTTTGTTCTAACAAGTCAGGAATCTGTCTGTACATACACAGCTAATTCTGAAAAAAATCTCCCTCATACCTCCCCATTTCTTCTCTGTTAAAATGCAGTCGATCTAACTTTTTCATGATGTTGCTTGGTACTTTGTCTAAAATTTCCTTCTCCTGTTTTTTCAAGTGGGATGATCCTTACAAGAGGTGATTTGTTTTCTTTTAACTGATGCTTTAAAAAACATACATAGGTCATATTCAATTTCACTCTCTTCCCTGAAGTGAACCTTCCCTTATAACAATGAAAAAATAATTCAGCATAACCAACCGACAAAGCAACCACATTTGATAGTGTATGTAATTTTTTTTCAGCTATAAACACGTACTTTTTCAAGAGGAGGGATCTCTTTTATCTTCTGTTTTCCAGAACCAAGATTATGAATTTCTATTTTGATTTCTGTTGCCTTAGTGTTGTTTTCTTTCTTCTCCTGTTTCTTCTTCTTTCACTTTGCCTAACTCAATAAAATAATCTTCCTGTGTTTCCCAGAATTCCCATAATCCTTGTTTTTGATAGTGCAATAATATTCCATTGCATCCATAGACTACCATTTGTTTAGCCATTCCTTAATCAACGGACACTTTGCTTTCAGCTTTGTCTTCTTTGGCATATATAAACAAAAAAATATATAAACAAATAGTACTTTTCCTCCTGTTATTGACCTCCAGGGACCTATACCTAATGATGAGATAACCGAGTCAAAAGTTAGTTGTTTGCCAAGAGTGGTTGACCAATTCAAAGTTCCACCAACAATGTATCTACCTATCTTCCAACAGCTGGGCAGATGATGTGAATGAGGTGTGCAAGTCCAGAAGGTGTGATCATTGTGACCCAGATAGTATTTGGATAACAGAAAAAGAGTCAGAAGTACTTAGAAATATGGATTCAGGGCGGACTGGTCAATTCCCTTTCCTCCAGCTCCCAGTTCTTCAGAAAATCTCAGGGTCAGAGGGATATGAGAAGCCATTTAATCTACCCTATATTGGAGAAGTCCCTCTTCATGAATGGATCTTAAGCTTCTTTTGTATCTTGGACTCGGGCAGTCTGGTGATGCTACGGACCCCTCTTCTGAAAAAATATTTTAAAATTCATAATCAAAGAAAATACTAAATTTCAGTTAGAGGTTAGGGAAAATAAAGATGTAATTTTTCCTGTAACAATAACAACTGGCATTTATATAGTACCTATCGTATGCCAGGCACTGTACTGAGCACTTTACAAAAATTACCTCTTTTAATTTTCACAACAACCCTGGGAGATAGGTGCTGTTGTTATTCTTGCTCTGTAGATGAGGACACTGAGGCAAACAGAGGCTGAGTGACTTGCCCAGGGTCACACAGCTAGTGTTTGAGTCCAGATTTAAAATCAGACCTCCTTGATTCAAGGTCTAGTGCTCTATCCACTGTGCCACCTAGCTGCTTCGTTCCTTCCAAATTCGTGGGTCCTCTGAAATCTATCTACAGACCCACAGACTCCAGTTGAAGAGCCCCAGCTCTACATTTTCAATTACCCTCTACAGTATCAGCCCTGGAAGCAATGGGATACAGTGATGAGAATACTTGATTTGAAGTCAGGTGCCTAGAGTTCAAATCCTAGCTCTGATATTCCCTACTTGTGTCACCCTGAGCAAGTCATTTTCGCTCTCCGAGTCTCAGTTTCCCCCTCTAGAAAACAAGAGGATTGAACATGATGGCCAATGAGAATGTATAAGAGCAGCACGATCCTCCCAGCTCTGACATTCTGTGTCCTAAGGTCCCTCCAACTCTGATATTCTGTGTTCCCAGCTCTAAATCTTATTTCCCTCCCTTTGTTCACAGTGATGGTCTGTCTGTGTAACTCAGAGAGACAATGCTTTCTCAAAGTGGGTCGGATGAAGGGAATGCCTACACTGCTTTCTGCTGTTGGCATCATGGTGGGCACCCTTGTAGCCATAGGTAAGTCAAGTCTTGGTCTTACTCGAGATCTGAGACCCAACAAAATGGAGGGAGAAGCCTGTGGCTATTTATAGGTTGAGAGGGTTATCAGCTTTAGAACTAGAATGGACCATAGCAATCACATAGTCTAGCCCTCTCCTCCTACCAAGGAGAAATTGAGACCCACAGAAGGGAAATGACCTACCCCCAGTCACCCAGGTAGTCAGTATCAAAGCACTTTCACTACACTCACCTCCTGGTAGTCAAAGTCTAGTTGAGTCTTCTTGAATAAATGTGAGCTTCCAAGTACTTCTAAAAGTATGATCCTTAATAAGTACTCCAGGTTTTGTATTTACAGTACAAGCTAAGGATATTCTCTTTCATAAGTATTATGAATTTGCCCCCCACCCAGAAAGACTCAGATGAAGAAGGCAGAGAGAGAGGATAGAGAGGAGGAGGAGCCCTGACAGAGGGGTGGGGGGGAAGAAAGGGAATAAGCTACTAATATAGCACCTACTATGTACAAGGCACTTGTTATGCACTACTACAAATACATAGACCCTACTATGTACAAGGCACTTGTTATGCACTACTACAAATACATAGACCCTACTATGTACAAGGCACTTGTTATGCACTACTACAAATACATAGACCCTACTATGTACAAGGCACTTGTTATGCACTACTACAAATATATAGAACCTACTATGTACAAGGCACTTGTTATGCACTACTACAAATACATAGAACCTACTATGTACAAGGCACTTGTTATGCACTACTACAAATACATAGACCCTACTATGTACAAGGCACTTGTTATACACTACTACAAATACATAGAACCTACTATGTACAAGGCACTTGTTATGCACTACTACAAATATATAGAACCTACTATGTACAAGGCACTTGTTATACACTACTACAAATATATAGAACCTACTATGTACAAGGCACTTGTTATGCACTACTACAAATACATAGAACCTACTATGTACAAGGCACTTGTTATGCACTACTACAAATACATAGACCCTACTATGTACAAGGCACTTGTTATGCACTACTACAAATACATAGACCCTACTATATACAAGGCACTTGTTATGCACTACTACAAATACATAGACCCTACTATGTACAAGGCACTTGTTATGCACTACTACAAATATATAGAACCTAGTATGTACAAGGCACTTGTTATGCACTACTACAAATATATAGAACCTACTATGTACAAGGCACTTGTTATACACTACTACAAATACATAGAACCTACTATGTACAAGGCACTTGTTATGCACTACTACAAATACATAGAACCTACTATGTAACAAGGCACTTGTTATGCACTACTACAAATATGATTTCATTTGAGGGAAACAGGCTTGCAATTTGAGAAATGACCAAAAGTTAGACAATACTGAGGAGCAATGGTTTATGAGCCAACTAGCTAGATTCCCAAACTGCTCCCCAAAAAACTAAGAAAGCATAAATTGACACATGACATAATAATTTTTTCTTTTTCAGAAAAAAAATAACTCAATTAAAATAATAGCAAATATGTTAACTTCCCTTTAATTACTAACAAACTGGATTGCCCAAGATCAAGGAAAACCCCTGGGTCCAATATTCTTGCCTGAAACTGACTGACTCTCTCTTTGATACCCAGGTTTCTTCTTAGTCTTGATCTTTAGCCACTTGGCACTAGCAAGGAAGAATGTGGCGCAGCCTCCAGACAGCATTCCCCTGAAGGCTTCTGTCTGATGGGGCTAGGCATGCTTGGATCTCCTGCCTTCCTTGTAACCCACAGTTTCAGAACTTGGATTCTGGACTGAGTTGGGTGCGATCAGTCCCAGAGTTACAACATCTCAGGAACGAGCCTTTGCCTTCTCATTCTCAGTGGGCAGAAGGCATGAGGAGAGGGGCCAAACAAAGCCTGCATCTGTCCCAATATGGACCAGAATATTTTCCTTCTCCAGAGTTCTCCTCTGAAACTTGGGGCCCATGTTCCCATCAGTAAAAGTTAAGGCTTTCGCTAATGTGACTAACTTCTCTCATAAATGTCTCCTGATAAAGTGCCCCCCACAGCCACCATGGAATATTAAAACCTGGTAAGAAACTGAGTCTGGAGTTCTTGAATTCCCATGTCTTCTTTCCAATGATGTGTCCGTCTGTCTCTTTTTTCATCCCTCTGTCTTTAAGCTGAGAGAAGTAGGTTAGTCAAAACTGGGTGTCTGGAAGGCCTATTCAATCAACTAAATATTACTACCTATGTTCCAAGTTCACTGCTAGGCACTGGGGGAAAGAAGGAATTTAGAGAAGACTCCTGTGCATCTTAAAGGGTCTGCCTCACTAGGATCATGAGAGAGGGAAAGGGTCAAAGAAATTCTCTGTGAGCCTTATGGGTTGGTGTTTCCATGGGTGAACTTTATCCCCCTTCTCCCCAGTCCCTTTGATTTCATTAACAGGCTGAATGAATATAATGTGTGTGTTACAGGGGATGTAGGTTCAGGTCCTCAGGTGGGGTTTGTAGCTGCATATGCAGTCATTTCTGTAGTGAGTGTGTGAGTACAGATGCCAAAATGTATTCATCCAAATGGAAGGACCCTTGATCCTGATCACACATTGGACCCAAAACCTGACTGAAAACTGACCCTTAATCCCTATCACAAGCAAAGCTCTACCAAGCCCTCTCCCCACACCCATCCCAACAGCTACAGGGACAGGTTAGAAAGGGTCATGGTCTAAAATCCCGGCCCCTATGAACTGCTGAGTTTCAAATATTCTGGAATTAAGGAAAACATCCTTTCCTGGTTACATGATCCTATTTCTAAAATTATAAATTTAGAGCCAGAAAGTACCTGAGAGACTGGCAAGAGGAGATGATCTTTCTTTCTTTTGGACAGAGACTTTGGGGATATTCTTGAGTAGGAACAGACTCCCTTCTTGTATGGATAAAGTGAGACATTGCTCATACAGACTCAAACCGAGGTCCTATAATTTAGCATCCAATGTCCTTTTCAACACACCAAGCCCTCCTCCATCTCTTTGCACTCCATCTAGCTCAAAGGACACCTTCTACAATTCAGCCCATCAGATCATAGAACACTGGAACTGAAAAAGACCTCTGTTGATAGAACATAACACATGAGAGATGCAAGAGGTCTTACTTACATACTGCCATTTGCCACATGCTTTTTATCTAGGTAGTGGAGGGAGACAGAGCACTGGTCTTGGAGTCACAAAGACCTGAGTTCAAAATCTGACCTCAGACATTTACTATCTATGTGTCCCTGGGCAAGCCTCTTAGCTTCTGCCTGCCTCAGTTTCCTCATCTGTAAAATGGAGATAATAATAACAGCTCCCTCACAGAGTGTTGTGAGAATCAAATGAGATAATATTTTTAAAGTACTATATAAATGCTAGCGGCTATCATTATCATCATCATCACTCTGCTCACAACAGCCTTGTGGGGTAAACAGAGTGTAAGAGCTGGGAGGGCTGAAAATGTGGACCATCAGAACAAAGACTGTCAGAACAGAGCAGGTTTTAAAGGGCCTTACATCAGCCCTTCTTACACTGTGGGTCACAACCCCATATTGGGTTGTGAAAAATTTGGCAGCACTAAAAGGTTTCTGAATGCACAATGACCAAAAATTAATTAAAAATCAAATGCATCATGAATCCAAGGTGTTTCGGACAGCGCATGCCTGTGCTGCATCACGTAACTTCACCATGGTCTTGCTTCTGAACACAAAGCATGTGCACTTTGCCCTCAGGCTACACAACACGAACTAACTCCTTCAAAAAGGGGTCACAAGCAGAAAAAATTTAAGAAGCCCTGCTTTAAATGACAAACAAAAGATTTTCTATTTCATCCTGGAGGTAATAGGGAGCCACTGAACTTTGCTGAGGAGGGGAATGACCCAGTTAAATCTGAGCTTTGGGAAACACCACTTTGACAGCTGAATGGAGAATGGCCCGGAATGTAGAGAGACTTGATGCAAATGGTGTCAGCATGGGGAGAGCTTGTTCCATGGTGGTGTCAGGAGAGAAGGAGAGGTATATCACAGATGTGATGAAGGAATTAAATTATGAGATTCAGCAACAGACTGGATATAAGAGTGGGGATGGGGGAGCGGTGTTCTAACACTTTGCATTCTAAGGTAACTTCCAGGATATTCTACATTCTAATATCCTTCCAGCTCTGATGTTTTATGTTATCGGTTGTAACATTCTACATTTTAAGGTCCCATCCAGCTCTCACTTCCAATTAATGTCTCTGCCTCCAAGTTGACTGTGCATTGACTATATATATATATGATGTATGTATGTATAGTCATATATATGTATACACACGCACACACATCCTACCCTTATGGTTCAAGATGTAAAAACCATCTCCAGTTGTCCTGACCTATATCTAATCACTGGACCCAGATGGCTCCAGAGGAGAAAATGAGGGTGATGACTTTGTACTGCCCTGTCTCACTTAGATCCAATTCACTTGCTAGTCATGACATCATCTTCCTGATGTCGTTATCCTCTTAAAAGACAAACAACAATGGTTCAAGATATGCTCAGAACATTATCTTCATACATGAGGCCTGGATGATTTTTGAAATGAAAGAAAAGTTAGTTAATTACTAAATATATGGTTATCCCCTGCCTTATAACAGACTGGGGATGGAGGGATGCTCACGAAATACAGGGACCTGATATTGGGTCCCTACTATGCCGTCTGATCCTTTGAAGGAGTCAAGAAAAAAGAGAAGACACAGTTCTTGCCTTCCAGGAACCTGCCTTCCACTTTGTCTCTCTGGGCCTCAGTTTTCCCATCTGTAAACTAAAGAAGACCCCAGATGGGGTCATGATGAATGGGACACAACTGAAAACAACTGAACAGCCTCTGACAACAGAATTACTATTCTTTCCACTTTCACAGCACTGCTTCTCATACTTTCAGGTCGTCCAGAAATGGGAGCTATGAATATAAAGTGCCAAATAAATGTAAGCCATCATTATTGTTATTATTAATCTTAAGAAGCTGACAAGCCTAAAGGGTCTGGCCACTGTCCAGGGAAGGACACCCTGTTGGATGAGAGTCTAAGCTAGTGGCACCACATCTTAGCCTTTGCCCTGCCTCTCAGCACCCCCTCAAAGACAGTGGCAGGATTGGGGGCAGGGAGGACTCAGGGATGTGACTGGGGCCTCTGGGGGGCCAAGCAGGGGGCTGAGCTGGGCCTGTGTCCAATACCAAAGACACTTCCCAATCAGCAGGCACCGATCAAAGGGCCAAACTGCAGTGAGAACAGAGAAGCTCATGTGGAAGGAATGTAAACATCTGGGTGTATTTTTAAACTTTTTTTCCAGTTCAAGTGATTAGAGCACTTCAAGTAAGAGAGACTCTCTCAACCAGGGCTCAGGCGACAAGCAAAGGGAGGAAAAGAAACAAAAACCTATCCATGGGCCAGGCAGCCACTTCAGGAGCCATCTCGTCTCTCCTCCTGCTCTACCCAAAGGCATTGCTTTGTTTTGATCTGGGGGAGCAGAAGCAGGAGAATCCTCTTTTGTTCATAGCCTCACATCCTTCAGAGTCAGTGCCAATACCCCAACGAGTCTTCCCCAGCCAATATGGCAGCCACACACTGGCTGGGGATACGGGGACTGGACCAGAAGGGAAAACCACCTCCTTAGTTGGGGTTTTTTTTAGCCATTGTATCAGAGGTCAGCAAAACAGGAGGAGTTGGGTAGGGGGAAACTCCAAATGAGTAGGAAACAGAAGGCTAAAAGCAAGTGTGCATGGGGGTAAGACTCAGAATCATGGGAGAGTGAGAAGAGTGCTCCATTTGGACATGGAGGGCCAGGATTTGAATCCTATTGTACTACTTACCTTGGATACGTCCTATCTGATCTCTGAAAGCCTCTTTTCTTCATCTACCTCTAAGACTTGATTCTATATCTTTGACCTTACAGCATAAAACTAGAAGAACCCATGGACATTAGGCCACAAGGTGGTACCAGTATAAATGCTATTGTCAGTTTTTATAATAGTATAATTTTTTAAATTTTTTAACATGTTTATTTAAAGTTTTGAGTTCCAAATTCTTTCCCTTCCTCCCTCCTTCCCCTCCCCATTCCTTGACATAGTAAGCAATCTGATAGAGGTTGTATATGTAATTCTATTATTATTAACATAGATTATCAGAGACATAACAAAGAATTTTGGAATATAGACTACAGGACATCAGAGCAAGAAAGGATCATAGATTAGGGAATGTTAGACTATAAAACGTAGAATGTTAGAGATAGAAGAGATTTTATGTAATCAAGCCCAACCCTCCAATTTACAGATGAGGAAGTTGAATTCCAAAGTTGGGATTGCCCAAGGTCACAGAACTTATATGGGGCAAAGTTGAACCCAAGGTCAAAAATGCCTCTTCTTCATTGTTCTTGTTCAGTCTTTGCTCTCAAAGAAGACCAGTGACATCACAGGGGGATGTCTTGACTTGCACGTGAATTGGATTTAAGTGAGGCAGTTGTGCAAAGTCATGAGCCTCACTGTCTCCTCCAAGTCATCAAGCTCCAGTGGCAAGACAAAAGTCAAGATGACAGATGATGGCCTAGGATGCAAAGGAAGACTTTGGCCTTTATTTTCTTTTTCTTAGAATGGTGAACCTGGAGTGAGGAAGACCTGAATCCAAGTCCAAAAGCACCCTACCACCTGTGTAACCCTGGGCAAGCCACTTAAAAAAAAAATCTCGATCTGCCTCGGTTATCCCAGTTTGTAAGATGGGGATAATAGCCCACTTCTCACAGGATTACTATCAAGATTAAATGAGTAATATATATATATATATATATATATATATATATATATATATATATATATAGTGCTATATAAACATTAGCTGTTATTAGGGGGAAACAGAGAATAAGCATTTATATAGTGCCTACTGTGTACTCGGCATTATGCTAAACACTTTGCAAATATCTAATTTGATATCTTACAACCATCTTCGGAGGTGGGTGCTATTATCCCCATTTTATAATTGGGAAAACTGAGGCAAACAGAGGGTGAGTGACATGCTTAGGGTCACAGAACTAGTAAGAGCCTGAGAACAGATTTGAACTCAGGTTTTCCTGACCCCGGATCCAACACTATATCCACTATGCTCCCTAGCTGCCCATCTTATCATCAACGTCATCATTTGACTTTGCTTTTACTTCCAGATGACTTGGTCCCTACCCCCCAAAAGGAAACTTTCTCTGTAACAAATAAATACAAACACAACAAATCAGCACCTGCAATCTATGCCTCATTCCGTATCTCTGACCCAACACCTCTCTTGAGAAGCAGCAAGCACACTTCACATCAGTCTCCTGAAGCCATGCCTGGAACTGCTCTGTTTAAAGTGAGATTTTTCTCAGTGCTTCTTTTTACATTTTTGTGATCGTTGTGTAAATTGCTCATCTGGTTCTGCTTATTTTCATCTATAACTGTTCAAAGAAGTCTTCCCCAGTTCCCTGAGTTCTTCCCATTCATTATTTCTTAATGAAAACAAAGACCTCTCCCTCATCAACGATTCCAACCTCCCTCCCCTCAGCAGCTCCTGCATATTGTTGTGGACAGGCGAAGAAACTTATCAGGTAAGGAAACCTACCCATGTAGGCAATGGATACAGCCTGCCCACTCCAGGCAGCCCAAACTCCCAAGTCAGGACCCAGGGCTGAGCCTCTTTGTCCCCATCGTGCATCTTCTTTGGCTCTGTCCCTTCGTCTCCAGGCCCCTCTGCTCTATTCACTGAAAGGGTCAATAAAACAGACCAATGTCAAACACACTGGCTTCTTCTGAAGCCAACTCAGGCCCCTCTGGGAATGGGAATCCCTAGAAAGTCCACTTGGGTCCTGCTGGGACCTGGCAGCCTAGAGTTTATGTTTAGCTCAGGGCCCTTCTGGTGTTTGTGTAAGTGTGTTTGTGTGTGTGTGTGTGTGTGTGTGTGTGTGTGTGTGTGTGTGTGTGTGTGTAAGGGGGAGGAGGACAGAAGACGTGGGATGGTCTTTTTTTAAACAGTTTCTTTGAATGATCCTCAAGAGACAAAGCCCTACCCCTTTCCCCACAATTTGTCTGCTTTATCCCTGTTAAAAGACTGTTAGCTCCAGGAGGGCAGGGCCTGTGTCTTACTTGGTTCTTTGTATAAGAGGAATCGGTGAGTAAGGGAGCTCGCATAGAATGCAGCTACCCAAGAGAGGAAGGATTGCCTTGACATTGAAGAACCAGTGGCTGCTACAGAGTTAGATTTGGGGTCTCTAGGTTGTGGCTAACAGGGGTAAGAACAGCCTTCCAGAGCAATGCAAGGTCTTTATGCTGCTAAAGGGGAAGGGAATCATTATTTATACAGCATTTCTTATGTAATTGCTAAAGGACTGGCCACTGCTAGGGGAAATAGTGTACAAAGGCCAGACACTCATGGAGGAAGAAGAAACTGGCTTCCATTTTTCTTACCTGGGCTCTCTAAATTTTGACACCCTGAGACAAAGCTCTAGTCACCCCCACCAAATTATGGTTCTGCTTCATTATCCTTCCCTCCCCTCCCTGTGTGTTCTTAGACAAGTCATTTCCCTCATAACAATAATATCTTGCATTTTAGCTTGACATATATTTTCTTATTAGAAACTCACAACAACCCTATGAGGAAAGTAATGAAACCATCTTCCCCATTTTACAGATGAGGAAACATAGACTCAATTTCAGTGACTTGCACAAATTGCCTCATCTGTAAAATGAAGGATACATCAGATGATCTCTCAGTTTCTTCTAGCTCTAGCATTCTATATTTCCTTCCACCTGTTATATTTTTCATTCTAATTTCCCTTCTGTCTAATTTGTGCATTTTCACAGGACCACCCTTTGGTGTCCAATACTGAGAGAGTAATGCTCACTAAAAATTTCCAGATGGATAGGGTTTCCCATCCAAAGAAGAAGACAGGTAGAGAAAGTTAGGGACAGGCAAAGACTTGAGTGCCTCTCATGTAGCTCCTGGGTGCATCCCCCAATTCAATCCACAAACAAGATTACTCTGAGTTCAAGTTACTCTATAGGTCCATATTCACATTAAATCGTAACTAGCAAGCCCCTACCAATGTGCTTACTGTTTTTAGTCATTCAGAGGACCCAATTAGTTTAAATCAAATGTATTTTATGAAATACCATAGTAAAAAAAGTAGCAGTAAAACATTTCTCCATAAACCTGGAATATATCCTCCCTCAAACACATAGACCATCTCTGGAAAAGACAGTTCAAACTTCTAATGCTGCAGGGCTACCTCTGCTTCAAGCAATGTCATCTCATTTCTCTCGCTACGTTTACCCACAGCTGGTCTCTTGTGACCCCTGCTTGATAACATCACATTAGTTCTGGTATCTCCATTAATCATTGCTAAGTATTGCTTCAGTGGGCATGAAGTTGCTAAGCTTTTCTTTCAGCTTCTGGTGTCACCTGGAGTCTTCAGCAGAGGCACTACCTCTGAAGTGAGCTCTAACTTAATTCTTTTACCTTAAGTCTCTGAGGTTTTTTTTAAAAACTACAGCTCTTTTAGAACAGCAGACATCTACTAGGAAAATCCTCAATGACTTTTCTTCCTATAAAAGGATTCCATCTTATTTCTTCAGGTCTTGACTAGAATTAGCATTTCCTGTTCAAAAGGAAATTCCTCACACCAGATGCCAAGTTCTTTGGCACACAGCTGCCCCAATTAGCAAGTGTCTTCAAGTTTGGGCAGAATGTCTTCCAGAAGCCTCCTCTGACTTAAAGTTAGAAATTTCTTGTGGCTCTCGGCTTAATTTCTGATAGCTAAACTGTACCTATCAGCATCAATTTAGAGTGTGCTCTTCCAGAAAACTGCCAGAGGCTCTCTAGGTTTGGTATCCTTCAATTTCCCAGTCCCAAGACTCTTTTGATCTCTCATGAAAATGAATTGAGGACTTAGGATGGACACAGGAACAGAATTGAGTCCAGGGACAAAGGTCATTGTCTTCCTCCTTCCCATCTGCATTCCTTCCTTAAAAGTGTATAGGTAACCAAGAACAAGTTGCCGAATGTCCTAAGGCCCTGTCTTCCTTGGAGGTTTCCTTTGTTATTGTCTCAGAGGTCAGCAGAACTGAAGAAGTGGGGGAAAGGAGAACCACATAGCAGTAAGAAACAGAGGGTCAAAAGCAAGTAGGGATAGGGGAAAAGTCATAGAATCAGAATCATGGTAGAGTGAGAAAGAAAGAAAGGAGGAAGGGAGGGAAAGAGAGAGGAATAGAGGAAGAAAGAAAGGATGGGAGGGAAGAACAAAGGAAAGAAGGAAGAGAAGAGTGGGAGGAAAAGAGGAAGGAGGGAGGGAGGAAAGAAGGGAGGAAGGGAGCAAGAGAGGGAGGAAGGGAGGGAGGGAAGAAGAGATAGAGGGAGGAAGGGAGGGAAGGAGGAAGGGAGGGAGAGAAAGAGTAAGGAGATGTTTATTAAGCGACTGTGCTAAGTGCTGTACAAAAATGATCTCATTTGTTCCTCACAACAGCCCTGTGAGACAGGTGCCAAGGTAGAAAAGCGTACTCCATTTGGAGTCAGAGAACCATGGTTTGAATTCTTGTTTTGCTGCATTCTTACCTTGACCTTCACAAGTCATCGATAACAGACTTGGGCAAGTCATTTCTGCCCAAGGAAACCAACCTTGAAGAGTGAGAAAGCAGAAGTGCCAGTTAGCCCTCAAATAACCGGCAGAATGTGCAATGACTGAAATGCTGAAAAGTGGGAATGGGCCAGGGATGGCGGTAGGATATGGGAGGGAAAGATTCTAAGCAGCTGCTGAGCTCCAGGCAGGGACAAGCTGGGCCAGGGTGGTAGCTGGGCTCTTGGTCTCCAGGATACTTATGGAGTGTAATGTTATGACTTAAATGTCCAAACAGCTCTGGTTCTAAACTCTTTCAGTATGAAGGGGGAGGACCTCCCAGGGGAAAGGCCTTTGGAAGAAGAGACCATCAGGAAGGGAGATGGATAGTGTCTCCAAAGGACCTGCCTTCATGAAACTGGAAGCTGAGGATAGAAACCAAGCAAATCCTTAAGAAACTGAGAGCCTTTGGAACCAGTACAACAGGTGCATGTTGTGGAGGGTGAGCCCTCTCAGAGCGGACTTCTGAGGACCCTATGACATGAGAGGTAGCAGACTGTGGTAGAAAGAGCACTAGGTTTAGAAGCAAAGACCTGGGCTTGGGTGCTCTTCTGACTAACTAGCCATGCGATCTTGGACAAGTCCCTTATCTTCTCAGTGCCTCCGTTTCCTCACCTGTAAAATGGGGCAATAATACTTCCATTATTCAAACTCATGTTTGCTATGAGGAAAACATTATGTGGGTAATAAAGTCAATCAATAAGCATTTTTAAGTACCTACTATGTGCCAGGCTCTGTGCTAAGCAGCGGGGATTCAACGAAAGACAAAAGACAGTCCCTGCCTCCTAGGAGTTTCAGTCTAATGGGGGAGACACCTTGAAAACAGTCATGAACAAAAAAGGTGGAGTTGGGGTAAACAATCACAGAGGGGAGGCACTAGCATTAGGGGTAGGGAATCAGGAAAGTCTTCTGATAGAAGGTGAGATTTTAGCTGGGACTAGATGGAAACGGAAACCAAGGAGGCCAAGATGAACTGCTCTGAAAGAGGCAGTGTGGCCTGAGCCATAAAGAGCCAGCCTCAGGGTCCAGAAAAACTGAGTTCAAACCCTGCCTCTCACCCCACTGACTAGGTGACTCTGAACAAGCCATCTAACTTCTCAATACTCCATGAGACTTTCTAAGACTGGAAGGTGAAGATCTGCATTGGTGGAGGGATTGTCTCATTGGAAGTTCTCCACACCAATAATAGGTAGGTAGAAAGATAGATAGATAGATAGATAGATAGATAGATAGATAGATAGATAGATAGATAGATAGATAGATAGATAAATAGATAGATAGATAGATGAGAGAGGGAGAGGGGAGACAGAGCAGGAGGGAGAAAAAGAGACAGAGACAGAGAGATTGATAGAGAGATGAGAGAAAGAAATTGCAAGAGAGTGAGAAAGAGAGGTAGAGCAAGAGGGAGAAGAGAGAGATGGATAGAGAGATGACAGAGAAATAGATAGTGAGAGAGAGAGAGGGAGGACAGGAAGGAGAAAGAGGAGGAAGAAGAGGAGGAGGAGAGAGAGAGAGAGAGAGAGAGAGAGAGAGAGAGAGAGAGAGAGAGACAGACTGAAGATAGAAACACAGACCAGACAGTTTCTGTGCTAACAGGGCTCACATTCTAACAGAGGAAGACAATACATAGAGGGGTGCCAGAAAGTGGGGAGACGTAAGCCATGGTGGGTGTAGAGGCCTGGGTGCCAGCAAGATAATGCTAAATTTCACCTTTAGATCCCCTGCAAAAGAAAAGTATTATATAGATACGGTCCATTGTTATACATGCTTGCCATACCAACAAGTATGGTTACTTCCCACTATCTGTACACAGTATCAAGTTCAAAATCTTTAACCTCACCTCAACAACCCTCCCAGATCTGTTCCTTCTTTGCCTCACCATTCTTCTCTCCTAAGAGGTGATGTAATGAATAAAGATCTGAGCTCAAACCCAGGCTCAGACACATACTAGCTGTATGACCCTGAGCAAGTCACTTAACGCTGATTGCCTCAGTTTCCTCATCTGTGAAATGAGTTGAAGAAGGAAATGACAAACCACTCCAATATCTGCCAAGAAAACCCCACATGGGGTCAGAAAGAGTCTGACACAACTGAACAAAATGATGGCGTGATCATTACACCTCTCAGCGCTTCCAGCCAGGCTTATCTCCTCATTGTCTTCCATTCCTTGCCAACCAACCAAAACCTACTAATTCTTCAAGACTAAGTTCTGTCCTCCTCTAGGAAGCCTTCTCTGGTCACCTAAGCTCTCAATGATCTTTCCTTTGTATAATCTTACACATATTTGGGCTAGCTGCCAGCTCAGTTCTGCTTATGCTTCTTCTCAGCTGAGGTTCGTATTCTGAATAGATCAGCTACCTCTCTGGACTAGGCAGGAATTATATTTCATGCTTCCACTCTGAAGGGTGAGTGAGAGAAGAACATGGACTGGCCCAGAGGGTATTACCAGCCATTTCCAGAAGAGCCTAGGTCAATATAGGAAAGAATATGGGTCAGCATAGAGAAAAAACCCCATCAGACTAGAAGAGAGCCTAGAGAGGGGTGCAGAACACTCTTGTCTCTCCCCATTAGATTATAAGCTCCTTGAGAGCAGGGATCACCATTTTGCCTTTCTTTATATCCTCAGCACTTGGCACTGTCCCTGATACATAGTAAGTGCTTAATAAGTGCTTGTTGAGCAATATTGTGATGCCGGCCAACTGTGAAAGATTTAACCTCTCTGATCAATACAATGATACAAGACAATTCCAAAGCACCCATGATGAAAAATGATGTCCATCTCCAGAGAGAAAACTGATGAACCCTGAATGCAATGCATACTTTTTTCACTTCCTTTTTCTTGCTTTTTCTCACAATATGGCTAGTAGGGAAATATATTTTTCATATATAATTGATATTATATTGTTTGCATGAGTAAAAAGGAGGCTGAAGGAAAGGAGAAAATTTGGAACTCAAAAATTTTTTAAGAATGAATGTTAAAAAAAATATAATAAATTACTTTTTTAAAATGCTTGTTGACTGTCATAGGACAATATAAAAGAGAGCGTGGACCAGAATAGATGGGAGGAAAGGCCAAAATAAAAGGAAATAGGACTTAGGTAGAGAGAAGCATAGGTCTGTATAAAAGGAAATGATTCAATATGAGGAATATGTGATCTAGTGTGTGAGCCCATCGGTCAGTGTAGATGGGAACATACACTTGTGTAGGTGAGAACATAAATTAGAGTGGAAAATAACACAGACCAATGCAGAAGGGGCATGGATCCATTCGAGTGGCTGAGTTACCTGCTTCTTGGAGCTAACTCTCACCCTGCAAGTGCTCTCAAAAGAATCAGTGTGATCCAAGAAAGCCTGAGGCTGAAGGAGGTGAATAGAGGTGGGAAAGACAGGAATGGGCAAGTGAAGGCAACAGCCTCCAAAGACACTGAGGTTTTCTCTCCTTTCTTCCGTGAATCACCAATTTTGGGGCCTGTCTACCTGCCTGTACATCGTTAGCCACTGGAATAATAAAGACCGATGTACTATGACCACCATGATGTTCTTCTCCTTAAGGTCTGATTTAGAGGAAAATAATGTAGCCCTGCCAGTCCTGCCCTTGGGCCTCTGAACTGAATCATCCCCAGTGCCCCCCTTGGCCTGGTAGACTTGGGGACACCAAGGAGAATAGAGTTTGCTTAAGGGATACCAGGAGAATTCAGAAGGTTCAGAACATTCCTGGGGCAAACAGGCAGCACCAGGCACTGAGATAAAAGGAGAGACAGGAAATAAACTTTCAGAGTTGATTGGTTCCCCCCAAAAGTATAGAAGGGTACAAGGGCTCCTCCTTACCCCTGAGGAGGGCCGCATCACTGCCAGGATTAGTAGAAGTAATCATCAAGTCCAATTCTCTTATTTTGCTAATGAGGAAACTGAAGCCCAGGAGAAGTCATACGAGACAACATGGTATAGCAGAAAAGCCCTCTGGATACGGAGGCAGAAGTCCTGAGCCTGAATCGTGCCACTGCTACTTTCTAGGCATTTAACTTTAAGCTATTTCTCTGTGTGGGCCTTGGTTTTTTCTCTGTCAGAAGAAGCCAAGATGGCTACCAAGATTATTTCCACCTCCAAAGCCCAAGATCCTAAGAAGTGCTGACCCAAGGTCCTCCAACATTAGTATTAGGACCAGGGTTAGAATTTGGGTGTCCTGCCTTACTATCCAGTGCTTAAGAGGCAGCCAAGCTTGGGGAAGAACCTTAGTGTGATCCATCACCATTTAGGGGGACTTCTTGTTCCTGTGTCACAGTCCCCCACTCTGAGGCTCACAGCGACTGTGGTGGCCGTGGTATTTTTAACACCTTTAGTAGTCATGCATGTTTGTTTTAGCACATCCTGGGGGAGGGAAGAGGGGATCCGTCAGAGCACCAGGGTGTGAAGATGCCTGTTTTAGCTGCCCCAGGGGGGCTGTTACTATTCTTACTCACCTGAGAGATAGTGAGAACTGTTAGAAGAGAGTTGGGGAACAGTCACGAGGCCTCTTATCCAACACATTCCCTGGAAACTTGGCAGTGGCATCGCCTTTCAGAGGGGCCCAGGGCCCTCTGGGGATTCTGGGGTCAGTCAATGCTGGGAGCAAGAGACATATCACATGAAATGGAGTCACCAATGAACAGAGAACAGTCACACAGAGCCAGAAATCAGAGATGAGCCTGGGCCTGACTTCATCTCATGGCATTGCTAAAGATCAAGGCTAGAAGCTAGGATTGGAGCAGTGGTCACAGATGTATGTGGCCAGAGTGATGAGGTGAGAAGATAGGACCACAGGGAAACGGAAGTCCTAACCAACATGGGAATTAAACTTGTAATGCTCACCTCCCAACCTTAGGGCAGCATCCCAACAATGAAGGGCAGGGCTTGGAAGCAATGAAGGGGTTGACCCAGACTGAGGGTTCTTAAGGTGGTGTCCATTACCTTGGGGGCTTTTCTAAAAGTTTTGATAACTGTATTTTATTTTGAAAACTATTTCAATATGGTTCTTTTGTGTTGTGGCTGTTCAGTTGTTTCAGATGCATCCAACTCTTTATGACTGACCCTCATGTGGGGTTTTCGTGCAAAGATATGGGAGTGGTTTGCCACTTCCTTCTCTGACTCACTTTACAGATGAAGAAACTGAGGCAAACAGGGTTAAGTGACTTGCCCAGGATGACACAGTTAGTGTCTGCGGTCAAATTTGAACTCAGGAAAATGAGTCTTCCTGACTCTAGGCCCCAGCACTCTATCGACTGCCCAATTGTAATCCTCTGTAATTTTATGAGTTTAGATTCTGAGAAGGGGTCCCTTGGCTTCACCACACCAGACAGCCCAAGGGGTCCATGACACAAGGAAAGGTTAAGAAGCCCCATCGTTCTGGTCACACACATCCTTTGCTGGTGGTCCAGTCCTAGTTTCTAGGATGCTTAGGTCTTCAGCAATGCCATGAGATTCAGGCTCATCACTGACTTGTGGCTCCATGTGACTGTTCTCTGTTCATTGGTGACTCCATTTCATGTGATATGTCTCTTGTTCTCAGCAGTGACTGACTCCAGAATCTCCAGAAGGCCCTGGTCTATATAAGGTCTTCCAATTCTGACATTTTCTCTTCTAATATACTTATATTATAGTGTTCTAATGTACATTTAATGTTCTTATGTACTAATGAATGCTCTTAGGAGTACCCATGTAGAGCCAGAAGATCATCAAGGCCACCTCTTTCATTTTACAAAGCAGGAAACTGAGGCAGGGAAGTGTTTTGCCTGGTCTCAACCAAGTACAAACAGCAAAGTCCATAAAGGAAGATGCAATGTTAACATACCATAGGTAGGTAATAAACCTCTTCCTTCCAATTCAAGCACTTAGTTCTAACATTCTGTGTCCTTCCAACTCTGGTATTCCAGGTCCTAACATTCAATGTCCTAAGCTTGTGCCACCTCTGACACTCTCTGTTCTAACATTGTGCTTTGCACGTCTCTTCTAGCTCCAACAGTCTCTGTTCTGAGGTCCCTTTCACCTCCAACATTCTCTGATTCTGTGCTGTAATACTCCCGTTGGCAGGCTCCTGACATGAGAGGCACTGCCATACCATACCTTCCCTCCCCAACCATGGCCTCCACTCTTCCAGACACCCTCCCAGAGGCTGAGTGTCCATGTCAGCACTCTATACGAAAAGAAACCCACCAGGCTTTGTGATAGGGACAGTGGCTCAGCCCTCAGTGGCTTTTTTTAGCTGCCCTTTGATTATTAGATATGGAGCTATTGCTGTCGGGAGCGGAGACTGGGAGAAATCCCATCAACTTGGATTTCTTAGACCAGTCATGGGTTCTCTCATACCACCTTTGGCCAACTCTCTCCATGGCTGTGAAAGAAGGGCCTAAGCTACTGTTCTCCAGGAAACCAACAGTTGGCAAAGATTCCAGCACAGGAGTTTGAGGGCCAGGAGATTCATAGGATTATAGAATTTAGAGCAGGCAAGAATCTGGGAGAACAACTCATACAACCTGCTCTTTGGATTAAAGGAAATTTAGTACCAGAGAAATGACTTACCCAAAGTCATTCAAGCACCTGATAACAGAGCCAAGATTGCAACACAGAACCTGGGACTTCAAAACCAGAGCTCTTTGTACTGCACTATGTTATTTCCTATACCACGTGGAAATAGTTTCATCTTTAAACTTAGTTGTGCCATGGTGTATTCATTCCAGGTTATTTACTACACAGAAAACAAGTAAAGTCAATGAGACAACAAATTATAATAAATACCAGGCACTGTGGGAACACAAAGGTCAAAACTTGATCCCAGACCTTAAAGAGCTCAAATTCTACAGAGGGATATACAAGGTACAGACGATTCAAATAGAGATCATCTCTGAGGAAAGGTGCTGTCATTCATTCAGTGGGACTAGGAAAGGCCTCTTCAAGAAGATGGAATCTTAGCTGAGATCTTAGGGAAACCAGGAGGCAGAAATGTGGAAGGAGAGAATCCTAGGCATGGAGGACAGCCAATGAAAATGAAAATTAAAGCAAGTTGCTAAAGGTCCTTGGGATTTACAGACCCTTATAGAAAGAAGTAACCATGACCCAAACATTCCTTTCTTATCAATCAGTTCTTCACTTATGAAACTCCCTCTGCATGCACACACCTACATATGTGTACACATACACACATGCACATGCCCTATGGTGAAGAAACTTAGCAAAGAATTTGTAATCAACATAAATTAATCTATCAGTCTGCCTTGTCACTTACAAAGGAAGGATGGTGGAGAACATTTGGGGAAAAGTCAATGAAAGGAAAAATGAGAAGAGTTTTGTCATTAGAATATAATATATATCAATTGGATAGAAGAAGGAAACTATAATTCTGGCACAGAGGCATGATTTAGTAGTGATGGGGGAACTTCAATTATGTAGAAATCACAGAATTGGAAGGCATCTCAGCAGTCATCTAGTCCAACCCATACATAAAAGAAACCCCCAACAAGCAATCTATTATCCAGACTCAGCTGGAATTCTCTTTGCCAAAAGCAGAGCAGCTAATTTTTTGATCTGCCTTGATAATAATTTCATCTTCCAAAAGGTGGAGGAATCAACAATGGACAATTCTCTCTTGGATTGGATTATGATTAACAAGGAGGAATTGCCAGGGTAGAAATGATGGAAAGTTTAGAAGGAAAATTTCATTTTAGTATTTGTGATAGAGGACAGGAAATCCATGGAAAGTCTGGCAATACACCTGAGTTTTTGGAAGAGCAAATTTCAAAGGGTTCAGAACAAGGCTTGATAGGATACTATGGGTTCACAAGGTCTGTGGGAGAAGTCATCCCACGATGAATGGGAAACTCTTAAGAATGAAATTCTAAAACACTCCAGGTGGATTAGACAATTTCACTTGGCCCCAGAGAGGAGGATTAGGAGCAAAGGGAATGACTAGAAGTTGCAAAGAGTCAGATTTAGGTTAGATAGTAGGAAAACTTCCCAAGGAGTGGAGTGGTTTCAAAGGGGAATAGGTCACCTCAGAGAGGGTGAGCTCACTCTCATGTGAGGTCTTAAACCAGAGGCTGATGACCACTGGCATCTGAGTCAGGTGATTCTGAGTTAGGCCTAGGCTGGACCTAAATCTTTCCTTCTGGTTCTGAAATTCTGATTTTATTTGTAATCTATAGAAAACAGGATAACAGGTGGTGCAGTGAAAACCTCACCAGTCTTTGAGTCAGGAGAATCTAAATTCAAATCTGGCCTCAGACATTTACTAGCTGTGTGACCCTGGGTAAGTCACTTAACTGTGACTGGCAAGGCAAGGAAAGGAAAGGAAAGACAAGGAAAGAAAAGGAAAGGAAAGCCCTTTGCTTTGTAGTATAGACACAATTTATGAGTATTAACCTAACGCAGACAATAATGGGATTTGGAGAGCACTACGTGACAGGTGACAATTTCTTCTATTGCAGGGGGCCCTTGGTTTGCCCTGGTCTCTTGACCAATTCCCTGCCCTGAGGATTAATCTGTTTCAGTAACAAACATGGACTAACCACCACAGATAAGTAATCTGGATTGTCACATGGCTTTTCCCCTCAATATTGCACAAGGTGAGAATTCCCTGTCCAGTAGGGGATATAAATAGGCCCCTTGGCAACTGCCCCAAATCTCAGGGCAGCCTGAAACCCTGCCTTGAGGGCTATTCTCAGCAGCTCTTCCTAGCTGGAGTCTGTCCTAGAGACGGGAACCCCTTTCCCTTCCCCTCAGCTGAGACTTTTGGGAAGCCAAGTCCTTCTTGACCTGATCCCAAAGAGGCTGAGAGGCCAGGGCAGTGTTACCAAGTGGTTTCTAGGCCCTAACCAAAGCAGGAGGGAGTTCTGAGAGTGAGTAGGTCAGAAGTTTTGCGTGAGGGATCTCTGATGAAGAGTCCCTGAACTGTAGACTCAGCATAGCTATGGGAGATGAAGA
This sequence comes from Bettongia penicillata ogilbyi, assembly GCA_023548195.1. NCBI lineage: Eukaryota > Metazoa > Chordata > Mammalia > Diprotodontia > Potoroidae > Bettongia > Bettongia penicillata. The sequence continues at coordinate 2,096,780 of JAJHZJ010000373.1, read as the reverse complement.
AGGGAAAGGGCAGTGTCAGGTGCAGAAAAAGAGTGAGGAGTTTCCATTTCCCATAGAATCACTGAATGTCAGAGCTAAAACTGACTTTAGAATACACAGTATTAGAACAGAGACTCTAAAATGTTAGTAATTAGAAGTGACCTTAACACATCCAACAGTAAAATTCAATATATGCATTTATTGAGCAAGGCATTGGAAGAGCCCTGAAACTATGAAAGCAAAAATGAAGCCATCCCTTATTTTACAGAATGGAAAATGATATCCCTAAGGAAGGAAATTATATGCCTGAGACCATACAGAAAATCACCATTTAAATCTATCCACACAGGTTCTGCCTCCTTGCCATATTCTACTAAAATGCAATTACTTTTAGCCACTTTTCTCTAAATACTTTGACTTTGTTTCATTGTCATTTTCATAGTGAAAAAGCTTCCTCCAACACTTTCCAGTCCCTGCTGTCCAAGAATTGGAAGCAATGGGAACAGGCCCTCATCATTCCTGCCTCTGAAAGTTTGCTCACAATGTTCTCCCTTTCCTGAAATGCTCTCCCTGCTTGGTACGGAACCGAATCCTGCCCACCTTTCAAAGTCCCACACAGGTCCACCCCTACCGAGTTGACTTCGCAGGCCCCTGCAGCCCAGTCATCCCTATCCACTCATCTCCTGCAGCGTTGTCTGGAACCCTCGTTTGGGTAGAATTGTTCATATTATTCTCTCATTGCTTCATGCACATGAGCTTGTGTCATCTATTAAACTGTATGCTCCCTGTGGGTAGGGATTGAGTCGTATTGGACACTTAATAACTGTTCACTGAGTGGATATAGTAATACATCACAGCAAACATTCATGATGATGGAGACACAAATTCATACATCTCCATCGCTGCCATTATGAAGTTAGTAGTGTGGTACAGGAATAAGATACAAGTACTGATGGCTAAAGGTGGTCTCTCACAGTCTGACCTCCCCTTCTTGGGAGGGTCCCCTTCTGCATTCTAGCCTATCAGCCTGGGGTCTATATCTCACCTCCTCAGGATTCTGGGCTGCCAAAGCACAAGGGGGAGATACACTTGAATGACATAAAGCAAGGGGGTGGACGGATGAAGGGTGAAGGGACAAAGACAAACCCTACAACTTTTCTGAGAGCCATATCCTCCCTCTGACGAATGTCAGCAAGGTTGCGCAGGCTGAGTGCACCAAAAAAGCAGGGTGGGATCTGTCTCTCTTGACCTTTGGCTCCAAACTTTGACTCAACCATCCCGATGAGATGGGAAAACCTGACCCATGTGGACCTGTACTAGAAAGAGGGGATATAGGCACACACACACACACACACACACACACACACACACATTTCTAAAAAGAGAGGGAAAAGCACAGTGGGTCAAGAAACCACGAGAAATGACTTACAGTCCCTGAGTTTGTAGTATAATCAAAAACAATATATCAGCATGATGGAGGTCTGCTCTGACTTGGTATGGGGGTGGCAGTGAGCGTAGGGTTGGTCTTTATGGACAGATAATAAAAGTAAGAGCTAACATTTATGTAAATACTTTAAAGTCCGTAAAGCACTTTATATTTATTACCTCATTTGATTTCATCCTCACAACAACCCTAAAAGGTAGGTGCTATAATTATTCCCATTTTAAAGATAAGGAAACTGTGGTTAAGAATAAGTGACTTGCCCAGAATCACATAGTTAGTCAGTATCTGAGGCTGAATTCAAACTCAGGTCCTCCTAACTATAAATATAATGCTCTTTCTTCTGTGCCACCTAACTGCCTTTAGATAAAGAAGAGAAATATCTCAAGCAAGATACATCATACTGGGAACAGATACAGTTAATCCTAGCTGCCTTATAGACCCTGTTTCATGGCCCAATGTCAACTCCACACTGGAAAGGGTGAATGGGCATATGGTGGAAATGGCACATGAGGCCCTTTGGAAACCAGGTTTCCCAGGCTCTGGGAATCATTCTCTTTCCCTGTAAGGCCCTGGGAAGTAAGCATGAACAGGACAAATGGGGAGAGCATTAGAAAACTTGGTGGAGGGAAGGAAAAAGGAAGCCTTTCAGAGATGGGGGAAGTCTGCCAAGTCTGAATTTAGCATCAAATAAATAAGTGGCCTGCTCACTACCCATCCTCCCTTCCTCACACTTCTCATCCCGCTCATTGCCACACCTAGAAGGCTATGCCTTGAAATTTCAAAAAAAACACAGAGAGACCAGGAGTCTAGAGACCTGAGTTCTCCTCCAGGCTCCACCATGTGCAATTGAACAAATGACTTCCCTTTCCTGGGCCTCAGTTTCTTTCTCTAAAACAAGAGAGTTGAACTAAATGGATTCTAAGGTCCTTTCTGGCTCTGATACCAGATTTTTTACTATACCCAAACTGGTTTCCCTATATTGCCCCATTGTCATCCTGAGGACAACAGCCTCAGTCTTTCAGACTCAGTCAAAGTGCTGACTTGTCCTTCTGCCTCATCATCATTGCTCTTTCAGTCAGGAAGTGGGAGACGAGTAATCCCTGACACCCAGAAATGGTCACTTTTAGAACGAGGAATCTGAGGACAACAAATCTCACTTCAAATCTGAGCTGACTCTGCCTATATATACAGCCTTCTGTCTCTAATGCCTTACATTCCCACAGCCCTTCTATACTTTTATATTAAAGATAAGTACCCCTGGAACTTCAGCACTCAACACAGTGCCTGACATATAGCAGGCACTTAATAAATATTAGTTGATTGAGAAGAAATTATTGTATCTGATATGTATATGAAAATAACAATATTATTATTATAGCCAGAATTTATTTAGTGTAAGCACCTTGCAATTTTTATCTCATTTTATCCTCACAACAGCCTTGGGAGGTCGCTACTATTATTATGAGGAAACTGAGACTGACAGAGGTTAACGTGATTTGCCCAAAATCACACACATAGCCAGTAAGTATCTGAGATCAGATTTGTACTCAAGTCTTCCCTCCATGTACAGTGCTCTATCTGCCATGCCACCTACAATAGTGCAGGGATAAAGGAACGGCTGTGTGTCAGGGATAATCTGGGCTTTGGTCCTGTTTCTGACAAATACTGGTTGTATGAACGTGAACAGTGCCTCAGACATTCTAGAACTAGAAGTTATAAACAGTAATCAATCCTTCTGAGGGAGTATCTAAACTGTACATATATATGTATATATATGTACATGTATGCATATATATGTGTGTGTATATATCTATGTGTGTATATGTATATGTCTACACATATATCCACAAAAAGAACTTTCACATCCACTATCCCATTTAGGCTTCTCCAGATTTGAGGGTTATGGGTCTTCAAGACTCTCTGGTCCAACGCACAGCTGAATAAGTCATCAAGCCTTTCCTTGAAGATCTGGAATAAGGAGAGACATCCCTACCTCCCAAAGCAGCCCATTCTACCTTTTCCCCTCTAAAACTTCTAGGAAGTTTTTCTTTACTTTGATTCTACATCTATTGCCTCTGTGAGTTCCACCTTTTATTCCAACTTTTTCTATATGCTGGTCACTTGGTGATGAATTCTTTGGCCCTGGAAACCCAAGAAACAAAGCAAGGTACAAAATGACCCTCCATCCTGCCATGATGATGGCAGAGTGGTGTAAAAGGGGGCAGAGGTCACTAAGAACCATGCAATTTTTAGACTTCTGGTTTCCCTGCTGTTCTTCAAACCTATAAATATGAACTGGCTGTTGGTGCTCGAAATGTGAGATCTTTGTTTAATGACCAGCAAATGAACATGTTACTGGAAGGGCTGAACCATAGCAATCTTGACATATTTATTACAAATGAAACTGAGAGAAAGAAGGATAACATAGCTGAATGTAAGGATGGCTCAGGAATAGAAAGGAAAGAGTTGGCAGAATTGGTTTTATTGTATGCCTGAAGGTAATAAGAGCCATTTTCTCATCTTATATTACAGGGCCTGTGATGAATACTCCTTTAAAAAAAAACCCACCATGAAAATTACTACAAATTTAATTAACTGAGTCTTTCCAAGATGACTCCTGAAAGTAGAGGGGAAGTGGGGAAGGGATAAGTCCACAACATAGGAAAAAGGGGTCATGAACTTCCTTCTCAAGAGAAAGAAAGCAGAAGCAGATGAGAGCTGAACACAAACACAAGTTCTACACCTAACCCGACTCTGGGAGGGTTTCCTGTGATCAATAATATTTTTAGCACAAAAACAGGTGCAGGATGGACCCTGAAAATGGAAAGAGATAAGTCTGGGTCCCGGATTAGACAAAACCCTCCACAGTCTGGGGGCACCGGCTTTATTTTACCTTATTCTCCCCCTACACATTCCATGACTCAACCAAACTTGGTTACTTGTGACCCTAGGAATGCGTCTTCCTCCTCTAGTGTTCTCGTCTAGGCCTGATAAATTTCTATCCATATACTCAATGGCCACCTGTTCTAAGAAGCTTTCCCTGATCCCTCTGAGCAGCAGCAACCTTCCACCTCAGGTCTCACCTAGCACTTTGTTCTGCGTCTGTCTAATATATCTATAATGGAACAGCTACGTTTGACTTTTATTTTCTTACCAGATGATGAATCTCATGGTTGCAGTGTCTGTGGGACACTGAGTTGGGCACTAGACTAGAAGTCAGGAAGACCTGAACTCAAATCTGACCTTTGATTCTTACTAGTTGTGTGACCTGGACACTCACTTAGCCTCTGCCTCCCTCAGTTTCCCCATCTATAAAATGGGGTAAATAATAGCACCTACTTCCCCAAGGTTGTATGAGGCTCAAAAGAGATAATATTAGTAAATTGCTGGGCAAACCTTAAAGTGCTATATAAATGCTAGCTATTAATATTAATTAGTATAATTAATTAGTATTAATTTTCTATTGACAAATATCCACTGAGCACCTACTACATACAGCTTTTTGGTTAGAATCAAAATGGTCAACATGGTAGGTGACTGTGCCAAGGGGCTCCGATTCATCTTGCCCCAGGGACTTGCAGTTCGGGACTGTGTCAGACATTTGCTTGGGTTTCTTTTTCCAATTCCAAATAAATTCATCCTCCTGTATAAACATTTCATGGGGAAAACAAAACAATTCTGGGTTTTATCATGAATTTCTCTCTGGAAAGGGGGCCAGAGCCCAGCCCGATGGCTACTGCAAGCACTTTCAAAGTTCTCACTATGAGAGGTGAGTGAACCCTGCCCTATGACAGTTTATAAGAGAGTAGGGAGAATCTTGGACCAAGAGGCTAATAAAGTGGGAAAAAATACCCAGCCTGAAATCAGCCTCCAGCAGATTTAGTGACATAAATTCTCTTCCCAATATAGTCAGCGAGACCCAAGCCCAGCCAGTCCTAATGGATGTGAATGTGAATCATGAGGTGGCAGAGAAAAGAGGGAGGGCTCCTTCAGTAAACAGGGATTCTGAGGGAGGGCATAAAAGAGAAATAAAGGATAGTGAGTGTCCACATCCAGAACTAGCTAGAAAGCCTGAAGCCTGGAAACTTTCTGGGACCTATCCTACGTTCTGTCCCCTCTACCTCCAGAGGGAGGCCAAGTGGGTCCTCTGTGTTTCTCAACTGATAAATCCAACCAACTTTTCTCAGTACTCATCGTTCTTGGCCTCTCTATAGCTTTTGACACTGTAGACCTCTCTCCAGACTCGCTTGACTTTTATGACACTGCCCTCTCCTGGCCTTCCTCCTCTCCAGCTGATCACTCCCATTCATCTCCTAGGCTTCATCATCCCTCGTATCTGTCCCTTAACTGGGGGCATCACTCAAGGCTCTATGCTACATTTCTCATCAGCTGCCAGACATTAAATTATCATGTGTATGTCAGATGGTCCCCCAGTCCCTCTGGACACACTCCCAGAGGGACAAGATAGTATTGCTAAAGTTCTTAGCATGCTGCCTGGAACATAAGAGGTGCTTAATAAATACTTGTTTCCCTTCCCACTCTGGGGAAATGAATCGACTCAGCTTTGACTTTGATGATCCATCAGGGATAGAGCTATCCAGATATTGTTCAGTTTTCAGTCGTATCTGACTCTTCATGAGTTTTCTTGGCAAAGATACTGGATACTTCCTTCTCTAGATCTTTTTTCACAGATGAGAAAACTGAGGCAAGTGGGGTTAAGTGATTTGTCCAGGGTCACCCAACTAGTAAGTGTCTGAGGTCATATTTGAACTCAGAAGATGAGTCTTCTTGACTCCAGGCCTGGTACTTGTGCACTATGGCACCACCTAGCTGCCCTGACTGATTAGTGAGTGAGTCCAAATGTACCTAAGCCACTATATCTAGCTGTAAGGACTACTGATGGAAAGGGTATAACAAGTGATGCCCCTATGGCATCATTCATAATCACTACAGCTCCCCACACCAAAACTCCAATTCCTGTTGCGGGTTGTATTCCTCTACTAGAATGTAAGCTCAGTTTTCTGATTTAAATGACAACATGAAAAGTTCTAACCCACCCAGATGCCCCCAACAAACATCCCGGCAAAGATTTAAAAGGGAATCAGTGGAAACTGGTTAAAGAGAAATAACAGTAAGAACATCCAACCAGTCCAGGACTGCACAAAAAAACTTCCAGAAGCCTATCGACATTCCAAGAGGGGACATTCCATGGGCTTTTAACCAGTCCAGTCACTGATGAATGGGGCCTATATCCAGAGAGACCCAAGCCCTAGCCTGTCCTGAGGGGTCAGCTAGTCCCTAGTAGATCCTGCTCAGAGATTCAGACACTGAATGTTTTCCTGAAGAATCCTGAAGTTAGCACTTCTGTGAGACCCACAGCAGGAGACAGAGCCAGATTGTGGTGGGCATTGCTCATAGAGAGAATCAACATAATGCCCAGGCAGCCCACTTCAGGGGGAGATCAACACAATCTCTTACATATAGTTGATATCCATATCCGAATTTAGCTAAGCGAGGTCTTGATGGCAAACAAACAGTTCATAATAGTAAGAGCTAAACATCTACTAGCGCATTAAGATTTACAAAGCACTTTACAAATATGTCATTTTATCCTCAAAATAACGTTGGGGAGAAGGTGCTATTATTACCTCATATTACAACTGAGGAAGCTGAGGCAGGCAAAGGTGACATGCCCAGGGTCACATCACTAGTAAGTGTCTGAGGCTGAATTTGACATCAGCTTTTCCTGACTGCAGACCCAGGGCTCTATTCACTGCACTACCCAGAAGCTGATACTCAATACACAAAGTCTTTCCATCTTAGTGAGACCTGTCAGAATTCGTGTTTCTCCTAGGTCATCTTCTTGCCACAGAAAGAGTTTCATGGAGGATCAAAGTGCATATAAAAGCTTAATTAGTAACAGCAATCATTCATTGGGGGGGGACAGGGAAGGCCTTAAAGACAAGGGCCTTACACATTATTCCCTTGTCCTTTACATTTATTTTCTTTCTTTCTTTTTAATATTTATCAAATATTAATATTAAATATTAATTCAATATTTTCCAATTACATGTAAAAATTTTAACATTATTTTTTTATTTTGAGTTCTAAATTTTCTCCCTCCCTCCTGCCCCTCCCCACCAATTTGATATTGATTATACAGGTGAAGTCATGCAAAACATGTTAGCCACGTGGCAAAAGAAAACACAGACAAAAAGAAAGTTTAAAAAGTATTCTTCAATATGCATTCAGAGTTCCTCAGTTCTCTCCCTGGAGGTAGATGGCATTTTGTTTATTCTCCTTACAGATTTCTTTTTCATCACAGACACCAACATTGCCTCCCTCAAGGCTAAGCTATTATAGCTCCTGCCTCAGTGGAATTAAGCAGCTGATGGAAAACGGTGACTCATGATATATGGTCATTATTACAGAGGTGTCAAATGTCTAAGACTCTCAAGTACAGCCTGAACCAGAATAAAATGTAATTGTGAAATAGTTAACAAAATAAATAAAGATTAAATAGAACATTTCAGTCCTGTTAGACTCTTCGTGACCTCATCTGGAGTTCTCTCGGCAGAGATAATGCACTGGTTTGCCATTTACTTCTCCAGGTCATTTTACAAATGAGGAAACTGAGGTAGACAGGTGGAGTGACTAGCTCACAGTCACACAGTCAGTAAATGCCTGAGGTCAGATTTGAACTCAGGAAGATGAATCTTTCTGACTCCAGGCCTGGCACTCTGTCCACTGTACCACCTAGCTGCCCACAATAGAACACAGAGATATTGTTAATAAGGGTGTTTTAAGTCAATAGGCAGCCAGTCAGGATCCTTATGAACAGGCCAGTAGCCCTTATTTATATTTGAGTTTGACACCACCATTTTACGGCATCATCAATACTCATGATTTTAATTTGTGAATAGCAAAGATCTGTGATTCTACAGATGTGGAAAGATAGATTGCAGCTGTCTATAATTCATATTCCAATCTAATTTCCTCCTTCCTCCGCTCAAGAAGCCCTCATGAATTCCTTTTGCCTCTAAAATAAAATACAGACCACTCTCTCCTTTTAGCTTTTAAAGCCTTCACAGTCTGGCTCCAGCATATCTCCCCAAGCTTATTATTCCTTCCTCTCCTTCACGCACGCTACATTTGAGCCAAGCTGCCCTACCCGCTGTCCCTACCTCGCCCCTCCCCGCCATCCGCAGCCACCATCTCTCTGCCCCCTTCATGCTTTTGCACAGGCTGTCACCCATACCTGAAATCATGCCATCCTCATGGCATCCCTGGCTTCTTCCAAGGCTCTGCTCAGGTCCCACTTCCTATAGGAAATCTCTCCTGATCCACCCCAGGGGCTAATACCATCCCTCTAGAGATCAGCCTGTGTCAATTTCATCTCTCTGTTGTATTTAGTTAGCTGTGTGTAAGTGTGTTTCCCTTCCATAGAATGTAAGCTACTTGAGGCCAGAGATCTGTGCCCTTCCCCGGTGCCTAGCACATAATAGACACCTAATATATTATGCTTTTTGTTTCTGTATCCAAGTCTGTCATTCTGTTTATATAGAATATATTGTTACTACTGCTATCAGTAAATGCTTCCTGAATCCCTGTTACATAAAATGGAAGGTGGGTGGGAAGGAAGGAAGGAAGGAAGGAAGGAAGGAAGGAAGGAAGGAAGGAAGGAAGGAAGGAAGGAAGGAAGGAAGGAAAAGAAAGAAGAGAGAAATGAAGGAAGGAAAGAAAGGAGAGAGAGAGAAGAGGAAGGAAGGAAGCAAAAAATCAAAGAAGGAAGAAAGACAGGATTTACTAGACCCCTACTATGTGCTAAATATTTCATCTGATCCTTACAGCAACCCTGGGAGGTAAGTGCTATTATTACCTCCATTTTACAGTTGAGGAAACTGAGGCAGGTGGAAGTTAAGTGGCTTGCCTAGGATTGTAGGAATACAAAGGGACAATATTTCTTATAAGAGCTCAGATACAATATGGTTTGGGGAAGTGTTTGGGAGAAGAGTGAGGGAGAAAGATCAGGATTAAGGCAGAGAAACAAGGGGCAGAGGGAAAAAGCAAAAATCACACAGCCTAATATTCAGCACAACTGCATTCTTGATGCCTGTTCTATAACTCACTCAACATATGACTAGGCAAATCACTTCTCTCTGGTCTCAGCTTCCTCATCTGGAGAACAAAGGAGGGGGTGGTCTAAGAGATTTCCATAATACTTTCTAGTTTACAACTCCCTGTTCTCTGTTCTAAAGGCTTACTCAGCTCTAATATAGTATATTTTCTCCAAACCCTGCCAATCAACCATCTGGGAGCTAAACACAAGAACCTTGGGGGTAACAGCGACACCCCCACTGGTCCTGCTTCCAGTTCAGCCATCCACAGCCATCATTTGAGAGAGCAATTCCTGCTGAGGAGAGCCTGGACAGCCCCACCACCTACTGATCAGCTGCTGTCTGCAGGGCAGGCAGGCCAGTTTAGCTAAAGCAACAAGATACCTTCAGGGAGAGCCAGAGCACAGCATGTGCTGGGCAAGTCAAATCACCATCCCCACCTTGACTACCCTCTCTCTTCAGACAAGGATGGAGACAGCCCAGGACACTGAATCCAAGAGCCTTGGGGATTACAATGGCTCCATCCCAGGGCCCTTGGCCATCATTCTTGGGAGCCAGCCCTGTGGAGACACAGACTTGGCCTGGCAGCCGCTCGCGCTGCAGCTACAGCCACAGCTACTAAAGACTCAGAAACAAATGTCTTTGTTACCAAAATCCTTGGCTCCGTCGAATCCTTGAACATCAGAAACTGATGCTGTTTTATCAGTGGAAATGACATCAAGAAGAGGCATCTGTTTTACTGCTGCCCACTAAGGACCAAGGGACTTCCACGGGACTTACAGATGAAACCTCCACATGGGTTGTCTCCTCCATTAAAATGTGAAGTTCTTGAGAGTGGGGTCTGTCTTACATTTTTATTTGGAACTCCAGAACTCAGCACAGAGCTTTGCACATAAGTAAAAGCTTAAGTATTTTGTCTTTAATTCATTCATATTCTGTTTCCTTATAGCATTTACATTCCAGGATTTTTTAGCTGAATCTCATCATTCTGGTCCCAAAATATAATGAAGAAACCATTCACTTTCCTAAGTGGATCCCACCTGGTAGAATTTCAATTTGATCATCCTCTGGGGAGGACTTAGGGCAAAGTCTGATCTGTAGGCTCAAATACAGAGTAAATTAGCTGCCCTGCATTATGAGATACCCTAATCCAGTAAAAAAAAAATGACTGAAAAATAATAACCACTTATGCCTATATCACATTGTCCATTTACAAAACAACCGCCTCATACTAATCCTGTGCAAATACTTTTATACCCATTTTACAGATAGGTCAGCAAAGAATTTCTCAACTAGTGGTGTACTTCCCAGCAATGAACTTCTCTTTATCTATCTGATGCTGGGACAATAGCTATGGTCTCTCAGTTGTGTCCATGTTTGAAGTTTGTATAACCTTGTAGGACCTTCAAAAGTCACCTTCATGTAATGATATATCAGAGCAGAAACAGCAGAATATATTGATAAGGATATTGAGACAAAGCAGTGATTTAGCAAAAACAAAACATAAATAAATGGCAGAGTTGAAATTTGAACCTAGGACTTCTTACTGTTAATCCAATATTTTTTTCTTTCTTTTCTTCCTTCATTCCCTCTTTCCTTCTTTTTCTTTTAACCTAATCAGTCACAGACTCTCTGGACTCTTCCACCTCTAGCCCAACCACTTTCCCATGCTGGAGATGGCCCCACCCCTGTTGCTCACTCGAATTGGACAAGTCCACCCTGGAGTCTCCATCTAAGGTGACCACAACAATCATGGTCCCTTCTAAGTTGGCTTGGCCTCAGACTCTCTGGACTCTTCTACTTTGCCTCCATGAGGGTATGACCTCCAACCCCAGCTCCTTACCCTTGTAAGAGTTCCCTTTTATGTGTTATTTTTCCCCCATTCAAATTTAAGCTCCTGGAGGACAGGGTCTGTCATTCTTTTTGCTTGTATTTACATTCCTGTTGCTTGTCACAGTAACTACTTAATAACATGTTTTATCTATCTATGATGATGAAGATAAAAGCTAACATTAATACAGTGCCCACTGTGTGCTAGGCTCTGCTCTAAATGCTTTACAAATATTCTCTCATTATCAGGATCCTCACAACAACCCTGGGAAGGAGGTGACATTGTTACCCCCATTTTACAGTTGAGGAAATTGAGTCAAACAGAAGTTGAATGACTTGACAGAGTCATGTCTGAAATCAAATTTGAACTAAGATCTTCCTGACTCCAGGTCCTGTGCTCTCTCCACCCCAGCACTCCATCTGCTGCACCACCCCACTGATCATTCACTATCTCTACAATACAACAGAAAACTCAGAAGATTAATAACGATAATAATATGCAGTCATGTCCAATTCATCATGACCCCATTTGGGGATTTCTTGGCAAAGATACTAGAGTGGTTTGCCATTTCCTTATCCATCTCATTCTACAGATGGGGAAACTGAGGCAAACAGGTTAAGTGACTTCTCCAGGGTTCCCAGCTTGTATCTGAGGCCAGATTTGAACTCAGAATATTTATATTGCATCCCCCAGTAGAATAAAAGCTCCCAGAGGAACTATTTCTATCTGTTTAGTCTTATCTTTACATCCCCAGTGCCTTACATAAGATAAGTATATAATAAATACTTACAATATTTAATGGAACAAGTTTAGGGACCTCATCTTCCTCATCTTTGCTTGTCTCCGGCTGCTTCTACCCAGACTCTGAACAAAATAAGTATTTGTCAAATGAATAGCATAAAATAGAGAAGTCCAGTCCTGGCTATTTATTCACTTAATAAAAGTAAGGAAAATAGCAAGACTTCTCCACCTCCAACACAGAAAGGAGATTTTAGCTAAGTACAGTAACTCTTTCTGGGATTTACCCTTTCATTGCACAGCAAGAAAAGGGCAGGAAACAGAGAAGGTAGATGTATAGTGTCCTTTGGGGCAGAGAGAGCGCAAAATTATCATATAGTCCTCAATAGGGAATCCAACCCTGATATTTGAAAGGGAATGTGACATGGGGGATAAAGGGGTATCATTTATCCTCCTAGACAAGATCACACAGGTAATGAAATGCAAAGGAAGTCCCTCACTGGATTTCAGTTCCGTCACTTGTAAGATGAGCAAATTGGACTATATCAGCAGGTCTTCACCTGGGATCCTCACACCTCCTAGGAGTTTGTGGTTAGATTTCAGGGGGTCCCCAAACTTCTATAGGGAACAAAAGAATCTTTAGTTTCCCTAACCTTTGACTTCCTTTGTGATCCTATCTGTACTATTTTATGCTAAAAGCACTTTTCTGAAAATGGGTCCATAGGCTTGACCAGACTGCCTAAGGGATCATGTCAAAAACCAGGTTAGGAACCTCATCCCTAAACTAGATGATCTAGAAGCGTCCTTCCAACCTGAAAGCCCATGAATTAATAAAAGTTCTTGGGAGTGCATATCTATATAGGAGATAAAACACGGACATCTTGTGGTAGACTCTATTATTACAGTTCCTCAAGAGCAAAAGAAAATAGAAAAGGGGGTGGGGGAGGAGGAAGCATTTGCCTAGCATTTGAGGTTTGCAAAGCTCTTTACATTTAATATCTCATTAGTTTCTTAAAACATTCCCAAGGTAAGTGCTAATATTCTCCCCATTTCACAGATCTAAAGGAATATCCTTTACAACAAATCTGACAAGTGATCATCAAGTGTTTACCTGGAGACCACAATTGACAGGAAACACACAGAGGCAGCCCATTCCACTTTGGACAACTCTGGACCCATCTGGCTCTGTCCCAGGTTGCTTTGGTGTTGCAACGAGGGCCACCTCCAGCTGTTCTGATCAATGTCTTGCCATTGAACCCAGATGGCTCCAGAGGAGAAAGTGAGGCTGGTGACTTTGCACAGCCCTCCCTCCCTAATATCCACCTTGTTTGCATGTCACAACATCACCTCCCTGATGTCATGGTCCTTTTCAAGAACGATGGACAGACAACAGTCACTTCTGTTAGTACTACTAGAACTAGCCAGTTAGGTAACACAGCTGTTTCTTTCTTTCTTTCTACCTTCTTTTCTTCCTTCCTTTCTTTCTCTTCTTTCCCTTCCCTCTGTCCATATAGGATATCATATCCTTACTTGAGGGTGCTCTGCCAAAAGAATATAAATTTTAATCAGTAAAACCTCAAAAGATATCTTTCTAGATTGTTTTCTTAAGGATTGTGTCTTACTAGGGGCAGCAAACCTGCGATCTCAAGCCCACATGTGGCCCTGTAAGTCCTCAAGTGTGGTCCTTTGACTGAATCCAAACTTCATAATAATAATTAACAGATTTAAAATAATAAACAGATTTGTTCTATAAAAATTGGACTCAGTCAAAAGGCTACACCCAAGGACCTAGAAGGCCAAATGTGGCCTAAGGTCCCAGGTTCCCCACCCTTGCTTAAGGCTTAAATCTAAATCACTTTGGCTCTCTCATTGATTGGCCAACAATGGTTGTATATTTTATTCCTGGAGAGGATCAAAATGATATCCCTATGCTAGAGTCAAGCTTCAGTGTGTCCACCTGTGGTTGACCAAACCAATACAAGCTCAGAATGCTCTACCACAGGTCAGGAACAAATAGTCTGTGTAAACATTTGGGGTGGATTCTCCAAATTTGCGCATCCTGCGTTTCCTTTGAGCTATCTCAATAGTTCTTTGCTCACAGAGCTTAGCGCCCTCTCTGATGTGGGAACATCATGTTGAGCAGAACTGTGACAGTGTCTCCCATGTCACATAATCAATTCCAAACTTCCAAAAAAAAAAAGTTGGCCAACAATAGGTCCCAGCCCAAGCCCTGCTTGTCACTGTTTGGGACTTGACTGGCTCAGAGTTAATGTAAATAGAAGTTCTTTCAGGTTTGGCGAAAAGTCTGAGGGTCTTTCCCTCCCAGGTTTATTTATCTGTTTATTTGGCTAGGTGAAAAAGGCCATTCTCTATCTCATTTCTCACTAACCTGAATCACTGAATGAATGTGGCCTTAGTCAGAGGCCTGGGAAAGACCTTAGCTTGAAAAGGCCAAGGTCTCCCAGTGTATCCAGGCCCATCTTCAGTTGTCCTGATCTATGTCTGACCACTGGATCCAGATGGCTCCAGAGGAGACAATGAGGCTGGGGACTTTGCACAATCATCCCTCACTTAAATGCAATTCACTTGCATGTCCTGGCATATCCTTTTGGGGGAAAAGACCATGTCTTTGAAAGCAGCCCAGTGCCTGACCTTTCTACACATTTCAGCATCCCAAATCACTGGGGCCTAGGCATCTGACCTATCCCAGCCAACCAAGATACTCAGTAGTTCCTTTAACAGCCCTTTCACTGAAGCTCTCCAACTCCTTAATTCCTTTCATTTCCTATGCCTGGCAATTTACCATTCCTTTATCCCATCTAGACCCTTTCACTGTTGCCCTTGACCCATTCCAGGCTACTTACCACTCCTTGATCCCATCGATATCTTTTCACTTACCATTTTTCCCTTTTTTATATATATCAGCCCTATCCTCATCAAATTTGCAGATTCACTAGGAACCCTGCCTATTGATGTTACAATAAACCTTGCCACCTTGACTGAAAGGTTGGAGTGAACTCACTGAAGGCAGACTCAACCTGTGTCCTTACATTTTGGAGTTCCCAGCACCCCAATCTGCATCAGTCTCCTCTCCTCCCTCTCCTCACATGGGGTATCATGCCCTTAACCTGAGGGTATTCTGCCCAGAGGAAGGTAAATTTGATGTCCTAGACCTACATAGTTAACTTGGGGTTTACTAGCTAGATCTCTTTCTCAAAGACCAAACCTTAACCCCAATCAATTCACTCTGGATCTCATTGGTTGGACCTGTTCTGTCCAAGTATCACTTAATAGTTTTTAGACCCTCCTAACTCTGAGTGAATGTAAAAAGTAACTGTTTCTCTTTTGGCCAGCAATCCTGAGGGTCTTTCCCTCCTAGTTTGATTTTTTTTTTTCAGTTAAAGGGTCCATCCCTGGACTCAGTTCTTAAAGAGGTCTATTCACTGAATGGGTGTTGCCTCACTCAAAGTGAGAATTTGAAAAGATCTTAGTTTAAAAAAGTCAAGGTCTCCTACTGCATCCTGGGCCATCTGTAGTCATCCTGATTGATATCTGGCCACTGAATTCTCATGGCTTCAGAGGAGAAAGGAAGGATCCTGATTTTGCACAGCCCTCCCTCATTCAAATCAAACTCTACTGCAAGTCATATCATCATCTCCCTGATGTCATGGTCCTCTTTTGAGAATGAAGGATAGACCATAAGAATATATGTCAATGTAGACCTTGTTTAAAAAAAAAACCTGTAGAAAAACATAGGAAGGAAATATCCCATGTCAGAAAATAGGAAATAGGGTACAAAAATGTCAGTCAGTCAACAAATATTTATTGAGCACTCATGCTAAAAGCAGGGAATATTAAGAAAAGAAAAAACTGTCCCTGCTCAATCTAATGTGAACTAATACATGACTACTACACTAACCAAAATACATAGGCAAAAACTGATACAAGTTTTATATTTATATAAATATATATATTTGTAAATATATTAAATATAAATTATAATATATTTAATTATATAGAATACAAAATATATATTTCATTTATAAATATATTTATAACTGATATAAGACCCCCAACATTGAGATGAATATCTCCCTCTCTTTCTGGGGAGAATACAATAATTATTTGTTGAATGATAATAATAATAATAGATACAGAGATGATGCTTAAAGTTTTGAAAAAAGACTTTCCATATATTATTTTATTGATCCTCCCAACAACCCTATGAAATAAGGTCTACAGTTATTAACCACATTTTCAGGATAAGGAAACTGAGATGAAGTCATTTAGCCAAGATTACTCAAAGAGTAAATAGTACAACTATAATTCCCAAACCAAGTCCTCTCACTCCATATTCAGTGTTTGTTGGTATTCATGAAATGTTCCTCCTCTCCTTTGAGAAAAATAATCTCTTTGCTGAGAAGGGTTCAGCCCACAGCCTCATCTTAGCAAATTACTGGTTGCTAAGTGGAGTCGTCTACTCCCAAAAAAATCCCTTCAAGAGGCAGCATTTAAGATAGTTTGTGAACACAGAGCAAACCAAGGGTGAAAATGGGCAAAGGACAGACTTTCAGAGAAACAGAGATAACCTTTGCAGAAAACACACACAAGTCCTGGAAATCTGCAAACTTTCCTTTGAACTGCACGAGTTAATGTACAGTATTAACAATGTTCAACTACAAAATTTTTTTAGGTGAAAGTGGAAAATTATAACTAGGTAAAAACAACAGTCCTTCTGCCCTTTCTCTTTCATGCAGTTTATATTCCAGACAAATTGTCCAGATGGAATTCTGTCCTTTCCCATCTCTTTGCTTAAGGTTCATCCAACCCTCACAGAATTCTTCTCTCTTACCTGATTGATATCCTTCCTTTCCTTCCAAGCACAGGTACTTCCTCCTTCATGAGCTTTCCTAAATGCTCAATAGGTGAGCATTTAACCTTTGAATTTCTCAAACATTATTTTGAAAAAGGAGTTTTATATTTGTCTCATTGTTCTTACTACACATGAAAGTTTTGTTGTTTTTAAAAGAAATGACTTCCAACGAAATCTCTCCCTAACGTCTGCTATGGCTCCATGAAACCACAGTGTTAATAGCTTAATTTGTTTCTTAAATTCAGATAGAGCCCCTATTTCAGAGCTGTAGGACTACTTGATTCCAGTCAGTAGAATTTTTACAATTCCCTCTGATCTGAGACACATCTGCTCCAATATCTATGCCCTTCCTTTGCAATCTAATATCTTAGGAATTACAGGCTAGATTTCTTTTTTAAGAATCATGTCTTAACCTTAAATCACTCTAGCTCTTATTGATTAGCCAACAATAGATCCCAGCCCAATTCTCATCTTGTCGTTATTTGGACCCTAATGGCTCAGAATGAATGTAAGTAGCAACTGTTTCTGTTTTGGCCAGAAACCTTGAAGGTCTTCGTCTCCCAGACTGATTTTTTTTAACTACGTAAAAGAGGTCATTCTTTCCCTCATTTATTACCTAGCCAATTGCTAAATAGGCATTGCCTAAATCAAACTGAGATCTGGGGAAAACTTGAGCTTAAAAAGGCCAAGGACTTCCACTGCATCAGGGCTATCTCCTGTCATCCTGATCTATATATCTGGCCACTGGACCCAGATGGAGAAGAAAGTGACTTTGCACAACCCTGCCTCACTTAAATCCAATTTACTGGCAAGTCATGATATCACCTTCCTGATGTCATGATACTCTTCAAGAATAAAGGACAAACAACAAAATCTGAGCTATTTAGTGAAGACAAAAATCTTGTACTGATCATGGTGTCAAAGGACTGAGGCAGTGTAAAGGGACCGAACATTCCCTGGGGGTGTTGGGTGGTATCATCCCTTTTCACACAACTCCAAGGTCAGTGTATTCCTTTGGAGAAGGATTACACATCCCTCTATCCTTATTGCCAGACAGGGAAAGGAGAAGGAGACAAAGCATCACATAAATGAAAGGGAAAGATTGGGAGGAAATGTGGTCCAATAGAAACAATTCTGACTTGGAGTCAGGGAACCTGGCCGAAAATGCCAGCTCTACCACTTTCTACCTCTGACCTAAGACAAATCACTTAACTTCTCTGCCCTTCCATTCCTTCGTGTTTATTTTGTCAAACTCTAAAGCTTTGATCTTTGGAAATCCTCATGTCTAATTCTAGAAATCAATAACTGAATAAAGCCTTTATTAAGGGTTTACTATGTGTAAAGTACTGTGCTTAGAGCTGGGGGGGTGGGGTAAAGAGACAGTAAAGAGACAGTTTCTGATCTAAAAGAGTTAACATTCGAATGGGAAGAACAAGTCAAATCAGTAAGCATTTACAAGACACCTAGCGTGTGCCAGTCAATGTACTAGTGCTAGGGATACAAAGAAAATCAAAAGACAGCCCCTTACCCTCAATGAGCTCTCAGTCTAGTAGAGGGAAATAACATGTGAACAACCACTTATAAATGGGATATATAGAGTGTGCCAACAGTCTTAGTGCAGTACTGAGTTTTGATAGGATAAATTAAAACCATCTCAAAAGGAAGCATTAAGAGGACTAAGAAAAGCCTCTCATAAAAGGTAAGATTTTAGCTGACACTTTGAGAAAGCCAAGGAAGACAGGAGATGGAAATGAGGAGAGCATTTCAAGCATGGGAGACAGCCAGGGAAAATGCACTAACAAAATGGCATGTCTTGTTTGAGAAATAGCAAGGAGTCCTCTGTTATTGGATCATAAAGCATGTGGACTATGGAGCGTTCAGGGAAAATTAGTCCCTCTGTGAGGGCCTGCCCAGTCCTTCAGGGCTACTCATCCATCTTTGGTGTCCACCTGTCACCCAACTCTCACCTGCCGCTCTAAGAAGCTGTAACACACCCAACAGCCAGCCACATATAACCTTCTCCACAGATGGACTAAATTAGGTTAAAGGTAACTGAGGGTAACCCAGTAGTAATTTGGGGGTATCTACCCTAAGCATGTGAAGACCTTCCCATGATAGAATGGTACATGAGAACAATTTGTTCCAATGGTCACAAAAGTTGCTGAAGCAGGTGCTATGGAGTGCTTAGAACTTGGTCAGGCACCAACGACACCAACATTATCCGCTGAGTCCTGGGCCATCGCCAGTCATCTTGACATTTGCCCTGCCTCTAGACTCTGATGACTCTGGAAGACAGAGTAAGGCTGATGACTTTGTGCAACTCTGCCTCACTTAAATCCAATTCATACTCGAGTCATCAGCTTGAGACGTCACTGGTCCTCTTCAAAAACAAAGAACAAACCACAATAAACAGAAAATCTCTTGTGCCTTTTATTTGGACACATCTTATACATTTGTCCTACACCATATTATAACTTTTGCCATGGTTACTTTTCTACCTACCCCTAGGCCTACACTGGCAGATCTATTTTCTTTTGTAAATTTTTTTTTTTGACATCTTTGTATCCCCAGTGTCTTACTCAAAACATGGCATAGAGTAAGCATTCAATAAATTCTTTTTTTAAGTGTTGAATTTTGTTCTGGAGGAAAAAACCTAAGAGAAACTAATAACTGTTATGCAAATTGGGTTTAGTTCTTGCAAATAAGTGAGACATGATAAAAAGTAATCAGTCAATAAACACTTATTGTGCCTACTTAGTGCACACCTACTATGTGCCAGGCGAGGTACTAAGCACTAAGGATATAAAGAAAGGCAAAGCACAGATGCTCACAACCTAAAGGAAGAGATAAGACACAAACAGCTATGTACAAGCCAGCTATAAAGAAGAGATAATCAGCAGTAGGAAGGCTCTAAAACTATGAAGGATTGAGAAAGGCTTCTCGTAAAAGGTGGGATTTTTGCTGAATCTTGAAGGAAGCCAGAGAAGACAGGAGGCAGAGATAAGGAGAGGGAACATTCCCAGCATGGGTGGGGGCTGGGACAGAATCAGAAGATGGAATGTTATGTTTGGGGGAACAAGAGGAAGCCAGTGTCATTAGAACAAAGAATACATGAGGGGGATGTGAGGTATAAAAAGACTAGAAAGGGGAGGGAGGCAAGTTATAAAGGGCTTTGGAACATATATATGTATGTTTGGAACATATATATATGTATACACACACACACATATATATACTGGAGTGCAATTAGTGGAGGGGGCGTGACAAAGGCATGCGGTGTAGGACAATCGTTTTGACAGATGAGGGGAGGATAGATTGACATGGGGAGAGCAACCAGCAGGCAATGGCAAAGGGGCAGGAGTAAGATGAGGTGGCAATATCAGACAAAAGAGTCTACCACAATGCCTTATATCTCTTTCAGCAAAGGTAAAATTGACAAGCCTTGGCAACAGATTGGATATAGAGTGGGAGGGGATAGCGTATGAATGTGAAGGGAACTGGGATAACTCTTAGGTTTCAAACATGAACAATTGCGAGAATGTTGGTACCCTTGACAGTTAATAGGGTAGTCTGGGGAAAGGAGAGTTTGGAGGGAAAGATGATGAGTTAGGTTTTAGACATGTTGAGTTTAAGATATCTATTGGACATTTAGTCTGAGATGTCTATTAGGCATTTGAAGATATGAGACTGGAAGGTAACAGAAAGTTTAGGGTTAGATAAGTTGATTTTGAGACTCATCAGCATAGATATAATACTTGAATTCTTGGGAGCAGATATGTCCAAATGAAATAAGAGAAGAGAAAAGGAACCAGGATTCAGCCCTGTGGGACACCCCTGTCAATATAATCCTAACCTGAGAACACCTAGATGACACAGTGGTTAGAATGTAGGGCCTGGAGTCTGGGAGACTCATCTTCCTGAGTTCAAATCAGCCTCAGACCCCTACTAACTGTATGACCCTGGGCAAGTCACTTGACCCTGTTTGCCTCAGTTTCCTCATCTATAAAAGTAATGGCAACCGTTCTAGTGTCTTTGCCAAGAAGAAGCCAAATGGGTCATGGAGAATCAGACAACTGAACAACAACTGTTACACAACCCCAATCCTAAACTTGAGGCTCAGGTTTGGCCTCCATGCATTCCCACAAGCCTTCTCACCTTCTTTCAAAGCTCAGCTCAGATACTGACACCGCTCCCCTCACCCCCAGCCCCAGTTTTACCTTATCCTCCATCCCAGTTTCTCCCTCCAGTTTTTAACTTCTCTGTGTGTCAGTTGAATCCCTTTTAGAGAATGTCAGTTTCCTGAAGATAGAAGCTGTGTGTGTTTTTGTATCCCTAAAGTCTACTCCAAGGCCTTGCAATTAATACATACTAAATAGATATTTGCTGAATTCTATTTTGAAAGAAATTTAATTCCATTATTCCTTCACTTGGCTTAAAGGTTGTTTAAGTTAAAATATGACCTCTAGGAAAGCCAAAATTTAAAGTCCTATTATATTTCAGAGTGAATAAGTTTTTGTTATTTCTTTTCATGTAGTCTATAACCTGTGGCCTCTTTTGGTCTCTTGATACTGAACTAAATTTTCCATCATTTTTCACTGTAATCTCATGTACCTATCTTTGTATTGAATTGACCAAGTATTAAAGTATAGGCTTATTTAGTTGAAGCATAGATTCCCAAAGTATGTGATACTGCTCCCTGAGGGGCACTGGGATGATTCAGGGGAGTGGTAGTAGCCTCCGATGTAGTTAGGGGGCATTGAACAAAAATAGGGGGGAGGTGGAAGCATAAAGAAAGAAGAGGAGAAAATTTTAAAAACTATTCATACATGTTTCATCTGTTGTGTAACAGAGTTAAAATCATAGTGATTACATTATTTTCCAAATAAACACACAAAATGCAAGTTACTGCATTGTTTAAGTCCACAGGCAGTTCTTAATAAGCAAGTGTTGGCAGAAGTCTTTAGCACATTTTCAGTAAGTCCAGCACATATCAGCAGGAAACTTGTTTACAATACGATACTATACCAGTTACATGATGCAACATTGTGTCATCAAAATTTCAGAGAAAACCCCTCCACAAATTTACAATAAACTATTAAATTTAAGATGCATCATTTAAAAAATACTTTACATCTTTTAAAATTATACAAATTTTAGAAAACTGTTAAAGGGTTTAAAAAAAAAGTACATTTCTGGGGATGGAGGTGCTGAGTAATTTTTTTTAAGGGGCCAGTAGGTCAAATAAGAGTGAGAATCTCTGGTTTAGAGGATCTTAACAAGTTTTTAACAGAATTTCTCTTCTCATATCTTCTGCAATAGCTGATAGCACGTAAGTTGCAATTATTTTCATGGTGGACTCTTTGCAAATGATTTCCATGAGCACTGCAACAAGAAATGACCAAGAATTCCATGACATGATAGTTCTTATTGCCTTTGAATTCAAGATAAACCCAACTCTACCAGTTCCTCATGAATACCAAATAATATCACTACGATGAAATTCGTTTTATTTTAACAGACAGAAAACAACTGGTTACCAATGTAGGAGTCCTTTCTAAATCCACTGTCTATATACAACTAGAATACCAATTTAGAACAAAGACCAAAAGTGATTCTAAGTTGTATTAGAAGTAATAGGAAAATACCACAAGCAAATGAAGCAATTCCAACATAGACTATTTCAATGAGCTGAGACTGACCAATGAGAAATGGACAAAAGAATAGACATTAACTTGTCTCTGCTAAAGAAAGTTAACCAATGTAAATCAATTGCTGCAATGAGGTGAATGAGAGAACCTGGAAATCACTCAGACAGCAAATACATGATATCTTTGCTAAGCAGAGGGCACTAGCAGCCAAAGGAAACAATTTAGAATATAAACTTGCTTGTAAAATCTTAGAGGAGGATAGAAAAGACTATGAGAAGTTTTGCCTCATAAAATAATTAGAAGCAATGAAAGGAAAAACAAATTTGAAAAGAGGTTGGCGCAAGACACAATTTAACAAAATCATCCTTGGAATACTTATGGATAAAAATGGGAGGACAACAAGGTAGATAAAAACTGGAAAGGACCCACAAAAATTTATATAATAAATGATTTTCTTCTCAGTGAAAGTGAAGCCCACTGCATTTGGACTCCGATATGCTTCATCAGGGTAAACAGAAGTAAATAGGAAGTAAAGAGAAATCACACCAATGATGTAACATCATTGTAAATAATATGTCACTTAGAATAGTTATACTAGACTAAGTAAACAAAGAAGAGGTCTGAGCAGTAGGTGATAATTTTGAGGGTTTTCAGAGATGAATTCTCCAAGTGTCTGAAAGGAGAGATACTAAATGCCTGGAGGAAAATTCAGACCTTATTATTATTAACTTTTTTCAAAAAGAAAAAAATTCAAAGTCCTGCCTTGGCCACACGGCACCGAAAGGAGCAAATCCAAGCAGACTTCAGGGACAGAATCACCAGTGGCAGTGCAGGTCCCTCAACCCACAGGCACCAAAGGTCAGGGAAAGGGTCTTTTCGGCTGGCTGAGAAGGGAGCAGGGTGTCCCCATAACTTGGGCCTCCTCAGGTGGCAGCAGTAGAGGCAGCAGCTCCCATAGCAGGCAGTAGCTCGCATCCATTGTTGAAGGTCTCATCTTAAACCCCCTGAATGGACTGAGCCCTGTGTGCCTGCCCTGCCCCCACCTGAGCTGCTGATCTTAATCTCACACTGAATAGTGGCCCTGCCCCCACCTAAATTCCCTGAGGGATTGGAGCAGCTCATTTGAATCTTAGCCCTCAGTGCTGGTTTGGCAGAACTGGAGGCAAGGTGGTTGTGGAGAGGAAACTCAGAAGTCAAGTAACTGGCTGGGAAAACACCCAAAAAAGGGGAAAAAAAATAAGACCATAGAAGGTTACTTTCTTGGGGAACAGGTGTCTCCCCCCATCCTTTCAGATGAGGAAGAACAAGGCATACTGTCAGAGGAAGTCAAGGCCTCTGCCTCTAGGGCCTCCAAAGGGAACTTAAATAGGGCTCAGGAAATAGAAGATCTTAAAAAACAAGTCAGCAGCTTACTAAAGGAGAACCAAAAAATGCTGAGGAAAATAACAGCTTTAAAAAGAGGCTAATTCAATTGGAAAAAGAGGTCCAAAAAGTCAATGAAGAGAAGGAGGTTTGAAAAAGCAGAATTAGCCAAATGGAGGAGAAAGTTCAAAAGCTTACTGAAAAAAATAATTCATTGGAAGAGAGAACTGAGTTCAGGGAAATGAATGACTATGAGTTAAACCAAGAAGTTAGTAAACAAAACCAAAAATTTGAAAAAATAGAAGATAATGTGAAACAATTCATTGGGAAAAACAACTGACCTGGAAAATAGATCCAGGAGAAATAATTTAAAAATTATAGGCCTACCTGAAAGTCATGATCAAAAAAAGAGCCTAGATGTTATCTTCCATGAAATTATCAAGAAAAACTGCCCTAATGTTCTAGAATCAGAGGGCAAAAAACATATTGAAAGAATCTACCTATCACCTCCTGAAAGAGACTCGAACAGAGAAACTCTTAGAAATATTGTGGCCAAATTTCAGAGTTCCCAGATCAAGGAGAAAATACTGCAAGCAGCTAGAAACAAACAATTTGAGTATTGTGGAAATACAATCAGGATAACACAGGATCTGGCCACCTCAGCATTAAGGGATTGAAGGGCTTGGAATGGGATATTTCAGAGGTCAAAGGAACTGGGATTGAAACCAAGAATCACCTACCCAGCAAATCTGAGTATAATACTTCAAGGGAATAAATGGTCATTCAATAATATAGAGGACTTTCAATCATTCATATTGAGGAAAAGACCAGATCTGTATAGAAAATTTGACTTCCCAAGACAAGAATCAAGAGAAGCATGAAAAGGTAAACAGGAAAAAAAAAATCATAAAAGATTTTCTAAAGCTGAACTGTTTATATTACTACATGGAAAGAAAATATTTATAACTCTTGAATCTTTTCTCAGTATTTGGGTAGATGGAGAGATTGTACATATACACACACATTCACACACACACACACACACATATGGATAGAGAGTACAGGGTGTGTTGAATCAGAAGAGATGATATCCACACAAAAACGTAAAATAAAATAAAATAAAAATTAAGGGGTAAAGGAGGAAAATACCAGGAAGAGAAAGGGAGAAATGGAATAGGGCAGGCTATAACTTATAAAAGAGATAAGAAAAATCATGTTCAATGGAGGAGAAAAGGAAGAAGGAGAGAGGAAAAATGAAGCTACTCTCTCCACATGTGGCTGAAGGAGGGAATAACATGCTCACTAAATTTGATATGAAAATTTATATCAACCACAGGAAAGTAGGAGAGGAAGTGACAAGTGGGATGAGGGGAATGTTAGAAGGGAAGGCAAATGGGAGAAGGGAGCCACTAGAAATAAACACTTTCAAGAAGGGACAAGGTCAGTTGTGGGGGAAAAAAAAATAAGAGGGGACAGAGTAGGACAGAGGGCAATATAATTAGTATTACACAACATGATTATTATGGAAGTCTTTTGCAAAAGAACACATATTTAGTCTCAATGGGGCTGGGGAGGGAGCGGGGAGGGAGAGAAGTTGAAATTCAAAGTATTAGCAACGAATGTTGAGAATTTTATTGGATATAATCAGGAAATAAGAAATACAGGGAATGGGGTATAGAAATTTATCTTGCCCTACAAGAAAAGAGAAGATGGGGATAAGGGAAGGGTGGGGTGTGATAGAAGGGAGGGTACATTGAGGGAAGGAGTAATCAGAATGCAAGGTATTAGGAAGTAGGGGGAGGGGAGTGATGGGGAGAAAAATTGGACATGTTACAAAGTGAGGTAAAAGCAATTAGTATTAAAATAATTGACTGAATTAATTACTGAGAATAAATCAATGACATCTTTAGTTCAGGAAAAAGAATTTTAGTCTAAATTTCCTAGAGGAAGGTAACCTCGGGTAAAATTTGGCATTGATGGAAAAGTTAAGGTTTTAATGGTAAATTTTATTTTATGATTGCTATTTAATCAGCAACTAGAACATGTATAGAAAGGCATATAAGTCACTTAAGACTTGCCTCAAAAGATGTTCCTTAGCCAAAGTGAAATTATACTCATATTTGAAACCTGGTTATTGGAACTTGCCATTTTTAGATGCTATGGGACTATTAAGTGACTGTTCTTCTGAGTCTAATTCCAGGTATGGACAGCAAGAAAGGCAGTCAGCGCCTCCAATCCATGATGCTAGTAAGCCTGTGAAATGCTGGTATGAACTGCAAAAGGTGCTCTCATGGGAAGGTGGGAGAGCAGGTGTTCAGCCTGGACTGAGGTAGGATTCTTCTGACTCAATTTCCCCAGACACCTGGAAGACCTTAAGCCTGACTGAATGCAAGTGGACCATCTAATCCTGCCTGGAATTGACATGATGTTGGGGAGATATTGCATCCCTGCAATGTCCCTACTCTTGGTGGCAATTTTCTATAGTCAAAAGGTTTGTAAGCTTAATACCAGATCTATTAAATTATAGATTATTGGTAGAGGAACATCCGAAGTTAAATCTAAAATTAAGCTATTAGGCATAGAACTTTAGACCAACCACAATAAGTTAGGGCCCTTTAATTCTTAGTAATACTGTGCAGACAATTAGGTCAAGAGCTTGTGAAAGTTAGCAACATAAATATTATTTGTGTCTCGGTTAATGTTTAAAAAAAAATTCTTTTGTGGTTCATATTGTAAATGCTTTAAAAAGAAGTATCCCCTGACCAAAAGTTTGAATTGTTTTATCTGTATAAACTGCGTTAAAAATGAAAAATAAAATTTTAAAAAAGAGAGAGAGAGAGAAGAAGAGGCCTGACTACAGGAGCAAATAAATAATAAATAAATATGAAGCCGTGGCATGTGTTTCTTTGTTTTCATTTTTGGTGAAGACTGAAGGTGGTTATAACCTGATAAGCTTCAGGTTAAGAGAGAAAGCTACCAAGAGATCTGGAAATGGAGCCCATGCCAGGATAAGATGCCAACCAATCCAGCCTTGATGCCCTGAAGAATGAGGAGGGAAGGACCTTTACAATCCAAACCAAAAGCAGCTGAAATAAGGACTCATCCAACATCAACGTTGCATTTGAACATGAACGAAGTGGGAATAATGCTATGTAGAAACTGTATCAAGTCAGAGCCCACTTTCTCCAGATGGGATGGTATAGCGGAAAATGTTCCTCCTAGTTTTGGGGGGAAATATATGTACTTTTATTATTCTTCTATCTTTGAAGTAAATATCCCTTTTAAAGCTAATTAGTGTTAACTGGTAGAACTGGGGTGTCAATTGATGAAAGTTAACGAGGGTGGGGGAATCATGCCAGGATGGTGCTGCAAGCTGACAGCCTTAAAGAAGTGATACCCCCAAGCCCTCAAGGGTAGCCCTAGAACCCTGAGGAGGAGATGGGAGAGTGAAGTCAGAGCAATACGTGCATATCATAAAGGAAATAAGAAAGGAATGACGATTTTCAAGCAAGGCAGTCACACAGACAAATTTGCACTTTAGGAAGATTGCTTGGGAGCAGCTAGGTGGCAAAGTGGATAGAGTCCTAGTCCATTCTGGAGTCCCGAGGACCAGAGTTCAAATCCAGCTTCTTCATACTTACCAGCTGTGTGACCCTAGACAATTCATTTAACCCTAATTACCTTTAAAAAAAAAAAAAAAAGGAAGAATATTTCACTAGCCCTGTGGAGGATGAATTGGAAAGGAGAGAGATTAGAAGCAGGGACCATTGGAACAGTATAAGTGAAAAGTGCTGAGATCTAAAGTAATGTGATGGCCATGCAAGCAGAGAAGAAACAATGGATGCCAGGAACAACCTTTGTCTTCTGTCTGGAAATAAGTGCAAGGATTGGGTCTGTTTTAAGTCTTTATGCTAGTCACTGAGTGGTTCATAGCCAAGCGACCTATTAACAGATTATAAAAGGTGTGAAACAAGGAGTGTCCATTCCCAGTTAGCCATAGAAATGTAAAGAAATGTGTTTTGCTTCTTGAGGGGGTATGGAGGTGTTCTTCCATCTATCTGATCCAGTAGTTTGGATTTGGCTAGGACAGGATGTGGTGAAACAATGGGCCATGACATTTAAAGCCCTTCTACCTTTCCAGTTGTCTTAAAATTTAAAAGGGTATATAATCCAGTCACACTGGGCTCTTACTATTCCTCATATATGACACTCCACGCATTTGTGCTGGCTATCTACTATGTCTAAAATGCAATCTCCACACACATCTGAGCCTTGGTTTCCTTCAAGACTCAGTTAAAATGCCACCTTCTACAGAGACATTTCTTGGTCTCCCCATCCAGTTCCTTCTCTCTAAAATTACTTTCATCTATTTACACTATATATCTCTCTTATGTAGAATTATTTGGGTGTTGTCTTCTCAGAACATGAGCTTCTTGAGAGCAAGCTTCATATTTTTGCCTTTCTTTCACTTAGCACAGTCCCTCAAATGTAGTGTAATATATACTTGGTGACTGACTGATGAAATTATAAGGTAGCTAGCCAATGACTAGCTGAAGGACAAACTACCCAACTCCTGGGGAAAAAAAGGTGATGGAATCAGGATGCAGACAAAACATAATCTTTGCATGGAAGAGAACAAAGAATTATCATATAGTAATTAAGTCTGGGGTGGATAGGTGGGAAATCAACCAAATCAGACTTTAGGAAAATCTTCTTAGCAGATGGGGAACTTTAGTTCATTGCTATGCACATAGGCTTGGTTTATGAACCTAAAGTAAGCTTATGGCAAGTCGTCCAGAAGGCTATTCATGAGCTTTGAGTATCCAGCACAACTTTCACTTGGTTTGTAAAGTCAGGAAGAATCACCTTTGTGAGTTCAAATTCAACCTCAGACACTTACTAGCTGTGTGTCCCTGGGCAAGTCACTTAACCCTGTCTGCCTCAGTTCCTCATAAAATGAACTAGAGAAGGAAATGGCAAACCATTCCACTATCTTTGCCAAGGAAACTCCAAATGGGATCACACAGAGTAGGATACAACTGAAATGAGCCAACTATAGTAACAGCATAAAGCTATTTGCTGATCCCTGGTTTCAAGAGTCTAGGAGTCAAAGTAAGTCTTGTAATCAACTGATGAGCTGAGCTGAGATTACTCATTAACAACAGCTCAGAATTCTACAGGACTTTATGGTTCACAAAGCACTTTGCTTACATATCTATAGATAGAGATCTATATAGATCTATAAAGAAAGAGAGAGAGAAGAATATGATCCTAATAATCATGTCAAGTAAGCAATCCAAAGACTAAGCTTCCCATTTAACAGATCAGAAAATTAAGGCTCAGAGAATTAAGTGGTTTGCCCAATTTGATTCAGATGGTAAATGGTAGAACTGAGATTTGAACCCAGGGCTCTGCCAAAGCCTTCCTTAACATTCTAGTGTCTTCCCTCCATTAATCATTTCCTATTTATCTCGTATACAGCTTGCTTCTATGTGTGTGTGTGTGTGCATATATATACATATATGTGTATGTATATGTTTGCATGTTATTTCCCCCATTAGATAGTAGTAAGGTCCTTGAGGACAAGAACTATCTCTACCCTCTTCTTGTATTCTCAGCAGTTAGCAAAGTGCCTGGCACATAGTAATCACTCAATACACCTTTAATGATTGACTCCCAAGTCCGGTGCTGTTTGCCCTATACGGTGCAGCCTCCTTGCCTGAATAAATATCAAACTAAACAAACATTAGAGTAAACAGAGGCCTTCCTGTTTGAATTCATTAGAAAGTGAAAGCATTTGCACTGCTTTGGGCACAGAGCCAATCAGTCATAGGGTGAGGACAGCCTTTTCAAGAAGTTGTACTTGGATGACCCTTCCCCTCCCTACAGAAAACCTACTGCCCGTGTGACCAGCATTGAAAGCATCTTTAAACCCAAAAAGCCTTGAGAGGAAGAGGATTAGGAAATGAACACAGCACTAACATCAAGTAATCAAAATACCAGCAGACTGGCTTCAGCTCCCTCAGGATGCACCTGGTTTGTGCAAATCCAAAGTGGAGTTCCCTGCTGGGAGTGCCACAGGTTATGTTTCCAATTTATGGTTCTAGCTATCATATCTAGCTATCCCTTTTGTCGAAAACACTAGTTCCTGATGACTCCTGATAAGCTGGACAATGACAGGTGGTGCAGTATAGTATTGGGAGTTCTGAATTTGCCATCAGAAGACCTGGGTTAAAAAAAAAAAAAAACACTTGAGTTGGGAGTCAGAGATCCTGGATTCAAATCCTGACTCCCTGAAAAGGTCACTTTAATTCTCAAGAACTCAGTTTTCTAATCTGTAAAATGAGGAAAGGTGGATGGCTAACTTCTCAAGCAGTTTCCCAGTTACAAATTCACTGATCGGAATGAATTCCATAATAGCTGACTTCTCAGATTAGGGTTTCATTTTATAGAATCAGAGGGTAGATGGTCTTTCTCTTTCATGAATATAACTTTTTTTAGAGAAGTCCACAAGAATTTTTTTAGCATAGGCCCTTCCTTGGTTAAGGGCTGAGAATACCAGTACAAGCAGAAAGTTCAGTCTCTGCCCTTTTCCCTAAGGGAGAAAGACAATACATGAGGGAGGAGGGGGATAACCCTGAGTTTTCCAAAGTCTCTCAGTCAACAAGCATTTTGTAAGTGCTTTGTCATCTTTCATATATTAATACTTGGTAGTTATATATAACAAACTGGAAACTTGGAGTATGGACTCAGGGACAGGATTCCATCTGCTGTGGACCAGCTAGCTACATTCAGAGACCAAAACTGATCGCCAGAGGATTGGCAAGTAGGAAAAATTTGGGGGGTCACAACAATTCATTAAACTAAGGCATGGAGAATCCAAATCTGTATCAGGAGACAACCCTCACATATGGAAATCTTGGATTCTTAAAAGTGATATGGCTTTCAAAGAAACTCAAAACTGATCAACTTATTTGTTGTTGCTTGTAATACTCTCAGCAACTCTTTAGTTTTATGAGGCTTAAGTGGAAGACTGGAGTGAGGAGAATTCCTTGAATCCCTCCAAAGATACCTATGCTAACTGGACATCATACTGTAATGACACAGCATATGGCATTGGAGAGATTTCCAAACAATAAAGCAACGTTAAAATGCAGTAAAACCTTAGTCCAAGTACTTGAGTGGGTTCTCAGAGGCCTCACATGCAATTAAGAGAATTTATTTGTCCCTTAACTACATCCCTGTTGCAATTGCTCTCCCATTTCAGGTTACTAAATTGAACATTAAAGTAAGAAGGGCAAACATACTGTAATGAGAACTTCTTGTGCTTCGAGCCACCAAGTACACAGAGTATCCATCCAACTTCTCTTAAGGGTAGACTTTGAACAGCCTGTTAAAATTTCTAGGGTCAAATAGATAGTGAAACTGAAGCTTGCCTAATCTATTAACCTAAGGTCTTAAAAAAAAAACCAAAAAACTGCCAAGTGCCAAGATTAGTTTTGCTGCTTTATTCACAAGTTACTCGTTTAAATATTTTCAAGTTAGAAAAAAAATCAGTCATATGAACATCTGTATCATCTGTATATAACAAATACAAATTTCAGAAATTACCAAAGAGCACTGTTAATCATTTCTTCCAACACAGTAAATTCTTAACAAAATAGGACAACTATGTTTTCTCCATGGCAAGTTAAACTGGCAGGTGCCTGAATAATTTGGAAATAAAAATACATAGTCCACTAGAAAGTGCTTCATTTGTCAGTCAGTATATCTGGTCAAATCACATTCCATGTTCACGGTGATGAGGATATCTCCCTACTAAATGAGACCTGTAACAGCTCTACTTCCCCCAAAACCAATGCTTCAAAAGATTTTTGACTTGAGTTATTGTAACCCAGGAGAAAGCTCTCTGGGTTTCTAAAGCATAGCTAAGCAACTGCTGTGCTGTTCCTGTGTTTCCCATAAGATTAGAAATTATCAACAATGGTACATTTGTATTAATGGGACCATCAGAAGATTGGAAAGTCTACTAACTGGTAATATTCAGTTCTTCCTCATAGTCAGAAAGATTGTCCTAAAAAACTTTCATTTCAGTCATGAAAGATTCCATTTTTTAATGTTTACTAATGAAAAAAGTCATTAACATCTGCATTTAAATTAACACTAGGGAAGACAGGTTTAGAATGTGCTTATACATTATGTGCTTCTATACACTTTATAGGCCAGTAGCGTCACGAACTTTGTTGAGCTAATACTGAGCAACTTAAAGTGACCATATTAGTTGGAACTTTGAAATTAATACTATAATCCCGGACAATTTTCAGTTCATCACCATTATCAGTAACCAACAAAAACAACTAATTCCTAAAGATTATTGCAAATACTACCTGAGTTTTACATGTGCAATTTTAAAATTATAGTGTTAAGCACCAAATTATGTTTGCAAAATCTACATCCAAATTAAAACTTTCATTTGAATCCCACTTTACTGCTACTGAAAAAGAAGATAATCTTGAAAGATCTAAAAAAACAAGCTGAGAAACATGATCCAATATGCCTTGGACATTTTAAATTCTCTCCTAAGTAAGATCTTTATTGGTAACCTCCCATCCCATAACAGTTCCAACACAAATACATGCCAGAGAAAGTAGATCAGCAGCTGAGTGAATGGTTCAAATCAGGCTGAAATTTTCTAACAAACATGATTCAATTCTTTAACCCAAAAGCTCCACTGTTCTAGAGCAAAAAGAAACTTTTTGCTTGACATCTACAGACATTTGGCAGGTTAGATATAACATTGACAACCATCCCCACAATGGAATAAAGCCACCTCTTTTGGTTGGTCCTTCCAGATCCAAGACTGCAACAAGAGAAAATGTACCTAATGGAAGAGAATTCTCAGAAGCAGAACGAAAGATCCTCCAAGCACCCTGCCTGCAAAGTGCATTATTGCAGTTGTCTAGATTCTTACAGATATCGATCAATATCACACTACTCAATAAATTGTTTCTTTTATTTATAATCCCAAGTGCTAAATTCAAGTTCAAGTATGGCCCAAACTCTTAAGATTATAATTATATACATATTTTAAAGATCTCCCCCCCCCATCCCCTGCAAATATGCAAGCTAAAAGGAAAAAGGGCAGTTACATGGAAGTATCAGTACTAGCAGCACACTCAATTGTTTAACAGGAAAATAATTCATATTTATTTTCTTGTCAAACCAGATAAGTCAGAAGTAACACTAATATTCCCAGAAATACAGGTCCTTGACTCAAGCAATATGTTGAAGTAAATTAAGGCAAGCCACACTAGTTGATATTAAGGCTTTCATAGGCATCAGGGATCAAACTTATTTGCCTAGGTGAAAAAAATCAGTGTTCAAAACCAGTAACTAGTTATTTCCAAAAAATATATTAGATGCAGAATTAAGTTTTACTGAGTACTTACAGCCCCAAATTACAAAACCAAATTAAAACTAAAACAGGCCCCAAAGTCTTGCAGTGTGATGGGTGGAAAAGAGAAGAGAACAACAAATTGTCCAAACCCTTCACTGCTACTTATCCACATCAGTGGCCAAGGGGTGCAACAGTCTGATAAATACCAAGGAAACAGGGAAAGCCAGTGTCAAGTCACACTAGAGGCCTAAAAGGGGATGGGGAACTTAAGTCCAAGATAGACAACTTAAACTTTCAGGGTATTTGTCTTCCTAAAGTTAGGAAAGAAAACTTTGGTTTCTCAAAATTTGTGTTCAGGTTTTGTCTCATAGCTCATTCAAAGGCAGTAGGTATTTCTGATCATGCCTAGGACAATGTGAGCTGAGTGGCAGTGCCCTTGTATCATCCAGTGGGCACATTCTCAGCTGTTGGTGCAGCAAACATCCCTTGCTATAGAAAGTTTTATTTTCATGAGAGAGAAGAACAGGGAAAGTATAAAGAGGAATGAAAAAAAAGTCAAACCACCCCAAAGAGAGTGAATGTTTTTCATGGTATATTAGGACTTACGGGAAAAATTTTTTAAGTACATGCAGTTCCACCTCAGACACCACATAAAAATTGCCTCTTAATTAGTGCTTTAATTTTTACACTCAGCACTAGATGGTGCTGATCTAGAGATAGGGGTTGCTTGATAACTGTCTCTTCGTACAGATGAAGACCATCTCCAAGGAAGCAGACTAGGTTGGCTATTTTGTCCCCAGTCCAGGCATCAGTCCTCAGGACTACTCAGCTGATTTGGGTCCTAGGTCCAAGCTCAGTCACTAACTTGTTATTTAAGGCAAGTCACCTCCTGGCTCCGGAGTCTGATTATTTGTAAAATGAAGAGGCTGAAACAGATCCTGTCTCAAGTCTTTCCCATTTTGATGATTTCCTTAATAGGGCGGACTCCCAGCATAGGAGCACCTTCAATGAATGAGTCTTCTATGACTTAGTAGATTCCAAAAGAAGAAGGCAGAGGTCAATTGATTTGTTCAGTTACATGGCTAAAAAGCCTCAGAAGGCAGTCTGAAAGTAGGTCTTCTCTTGACCTCAAGCTCAGCCCTCAGCATCCTGCTTCTTATTCCACAACTGATTTTCACTTCTCAATTCAAATCCTACAAATCCCCTTGAAACTGAAAAGCAAGTCACTCAATTTTAAACACTCAATTTCCTCCTTCAAGTGCTATTCAAGAAGAAAGCAAAAATGTAGAATTTTACCCTCCACATCATTTCCCCTTTATGTTGTCAGCAATAGCAAATGGAAGGTTTGGTCAAAGTAAAAGAGGCAAGCTGAATAACCCTGATAGCTGAAAGCAGGGAAAGACTGCTTCATTAAGTATTAAGTTAGATGGATCTTGAGAGGCCAAGACAGGAAATTATGCCTATTTAAAGTCTGTCAGAAGTTAGGAGATCTGCATGGAGTCAGAATTTGCTTGCATAATTATTCCACTATCTACTCTTGGGGAAGAAGGGAGGAAGGGTAGGGAAAAGGTTTTACAAATAAAGGTATTAAAGAGTCTTTGACATGAAGCCCTTAGCAAAAATGGGACTGGATGTCCCTTTACATTTTAAGGCATACATGCAGAAATCTATTTGCAAGTTTCTACACTCACATTTTTTAGGACCTAAAAGTAGAACATGTCATTACAAAACGTATTACAAGGACAACAGTCTAAATATTACAATACTGAATAGAACAGGGGTCCTTTAGTATGTTTTGTAAATCATGCATTAGTAATATTGAAAACTCCCTTCACAGCCTATTAAGTCTATGACAGTGAATCATGACTGAGAATTATCAAGTTTACAGGTATAGGAACATAACTTATGATCAAGTTATACTTAATTTTTAAACATAACTTAAATTTTTATATACCTGATGAAGAGTTCCAACAGTAATCTGGAAATGTAGGGAAAGAAACTACTAGTATATTTTATTCTATGTGACCCAAGAATCAAGCATTTTTTTACATTAACTCAAAATCCAAGCATTATTCAGGATGATATACTCAATTCAAATACTCTTTAAAAAAAAAAACATTCGTTAAATATTTGTTAAACGAGACTATGCTCTGACCTCAAATTGGGTTTCTTTTGTGCTTATGGAAACATACACAATCGAGACCACTGTCTTTAACTTGTTATGCTTATAACAGATTTTAGCCTAATCTATTAAGTTAAATACTTTTCAGCAGACATTTGTACATTGCTTTCCATTTATAACAGCTAAGTTCAAATATCACAGCTTAAACAAATAAATTTTATATCCAACATTTAAATCAACTTTGCAATAGGTGGAAGGAGAGATAGAAACTTATTCACTCCCCTTACAAAACATGTCAATTGAGTCTGAATTAAAATAAACCACTGTAACTGTGATATCATCCCTATACATTCTTGCTAAATCTTCTGGTAAGGTCAACATGGCAGAAAGCCTCTCCTGGTCCATCTCCCCATATTCGTTGCATCCAATGGCGTGCCTTATTAGATGAGTGGCAGCATTGTGATCAGGAACATGGATGCCTTTAGCTTTCCTTTGGAGTAACAGGCTTTGCATGTGGCCCAAATTAGCGGGCTTCTCAGTCAGTGCAGGTTTCTGCCTAGTAGCCTCCTCAAGGTGCTCCACTACAAGCCTAACTACATCCTCATTGCCCAGGAAGTCCCACAGTCCATCGGAGGCCATAACAAGGAACTTATCCTTACGTCTCAATTTGTGGTAAGTGATTTCTGGCTCTGCAGTCAAATAAGGCGGTGTATAGTAGTTAGGCGGAGTAAATTGATAAATATTCAAAGCTTCGGTATTAAAACCTCTCTGGAGGACACTTTGCTGCAGTTCTTTACTCCATTTTAACTGGACATCACCAAATGCCCTGGAAGGCATGAGGACGCCTAAGAGCCTATCATCCACAATTATAGTTCTCTCCTCAGATTCTGGATGTTCCTTCTTTAGCCTTAGGAGCTCGGCTTTGTTCCAAGCATTATGGTCTCGGGTAAGGGGCAGACAAGACCATGCCCCGTTTTCCTCCTGCACGCCAAGTATAGCACGACAGTCTCCAGCATTCGCCACATGCAGGTGAGCCCCATCAACATGAGCCATACAGGCTGTTGCACCAGAGAACGCCACCTGCAGGGAGAGGTTTCTCAATATTTCATCCTCCAAAGGAGCCTGAATTTCCAGAGAAATGTCAGAATCCAGTCTCTGAAAGGAATATGTTAAAGCTTCCTTTATGCTGAGTCCCATTTCCATATGCTGGTCAAGCAGCTCTTGCCAATAAACACGGAGATGGTCAAAGTGCACAGAAGTAACTTCCTTGTAAAGACTGTTCCCTGGGTGCTTATGCCACTTCAGGATAGGTCGGAGAGGCTTCATACTCTCCATGGCATCCTCCATCACCTCCAGAGTTTGATGAGACATCAAGGACACAGCAACATAATAGAAGAGCCTTTCACTTACCGCCTGTGCACAAGCAGGGCCCCCATGTCCATCAAAGACACCAAACATCATTCCTTTAGAGTGAAGGCAAGTTGCTATACTTCCACGGTCTTCAACAGGAGAGTTGGCTGCCAACTGGTTACTTTCAAACTTTAACACTGAATTAGGGAGTTTGTTCTCATACTGGAGAATTTTATGTGATGATTCACCAGCTCTCAAGACTTCATTTATCTGGGCAGGTGTGATCTGCAAATGAAAGTCATCTTCTTCAGTGGAAGTGTGTCTGAAGGCTTTTTGCAGAAAAAAGACATTATTGTGTGGTTCACAATCTACTGCTGTTGATTTAAATAGCCTTTTAGAAAAAACCTTCCATTTCAACTTATTCCTGTTTTGGACACTTCTTGAATACAAATGTCCTTTGCCTTGTAAGGTGGCAATGCTGTTTCTGGCTGAATTTAAAATCCAACAGGTCACAGTATTAGTCATTATGAAATTAAACTGGATGGGGCTATTCCTTCAGGAGAATCAGATTTTTTTAAACCTGAAAATTAAAAATAAATAAATAAACATTCAAAGCTTAATGAAGACTTAATTCTTTAAATATGACATGTAAATATATACTGAAACTATTTCACTGTTTAATAGAATTCAATGCTGGTTTTATAATCAGAAGACCAGGATTCAAGTTCCTGCTCCAAAACTGTCCACCAGTGGGACCCAGGCCCAGCTAAAGTGGCACAGTGAATACAATGCTGGGCCTGGAGTCAGGAGGACCTGAGTTTAACTGCTCAGACACTTACTAGTTGCAAGACCCTGGGCAGGTCACTTCACTGTTGTTTCCCTCAATTTCCTCAGCTGTCAAATGAGTTAGAGAAAATAGCAAACCAATCCAGTAACTCTGCCAAAAAAAACCCAAATGGGGTCACAAGAGTTGGGAAACTCTCAACAAAGATGAAAGGGCTGAATAAGGTGACCTCTTAGGTCCCTTCCAGGGCTAAAAGATGATGAAATGAATCCCTATCTTAAATCCTAATATCCCTAACTCAATATATATATTTAAACTTGTATGAAGGAAAAGACAAAACAAGACTTGGAAACCACAGTCATTAAAGATGAGTAAAGCTATCCCATCCTCCCAACTCAAATGCACAAAATACTGGAAAAATTTGTCCCTTGCTCCAAACTAAAAGGACCCAAGCTTCTGAAACAAACAAAAACCACCAAGTCCAAGTTTATTACTCCTGGACTCCAATGGGCAGGCCTCGGGTTACTGGGGCAACTCCAAAAACTGGGTCAATGCCCTGGAAGGTCAAGCTCGGCTCTAGGTAAAGCTGACTTACCCCTGGTCACCACACTCATCCCCTCGGGGCGGGCAGCTCCCTCCTGGGGATCAGCAGCCACACCCCAAGGCGGGCCCCAGGGGTCACCAAGCCGCAGGACCGAGGTCCTTCTGGTGCTCCGCAGGGTCTGAAGGAGAAGGACAATCAGGGGGAGTCTCCAGACGCCCGACTATGGGGGATCCCTCGAGGCTTTGGGCCTCGGTGCTTTCATCTGCAAAATGGATAGATGGGCCTGGCCTGCAGGCCGGTTTGAGCCAAGGGGGCATTTTATGCCGGCAGCACCCCCGGCTCCCAAGGGCGCCGCCTGTGGGGGGGTCCGAGGGCTCGGCCCCTTCGGCCCCGGGGGGCTGGGGAAGGGGGGCAGATGATGGTGAGGATGGGGGTGGTGGCTCGCACGGGCTCAGCCCGGCCTGGGCTGCGGGGA
Organism: Bettongia penicillata ogilbyi; assembly: GCA_023548195.1. Taxonomy (NCBI): domain Eukaryota; kingdom Metazoa; phylum Chordata; class Mammalia; order Diprotodontia; family Potoroidae; genus Bettongia; species Bettongia penicillata. The sequence continues at coordinate 2,058,116 of JAJHZJ010000373.1, read as the reverse complement.
GGGCTGGGCCGGACCCCGACTCTGACGCTGCCAGCGCACCCCGGGCAAGTCCGCCCCGGGCCTCAGTTTCCCCGGCTGTAAGATGGGAGGGGCGCCCCGGGCGCTTACCGCGGAGGGCGCAGCGCCGGGCGGAGCCTCGGTCGTGGGGAGCCCAGCCCGGCGGCCCCGCCCCCCGCCCCGCGGGAAGCCCCAGGCTCCGCTGCCTTGGCCGCGCGGGCCGCCAGAGGAGGGGACGCGGGAAGCCCCGGGTGCGGGCGCTGCTGCTGCGGAGGCGGAGGCCAGGCGGAGGAGCCTCCGCCCTCCTGCCCTCTGCCCCCGCCCTCCCTCCGTCTGCACCCCCGCCCCCTCCGCGCGTCCCCCGGCCGCACCTGAGCTCGCGGCGCCGCAGTCGCGGTCGCGTCTCCCCTCGGGATTCCCGGCTTCTCCTCCGCACCCAGCGCTCCAAGTGTCCCGGCTCGCGGCAGAAAAGAGCTGGCGAACCGCAACGCCCACCCCCTGGCTCTCCCACTCGTCCGCTGCCATTGGTCGAGCGGAGCGGCTCCGCCGGTGACGGACGGGGGCGGGGCCCAATGGGAAGGGCCGGCTGAGGGTGGCCGGAGGCTTCGTTCCCTCGCCTCACCCCTCTCGCCCCGCCTACCCTGGGCGGGGGCGGGGCGGGGCGGGGGCGCGACCATTAACCCCTTCCCCGCCCCATCCCGGCCCGGATGCGGGCCGCCTAGGAGGCCTGGAAAACACTGAATATTGAAAGAAATCAGTCTGTGACCCCGAGGGCTTACCTCTCAAAAGCTTTTCTCTTCACCACTTAATTTCCCACTACGTTTCCTGTCTTCTCTTTGGGTTGGTTTTTTGTTTTCGGTAGAATGCACAGACAGGGTGTAATCTCATGGAAATGGTTGACTTGGAGCATGGGCACCTGTGTGCCCCCCCACTTCAGTCCGGTCCGGTGTGTTGGGCATGACGTCACCTTCCCCGGGTTGGGGTCCTCTTAGAGAGGGGCGGACAGGCCATCGACGATCAGCAGGGGGCCCGCTGGAGTCCCACGTGGGCAGTGCTAGCTGGGCGGTGCAGCGCCTGCCTTCTGTCCTTCCGTCCTTCTTTCCTTCCTTCCTTCCTAACTTCCTTCCTCCGTCCTTCCTTCCTTCTTCCTCCGCCCTTCCTTCCTTCCTTCCTTCTTTCCTTCCTCTGTCCTTCCTTCCTAACTTCCTTCCATCCTTCCTTCCTGCTTCCTTCCTAACTTCCTTCCTTCTTTCCTTCCCTCCTTCTTTCTTTCCATCCTTCCTTCCTAACTTTTCTCCTTCCTTCCTTCTTTCCTTCCCTCCTTTCTTTCCATCCTTCCTTCCTAACTTTTCTCCTTCCTTCCCTCCTTTCCTTCCTTCCCTTCTTCCTTCATAATTTCCTTCTTTTCCTTTCTTCCTTCTTTCTTTCCTTCCATCCTCCTTTCCTTCCTTCCTTCCCGCCTTCCTCCGTCCTTCCTTTCTTCCTCCGTCCTTCCTTCCTTCCTCCGTCCTTCCTTCCGAACTTTCTTCCTTTCTTCTTTCCTTCCCTCCTTTTCATCCTTCCTAACTTTTCTCCTTCCTTCCTTCCCTTCTTCTTTCCTTCCTTCCTTCCTTTCTTCCTTCCTAATTTCCTTCTTTCCTTTCTTCCTTCTTTCCTTCCATCCTCCTTTCCTTTATTCCTTCCTTTCCTCCTTCCTTCTTTCCTTTCCTCCTTCCCTCCATCCTTCCTTCCTTCCTTCTTTCCTTCCTCCATCCTTCCTTCCTTACTTCCTTCCATCCTTCCTTCCTCCTTCCTTCCTAACTTTCTTCCTTCCTTCTTTCCTTCCCTCCTTCTTTCTTTCCATCTTTCCTTCCTAACTTTTCTCCTTCCTTCCTTCCCACCTTTCCTTCCTTCCTTCCCTTCTTCCTTCCTAATTTCCTTCTTTCCTTTCTTCCTTCCTTCTTTCCTTCCATCCTCCTTTCCTTTCTTCCTTCCTTCCCTCCTTCCTTCCTTCCTTTCTTCATTCCTAACTTCTTTCCCTCAACAGTGGATGCTGTGCCCAAAGGAATGTAATTTTTGATCACTGAAACCTCACAGGATACCATGGGGTTGGTGAACGAGATTTCTTTTTTAAGGACCGTGCCTTGAACCCAGATCTCTATGATTCATTGATGGGCGAACCCTGGGTCCCAGCTCAAGCCTCCTTTGATTATTGTTTGGGCCCTGATTAGCTCAGAGTGATTGTAAATAGCCATTGTTTCTGTCTTGATCAGAAACCCTCCCCTCCCTGATTGATTTTTTTTTTAACTAGGTAAAAGAGGTCATTCTTTGCCTGGTTCTTATCTAACCTTAATCACTGAATGATTATTGCCTCTGTCAAACAGAGACCTGAGAAAGGCTAAACTTAAAAGGCCAGGCATCCCACCGCATCCAGGGTCATCTCCCCTTGTCCTGAGTCGCTGATGCCCCTGGACCCAGATGGCTCCTGGGGAGAAAGTGGGGCTGGTGACTTGGCACAGCCCTCTCTCCCTTCAGTCTAATCCACTTGCAAGTCATGCCATCACCTTCCCAATGTCGTGGTCCTCAAGGACGAAGAACCAGCAACAGCTACAAGCTTCCACCGAGGTAAAAACTGAGTCAAGGGGTCTGGATAAAAGCTCAGAGAACAATATGATATAGCCACCCTGGTCATATTCTGTCCATTAGAGCTATTCCTTCCTGCTATGTAAATAGCCTAATATTTAAAGCCTTAACCTAGCTTCCCAAGTCACATAATTCCAGGCCTCTCTAGCTGTGCCCCAGCACAGAGACTTGCTGCTCTCAATCTAGGAGATGAAATAAAATTACTTTGGAGCTCTGTGTCCAGTTTCTTGAGTGGATTCTCTGTATCTTCCTCCAAGATTCATATTATTATACCTATTATGTAATTCACAGTAGCTTTATTGCACATAGGACAAAATAAAAAAGAAATTCCGCATAATTTCCAAAGGAAATCCGATATAGGAATCCTGACTATCTCCACCAGAATACAGATAGTCATTGATACCTATCTTTCTCTATCATTCCTACTTAGTTCCCTCCCCAGGCTTCCTGACTCACACACACACACACACACACACACACACACACACACACACACACACAGAGAGTTCACAAAGGATCCTGGGGAAGGGGTTTCGGCTTTCTTTTCTCATTCCCAAGTCAGATTGTAAACCGAATTCATTAGCAGTTTATGGCTCTTGCTGATTTGGGATAAACAGACTGCAGCATCCCCATCTTGCAACCTTCTGCTCAGACTTGATGATTTATGCTTCTGGATCCCATGGAAATCAGACTGGCAAGAGAGAGATGCTAAATATAACCATCATCCCTTTTATCTTGTACTCCTCATCACAAAGGAGATCAGCCTGACCCAGGGGTTTAGGAAAAGCCTACTTCATACACATAGTAAAGCAACACTTAATAAATGCTTGGTCTCTGACTGACTTAAAAGGATCTCAGAATCTGTACTCCTCTTCCAGTCATCAGCTTATGGGATCATCATAGAGGAAGTACCCCTGAGTGGGGTAGGTAACTTTCCCTTCCCTACTTTTCAGCTCCTTTTCTGGGTATTGTCTTCCCCCAATACACTGTAAGTTCTTTGATTGTCTTTCTTTTTCCTTATATTTTTATCACCATCATTTAGCACAGTGCCTAAGAGCACATGCTGTTCAATCATTTCAGTTGTGTCTAATTTTTCATGACCTATTTGGGATTTTCTTGACAAAGATACTGGAGTGGTTTGCCATTTCCTTCTCCATTTCATTTTACAGAGGAGAAACTTAGGCAAACAAGACTGAATGACTTGCCCAGTGCATACAGCTAAAGAGTATCTGAGGCTGCATTTGAACTCAGGCCTCCATGGTTCTATCCACTGCAACACCCTCCAGGTACATAGTAAATGTGTTGCCTGCCTCTCAGTGACAAAGCAGAATCCTTGCCAAGCTACTATCATGTACCCCAAACCTCCCTGGACCTGGTCATCACTTTCTCCTTCCCTTACATTCAGTTCTTGTTCAGTCATTTCAGACTCTTCATGACCCAATCTGGAGTTTTCTTGGCAGAGATACTAGAATGGTTAGCCATTACCTTCTCCAGCTCATTTTATAGATGAGGAAACTGAGGCACATATGGTTAAAGGACTGGACCAGGGTCATATAGCTATGAAGTGTCTGAGGCCAAATTAAAGCTCAGGGAGATGTCTTCCTGACTTCAGTGCAGACACTCTATCCACTACCCCACCTAGCTGCCCCTACTTCTACCACTTTCAATTTCACTTCTGGAACAATTGATTATATGGGGCTATTACTTAGTTATCAAACAGTTATAGTGTATTTGTGTATCTTATCTTCTTATTAAATTAGAAGTTCTCAAGCACAGGAAATATTTTCATTATTTTAGTAACTCCCTGTAATGGCAATCAAATTAGGATCTTTTGTTATTTTTGTTTTACTAAAAGTGCCTCTGATGCAGTAATGTGACTGGGGAGGATATTTCCTGCCCGTTGATGGGCCTACCCATTGTGGGAAGCTTGATTAAGGGAGTTATTTTATTAGAGGATCCCAAGAACCTTTTGTTTTTTCTATTGAGTCACTGGATCACAAGATTATACCCCTCTGGCTCTAAAAACTACATAAGTACTCTGAGGATGAGGTTTTTATTTTGGGTTTTTGTAACAAGGTTTGAGCGCCAGATGAGGACTCTGGAAAACTGCTAAGGAGCACCTGGCTTTGAGAAGCCAGATGGTCAGTACTTCCCTGGCCAGTAACAATGGTCAGACAGCAGGGGTCCAATTGTCTGTTGAATTCAGGCAGAGGAAGCCATGTCTGTTGATCTTTTGATTTCTCTGTATTTTCTTTGAAATTCAAGGTGCTGACTCCTGAACTAACTGAATGATATGTGTACTTGGTTAAAGGAATGACACATGTCCTTGATTAAAGTGATCGTTAACCCCTTGAAAGTTGCTTTCCTTTTATGAATGCAGATCTAAGAACCTGTGATAGCAGGCCCCCCATGTATGTTGGGGTGCTTACTGATACATTCTCCCTAATCCAATTAGTAAATGATTGTTGAATGGAATTGGTGAATTGCTTCTGAGTCTCTTCAATAAACACACCCTCCTGATGGGTTAGAAAATGTAGGAAGGAGAAATCTCAACTGTTCTGTCCCTTCTCTGTGAACTTGGGTATTCCCAAGCTCTCTGGGGTCCCATTTCCTCCCTCAAAAACAGCCTTTTTTTAACTTCCTTACTACCATAGCTCAGGAGAACAAGTTTCATCCCCTTAATCTGTTGCTTCTAAGTAACCTGAGACAGAATAGAAAAGAGACCTAGATTTGGAGTGAGAGAGCCTGGTTCCAACCAGGTAACCTACTAGCCATGTGACCTTGAGCAAATCACTTCCTTTGTGGACTTTTACCCCAGAGACAGAAGAATACGGGCAGCAAGCATCAGCATTAGTTTCACATACTGGAGGACTTTCATGTGAAAGATAAATTAAATTTGTTCTCCTTCACCCTAGGGTAGAAATTTCAGAGAAAATAAAAAGCCCTAACTATCAGAGCTGTACAGAATTGTAATGAGCTCTTTGGGGACATGGTAGGTTCCTGCTCACTGCAGAAATTTAGCAATAGCAAAGACTCAGAAGACAATTCACATGATTTCTATTACATGCCTGGTCAGAAGGTCATTCAACCTTTATTTACAGACTTCCAGAGAAACCTACTACATCTGAGGTATCAAACTCTCAGCTCTCAAAATTCTCAAGTATAGCCTAAACCAAATTAAAATGGAAATGGGAAATGTCTAATAAAATAAAGAAAAATATAATCCAACATAGATAAGATGTGGTTTTCTAAGTCTATATACAGTAACGAGAATCCAATTCTCTTTGATCTGACTCCACATTAACTCCCAAGGCAGTCCATTCTTATCTGGGATAATTCTAATTATTACAAAAGCTTTCTTTCCATTAATTCCAGTTTATAGGTTCTTTGCAATCTCTACCAGTTGTTCTTAGTTCTGATTTCTGAGGGCCAGGAAGTCTAATAATTCTTGCACATGATAACCCTTCAAAGGCTTCTAAATCATATAATTTATATGTATAATTTATCCAAGTAACTGACAAAAATTGTTAAATAACATAGTCAAAGACAGCTCCCTGGAACCCTCCACTAGAGACCCCTTCTACTTCTTACGAATGGTCTTTGGATTTGGTCATTTAACCATGCCTGAAGCTACATCATAACCTGAACAACTCTATTGCTGCCTCTTCCTCCTTCCGTCTTCTTCTTCCTCTATCCTCTCCCTCTCCCTTTCCTTCTCCCTTTCTCTCCAGTCCCTTTTGTCCTATCTATGTTTTTTTTCCCTTTTTAGAAGAAGAAAAAACAGAAATTGAAGCAGAAGTATGCTAGAACCAGTTCACACCTTTTCAAATATGAGCGTTTACACCTTGAAAATTAGCAATCAGGGCTTGATTTATTATTTTGTTGATTGTCTGTGTTGACTGTCTGAAAGTGATGGCAAAATGTTCTTAATTCAGGTTAAACTTAAAAGTGTGCCCTGGATACATTTTTTTTGCTTTAGAAAACTGGTTGTTAAACATTTGCCAGCACACTCCTGAGCTGAGGACTCTATGCCAGGTTGAAGGGAATTGCTCCAATGCCTTGGGGAGGTTCAGGAAGATTTTGGATTAAGACAGTTGTTGCTTGCCACCCTTAGAAAGTCTGGGGACAAAAATCAAGGCCTCTGGGGAAACTACATCACAAACCTGGAGGGTAAAATTTAATCCCTGACTCTCTGCCTTCATTCCTCTCAGGTCCCCAATTTGTTCCCCAACCTCCTTGATCCTGTTTTTTTTTTTATCTTGGTTTCATGTAATGGATTGAACACTTCTATTTTAGTAAAATCACCAAATTAGAAGCCTGAGTTATTTTAGAGGCATGATGATGAATCAGAAACCCACAAACAAGGGGAGACTGCAGGCTGTTTTCTAAGTGACCTTAAATGGCATTCTGGAGGTATAGTAATGACTCTGAGAAGCCCACCTGCCTATTGAATTGACCTCATGGAGCGAGAGAGAAACAAAGGGCAGGAATGAAAGAACAGACGCATAAAAGTAGATTTTTCTGAAAACCTTCTCCACTCTTCTTTGTCACTGAGAGGGGCAACCCTCACCTGGTTGAGCGCAAGCCTTTTGGACAGTGAAATAACCTTTATATTATCTCAGGCAGCTAGGTGGTGCAGTGGATAGAGTAAACGGCTTGGAGTCAGGAAGGCACATCTGTTCAAATCTGGCCTCAGACACTTATACCTGTGCGACTCTGAGCAAGTCATTTAGCCCTGTTTGCCTCAGTTCCTCATCTGTTAAATGAGCTGGAGAAGGAAATGGCAAACCACTCCAGTATCTCTGCCAAGAAAACCCCAAGCGGAGTCACAGAGAGTCAGACACAACTGAAAAACAAAATGTTTTTTCTGGCTCTCTGAATGAATGAAGGGACCTTGAAGTCAAGATGGCCCAGGATGCTGCTTATTAAGGATAAGATACTAACGTGTATCCAGCACAGAAATTCCACTTCCAAGAAGCAGTTTGTAGGTTAAATCATGAACCTCTTTATGGACCTCTGATAGTGAAAATGCATAGTATGGGCAGCGAGGCAGAGCAGTGCATAGAACACTTGGGTTTGGAATCAAGAAAATTCATTTTGAATGAGCTGGATCAGAGTGTTTTTCTTTTGGAAAGGGGAAGAAAAAGGGATACACATTTATTAAGCACCTACTGTGTTCCAGGAACAGTGCTAAGCAATTTACAAACATGATGTCATTTGATTCTCACAAAAACCCTGGGAGGTAGCTACTATTATCAGCCCATTTTACAAAACTTCTGAATTCAAATCCAGCTTCAGACTTTTACTAGCTAGGTTATCCTGAGCAAGTCACTTAACCCTGTTTGCCTCAGTTCCTTCTCCGTAAAATGAGCTGGAGGAGATGGCAAACCATTCCATCATCTCTGCCAAGAAAACCCCTAATGGGGTCACAAGGAGTTAGACACGATTGCAATGACTCAGAAACAACATGGTAGAGAGAGAGAGCCAGTACATGAGAGGACTGTTGCCCTGAAATGGATTCTCCAATTTTTTTCCATCACAATTGTATACTTCTCCAGGTCCTAGTCTGTGAATGCAGGCACACTGCACTAAAATGAAAGCTTGTCAACAAGCTGTCCTGGTTTTATCCCTTGTTGCCCCTGCCCTCATGTTCTAGTGCCCAAGTCTCTCTTTAAGCTCCCTCTTGTGTGAATCAAAATGAATTTATTTATTAAAAGCTTGCTACTACAGAAAACACTATACTAAGTGCTAAGAGACACCAAAACAAAGGCCTGTTGCTTTAGGCATTTACAAACCTGTTGTACTCTTCTGATGCCTCTTTCAACTCATAAAAAGACTTAAACTCATTAGTTAGAAGGAGTGGAAGAACATAATCTCTGAAATCCCTTTTAGCTCTAAATACTAAATATATTCCTATATTCTAAAGTCTCTTCCAACTCTGATATTCTATGCTTCTATTTTCCAACATTCGGTATCCTAAGGTCTCTTTTGGCTTTAATATTCAAGGTTTTAAGTGATGGCAAGTCCTTTCTTTGAGATGATTTTAGGAGACCTCACACTGGACTTGAATCCTATCTGAGGCCAGATAAATGGACAAAATGACCTTAACTGGGTCATTTCCAGTCCAAGAAAAATAAGACTTATCCAAAGGAAAGCTATAAGGCTGTGGAAATTTAAGTAGAGGTGAATCAACTTGCTGGGACTGGAGAGTACCCCACTCCCAGTGTTATGTGATCAACTGTAAGGTCAAGCAAAGTATAATCTACTATAAGTGCCTCTGATTGAATAATGTGATTAAAGAAGACCGTCCCCATCCATTGATGGGTCTACCCATTGCGGGATGCTTGATTAGGGGAGTTGTTTTGTAGGAGGGTCCCAAGTACCTTTTGTTTATTCTATTGAGGCCCTGGGTCACAGGCTCATGCCCTTCTGCTCTAAAAAGTATTTGTATTACTCTGAGGGTGAGGTTTTACTTTGGAGCTTACTGACTGGAAGTATTTCTTTGGCCAGATAAGACTCTACGAAACTGCTAAGGAGCACCTCCCAGCTTTGAAAACCCAGATGTTGCTGCTTCCCTCTCTGGTTTCCACGTATGTATATTAATGGTCAGACATATGGAAGCATGTCTGTCGATTTTGATTTCTCTGAAATTTTAATTTTGATTTTCTCTGATACCTATGCTTGATTACAGTGAGTGTTAACCCCTCAAAATTTGCCTTTCCGTTTAGAGAAGCAAGTCAAAGAACTTGTGAAAGCAGACCCCCCATGTGTATGGCAAGGTGCTTACTGATACATCAACCCTCATGTTGTGCTCCAGATAAGGTTTTTAGACACTCACCTACTCACAACCACACACTCCTACTTCTTTCAGGAAGTTGCACCAATGAGTCAGGGCTTTTAAAGTCATTCTTCCTGACCTCAAATTGGCAGATTTTACACCAAAACTAAAAATGATTCTAGGAGGTTCTAAAATAACATGTGCAGGAAGACAGAAAGGCATAAATGTATTTTTCAAATTATTCATCTGGGCCAAAAAAGTTTTGACAACCAGGCAGTGCTTGATAATGGATATACTGTATACCTTTCAGGTATGTTTTCACTCATAAAGAAACCAGATGTTTTGAAAGGATCTCTGTTATATGTCAACTGTTCTCATTGTATTAGAAACCCAGTAAAACTTGAGTCCAGATCTAACCTCAGACACCTACTGATTGTGTGAACCTGGGCAAGTCACTTAACCTCTGTTTTCCTCAGTTTTCTCAACTGTAAAATGGGAGATGGTAATAGTAGCTACCTCACAGGGTTTTTGCGAGGCTCTAATGAAATCATTTTGTAAATTGCTTAGCACTGTTCCTGGAACATAGTAGGTGCTTAATAAATGTCTACATATCTGAGACTTACATTTTTCCTAGCAACCTTATTTCTAATCCAACTTGACATTTTGCATGATGTAGCCTGCTTATAAGTTGAATAAGTGACAATATACTTAAACCAATCAGTTATTCTACCATGAACTGAGTACAATTCCTAATTCATCTACTTACTATCTATATGAGCTTGGACAAATTAATCAAACTCTGCAAAAGAAAAACACACAAATCCAAATAACATGGAATTTATATCCTCAAAATACCAATCAATTCATTTCAACAGCATTTCTCATGTATTGTGAGGACCTAGAAGTATAGTAGGACTCCACTTTAAATTTATTTATTTAACCTTTGCATCAGAGGCACTCAAATAAGAGGAAAAGGTCCTGTACATTTGAGAGAGTTCTAATCTGTCTGGCTTTTTCCCCCAAACAGAAAATCTAGGAACTGCACCATATGAAACCACTCGATGTGTTGTTACTCATCAAAGATATTAATTCTAATATTATACCCTACAATTTAGGCTTGTAAAATAATACACTAACAAATAAAACCTAAAATATTATATTTAGTGGCTAGTCTGCTCTACACCCCAAATAGGGTCCATTCCTAGAATTTTTGGACAATATGGAACTCTCTGAAACTGAAGCAAATATGTGTATATTCTGTTAGAGTCTTGCTCTAATGCTCATCATGGCAATGAGGCAATGTGGCTCTCAAAAGCTATGCCAATAGAGCATAAACTTTGGCAGGATGTAGCAGACTTTGTAGATGGGCCCTTATTAAGAAACTGTGTTATTTGTCCAAGAACCAGCCTAACTTTGGAGAGGTCCATTTTCAGGAATATGGCCACCTAGTGATAAATTTCTTAACAGAAATCTATAAAACATTTGAAGAGAGGTGTTGAGCTTTATCAGAGAAAGATGATAGAATGCCAAAGCTGAAAAGGACCTTAGAAATAATCTAGTCCAACTCCCTCATTTTACAGAGTTTGATTAATTTGTCCAAGGTCATATAGACAGTAAGTAGATGAACCAGTAATTATACTCAGATCATGGTAGAATAACTGATTTGTTTAAGTATATTGTCACTTTACTTATTCAACTTATAAGCAGACTATATCATGCAAAATGTCAAGTTGGATTAGAAATAAGGTTGCTATGAAAAATATAAGTCTCAGATATGTAGACAATCCCACTCTAATGGCAGAAAGTAGAGAGGAATTAAGAATCTTCTTGACAAGGGTAAAAGAGGAGAGTGCAAAAGCTAGCTTGAAGCATAATATAAAAAAAAAAAAACTTAGATCTTGGCAAGTGGTCCCATTACTTCCTGGCAAAGAGAGAGAAGAAATTGGATCAGTAGCAGTTTTTATATTCTTGGGCTCAAAGATCACTGCAGACAGCAATTGCATCCATGAAAATTAGAAGATGCTTCTCCTTGGAAGGAAAGCTATAGCAAATCTGAATAGCATATTAAAAAGCAGAGACATCGTCTAGATGACAAAGATCTGCATAAGCAAAGCTATGGTTTTTCCAGTAGTAATATATGGCTATGAGAGTTGGATTATAAGGAAAGCCGAGTGCCACAGAATCCACACTTTCTAATTGTGTTATTGAAGAGGACTTTTGGGAGTTCCTTGAAGAAGGAGATCCAGTTGGTCAATATGTAAAGAAATTACTTCAGTGTTTTCACCGGAAGGTCAAATAGTGAAGCTGAAAAGACCCTGGTGTTGGGAAAGAGTCTGAATCTGGAACAAGTTAACAGCAATAACATGGGGATTAGTCAAGGTGTCTTGTCATCTTGTGTGTGTGTGTGTGTGTGTGAGAGAGAGAGAGAGAGAGAGAGAGAGAGAGAGAGAGAGAGAGAGAGAGAGAGAGAGAGCACGAGAGCACTCAGGATTTCTAAAAGCTGCTGTGAGAATCTCTACAACCACAGAGAAACTGAGATATCCCCCAGTCAGGTGTATAGAGGAAAGAGGAAAATTGATCTGGAGATGGTTAAACCACCTGAGTCTCTCTACTATTATGTCAAAAATATCAAGGTTGAAGTGTTGGGGGAGCAGGCCTTCAATCTCAGGAAGTATAGAAGGTAGTATCCTTGAGAAATAGGGTGGTAATGCTGAGGTTTGAGAAGGGGGGATTCAGGTACCCCCACAAGGACCAGAGTATGAGAGAGGGTCATCTGGAAATGAATTCATGGACTCAAGCATTCTTCAAATCAAGATGTCAAAGGTTTATTATAATGCAAATATATAATGGCTCCTTAAGAACTTTCATTCCTTAAGGAACTTGCAACTTTATAGGAATGATGCTAAAACTTATATAGAAAAAGTAGTGGATTACCTGGTAGATATGCTAATTAGATTATAACATATAACCTTGGTCACTGGTGTCACTCACCACTGGAAACCAGGGGAAGGGACTTCTCAGGGGTGTATTTTTGGTCTGTTACATCTGTTGAAGTTCATAGCTTGACCTCTGGATTGAATATGATAACTTTGGGAATCAATACATGATAATTCTGTGGGTACAATATATTCCTGTTTTTACAAGAGAATTTCTTCAGAGGTCAGTTTGTTCTTATGATGGGGAAAGAAAGATAATTTGTCTTACTGGGGCTCACACAAGAGTAATTGCTAGACATAGTGTCCTTGGACTAGGAAGAAAATTGTCAAGGACAATGTTGGAAGCTAGGGAGAAGTGTGATCTTGGAACTGGGGTCAAAGCACAACCACCCAAGCACCCCATCAGTAACACTATTTACTGATTAATTTAGCTACTTTTTCATTTGCCAATCCATTGGCTTATAAGCTTCTTGAGGGCGGGACTGTCTTTTGCTCTTTTTGTATCCCCAGTTCTTAGCACAGTGTCTGAACTGGGCACTTCATAAATGTTTGCTGATTGTGATTTATTGATTGCTGTGCTATAAGTAAATATATTTTACCTTAATATGATATCATATGATACTCTGGCTGATTAGGGTCTTCCAGCACAGAGCAGGAGTTTAAATAATGAACACAAATAGGCTCTACCAACTTGAATGTGACCTTAGAGGAAGGGAAGGGAAAAAGCATTAATTAAATACATACTTTGTGCAGGCACTTTTGATGAATGCAAATACTTAGCTTGGAAAGGATAAGTCTATGATCAGTCCAGCACTGTACCACACATTACTTTTGTAACTCTCACATCTTTTCTGTCTCTTTTCCTTATAATCATATAGTCTATTAAATCCAATGTTTGCTGAGAGGGTGCATCCATGGAGTTTTATTCCTTTTAGGTAAATGGAAAACAGTGTTGGTGATGAGAAGGTAATGCATGCATAAGTCTTCAGCAGTAAATGACCATGGCTGTTGCTGTTTCCAACTCCATTCCTCCCTAGGACTCCCTGCCAAGTCTGGTAGTCTAAGCCTACTCTAGCATTAAAGCCACCTAGAATTATAAGCTTGTCTTCTTTTGGCACATTGATGATAAGGTTCTCTAGGTCTCCATAAAATTTTTCTTTGACTTCATCAGTGCTCATCATGGTGGGAGCATAGGCCCTAATGATGGTGGCATGACATTTTCCTATAAGTGGTAATCGCATTGACATGAGCCTGTCATCCACTCCTTTTGGTAAGCATACTAGCTTGTTGACTGGATTAGTTTTGATTGTGAAACCTGTGCGAGCTTCACAGTGCTCCCCTTCACTGCTACCACTCCAGAAAAATGTGTATCCAGCTCCAGCTTCAGTAAGCTGGCCTTCATTTGCCATGTGCCAATGGTAAGTAGAATCATCTGTGCAGATGTTTTTGTAAATTTTGTACATTTTTTTGTGTTTTGACCACAGAGTGAGTGCCTGACAACTCCAGGAGAAATGCCAGGAGCAGAACAGAGGTCTATACGCAACATCTGTAGATCTAACCAAGACCTTTGACACTGTTAGTCGTGAGGGCTTATGGAAAATTATGTCAAAATTTGGTTGCCCAGAGAAGTTCATCAGTATTGTATGTCAATTTCATCATGGCATATTTGCCTGGGTTCTGGATAGGGGGTCAACGCTCTCATGACTTCCCAGTCACCAGTGGAGTGAAACAGGACTGACTGTATGCTTGCTCCCATGCTTTTTAGAATGATGTCTTCAGCCGTGTTGTCAAGTGCTTTCAATGAGATTGAACAAGGCATCAAGGTCAGCTACTGTACTGATGGTAAATTCTTCAATTTGAAAAGGATACAAGCCAAGACCAAAGTGGAGGGTGTGTTGGTGCACAATTTTCTGTTTGCAGATTGTGCACTGGATGCAGCCTCTGAAGCTGAGTTGCAACAAAGTATGAATCAATCCTCTGCTGCCTGTGCTAATTCTGGCCTAATAAACAACACCAAGAAAACACAGGTGCTCCATCAACCACCACCACACCATCCACACATGGAACCATTGGTTACAACAAATGGAGAAGTTTTGAATGCTGTGGATAAGTTCTTTTACCTTAGTAGTGTACTTTTCAGGGATGTACACACTGACAATGAGGTTGACACATGCACTGCTCAGTGTTTGGGAAGCTCTGAAGAAAAGTTTGGGAGAGAAGAGGTATTAAACTGACTACCAAACTGAAGGTCTACAGAGCCATTATGTTGACCTCATTGTTGTATGCCTGTGAAACACGGACTGTCTACCAGTGCCAGGTCAGGAAACTGAATTGCTTCCATTTGAACTGTCTTAGGAAGATTCTGAGGATCACCTGGCAGGATAAGGTACCAGACACTGAAGTCCTTGCTCGAGTTGAACTGCCAAGCATTCAAACTATGCTTCAGAGAGCCATTCAAACCATGCTTCAGAGAGCACAACTCCGATGGGCTGGCCACATCGTTCAAATGCAAAATACATGCTTGCCAAAAAGACTATTTTATAGAAAACTCACATGGGGCAGGTGATCACATGGTGGTCAGAAGAAAAGATACAAGGACACTCTCAAGTTCTCTCTCAAGAACTTTGGATTTGACTGTGTGACATGTGAGACACTGGCACAGGACTGCTCAGCATGGCATGCCCACATCATAAAGGTTGCTGTGCTCTTTGAGCAAAGCATAATTGAGACAGCACAAAGTAAACACAGGATGTGCAAATTTGGAGTATCCACCCCAAAAGTTCATAAGGACTATCTGTGGCCAACCTGTGGTAGAGCATTCTGAGCTTGTATTGGCCTGATCAGCCACAGCTGTTCACACTGAAATTTCACTTTATGATGGTCATTTTGGTCCTCTTGGAGAATGAAGAACAACCAACCAACTTCTTATTAAAGTGTAAATAGAATCTAATCTAGGTTTATTCCAGTCCTAAAAGCCTTAGACTCAGGCCCTAGAAACCTACCCACCCCCCATCCTTCAGCTTGAGTGTTCTGGGTGTAGATGAATCCTTTGTCCATTTATCTGGAGGCAGTTGAGTCTCATGATCATGTCAAATTCTCAGCAGGAGAGCTAAACACTTGTAGCCCACTTCCTCCTTAGAAACAGTCCACCTACTCATTAATCGTTAACCAGTCAAGATGGATTTTCACCTGTGAGGGGTATTTCTTTTTCCAAAGGTATTTAAGCTTTCAGGAATCAATCTGGTTTTGTCTTTGATTATGACACAACTGATCATCAATTTATTGATTATATCTTAGCCTAATTAATAAGTTGATTATTAATTACCCAGAAACTCTGTCTCTTACACTTTTCATTCTACTCAGTACAGAGAGGTAAGATACTTCCCAGGTAAGTTGAAAAGACTAGGGATTCTAGTCATCAATGACTATGTCACTAGGTAAGGGAGTGGCTGATAGATATTACTTCACAAAATACCTCCCCTACCTATTTGCTGGTGCCTGATCTTAAGGTGCTGAGTTTGAAACTTGGGTTCGGATCTGATCTTGGTCACTTACTACCTATGGTGGGACCATATGGTCACTACTAAGTGACCTTGGGTAAGTCATCTCTCTGGGTTTCACATTCTTCTTCTATAAAAATGAGGGTGTTTGACTAGCTGGCATCTAAGTTCTGTTCCAGCTCTAAATCTATTAGCCAAAGTTCCTTTTACAAGTGACCAAAGTCTTCTATGTTACAATGAAGCTAAAGGTATCATACAATTTGAGTTTAAAGAGGTCATAGTGATCCTCCAATGCAGCCTCCTTGTTTTACAGGGGAAGAAACTGGGGTTCAAGACTTGCCCAAGGTAATCCAGCAGATAAAGGAGCTAAGAGAGGAAAAATGACTTACCTAGGGTCACTGAATCAGCTAGCGGAAGACCTGAGACCAGAACCATCAAGATATCCTGTTTCCTATCCTGTTTTCCTATCTCCCTACTTAAAATATAAATGACATATTTTTTGTGAACTCGGGTATGAAGGATAGGATGGAAAAGAAAAATCTAGATACTAGAAGACTGTAATAAGGCTAGAAACAGAAAAATGGAAAATCAATAAGCATTTTTTTGTCTTTTAAAAATTAAATTTTATTTTATTTTCACCAAGGTCTTTCTTTTCTCCCTTCTCCCTCTCCTTCCTCCCATTGAAAAAGCAAGAAAAACAAAATGCCTATTATAGATGTGTGACCAAGAAAAACAAATTCCCACATCTGCTATGTCCTAAAAGATATGTCTCAATCAACAGTCCAAGTTCCTTACCTCTCTCTCAGGAGGTGAGCAGCATGCTTCCTCATGAGTCCTGTGGAAGTATGGTTGATCATGTCATCAAGCAACTACACACCAGGCTAAGTGTGGGAGAAAGGCCAGAAAAACGGGGCCCCTTTTCTCCAAGAAAGGACCCGGGTTAAGAAGGCTGTCTTTTGTCTTTTTTGGTATCTTTAGCATGTAGCACAAGTACCTAGCACATAATAAGCATTTGAGAAACATTTGATGAATGAATAAATTATGCAAAGAGAAATTTCATGTGATTCCCCATTTTGTCTAGGGACCAATACTGATAGGACACTAAATGCAGGTATTTTTTTGGTTGGTCCAATAGTCTAAAGCAACATGACCAAGAGACTGCTGTAAATTATTTCTAATGACTGATGAGAGTGAGGTAGGAGCCCTGTGTTCTTTAACTCACATCACAGCACCAGAGATAGGGCAAAGCAAGGATTTGAACGCATCTTCTGACTCCAAGTCTGATGCTGTTTTAATTATAGTATAATGCCTATACTAAAATAATATAAATAACTGATATTTCTGTAGCACTTTAGGATTTCCTTACAACAATACTGTGAAGTAGTGATTGCAAATGTAATTATTTCCATTTTAAAGATGTGGAAACTGACTTTCTCATGATTATACAACTAGGAAATGTCAGAGACTGGAATCAAACCTATGTCACCAAACTCACACTGCCTTCAATTTGAGAAGTCTACAAGCCAAGACCAAAGTGGAGGGAGTGTTGGTGCATGATCTTCTGTTTGCAGATGGTTGTGCACTTGATGCAGCCTCTGAAGCTGAGATGCAACACAGTATGGATCAGTTGTCTGCTGCCTGTGCTAATTTTGGCCTAATAATTAACACCAAGAAAACACAAGTGCTCCATCGGCCACCACCACACCATCCATACATGGAGCCATTGATTACAACAAATGGAGAAGTTTTGAATGCTGAGGATAAGTTCGTTTACCTTGGTAGCGTACCTTCCAAGGATGTATACATTGACAATGGGGTTGATGCACACATTGCCAGAGCTAGCTCAGTGTTTGGAAGGCTCTGAAGAAAAATCTGGGAGAGAAGAGGTATTAGACTGACTACCAAACTGAAGGTCTACATACTTCATTGTTGTATGCCTGTGAAACATGGATAGTCTACCAGTGCCAGGTCAGGAAACCTAATCCCTTTCATTTGAACTGTCTTAGGAAGATTCTGAGGATCACCTGGCAGGATAAGGTACCAGACGCTGAAGTCCTTGCTCGAGCTGAACTGCCAAGCATTCAAACTATGCTTCAGAGAACGCAACTCCAATGGGTTGGCCATGTTGTTCAAATACAAAATGTACACTTGCTAAAAAGACTATTTTATGGAGAATTCACATGGGGCAGGTGATCACATGTGTTTAGAAGAAGCAATACAAGCATACATTCTCCAGGTCTCTCTCAAGAACTTTGAATTTGACTGTGCAACATGGGAGCTACTGGCACAGAACTACTCAGCATGGCATGCCCACATCAGAAAGGGTGAATACTCTATAAGCAAAGCATAATTGAGACAGCACAAAGTAAACACAAGATGTGCAAATTTGGAGTATCCACGCCAAAAATTCATAAGGACTACCTGTGCCCAACCTTTGGTAGAGCATTCTGAGCTCATATTGGTCTGATCAACCACAGCTGGACACACTGAAACTTCACTTTATCACGGTGATGTCATTTTGGTCCTCTTGGAGAACGAAGGACAACAATCAACCAACTACCCCCAGCCTTCGGTAATCTATGCAAAGAATTTATCCCCACCCAAACCTGAATGCAACATGGCTGCCCCACTTGGATGGGGTCTGAATAGAGAAGAAAATTAGCTCAACCCTCGGAGACTGAACTTTTAAAATCAGGACTTTAATAAAAAAGGAGGGAACTCTGGATCTCCCCAAATCATTGATTATTAACAATCATTTCTCTCAGGGGTCACCACGTCTTGGGGCATTCATACTTTTCCAATATGAGACTTTCCTCCCCTCCACTCAATCCTTCAATCCAGCTACACTGGTCTCCTTGTGGTTCCTCACCCCATCCCCAGACTCTTGGCTTTGCCTGACTGGTTCCTGACTCTGGGGTGCCCTCCTTCCCTGGCACAGCCTCCTGACTTCTTTCTAGACTCATCCTGACTCCCACCTTCTGCAGAGGCTTTTCCCAGGTGCTCCCCAGCTGCTAGTGTCCTTCCCTCTGGGATTATCTCCCACCTGCTCTGAATGCATCTCCTAAGTACCTGGTTAGTTATATTTTGTCTCCCCCCTTAGAATGTGAGTTTCTTGAGGGCAGGTTCATGCTTGTTTTGTTTTGTTTTTAATAATAATAGCTAGCATTTTTATAGTGCTTTAAAGTTTGAAAAGCATACTACTGCTGCTGCTGCTGCTGCCATCACCACTGCCTAACATTTATATTTTATTGTTGTATCCAATTCTTCATGACCCCTTTTTGAGGTTTTCTTGGCAAAGATGCTAGAGTAGT
Source organism: Bettongia penicillata ogilbyi (assembly GCA_023548195.1). Taxonomy (NCBI): domain Eukaryota; kingdom Metazoa; phylum Chordata; class Mammalia; order Diprotodontia; family Potoroidae; genus Bettongia; species Bettongia penicillata. The sequence continues at coordinate 2,038,972 of JAJHZJ010000373.1, read as the reverse complement.
TTGCTATTTCCTTCTCCAACTCACTTTACAGATGAGGAAACTGAGGCAACAGGGTTAAGTGATTTGCCCAGGGTCACACGGCTAGTAAGTGTGGTCAGATTTGAACTCAGATCTTCCTGACTCCAGACCAAGCACTGTACCCATTGCACCACCTAGCCACTCAGAGTCAGAAAGACCTGACTTCAAATCTGACCTCAGACACTTTTACTAGCTGTGTGACCCTGAGCGAATCACTTAACCCCTTTGGCCTCAGTTTCCTCATTTGTAAAATGAACTGGACAAGGAAATGATAAACCACTCCTGTATTGACATGCTATGGTCTACCAGGTCATGAAGAGTAGGACATGACTGAATGAAGTCATCATTTTACAGTTGAGGAAACTGAGGCCCAGAGAGGTTGCCTAAGAACTCAAATAGTATTATGTATAGATATAATCTCTCCATATATAATATGTGTATATTTGCATATGTGTGTATATCTATATCTATCTATCTAGTAAGTCCTCAATAAAAGATTGTTGACTTGATTTGCTAAGCACTGTGGGAGTTACAAATATATACTCCCTGCTCAGTGAATTTACCATCAGCAGGTTATAATATATGTCAATATGTGATAAGGAACAGAAGGAGAGCTACCAGGTTCCGAGAAGGGGGAAGCAACCTCTAATCCTAGAGCAGAAGCTGCCTAGGTCTTCTGCCCCATTTTATACTGCCTGCTGGGTGTGGGCAGGCTTGGAAGCATGGGCATGGATTATAGTCAGAAGGTCAGAGGATTACAGTTGGACTCTGTCCTCAGTTGGGGAGGATTCAAAGCATCAGACTTTGAACTAGAAGGAAACTTAGAGGTCCTTTAGCTGAGACCTTCTCATCATTTTACAAGGCTGTGTCTTGACTGAGATCAAGATATCTAATCAGAGGCAGAGCCCGCCATGAGTTTGCCAGCAATATGCTGAAATACCTTTCCTTCCTTGCAGTAAGATTTGCCTTAGACCATTCCTCCACACTTTCTAAGCCCTGTTTCTGCTTCTTAACATCTGATGGTCCCTCTCCTGTCCCCTCCCCTCAGAACTCAGTGCCCTCCTGCTGTCCTGTGACTGCAAATATTGAAATGAGATGGTAACAACAAATTACCATCATCTTTTTCATCATCAGCCAGTATTTGCTCTTTGTGTGTTGGCATCTGACCCAGGAGCTGTCTTCCTCCAAATTCCCCCATGTTTTCAAATGATCTGCTGCTGCTCTTCTCCCTTTCCCCCCAGTCCCATCCACGTCTCCCATCTGTCCATCTACACTACCTTTCTGTCGGTGGTAGGTGTTAGGAAAGCAACCTGATTAAGAGGAAACCCTGAGGATCTGAGTATTTGTGAGCTGGCGTCAGAGCTACGTGGTCCTGGTTCCCTGGCCAGCTGATAAGCTGATAACTGCCTCTGTGACTTTGAACTGTGGATGCACTGGGCACAATGCTGGGCATTGCATTAATTTGTGGTTTTAAAGATGGAAGTGAAAATCAGCCTGAATTTCACTTTGTGCCCCACACCCATGGTATCAAACTCAGATAAAAACTGGGACCACTGAACTGTACATAAGGATCCCTGCGGGCACATACTGACTTCATTTAATATGTAACATCATTCAGGTTTTATTGTATTTGCATTTGTTTTGCTAAATATTTCCCAATTACATATTAATCCTGGTTCTGGCTGTACTTTGAGAGTGTTGTGCTGGCAGTTTCGTTGACATCTCTGCTTTTTCACGGAAGAGGTTGAGCAAATACTGGCTGATGATGAAAAGGATGATGGTAATTTGTTCTAACCATCTCATTTCAATATTTGCACCACAATTTCCAAGGATCCTATTTGGTTTATATTAAATTGAAGGGGGCAGGTAGATTTCACACCTGCCATCCACAGTTTCACTCATATAGAGCAAAGTTTATCTGATCCAGATGTCTGGTCCCTTTGCTGAACTCATCTCCTAGATAGTAGTTTCTTAGGACCTAGAACTGTAAGGGACATTGAAGATCAGTCCAATACCTTCATATAACAAATAACAGCCAGGCTCCTAAGGGGGCTGAGAACTAGGGCTGGGAATAACTTGCTATTTTTTCCATGTTCAACTATAATTGTGCTGATTGGAGGTAATTAGTTATGCAAATCATAGCCCAAACCTCCACTTTTGGAATATGTTTTTAGAACAGGCAAAATCCACAAATCCAACAGTAAAAGCATTTAATTAAGATATAGAAGTGGTGTCCGTAAAAAAGAGAAACAATTGAGTACAATATAATCATTCTCTGCCTTCATACTCTTATTACATGTATTTTGTCTCCGATTGGGCAGTTCCTGGACTGTTCTCAGCCTCATCTTCTTTATCTATAAAGAAGAGATCTTCTGTTTTAGAGATCACAGGGTTATTGTGAGAATCAAAGGAAAGTGTAAAGTGCTTTATAAGCCCTAAAATGTTATATAAATGTTAGTTATACCACTACCACCACCACTTGTTTTTCAGTTGTGTCCAACTCTTGGTGACTTCATTTGGGATTTTCTTGGCAAAGATCCTAGAGTGGTTTGCCATTTTCTTTTCCAGCTCATTTTACAGATGAGGAAACGGAGGCAAACATAGTTCATTGATTTTCCCAGGGTCACATAGCTACTATGTATCTGAAGTTACATTTGAACTCAGGTCTTCCAGATTTTCAAGCCCTGTGCTCTATCCACTACTCCACCCAGCTGCCCCTATTAAACCTGTATAGGGAATGTCCAAGCCTGGGAGGTTTATTATCCGCTGCCATATAAAATAAAGTTTTAGGAGATTGTAATGATAGCATCACCAGGCTTTTTTCTTTTTATTCCTTCCTCCATTTCATTTGCACAAGAAAACAAGAGGGAAACCCTGGCTCCAGAGCCCCAGCTGTCCCCCCCTACTCCCACCTCTTCCAAATTCGAACCTTTAGTATGGATATGTGACCAACCACAAACCCAGCAGATTTTATTCCATTCTAAACACACACATGAGAAACTAGCCCAGACGGGAAAACCCAAGACACTTAGTAGCTGTATGACTGAACAAGTCACTTAACTATGTTTGCCTCAATTTCCTCATCTGTAAAATGAGATAGAGGAGGAAATGGCAAATCTACTCCAGTATCTCTGCAAAAAAAACCAAAACAAACGAAAAAACAAATGGGGTTTTGAAGAGTTGGCATGACTGGTGTAACTAACATTTATATAGCATTTTAAGGAACTTAAAGCACTTTACATATATGGTTCCATTTGACCCTCACAGCAACCCTGCGATCTCTAACGTAGAGGATCTCTACTTTGCAGATGAAAAAAACTGAGGCTGAGAGAAGTCCAGATACTTGCCCAGTGTCAACACACCATTGTCTGAAGCAGGATTTTAACTCAGGTCTTCCTGTCTCCAAGTCTAATGCTCAGTCCACTTCTCCATCTAACTGCCCTACAGAATCTTAGATTGTATTAATAGAAGTTTGGAGTTTGGATCAAGACAGATGATATTCCTGCTCTCCTCTTGCCTTCTTCAGACTCAGTCTGGAATATTGCATTATATCATTTCCATGCAGCTCCCTCCTAGGTCTATACAGTCAGCTCAGAGGCAGATAAATAGAGTACAGTACATAAAGAACCAGACCTGGAGTAAGGAAAAACTGAGTTCAAATTTTGCTTCAGACACTTACCAGCTTCATGACTCTGGACAAGTCACTTAAGCTCTGTCTGCCTCATTTTCTTAGTTGTAAAATCAGAATAAGAACTGTATCTAACTCCCATAGTTATGGGGAGGATAAAATTAGATACTTGTAAAGCACTTAGCATAGTGCCTAGAACATAGCAGGCAGTTAATAAATGCTTGTTTCCTTCTCTCCACACCTACCCCCAGTTTCTCTCCTATTCCCTACAAGCATAATGATTGCAAAATGTTCAAAACAGAATCCATTATCTCCCTGTCTAAATCCATTTCTCCCCTAAACCTACCTATTCATGAGGGCACCACCAGTCACCAGAATCAACCTCGACTCTTTCCTGTCCTTTCTCCTTATGTCCAATCACCAGTTTTTGAAGGTACTTAGTTCTACCTCCATATCTGTTATATCTGACCCTTCTCTTCTCTCACACACCCTCACCTGGACTGTTGCAAGAGTCCTGCTTGGACACTCCACTCCCAGCCTCACCCCCTTTCCAATCCATTCTCCACCCAGCTACCAACATCATCTCCCTAAAGCACAAGTCTAACTATGTTATTCCTCTGCTCAAAAACCTTTAGGAGCTCTCACCTGTCCCTCAGATAATAATCATCAGTATAATATAAAACACTGTGAAGTTTGCAAAATGTTCTTTACCTATGTTATTTCATTTGAGGTTCACCATAACCCTGTGAAGTAGATGCTGGCATCACCCTCATTTTACAGATAAAATTAAAGCAAATGCAGGTTAAATGACTTGCCCAGGGTAATAAAGAGTAGTAAGGGTCTAAGGGTGGATTCAAACTCAGATCTTCCTGATTCCAGGACTACTCTGTGTCACTAAAATATAAACTCCGTGTGGCATTTACAACTCTTCACAGTCTGGTTTCAACCTATACTACCAGGCCTATTACACATCATTTCCCTTCAGCCTGGCCTGATTACTGGTTCCTGAACTCCCTCTACCTTCTGCTTCTGTCTCTGCACAGGCTGTCCCTCCCATGACTGGAATGCATTCTCTCAATGCACTTCTTCAAATCCCTAGATTCTGTCAAGGCTCACAGATCACAAGTCACTACCCATGGGAATCCTTTCCTAATCTATTGATCCCTCTCCCTCTCCCCCTAATTATTCTGTATATACTCCTCTGCATACATAGCCTCTCCCCCAAGAGAACACAAGCCCCTGTAGAGCAAGAAATTGTTTTCATTTTGTCTTAGTATCTCCAGAGCCTAGTCCAGTAGACAAAACAGGTGCTTAATTAATACCTGTTGCATTCAGTTGGGCTGGTTCTGTAGTGATGGATACCACATTTTATGAACGAGGACCACTAATAAACTGGAATGTCCAGAGAAGGGTAACCAGAATGGTGAAAGGATCGGAAACCATGCCCTACGATAAAGATGATAGTAGTGACAATTATAGCCAAAATTTACACAACAATGGAAGGTTAAAGCACTTGGAACATATTCTCTCATGTGATTCTCACAACAACCTTGGAAGGTAAGTGCTGTTATTATGGCTGTTTTACAGATGAAGAAACTGGGGCTGAGAGAAGTGAAGAGTGGGTCACACAAATTAACCAGCTCTCTGTGGCAGGATTCGAACTCAAGTCTATGTTGACTCCAACTCCAACTTTCTGTGGACTGGAGCAGTTAGGTGACTCAGGGGATAGAGCTACAGGTCTGAAGTAAGGAAGACCTGAGTTCGAATTCACCCTCAGATACTTTAACCTCTCTTTGTCTCAGTTTCCCCATCTGTAAAATGGGGATAATAATAGCACCTATCTCCCAGGAATGTTGTGAGGATCAAATGAGAAAATAATTATAAAGTTCTTAGCACAGTGCCCAGCATATTTGTCATTCAGTCATGTACAATTCTTTGTGACCCCATGAACCATAGCATGCATTCTATTGGGTGGATCTTTGCCTTTCTCCTTTATCTTTTGTTTTCTTTCTGTCTTCAGCTATTTGGAAAGCCCTATCATACAGTCATTTTGCTTTCTTGCTCTTTTTTTTGGGGGGGGGGGAATTTTTTTGTTTTGTTTTGTTGCTGCCTCCTGTAAAATATTGTGAACCTCTGTCTATAGTCACATAGTCATAGGTACTCTACTATCTAACTCTTAAATCTATTCATTACCTCCATGTTATATTCATAAGGGGTGTTATTTAGGTCAGACCTATACGATTTGAGGGTTTTCCCTACTTTCTTCAACTGAAGTCTGAATTTTGCTATAAGAAGCCAATGATTTGAGCCACAGTCAGCTCCAGGTCTTATTATAACTGGCTGTATAGAGCTTATCCACCTTTGGCTGCAAATTTCTATATTGATTTCTATATTGACCATCTGGGAATATCTATGTGTAGGGTCACCTTCTGGGTTGTTTAAAAAAGAGTGTTTGCTATGCCCAGGGAGTTATCTTGACAAAATTCTATTAATTTCTGCCCTGTCTCATTTGGTACTTAAAGGTATCGTCCAGTGATCTTTTGATTTCTTACTTTAGCATTCCAATTCCCTATGATGGATGCCAGGGGCAGCTAGGTGGTACAATCAATAGAGCACTGGGTTTTGGAATCAGGAAACCTCATCTTTCTGAGTTCAAATCCAGCCTCTGATACCTATTGGCTGTGTAACTCTGTGCAAATTATTTAACCCTGTTTGCCTCAGCTCCTCCTCTGTAAAATGAGCTAGAAAAGGAACTAACAAATCACTCCACTGTTTTTACCCCAATGAGATCATGAAGACTTGGAAATGACTGAAATGATTGAATAAAAATGATCAATGTGACATTTGTGGATGATCTCTGTCTTATCTAAGGGTTGTACTAAAGCCATTTTGAAAGATATCCTAAATCTCCAAAGAACTGACTGATTTTGGCCTCTTTGGCACCAGTGATTGGAGCACAGATTTGTAACTATGGTGATGTTGAATGGTGTGCCTTGCATTAGAGCCATTCTGCCATTTTTGAGATTATACCCCAGTACTGCTTTCCTCACCCTTTTTATTGACTGTGAGAGCTACTCCATTTCTTCTGAAGCATTCTTGCCCACAGTAGTATATATGATAATCACTTGAACTAAATTCACCTATTCCTGTTCATTTAAGTTCACTGACACCCAAAATTTTGACGTTAAATCTTTCTATCTCCTGTTTGACTACATCCTCTTGCTTTGGTTCATAGATCTTACATTCCAGGTTCCTATGCAATATTAATCTTTACAGTGTCAAACTTTCCTTCAGATGCACCTGCAGCTAAGCTTCCTTCTGGCGTTGGCACAATCACTTTATTCATTCTGGAGTTCCTTGTATTTTTCCTCCATTGTTCTCCAATAGTGTGTCGGACACCTTCCAGCCTGAGGGACTCATCTTCCAGTGTCAAATCATTAATCATTTTAATATTGTCCGTGTAAGTTTCTTGGCAAAGATACTACAGTGGTTTGCCATTTGATTTTTTAGTGAATGACCTTTTGTCAGAACTCACTTCTATGACATATTGGGTAATCTTGTATGGAAATGCTCATAATTTCATTGAGGTGAACAAATCCCTCTGCCACAAGACAGCGATCCAGGAAGGGCTTGGCACATAGTGAGGGCTATATATAAATGTTCATTACTATTACTCCACCTAATTTCACAGAAATGTTAAAGGAAGTGCAGTTGTTGAGATAGATGATGAAAAGACTTATTGATCATGGTTCAAATATTTTTCAAGACTCATCATGTGAGCAGGGGATCGGACTTATTCTATCAGGACTCAGTTGGTCATTGGATACAAGTTCTAGGGAAGCTGTCATTGAGTTCAGTCTGGGAATTGGAGCTACTCAATAATGGAATGAACTGCCTCAAGAACTGGAGGGCTTTGAACAGTACTAAGTAGGGACCCCTCCAATGGAATTCATGTTTTAGGTAGGCGTAGAGTTAAATGCCCTCTCAGGTCTCCTCCAAGCATCTCTTGATGTCCTATAAGTGATCAAGCACAGAAAAACCATTAGGTGGCGTTTCCAGACTGTGGGAAGCAACCTTTGTGTTAGCCTGCTGAGTGATGCCCAGGCTGTGTTCCCACACAGAGGGGTGTGGTCCTGTAGGGAGTTTGCACAAATACACATGAACACATGCTACCTGGGTACTTTGTGGGTATGAATTATCATTGTCCCAATAGAGTGAGGGAAAAGATGAGGGGATATGGTACTCCCCTCCTGCCACCTCAAGTACAAAGACAAGGTTGTGTTTTCCATTTTAATTCAAAATCTTAATTCATAGATTTAAATTTAGAGCTGGAAGGGACCTTATACATTATTTAGTTCAACCTATTCATTTTACAGATGAGGAAACTAAACCCCAGAGACATCAAATGAATTGTTCAAAGTCATCCCCGAAGTTATTAACTGACAGAACCAGAATTTGAGCTTAGGTCTTTCAACCTGTATCCTTGTTTCTTTTTATTCCAATCTAAGCCTGGAGACTGGGCTCTGCAACCTGTCATTGATCAGAATTTTATTAGATTTCTTTGTGTCTTTTTACTAGACTGTGGACTCCTTGTGGATGATCTCTGTCTTATCTAAGGGTTGTACTAAAGCCAGCTTTTAGCACCATCCTATAGAAAACAGGTATTTAATGTTTGTTGTTCATAATTTAATTGTTCCTTATGGTTTTGGTTTTTTTTTTTACCTTTTGCTTCTCCTATTCACTGGACATCACTCTGCTAGGGCTGGTTCTTCTCTTCTAAATGGATGTCCTGCTTTTTTTTTTCTTTTTCCAAATGGACTCTCTGCTAAATCCAAAGTCATCTCCAAAGTCCATAGAACGCACAGATCCAGGCTATGCTAGGAAGATCAGAAAGCACAGTCGTCCAATTCACCATAAAAGTAGTTTTCTTCTACTGTAGTCTGTACTTAAATAAAAGGGAGGGGAGTGGGCACAAGAAAAAATATAGAGGGGAAGTGCTTCCTCTTTGCACTACTATCATTGGCTAATTGAACTGTCTTCTAGATATGGTTTAATTGTCTGGTGAGTCTTTACCCACCAATCTAGCACTAACTGACATCTCGGTCAACCAATGACAAGAGATGAAAGAAGCTGGAGAACACTGGCCTTGTGCTTCTCTCTTTCCCCTTCCACATGAGGATGCTTATGCATCCTGAAGCTGCTGGACCAGCATGCATAATGTTCCCTGTTGCTCTGAAAAATGCAGGTGTTGTGGTAGATACTAGAAGAGTCTCAGGCAGTCAATAAACACTTATTAAGGGCCTAGTATGTGCTAACCATTGTAATGAATGCCAGGGATACAAACAATCAAATACAGCTTCTGTCCTTAAGGAGCTCACAAGTAATGGAGATGACAAAATGAAGCAACTTGCACAAACAAGCTTTAGATCAGATAAATAGAGAATAATAAACAAAGAGAAGGCACTAGAAGTAAGGAGGGTTGGAAAAGGCTTCCTGTAAAGGACAAGATTTTAGTTAGAAGGAAACCAGGAGGTAGAGATGAGGAAGGAAAGCACTCCCGGGAAGAGGGACAGCCAGAGAAAATGCCCAGAGTCTGGAAATGGAATGTCTTGTTTGAGGAACAATTTACTGGAAAGAGCCCAGAAATTGGAGTCTCAAGACCAAGGCTCTGACACATACCAGCTATGTGGCCTTAGGAAAATCAGTGCACCTTTATGAGCTGAGTTTTCTCATGTGTAAAATGGAGATAATAACCCTTATACTACCCATTCTTAAAGCAACATAGAAATGGGTGAGTTACTGTTTTCCTTCAAATGGCAATTTGTTATTTTCCCCATTACCTTGGAAATAACTGATAATTGTGTGTGGGGCAGGGTGGGGGGGGAACTGAATGTATGTGAATATAGATTCTTCTTAGAATCTGAGCATTCTACAAATGGAACAATGCTTACAAATACTCCTGTGTCTTAGGGCCCTGCTGACCGTTCAGTTGTCTTAGCCATGTGGAAGAGCCTCACCTTGGGAACGCTGGAGTCTCCACTCCCTAATCAAGCCCTATATCCTTGCCCCCTGACCTACATAGCCTGAGTATAGCTGGCAGACCTGATATTGCAGCCTCATCAAAGAACTATTTGTACCACTTAAGTTAAAAATAATGGAGTTAATACTTCACAGATCCAGGTCAAAGGCCAGCTCCTGAAGAAGCCTGGCACCAACATCAGAGCACATGATAGGAAGTAGAATGAGTCTTGGGGAACTGTCCACCTTCAAGAATGCACCAGCTTCTAGACACAATCCTGTTGCCTGAAAAACTTCATCACTTAAAATGGGAAGGACCTTAATTGGAGACCAAAGTAGACAACAGTCTATAGGATGACCTCTGAATGATCACTGGACCATAGAGCATCAGAACGTGAAAACACTTAATTTTTTAAATAATATTTTATTTCTTCACCAATTAAATATTAAAACAATTTTTAATATTTTAGTTTTTTTTTAAAGTTTTGAGTTGCAAATTTTATCCCTCCCTCTCCTCCTTTCCTCCTCCCTGAAATAGTAAGCAATCCCATACAGGTTGTACATCTTCAATTGTGTAAAACATTTCCATATTTTTCATTTTGTACAGGAAAACAAAAAAAAAAAGGAAATGAAAAACAGTACGCTGAAGACACTTTAAAGTTCATCTGATCCAATCCTCTCATTTTAACAAAAGCAGAGATTCAAAAGATATAGAATGACTTCTTTAAGGTCACATGGGTGATATATAACAGATAACTCCAAAGTCATTGTTCTTTTTGGAAGAAAGCTTTCTTGAACAAAAATATTGCTTTTATTCCCTAGTATCATGCCTGAAATTAAACTATTCATAATTCATTCCTTTGAGCTAGTAATAATTGATAGTTCTTTAAAGATTCCAAAAGGCTTCTCTCACAATAGTCCTGTGAAGGATGTAGTACAAAGATTATTTTCTCCCTATTACAGATGAGGAAATGGAAACTCAGAGAGATAAAGTTATCTGCCCAAGGTCATAGACTACTAAATGTTAGAGCAAGGAGACAAATCAGGTCTCTCATGATTCCAAGCCCATTGGGTTCATTCTGCTCTCTACTGTCCTGTCTCTCCTGTCAAGATAAGTCTTATCTTGTTCCCCAATATCTTCTTTTAAAATACACTACAAACCCCCTTGGGATGCTAGAGGGGGGGATTCATATTTGCTATCGCAGACATTTATAGAGAGTTTTACAAAGTCCTTTAAATCCATTATCTTCTTTGATCTTGAATCACACCAACTCTGTAAGGCAAGTATAATTAGAGAAAGAGGCTAAGCCACTCTGCCCAAGGTCACCCCACTAGGAGTTAGTTGCAGAGATGGGACTCATACCTAGCTTTTCAGATTCTGAACCCAATGCTCTTTCTACTGAATTATAGCAATTCCATATAAATAATTTCTGAGATCCCTTTCAACAGAAGGATTCTAGACTCTACCTTGAATTTACCTCTTGATTATTTCTCCATACCACCAGGGAACAGGTAGCAGAAACATCATGAAATATTTGTAAAGCACTTAGCACAATGCCTGGCATATAGTAGGTGCTATATAAATGGTTAGTATTATTACCACTACTACTACAAATAATAATCTAACAGATGCCTGTGTACTGGCCATCATGGCTGCTCTGGTATCTCCTGCCCATCCAGAGCATCCCAGTGGCCCATCACCCTCTGCTTCTGACCCTGGCTGCCTTTCCAATTAAATTAAATCTTAATGGGATGAGAATGGGCATTTAGGAAACTAAACAGCCAACTGCTCTCCTCTCCAAGCTGTTCTACAGCTCAGCTCAAAGGACATCATAAGGAAATGAGGTCAGGCTTCTAGGAGAAGGATGTAGAGTCTACATTAAAGGAGATGCTGAAAATTGTAAGGACTGGGTCAGATCCTAATGGATGGGGCTGGAGTTGGGGAAAGCCCATGAAAAGGCAGAGAGTGATAAAGAAAAGATGACTTTTATGAATTGTCAAAGGGGCAGCAACACTATGGAATGAAAATGGAACTGGACTCTGGGTCAGAAAACCTGAATCATATCCTGGCCCTGACTTTCAATAGTTGTGTAACCTTGAATGGATCACTTCACTTATGTGGGCAATAATACTTGTATCACCTACCTCACAGGGTGATTGGAAATGTGCTATAAAAAAAAAAGAATTGTTTTTATCCTGATTAGAGGATCCTATGTACAAGAGATCCAGGTTATAATCACCTTCTATGTACTCTATATATGGTTTGCATGTGGATAATTGCTCCCTGCATTAGAATGTGAGCTTCTTAAGAACAGGGACTGCTTTTTGTCTTTCTCGGTATCCCCGGTGCTTGGCCCAGTGCCTGGCATATAGTAGGCACGATAAATACTTGTGGACTGACTTAGTGTCAGGAACAAAAATAACAATATTATTACAGAAAAATATAGGAATATCCCTAGTAAGGTACAAAGCAAATTCACTGTGTACCTCCAATTCCAAATTCCAAACCCCTGGATAGAGCCAAGATGATGGAGTAAAAGAAAACAATGCAACTGAGCTCCTATCCCCACTCCTCCAAACAGCTCCATAAAATTCACCAGGCCAGACCTTGAAGGAGATATCCTCAGTGAGTCCTTTGTCCAGTCTAGGACAGCTTAGGGAGAGAGAGACAGAGACTGCAGATACTGGGGACAAGATCAGGACAGGAGCATCAACACAGGGCACTCTAGCACCCAGGGAAAGGCTGTGTGTATCAGCCCAAAGGGAAGTCCTAGACCCATGCACCTCCAGACCACAATGGGGCACTGTGATGGGAATAAACTACAAAACTGGCAGTCTCTATTCTCAGATCCAGGGCAGAGTGAAAAAGGGGCCTGCCCAAGAAAGACTTTTCATGTGGTAGAAAAGCCCCAGGCAGTGTGCTGAGAAAAGAAGTTAAGTGGCTCAGAACCCAAGCTCAGGGTCTCTCTTCCAGCATCCAGCACAACTTATAGAGGAATAACCAAAGAAGAAAACCTAGAGCAAAGGAGAGTCTACAGTTCTGTCACTTTAAACCAATAGTTTTCCCAGCTGGCTGATAAAGTCAGTCTAAGAGCCTTCTACTTTTGCTCAGACCCAAACCAATTCAAGAACTCGTAGACCTGGATCAGACCTCTTTGGAAGCAAAAAAACTTTGCAGATCCAAAGATTATCCCTGGAATCACACAGTACTTAATACTGCCAAGAAAGAAGCAACAGGACCAGACCAGATCTTCCCTCCAGAAGGGCAGCAGAGCCCAGTCCTGACATCAAGTCCAAAATCAGGAAGTAGGATGGAAGAAGGTGGCAAACAAATACAAAAATAACTCCAGGATAATAAGCTATTGCAGTGTCAGGGATGTCCAGAGGGAAAAGATTACTCCAAAACATCAACAAGCAAAGTCCCAGAGAAAAAAGCAACTTGGGCACAGACTCAGAATTATTGGAAAAAATAATGCAGGAGTTTAAACATTTTTTTCTATAAATGGAACGAGAGTGCTTGAGGAAAAATTGGAAAAGGAATGAGAGCTATGAAGAAAGGCTTGGAAAGGCATTTAATAGTTTGGCACAAAATGCACAAAATCTTGCCCAAGCAACAAACTCTCTGAAAAATCTGAATGGACCAAATAGAAGGCAATGATTTCATAAAGCAATAATAAACATTAAAACAAAGTTAGGAAAAAAAAAAACTAAAAAATAGAAGAAAATGTAAAGAAGTTTGCCCCAAAATCAACTGACCTGGAAAACAGATCAAGCAGAAAAAAATTAAGAATCATTGAACTATCTGAACACCATGATCATAAAAAAGATCCTAGACATTCTATTTCAAGAATCTTGACGGAAAACTGCCCAAATTTCTTAAAAACAGAGGGCAAAGTAGAAATAGAAAAAAATCACTAGTCATCTCCTGAAAGGTCCCTCAAAGGAAAATTCCCAGGAATATCAGAACCAAAACCTAGAGCTTCCAAGTCAAAGAAAAAATACTGCAGGCAGACAAAAAGAAAGAATTCAAGTATCAAGGAGCCACAATCAGGAAGACACATAATTTAACAGTCATCAAATAAAGGACTGGAGATCTTGGAATGTGATATTCCAGAAGGAAAATGATATGGACTTATAGCCAAGAATAACTTACCCAGGAAAACTGAATATGATTCTACAGGGAGGGAAATAAACCTTTTATGAAAGAGAGGATTTTCAAGTGTTTCTGCTGAAAAGACTAGAATTGTGAAGAAACATTGGAGTTCAAACATAAGCGTGAAGAGAAATATAAAAACGATAAACAGAAGAACAATGAGAAAGGATAATTACTTAAAGGAGTAAAAATAAACTACTTACATTCAAATATGGTGAGATGATACATTTGTCCCCTTAGAATCCTATCATCATCGGGACTCAGAGAGAGTCCAATTAGACATAGCTTGAAAGTGGTTCTGTAATGTTTTGATGATCTTAAGAAAACGATGGAAAGAGAGGGTAAGAGGAATACACTGCGTGTGTGTGTGTGTGTGTGTTCATCCTTCGTTGCCAAAGAAGACCATGTCATCAGAGAAATAATGACATGACTTGCACTTGACTTTGCTTTGAGTGACGGAGGGCTATGCAGGTCACCAGTCTCACTTCTCCTCCAGAAACATCTGAATCCAGTGACCAGATATTCAACAGGATGCCTGGAGATGCACCAAGATGAGGCAGTTGGGGTTAAGTGACTTGGCCAAGGTCACACAGCTAGTGAGTGTCAAGTGTCTGAGGTGAGATTTGAGCTCAGGTCCTCCTGACTCCTGCACTGGTGCTCTATCCACTGCACCACCTAGCTGCCCAAGAGGAGGAATACACTAGAGAGGAAGGGAAAGGAAGATTAGGGGAAATTATCTTGCATGATCAGATTGTAGAAGTAAATATTTATACAAATAAGCAGGGAGTAGCTGACACTCAAATCTCACTTTCATCTGAACTAGTCAAATGAAAGAATATAGATATAGATAGGTAGATATACAGATAGATATTGATACACACAGAACTGAGTACAGAAATTTCACCAAAAAGGGTTATAAGAGGGAAATGGAATAAGGGAGAATAGAGTAAGGGAATAATTAGTTTTAAGCAAAACAAACTGTAAGGATAAACAAAAAATTTGTAGCTCTTTTGGAGGTGGCAAAAATGAGAATCTGAGGAGGTGCCCATAAAGTGGAGAATAGATGAATAAGTTATGGTACATCAATGTGGTGGAATACTTTGGCATTGAACCCTTATCAGCCTAATGACCCAACGAGGATTTCAGAGGTCTAAGGATAAAAACATCTTACCCCTGTCCTGACAGAAAAGTGAAGGATACAGAATGAAGAATGAGAGAATTTTTTTGACATGAATACTGTGAAAATTTGTTTTGATGTTTGCGATGGGTTTTATTTTTTTTGTGTTGTCAATTGGGAGGATGAAAAGGTATATGTTGGCTGATTAAAACAACATATGTCTACATATACATATATATGTATGTATATGTGTACATATATCTATCAGTATCTTCACATATATATATATGTGGGGGCATATGTATATATGTGTGTGTATGTATGTATGTGTATGCCAAAGCCCTGCTCAAAATACTTCAGTGACTCCTCATTGCCTATATGGAACCGTACAGTGTCAGAGCTAGAAGGGACCTTAGAAATTTTTCTAATCTAGTCCCTGAATGTTGTTACTGTTACTATTATTGTTGAATTGTGTCCAACTCTTCATGATTCCATTTGGGATTTTCTTGGCAAAGATGCTGTTATGATTTGCCATGTCCTTCTGCTTGTTTTACAGATGAGGAAACTGAAACAAACGGGTTAAGTGACTTGTCCAGGGTCACACAGCAAGTAATGTCTGGGGTCTGATTTGAAGTCAGGAAGACAGGGCTCTGTGCCACCTAACTGTGTACTGTTACAGACAGAGTAACTAATTCAAAGTCATACAAAGAAAGTGGGACCAGAACTGGGGTCTTCTGACTCCACACCCAGCCCTCTCTCCATCAGACTATATGTCCTCTGTAGGGAAAAGTACTCCCCAAAGTCAGGCAGGATTCAAAGAATAAACATTTTCAGAAGTGCTTGCTTATCTTGTTGGCAGTGAGGTATCTGAATTACAGATGGAAAACTGATAATGAATCAAAGCAATTTGTTTAATGAAGGAAAAGGATCAAGGACCAAATCTTACAGAGCCAAGCACAAAATAGGTCCTCGATATGTTCATTGACTCAGTAAACCCAACTTATTTTTTTAAGATTCTACTGGTTGGTTTTTTTTTTACTTAGATTGTAAATGTTAGTAATATCTCATTCATCAGGCATTGTACAGTGAAGGCATCAATAGTTATCACTATTTCACTAGAATTTGTGAGAGAGTGCTGGACTTGACTGGACTCAAGTTCAGATTCTACCTGCTTCATTTACCATCTATGAAACTGTGGGAAAGTCACTTCAACAGGGGCAGGGGTAAAGACACTGGGGTGAGAGGAGCTGGGGTCAAATCCCCATTATGTCACTTATTACCTGTGTAACTTGGACCAAGTCCCTTGACCTCTCTGGGCCTCAGTTTTCTCCTCTGTAAAATGAAGGGAGTTGGATGAGATAATGGACAACGTCCCTTCCAGTCTTGGTGCTGTCTCTTGTCTTCCCTCAAGTATCAGCAAATTCTTAGGGATTGATAAAATCAATGAATGAGTGAGTGGGCTAGGGTGGGGATGTCATGCGTCATATCACCCTCTAAATTTCTTTCTGAAGTTTTTAATAATAAATAAATAAATAAATAAATCATCTGATCAGATTATTATTGCCTCTTTCCCTCAACATTGCAGACATAATTTGTGGTGTTATCTTAACAGGTCAGGGTGAAAAATCTTACTAGGAGACAAAAAAGAGTCATCCAGTGCGATCTTGGAGGCAATATGTGGTGTAGTGGGGAGGTAGTCAAAGAAACAAGGTCCTAACCCTAATCCTAATTCCTGGTTTTGCCTTGTAATATCTATGTAACCCTCCCTGGGAAAGTCACATTCTCTGAAGTTATTTCCAAAGTGAGTTTTCATCAACTTTCTTTTCCTCCTAAGAAACAGGATATATCTCAGGCACCAGAAAAGGAAATCCTCCAACTACTGTGAACATGCCCCCAAGGAAGTCGGACAAAAATAAGATATAGTAAATACCAAAATATTTCAAATAGCACTTTCTGTGGTAGCAAACAACTGCTGCCTAAACTACCTTTCCAGCTTTATCATACATTACTTCCCATCGCTTACTCTACAATTCAGTCAAACTGGCCTTTTTAGTGTTTCTCAAATACAAAGTTCAATACCTTGCCTGTATGCCTTTGCATGGGCTGTTCCCCCTGCCTGGAATGCATTCCCTTCTCACTTGTGCCTCCAAGAGTCCTTAGAGTCCTTGAAGACTGTTGAAACGCAACTGTATACAAGAAGCCTTTCCGGATGCCCTCAATTGCTGGTGTCTTCCTCCCCAAATTGCTGTGTATCTGTTTTGTGTTGAAGACAGCAACTGTTTCATTTTTTGCATTTGCATCTCAAGCATCTAGTATAGGGTCTGGCACTGCAGTAAGTACTTAATAAATTTGTGTTGATTGACTGATAGATGTAACAGTGTTAAAATGTGTAGCAAGAAATGATGAAGAAGGAATTTAGAGCAACATGAAAAAATGTCCAAGACTAATCAGAAGAAAAAAAAACAGAAATAGAACCATATTCACAGCCATTACCAAAAGAAAGTGTGAAAGTAAAACTGAGTCACTGGTTTCAGAGATCAGATAATGAAATCCCTCTTCTCTTGGCAGAGTCAACAGACTGCTTAGGTAGAATGGTATATTCAGTGTTGGACTTGGTCAGATACCTGTTGTTTTGTTAAGCTTTCGATTCTTTGTTACAAGAGGACTTGTGGGTATATCTACAAATGACAGTAGTGTAAACGAAAGGCATCAGTAAAATATTAGACCCTCAAAAGAGTAAGAGTGGACCTCTTAGCTGGACATCCCAAATGCTGTATTGGTATCCATGGTTGGGCACCTCCTCTATGATTTGTCAGTTGTAAGGCATGAACAAGAAGACTGGAAGACACTGATGGGGAGATTTCCCTTGCTGATGAGATCATTAAATTCATGGACTACTAAGAGGAAGTGCAGTTGATTATTTCCTCTCTGCTCCCTGAAAAGGAATGACTGGAAACTATTTCCAAATCTTAAACCCATACAGAATTGACCTATATATAAGACCACCTTTGGTGCCTTTGGTCTTTGGCCAAAAACTCAAGCTTTTCTGTTTTGAGGTTGCTTGCCACTCCCATCCCTATTCCTATTCCCATTTCCCAACTCCCTCTCTGCCCCCATCACCATTTAAACCTTGCTCTCAGAAAAGGAAATGATAAACTTATTTAAACTAAGGTTTAACTTGACTTAATGAAAAATATTTTTCATGGTACTTGTCGTCTAAAGGGAAACAAAGATATACACCAAAAGAATTAATGGTAGAATTTAAGACCTCAATGATGTGGAGTTGTAAAGTATGGCATATGAGAGCCTGTTATCTATCACGTGATACAGATAGCAATTTATGGTATTCTGCTTTTCCCCACCCACTCCTAAGGTTGACTCTAGGAGAATTCTAGGAGACACCAGTTATAATAATTTGTGCTTCTCCAACACTTTAAGGCTACAAAGTGCTTTCCTCTCAACAACCTCAGAAGACAGGCAGTGTCATTCCTATTTCCTATGTAGAAGATGGAAAAGACTAAGACTCAGAAAAGTGAAATAAACTGAATAATTTTGCAAGTGTCAGAATCTTCTGGTTCCAAAAGCAATGCCTTTCCAATTACCTTTTGATGTCCTTCAGTTGTGGGTGCCCTGTCATTGTAGGTATTTAAGTGTAGGCAGGATGGCTATTTTATTCAGAATGAAGAAAGAAATATTCATCTATCAGGTTGGAATTGCCCTGGGTGATTTCTCAGGTCCCTTCCAACTCTAGGATTTCATGAATATAAAATATTTCAAATATGCTTTTTTCTTAAATAGATCAGTTTATTTATGCACCTTAATATTGCACCCTTAAAGTAACCATATGGGGAAGTTATGCACTGATTCCCAAATCCCTGCTACTGCTCAGAAAATGATTGGAAGTCCTCTTCTGGAATTGCATACAGTACATCCTGCTAGACTGTAAACTCTCTTGAGGATAGAGGTTGTCCTTTTTCATGTCTTTGAATTCCTAGTGCTAAGCAGAGTCTGGTGAACAGTAAAGTAATAATAGCTCTATAGCCCTTCACGGTCTACAAAGTGCTGTATATTCATTACCTTCTTTGATCCTCAGAACCCAGTTGAGTGAGTGCTAAAAGGTATTACTTTTCCAATTTTATGGTTGACAAAAAATAGATTCAGAGAGCATATAAATAATTTGTCTAAGGTCCTATGCCTAATAAGATCCAGAGACAGGATCCTTCAGGTTTCTGATGACTCTAAGTTCAATTTATTTCCATTTTACCTCACTGTGTATATTTTGTTCTTAATTTCTTTTATGAATAAAAATCTATTTTCTCTCCCTCCTACCTCCTTCACCATTGAAACAAATATACAGTCAAGCACAAGATTCCCACTTTGGCAATGTTCCCCAAAGATATGTGGATAGCATTCTGGATCCTGAGTGATCTGGAATGATGGTTGGTGATTGCTATCCATCAGGTTCTTTAGGCTTTCCATATTGTTTGTGTTTACAAGGTTATTACTGTATGCATTATTTCTCTTGGTTTTGCTCACTTTACTGCATCAGTTTCTACAAGTCTTCTCTTTCCTCATTTCTTACTGCAAATCACATTCCATTACATTCATATAATAAAATTTGTTCAGCTAGTCACCGATTGATGGACACACCCTTAGTTTCCAGGGTTTTGCTATTTCAAAAGGAGCTGCTATAAAGTTTTTGTACATATGGGTTTTTTCTCTTTCCTTGATAGGTCTAGCAGTGGTATCGTTGGGACAAAATGCGTGCTTAGTTGGTGACTTTGTGGGCACATTTCCAAATTGTTTGACCAACTCACAGCTCCACCAACAGTTAATCAATGTACCCAGTCATCATTTTCTCATTTGTCAATTTCACTTATTGAATGGGTGTGTACCTCATTGTACTTTGAAACAAACAAGATACTTCACTCAATGACCTTAGGGAATTTCATTCAAAATTAATTTTTCTTACACTATAAATTATTGCAACTAAGTTTTTAAGACTCTTATCTTAAAACACTTTGAAGGAATCATGAAGCCCAATGGTCTCAAATTTGTCTTTATGTTTATAGCAACCACTGACTTCTCTTTAGAAGGACTTGTCGTATGCTTTAAGAACTTGCACGTAGACCCTGATCCAAGTTTTCTAGATAAGGAAACTGAGACTCATTTAAGGTCATGCAAAAGTTAATGAGGCAACTAGGGCTATAACCCAGGGCTAAGTGTTCTTTTTATCATGTTATTTATTTTGCCATTTTGACTCTAGGAACATTAGGCACTCCCTCAGGATAAGTTCACCACTTGAAATCTCAACTCTTCCACAGTACTTTCAGTCGCCTCTCCCTTCTGATAGGGGGCTGGAGAGCAGAGGAATGAACTCGTCCAATAAGCTGCTCTGCTCAGTTTCACTCCAAGATCATTAGGTGCATGAGAGTGCACCTTTTCAGCTCCCTTTTGGGTCTTACCTTCCCCAATTAGGCTGTAAGATCCTTGAGGTCAAGGGCTGTCTTCTTATTTGGATCCCTAATGCTTGGCACATTACAGGTGTTTAATAAATATTCACTATTGATTGATGGTTATACTGTCTCCATTTTTATGTCCCTAGACTAGGTTTGAAGACAATTCCCAAATAGTTTCTGACATGGATCATGGATTTAGAGCTAGAAGGAAATTTATCTAGTCCTGCTCCTTCATTTTACACATGAGGAACTGAAACCAAGAGAGTTTAAGTGATTTACCCAGGGTAACGCAGCTAGGTAGCACCAGAGGTGAGATATGAACGCAGGGGCCCCGGACTTCAAGTCCAGCACTCGACATATACATGAGTAATGACATTAGCATATAGCGCCTCTCTTTTGAAAGAAAGCAGAATTGGATGCTAAAACTGATCTTTACCACCTATGTGACTCTGAGCAAGATGTCTCCTCTGGTCCTCAACATCTTTAAAATATGGATAATCAATAAAGATTGTCATGTTCTCTTAAAGATTTGCCTACAGCAGGTTAAAAGAGAGGTTAAATGACTTGTTCAGAATCAGAAAGCCAGTTTGTGTGGGGGTAGGATTTGAACCATGGTCTTCCTGCCATTTATACCTACTTCCTATACCCTATACTTTGAATCGCAGCTCAATTCATGGTTTTATTGATGGTTGAGATTTAAGAAAGTATAGGAAAAATGCTAATAGTGCAAATTGAATTTAAAAGTGTGATGTGATTTCTTTTTTTTGGTGGAGAGAGCCAGCAATTAAACATTAGCCCTCTCTCACTCTCTCTCTCTCTCTCTCTCTCTCTCTCTCACACACACACACACACACACACTCACACACACACAGCTAATAACATATGCACCAACCTCACAGATATGTTGTGAAGAAAAGCACTTCAAAAACTTGAAATTCACTAGAAATATTTAATAAACTTTATATAAACTAGAAATAAAATGTAGGTTACCATTATTTCAGATGATAAATTCTGGCCAATTTATTAAACTATCTTCTTCTTCTAGAGTTTATGGCCATGCATCACATGGATTCAGAGAAGAAATCATGCTTAGTACCATAAATTCTTTCCTTTCTCTATAGTTTAAGTATCAAATTAAGTGACAGGGACAGGGGTGGGGGTGAGGAAGGTATCACAAAATGAATGATGGGATGAATGAATGAACAAAGAGATGGACAAGAAAATGAATGAATGAATGAATGCCTGAGCAAGTGAATGAATCAATGCATAAGTAAATAAATAAATACTCCCCCCTCCCCATCCATCTCTCATACCTTGTGCCCATTTCTACTGTCAGGGGACAGACTGAACAGACAGCAGATCAACACACAAAAACACAAGCAGAATCACATCAATGTTTTTAATGGTTGGCAGTGAAATGGCAAAAAACAAAAACAGAAACAGAAACAAAAAAACCTATAGCCTTCTGCAGTTCCATTTTCAGTGCCTAGTTTCAGTAATCGAGGTAAGTCACTCTGGTAAAGGATCTCCCACTTGCTATAATTATTGCTTTTGTCTTGCCAACTGCTGCCCATGGCCTTGTCACAGTAGAGGGTTCAAGAAGGGGCCAAAGCTGCTGGAGGGGAAGAGCAAAGTGATTTTTTCAAGGGGAAGGAGTGTGTACTGTAGATGGTACAAAGCGGAAAGTGCACTCCTAAGAAGAGGCAGGTAGGTCAGATGCCAAGAGTCACTGCTGACAGTTACTAATATCTATCTGCCTTCTCCATTAACCAGGAACTAGGAAATCACTTGTCATACTCCTATTTCTTGCCCCTCCTGCTGTCTCTAGCCCAGATAGATTTTAAAATCTCCCTCAGCCTTGAATTTTTTAAGAGCCTGGCCAGTTTCAAAACCATCACAGGATCATGGAATAGCAGAGTGGTAGAGGTCAGGGGTTTCTTAGCATTTAAATCAGGTGGTTGCTTTGGTAAGAAAGACTCCCAAAGTAAATTAGAAATGGACTGCAGGGAACTAATAATAGCCTAAATGGCTACTCCTTCTTCTACTCTGCCCCCAACCCCCAAATGGCTCTGAGGAGTTAGTCCATGACCAAGGGGCCGCACACCTGGTTTGGTCTTAGCTGATATGGAAGCACTTTGGACATCATCGCTGTTACTGTTGACAGCATGACCCCCTTCAGGACTGGAAAGAGGCCTGAACTACTCTTCCCTTCAGCGGCTGAGGGGGACGGAAATTGTTCACCATGCGGACCTTCTCATCATCCTCTGCAGTGAAAAGGAGGCTCCGAAATTTTTCCATCTGTGGGAAGGCAAATCAACATTATTGGCTTAGGCTTGCAAAGTAGGTGATGAGTTCTGACTGGTATAAAATGTGAAAGATGAGATAGAATTGGGCTTTTGGTCTTCTCTGACCCCTACATTCTTCTCTGTCACACCCATGCAAAAGCAATGATTTCCCTATTTCACATTTTTTTTGTTGGCTTTTGGCCCCTGACTCCCTAGTTTTTGAGAGGGAATCCCAGAAAAGTTTGCTCAGCAAATCTTCCATTTTGTTTTCCTTTCTCAGCTTCTCTGGAAGGACATCTGAATTCTAACCCATTCTACCCCACTTCTAACCCAGGCTGCTGCCCATCCTCCCACTCCATTTTCTTTCTATATCTCCTCAAACTTTTCTAATCGCAGATAGCTGACACACAGGCTTAGCAGGTTCCATTCTACTGCCCAGTTTATGGAGAAAAGTAGCAAATGGCAGAGAAACACCTCACCACCACACCATCATTTTACAGGCTTCCCCTCATGCTCTTCACTTCCATTGTTTCTAAATGGGCTGACTCTTGTTGAAATGCAACGGTTTTCACTGAGTACCCTTAGGGGGTTCATGATCACAGACTAAGCAGTAAATAATTGCCAAATTATGTTACAAATTTATTTTTCCTCTATGACAACAGGCATATTTAGAGCATTAAATGTTGGGTTTCTACAGAGATTTGAGACCATGAACTGCTTTGGGGCAAAAGTTATTATTGTAGTTATTATGAGATAAAAAAATTTTTTAAATATATAAAAAATTATAAAATCTAAAAAAAATTATGAGTAGAATGAGTTGAACCTGAGAGTTCATAACACATTTTTTTTTCATGTTTTCAGAATAAAAAACATTTGGGAACCATTAGTGCAGTGGAAAGAGCCCTGTTTTCAGAGGTCTGTCAATTTTGGTGCTACAGTGCACAGAATGCTAGACCTGGAGTGAAGAAGGCTCATCTTCCTAAGTTCAAATCTGGCCTCAGAAACTTCCTGGCTGTGTGAACTTGGCTAAGTCATTTAACCCTGTTTGTCTTAGTTTCATGACCCAAATGGGGTCATGAAGAGTCAGACACAGCTAAACAACAAGTGTCTATAGTCTTGAGTTCATCAGGTTGTAAACACCTTGAGGTCATTTGCCTCTTTTTGTGCCTGGTACGTAGGTGTTTAATAAACGTTTCTTGATTGACTGACTGTTTGAGTCCTAGTCTTTTCTAGCCCTTGTCTAGCTGACTAGCTCTATGACCTTGGCCTTGACCTCTCTAAGCACTGATTTTCTCATCTGAAGAAACAGAAATAATATCCCTTCACTTCAACAAACATCTGAGACATGGTGCTAGATATGAGGATAAAGGGCAAAAATAGAATAGTCCTTGTCCTCAAGGTTCTTCTGTTCTACTTGCCTCTCACTATTCTATGCTCCCTCCTAACACTGTTAGAAGACCAAATGAAGTAACAGATGTCAATTGCTTTGTAACTTTCAATTGCTTAAAAAAAAAATGGCAGCTTCTATTGTCTTTAGCTCCCAATCCACCTAGCCCTACTCTACTGCAATGTCCTTTATTCTGATTCACTGACCATCAACTACTCCCTGCTTTTAATGGTAAATAACAGTTCAAAATGTGACCCAGACCTGGGTATTTTGAGACACATTTTAATATGGAGCTCTCTAGTGGAAGCAAAAATCTAAGGCCCATGCAAATTTTTCTTAAAAGTTTCTTCTTAAAAGACATTGAGACTTAAGATGGCAGAGTAACAGCACAGACTTTCTAGAGTGCTCCTGCAAAGCCCAATCAAATACCTGTAAAAAATGTCTCTAAACAAATTCTAGAGCTGCAGAACCCACAGAGTGATCGAGTGAAGCAAATCTCCAGCCCAAGACAACCTGGAAGGTTGCTAGGAAGTGTCTACTGCACCATGCTGGGAGCAGAGCACAAGTTCACAGAGGGGAACTGGGCAGGCCTTGGGGAGACTGAATGTCTCACACTTGTGGTGGTTTCCAGACTTTGTGATCCCAAAACGCTGAGGATAAATTGAAAGGTCAGTGGGAAAAGTCTGTGGGACCAGTGTGGGAGAATGGAATGGTTGGGCCCCAGCCCCAGGGCAGCTGAGGGGGGAGGGGGTGGAGGAACCCAGAGCAGCCACAGCAGCAGCAGGGGCAGCTGCAGCCACTGTCTCTGGAGCCCTAGGCCCACAGACTGTGGGGGGATCGAGGGTCTGACAGTACACTCCCTACCCCCACTGGAAGCAGGCAACTACCTTGACAAAGAGCTCAATCAAATAAATGCCTGGGGAAATGAGCACAAACCAGAAAAAGAATCAGACTACAGAATCTTACTTTGGTGACAAGGAAGACCAAAGCATGCAAACAGAAGAAAACAAAGTCAAAGCTCCTACATCCAAAGCCTCCAAGAAAAATATGAATTGGTCTCAGACCATGGAAGAGCTCAAAAAGGATTTTGAAAATCAAGTAAGAGAAGTAGAGCAAAAATTGGGAAGAAAAATAAGAGTGATGTAAGAAAATCATGAAAAATGAATCAACTGTTTGCTAAAGAAGACCCAAAAAACTGCTGAAGAAAATAACACTTTTTTAGACTAACCCAAATGGCAAAAGAAAGCCAACAAGTCAATGATGTCCTAAAAAGCAGAATTGGAAAAGGAGACAGAAAACCCCTTAGGGGGTTCATGATCATAGACTAAGCAGTAAATAATTGCCAAATTATGTTACAAAATGGAAAAGGAGATGGAAAAGGAGAGCCAAAAGCTCACTGAAGAAAAAATTCCTTAAAGATTAGAATGGAGCAGATGGAAGCTAATGACTTTATGAAAAATCAAGAAATTATAAAACAAAAGCAAAGGAATAAAAAAATAGCAGATAATGTAAAATATCTCATTTGAAAAATAACTGACCTGGAAAATAGAGCCAGGAGAGACAACTTTAAAATTATGGGAGTACTTGAAATCCATGATTCAAAAAAGAGCCTAAACATCACCTTTCATGAAATTATCAAGGAAAACTACCCTGATATTCTAGAACCAGAAGGTAAAATAAATATTGAAAGAATCCCACAGAATACATCCTGAAAGAGATCTGAAAAGAAAAACTCCTAGGAATATTGGAGCCAAATTCCAAGTCAAGGAGAAAATATTGCAAGCAGCCAGAAAGAAACAATTTGAGTATTGTGGATACAATTAGGATAACACAAGATCCAGCAGCTTCTACATTAAGGGACCAAAGGGCTTGAAATATGATATTCTGGAACTCAAAGGAGCAAGGATGAAAACCAAGAATCACTTACCCAGCAAATTGAGTATAATACTTCAGAAGAAAAAAATTGTCATTGAATGAAATAGAGGACTTTCAAGCATCCTTGATGAAAAGAGAGCTGAATAGAAAATATGACTTTCAAACTCGAGAATCAAGAGAAGCATGAAAAGGTAAACAGGAAAGAAAAATCATAAGGGATTTACTAAAGTTGAACTGTTTACATTCCTACATGGAAATATTTGTGACTCTTGAAACTTTTCTCAGTATTTGGGTAGTTAGAGGGAAGTTATCTATATATACATATAGACAGAGGGCACAGGGTGAGTTGAATAGGAAGGGATATCTAAAAAAATAAAATTAAGGGGTGAGAGAGGAATATATTGGGAGGAGAAAGGGAGAAATGGAATGGGGCAAATTATCTCTTATATAAGAGGCAAGAAAAAACTTTTCCAATGGAGGGGAAAACAGGGGAAGGTGAAAGGGAAAAAGTGAAGCTTACTCTCATCAGATTTGGCTTAAGGAGGGAAGGAGGGAATAACATGCACACTCAATTTCATATGAAAATCTATCTTACACTACAGGAAAGTAGGGGAGAAGGGGAGAAGTAGGGTGTGGGGGGATGACAGAAGGGAGGGCAAATGGGAGGAGGGGGTAATTAGAAGGAAACACTTTTGGGGAAGGACAAGGTCAAAAGAAGGAATAGAATAAATGGGGAGCAGGATAGGATGGAGGGAAATATAGTCTTTCACAACATGATTTTATGCAAGTCTTTTGCATAACTACACATGTATAACCTATATTGAATTGCCTGCCTTCTCAGTGGGGATGGGTGTGGAGAGAAGAAGGGAGGGA
Organism: Bettongia penicillata ogilbyi; assembly: GCA_023548195.1. Lineage (NCBI taxonomy): Eukaryota > Metazoa > Chordata > Mammalia > Diprotodontia > Potoroidae > Bettongia > Bettongia penicillata. Next base: position 2,012,159 of record JAJHZJ010000373.1, on the reverse strand, counting down.
AGTTGGAATTCAAAGTTTTAAAAACGAATGTTAAAAATTGTTTTTACATGCAACTGAGAAATAAGAAATACAGGCAATGGGGTACAGAAATCTATTTGCCCTACAAGAAAACAGAGGAGATGGGGAAAAGGGAAGGGAGGGGGTGTGATAGGAGAGACAACAATTGGGGATAGGGGTAATCAAAATGCAAAATGTCTTGGGGTGGGGGGAGGGTAGAGATGGGGAGAAAATTTGGAACTCAAAATCTTGTAGAAATGAATGCTGAAAACTAAAAATAAATAAATAAATAAAGATTTTTAGAAAGGCATTGAGACTGTCTAACAGATTTTATTTGCTCTGGGGACTAAAGGTCAGCTCATTAACATGGCTTCCTGTTTACCTGGGGACAAAAATAGCCCAGGACTGAGGCCAAAAAAAATTAAGTTTCTACTTGCGTGACATCTCTTTTATGTGACAAGTTCTCTTCCTTCACAACCATCTTAGTTCAGGTGCTCATCAATAATCTTGTCCTGGCTTTATGGGACATCACTTCCGCTCTTGTACTCTGAGATCCAAACAGACTGGCCTTCTCTCAGTTCCTTACTCAAGGCACCTCCCAATCTCTGTGTCTTTGCTTTAGTCATTTCTCATGCCTAGAATATACTCCTCTCCTTATCTTCACCTCATAAGGGCCATTTATTCCCTTAAGATACACCATCACCTTGCATGAAGGCTTTCCCCATTGCCCTGAATGACAGTGCCTTCCCTCTCAAAAGACCTGATTATAACTAGTGTGTGTGTATACGCATATGTACATGTGTGCGGATACATACCTATATGCATAATAATTCAACAACCTACTTTCAAGGACCTCACATTCTAATGGGGGAGACAATGAGTACATATAAAAATACATAGCATAAACATAAAGTTAATAAATATATATACATATATATACTCTAATAGGGGAGAGAATTACATATAAAATATAACAAATATAAAAGTAATAAACATATATAACAAATAATAACATATATACTTATACATGTGTTTATTACTTATATTATTGCCTTTATATTTACATGCATGTATATGTGTATTATGTGTATGTGTATAATATTTATATTAATTGTCTCCTCCATGAGAAAGTAAGCTCCTTGACAGCAGAGGTTGTCTCACTCCTTGTACTGGTATTCCCAGCACATGAAACAGTTCCAGGCATGTAGTAGGGGCTTAATAAATATGTGATGATTTATTAGGTGACTTGGCCAAGGTCACAAACAGGTAATCAGTAAACCAGTATCCAAGCCCTGGTCCTTTGGCTTCTCCAAATCAAGCTATCTCTTAAGGCAAAATGATAGACTGAAATTTGTCATCCGGGGCTGGGGGCAAGAGGGGTCATCCTTCTGCCCTTAGCTGACTCAAATCATCACGGACACTCATCTTCGAATAAGGTCAATGTTGGTGTGATGGCCTGTCCCCTGCCCCATCCCTTCGTCATCCCACCCGCCCCTATTTCCCCAAATCCTTACAGGTTCTAAGATCACTCACCTGTTTCTCTGAAATGGTGATGGGCTCCTTGAGCACTATCCAAGTCACACTCTCACTCAGGGGTGGTGTGGTCAGAGACCCCGGATAGGTCCAGTAGTGGAGGTTCACGGGCAGGAGGCATTTGGGATTGAAGCTGTTGAACTGGGCTTTGGTTCCCTGGGAAGGGGAGTCAGCAGAGACTCTGGTTTAGGATCCTACAGGGGTAATTTAGGGCTTGGAAGGTGAAAACAGAAATCCCGGCCTAAGGTTAGACCAAATAGATTTAGGATTTCCTTGCCCCCTTATATCACATTACCAAGTCTACTTCTGTGGTAGAGTAAAAAGAACGTTTGTCTAGGATTCTGGAGATCCCCAACGTAATACCTAACTTGGATGGTCCAGTGGACTGAGCACAGAAACTGGAGATAGGAAGACCTGAGTTGAAATCTTGCCCCCAGTATTTACTAGTTATGTGACCTAGGGTAAGTTCCTTAATTTCTCTAAGTCCCAACAACCTTGAGAGGCAGGTGTGCTCTTATTACCCTGACTTTACAGTTGAGGAAACTGAAGCAGGCATAGGCTGTGACTTTCCCAAGGTTATATAGCTAATAAGTGTCTGAGGCTGAATTTGAACTCAGGTCTTCCTGACTGGGTCCGATCTATCCACTGCAACCCTCCTAGATTGTAGGGTCAACCAGAACCAATCTAATCCATCTTGCATGAGTCCTTCAAATGTCTTATAGGTGAAAGTAGCTATCCTTCTCCCTCCTTGGCCCCCACCCGTCTCAATCATTTTCTTCTCTAGGGGCCACATTCACAATCACACTCACAGCAGATAGCACTTTGACTGGTAACTGAAACAGAGACTGGGAGAAAGGACAAAGAATGCCGAAGAAAGCTCCAGAGTCTACAGAATACTCACTTTGAATCTGACCATGTACAGTGCATCTGTCAGTCTGTTCATGCTGGCATGTTCGTCTCCAGTCTGGAATTTACAATGGATACAGTAGTATTGAGAATTGTCTTCTAGGCATGCTCATTTCTGGCCCAGGACACTCAGCGCCCTGGACAACTCCTAGTCACAGATAGCTCCTGCCTCTCTTTTCCAAAATGTTTTCGCCCTTAAGGTGTTGACACAACACACCCATGTCCTCTTCTATCCTAACCCCTGCATGTGCCTGGGATCTGTTGGTACAAGGACAAGATTTAGTCAACCCTGGTGAGGAGGAGGAGGTGACACTGGATGACTTATGGTTGGAAACTGACCATCGGCTTTCTCCAGTATGAATCCTAAAATATTAGAATGGGAAGGAAATTTAGAGAATGTCTTTTTCAACCTCTACTCAATACAGGGATCTCCAGTATAGAAGCTGGGTAAATGATCATCCACAGTGCTGTGTGCAGTGGAAAGAACATTCTGATTCTGGAATCAAGAACTGGGTTCAAATTCTAGGTCTCCTACTTAATGGGGAAATCACTTCCCCCTCTGGCACTCAGTTTCCTTATCAATAAAATGAAGGGTTTGGACTATGGTTCCTCCTACATAGATCACAGTCCTACAATCTTATTGCCACCTTAGAGATAAGAAAACTGTGTCTGAGAGAGGGACTGGGAACTGCCCATGATCAGACACAATGAAAAGTCAGGCTAGAACTTGGGTCTCCTGATTGCCAGTCTATTATCCTTCCTACTCTACTATATAAGGACTGTAAACTCAAGGAAGGTAGCAGCACAGAGAGAAATGCACTGGGTTTAGAATCTGAGGATCTAGGCTTAAATCCTGGCTCTGTCAATTATTCCCTGTATGACCTTGGACAAGTCACTTCCATTCTGTGGGCCTCAGTTTCCTCATTTGCAAAAATGAGGGTGTTGAACTAGATGTCCTTTTAAAGCCCTTTCCAGTTCTAATAGCAGTAGACCTGTATTCTATGAACCTTGTGCTGAGACATCTGGAAAATTATAGGAGTGGGTCAGGAATACACACTGATCTATCTGGACTGCATGAACCTAGATTGAAATTTTCTGACTCTTCAACCAGTGAACTTTGTTTACTGTGATGTCTGGGCCAGAAGAAAGTTGTAGATATCAGCTCCCCTCTCCCCTTAACCCATGAAGAAGCACAAAGTATCATGGAATCAAAGGACAATACTCTTGTTCTCCTCTGCTCATCCTTGGGATTTTCACTAAGTGAATGCAGGAAAAAGAGAGAAGACACTGATGGGGGAGAAGGGGAGTTTACATAAATCTCAGAGTCATTTCAAGACCCTCCCCTCTAGCATATTCACTCACCTCCAGGAAGATGCCAACCACAGCCAGGCCATCTGGGGCTGCAGCTGCTTCTGCAAAGGTCTTGTATTTTTTTCCATTCCAATGGACCAAGTGGAGCTGCAGAAAGGGATGGCCAAAACAAAGCTAACTCCAGTCATCTCCAATGACTTCTCTGTTCAGGGTCCATCTAACTAGTGGTTTATGGAGGCCTATTTGTTACCTGACTTCTGGCCACTCCACCAGGAGGTGGTAAGCCAGGCTCTTTGGTTATCTGAAGTACTCCTTGAATTTAACCAGTTCCATACAATGGAAAGAGGGCTAGATTTGGCAGTCAGGCCTGCATTTGAATCCTGGCTCCAACATTTACTGGTTTTATGACCTCAACCAACTCATTTCATCTTTCTAGCCTAGATTTCCTCATCTGTAAAATGGGAATAGTAATCCTTGCACTACCTGTCTCATGGAGCTGTGATGTGGAAAGTGTTTTATAAACCTTAAGGTACTGTAGAAAATGTGAGTTAAATTGAGTGATGCTAGATTGGGGGAAGGTGTTATCAGGATTTGTCTTTGTTGACCTTTTCTACTTGGTTTTTCTTCTCTACACTCTTCCAAGTCCTCCCTTCACCAGGTTATCTCCTATCCCTGGAATATCCTAACTCTGCACCAATTTCTTCTCCTTCCATTTTATCACAACCTGCTCTCAAGTAGAAAAGAATATAATATGCTAAAAATAATTGCATTTAAGGCAGAAGTATGCTGGTAACTAGTTAATAATCTGTCCTCAAAAAAAAAATCACACATCATACATACTTTCAAGCTTAGTTTGCATTATTTTCCCAGATTGCTTTCTTAAGTCCAACAATCTACAATAAATCAAGCCAGGATGTGACATTTGCTGATTTCTGAGGTATAAACGCTCACACTGAAAATTTAACCAGGAGCTGCTCCATTTTGAGGAAGCTAAAGCACACCCTTGAAGATACTGATCTCACAGATTATTGTTAGCCTCTCCCTTGTAGCAAATAAGGCCTTGTTACTAAAAATGACAATCAAATTACACCTCTGTAGCTCTCCTAAATGCATTTAGGATCCTCAGAAAAGTCTTGAGACAGATTTTTATGGTTCGGTCATTTCAGTCATGTCCAACTCTTTATGATCCCATTTGTTTTTCTTGACAAAGTGGTTTACCATTTCCTTCTCCAGTTCATTTTACAGATGAGGAAATTGAGGCAAACAGGATCAAGTGACTTGCCTAGGGTCACACAGCTAGTAAGTATCTAAGACTACATTTGAACTCAGGTCTCCCGGATTCAAGACCAGGTGTTCTATCCACTATGCCACACAGCTGCCCCTTGAGAGGTGGGTAGTTGAAGGATTATTATACCCATTTTACAAGTAGAGAAACTGCGGTCCAGAGAACAATAATAATAGTAATATCAACTCATGTTTCTAGAGAACCCCAAGTGTACAAAGCACTTTCTTCAGCATCCCTGTAAGGTAAATAGAACAGGGATCACTGTACCCATTTCACAAATGAACAAACTAAGTTTTAGGGAAGTAAAGTAATCTGTCTCATGTCACACAGGGAGTGACCAAGTTGGAACCCAAAGATTTACATTACTAATAGTGGAATTTCAAGCACAGTAGAAGGCACAGGGTGAAGAAGTAACCTTCTTTGGGTCCCTCAATCGTAGCACATGGTGGGAAATAGTGGTTATAAAGAAGGCAGAACCCTGGGTCTTACCTCACTGGAGAAGGACTTCCCATCCACTGTGTGTTCTGAACCTAAGCTGTGTTTTTTCCCCCAGTGAAAATGGAACTGCTTCAGCCGGTAGGGCCCTTCCAGGGGGCCCCCATGCACCACTATGGAGAGAGACAGAGGGAGATCAAGAACTCAGCTCTTCATTTCAGGATCAGCAAGATGGCACTTTACAATTCAGAGGGTCCTTTCATACACAGATTCTTATCTGGCACTAAGTCAGTAGCCAGATAAAGATAATAATTAGTATTTGTATAGTGCTTGTAAGGGAGCCCTGGGAAGAAGGAGAACTAGAGGAAGTGAGTGGGACTGGGATTCCTCCTCAGGGGCTAGAATGAATGTCCAACTCCTTAGAAGTACCCCAGCCTCCCCTCCCCCAGTCACTGCAGATTAGCCAAGAAACTAATTCGCTTCTTTCAGTTACTGCATCAGTCTACAAAGCTCACAAAGTTGAGGAAAGTGAGGCCCAGATTTGCCTCCAGGTAACACACCTATAGTTAGTGACCAGCCTTCTGATTCTCAGACAAGTCAATATACTATAGGGCCTCTAGTGGATTTAGCCCTAGAAGACAACCTGAGGACAATCTAGTCCTAAAGCCTTTATTTTATGAGGAAACTGAGGATTGGAGAGGGGGAGAAAACTTGGACAGACTTACAAGTGGCTCAGAAGAGCCCAACATCTCTAGCGACAAATAGTTTCCCTTCCTCTGCCCCATGCTGTGTCCTCTCAAAAGTCTCCCTGGGAGACAGTGCCAGGGCCAGCAGCAGCCTATGCCAGGCCCAGAGATAAATCACAAGGAGGAAAGGAACAGGGATACATTTTTCATTTGGATAATACACACTGCCCTAATTCTGGCTGACTCCCGAACCAGCCAGAGCTGGAAATCCCAGGGTGAAGAAAGGGGTTCTGTCCCCAATCAGGTCCTCCCTCTCAACCCATTAGGTGAATTCCTCTGAATGAGCCAGACAACTGGGAGGAAGGTTAACCCTTGCAGGCTCTAGCCAGAGCCAGGATGTGTTCTTCAGGTGGCAGCCTACCGGTTAGCAGAGGGGCTCACCAGTCTAGAACTCACTCCGCCACTCTGGGTTCAAAGCTCTCTTCCGCTTTCCGACACCTGAGACATCGTCCTCCCTGCCCTCTCCCACACCGAGTAGTCCCACTTTCCAGTTTCTCTCCCTTCAGCCCTGAGGCAAGCCAAGAAGAAAGCTGTGCCAGCCCCCATAATGCTGAAGGAGATTCCTTTGACTTGGGATCCCCACTCTTCCTCCTTCACTCTTGCTTGAAGATCCGGGGGAAAGACACTAGGTTTACAGGCCCTTTGGGTCTTTTATTCTGGGGAGGGGTAGCAAGGGCGAGGGGAATTGAGTGTTTGATTCTGCACACAGACCAACTAAGGCAGAGTGGCATTCTATTGCTGTCCTGCCACTTCTAGAACAGCTGGCATTCCTTTAGCACTTAATATATTCTCTCATTTGAGCCCCACAACAATCCTGGGAGACAGGTGATGCTACTATCCCCATTTTACATATGGGGAAACTCAGGCAGGCAGAGGTTAAGTGATTTGCCCAGGGTCACCCAGCTAGTAAATGCCTAAGGCAGGATTTGAACTCAGATCTTTGTGACTCCAGGTCCAGCTCTACCTACTACACCACCCGGCTGCCCATCTATTTTGTGTTGTGTTGTTTTGTGGTTGTCCGGTTGCATTTCTATGTTGTTGTATTGTTGTGCTAATGTACTATAGCAGCAATAGAGTGTGTGTTCTCATTGCCATCTTGTTCCTTGGTTGCACAGTCACACAGCAGCCGTACTATTGTGTCTGCCTTGCTATGTGGCTACCCTATTGTGTTGCGGTATTTCTGTGGTTGTACTGGTGTAATCATGCATTGTGTTGCTCTGTGTGTGTGTGTGAGTATGTGTGAGCATTACCCATCTCCAAGGTATGTTGTAAATAAACCCTAAAGTGCCAGAGATATAAACTGCTAGAATTGTCGTGTGCTTGGGCTATTTCAATGTTTTCACAAAAACATGTCTTGTTGCTACCTATTTGCATTATCTCTTTGCTATATGTTATTGTGCTTTTTTTGTTTCTTGACCCCTCCATACAAAATAAACTGGTCTGAGGGGTCACTGTAATTGCGTTCCCCCAGGGTATAGGTTTTGTGTAGCCTCAAGGGTCCTGAGACTATATCAGCTTTCAGTTCTGCCTTGGGTCAGCAGCACCCAGAGCCTCCTCTCCTGCCTCCATTTTTGTCTGCAGATCAACACTGTGGAACCAGTCTCGAGAACTTGAAAATGCCTAGTTTGTGGTGGGCAACATGAAGGTGACCACTTTTACAAGCAGATCACAGCACAGGGGAATTTGTGCCAGCCCCCCCCCCTCCAATGCCAGCCAACAGATGCTTCCAGTCATGGCTGAGACAGATACAGCAAGACAAGCCAAGAAGCTGGCTCTGAGCTGAGTCAGAGAGGGCATAGGGTTTGAAGGAAGATGACAATTAGCCACGAAATCCCCACTCCATCCCAAGGACAGGCTGAATTTGTTGCTGGTTCGTTTTCCTCACTAGGGACAAATGAGGACAAGATGCATTCCACTGACACTCCTCCCCTGCAATGTTCTGAACCAGGGTAGGGCATCCATTGCCCAGCCTGGTCTCCTTCCATCTGGAATGGGCCGGGGCGACCCTTGGCAAAACCAGGAAATCATAAAACCATAGGATTTAGAACAAGGAAAAAACAAAAATTTTAAATTAGGAGCTCTTAACTTAGAGCCCTCAGACCCCCAAAGAAAGGCTATGGGTAAATTTTACAGTAAACTTGAATGAGAAAAAAAATTACATCTTTATTGTCTCTACCCTAAGTGAAATTTAATCTTTTCTTCAATAATGTATGTAGGCAACAAATATTATCCTGAAAGAGTCCCTAGGCCTCAACAGACTGCCAAAGGAGTCCACACACAAGAGGTTAAGAACCTGCTTTAGTGATAACACAGCACCACCCCCTCCTCTTAGGTGAGAAAACTGAGGTGCAGAGAGAAATGATTGGCCCTGGGCCACACAAGTAACAAAGAAGGGATGAGAACACCAATGCTAAATGCACAATGAAGTCTAATCTATGGCACCCCTTTTTAGCCCGTGTTCCCTTTAAATGGGTCTGATTGATTGACTGATCCTCCAAGCCCTGCTGAGAGAAGCCTGGGGAGGAGCCAGCTCCTGAAGGTGCCTATTTTGGTCACTTTTTAAATCATAAATGAGTGCTCAGGGCTCACCCCCAGGCACTAGGCCCTTTCAAGGTGAGCTCCAGTAACTAGCTTCTATTTCTCCCTGAAAGGGATAGGGAGCTTCAGGCCATTAGATGAGGTGACTCTTATGCTGCCTGAAAGTTACTAGAACCTGTTAGAATTTTAATTACTGGATTGAATATCAAGTTGGCCCCAGATCAGGCAGCTGAGCGGGTGGCTCGTGTTGGATAGACTGGACGACTGGGAAAAGAGAGGGGCATGAGACGTATATGCAGCTAAGGAGTTCTCTGAGGGGAACAAAGTGGAGCCACCAAGCTCCCCTTCCCTTTACTGGCTCCATTATCTTTGTTAAACACAGTGTGGCAGTACCACGTTTAAACTTCTGCCCCTGCTACCTCAGTAGGAAGCCAGGCTGGTAGGGGAGAAAGAACACTACATTTGGGTCCAGGAAATCTCATTTTGAATCCTGGTCAGGCCACTTATTAATGACCATGAGGAAGCCATTTGCCCCCCTCTCAGCCTCTCATCTGGAAAATGAGGGGCTTGGGTCAGATCAGCGCGTCTTAACTTAGTCTGCACCATAGATGTCTCAGCAGCCTAACAAGCATAAAATGAAATACACAGGATTACAAAGAAAAATAAATTATATTGGAAAATAGTTAGCAAAAATGTTCAAAATAAGCTCCCTGACCCCCAGGTGAAGATTCCCTGGTATCCAGAGACCCTGGGACTGCTTCCAATTCAAAGAACTACTGATCTAGAATGGCTATCCCTCATAAATGGACTGACCTGCTGGAAAGAGCACTGGAATGGGAGTCAGCTTGGGCCCAGCTGGGAAACATGTTGTAAACTCCCCTACAAATGCGGGCCGTACGGACTGTTCTAGGAAGTTGTTCCAGAGAGTGTTTGCAGAAGCAGCAGGAGAAATGGGACCGAGTACCCTGGCCAGAAGCTAAAAGGTAGCTTCAGTTCTCTGAGATTAGAAAGAGCTGGGACTGATCTGCTTTGGTGAAGGGAGTTCCCCATGAGGGTGAAATCTGAGCACCCAACTTAGAGAAGAGCAGCCAGCCTCGTCCGTCTTTTTTACTTCTCTAGCTTGTCTTCCTTCTCTCAACAAGTCTTGTATCTAAGCTAAGAGTCCAAGGACCCATTCACTCAACTTGAGGTTTGACTGGAGAATCATTTAACCTCTCTGAACCCTGCAAAATCAAGCTCTTGATTCCCTGATGTGTTATATTTACTGTAAAATAATCAAATAAATAAATAATAAGAATTCATGGTTATTTGTTGGATGACAAAGGTATGCTGGAGCCAACCTAAACCAGTTCACAAGAGCTGATTGTTACATATTCAATGAAAATATCTCAGAAATCAGCAGACACGACAAATGAGGGCTTGATATGGTTTTGTTGAGTGTTTAGACTTAAGAACCTGATGGAGAGAATGTAAATAATGCACACTCAACTTGAAAGTGTGGTGTTGTTGTTTTTACAGAGCTGCTTGTTAAACATTTACAAGCACAAGTTGTGGGCATGGGCCCATTGCTAAAGTGTCCCAATTCTGAACAGGGTATATGAGAGCGGAAAAATACTAGCACAGTCAATAGGTTCAATAAGGATGCCTAATTCCAAGGGTCACGATTCCATCACAGGCTCCTTTAACTTTTCTTAGACAATCACTACTCTCAAGGGTGAGGGTAGAGATCAAAGATAGCTTGGGCTTCAGGGACAGTATACAGAAGACTGGATGCAAAGAAGTCATCCCTGAGAGTCTGGGTGAGGCCAGGGAACTGAGGATGTTTGGTGGTGGCACAGTGGAGAGAGCACTGGAGGCAGAACCCGAGTTCAAATCCAGCCTCAAACACTTACTAGCTGTGTGACCCTGGGCACTTTACCCTTGATTGCCCCAGTTTCCTCAATTGTAAAATGTGGCTAATAGTGGCACCTACCTCTCAGGGTTGTTGTGAAGATCCAGTATGGTAATTGTTTAGCACTTAACACAGTGCCCGACCCGTAATAAGACCTATATAAATTATTAGTGTTGTCACATTCCCCACCCCTTTACCTTTCAAATGTTTGAAATCTTCCCCTCATATATTTTCTTCCAAAGACCTAAATCCTTTCTAGAGGAAGAGTAAAATACCAGAAGAAACACTGGACTTTATTTGGATTCAGATGACTTGTCTCTGATACTAAGTAAATGAATGACTGGGCAACTCATCTCTGAGCTGACTCTCAGCTTCCTTATCTGTAAAACAAGTAGAACTCTTCCAGTTCTAAAATTCCATGAGTCAGTTTCTTCAGCCAGCACACCCAAGGTCAACTGATGATCCTTATCACTGCCCAATCTGGACTCTAATCTCAGCTTAAAGATACTGATGGGGTTAGAGGGACCTCAGAGAGAAGTACAGAATTTACATTAAAGAGTTAATTCAGACCTATTCAAATCTGAGCCTTGAATAAATGGCTGAGGGTCTTGTTGGGGTTCACACACTCAAGACCAAGGAGCAAAGGCCAGGTCATCTGTTCCCAGGACCTAGTGAGTTTTCCCATGACACTTGATGGCCAATTTGACCTACAGAGTAGGTTGTAACCTGTCCCTCTGTGGGACAGAGGAGACAGGGGAAGGGAATAAACATTTATGGAGCACCTACTATGTGCCAGGCATTATGCTAAACACTTCACAATTATCCCATTTGATCCTCACAACAATCCTGGGAGGTAGGGGTTAGTATTGTCCACATTTTACAGATGAGGAAACTGAGGCAGAGAAGGGTTAGGTGACTTAGCTAGGGTCACACAGCTAATAAATGTTTGGGGCTGGATTTGAATACGGGTCTTCCTGACTATTCACTGAGACACCTAGCTGCCTAAGTGAAAAGAAGGGGATGGAATGAGGGAAGGACAAGTGACTGACTCCCAACTTGTCCACTACAGTTTCATGTTCATTAAGAGACCCAAGTGTACCAGCCTACTCACTCACCTGTCCTGTCATCCACATCATCAAACTCCACCATGACGGAATGTCCATTATTGGAGATGCTTAGCGACATGCAGGACTCATAGGCCAGGACCAGGGGCTTCAAAGTAGGGTCATAGACAGCCCGACTGGAGACAATGTCGATGGGAGACTGGCGGTCCCCTTGGGCAATGGGGTATAACTTGTGCCATTCAGAGGGACCTGTGCAAGCAGGACACCAGAAAATAAGAGCATCATCAGCCCTCCACACTTTCTGTCCTCTGTCCCCCGTGCCCTCTCCTACCATACCCACCTGCTGGTACCCTACCTCTCCTTCAAAGGCCATCTCAGACGCTATTCCTCCAGGAAACCTGCCAGAATCCTTGCTCTGATTTTAGAATAATCCTGAACTCCTCTTTTGGACTCCTAATGTATACTATATATGTCCATGTACCAAGCTGAGGATCTCCGTCAGACTGGAATTTCTTTAAAGGCTAGGACAAATTCTTATTTATCTTTATATTTCACCCAGGACCCAGCACAATGCACTGTTCTTGCTGGTTACTTATGAAAGCTTTGTCGAATGACTGAGAGGGACACTGGGGAACAATCTGGGTAGGATCAGGGTTTTTCTCCTTGAAGTCACCTCCCCCATTCAGGACAGCGCAAAATATCCATTCTGTTCTTTAACAACCCATTATAGTGATGAGCATTGTCAGACTAAGAGTAAGAAGGCCTGGGTTCTAGGTTTTGGGTTCTAGCCTGACTTTTGCCATTAACACACTAGGATCTTGAGCTTCCCAGATTGTGGCAGTTAGATGTCATGGCAAATAGAGCACTGGATCTAGAATCAAGAAGACCTGAGTTCAAATCCTACTTCTGATACTTACTAGCTGTATGACCTTGGGGAAGTCATTTGAAATCTGTTTGCCTCAGTTTCCTCAACTATAAAGTAGGGATAACAACAGCACCTACCTCCCAGTGTTTTGGTGAGGCTTAAATGAGCTAATAACTGTAAAGCATTTAGCACAATGCCTAGCACACAGTAAGTACTATATAAATGTTAGCTATTATTATTCCTATTTAGGCCTCAGTTTCTTCTATCAAATGAGAAGGGTGGACGAGATCACCTCTAAGGTTACTAACATTGTGTGATCCTTATTTAGAAATATATATAAATGACAAGACATCAAGAACAGGGATGTTCAGAGAAAGATCTTGCCCAACACTTAATTCCTAGGATCTTTAGAAACCAGGTCTCAACCAAGATCCTCATTTTACAGATGAGGAAACTAAGGCTGAGAGAGATACAGTAACTTGCCTAAATTAACAAAAAATTTCAACCCATGTCCCCCAACTCCAACTCCAATATTCTTTTCCATGTCATTATGCTGCCCCCAATTCTTAAATGAGTGGATACTTTTCAAATATCTGACCCTTCTAAAATATTTACATAATGTATGTATGTATGCATATACACATATGCATGTGCATGTTTTGGTAAAGGAAAAAAGTAAAGGTAAAACTTAAGAATTTACAGTTAAATTTCAGTTATTTGGGAACTAAAGGGAAATACACAAGGAAGAATTTCTCAAGTAGACAAACTACTAGAATAAATGTTAGAGGAAAGCTGGAGTCATTTTCCCTAAAAATCTTCAGGAGGAGAAAGGACTCTCCATCCCAAATGGCTTAGCAGTCATATGCCTGCAGCTGGGAGGCTGGATTAGCTATTTCCCCAAGTAATCCAGCTTAGTGTTCTGTAGTTCTACATTTTCCCAATATATGGACCATTCAAGACGCCTGATTCTACTCTACCCTGCTCTAGCCTGTAGGTTTATCTCACCCTTCTCAAGGAAGAAAGGAGATCCAAGATGTGATCCCTTGGGCATTTATTAGAATCATAGGATTCTAGGTGGAACGTTGAGTGTCTGTCCATTTACAGATGAAGAAACTTTTTCATCAAAGTTTAGACTTTGCTCACAATCATACAGGTAGACTCCTAAGAGTCAGGATTCAAATCTGGGTCTTTGGACTCCAGATCCATTGCTCTTTCCATCGACAGCAGTAACAGGTTTAGAGGAATGGAAACTTTGATTACAATGAAGTTTTGGTTAAACTGTGGAGCTGATTTCTCTAGAATACCTTGCACACAGTGGACATTTAATAAATGCCCATACAGTGGACTTAAAGTATGTCTATTCCCCCAAAGTCAAAGGAAATCTGGTGGTCATGAGGGATTTTAGTAGACCTAGGGTATCCATGGGGAGATGATGATGTTCTGCCCATGGATACCCTAGGTCTGCTAAAATCTGAGCAGTGTTAGGGATCTACCATCTAGGATCAGGAAAGACAGGCTGCCTGTCTTCCACCATTAAATCCTCATCTACTCTTAGGTTGGTTTTCACTCGGGAAAACCACTGCATATGGCTTGGTCTCCAGTATAAGTGAATGCATATCCACACCTGGGCGCACATATGTATACTCTCAGGATGGCATATTCAGCCTTGAAAAACATCCATGAACATAAATCAATCAACAAATATGTATCAACGTCCACCTGTTCCTATGTTTACATACACAAATAACTCACATTTATGTAAAGCTTATTGGTAACAAGGGGAACATTGCTTCATTCGCTCTGCATCACAATCTTCCCCTCCTTCCCCGACATTTTACAAAGGCAGGAGCTAAGCTTCAAACCAGGGTCTACACCTTTCACAGCTCTTTAACCTACAAGTACCTCCTACAAAGTACTTATGTTCAAGCATATAGCCAAGCATTTGAATGCCTTGCCATACATGCACATGCGTGCTCATTTGCACGCATGCGCGCGCGCGCGCGCACACACACACACACAGACACACACTCACCTACCAAGCACATGTTAACACAGATTCAAACCTTTGCACATAATGGATCATACAGGTAGGTGAATATACTCACACAAATTCACACCTTCCTGTCTCCTACCCATATCCAGGCATTTGTACCCAGCCACACATGTGTAATTCACACTTTCTGTGAATTCCAAAGCCCCTCCAGCATCCTCCACACAAACCCACCTGTATAAGCTCGTAACACTTGTCTCCCCACTGGCTCCCTGATTCTGAGGGTCTGCCCTTTGGATGTTTCTCCCACTCCATGAGGGAGAATATCCTTCTGCGACTATTTTTACCAGAGGTTGGTGGGGCTTCCTCCCCACCCCCCAAACCCCCATTTTAGCTTCATAAGTTTTCCTGGGGAAGCTGTGGCAAGTGCTAGGATTCAGATCAGATGCGTATGACTCAGATTCTCACAGCTCCTGCCTCTCTGTTTATTTTTAAATCCCCCTTCTTTTTGGCCTGCTGTAAATCCTCTCTGAGGAAAGCAGCTCCTCTGATGAGACTCCCTACCCTGAAGAGGCAGAACTGACTAGGGCTCTGGACTATCCTGCCCCACGATGGGGGATGGGAAGGGTACCTGTTGTGCTGTCAGCCCAAACTCCCCCTCCCTGAGTGAAAGGGAAGGCTCAGAGTGGAAACATACCCACGCTGGGCCTAGATCAGGTGAAATCAACATGCTCTTAGGTATGAACTCTCTGTACTTACTCCCTTCCGATTTTGTTATTGCAGGTTTCCATCTCATTGCATCTGTCTTTATTTTTGTCCTTGTTTGCTTTTGTCATTGTCTCTGTCTCTCTTTATCTCTCTCGTCCTTTCCTCTATCTTTCTTGTCTATCTCTCTCTCTCTTTGTATCTGTCTTTCTAACCTCTCCATGTACTTCTATCTCTTTCCCTATCAGTTTTTCTACCTTTCTCTTTGCAGGCACAAGTGGACTTAGGACCATTGTCATACCTCCATCCCAACCTCCCCGCCAAAAAAGCCCAGAGTTAAGGAGGAAGCCTTGACATACTTTCCACTGATGATCTCAAGGCACCACATGTTCCTTCCTAGTTAAAAATGACCCATTCCTACTCTCTGGTTCACATTCTCCATCTTCCTCTTTTGTCCCCTTTTCTCCCACAATCCCTGACTGAATCCCTTCCCAGAAAAGGGAAAAAAATGTCTTTTCCCTTTCCAGAAAAGGACCCAGTTAGATGCATATCCTCTCACACACTGGGGGAGTCTATCTTCCAGGATGTGCATGATCCCCCCTCTTTCCCACTCCCATAACCCACTTTCCAGAAGGCTGCTAGGTCAACATGTGTTTCTCTCAATGAGTTCTCACTCCCAGATAGCTAGGGGCCAACTCATATTAGGGCTTCTGCAGGCTGGGGTCCCTCCCATTCTGCCCTGGTAGTCATGGGAGGCGGGCGGGAGATGTTCTCTGTAGGACTGAGGCTGGATGCAAGGAAGAGGAAGAAAGTGTAGCTCAGACTTTGCACCCACTTAGCTGTGTCCTGGTCATCTTGGGGAAACAGGGTTTGGGGTCACAGGAGCATAAAACGTGATTTAGAGCTTTGAGATTATCTAGCCCAACCTCCTCATTTTAAGAACAGGGAAACTGAGACCACAGAAGGAAAATGACTTGCCCAAGGTCATACTGAGGGGAGGAGGAATGCTGGGTCCGGGCCAAAGAACAGGTTTGAGGAAATGGATCTGGATATGGGGGGAGGGGGAGGAGAAGAGAACTAGTTCCCATTTGAGAGTGGGGTACTGATTGGAGAAGGAAGGTCTGGAGGTCCAGGGCAGAGGGAGGCCACAGGGTTCCAAACCAGGGTAGGAAGGAGTGGGTCTGCAGTCACGTCTGGGGGAGGGAGATACAGGGTATTTAGGCAGGGAAAGAAGCTCCGGGCATGAGCTTGGGAAGCAGAGGCGGAGATTCCTGGGTCTCCGTTAGGCACAGAAGCAGGGAATCCAATCGCAGCTGAAGGTGGGAGGTCCCGGGACCTGCCTGGAAGCAGGAGCCCTGGGTTCATGCTGGGTTTAGGAGGGGAAAATTCAAGGGTCCAGGGGCCTACATTTCGGGGCGGGGGTACCATGCCTGTCCTCCTACCGTCCTCCTGGCCGTAGCCCCAGCCGTGGTGGCCGGTCATACCGCTGCTGCCGCCGCCGCTGCGCACCTGTCTAGCTCTGGCTCTGGCTCCCGACACTCGCTCTGCGCGGAGCTGCCGCGGAGTCCCAGCTTAAAGCCTCGGGCGGTTTGGCTGCGGGTGGAGATCCTTGGGGACCCGCCTCCCGCACGCATCCTGCCCCACCTCCTCTCTCCTCCCACCCTACGGGGCCAAGGGCTGTGGAGTTGGGGAAATAATGGGACAGGGACTGGAGAAGAGGAGGAGGACTTTCAGCTGCATCTGAGAGAGGCTGGTTGGGCACATCTTTCCTAGAGTGGGGGAGCCAGGAGGGGTGAGCAAATTGGCAGGTACGAGCGTGAAAGGGGTAGTGGTAAACAGCTGCCGATGTGGTATGACTTGAGTGACTCCAGGCAGGTTTTCTCTTCCATCAAAAAACAAAACAACCCCCTTCCCCCCAATATCCCAGGAACCTCTCTGATATCTAAAATTTCCCCATTAGAGATTCATTTATTGGATTGAGTCCTAAGGCTTTTTGTATCCCATAGTTCTATTACAAATAAATGAATGAATAAAGCAGGCCTAAGAATGATGACACTTTAAACCTGACTCTTTGAATGACATCTGATTGAGATCAAGGTTCCCATGGGAGATGGGTCACAGGACAGCAGCTAGAGAGGGGGAAATTGATTAAATGTATATTCAAAGGCCTCCCATTTGGAGGAAGTTAGAAGATTTTGGCAAAGGGCACATCCAGACTTTATGCCTTAAGGTTCCCAAGAAGGGAAAAGTCCATTCCGAACTAAAGAAGGGAGGCCAAAACCCTCCAGGGCCAGGAGGCATTCACTTTTGCAACTGAGAAGGGTTTGAGGCTAAAAGAAACAGTTGATGTATCTGGCCCACTTGGAATTTAAAGTTGGAAGAACCTAAGGGCATAGATCCTCAGAGCCAGAAAGGAAGGACCTTAAGAATTTAGAATATCAGATACAAAAGTGATGGTAGAGATAATTTGACAAAATTGTTAATATAATTGTTAATACAATGATAGAAACTGTTAATACCAAATGTACAATGGTAGGCCACGCCCTTAAATGTTCTGTGTAATGTCAAAATTTCAGTGATGTCCTTGCATTCCTACTCTTAAGATATTTACTCTTGATTAGGTTGAGCTAAACCACACCCTGGGTCTTCCCAAACAGAGATCTTGCCTTGTAGGGGAACCTGGCTCAAGCTTTATTTAGGCCTTTGATGTCCTTCCCCCTTTCCATTAGGATTCATGGAAGGAAGGACAAAACAGCATAAATGAAGTGGTTTTCCTTGCCTGGACTGCCAAAGGCCACTGGAGTTCTCATGGCCAGGCCTTGCTACCTCACCTATCTCCTTCTCATCTCCTCCTAAAATTATAAGAAACTTTTTCATGGGCCTCTTTGGTTGGGAAATCCACTTGACATCCCCCAAAGTGACAGGTCTACTACCCTGTTACCTCAGTTAAAGACACTTTATTTCTCAACTCATGGTTTTGACTTATTTTAGGACTTAAATTCAACCATCTCATTCTACAACTAAGAAAACTGAGGCTTGGGGAGAGGTAGTGCCTTTAACGTGAACTAGCTAGCCCTCATGCATCTCTGTGGGGGAGGGACCAATTTTCTTTTGCCATCTTTAACAGAAATAATATGAAGACTCATTCTTTCTGCATAGTCATAGAGATCCAAAAAGAGAAAAATCTAAATAATCGAGAGTGGAGCAGAGTGGGCTGAAGGGAAGGGACCAGAAAGATAAGAGTGGTAGAGAGTCTAAACAAAGAATAAACTCTGAGGGCAGGGACTGGAGTTTATTCATCTTTGTATTTTCCCCAGGGCTCAGCATAGAACTCCAGGCAGAATAGGATCTTAAGAAATATTTTGTCTGTCAATAAACATTTATTAGATACCTACTATATGCCAGGCACTACACTAAAGAGAGCTGGGGAATATAACAAGAGGCAAAAAAAAAATAAAATAATAATAATCCTGCCCTCGCTGGAAATCGCTGAGGGCTCACTGTCTAACCTATGAAACAGCAAGCAAACAATTTGTTGAATTGAACTAAACTGTCAAATCAAAGTTGACAAAAATGAAGGTATCCAAAGAGGGGTAGGTAGATTTGTGCAAATTAGGGTAAGGAGTTAGGATTGTATAAATAAAGGGAGGGTAGAGTTCCAAATTGTGACTTGTGTTATAAAGGATCATAGAATATACAATCTGGAAGGGACCTTAGACTTCATGGTACAGTGGATACGGATGTGGAGTCAAAAGATCTGGATTCAAGTTCTGATTCTCTAACTTGTGTGACAGTAGGCAAGTCATATAACTCATCTAGGCCTCAGTTTCCTCATTTGGGAAATGACGGCAATGGGTTGGATGACCTGTAGTTCCATTCCTTCATTTTACCCAGGGAAATTGACGCCTAGAAAGGGGAAATGTCTTATTTAGTCACACACAACGCGGGGTCAATTGGTGCGTACTTGGGACAAGAACCCAGGGTTTCTGATTACCCAAATCAAAGTGCTTTTCACTGTACCTGGCTACCCTTCCAAGTGTAGGAAGACTCTTGGATGGGGACTAAGTGGGAGGAAAGGGGGCTGTGGAAGCATGTAGGCTGAAAGTCATCTCTATACTTTGGTACTACAGTAGAGAATTCTGCAAGAGAAAAAAACTCCATGGTCCTCTCGAAGTGGATAAGAACGCTGGGCTTGAGGTTGGGAATATTAATCTTATTGAGTTCAGATCTGGCCTCAGACATTTAGTAGCTGTGTAACCCTGGGCAAATCATTTACCCTTTTTGCCTCAGTTCCTCGTTTGTAAAAAAAAAAAAAAAAAAAAAAAAAAAAAAAAAAAAAAAAAGAGTTGGAAAAGGAAATGGCAAACCACTCCAATATCTTTGCCAAGAACATCCCAAAAGGGGTCATGAAGAGTCTGGACACCATTGCAACTATAGAACAACAATCTCTATTCAGTATCTGGAGACTACAGACAGACAGCCCAGCTTTGCAGCCCTGCGTTCCCTGGCAGGCAACCCACCCGCTGCCTCCCACCCACCTGAGTATGTGCATCTGTGCTGACGAAAGAGAGAGGAAGAGAGAAAAGTCCTCAGACTCGTTTAAATATCTAATGAGGCCTCATTATCATTCCATTAATCACCCTCTGACAATAATAGCCCTGGGGAAAAGTCATCCAGGATAAAGTCCATGAAAATTGAGGGTTCTTAGAAACAGGTGGTGCTCAAACCATATATTTAGCCTGATGGGTAAGATGAGGCATCTTGAGGGTACAGAATTCACACTCGTTGTGAAAGGTATCTGACTCTTAACTAGGACTTTGACACTAGGCTAGTCATTGCTGGGCCTGGCCCCGCAAGGCCAGAACCTATTGTGAATCTTAAAGTTGTTAGAGCTCGTAGCGACCTTCTTTCTGAATGGAAGCCTGATGTTTCCCTTCCCACTCCCCCCCCCTCCCCCCCCCCCGCCCCCAACCTCCCTCCTATTTTCCTGTTCTTCTTCTCTTCCTCTTATTCTAGACCTGCCCAGTCCCACTAAAGGACTATCACATCCATAAATCTAGAGTACAAAGACCAACCACATCTCCAAAGCTCCAGGGGGCAGCTTTGGCAGCTGGATTAGAGAAGGGGGAGGTGAAACAGGCCTGGGAACACTGGCCTAGAATCTAAGAATTGTGGAATCAAGAAGTAGGAAATGACCTCAAAGGTTATCTACTGTAATGCAACCTATACTCAGTACAAAAACTCCCTGTACATCATTCCTGACAACTAGAAAAATATTAAACTAAGCACCAAGGAGTCCTAGGTTCAAACCTAGATCTGATGTTTGCCTTTGGTAGGACACTCCTAGATCTGGTGGAGATTAAGTGGTTGTGGAAACCACTGGGGAACAAGCACTAGGGAAGAAAAATTGAGGGACCTGACCCTGGATTAGGGGTTTGGGCACTAGCTAAACAGCTAGGATCAGATCCCCTGGTGCTTATCTAAAGAACTTCACACTTGGGACAGATAATCTTTTGCTTTAATGAAAAGCCTTGAGCTAATTCTGAAAGAAACAAACAGCCCATTGCTTAAGGGCAAAATAAATCAAGGAAAGGTTCCTCTTTCCTCCTGGTCTGCAAGTCTTTCGACTTAGTATTAGCAACTACACTAGTACACAAGGTGGGCTGCTAGCACAGGTTCTTTGATCTGCTTTTCTAAAGAAAAGACAGCTTCAAAGGGGTCAACAATCTTATTTTAACTAAATAATGCAGCCAGATAAATAGAAAGAAGTGAGTATTCAAAAAAGAATTCAACAGGCAGGGCTCCAACTGTCTAAACAGAATAATACAACCACCTATATACACCACCAAATGAGAATCTGAGTAGTGGGGGTGGGGGTGAGGAATCTTAACAAACAGCTCCCCAGAGTCTGGTCCAGGGAATCAAAATCGAGCCCGCAAAGCAAAATGCCAGAATATATATATATATATATATATATATATATATATATATATATATATATATATATATATATATATATATAACAAAATATGTAACAAATATATATATAACAGAATATATAACAAATAAAAAAAATAAATATATAAAATGCTCCCAGAATATATAACAAAGACTTGACCCCTGACTGCCTCAGAGCCAGAAGGCATGAAACCTACAACTCAGCACACACTGCGAATTATCAGGGTTCAAAGGAGATTAATCATTCAGATGTTTACAATTTAGCTAACTGAACTCCAGAAAACAATAACAAATCTCACTTTGCTTATGCTTACAATGTGTCTTTAGAAAGAATCAAGACTTTAAAAGTAAAAGAGTATGGCAGAGACCACTCTTCTCATGAGGAAGAGATGGTTCTCTAATCAAGGACTCAGCCAGAAGCTATCAGCAGAAGACAACTCCACAACTGTGAGTCCAGAGGTAGCCCCTGGGAGTGAGTGGCCAGCAGCAATGGTAGGACCAGTGGAAAAGCATCTGAAGGAGAGAAAATATCCAGCACAAACAATTTATCTTATAGATGCTATACATCTGGTAGAGACAAAGTGCTTATGGAAACCAGTGGGGAGCAGGCACTGGAAAAGAAACATGGTGATATTAATAGAAGAAATCATTAGCCCTATAACTCCAGAGGCACAAATTATTCTTCTATGTGTGTATTGGCCACACATGTGTGTTGTGTACCTTGCTCCATGTACTTCCTATGTTCATTGTTCCCACAAATGGAATGTTTATCTATAGAAAGTATGACACAGGTTTATATTTTGTGTTTACTTATCTGTTTACACAATCTCCCCCAATGTAATATGAGCTCCTTGAGAATAGGGACTGTTTTGATTTTAAGTTTTTTTTGTCCCTGGTGCCTAGAATACTGTCAGGCACATAATGTTGTAGTTGATGTTCACTTGTTTTTCAGCCATGTCCAACTGTTCATGACCCCATTTGGGGTTTTCTTGGCAAAGATAATGGAGTAGTTTGCCATTTCCTTCTCCAGCTCATTTTCACAGATGAGGAAACTGAGGCAAACAGGGATAGATGACTTGCCCAGGGTCATGCAGTAATAAGTGTCTGAGGCTGGATTTAAATTCAGGAAAATGACTCTTCCTGACTCCTGGTCCAGCACCCAGGCACATAGCAGATACTTTAAGAATGTTCACTGAATGAATGTTGAATGAATAGGTCAAGACTGTGAATAGAGGAATAAGGAAATATTTTTAACATATTGTTCAGAAAAATTTATTTATTAATACAGTTTCAGCCTAGCTTGAACGTGCCTAGACATTGCCTCAGAGATGGTCACAGGGTAGTCGGATGGCTACAGAGAATGTTTAGATCCCACCCAGGTCTTGAGTCCATCCAATACTTGTGTTTTGGTTTTCTCAAATTTAAATATTAATGCTTCCAGACATATATGTGTGTATATGTATGTTTATGTGTATATGTATACACACACATATGTATGTGTGTGTGTGTGTGTGTGTGTGTGTGTGTGTGTGTGTAAATGTATCTTGCCTGGGAATCTTCCTCTCTACAAAATAGCTTAGCTGCTGCTTGGAGTTTAGTTCATGCATTGGAACTCTTCTCTAAAATCCTATATAATGTAAGCCTCCCAGAGACTGAGGAGGGAGCCTTCTTCTGGCTGGAAACAACAGATGGTGAAGTTCTAAAGTAATGAAGTGGTTTGATGGGAAACTAGGACCTCTCAAGCTGAACTAAAAGGACAAGTTTGTAGTAGAGAGTGAGATTTATCTGATGGATTGTTTGTCCATCATTTTTGAAAATTATGAAATTGTACCTGTTAATAGAGGGCAGCTAGGTGGTGAAATGGATAGAGCACCTGGCCTAGAGTTAGGAAGATCTGAGTTCAAATCCAGCCTCAGATATTTTATTAGTTGTGTGATGATGGGGAGTCACTTCACCCTGTTTGTCTCAGTTTTCTCATCCATAAAACAAGATAGAGAAGGAACTGATGCATCACTCCAGAATCTTTACCAAGAAAACTCCAAATGGAGTCATGGAGAGTTGGATATGACTGAAAATGAGTCAATAACAACAATAGCCTATTAACAGAATGCACTGAAGTTACTTATCTGAGCCAGCTTTACAACAGCAGATTTTTAGGTTTAGGGATAATAGACAATAGAGCTATCTTTTAGTTTGGAGGCTTATGGTAGTCACAGTTTTTCTGGGTTTTTGAGTGAACTATCGTGTATTCATTATATGTGTGAAATGCCAGGATGTGATTATTCCTAATTTCTAAGTGTTTGAATTTAAACTAGAAAGAATAAGCAAGATGAGACCTTATATGTGTCTATATGTGTTTATATAGTTATTGTTAACTGTTATTGCAACATAAGAAAAATAATAATAACTAACCCTAAGCTATGATTAGTGAACTGTTACTATTTGAGTTGGAATCTTTTGGGATCATAATTTGATATTATTCTGAGTTTTGATTTCAGATATGATTGTCTAAATTGTCATTAAGTCCACCATTGAAAGGAAATTCTGTGTACTATTCAAAGGGAGGACAATCTGAGAGCTCCTATAGGTAGATGTCTGTGCTTGGAAAAGTTGAGGGGATGACTTTGTTTAGAGAAAGGTGGGAGGGGAGGCCTCTTGACTCAGTTTCCCCATTGTTCTATTTCCTTTCTGAATAGGAAATTTTCCCACAAAGTTAATTCTGAGTCTGGCTGTGATACCCTGTGAATAATGTAGAACTTTTCTGTATGATTTATCTATTAACTATGACTTTTACTGGGAATCAAACAAAGCTAAGGGACCTTTTCCATGCTATGCTTATGTCAGGTCTGTCTGTGTGTCCTTTAAGTAACAGTCTTGATAATGCTATAACTATGTCTCTCCTTTTTCCTTTCATAGCGAATTTCTATGATCAAGGCAGGTAAGCTATAGTTTTTGTACTACCAAATCTGTAAGTTAATAGCTCAACACTGAGATATTTCTGAATTATTATCATAGGATGCAAATTTGAAAGATGTTAATGTTTTTAATCTGAATTTGTGATTAAATTCCTATCCTAAACAACTAGATACATGAGCTCTTAAGCTTGCCATTCTCTTGATAATAAGTATATATTTATATATAAGATTAGGTCATTAAAGTATCTCATTCTTTCAGGATGATATGAAGATATCCTCAAAAAAGGAGGAGGAGTGTGATAGGATAAAGATGTAAAAGTTTTACATTTTAATGGACCAGTAAACTTCACTTTGAGAAAACAAGATTAGATTATTTTCTCTAAGAACTAGAATATATATGATTCACTTCCAAATGTTTCTCCTGGGATATAAAGACTTTGAGTATGTTTTAGTAATGCAGTCTCAAAATTGGATTAAGGATTTGATGTATAAAATTTTTTAATAATTGAAAATAAAGTTTCAAATCATATTTTTCTTGTTTTGAAGTTTCTGATAATATTAAGAAACAGAAGGGCCCTCATGGATTCATTTAAGATTTTTCCTTCAGGTAGAAGCACGTACATTTACGAGCTCCAACCCACAGCCCATAGAATTAATGTAAAAAGAGATCCGCATAAATTCTGGATCACTGAAAGGTGTGCAGAACCACAGTGGAAGAGATTTCCATGCCAGAGAGCCCTGGAGACCCGTCCCCAGGGTCCATCGCGCCCCAGAAAGCAGACCCCACCCCCAGCGCTGCCCTGGCCACGGCCCCAGAGAAGCTGACCCAAGAGCTTCAGGGACGGAAGCTCCGGCAGCCGGGAAAGTTCCTCCGCCCACAGAAGCTACAGGTCAGTGAGAGAGACGGCTGGCTGGAGGAGGGGAGCGGAGTGTCTCCGTGACTTGGGGCCCCTCGGGAGGAAGCGGTGGCGGCAGAGGCATGGACGGCAGCGGAGGCAGCAGCGGAGGCAGCAGCGGCGGCTGCCCAGACTCCCTCAGCAGCAGGCAGGATCTTCATTACGGAAGGTCTCTGCATAAACAACCTGAGGGAGCTGAGCCTGGGAGGCGCCCCCCCCCACCCGCTCCGTTCCTGAAGGTCTCTGCATAAAGCCCCTGAGGAGGCCGAGCCTGGGAGGCGGCCCTGCCCCCACCCCAGCACCAGAACTAAAGCTTGCTACGGAAAGCCCATTTGAACCTCAGACCCCAAGCACTAGCTGGGCGGATCTAGGCGGGGCTGGACAGGAATCTCAGAAGTCAAGTAACTGGCTGGGAAAATGCCTAGAAAAGGGAAGAAAAATAAGACTATAGAGAGTTTTTTCCAACAAATGCAAATGATCCCAACATTCGGATCTGATGACGAGGACGGGGACGTATTCTCGCCATCAGGGAAAGATGTGAAGGGTGGGGCCTCAGTACCTCAGACACCCCAGGGGGATGTCAGGTGGGCTCAGGCCTTGGAAGAGCTCAAAAAGGATTTTGAAAATCAAGTTAGACAGGTGGAGGAAAAGCTGGGAAGAGAAATGAGAGAGATGCAAGAAAAGTATGAAAAACGGGTCAATACCTTGGTTAAGGAGACCCAAAAAAATGCTGAAGAAAATAATACCTTGAAGACTAGGCTCACTCAATTGGCAAAAGAGGTTCAAAAAGCCAATGAGGAGAAGAATGCTTTCAAAAGCAGAATTAGCCAAATGGAAAAAGAGGTTCAAAAGCTCACTGAAGAGAATAGTTCTCTCAAAATTAGAATGGAACAGATGGAGGCTAATGACTTTATGAGAAACCAAGAAATCACCAAACAAAACCAAAAGAATGAAAAAATGGAAGAGAATGTGAAATATCTCATGGGAAAAACAACTGACCTGGAAAATAGATCCAGGAGAGACAATTTAAAAATTATGGGACTACCTGAAAGTCATGATCAAAAAAAGAGCCTAGACATCATCTTGCATGAAATTATCAAGGAAAACTTCCCTGACATTCTAGAACCAGAGGGCAAAATAAGTATTGAAAGAATCCATTGATCACCACCTGAAAGAGATCCAAAAAGAGAAACTCCTAGGAACATTGTGGCCAAATTCCAGAACTCCCAGCTCAAGGAGAAAATCTTGCAAGCAGCTAGAAAGAAACAATTCCAGTACTGTGGAAATACAATCCAGATAACTCAAGATCTAGCACCTTCTACATTAAGGGATTGAAGGGCATGGAATAGGATATTCCAGAAGTCAAAGGAACTAGGACTCAAACCAAGAATCACCTACCCAGCTAAACTGAGTATAATACTTCAGGGGAAAATATGGTCTTTCAATGAAACAGAGGACTTTCAATCATTCTTGATGAAAAGACCAGAGCTGAAAAGAAAATTTGACTTTCAAACACAAGAATGAGAAGAAGCATGAAAAAGTAAACAGCAAAGAGAAGTCTTAAGGGACTTACCAGAAGTGAACTGTTTACATTTCTACATGGAAAGACAATATTTGTAACTCTTAAAACTTTTCAGTATCTGGGTAGTTGGTGGGACCACACACACACGTACACGCATGCATGCACACACACATACACACATGCACACACACACAGAGACAGAGAGCACAGAGTGAATTGAATAGGATGGGACCATAGCTTAAAAGAAATTAAGGTAAATGGTGAGAGAGAAATGTAGTGGGAGGAAAGAGGGTGAAATGGAATGGGGTAATTATATGTCATTTAAGAGGCAAGTAGGAGACTTTGTAGTGGAGGGATAAAGAGGAGAGCTGAGAAAAAAAAACAAAACCAAGAAGTTTACCCTCATCACATTTGACTAAAGGAAGGAATAAAATGCACACTCATTTTGGTATGAAAACCTATCTTACAGTATAGGAAAGCGGGGAAGAAGGAGATAAGCAAGGGGGGGAGATGATGGAAGGGAGGGCAAAGGGAGGAGGGAGCAATTTGAAGTCAACACTTGGGAAGGGACAGGATCAAAAGACAGAAGAGAAACAATGAGGGGCAGGTTAGGATGGAGGGTAATTTAGTTAGTCTTACACAACACGACTATCAGGGAAGTCATTTGCAAAATTACACAGATATGGCCTATATTGAATTGCCTGCCTTCCCAAAGGGAATGGGTGGGGAGGGAGGGATGGGGAGAATTTGGAACTCAAAGTTTTAGGAACAACTGTTTAGTATTGCTGTTGCTACTAGGAAAGAAGACATACAGTTAATGAGGAATAGAAAGTCATCTGGCCCTACAGGAGAAAAGAGAAGATGGAGACAAGAGAAGGGAGGGATGACAGAAGAGAGGGCAGATTGGAGATAGGGAAAATTAGATTGCTTGGGGTATTGGGGTGGGGGGAGGGGACAAAAGGAGAGAAAATTTGAAACTCAAAATTTTGTGAAAATGAATGTAAAAAGTTAAATAAAAAAAAACAATTACACAAATGGAACATAGAATTAAAGTTTATATATATTCACAACATCAAAAAAAAAAAAAAAGATTTTTCCTTCAGCTGGTATTGTTCATATCAGGAACAGGGTTCAAGTAAAGATAGAAAGAAAAAGTGGTATATACAAAAGGAAATTCTCTGAACTATTAGGTGAATTGTGGGTTCCTAATTTGATATTCTTATAGCTCTGTTTTTAAATAAAGTTATATCTATAAGATTTGAGCTGGTTTTCAACACATGAACTAGTTTCTGGAAAACTAAATTCTCAGAGATTAATTAATTGTGTGACCCTGGGCAATCATTTAACCTCAGTTTCTCATCTGTAAAATTACCTGGAGAAGGAAATGGCAAAGCACTCCAGTATCTTTACCAAGAAAATCCCCAAATGGGGTCACAAAGACTCAGACACAACTGAACTGACTTGTATTGAGTCTTATTATTGGCAGATTTTTAGCAGCATTACCTAAGGAATCTGCAAATGACTAGGAACCAGAGAAGCAGCTCTGCTAGAAAGAGCACCCTCTAGAAATGCCCTGGGAACAAGGCCTATTCCAGAATTTCCAAGAGATGTTTCCAGGGTCCATATGACCACATGTGACTTGTGGAACTTAAGATGAAATATGCTGATAAAATTAGTGGATAATATTATTGTATTCCTCTGACTTTAATGTTTCCTTGTGTTTGTTCTTGCAAGAGAGGTATGCCCAAATTCCTCTTTTTTTAATTGTTTGAGGATCATGGCCATGCCTCCTGCAACTTTTTAGTCAACTGAAAGCTTGTTTTCTGTTTATATTAACCTCACATAACCAAAATATAACTTAGGAATGAATGAGGTTAGCTGTTTGACATTCCTCAGGTAGAAGCCAAAGGGAAGTCTGAACTTCCTAAAGTGACTTAGTTAACTGTCAGCTACTCCAGCCAGCTGTGTAAGGGAGGACTTCCCTGATGCTAAGTGTTCTTGGTTATATTGGTAATATACAAATCTCCTCTCTCAATCCATCACGAATCCTCTAAATGTAGTTTAATCTGTAACTAGGCCTAGTCGCCTACAGAGCCTCTTTAAGGACATCTTTAAGGATGTCTGAGTCTATGACTTTTCTTAACTAACCTCGTTGAACTTTTATGGCATTGAAGGAAGAACAGGATTATGGTCTTTGTGTCATTCCTGGACACATTATACTTGTTTTCTGGTGTAAAGTCCATTGACATACAGCCCCTGAGACTTGTTCAAATTGATTACTTCTGACAATGAGACATTGGGACAAGTCTGTCACCAAACTGGCCACCTAAAGGAATTTTGTCAAGCTCTGGATGACACAGGTAGTGAGGATACCACTGAGTTGGGTTATTGTAATGAATTCCCCTTGAAACCATAACCCATCTCTCTGCTTCTGGTATTACACTTTCGGTTTCTGAGAATGTTGGGCTTTAATAAGCCCCAAAGAGGGCATTGTAGGGAAATATTTTATTCTATTGTTCAGAAAACTTTATGAATTAATATTGTTTGAACCTAGCTTGATGTGGTTAGAAATTGACTGACCTCAGAGATGCTCTCAGGGAAGCCAATAGGCTACAGAGAAAGCTTGGATCTCATCCAGGTCTTGGGTTCACCCAATGCATGTGTTTTGGTTTCTCAAAATCTGAATATTTATGCCTACCGATATACAGCTCAATGGACCTTGCCTGGGAATTGCCCCCTCTACAAAATAGCTTAATTGCTACTTGGGGTTCAGTTCATATGCCAGAACTCTTCTCTGAAACCTTATATAATGTAAACCTCTCAGAGACTGAGGAGGGAGTCTTCTTTCAGCTTTTTTCCTCTACCGAAGATCAAGTAAGTTTCTTTCTAAAATTGTTTCATATGTTTTCTATGACTGTGCATATATAACCTATATCAAATTGCTTGCCTTCTCAATGAGGGAGGAGTAGAGAGAGGAAGAGAGAGGATTTGGAACTCAAAGTTTTCAAAAACAGATTAAAATATTTTTACATGTAATTGGAAAAATAAAATACTAAAAAAATCTATTTCAGATTTGGGGTTTCTTCTCATGATTAACAGAAGGAAGTGAGGTCCAAGAAAAGGGAAAACAGGGAGGAAGAAAGGGACTGAGGATCAGAGAAGTAGGAACAAAAAGTAGATTTAGAAAGAGTGTGAACAAGGGAAAGATCAAAGAATAAGAGATCACAATTGGAGGGAATTTTAGCATTCTGAGTAACGAAGGTGCAACATTTATGAATAATGGTCTCATCATTTATGGCATGAATCACGTATGCAGGGTGAATCTGGAGGTCACGGAAATTTAGGAAGTTGATGATGTGAGAGGGAAATGTACTAAGGGGGACGCTGGACATGTATACTGAAGTCCCTAAGTATGAGATATTACAATGTCACACAACTTATGACATGCCCATATCTAGGGAGTAGTTTTTATTATCCTCTTTTCTTTCAGAGACTCCCATTTGAAAAAAGAAATATAGCACCATAAAAACCTCAAGTCCTGTGAAAATCTGAGATCTTGTTTTCCCATCATCTTGTTTCACTGAGCTAAAAGTAGGAATGGCCAAGGAAGATACATAAAGATTTATATAGGTATACGGCAAGTGCTATAAATTTTTATATACAGTAGGTACAAATAAAGGTTTGACAATAATGATAGTTCAGCAACAACCTGTCATCATGGCTGAAGGAAAAAAACACTTCCTCATACCATCTGAAAACCAACAAGACTCACTAAGAGGAAGAAAGAAGACAATTTTAGGTTCTAGCCATCTTACTCTTAGAACCTTTAACAGAGGTACTAGATCTGCAGATTAATCTGGTTTTTCCACAATATTTAGCGAATGCTAATATGAGTCCATACTAAGAGATGGCAGACCAAAAAGTTGATAGGCTTTTAGATTACATTAATAGAAGACAGTAGAGGACAAAAGTCACTGTCCCATTGTTTTTTGCTTCGATAAGACACCATTTGTAGTGTTATGTCCATTTTATTGACAATTTAGAGTATGTCTAAAAGGCCAGTAGGATGGGAAGAGATGATGGACCAAACCAAATGAAAACTGTTTGAAGGAATGTGGATGTTTGACGTTGAGAAAACGATCATTAATAGGAAATGTCTTGTCCGGTACCTAAAAAGTATCATATGGAAGAGGGATGAAATTGGTTCTGCCTCATTCCAAAGGGCAAACCCAGGAGCACTGGTCAGACGTTAGGGGAGGCAAACTTCAGCTGAAGTATAAGGCTGAACTCTGTACAAAGTAAGCACTTAATAAATGCTTGTTGGATTGAATGAGGTTCCTAACCATTAGAAATTTCTGAAAATAGAATGGGCTTCCTTAAGAGAGGGTGAATTCTTTGTGAATGCAAATCTTCAAGCACATTATGAATTAACATCTGGGGATGGATTAAAGGGTATTAATTTTGAAGAACTGTTGCTGGGCCCACAGGGGCTAGGGTACTATACTACTCCTTTTTCCATGAAAAAGATCCTCTGATCTGGACTCATGTAGTAGGACCAGGTTTAGGTTCAATCCCATGGAATCCTCACACCTAACTGGGGAAGAAGAAGAGTAGAAGAATGGCACTAGGTTTCCTTTTCTCACATTCTTAAACTTATAAAATTCTTAGACTAGCACCCTTGGGACAAATTATTTAAACCTTAGGTTTAGGGTTATGTCTAGGCTTTCCTCAAGATGGGGAGTTAAAAAGGCACTCAAGATATAATATGAATCAAATAAAGGATAAGTATTCATTTCTATACAATAAAGGAATGCTAACCACAGAATACTCAGTTTTGACAAAAATAAATTTAAAACAAGATTCGGTAATTTAACTTATAACATGTTATAATCTGCAGGCATACTTAATTTCATCAGTCCATAAAGCAGTTTGTGGAATAGGGCCATTGATTAAGCATTTCCCACTATTCCTTTTCTCTATATGGTACAAAAAACTTCTGGTATATTTTCTGGTAAAATGGTTAGGCTTGGGCCAATTCTCTTGGTTTGGGCCATTCTCTTCAATTGTAAAAGCTTCCTCTGCCACCAGTCAATTCCGTTAATTGCACCCAGGACCTCTACACCTCTCAAATGTATGAGGTTGTTTCCAAATCTAGATATATCCCTCTATAGGTTGATGTTCAATCATCTATGCAGGAAAAGAAATAAGAAGCAGGAAAGTTATCCAAGAACTCAAGTATAAACTACCTAATTCAGTCCATACTCCCTATGAAACAGTAGGATAGGGAGAAAGGAAATCCCTAACCTTCCTCATAGGGTATATAAAGAATAAGATCAGAAGTGAAGCAAGGATGTCCATTATCACCATTACTATTCATTATTGTACTATAAAGGCTAGCTGTAGCAAAAAGAGAAAAAAATTGTAGTTATAAGCATAGGCAGTGAGGAATCAAAATTCACTATTGGCAGAAGAATGATAATTTGCTTAGAGGACCCAAGAGTCAATGAAAAAAATAATAAAAACAATCAACAACTTCAGCAAAGTTGCAAGATGACACAAATCATCAGCATGTGTGTATATAACCCCAGCAGAAAGAGATGGAGAAATTGCATTTAAAATAACTATAGACAGTATAAAATACCTGGGAGTCTGTGCCAAAATGCACCCATGAACTATATGAACATAATTACAAAACACTTCTCACATAAAGCAGATCTAAATAATTAGAGAAATATCAATATGGTAACAATGACAATATTATCTAAATTAATTTACTTATTCGGGGCATAGCGATCAAACTATCATAGAATTACTTTGTGGAGCTAGAAAAAATTAATAATAAGATTCATCTGGCAGAACAAAAGGTTAAAAATATCAAGAGGATCAATGAGGGAAAACAAAAGAAAATAAGGGAGCCTGGAAGAGCCAGATCTCAAAATATACTACGAAGCTGAAATCATCAAAACACTGTATTTGGAACTGGGTAAGAAATAGGTTGATCAGCAGAACAGACTAGGTACACAATATACAGAATCAAAGGAACACAATTTCAAAAACTGAAAGATCCCAGCTACTGGGGCAAGAACTCACTATCTGACAAAAACTGCTGGGAAGACTGGAATGAGGTCTGGCAGAAACCAGGCACAGACTAACATCTCACTCTCATAATTCATAACAAGATAAGCTCAAAACTGGTTCACGATTTAGACATAAAGGATAGTATCATAAGCAAATTAGGAGAGCATGAGAAAATGTACCTGTCAGATCTACAAATAAAGGAAGAATTTATGACCAAAGAAGAGATATAGAGGATCACAGGAAGTAAATTTGATTCCATCAAATTTAAAAGGTTTTGTACAAACAAAACATAACCAGGATTAGAAGGAAAGCAGAAACATGGGGTGGAAAGTATAGCAAGTTTCTTTGATAATGACTAATTTCCCAAATATGTAGAGAATTGAATCAAATTTATAAGAACAAAAGCCATTCCCCAACTGATATAAGGCTAAAGGATAGAAATAGGAAGTTTTTAGAGAAGCAATATAAGCTATCAATATTCATATGGAAAAATACTCTAAATCATTATCAATTAAGGAAATGCCAATTAAAACAATATTGTGCTATTACCTCACACCCACCACATTGGCTAACATGACAGAAAAGGAAAATGTAAATACTGGTGAAGTTGTGGGAAAATAGGTACATTAATGCAGCCCTGTCAGTGGAACTGTGAATTGGTTCAGTCATTTGTAAAAGCAATAAACAACTTTGTCCAAAAATGTTATTAAATTGTGTAAATGCTTCAATCCCTAAATACTGCTACTAAGTCTATCCCTCAAAGAGATCAAAAAAGAGGAAAAGGATCTATGTGTACAAAAATATTTAGAGCAATACTTTTTGTGGTAGCAACAAATTGTAAACTCAGGAGACACCCATCAATTGGAGAATGGCTAAACCAGTTATGGTATGTGAATATAATGGAATACTATTGTGCTATAAGAAATGATGAAGGGGATGGTTTCAGAAAAAACTGGGAAGACTTCTGTGAATCAATACTGAATAAAAAGAATAATTTATATAGCAATAATGTAAAGATAATAAACTGTGAAAGACTCAGGAACTCTGATCCACACAATGACCATCCTCAGCTCTAAACAACACCTCCAGATTGAGAGCTAGTGGACTCAAGTGAGCAAAATAAAACATGTTTTCTTCTAACTTTTCCTGAAACATGGTAAATGCAAAAATTCATTTTACATGATTATACTCAGTTGTAATTGTTTTTTGTTTTTTCTTGTCATCCCAATAGGTGAGAGAGGAGAGAATAGCAAGAGAATTTGGAACTGAAAATTAAATTAATTTTTTAAAAAAGAGCACACTACTTGCCACATGGGAGAGCTGAAGCCAGAGAGGCCAAGCTGGAAGCTGTGCCTCCATTTAAAATGAACACCGAGTCATTGACCCTTCCAACTTAGAAGTTAAATAGGGGTTCTATTTATCAGTTCAAAGCACTCACACTCTGCAACACTAAGTTACCATGAGAAGCAGTCAGAAAATTCATCATCCTGTTTCTGGAAATTTCTAGTGGAGCTTTGGATGCATACTTTCTAGAAGGGCCTTTATAGCAATCTTTACTACCAGCAATTCCAGCATTGTATCAGATGACCTTTGTTTCTTTTTAGTTCTGTGATTTTATATTTTGATTTATAAGATACTAGACTAATTTGGGTTTATAAGTTGGGCTATAACCAATGTAAAACTCACAGTCTAATAGGGGACACTGCATGAAAAAATGGTAAATCAAAGGTAGATGAATATAAAAAATTTAAAAACTTAATCCTATGTTAGTAAAGGTTTGGGGGGTGCAAAATTTGAAAGACTTTGCTTGGGTGTATACATATGAAAGTCAAAAATGTAACCAGGATAGTTGAAAAGATTTCACCCTGTTCCCTGAGGTTTGATCTCAAGTGTCTTTCCTTCCTCTCCCTCCCCACTCCCCCTGCATAGGAAATCAGAAGGTGTTTTAGAATTGAGAAATTGGGAACCTTGGACTCCAAGAGCCTTGGAAATTTTTAGGAAAATTAGCCCTGTCATGGATAATGATTTGGTTTAGTCTGGGCTTGAGGCATCAAACACTGGGCCCATAAAACTCCTGAATGCAGCCTGAACCAAATTAAAATATAATTGAGAAATATTTAACAAAATAAATAAAATTATAATAAAGGATAATGTTAATATGTGGTTTTCTAAGTCAACATGTACCCACGGAGATACTTATATGTGGTTTAATAGCCTTCTATTTGAGTTTAAAACCACTGTTCTAGGTTTCAGAGGCTAAAACCAGAAAGCATATTGAATGCTTACCTGGAGATACCATAAGGTCTCTGAGAGAGAGACCTTATCCCTAAAACAAGGTGTTAGTTTGAAAGATGCGAGCCTGGAGGTACGTACTAGCTATTGAGTTAGAAGCGCCTCTCCCAGGGAAGGTGGTTTCTTTATTCATACTTTGTGCCTTTGTTGGTGCATAGTCGGAGTTGTTACTTTTCTATTAGGTCTATTTTTTTTTTAAAGCCTCAGTATTTTTAATTGAAAAACCCTGACAGGATCCATTCTTCTCTTGAGAAAGAGATAACATTCTAATTACAGACTAAAGTTGAAGCCAGAAACTGGAAGCAGAGACAAGCACCATAGTGGACCTGTGCCTGGCAGTAGCCAGTGGACATTATGTACTGAGCAGAGGAGCAGTGAGGGGAGGGAAGACTGGCAATAAACTTCCCCTCCTCATCTCTGTTTCCTGGCTTCCCCGGCTTCCTTCAAGTTCCAGCTGAAACCTCATCTTCTACAGGAAACCCCTCCCAATTCCCCTTCATGCTGGTGATTCTGTTATTTCTAATTTATCCTGCACAGAGGTTATTTGTACATAGTAGTTTGCATATTGTCTCATAGAGAAGAGTCTATTGATCCTGAAGACAACAATAGTCATGCAGCATTAAAGGCAGGAACTGCCCCTTCTTGTGTAAATTTCTACGTGTGAGTTTTCACTTCAACTTTCATGCCATAGCCACAGGTGTTTCCTACATGTGTGTCCCCCCTTTTGTGTCCAGTGTTCATTTGTGTTTCTTGCCTGAATATCTCTCCATGCACCTGCCTAGCCTCACGTGTTCTGTGGGTGCCTCCCCATGTGTATTCCCTATCTTTGTCTACACTTTCAACTAATGGTATATATATGTGTATATATATATATATATATATATATATATATATATATATATATATATATATTGATGGGAGTTTATGCCCCCAGTCCATGGAGGAATGTTTTATTGATACTTTCCTTGCTATCCTATTATATGAAATACTTTTCTTTTGAACTAATTATGTCCTCTGACTGATTATTAAAGGGAAATAAACTGGTAGGGGTTTATAACACATGGTTTTTAGTGGATATGGACCTTAAATTCAGGCACCTTAAATTCAGAGTACTGTCAGGGAGAGATCCAATTTGAGAGTTGGAATTGTTACGAATTCATTTAGAGTTGATGTAGCTTTTTTTTCCCTTTTCTTTAATAGTATTCTATGACCCAAGAACTGAGAGGGGTCATCAAAGGTGGTCCCAGCTGCTTCACGGGAGAGCTAACTTTTCATTTAGGGAAACAATAGATCTACCACAAGTCTTCCTACCCCCTCACCCTTAAGTTTAATGCAAGTTCCTGGAAGGCAGGTTCTGTTCTGTTCTTCTAATTGTATCTCTAGTACTTCACACAGTGACTTTCAGAATAGGGGTTTAACAAACTTGACTTCAAGGTGCTCAAATTTTAAAATGTTTGTTGATACCCTTTCCCCCGCCCCCCCATCATCTTCATTTCCAAATTTATTTGGAATTCCCTCTCCCCTCGCCTACCCAGGGACCAATTCCTAAAAACAAAGCATTAAAAAAAATGAGAGAAAAGAAAGTTTGACAAGACTAACCATTATCTCAACCAAATCTGATGGTAAAGGCAATGTTTAGGTGGTCATATCTGGATATACAAAGGACTAACCTTAGAGTAGATGAAAAAGATAACAGCCCTGGGCCCCAAACTTTATAGGCCTCTCTCAAACGCAATTGGTGTTTTAAAAAAAAACAAATGACTACTTTTTATATACAATCAGACTGTAAATTTTAACCTCCCAGTAAAAGCAAAGGAGGACAAGCTGCCTGCCTTTGCTTGACTCCCAGCCTTCCATCACTTTTCCCTAAATCTTTATCTGGATATTCAGTCAGGAAGTTAGTCAATAAACATGTATGGACCTACCATTTGCCAGACACTGCTCTAAGTTCTGGGAATATGAAGAAAAGTAAAAGGCTGTCCCTCCTTGCTCTCACAGAGCTCATAATCTAATGGGAGAGACTATATATAAAAAAACGGAATACAAACAAGAGTATAATCACTGGAAATAATCAACAGGGTCGCTAGCATTGAGGGGAATCAAGAGAGGCTTTCTGCAGAAGGTGGGATTTCAGCTGGGACTTGAAGGAAGCCAAGAAAGCCAGGAGACAGATGAGGAGGGAGAACATTCCAAATACGGGAGAGAGCCATAGCAAATGCTGAAAGTCAGAAGATAGAATGTTATGTGCAAGGAAGCCAGTGTCACTGGATCATGGATTTTGTGGAGAGGAATAAAATGCAAAAAGACTGGAGAGGCAGAGAAGAGTCAGGTGGTAAAGGGCTTTAAAAATCAGAGGGTTTTACATTTGATCCTGGAGATCACAGGGAACCACTTGAGTTGATAGACTAGAGTATAGATCTGCACTTTTAGGAAGATCACTTTGACAGCTGAGTTTGATAACTGAGTGGCAGATGTTCTGGAGTGGGGAGAAACGAGTCTGGGAGATCGATCCATAGGCTATTGAAATATTCCAGGTATAAGGAGATGAAGGCCTGTACCTGGATAGTAGTGGCTCTGTGGGTAGAGAGAAGGGGACTCTCCTATACAAGAGATGTTGTAAAGGTGGAAACTACAAAAATCAAGGATGACTAACATCCAGCAGACCGTAAGCCCCTTGGGGGCATTGACTATTTTCATTTTTGTCTTTGTATTTATTATTCTTAAAGCATTCTTGGCCTACAGTAGATGCTTAAAGAATGTTTACTGAATTGAATTCTTTTGTTTGACTTTTGGAAGGGAGCATAAGATCTCAGATTTTTTTTCCCCCAAAACCTTTGGCATCTTCCCCATGATCCCTCTAGTCCTCAAAATTACGTTTTTGGAACAAATTTCTTCTCTGTATAATCTTGGTTGAGTTCAGCTGCTTTCCCCATATTTTTAGCATTATTTCCACTTCCTCACGTAATGTATCTTGGACTAAGACATTAAAGCCAAATGCGGCAGCGTTACTGTAACTGACGGCAAAATGAGTTATTTATAAAATTTTTTATAGTTCTTTCCCAATTTTCCTGCTTGTTCTCCTGCCAGTTTTACCCCTGAATGTCTCAGGAAATCGAACAATTGATAAACTTTTAGAAACTATTTCTTTATTTTTTACATTCATCTTTATGAATTCCAAATTCTCTCACTCCCTCTAACTCCCTTCCCAACCACTGAGAAGGCAAGCAACGTACCGCTCAAACATGTGAAGTCGTGCAAAACATATTTCTATATCAGCCATGTTGCCAAAAAAGAAAATAAAAAAATAGAAAGGAAAATAAAGTAAAAAAAAAAGTACGCTTCATTTACACTCAGAATTCATCAATTCTTGTACTGGAGTTGGATAGCATTTTTCATTATAGATCCCTTGGAATTGTTCTAGATCATTGCATTGATTAAAGTAGCTAAGTCTTCTACCCTTGATCACTATTACAATGTTGCTGTTACTTATTGTGTACAACATTCTCCTAATTCTGCTTACTTCACTTTGCATCAGTTCATATAAGTCCTCCCAGGTTTTTTCTGAAATCACCTCCCTCTATCATTTCTTGTAGCACAAGAGTACTCCATCACAACCTTGTGCCACAATTTGTTCAGCCATTTCTTAGTTGAAGGATATCTTCCCAGTTTCCAGTTCTTTGCCACTACAAAAAGAGCTACAATAAATATTTTTGTACAAATAGGTCCTTTTCCCTTTTATCTAATATCTTTGGGTTATGGACCTAGTAGTGGTATTACCAGTTCAAAAGGGTATGCAAAGTTTTATGCCTTTGGGCATAGTTTCAAATTTGCTGGACCAGTTCACAACTCCACCAACAGTATACTGTGTCCCTATTTCTCCACATTCTTTCCAGCATTTGTCATTTTCCTCTTCTGTTGTTTTAGTCAATCTGATAGGTATAAAGTGGTACCTCAGAGTTGTTTTAATTTGCATTTCTTCAATCGACAGTGATTTAGAGCATTTTTTTCATAAAAGTATCGATAGCTTTGATTTCTTCTTCTCAAAAACCACCTGTTCATATCCTTTGACCATTTATCAATAAATTTGGCTCAGTTCCCTATGTATTTGAGAAATGAAGCCTTTATCAGAGAAATTTGCTGCAAATAATCAGTAAACATTTATTAAGTGCCTACTATGTTCCAGGTACTATGTGCTAAGTGCTGGGGATGCAAAAAGAGGCAAAGGAGTCCTTACCCTCAGGGACCTGCTGACCATCTAATGGGAGAGATAACAAATAAGCAAGTATGTCCAAACAGGCTACATATAGGAAAGAATTAAGAGGGAAAGCCCTGGAATGAAGAGGGAATGGAGAAGGTTTCCTGTAGAAGTGAGCTTTCATTGGAACTTGAAGGAAGCCACTGAAGTCAGTAGTGGCAGTAGAAGAGAGGAAGCATT
The DNA here is from genome assembly GCA_023548195.1 of Bettongia penicillata ogilbyi. Taxonomy (NCBI): domain Eukaryota; kingdom Metazoa; phylum Chordata; class Mammalia; order Diprotodontia; family Potoroidae; genus Bettongia; species Bettongia penicillata. The sequence continues at coordinate 1,972,797 of JAJHZJ010000373.1, read as the reverse complement.
CACAGCATGGGGGGACAGTTCCAGAGTTACTTTGCTTAGTTTCATTTCTTGTCAAACTTTAAGTAAACTTGATGTTACCTCCATGTTTTTTTGCTGTTTTATGTGTGATACTGCTCAACATTTCTCATCACTTTCCTTCCTAAGACTTTATAAATTGGTATATATATCCAAGTCAATATAATTTAGTGCAATGACTGGCACATAGTAGGTGCTTAACAAATGTTCACTGAGTGACTACTTTCATTAATGTTACTTTTCATTGTCACTTTCCCCCACCCCTTTACAAGGAGATTGGGCATTTGTTGGAGAAGTCCCCCTTCCACTGTGTTTTCCCCTACCCTCAGCTTTAGCTGCTGGTGATTATAGCTCCAGTTCCATTAAACAATTACCATCAATTAACTGTTATGATGGCTATTGACTTTGAAGATATAGCAAAAAAAAGCATCCCCTCAAAACTTTGAAATACAATCTCCTCTATACCTCCTCAATCTTTAGGGAGAGAGGGTAGAATTAGCAGTCTCTACATAGCACTGTCTCCCCAAATTCACATACAACAGAATGATGTTATATACTAAGTGCTAAAGATACAAAAAAAGCAAAACCAGACCCTACCTTCAAAGAGTCCACAGTCTAATGGGGAAGACAACAGTCGAACAGCTAGGTTGTCTGTTGTTTTTGAGGAGGATCAGGGACATCACTGATGATGACTTGCCGGTCATTTAGATTTAAGCGAGGCAGAGTTGCACAAAGTTATTCAGTCTCACTCTCTCTTCCAGGGCCAGAGGCAGGACAAAAGACAAGAGGACTGTCATTGGTTGGGGATGTACCTTGGCATCTTCAATGACCAAACTGTAAGCTCTCCACAGCACCTGCTTCAGCTGCCTTCATAGTGGTTGGATCAAATTGTTCTCTTCCATCCATTCCAATGGGGAAGTCTTCTCATGTTTGTGGTAAATATCCACCTAACTCACTGAGAGGTTTGAGGCCTATTGGTTACCCTCAACCTGCTTTAACCCCTCTGCTGAGATGGTTTACTGGGGTGTGGCCACTGGGATGTGGCACGGCTATAGCTTCTTGGAGTCACAGGTGACAGTTGGGTGCCAGGTGGATGAGCAGGCCTGATACCCAAGGTGCTGGTCCTCCCTGCACACCCCATACATCAACAAAGGGAGGGTACTACCATTCAGGAGGATGGGGATGGGGATGGGCTATAGAAGATGGGATTTACATGAGAATTGAAGGAGATCAGAGAAGCCAGGAGGTGGAGTAGAGGAGGGAGAATGTTCTAGGGATGGGAGTACAAGGGGTGAAGAGCCATTGAAAAGGAACAGATTCAGGAGATGAAGCATCTTGTGTGAGGAACAGCAAAAAAGGCCAGGGTTACTGAATCACAGAGTATGTGGAAAGGAGTAAAACATAAAGCTGGAGAAGTAAAAAGAGATCAGGTTGGGAAGAGTTTAAAAGCCAAACAGAGAGTTTTATATTTGGTGCTGTAGACAATAGAGAACCATTGATGTTCACTGAATGATGGGGATGAGGATGAGGAGGAGGTGGGACATCATCATACCTATACTTTAGGGAAGATCAATTTGGGGGCTAAATGAAGGATGGACTGGAATGCTCAGTCTGGAATCAGGAAGATCTGAGTTCAAATCTAACCTCAGATACTAGCTGTGTGATCTTGGGCAAATCACTTAGCTTCCTTTTCCCCAACTATAAAATGGGAATAATAACAGCATTTAACCTCAGGAAGGTTGTTGTGAGGATCAAATGAGATAATTGTATTACACTTAAAACAGTACCTGATACGTACCAAGTGCTTAATAAATATTTATTCCCTTCACCTTGTTCTTTCTCTTTGGTTGCCTCTGCTGATGATTTTACAATAAGAGGGACAATACTGTATATGGGGAATAGTGATGGGTCTTTCTGATCTGAAGCCAGTATGTAGCCAGTGAATATAGATCTTGGTTCTTTGCTTTGGTATTTGCTCTTTTATTTTAAGGGAAGGAAAATGTCAGCTACTTCTCTGTAAACTTTAAAAGGTTAAGAGGACAAGCCACCAGCAGACTGGAATTGGCATCCAACTGTCCAGATTTGAGGTCCTAAGGAGCAAAGATGTACCTACAGAACTCAGCGGAGGGATAGTAGAAAAGGCAAGGTCTGTTTTTGCTTTCTTTGCATCCTTAGCTTAGCACAGTGCCTGGCACATAGTAGGTGCTTAATAAATGTTTGTTGCAAGTTGTAGTATGGCCATGATGGAATATTTTTGTGCTATAAGAAATGATGAGCAGACAGATTTCAGAAAAACCTGGAAAGACTCCTATTAACTGATGCTGAGTGAAGTGAGCAGACCCAGGAGAACACTATACACAGTAACCCCCACATTGTGCAATGATTAACTATGATGCAGACTTAGCTCATTTCGGCAACACAATGGCCCAAGATAACTCCAAAAGACTCCTGGTGAAAAATGCTCAGCACATCCACAGAAAGAACTATGGAGTCTGAATGCAGATTGAAGGATACTATTTCCACATGTTTTTTGTTTTTTCATTCTTATATTTTTCCCCTTTTGTTCTGATTCTTCCTTCACAACATGACCAATGTGGAAATGTCTTTAACATGACTGTACATGTATAACCTGTATCAGATTTCTTGCTGTCTTGGGGAGGTGAGGAGAAAAATTCGGAACTCAACATTTTACAAAAATGCATGTTGAAAACTATCTTTACACGTCACTGGAAAAAAATTAAATACTCTTAAGGAATCCACGCTTGATGCTGGCTTGCCACTTGTGTAAACGAATAAATGTCCTTCCCTAGGCAAGCTACTTCTCTTCTGCGGGCCCCAATTTCTCTCCCGTCCAGCGAGGGGTCGGAGTAGCGCTCAAGTCTCTTCTCCAGGGTTCGATGCTTCGACCTTGGGAGTTTTCCGGGACTCGCTTTTTTGCTCTATAAAATGAGCGGGTGGACTTTCGTGGTCCTCGAGGCCTCTGCAGCTCTGACCTATTAGCCTTGCGGAGGTGAAGATGCTCCGCGCTTGGGGCTGGAGCCACACCTGTCTTCTCTGCGCATCCGTTGTTAACATTATCTGGAACAGACTTTGCCCCGGCCAGGCGCACGGGCTCAGGCTGGCCTGACTAGGAACGCTCGAGAGTGGGAGGGGAAATGAAATTGAAGCTAGGGGTCTGATGGGGGACCAGGAGACCCGCACGCCCATCGGACATCCTCGCGCGTGCGCGGCCCTTGAGCGCGCCCTGCTGGCAGCTTCAGGAAGCTGCAGGGTGAAAAGGCAGCGTGAAAAGTGCGGCTGCGCGGGGACGCAAGGGCACACTGGACGGCTGCGCGAAGGCTGGGGAAACCTGGCCCGGGCGTAGTGCGCCTGCGCGGCGGGGGCGGGGCAGCCTGGCGGACCCGGGCCGTGGTGCCTGACGCTCCTTCGGGGCGGGAGTGCGGCGGGCGTGAGGCCGGGGCCCAGCGGGACCATGGCGCAGCCAGAGGCGGGAAAGCTGCCTAAGGAGCAGAAGTACGACCGGCAGCTGAGGTGAGACGGGAGGGAGGAGGCGGCAGCGAGCTGCGCCGAGTCCTGACCCGGGCCGGGCAGCCCAGGAGAACGCCGGGCTTGGGGCGGCCCGAGGGCGCGGCCTGGCGAGAGGGAGCCGGCGCCAAGGCCTATCCCCCGCCCCCGTCGGCTCGGCTGTCCTCGAGCCTCGCGAGCCCCTGGGAGGAGCCAGGCCGGGCCCGCCCCCTCAGGGGCCTGGATTGGGAAGAGAGGCCCTGGTTTGGGAGCCTTGAGTGTCAGAGCAGGGAGAGGCCCTGGAGCCTTGAGTGTCAGAGCAGGGAGAGGCCCTAGAGCCTTGAGTGTCAGAGCAGGGAGAGGCCCTGGAGCCTTGAGTGTCAGAGCAGAGAGGCCCTGGAGCCTTGAGTGTCAGAGCAGGGAGAGGCCCTGGAGCCTTGAGTGTCAGAGCAGAGAGGCCCTGGAGCCTTGAGTGTCAGAGCAGGGAGAGGCCCTAGAGCCTTGAGTGTCAGAGCAGGGAGAGGCCCTGGAGCCTTGAGTGTCAGAGCAAACAGGCCCTGGAGCCTTGAGTGTCAGAGCAGGGAGAGGCCCTAGAGCCTTGAGTGTCAGAGCAGAGAGGCTTGGAAGCCTTGAGTGTCAGAGCAGAGAGGCCCTGGAGCCTTGAGTGTCAGAGCAGAGAGGCCCTGGAGCCTTGAGTGTCAGAGCAGGGAGAGGCCCTGGAGCTTTGAGTGTCAGAGCAGGGAGAGGCCCGGGAGCCTTGAGTGTCAGAGTAGGGAGAGGCCCTGGAGCCTTGAGTGTCAGAGCAGGGAGAGGCCCTGGAGCCTTGAGTGTCAGAGCAGGGAGAGGCCCTGGAACCTTGAGTGTTAGAGCAGGAGGAGAGGCTTGGGAGCCTTGAGTGTCAGAGCAGGGAGAGGCCCTGGAGCCTTGAGTGTCAGAGCAGGGAGAGGCCCTGGAGCCTTGAGTGTCAGAGCAGGGAGAGGCCCTGGAACCTTGAGTGTTAGAGCAGGAGGAGAGGCTTGGGAGCCTTGAGTGTCAGAGCAGGGAGAGGCCCTGGAGCCTTGAGTGTCAGAGCAGGCAGAGGCCCTAGAGCCTTGAGTGTCAGAGCAGGGAGAGGCCCTGGAGCCTTGAGTGTCAGAGCAGGGAGAGGCCCTGGAACCTTGAGTGTTAGAGCAGGAGGAGAGGCTTGGGAGCCTTGAGTGTCAGAGCAGGGAGAGGCCCTGGAGCCTTGAGTGTCAGAGCAGGGAGAGGCCCTAGAGCCTTGAGTGTCAGAGCAGGGAGAGGCCCTGGAGCCTTGAGTGTCAGAGCAGCGAGGCCCTGGAGCCTTGAGTGTCAGAGCAGGGAGAGGCCCTGGAGCCTTGAGTGTCAGAGCAGGGAGAGGCCCTAGAGCCTTGAGTGTCAGAGCAGAGAGGCTTGGAAGCCTTGAGTGTCAGAGCAGAGAGGCCCTGGAGCCTTGAGTGTCAGAGCAGGGAGAGGCCCTGGAGCTTTGAGTGTCAGAGCAGGGAGAGGCCTTGGAGCCTTGAGTGTCAGAGCAGGGAGATGCCCTGGAGCCTTGAGTGTTCGATCAGGGAGAGGCCTGGGAGCCTTGAGTGTCAGAGCAGGGAGAGGCCCTGGAACCTTGAGTGTTAGAGCAGGAGGAGAGGCTTGGGAGCCTTGAGTGTCAGAGCAGGAGTTGAGGCTTGGGAGCCTTGAGTGCTGGAGCATAAAATGTCCGGGCAAACAAGTATGTTAGAGCATTGAATGTCAGAACATAGAATGTCTGAGCAGACAAGCGTCTTAAATCATTGACTATCAGAACAGACGGGTCTTAGAGCATTGAATTCCAAAACGTAGAAGTCAGAACCGAGAATGTCCTTAGAACACAGAATGTCAGAATAAGAAGAGACCTTTGAGCTTCCAACGAAGTGAGAGCAGAAGGGGCATTAGAACATTCAAAATAGGAAGAGAAATTAGCACCCACAGTGTTAGGGCTGGAAGAGATCTCAGAGACTCAGAGGTGAAGAAATTGATGCTAGGGAATGACTTGCTCTTATTGTACAAGTACCAAGTAGTAAAGCCAGGATTTAAATCGATCTGCTCTCCCTCTAAATCTTATATTCTTTCTACTGTCTTCCACTGTGCCCTTTTGCCTTCCTTTGTGGGTGAACGTTTCCATCTCAGGGTCCTCTAGAAAGGAGATTCTCTCCCCCAATAAAATACTTGCCTCTTGTACCCTCTTCCTTCCTCCTGTTCTTCCCTCACCTCCACCTGTCAGCCATCCTTAGACTGTACTAGTCTTGTCTTAGGAGGAGAGGTGAGGATGGGGGATTCAGCGTCAGCACTCTATGGCACAGCTGAAGAGGACCTTGGCGATGAGTTCAACTGCCTCACTTTGCTGATGAACAAACGGATGCTCAGAGAGGGCAAGAAACTTGCTAAATGTTACATTAACAATAGCACGGCTGAGGCCAGAAATCGGGACTTCTGGAGGCTTTGTAGTACCCTTTACTCCTCTCCTGACTTTTTGTCTTCCTCTCTTTTTCATTTTTCCTCCTTCCTCCACCTTAAAAGTTAAAATTATAGATCTCTCTTGAAGTTGTTGCCTTTTCCACTAACTTGATGAAACAGCATTATTACCCAGGTGTTAATTATAGGCAGTGTCTGGTGGCTGTAACTTGAGTGTAGCTTCATTAGGTTGTACCTATGGGTTTTTCCCTTGTAATTCATTGTGCATACATTGCAGTATTATGTGTATGTTCCAAAGTGTGAATAACAAGAATTTATAAAATAGAATTCCTTGCTTCCAAGAATCTTAAAAATATGGTTGCCAATCCTTCCTTTCCAGGTTCCTGAGAAGAGAGGCAATTAGGCAGATTCCCTGAAATCATACTTTTAATATTAAATCTGGGCTTTTACAATATGAGCATAAGTGAATGTGATGAAGTAATTTGACAAACTTTACTTATGTATAATGGATTGTGCTAGGCACAAAGCTCAAAGCAATGGGCAGTACCTCACCTCAAGTCCACTCTCCAGACTGCATTAGGAATTAATATACAGATAACTTAAGCTGAGTTTCATTGTCCGGTCTCATCAGAGATCCAGCTCCTCAGCAAGCTTTACTGTTCACTAGTTTTCAGAGAATAGATGTGAGCAGTGGGGATGGTGGGAGCATGACATTGCATTCATGTTCTGCACTTTTCCTGAACGTGAGGTTCTATTGGGCTACACCAAAGTCAGTCAGTCACCAAGCATTTATTAAGCACCTACCAGGTGCCAGGCCTCATGCTAGGCATTGGAAATACAAAGATAAATCAGAAACAGTCTTGCCCTGAAAGAGTTTCCCTCCTAACAGGAGAAACAACTTGTAAGCTTATAAGTAGATATAATATAATCACATAATAATTAGAAGGGAATTTTTTGGGGGAGGATTAACAAGTGCAGGGATTAGGAAGAGTTTTACATAGGAATTTTCATTTAAACTGATCTGATTCTGAAAATCACAGAGGTAAGTAGGGAGCATGTTCTGGGATTGAGTCATAACCTGTAAAAAGCATAGAAACTGAATATGAACCATCATGTGTAAGGAACAATCTGAATACCAGTTTGACTTAATTGTAGAGTGTGTAAAGGGAAATAACTTTTAATAACCCAGGAAAGGTACATTGGAACCAGGTTGTGAAGGGCCTTGGATGCCAAACAGAAGAGTTTGTGTTTGGTGCTGCAGGTGATGGGGAACCACAGTAGTCCATGAGCAGATACTGACATGGTCACATCTGTTCCTTTTTTAAAAAAATTTATTTATTTTAAGTTTTCAACATTCATTTCCACCAAATTTTGAGTTCCTTATTTTCTCCTCATCTCTCCTTTCCCCCTACCCTGAAACACTGAGCATCCTAATTACCCCTAACACCAATCTGCTTTCTGTTCCAACATCCCCTCCCTTCCCTTATCCCTATCTTCTCTTTTGTCCTGTAGGGCAAGATAAATTTCTGTACCCCATTACCTGTATTTCTTATTTCCCAGTTGTATGCAAGAACAATACTTAACAGTTGTTCCTAAAACTTTGAGTTCCAACTTCTCGTCCTTCCTCCCTCCCCACCCATCCCCATTGGGAAGGCAGGCAACTCAATATAGGCCATATATGTATAGTTTTGCAGATGACTTCCATAATAGTCACGTTGTGTAAGACTAACTATATTTCCCTCCATCCTATCCTGCCCCCCATTTCTTCTGTTCTCTCTTTTGACCTTGTCCCTCCCCAAGAGAGTTGACTTCTAATTGCTCCTTCCTCCCATTGCCCTCCCCTTCCATCATCCCCCCACCCTGCTTATCCCCTTCTGCCCCACTTTCCTGTATTGTAAGATAGGTTTTCATACCAAAATGAGTGTGCATTTTATTACTTACTTGATAAGAGTAAGCTTCACATTTTCCCTCTCACCTCCCCTTTTTTCCCCTTCCATTGAAAAGTCTTTTTCTTGCCTCTTCTATGAGAGATAATTTGCCCCATTCCATTTCTCCCTTTCTCCTTCCAATATATTTGTTTCTCACTCTTAGTTTTATTTTTTTAGATATGATCCCTTCCTATTCAACTCACCCTGTGCTCTCTGTCGCTCTCTCTCTCTCTCTCTCTCTCTCTCTCTCTCTCTCTCTCTCTCTCTCTCTCTGTCTCTTTCTCTCTGTGTTTGTATAATCCCACCAATTACCCAGATACTGAAAAAAGTTTCAAGAGTTACAAATATTGTCTTTCCATGTAGGAATGTAAACAGTTCAACTTTATTAAGTCCCTTATGATTTCTCTTTGCTGTTTACCTTTTCATGCTTCTCTTGATTCTTGTGTTTGAAAGTCAAATTTTCTTTTCAGCTCTGGTCTTTTCATCAAGAATGCTTGAAAGTCCTCTAGTTTTGCTGGGTAGGTGATTCTTGGTTTTAGTCATAGTTCCCTTGACTTCTGGAATATCATATTTCACACCCTTCAATCCATTAATGTAGAAGCTGCTAGATCTTGTGTTATCCTGATTGTATTTCAACAATACTCAAATTGTTTCTTTCTAGCTGCTTGCAATATTTTCTTCTTGACCTGGTAACACTGGAATTTGGCTACAATGTTCCTAGGAGTTTCTCTTTTTGGATCTCTCTCAGGAGGTGATTGGTGCATTCTTTCAATGTTTATTTTACCCTCTGGTTCTAAAATATCAGGGCAGTGTTCCTTGATCATTTCATGAAAGATGATGTCTAGGTTCTTTTTTTTGGTCATGTCTTTCAGGTAGTCCCATAATTTTTATTGTGGATGTTTGGGATAGAGAAACCTTGACTTGTACGTCTTTCCCTGATGGCAAGCGTTGTTCTTCCTCATCCGAAAGGATGGGAGAAGATATCTGTTCACCAAGAAAGTAATCTTTAGTCTTATTTTTTTTTCCCTTTTTTGGGCATTTTCCCAACCAGTTACTTGACTTTTGAGTCCTTTGTCAAGAGTAGGGTATACTCTGGGGATCTGTAAGATCTCATTTCCTCCAAGGTGACACAATCAAGTGTGTACACTGGTCTGGGAGCAACCAGAAACTTTTGTGCCCAGAATCTGTGAGTAGTAGTTTGCTCTCCACAACCACCTGGCCTCCAGTTCCACTAAGGCAGCACTGGGGACTGAGACTCAAATAAGCTGCTCAATTCCCACATGGGCTTTTGGCCCAGCGGGGTAGGGCAGGGCTGCCACACAAGGCTGAGGTAAGGATTAACTGCTCAGTTCCCCCAGGGACTTTATGATCCAACAATGGATACGGGCTGCTGTGGGAGCTGCTGCCAAAGCTTGAGCTATGGGAAGATCCTGCTTCTTTCTCTGACAGCTGAAAAAGCCCTCTCACTGACCTTTGGTCCCTGTAGGTTGAGGGATCTGTAAACCTCTGGTACTGCCGCTGGGGATTCCACCCCTGAGGCCTGCTTGGGTCCTCCTCCAGGCACTGTGCCTGTGGCCAAAGCTGGGCTCAACAGACCTTTCCCGTCAGCCTTTCAGATCACCCTAGACTGGAAATCTCCACTCTGTTGTTCTGTGACTTCTGCTGCTCTAGAATTTGTTGAGAGTCTTCCTTTACAGGTATTTTATGGGCTGTTGGGAAGAGCTAGTGTATGTGCGTCTTTCTACTCTGCCATCTTGGCTCTGCCCTGGGTTACGCCTGTTTTTTAGGAGTGTCACTTTAGCAGCTGGATGAAGGATAGACTGGATTTTGCCTTCAGCCAAAAGAGCAATTATAAGGCTACCACAGGAGAACAGACGTGATAGGAGAATATAGCTGAATTCACCCCCACAGCTATTCTACAAAAATTTAGAGTGTGCAGCAGACCAAGTCTTGATTGGGAAATCTAAGAAAAAAAAAATCACAGGGGATCATTTTCTGGCACAGGAAAACAAGGTCTATAGACCCTGGGCGTAGGGTTTAATGAAGAACAGAGAAAGCACAGAGCATTCTATCACAGGACTCAAAGAGAGCTTGCCTATACCTGTGCACCAGGGCAAGAAGAGGTTCCAGATCTGACCCAGAGAGGCCTGACCTTTTGAAGGAGAAGAATCATTTCCCAACTGGAAAAATACCTGCCAGTTGGCAGCTCTCTTGTTTACTATCCACCCAGTGCTTAGTGACAGATCCAGTATGGACTGAGGAGGGGATTTATACTTAGGAATGATAGCCCAGGGCAAGGAACAGCCAAAGGCCCTAGGCTGTGTATTGAGTCTGGGGCAAATAAGGAAGCATGCAGCTGTTGAGTGGCTTTCACCACATCTTTGACCTTAACACAAAATCTGAAGTCAGTAAGTAAAACTGGAAGAATGAGCAAATTAAAAAAAAAAAAAAGAATCCTATCATAAAAATCTATTAAAGGGACCCTCAAGACCGAGACCCAGAAGAGAATGACCCGAAAATATCTATAAAGCAAAGTCTCAGAAAAACATCACTTGGGCACAAGTTCAATTAGAATTTCTAAAAGAGATGAAGCAAGAGATTTTAAAAATAGCTCAAAAAATTATTCTGTAAATGCATGAGAATGCTAGAGGAAGCAATTGGAAAAGAAATGAAAGCTATGAAAAAAAATGAAAGAGAATGAATAGCTTGGCACAAAGGTAGAAAACCTTACCTAAATAACAGACTCCTTGAAGATTAGAAAGGAATAAATAGAAGTTAATTATCACATGAAACAATAATGTATATTAAAGCAAACTCAAAAGACTGGAAAAAATAGAAGACAGTATAAAGTATCTTATATAAAAACCAACTGACCTGGAAAACAGATTAAAGAGAGATAATTTAAGGATCACTGGACTACTTCAAGGCCAATGACCAAAAAAAAGAGCTTGTGATTTCAAGAAATCATGTAAGAAAACTGCCCCGATCCCTTGGAGCCAGAGAGCAAAGTTAAAATAGAAATCCATTTGTCACCTCCTGAAATAAAGCTCAAAATAAAAAGCCCCAGCAATATTATAAGTAAAGTCTAGGACTTCCAGGTCAAAGACAAAAAAATGCTGTAAAGTAGCTAGAAAGTACTTAAGTACCAAAGTGCCACAGCCCAGAGCATGCATGATTTAGCAGTCTCCAATAAAAAGGAGAACATGATATTCCAGAAGGAAAAGACAGGGATAAGGAACTTTCAGCCTTGAGGCCACATGTGGCACTCTCTGCATCCCTTTGACTGAATCCAAACTTCACAAAACAAATCCCCTTAATAAAAGGATTTGTTCTTTAAACGTTGGACTCTGTTGAAAGACTGCACCCAAGGACCTGGAAGGCCATATGTGTCTTCAAGGTCAGAGGTTCCCCACTCTGACTGGGCTTTTAACCAAGAATAATTTAGCCAGCAGAATTAAGTATAATCATATAGGAGGGAAAATGGACTTTTAATGAAAGAGGATTTCCAAGTATTCCTGATGTAAAGACCAGAACAGGAAGCAGGGAGAGGCAAGAGGAGGTAAAAGAAACTGAAAATGGTAAAATATGAGTGAGCAAATATAAGAGACTAAGCAAAGCAAGGGTGAACTTTCTAATATGGGGAGATGATACATATATCTACTCATAATATCGTCAGGGGTCATAGAGGGAATCTAATAAGATAGAGGACTATTGCAGAGGTTTTGTTTTTCTTTTTCAGTGGCAGTGGGAAAGAGAGAAAGTGGATTTTTGTCAGTTGAAAAAAATTAATTTTAAAAAGAGTGTCAGTTTAATACAACTAAGATTAGAAGGGAAACAGTTAAATGGAGATAAAACAACATTTGCAACAGGTTTATCTGATAAAGATAAATAAAGATTCAGACTCAGGTCTTTCTGACTTCAAGTCCCAGCCCTCTATCTGCTGTGCCACCCAGCTGCTTTATGTTATACTAATACTGATCATTTGAAGGATTTATCTCATTTCCACGAGATGTAAGATAGGAATTCAAATGTGTAAGAATAAGCTCTATTACTTAATTGATAAATGGTTAAGAGATATGAACAAGTGGTTTTCAAAGGAATAAATCCAAGCTATCAGTAGCCAAATTAAAAAAATATGCCAAACACTAATAATTAGAGAAATAGAAATTAAAGCAACCCTCACACACACACCCCAGTTTCACGAAGTTGACAGAAGAAAATGACAGATATTGGAGGGGCTGAGGGAAAACAAGTACATTAATGTATTGTTGGAGAGCTGTGAAGTAGACCAGTCATTCTGGAAAGCTATTTGGAAGTGGACCCAACAGATTACTAAAATGTGCATTTATTTTGACACATTGATAACCAGTAATAGGCCAATATACTTCAAAGACATCAGAGCAAGAGGAAAAGGACCCATGTATGTAAAAACATTTATAACAGCTCTTTTTTGTGGTGTCAGAGAGCTGGAAACTAAAAGGGTACCCATCAACTGGGGAATGACTCAACAAATTCCGGTATTTGAGGGTAATGAAACATTATTGCACTATACAAAATGACGAAAGGAGTATTCAGAGTGACCTGGGAAGATTCGTGTGAACTGATGCAGAGTGAAGTAAGTAACACCAGGAGAAGAATTTATGCAATCGCAACAATGTTGTAAAGATAGACAACTTTGAAGAACTTAAGAACTGATGAGCAACTTTGATTCCAGAGGACTGATGAAATGTACTGTCCACCTCCTGACAGAAATAAGGGACTAAGACATACAGTTATACATGACCAGTGTTGGAATTTGCTTTGCTTGATCAGTCATATTTCTTGTGAGGGTTTTTTGTTTACTTTTTCCCCCCTCTTGGGAGGGTGGGATAGGGAGGAAAAACAAATACTTGTTAATTGAAAAAATAAATAATAATTTTAAAAAGAAGGCAAGTAGAATAGTCCAGGTCCAAGGTTATCAAGGTCTGAATGAGGATGGTAGCCGTGTAAGTGAAAAGAAAGGGACAAATCTGACATTCTATGGAGGCAGAATCAGTCAGATTTGTGAACTGATTGAGTAGTGCTACCCTCAACAGAAATAGGAAAACTTGGAAAAAGATTAGGTTTGAGAGAAGTGCTAATGAGTTTTATTTTAGACTCATTGACTTTAAGATGCACTGTAGATATGCAGACTAAACTGTCCTGTAGGCTGTTGGTGATGCCAGACTGGAGCACTAAAGTGAGCCTAGGGCTGGAGATTTTAGATCTGGGAGTTACCTGCATAGAAATGGTCAATGATTCAATGAGAGAGCTCATGAAGTCAGCTATAAAAAGGTTGTAGATAAAGAAGAAAGGCCTAGGCATACGTGAAGGGATAGTATATGAGTGATGATCCAGCAGAGGAGGTTGAGGAATGGTCACCCAGGATGGAGAATCATGATAGAGCAGTAGCAGTGTAATGAAAGTATCCAGGAACAGAAGGTCAGGAGTGTCGAATGCTTCAGAGAGGTCACGAAGGGTGAAGATTGAGAGAAAAGCAATTACCTTTGGTGACAAACAGTGCATTAATCATTTTGGAGAGAGAAGTTTCACTTGATTGATGAGGTCAGAAGAGATTGAGAGGAGGAGAAGTGGAGGTAGTGAGTGTAGACAGCTTTTTCTAGGAGTTTAGCAATGGAAGGGAGAGCTGTAGGATAGTTTGAAAGGATGGTAGGGTGTAGGTGTAGTAAGAGTTTTCTGAGAATAGTGGAGAACCGAATACATTTGTAGGGAGGAGGGAAGGAACCAGAAGATAAGGAGAATTGAAGATTAGAGAGAAAGAGGTAATAAATATTGGAGCAGTCCCAGAGGGTAAGAAGGGATGAGATAAAGGGTACAAGGAAATAGCCTTTTTCAGAGAAAGGGCCATCTTATTTTTTCAGAGACTAGAGTAAAGAAGGAGAGAACAGGGGATGATATCAAGGGATTGTGAGATATAAAGAAGGGGAGAAGAGGGAGCTCATGGAGAATTGCCTCTATTTTCTCAACATAACACGGTGAGATCCATCTCTCTGGTGAAAAAGATTGTGGGGAAGGAGTAGTGTTTATAAGCTTGTAGTATCACTTAATCAACAAAATGATACTTATATATTACATCAGTGTTCTATTCATCTCTTCTTGACTTTCTCATTCAAACTTGTTTCCTTGTATCCCAATCATCTAACTTTATCTCAGTCATCCATTGTGTTCTGTAGCTACCTGACTCCTCTGACCCATTTATCATTAACCTTGATCAGTTATCATATTACTGCTTTTTCTTATACAAATGAGTATAACAGGTAATAATATACCTCTCAAGTACTTTTTTGCTTATTTGTACTTTGTCATTTGAATTTGTTATGGGTACAATTATAGGGATTATTAATAGTATGTTAATAAGGAAAAGAGTTAGCTATAGAAAGATTTACATTAAAATTGAAGATATTCTTTCCTTGTTAATGAGCAATAAAGTGTATCTCAAAATTTTCTGGGCCCTTTTAAGTTTTGGGGACCTCTTTGTGTGAAACTGCAAAAAATATTTGAAATTTCTTTGCTTCCTGTTTTATAGATTATGGGGTGATCATGGACAAGAAGCTTTGGAATCTGCTCATGTTTGCCTAATAAATGCAACAGCCACAGGAACAGAAATTCTGAAAAATCTGGTATTACCAGGTAATACACATGAATTATACAATTGTGTGGGAATATTATAAATATGTATATATGCATATATGTGAACATATACATATAAGTATGCACACATATGTATGTATATAGACACTTATTTGACTTTTTTTTTGCCCAAAGGTATCGGCTCATTTACAATTGTTGATGGAAATCAGGTCAGCGGAGAAGATGCTGGAAATAAGTAGGTTGACTTTTCCATAAATACACACATTGAGAATTATATTTGTTACTTTTCTTGTGGAACAATTTTACTTCCAAATTATCCTGTATACTTACAAGTTTGTAATAAAGCATATACATTTAAATATATGATCAAGTCACATAAAAATGATATTTTACATTTATTTAATGTTTTACAATTTACAGAGTGTTTTCAAGTAGATCATCTTAATTTATCGAGTAAGTGTGAGCAAGGCCTTATCTACTCTAGTGTGAACCAGTCTGTTTGGTACAAGAGAAGAGTATTGGAGATGAAATCCAGAGTCCTGGGATGGAGTACTAGTTCTGCTATTTCTGCAGATAATTATCTTCTCTGTCCCTCTATTTCATCATCTGTAAAAAGGCCATAATAATGTTTGTACTGCCACAAAAGTCCTATAACAGTAGAGGCATGGGGCGTGGAGGTGAACCTTGATTCTCAAAAGATTATTCCAGTAAAACATGAGCTCTGATAGACTCTACTTAACTGGAAAGGCTTTGAATACTGTCCTGGCAGTAGATGGTTTCTGCTGTCTGCAGTCCTGTCAGCCAAATTGTAGAAGGTTCATCCTCAGCAAATTGGCTGCTCTGTGATGAATTTTAGGCCACAGTTACCTATGAAAGGGAAACCATATAAAACAAGCCCCTGGACCTGTGTGACCCTTTCCACTTTTGCATTGGCAGTGGCAAAAGATGGGTGGAGTTGCTAAGAAAACAAATATTAATTTAACCCTTGATACTCTTAAGTCCACAATCTTTGTCCAGATATCGCTGCATGGATGGAGGTACAGAGTCACATAAATATCGGCATTCTTGCTATAAATGAAAAACGAGAAGACAAAAAGAAGTTGCATGTAATTGGAAGCATGGCTTACAAGTTCTTCTCTGGGGTGAATGAAGGAATAGATTTAATCATGTTTCTGCAGGAAACAAAAGCAGCATTTTGTGAGTTATTTGGCAATTTTGCCTTGTGATACTTATAAGCATATATAAGTAAACAAACTGCCATCAAGGTATGATGGCAAGTTAGATGCAGATGAGCATATGGGAAAATTCTGTAAAGGATCGGTGAGTCAGAAAGCTTTATTAATTGCCTGCTCTGTGTCCTGCTCTGTGCTGGTTACTGGAGATAGAAACGTAAATAGCCCAATGATTTCCTTTCTCAAGAAACTTCCATTCTAATAGGGGACGCAACAAGTATGGATGTACATTTATACAGACTAAATATAAGGGGAATAAATACAGAATGTTACAAGATAGTTGCATAGGAGGATACTAGTAGTTGTGAGGGTCAGGAAAGGTTTTATGTAAAAGGTGGTACTTGGACTCAGTCTTGAAAGAAGAGAGGGAGTCTTGGAGGCAGAAGTGAGGAGAAGCATATTCCATATTCTCTAAATCAAGTTAATGTACATCTTAATATTCATTGACTATGATAGGAAGTTGGACACAGGATAAGACATGGAAAATTATTAAAAAATATGACTTAGGGTCAAGAAAGGAAAAAGACCTAAGGCTTAGAGACTATTTGGCAGCCTCATATCTTTATATCATAAGTACTTTCTTCAGCTGATCATCAGAACATGCTAAATGTGGCAAATAGAACAATATTAACAAAAATGAAATTAAATATATCTTAGAAAGGAAATCACTGATAAGCTTTGTAGGAGTCACAAAATCAGATGTCTGTATGGAGTCAGATCATTGCCTCATAAATCAATATATCAACTTAGAAAAAAAGGTAAAGATAAGGACACTGTGCAGTGAAGTGTCCTCCAGCCAGACCTATTTAAATAAGCTTGTTGACTCTGAAAAATGGGAAATGGACAAAAATAAAGATATTGACTCTTTTCATTTCTTGAAGAAGGTTAACTATTATAAAAGTTATCACAATGAGGAGGTCCAAAGAGCCTAGAGATCACCTTCTTCAGTGTATACCTGATTTCCTTGCCAAATGGAAAGACAGACATGATAATCAGGCATGTTACCACTTTGGAATACAAAATATGGAAGATAATTTCCAAAATTGTTTCCAGAATATGGAAGATAATTTTATTATGGACAGAATAGCTTCATAAAGTAGTGACAGCAGCCAAGGTACTTAAGAAGAAGACGTTGGGAAGAGCTGGACCTGACAAAGAAAAGGAGGGACATGTGAGAGACAAAACTGTTTTAAAGTCCTTAGGAGTTAATTTTCAAGGTATCCCAAAGACGAGAGGATCCCAGAAGAACAAGAAAGATTATAGATGACAGTTACCAAAAATAAGTGATTCACAAAGACGTTAGTAACTCCTATCCTGTATATAACTGTGTAGCAAATACTATCTCAAAGGAGATGATATTTGTATTGCACCTAGCCCAGTGCCTGGCATATAGTAGATGCTGTATAAATGCTTGTTTTCCCTTCCTTCTACCATATCTACTTTTTCAACTTTCTAAAATCTTTGAGGAAGGGCCATATAAATATTGAAGCTTTCCTTAAGTAAATTAGGAGAAGGGGATGATCAGACTTTCTCAATTTTCTTCCGTTTTCATATCTTCACTGATGTATAAAGAATACAGGGGCACTGTTTGTCTGTTGTTTGCAGATTATATAAGAGCCCTTGAATCATCTGGGTAAAAGTATTTAAAGACTACAAAAATAGTCCAATTTTAAGACTACCCAACGAGTCTGTGGGCATATATTTATAGCCTACAAAATTACATGACCTATCCAACCACAGAGATAACTTTAACAGACTGATAAATTTTAACATCAAGAGGAGCATCCCAAGTAGAGACAGACATCCAGGATGTTCACCATTGTATTGAAAAGGATGTCCCATACAAAGTAATCATTGTCTACTAGAGAGATGCTTTCTTGACAAGGAGATTTTATGGATGCTTTTGTTTACCTGTGACTTTGTGCTAATTGCTTTAATCCTTTACAGAGCATTCTAAATGATAGCTGTGATTACTCGGTGTAGATTGGTTTAGTGCAAAAAAACCCAAAACTGGATAAAGGAACACCTGTTGACTAGACTATGACTTATACATGGATGTGTAACTCATCAGAGTTAATCCATTTGTACATATATCTTGGATGGGGGAGATGGGGACTGGACAACAGGGGCAGTGGATTATATAGGAAGAGAGATTGCTCTGGATCACATTAAGGAAATTGTGTCATGTTTACAGAAATCCTGTTACATCAGTATTCTCCCAGGAATGGTCTGTGACATTGAGTCATGGAATACCATAATCTCAGAAGTTCACAATTGCAGGTGACCCCAAAGAACAACAGAAAGCTGTCCAGTGGCTAGATGCAAGTGTCAGCATATTATCAAGAAGGACTTGTGTGGAGAAGTGCAATGAAGGGTATTTATGACCAGAAAAAGAAATAGACTAGTCACATGATTCAGTTTAACAAGAATTTATTAAGCACCTACTACCTTGAAGACTCTCCTGCTAGCCACTGGGGACACAAATACAAAAACAAAACAGTGCCTACTCTCAAGGAGCTTATATTCTATTGGTAGGAAAACAATAGGAACACAAGATGGGTAACTATTGGCCTCACACAGGCCAGGACCTGAAGGGCCACTCCAAGAAGATTATTTTTATGTGTCTTCTGGGCTTGTTCTTATGAGGACTTTCAGAAAGATGTAGAAAGGTGAGCTGCAGGGGTCATATAACTAAGAAGTTACAAAGTTTATATTAGAGCAGGCCTTCTTATTCCTGGCTCAGTGTTCTACCATGTTACCCCTGTGAAATACATTTTTTAAAGATATCTTTGAATTTTATAAACTTTAAATCATGCATTAGTTATTACTACTATTTTCTTGACTATGCAACAATCCTAGGATTAGGGAAAAAAAGACGTACTGAATCTGAGAAGTTACTTTGTGCTTTGGAAAAGTTTTCCTATGGTGCCCATTCCCAAAAGAGGTTTAATTTAAAAATAAAATAAGTTTAGATTTAAAAAAGATATTTGTTAACGAGAAAGAACATTGCATTAGAATTTGTAGACCTATAAAGGAAAAGTTATTCCAAAGCATATCTCAGTTTTAATTTCTAATATTTATTTTATTTGAGAAAATCTTTGAGAGTGTTTTCAGGGAATAATAATGGGACTAGTCAAGGATAACATGAATGCAGTACATGCTGGCTTTTTTTTCTATACTTTGTTAGACACACTTAAGTGAATAAGAAAAATGTAATAGTAAAACTATGTTTTCAAAAATAGCTCTGTGGTTTGACTTCATGCATGAAATAAAAGTACTATTATTTCTTACCTTAAATTTATCGTGATCTGATTATTTAGCTTTGTTCATTAGGACAAGGCTTGCTTCCCTCCATTCCTCCACTAATCAGTTGACTGGCCACAGACTGTCTGGCCAGGACTTCTCATTCCATATAATCGTCTGATAGATTTGTTTTATTGGTCTTGATTAAAATATGGAAAGATGTGAATGAGGTGTAAAAATATGAATAAAGTAGAAAAATCGGCATTATATAAGGAAATGTTTGACTTGCTTATGGAATTTTAGTCTTTTCTTCCAGAAAACTGCTAAACTCTGAAATAAGTTTATTATTTAATAATACTTGAAATTTTATTTTTCTATTATAAACTAAATTTACTTTGTGGTGCAACATTTCCTTATGGTAAAATAAGACTTTAATTTCTCTCTTGTTTTGTCACCTTTAGTTTTTTTCTTCAAAGAAGCAGTATTGGAAAGGTAAAATCATGTTTGCTCTATGTATTTGAATGTATTTCTGTCTTGCTTGGAAATCCTGCAGAACTTTATTAGTTCAGACTGAAAAAAATTGAATTAGATTATTCTGAAAATGGAAGCATCTCTATATAACTTTTGGGTAGTTATAAAAAAATTTAAATATGTAAGTATATATAATAGATATATACACATATATTATACACATGTATTTGTTAGGTTTTTACTTTGTGCCATTTAAAATTACGTTGTGATCAGCAAGAATCTTCAGCGCTTATGAGGCATTTTGATGTTTTATTTTGCCTTGGTATCTCAGGCACTCAAATTTTTTTAAAGTTGTATTACTGTTCTAATTAATTAGCCAAAAAATTCTATCTTTAAATGATTTTTTCCTCAAAATTTATTACTCTGTTTTCCTGCCCAAGTGCTACATGCAAGGCTTAAAATTAACCTTTCTTTGACTGCCAGGTCCTTATTCTGATTATCAGTGGTCAGTCACTGTCTACTTCTGTAGATGCAGAAGATAGGACTGAATTGTACTGGCCTCAGAACTCACCCTGGTAGTTAAATTTAAAAAATTAAAATATTAGATTATTTTTTTATTTGCCAATTTCTAAAAAAAAGAAAGTATCAAATATGTGTTGTTGTTTTTAAAATTCTTCTTAATTGTATTCTGGTTAATTAAGTTTTTCACAGAAAGTTAGATCTTGAAGGGACTGTGGGAGTCATTGAGTCTTATCTCCCCCCTTGTTTTATAGATAAGGAAACTAAAGACCCTGAGAGGTTGTTACTACCTTTGGTCACATAGTGGCTAAATTGGAACTCAAACTTAGATCTCTTAATTATAAGTTCAATGTATATTTTAAGTGATATTTCTTTTTACTTGCAATTTAAAATATCATTTTAAAGATGATTGCTAGAGGTATGCATGCGGTTTTAATAGCATTGCAGGGCAAGTTTTGCAATGTGTGTAAATTGGTAGTTTTATAACCAGAATATCCCTAACTTCAATCAATTGCTTTGTTTATTTTAAAAAAAGAACCGAGCTCAAGCTGCCATGGAACTTTTACAAGAATTAAATAATGATGTCTCCGGGAGTTTTGTGGAAGAGGTGTGTGTATCTTTAACTTATTGCTGCTTTTTAAAAACTGGTCATGGAAGCCATTTTCCTATTTGTTTATCTGAAAACTGGTGAAAATCCTGGATTTATTGTCTTGATTCTTAAATAATGTCACATTAAAGATGAAGAGAGAGAACAGAATGCTGAGGTAGGATACAATAGAGAAAGAGTATTAGAGTGGGGATTAGTAGAGCTGGGATTGAATCTTAAATAATATCATCCCTTAATGGCATCTGTCACTGACCTTATTTAACTTTGGTAATGCCTGCATTATTTCCTGTTTTCTAACAGTATTTGAAATTGTTCTGCCTTACTGAAATGTGAATGTCAAATTGTTGGATTTTTTTTCCCCTGTCCTATTTAGAGTCCAGAAAAACTCCTAGACAATGATCCTTCATTTTTCTGTAGGTTTGATGTGGTGATAGCGACTCATTTGCCAGAAAGGTACATCTTTATGCCCTCAGTCATTGGGGCAAGGTGGGAAGGGGCTGTCATTCTGCTCTTAGACATAGAGTGATTCTTTTTCCCAGAAAGGATGACACTCTGCAGATAATGCATGAATGCCACTTAGTAGCTTTTGCTTGAATGCATGAATGAACACATTGAATGAATAAAAGCACAAATGCTTTTAATAGTGAGCATCTACAAACTGGTAGTCCCTGAAAAGACAGGCAAAGGAATAGAGTGGGGAAGGGGGAACATTTTTTTAAATATTAGAATATTTCCCTAAATTTTTACCAAGATAGAAACATCAATAGCAGTTGTAATTACAGAAAACATTTTGTTTAAGCCTAAGTGATTTATAAATATTTCTTGCCATTTAATTTTCTTGGGTTGTAGCAATGACAGAGACATTTGAAAATGTTTTCAAGCAGTACTCTAATTGGAAAAGTAGGAAATTTCATCTCCTTCTAGTTCTAAGGATATGTATTGGTTTTGAGTTTGAGCTCATTTGCAAGTAAACATTTGCATTTCTCTACAATACTTAATTTTGTTGTCTGAATACATCATTTGTGTCTTTCCCTTTGTTATAGTCAGTTAATAAAAAATTATTAAGCACTTACTATGTGCCAGGCACTGTGCCAACTGCTGTGGATACAAAGAAAGGCAAAAAGACAGCTCCTGCCTTTACGGAGCTCCCACTCTGAGGGAGGAGATAGCAAGCAGACATGTGTACTATTTACAGGATAAAAGTAATGATTTAACAGAAGGAAAGCAGTAGAATTAGGAGGGTTTGGGAAAAGTTTTTGTTAGAAGAGGGAATTTTATCTAGAAGTTGAAGGAAACCCAGAGGCAGAGATGAGGAGGGAGAACATTTTTGGCATGGGGGAGAGCCAGAAGAAATGCTTAGAACTGAAAGATATACCAGTAAAAAGAACTTTACATTGCTGTATTTTAATGCTGTTTGGGGTGTATTTGTATCTCTTTTCTTCACATATTGATGTATTTTGCTTTCTTTTGCAGTACATTGCTAAATTTAGCAGAAATCCTGTGGAATGCTTGCATCCCTCTTTTGGTCTGTAGAACATATGGATTGGTTGGTTATATGAGGATCATTATAAAAGAACATCCAGGTAAAAGAATTTAAAAGCAATTTGAGTTTGAATTTGTGTGCATGTAAATTTGATACAATTTTTAAAAATGATTTTTAGTTTCCTACATGGTGTCCCTATAAGTCTTAGTGCATCTTTAAACTGGGACTCATAGGAGGCTCCATTCTGTATTAGATGTTGTGTTTACATACTTTTTGTTTTAATCACATTGAATATGATTTTACCCCCAGAAGAATTTTTTTAGAGGCATAGTTTTTCAAATTGTATTAAAGTTGGGGGGGGTCTTTATTTACTTTGGCTTTATAATGTGTCCAGGAGAAAAACATAACATGTATCTTGAGCAGTGAGTTTCATTAGTGAAAGAAAAGTGTCTGTAAAGAGTTGAAACTCTGACTCTATTACTGATTCATTGCATGACCTTGGGCAAGTAGTTTCTCCTTTCTTTGGGCTCCATTCTCGGCATCTGTGAAATAAGAGGATTCCTCAGGAGACAGGAGATCCCAGGGCTAGGGGAGACTGTAGAAGTCATTTAGTTCCACTCCTCATTTGACAGTTGCCACATCTGAGCCCCAGAGGGAGAAAGAAAAGACTTGCCCAAGGTCATTCAGGAAGTAATTAGTAGAGCTGAGATTTGAACTTCGATATTCCATTGCTCTTTCTGCTCAGGCCTCAGCTCATCTCTGCAGCCCTTCTGTTCTTACTTGTCTTCCCTTAAGTAAACTCAGCTGGTCACACATGTTGTTTGTTTCACAGTAATAGAATCTCATCCAGACAATGCACTAGAAGATCTTCGACTGGATAAGCCATTTCCTGAGCTAAAAGAGCACATACAGTCCTATGATTTAGACCACATGGAGAAGAAGGTTTGTAATTTATCTTTATGATGAGAAATCAGCATGTTCTGTACACTGGTTTGCTTATGCAAGTGGTCATCACTGTTAAGGTCAGTTTTCACTCATATTGACACATGGCTCAGGGCTTCTTACTTTTGTTTTATTGTTATAGGACTCATGACTTCACAAGTCAGGCTGTTTATAATTTACATAGCCATGTGAATTCAATAAATGTGTTCATTAAGTTTATTAGTAAACATGTAAATAGAAGATACATTTTTTCCCTATAGACCAGGGAACTGTTGGCAACTTATAGGCTATTTGGGGTGAATGAGACTGAGGAGCCAAGGTTTCAATAAGGAAATTTGTGTGGTGGGGGTGGGGTGTTTTCTTGTATTTAAGAAATCCATGGGGCATGTAGTTTGAAATGTCCAACTGGTGATTTGTGATTCGAGATTGGATCTCAAGAGAGAGACTTTGTCTGGTTGTATAAATCTGGGAATCATCCGAATAAAGATGATTATCAAACCTGTGGGAGCTAATGAGGTCTCCAAGTGAAAGAGTGTGGAAGGACAGAAGAGCATAGCTGTACTTTGGGGTCTAGCCACCACTGGGGCCAGTCAGGGAGACAGAGCAGCAGTCACGCAGTTAGGAAGAGAACCAAGGAACAGGACTGTCACAGAAATCCAGAGAGGAGAGAGGCTGGTGCTGCAGAGAGCTCTAGCAGAATGAAGGTCAAGATCAGAATCATTTGATTTGGCAGCTAATAGTGCTTTGGGAACTTTGGAGAGTAGTTTCAGTGGGTGATATTGTCAGAAGCTGGATTGAAAAAGTTTTAGAAGGTTAGAAGAGAGGAGGAGGATGAAGTGAGTGGAGACAGCTTCTAGGAGTTTGGCTGGGAAAGGGAAGGAGAAAAACAGGCTGATAACTTAAAGGGATGATTGAGTCAAAGGAGGATTTTCTTTTTTTTTTTTAATAATATTTTATTTTTCTCCTAACTAAATGTTAAAGCAATTTTTGAACACTTTTTTTTTTGAGTTCCAAATTCTATCCTTCCATTCCTCTCTTACCGCCTCCCTCCCTAAGATGATCTAAGTTATAAATGTGTGATCATGTAATACATTCAAAGGAGGATTTTCTAAGGATTGAGGGAAGGAAACAGTAGATAAGAAGAGATTGGAAATTAGAAAGAAGGGGGATGATTGCGAGAGCTGATGAGAGAAATCATGGATGCAGCTGGAGGGATTGGCTTTGATGAGAAGGGCCACCTCTTTATTAGAGGGTAAGGTAATGCAAGGAGACTTAATGGTCACAGGGGGAGCTTGTGGTGATTGAATGACCTCCACATCACAGGGTGATGGAGGGTGGATTAGAAAATGCCTGTAAGTATTTGGTACACCTCAAACAGGAAAAATTAACGTTAACCATTGACAGGAAAAATGAGATAGCAAAAAAATAATTACCCAGTGACCATAATAATAGCACCTGTTTTTGTGGGGCTTCAGGTTTACTGAGTGCCTTTCTCCAAAAAACCCTACAAAGTAAGTAGTGGAAGGGTTTGAGGTTCAGAGAGGGTCATGCTTTACCTCCTCATGGCCTGTAGCCAAGAGTGTTAGAGTGGGGATTCTAAGCCAGGGCTCTTGGGCTCAAGTCTTTGTACTCAGCCTTTCTCTCCTCTTATTCTCAGGACCACAGCCATACTCCATGGATTGTGATTGTAGCTAAGTATTTGGCGCAGTGGCACAGTGATGTAAGTCTTCCCTTTTTTTTTTTTGATGGATACTGTATTTTTAGCATGTTATAAAACACCAGTTGTTAGGTTTGTTTGGCTTTTTTTTTTCCCTTGGTAAAAAGGACTTTTAAAATTGATTGGTTCTTTTGATAGACTTTTTAAAAAGCAAAAATATTTAATTACATGAATGTCATTCTGAAATATTTTGAGGAGGAAAATTGAGAAGGTATATCAAAACACTATGAAATGATCTTTTAAATTCACCCAATGGTTCTTCGGTTATTTATTGAAAACAAGTGAATATTAATTACTTGTGTTGTTGTGGAAATTCAAAACATGTAAACTCTAAATTTTTGTGTATTGAGTTTATATAACCATGTGAGACTTTTTATTTTAACTACTTTAGAAGAATGGACAAATACCTAAAACATACAAAGAGAAAGAAGCCTTCAGAGATTTGATTAGACAAGGTAATGTTATAAAATATAATTATGGATTGTACAGTATTTGAAAGAACAACCAGAAATATATTTTTTGTTTGAGGCAAAAGTTTTTATTTACTTTGAGACTGGATTCTTAACATATTCTCATCCGCTAGAGATATAAATTCTTTTCCTGTAGGGAAGCTAGGATCCATTTTTCATTTTCCTATTTTTAAAATTTTTAATATCTTATTTTTACCCAGTTACATGTAAAAACAATTTTTAATCATTAAGTTCTCTCCTATCCCCCGATATTGAGAAGGCAGGCAATTTAATAAAGGTTATACATGTGCATTCATGCAAATATTATCAAGATCTATTTTTCATATGAAATTTAAAGTTTTTCATAAACCATATCCATCTTCAGATACAGTATACTGACTTAACTTTTCAAAATGCTAGAATGTGA
This sequence comes from Bettongia penicillata ogilbyi, assembly GCA_023548195.1. Classification (NCBI taxonomy): domain Eukaryota; kingdom Metazoa; phylum Chordata; class Mammalia; order Diprotodontia; family Potoroidae; genus Bettongia; species Bettongia penicillata. The sequence continues at coordinate 1,947,188 of JAJHZJ010000373.1, read as the reverse complement.
GATGATTGGAGAAAAAGGAAGAATTCATTTCTTTGTTAATTTCTGCTCAAACAGGTATTCTGAAGAATGAAAATGGTGTTCCAGAAGATGAAGAAAATTTTGAAGAAGCTATAAAAAATGTGAATACAGCACTAAGTACCACTCAGGTATTATGAGTATTATCAGCTCATTGAATAGTCAACAAACAATATACTAAGCATTTGCCCTTGTCAGGTACAATGATATAGATGCCAAGAATATGAAAAAAGGCAAAAGGAACTCACATTCTTAATGTGGGATAAACAGCATGCAAGTGATTAAGTAGATACAAGATAGGTACGGTATAAATGGAAGGTAATCTTAACAAGAAGGGACTTTGGAGGGAAGGGAAGACTAGTGACTGGGAAGGTCTCTTGCCCAGAAGGCAGGATTTGAATGAATCTTGAAGATAGGAGTTAGGTGAGGAGGGAGAACATTCCAGGTGTGGAGGACAGCCAGTACAAATTCACTGACAAGGGAGATGGAGGGCCTATTTAAGGAATAATGAATAGATTGTGACAGCTGTGAAAAGATAGGAAGGGCCCAAGTGGTGAAGGGCTTTATTTTTTTATGAATTTATTGATCTCTCTTACCCCACTCCATTCTCTTTTGTGATTTTAGCTGTCAGTCAAAATGATCTTGCTACTAGCCACTTATTTATTAAGTTAAAGCCTTTGTTTCCTTGATGTTCTCCTCTGATTTTTGGTTATTACAAGTACGGCAGCAGAAAGTATATGCTAAACTTTAAATATAAGACAAATTCTTCTAGTTTATCAGATGCAGTTCTGCCCTTAACTTTTCACACACATTCAACATTTAAACCATCAAGAACTTTATAAATATAGAAAACTACAAGAGTATACCCAAAAACATCACTATTCTCCATTTTAATGTGACATTGCTCCAGATTATAGTAACCTTTCTAGGTTTTTGCTTACCCAAAATAACATTCATGGTGTGTCCCCTCCTTAGACAAGTCTGTTTTGCTTCTGACCAGTCCCTCCCGTAATCTGCCTTCTCTTTTATCATTCCCATCCCTTTCTATTATCCCCTTCCCCTCCTACTTCTGTGTTGAGTAAGTTGAATGTGTCTATCTATGCTTCCTTCTTTAAACCAATTCAGATGAGAGGGAGGTTCAAATGTCACCCTAACCCCACATCACTTTCCCCTCCACTAGAAAAGCTCTTTCTCACATCCCTCTCCTATGAGAGATAATTTTCCCCATTCTTCCTCTCCTTTTCCCCTTCTCCCAGTACATCCCTCTTTCTCACCCATTCAGTCTTTTTAATATCATACCAATATATTTACTCTCATGCCCTCTATGTAGAGTCCTTCCAACTTCCCTAATAATGATACAATTCATAGGCATTTCATGTAAACAGTTTAATCTTATTGCATTCTCTTTCACATTCACCTTTTTATACTTCTCTTGAGTCTTATATTTGAAAGTCAGATTTTTTTGTCTGTCACTGGTGTTTTCATCAAAAATGCTTGAAAGTCCTCTGTTTTACTAAATATCCATCAGTTTTGCTGGATAGATTATTCTCAATTGTAATCTTAGCTAGTTTGCTTTCTGTTAATGTGGTAACTGCTAAAGCCTGTGTGATCCTGACTGTGGCTTCATGGTATTTAAATAGTTTCTGACTACTTGAAGTATTTTCTCTTTGACATGGAAACTCTGGAATTTGGCTCTAATATTCCTGGGAGTTTTCATTTTGAGATATTTTTCAGGAGATGATTGGTGGATTCTTTCAATTTCTCTTTTACGTTGTGTTTCTAGGATATTGAGGCAATTTTCTTTACAGTTTCTTGAAATATGATGTTTAGGCTCTATTTTTGATCATGGCTTTCGGGCAGTCTAGTAGTTCTTAAATTATCTCTCCTTGATCAGTTTTTCAGGTCAGGTCTTTTTCTGATGAACTGTTTCACATTTCTTTTATTTTTTAATTTTGTTTTATTGTTTCTTGATGTCTCATGAAGTTATTGACTTCTTGCCCAATTCTAATTTTTCAGGAGTTATTTTCATCAGTGAAGTTTTGTACCTCTTAGCTTCCTTTTTTATTTTCTTTTTATTTCTTTTTAATAGTATTTTATTTTTCCCCAGTAACACGTGAAGAAAATTTTTAGCATTCATTTTCACAAGATTTTGAGTTCCAAATTTTTCTCTTTCCCTCCCTTCTTCTGAAAATTGTAGGCAGTTTGATATAGTTTATATATGAACTATCATCTAAGGAATATTTTCCTGTTAGTCACAGTTGTGAAAGAAGAGACAGATTTAAAAAAACACAAGAAAGAATAAAGTAAATAAAAGAAATATGTTTGGCCAATCTATTTTCTAAGGTGTTATTTTTTTTCAGTATTTCTTTATGCCTCTTTTACCAAGCTGTTAATTATCTTTTCATAATTTTCTTGTACCAGTCTCATTTCTTTTCCCAGTTTTTCTTCTGCCACTGTTATTTGATATTTAAAATTCTTTTTAAAGCTCTTTTAGGAATTCCTGTTGGGCTTCTGCCCAGTTGTCTTTTTATTTTAGGCTTTGCTTGTAGCTGTTTTGACAGCATTCTAAATTTGTGGTTTAGTCTTCCTTGTCACCATAGTACCTTTTTATGGTTAGGTTCTTTGACCTTTATGTTAAAGTTGGACTCTGTTGTTGGAGTTGGGGTTCAGTGTCTCAAGCTTCAGGCTTTTTTCACGTTACTATTTTCAGAGCTAGTGTTGGAGGTAAGTTTTTGGTTTTGCAAGGTAGTATGATTAGGGAACAGGTTTGGTCATTGTTTTTCTGGTCTGCACTCTGGTCCTTACCCAGGAAGGGCCCTTACTCCCTTGGGACTGAAAGCCATATTGCTCCTCAGGACCCTTGCTTCCTTGGGATAGCAAATGATATCGCTCCTTACAGTTCTTGATCCCTTTTGATTGAAAGCTATGTGTTTCTTAGGACCTCTGATCTTTTCTTATTGCAAGCACTCCTCTTCATTCTAGAACTGTGTGACCCAGAAGTAGGATTGGGTAATGGAGTTGCCAAAAAGTGTTCAATTCTGTGCCCCAAGCTAGCACAATGTTTTTCTCACCAGTTGCTAGATTCCCTTATTGTCTCTGGCTTGAGAACTCCCAAAACTGCATCTACTGTTGTTGCCCCTGCCAAGGCCCACAGCTGGTGTTACCACCACATGGGCTTCAGGCTAGCCCCCACCCAATGCCACAGACCTTTCCTTCTGACCTCTTAAGTCATCTTGGTCTGGAAAAAATATCTTTCTCTGACCTTTTGTTGGCTCTGCTGCTCCAGAATTCGATTTGAGGTATTCATTTAAAAACTGTTTGGAGGAAATATTGGTAGAGCTTGGCAGCTTCCTCTACTCTGCCATCTTGGCTCTGCCCTTGGGACAAAGTCAGCGGAGGACTTTAAGGGCCAAACAAGATTTTATATTTGATCCTGGAATCAGGGGAAGTTCCTGGAGTTGATGACTTTAATAAGGTTTATAAAAGCACTTTTTTGTAACAAACTTATGAGTTAGCTCTGTTATTCCCATCTTACATATGAAGAAACAAGCTCAGGGAAAAAAGAGACTTGCCCATCATTACACAGCTAGTCAATGTTAGAGACCCAGGATGTGAACCTATGTCTCTTAAATATCAAGTCTAGATTCTTTCTGCTGTTCTAAGGCAGGGTTTCTTAAACTTTTTCCACTTGTGACCCTTTCAGTGCTTCTTAAACTGTGTGTTTAAAAAGCACTGGGGGTATTTCTCAAATATTTTTATTTTTTATTTTTCCTTTTAAATAGTATTTTGTTTTTTCCATTTATTTATAAATACAATTTTTAATCATTTTTAAATAAAATTTTGAGTTCGAAGTTTTCTCCCTATTTCCTTTCCCTCCGTCCTTCTTGAGTTGGTAAGCAATTTGATATAGGTTATATATGTTCAATCATGTAAAACATTTCTGTATGAGCCATGTTGTATAACAAGAAACAGTACAAAAGGAAAAAAAAACTACAAAAAAATAAAGTGAAAATAATATGATTCAATTTGCATTTGGACTCCATAGTTCTTTCTCTGGTTATGAATAACATTTTCCATCATGTGTCTTTTGGAATTATATTGGATCACTGTATTGCTGAGAAATGCTAAGTCTATCATACTTGATCATCATACAATGTTGTTGTTACTGTGTACAATGTTCTGGTTCTGCTTGCTTCACTCAGCTTCAGTTAATGCAAGTCTTTCCAGGTTTTTCTGCACTCTCACTGCTCACCATTTCTTATGGACCTATAGTGTTCCCTCACAGTTATATGCCACAACCTGTTACAGCCATTCCCCAATTGATGGGCATCCCCTCAATTTCCATTTCTTTGCTGCCACAAAAAGAGCTGCTATAAATATTTGTATATGTAGGTCCTTTACCCTTTTTATGATCTCTTTGAGATACAGACCTAAAAGTGGTATTGCTGGTCAAAGGGTATGCACAGTTTTGGGCATAGTTTTAGGTATTTTTAAAAATTGCTAAAGGGAAAGGATTTAGATAAAAAGGCAACTGGGTTTTAATAGAGTTGGCACCTGAATAATAATTATGTATAGGAATTTGGGCACATAGTTTTTGGATTGTAGGCGGTGTGACTGAATACATACTTATAACACAAATAGAATCCTGTTTTAATGAGCTTGAAGAAATGTATTGCTTGCTGTATGCAAGCTACATTAAAATGGCAATCCATTCTAGTTAGCTAGAGTCTACAGAAGTGATGACAGAATTCTTTGGGGGTCTTCTCTTTCCTTTCTAGATAAAGCAGATATTATGTACGTGCTTGTGTGTGGTAACAAATTGAAGCTAGGAGACTTGGGTGAAGAGCAGCATTCTGTTAGTCTGAAGTGTCAGCTGTGTGAGGAGGTTGCTCACCTCAGATGTCTCCTCATTTCTCATCTGACCTCACAGCTTTGGGACTTCTCTGACACCATCCTGCCCCACCCCTGCTTCTGTGTGCCGTCTTGCCCCGTTAGACTGTAAACTCTTTCAGAGCATCAACTGTCTTTTTTCATGTTGATGTCCCCAGAGTTTAGCATAGTGCCCGGCACATAGTGGGTGCTTAATAAATGCTTGTTGACTGACTTCGGAGAGAAAAATAATAACTGAGATATAGTGCTTTAAAGTTTGCAACACCTGTATTTGTTTCTTCTTTTACATTATATTATTATTAAATTATTTGAATTATTATGATAAATTCTTATTTGAATTTTTATAAGTTTTGAATTATTTGATTTTATTTGATAAATATCTGAATTATTATGATGGTTGATTTATTTGATATAGTTTGATGTGAATTATTATGATACTTTAATCAGAAAAGGTTTATGATTTTTAAAAACAAATTGGGTTTGGGATTGTTTGGGAAAGAGAGCCTATCTAGCTATGGCTCTGGGGGGCTGGAAAATAGTATAATTTACCAGGTGGCTCCACAGTCCCAGAAGGGCTTTCAGGTCTCTTGGGCGGCAGAAGCACTGAGCATTCACTCCAGGAATAAGCAGTTGGCAGCTCATTGATCTCCCCCACACACCACAGGACTTAACTGAGCCGTGGTGCTTCCCAGGGCTCTAGAACATTCCAGGGTTTCTCTCTACTCTGAGCTGGTTCCTATCATTCCACAGGCCCTACTAGGAATATCAGTCTCTTTCCCTCAGAAGGATACTTACTAAGAAAATGTCTCGGAAGTGCTTGAAATTATTGTAATCCTTCCTTAATGTATTATTTTTTTTAAATGTCAATTTTATTCATATTCAGCCTTCTACAAATATTCATAATGGTGATTTTTAAAACATTCCCATAACTGCTAAATGCTTTACAGATATGTTTTCATCTTATCTATTCTTTCATTTGAATTAAGCCTCAGATTAGGTGGCAGGCCTTAGTAAGTGTTGAGCTGAGACTTCAGTCTACCTCCTCCAAGTCTGCCATACTGATATCCTACATAACTTTGAGTCATTTTGGTGTAGTAAAAAGAATACTCAATTTGTAGATGGGATACCTCAGTTCTTAGCACTGCAGCTATTAGTTATGTAATTGTAGGCAAGTATCTTCACTTGTTCTAGCCTCAGTGTCCTCCTATGTAAAACGGGAATAATAACACTTGTACTGCATACTGACATGGTGGCTGTTTGGCTCAGAGAATATTAAAACTACTTTTTAAACACAGAAGTGCTGTTTAAATGGGCTATGAAGTACATATCTTTAGAAAAGTGTTCCATAGTTCATTATAGAGCACTTCTGTATCATCAGTGTCAACACTGTTAACATTTAATGTACATACCTGCACAGTCTGTACTTGAATCAGCAATTATAATTGATACTCAGGTTCTATTGCTATTTCAGAGACTTGGGTGTCAGTGTCACACTCAGTAAGGTGGATTTATTTAACACACCCTCTACTTTTGAGCAGTGTGATCTTTGTGAGGTTATTCTTGATTTTTCATAAAGTTGGAAAAATTCAGAGCCATTAAGTCCTTTTTAGCACTAGCAGGTATTTTTGTTACATTCCAAACTTTTTCCACTTTACTCAAGCCCCTGCCACATTATCATCCCTCACACTTAACAGCAGATGATTTAGCCTCCTACTTCACTGAAAAGAGTGGAGCCATCTGATGAGAACTCCTTCTCATCTTCCCTTGTCCATCCCTCACTAGTTCTCAGCATTATCACCCACCTTCTTCTTCCCTTCTATGTCAAAGAAAGACATACTGCATATTCTGAGACCTTGCCTTATCCTTCCTCCTCTCACATGTATTTTCTTTTTTTGAATTACATTTTATCTTCAGATTCACATTCTCTTTTGACCCTCTTTCCCACTCCTGCCCCAACTGAGAAAGCAGGAAAAATAAAACTCCTTTTACAAACATGTATAGGCAAGCAAAATGAATTCCTGCATCGACCATGTCCAAAAAAAATTATGTCTTAGTCTGTACTCTATGGCTAATTTCTCAATCAGGAGGTGGGTAGCATATTTCATCTTGAGTTCTCTGGAATTATGGTTGCTCATCACATTGGCTAGAGTTTCTCAGTCTTTTAAAGTTTTTTGTCTCTTTAAAATATTGCTGTTATCGTACATGTTGTTCACTGTACCTTACTCTACATCAGTTCACACAAGTCTTCCCATGTTCGTCTGAAATCATTTCTTCATCTTCATCGTTTCTTATAGCACAGTGGTATTCATTACGTAACATAATTTGTTCAGCCATTTGCTAGTTGATGGGCATCCCCGTCAGTTTCTAGTTTTTTGACACCCCAAAAAAGAGCTGCTATAATTTTTTTTTGTACAGATAGATTCTTTTCTTCTTTTATTGATCTTTGTGGTATAAGTCTAGTAGTGGTATCACTATGTCATTGAGCATCCACAGTCTACTAGCTCTTCAGTCATGGTTCCAAATTGCTTACCATAATGGCTAGACTAGTTCACAGCTCAACTGATAGTACATTAGTGTACTTATCTTCCCATAGCTCCAGCAGCATCATCATTTTCCCTTTTTGTTAATTTTTCCAAGCTGATAGATGTCACAGATGTATTTTTAATCTGTCTCTCTCCCCTGCCTTCTCCTCTGGCCACAGACATTTGAAGTTTCTTCATTCCTTCCTGATGTTAACAATAACTCATAAATAGATAGTGCTAAACTGAATAAAGTTATTTATACCAGATGCTGCTAGCTCAAAACCTTTGCAGTCTGGTTTCTGCCCTCAGTACTCTAACTGTTCTGAAGTGTTATCTGTTACTTTCTTATTAACAGATTGAATGGCCTTTCTCCCCATCAGCCATGAGGCATCAGACACTTTTGATCACCTTTTGCTTAGCTTTCGAGAGACCACACTCTCCTCATTCTCCTTCTATCTTTCTGTTCAGTTCTCCTCTATCTTCCTTCTTCCTCCTTTTGACTATTTAACATTCTGTTCTCAACTATTTTCTTTCTCTACAAGGGGAAAAGGTGTAATCTCATTCTTTCCCAGGAGCACCTCAATACAGTTCTATAAGGTAATTCTCAAATCTCTCTCTCCTCTCTTTATCTTTCTTCTGCACTCCAAACTCATATCTCTAAATGCCTATAGCATTCCGCTATTTTAGATTTCAACATGTCTAAAATCAAATTTATTATCTTTTCTGTCAAAATATACTCAACCTCCTGCTTTTATTAGTTGTCAGTGGTACCACCATTTATCCAGTTTTGCACATTGAAAACATTTGTTTTGAACTTGTAATTTTTCCTTTTATACCTTTCATATCTGATAAGCTAGCAAGTTCTATCTTTTCTGCCTCCACAGTATGTCACATTTTTGCTCTCATTGCCCCTTATCTGGACTATTGCAATAGTATTCTTTGCTGGTCTTCCTGCCTTCAGGCCTCCTTAATAATAATTTTTGACTAATAATACATAATGCTTTAAGGTTTGCAAAGTGCTTTACAAATATTATCTCTTTTATGCTCACAGTATCTTTACAGATAGGTGCAATCATTGTACTCATTTTACAGATGAGAAAACTGAAGCAGACAGGTTAAGTGACTTGCCTGGGGTCATGTAACCAGTAAGTGTCTAAGGCAAGATTTGAAATCAGGTCTTTATGACTCCAGGTTCTGTACTCTATCCACTGTGATACCTAGTTACTGCTCTTCTTTTCAGTTATTCTTTCAATGCAAGCTTTCTTATGCAAAGATCTGGTTATGACTTATCATAGTTTCCCAAGTGCATGATACCTCCTCCTGAAGGGTGCCAGAACAATCCGGGGGGTAGTAGTAAACTCAAGTGCAATGGGTAGGCATTTAATAAAAACAGGGGTACTCTAACCTAACCCCAGGAAGATGCTGAATAATTTTTTTTTACAAAGGAGGCAGTAGGCCAAATAATAAGTTTGGGAACCTCTGGCTTAGATAAAGGCAAAGATGGCATCTTTGTCGATTTTATAGATGACATAAAACTAGGGGGTATAGTTAACATACTGGATGAAACGGTCACAATGCATAAAGATCTTGTCAAGTTAAAACATTGGGTCAAATCTACTAAGATGAAATTAAATTGGCTTAAATATAAAGTCTTACTTTTGGCTTCAAAAAATCAACTTCATAAATATAAGCTTGGTGGACATTCTATCTCCTGACACCATCGCTTGTCACTGTCTACTCTCCATACCTAGAATGGGCTTTCTCTGGTCTTTGCTACCATGCTTCCCTGGCTTCCTTTGAGACTTAGCCCAAATCAAAGGTCACAAAGGAGGCCTTTCTCAACCCTGTCAGCCTCCCTCCTCCAAGAAATCCTGGTCTGTCTGCATCTGGGACCTCACAGAGAACTTTGCCTCTCCTTAATAGTCTTGTTGACAGTATTGCTGATTGTAATTACTTGGTATGTGTATACCCTTACTTGGTGGTAAATTTCATGTGGATTGGGCCTTATTTAAATTTTTTATTTGTCCTGGAATCCAACACATGACTGGACACAATGAATGTTTAATAAGTATAGGATTATTCAGTTTTCAAGCGTGAATACTTATAAACTTTAACCTCTTTCATTGATATTGGAGAATAGATTGTGTTATCAGTCAGTCAGCAAGCATTTTTTTTAGTATTTTATTTTTCCCCAGTTACATGTAAAAATAATTTTTAACATTTAAAACTTTTGAGTCCCACATTCTCTCCCTTTCTCCCTCCCCTCCCTGCCTCATTGAGAAGGCAAGCAATTAGATATAGGTTATACATGTATAATCATGCAAAACATATCCGTAATAGTCATGTTGTGAAAGAAAACACAGACAAAAAAACTCAAGAAAAATAAAGTAAAACAAAAGTTTCCTTCAGTCTGTTCAGACATGATCGGTTCTTTCTCTGGAGATGTTTTCAGTCTAAGACCCAGAGGTGTCTTGAGTCATTGCATTGCTGAGAATAGCTAAGTCATTCACAGTTGATCATCTTACAGTATTGCTGTTACTTTGTACACAATACATTTCACTTTGCATGAGCCTATATATAGTCTTCCCAAATTTTTCTGAGAGCATCCTGTTCATTTCTTATAGCACAATAATATTCCATCATAATCACATACCACAGCTTCAGCTATTCCCCAATTGATGGACATTCCCTCAATTTCTAATTGTTTGCCCCCAGAAAAGAGCTGTCATAAGTATTTTTGTACATATAGATCCTTTTCTTTTTTGGTTTTCATCTGTTTTGGGATACAGACCTAGCAGTGGTATTACTAGGTCAAAGGGTATGCATAGTTTTATAGTCCTTTGGGCATAGTTACAAACCACCCTACAGAAGAAGTATTTAATACCTCGTACATTTGTTATGAGCATTGGGGATCCAAAGAATTAAACAATCCATGACTTTAAAGAGCTTAGATGCAAATGGGGGATACATTATCCCCATTAATCTAAGTACCTAGAGGAGAGAAAGAATTTCTCTTTTCCATTTGGTACCTTGTTTTATTATCACCTCACATAGATTCATCTTGAAAATGCAATTTGATTATTTAAAAAGTAGAATCTACATGGAAAAAAAAAGATAGAGATGCAAACTGGGCAAATTCATAGGAAAATCCAGAGCTGGAAGAGATTTCAGAGCTATCTAAGTCTAATCCTTCATTTTACAGAAGAGGAAACTGAAGCCCAAGAATGTTAAATGACTTAAGCCCCAGGGGCAGAATTAGAATCCAGTTTCTTTGATTCTGCAATCAGTGTTCTTTTTTCTTTTCTTAAATAAAAAAATAGAAATGAAGACTTTCTTTGTTCTTTTCTAGATACCAAGCAGTATTGAAGACATATTTAATGATGATCACTGTATCAATATTACCAAACAGGTAATAAGATTCTTTAAGAGCACTATTACCTAAGCATACAGGTTACAAAGTGAAATTTCAGGTGCCATTTTGGTTTTTTTTTAATGTGCTTATAGAGTCCACCCTTTTGGATTTTGGCTCGGGCTTTAAAAGAATTTGTGGCAAGGGAAGGCCAAGGAAACTTACCTGTTCGAGGCACTATTCCTGATATGATTGCAGATTCTGGAAAATTTATAAAATTACAAAATATGTAAGTAGTTTTTTTGAATATGTAATTTTGGAAAAGATCTTGTCTTCCACAGGTTCCCCATATATATAAAATTCTAATAATGTCTTTCACTGATTCAAATGAGAGATCAAATAAATTATATGAAGTTTCTTGGACTTACAGGGTGAAAATGGAACTTCATATTTTTTGTAAATATTTCATTGGATTTGTGATCTTGGTACAGGTCTTCCCTTGGTACAGATCATAAGCTATCCATAACTTCTCATCCTGTTTATTGTTCATGTTCCTTCCAGTAATTTTTTTCCTCATTTTTTAATTCCTAAAAAACAACCAGAATAAACACTTCTTTTTATGCAGTAGAACCAGGAGGGTTGTATGTGAAACTTTGAATCTATTGGGTAACACTTGCTCTTCTTTTAAGTGTGTTATAAATCCAACATGTTACTCTCAAAAGCTGTCCTATTGGTCTGTATTCTTGCCTTCCTTCTGTTCTCTTCTGTGCATTTCAAAATGTTTTAATTTCATTTCATTTTTCTTGGCAACCATTCCCTAGCTCCCCACAACTTACTGTCTCCTCCCAAACTGAGAAAAAAGAAAAACAAAACCCCTGTAATGAATATGCATAGTCAAGTAAGACAAATTCCTACATTGGCCATGTCCAAAAGTGTATCTCAGTCTATATCTTGAGTTCATTACCTCTCTGTTAGAAGGTAGATGCCTCATCATAAAGTTGTTTGTTCTCATAGATTTTCCACATAGGATCCATTCAACATGCTTGTGGTCTATCTCTAAATCTTCTTATATTTCATGGGTATATTGGAATATTTGCCTCAAAATGACTAGCATACATCGTGAATTATTAATATGTAGTAAAGACTAAACTTCAAATGATGTTAGAACTATTTTAGCTTCTGAAGATTTAAAGCTAGAAACAGACATTAGAGATCATACAAATCAGTCCTTTGTTTTTACAGATGAAATCAGATTGAAGTTTTGTAACTTGCCAAAGGTCTGGGGATTAGCAAGTTGTGGAGCTAGAAGCAAAACCTCATATTTTAGAATTCAGTGTTTTTAATACCATGTCAGATTCACTAATTTCAAGTGTCATTTTCCTATAATACCGTATGGTAGAAAATGTCAGATTTACCAAATCAGCATCTTGTTGAGGAGAAGAAATGGATGCCTTTTGTTGTCTAGTTTCAAGATATTAGTTTTAAGAGTGTTTCAGATTGTGTTCTGAGTAGCTATTTATTTTAATACTCCTATTTTCTAGTTACCGTGAAAAAGCAAAAACAGATGCTGCTGCTGTGGGTAATCATGCTGCCAAATTGCTCCAGTCTATTGGTCAGGTGAGTTGTTGGCCCAGGCTCTACTTTAGTCTGTACAGTCCCATGTTGAAAATACCCTCCCAGGTCCTGGGAAAGGCTCTTTGGACCTGTTATTGATATTATTGTTCATTGAATTCTCTTTTAACATTTGTTTTTGCTCTGAAACAAAACAAACATTTGTCTTTTTACAGGCACCAGAGTCCATTTCACAGAAAGAATTAAAATTACTCTGTAAGTTGCCTTAGATTCATTTGCTTTATTGTTTCGTTTGCTGTAATGTACACATCTCCTTGTGAGGAGATTATCAGGAAGTTTAAACGATTCAAAATCTGCAGAAGTTCCTCTATTGATGAAACTTTACCTAACTGTATACAGTTATGATGCTTAGTTACATGTGTGAATTTTAATTCAATAAATGCAAGAATTAACTTTGCCAGCAGACATTTATGAAGTACCTAATATATACAAAACACTATGTTAGGTATAATAGTGCAAAACTTAGCCCCACGAATAAATATTATATCTATAACAGTACTGACACATTAAAATTAAATAATATTTACACTTATACAAAATTCCTTTCTGTATTCATTTTAAGTAATGTGGAAAAAAATTAGAATAAATGGTTACCTAAAATGTATGTTTTGTTAGCAGAGAACTGGAAACAGAGTGGATATGTGTAATTTATGAAATGGCTGAACTAATTTAGGCATATGCATACGTATATTGTAGCAGTGAATGGAAGGAATTCAGAGAAATATGGGAAAATATACTTTCATTCAGAGAGACATAAGCTGCAGTAGCGAAACACTATATACGGTGACTTCAACAATGTGAATGGAAAGAAAACGAAGACATTGAACATTTTGCAGTAATTATAGTGATCCTGGAGTTTGGCCCTGGAGAAGAAATGAGGAAATAACTGGCTTTCTTTTGGTTAAGAAGTGGGCCTCTTGGCATAGATTGTTGTACATGCTGTCAGACATGGTCACTTGTTAACTGGTTTGGATGAAGTATTATTTTTTTCTGTCTCAAAGGAGGGCTGGGGAAAGTACGTTCGAAATGAAAGTTAAAGTAAAAGGCATCCTTAGAACTTTTAAAAGCAATACTGGAGAAAAGAAGAGACCAGAAGGGATGGGACTACTACCTGGACAGAAAAGGGGTAACCAATGGAGAGATGCCAGAGCTATTCAAATTTTATTTGACTCATGTTTTCTGCACTGAAGAGAATGTTCTTTGGGATGCAAAGGAGAGAACCAAAATGACCTGTTGAGTTGATACCTTACAGAAATAGAGAGTTAAAAAGAAGGCACCTGGTTGTACTGGGCCCAGATTACATATGTCCTGGGATACTGAAAACCTGAACAGATATGGTTGCTAAGCCCTATCAGAGATCTTTGAAAGATTTTGTAGAGTAGGAAATAGTCACAAGAATAGAGAACGATAAATGCCCTCCAGAAGCGATACACATGAAATCTACACGTTTTATTGATTAGGAAGCTTGACTTCAAATCCTGGCAAAATTATAGAACGTGTTACTAAAGGGATGTTTATCAGCGAGCATCTAGAAAAGAAAGCAGTCTGGAAGCCTTTATTAAGCATCTACCATGTGCCAGGCATTGTACTAGCAATAACTATTAAGAGCCAACGTTGTTTCATCAAGAGGGAATTATGCCAGACTAACCTAATTTTCTTCTTTGACTCTGTTACTAGACTAGTAGATCAGGGTGATGGTTATAGGTATATTTTATTTATGTTTTAGCAAAGATTTTTAAACATTCTCTTATTGTAGAAAAAAATCAAAAGATTGGGACTAAATGATAGCACAGATAGATGGCTTCAGAATTGGTCAAATGGTGAGACTGAAAAAACAGTCATCACTAAATTTTACTTTGGCAGGAAGTCTCGAGTGCTGTGCCCCAGAAGTCTAGGCTAAGCCCTTTGCCATTTGCCTTTTTTTTTTAAATCAGTGCATTAGATAAAGGTATCGATGGCATGATTATGAAATATGAAGTTAACAAAAAGCTAGAAGAGATAATATATATGACAAGATCCAGAAAGCTCTCAATAGACTAGAATAAAACATTGGGCTGCCTCTAATAAGATGAAATTGTATAGGATTAAATTTAAAATCTTAGACTCCATTTCAGAAATATCAGCTTCATAAATACAAGATGGGCAAGAATAGCTAGATAGTTCTTAGTGTGAAAAAGATCTGGGGATTTTATTGGACTGCAAACTTTTTTGATTTGATAGTCAGAAAATCTATTATTATAACCTTAGGCTGAGTTTAAGAGAAGGGTAGAGTCTAGGCCTGGGGAAGAGATGGTCCAGAGATTGTATTTTGCCAGGATCTGACTCCATCTCTGGAGTACTGTGTTAAATTCTGGGTGCCATTTGATGGAGCTGAGGAAATTTACCTTAAAAAACAGAAGACTTAGGAGAACATGGTAGCTATTTTCACATATTTGAAGATCTGTCACATGGAAGAAGGTACTTGTTTTGTGTGGCTCACAGAAAAATAGATAAAAATTGTGGATGTTGGAGAAAAAAATTACAAAGATCCCAAAGTATGACTTGGTAAGTGGTAGAATTTGACCTCACTGGTGTTCTTTAAGCAAGGGCTGCATGCACATTGGTTTGGTATGGTGTGGAGAAATTCTTATTTAGATGTGGTTGAATTAGGTGACCCCAACGACCCTTCCAGCCTTGAACTTGTGTGATTAATGAGTATATACCTAATCCTACTTCCCACCCCTAAGGTGAATAAATAGAAATGAAATCTTTGTGTGCGTGTGTCTGTGTGTCTATGTGTCTGTCTGTCTGTCTATGTGTATGTATGTATGGATAGATATAAGAATTCTATAAGAATCATAATTTCCACAAAATATGAAAATTATAATTAGAAGGTGTTAATTGGTGCAGTGGTTAGACCACTAGACCTGAAGTCAGAAAGAGCTGAGTTTGAATTTAGGCTCAAACACTAACTGCATGTCCCTGAGCATTTCATCCAACGTCTTTTTTTCTTAGTTTCATCATCTGTAAAATGGAGATAATAATCTTCCAGGGTTGTTGTGAGGATGAAATGATATAATATTTGTAAAGCATTTTGTAAACCTTAAAGCGCTATGTAAAGTTTATATTATTATCATTAAATTAGATACAATGTAAGAATGAGAGTATAGTCCAAGCCTCGGTTTAGTGTCAAAGTCCTGGATTTGCAGTAAGAGTACCTGGGTTCACATCTTAGTTATCCTGTTTGGTGACCGTGTGACTTTGGGCAAGTCATATATTTCACCATGCCTATTTTATCTGTAAAATGAGGCAATGGAATTAGATCTCCAAGTTCTCTTCTGGATAGAAATAATAGGATCCTATGGTTTTCCACATTACTTAAAATGAACAAGGTTTTGGTACAGCTGTAAAACATTTTTATCCTAGCGCTTGGGGTTCATGTCCCAGCTTCATCAGGGATCCTTAGGTTCCCTTTGCCACAGTTCCTTCTTTAAAATGGGATCCTGATACCTGAACTCTCTTTGTCCAGAGTTCCATCCTTTAATAAGTCTATGCTTGCTTGTCTCTGGCAACCCATAGGTTTGTGATAAGGATCAGTGAGGCAGTGTTTGAAAGTACTTTGTAACTGTAACCTGTCAGATATTGTTATATACCATATCATCTATTCATGGATTTATTTTCCACTTTTAGAAAAAGTAGAGCTTTTATTTAGGCCTGAATGTCAAAGTAAATGCTAAGGAAAAATCTTGTAATTGAATCGGTCTCTACCCCACCCCTAAAACAAAGGGTCGTTCCTCCCTCATTCACTTGCTGGAATAGGAGGAAACCCTCCACACTGACTCACATCTCAGCTGTCTCCTCAGCCCTGCCGCACCTGCCTGTACGGCTGCTGTACCTCTGTGACCCTGAAGCCTCTTCTGCCACTGTCTGCAGGCACCATCTTAGTTACTGTTTTCTTTTGTTGTCTGTATGCCCTGTCACTTGTGTACCCACATCCAAGCTGTCTCTCTTAAGTTCTAAACTCCCAGAAGGTCTGAAAGATTGAGTCCAGTTAACACTGAGTTTTGCACATACAAGACACTCAAGTGTTAGTTGATTTGATTTAATTTAATACTCTTTTTTTTTTTTTAAAGATTTTAGTACCTGAAAAGAAACAAATGCACAGAGCACAGGCACGTGGTCCTCTTCTCTCAGAAATACTGAAGTCAACTTCAGTGGTTTTAATGGCTTTTGTTGTCACATACAAGGCATTATGCATTTACTGAAGACAGAACACTGAACTAGATGCAGACCCAGCCATTTCAGATTCATTTTAAATCTGTTCTCTTGCTTGTTGGTGAAAGAAATCTCTTCATAGCAAATTTCTGGGAAGGGTTTACACTGAATGTCATGTAGCTGTAAGAACCTATGAATTAGAACATTAATCTGCTGCAACTGTTTAATTCCGTAATGTTTCCCTGTGTTTAGGCAGCAATTCGGCATTTCTTCGAGTGGTAAGGTGTCGATCCCTTGCTGAAGAATATGGCTTGGACACTATCAATAAAGATGAAATTAGTGAGTGTACAGGATCTTCAAACAGCTATCTTACTGTCTTTAAACAATTCTTTTAAAATAACTTCAGCTATTTTTCTGTACATTTCCATTTTGGCATCTAGTCATTGGAGGCCTCACAGAGATATAAACATTTTTACTCTGTAATTTATGATAAAATCACTTCTCTGGGGATCAGATGAAGCCTACATCACTGTGACCCTGCCTAAAGCTGGAGAACAGCTCTTATTTTTCTCAAATGATACTGAGATGAAGGATAAGCAATGGTTCTTGGAACCAGAAACTGTATTTTTAGCATTCAAAATGCTATAGTCAGCCTGCCTGGTGTGTGACCTGAACTTGGGAGGAAAAGGACTCAGGCAGCTAATTTTACTTATTTATTTGTATGTTTATGTGCTTCTATGCATTTATATGTAGAAAGTCAGACAAAATACATTTTGAATTGTTAAAAACTAATTAAAAACAGACAGATGAAATTATCAATGAATATTAATTTAAATATTTCAATTATGAAAAAAGATTAACTTTCAGATTAGTGTCTTTTTTTTTAAATTTTGGTATAAAGGTAGCGATAGATAGTCTTCTTCTCCCATACCCACCTGTCTACTGTAAAGTGGGACATGATTCCACATTAAGAGATTTCTTTTCATGATTTGTGCCTTCCACAATTAAGGGCAGTCAGAGTATTCACATACTCATTTTTATTCCTGACGGCCTATGTAGATGGTTGTGATTGTCAGTTTGTATATGTGATATGAGAAGCATCTATAAAATCTGTTATCTGGTCACACATTTACATGATGATCAAAGAATTAGAGATAAACATATTACCAAGTAGTAGAGAACAGAATTCGGAGGTTAAACATTACAGAGGTGAATTTTTTTTTTCAATTCAACTAGCATTTGTCAAGTGTCCACCAAATGCCAGGTGCTATGCTAAGCATTGGGAACCCAGAGACAAAATCAAAACTATCCCTGCCCTCAAAGAGCTTACGTTCTTTTGGGGAGAGGGCTTTTTTAAAAGAAGTGTTTCTGTTGGGCTTTTTAAAAGACTGGCCTGGGTTTCATAGGACTTCTTTTTCTTTTTTTTAATATAAATACTATTTTATTTTTTAAATTACACATAAAGATAATTTTCAACGCTGATTTTTTATAAGATTTTGAGTTACAAATTTTTCTCCCTCTCCCACCCCTATTCCTTCCCCAAGATGATAAACCATCTGATATAGGTTATACATGTGCAGTCATGTGAAACATATTCATAGGACTTCTTTCATGCATAATCATTTCACTAGTAATAGTTTTGCTATTTACAGTGTGGCCTTGGGCAAGTCACTGAATCTCTCTAGGCCTTAGCAGTAGGGCGCAATGGAAAGAATGGTGGCTCTGCAGCTAAAAGTCTGGCCCCACAGCCTATCTCTGCTGCCTTTCTGACTCTGGGCAGATCACTTCTCTGGGCCTCAACTTCTTCAGCTGAAAATGAACTTAGTGTGTAATCATGGAAATTTGAATGTTCTTCCAGCACTAATTTCTATAATTCTACTATTTAGTAATATGTAATATTTAAGTAGTGAAATTATCTTCCATACTGAAACTGTTATGCACTAAAATATTCCATGTCCATTACATTTATTCTTTCAAATGTCTCTTATTGTGTGATATGTCCAAATAAGATTTTTTTTCCTTTTGCCATTTCCAGCTTCCAGCATGGATAATCCCGATAGTGAGATAGTATTGTACTTAATGCTCCGAGCTGTTGATAGATTCCAAAAACAGTATGGAAGATATCCAGGTAACCATTTCATTAGCAGAGCAGATATCAATAAAAGTTCAGGTTTGTGAACTGCAATATGCGGAGTATTTTCAGAGAATTTGTATTAGGGTGCTTATATTTTTTAGGGGGAATTGATTAGATTAAGAACATTTTACAATTTTCCAGCCCTTCTGGATATTAATCTAGTAATATAAGTTATAATGATATAATAAAAATCCAGTAAATAGTATTGAGAAACTGCCTTGAAATTTTTAAAGAAACTTTTAATGCAAATGTTTGCAAAACAGATTGATAGGTAAGGGTCAATTTAGATGCAAATGCTCCCTCCTTGTAGCCTTCCCTGATTACCATCCCCCCAAAATTATTCTTTCTTTCTTTGATTTCTCATAGTAGTTATATCTCTCCTGTAATAGTAATTATAACTGCCATTGATACGCAGTGCTTTAAAATTTACAAAGTACTTCACCTCTGTTCTCATTTGATCCTCACAAGTCTTGAGGTTTAGGTAATATGGGTGGTATTCTCTGCATTTTGCCAATAAGAAGGCTAAGCTCAGAAAGTCACTTATCTGTGCTCATACAGACAGGAAGAAGGCAGAGTTTTCACTCCACCTTGTAAATTACTGTCTATTTATATAAATGGCTTTTCCCCACTTACTGGATTGTAAATTCCCCTAGAGTTTAGAACATGCCTTATTTACCTTTGTCTCCCTCACAACATCTAGTATAGTGCCTTCCACATTCTAGATGCCCAGTAAATATTTGTTCTTTGAATGAAAAGAATTTAATTCCTTGGTTCGATAAATGTTGGGTAGATAGTTATATGAAATATATGAACAGCTCTTTTCCATTTTTTGCAGGCTGAATGCAAGGTTTGTTATACCTCTGTCTTAGCATATGGGAACCAGAGAATATTTCTAATCCTAAAGTGTACTATTATACTAGAGAGATTATTATCAACAAAATTAGTGATATTATTTATGGGCACTGTTGCACAACACAGGGTGTAATATAAACCCTGCCCTAAACTGACTATTCCTGTGGAACATGCTATTTTAATTAGCAAGCCTAACAAAAGGTCTCTTTTTATACTTATACCAACTATCATATTTGACTCAAGAACTTTAAGAAACGAATGCAGCTTTAGATTACGATATTTTTTAAAAATTCACATATATTTTGGTTGCATTTTTTCCTTTGAATAGATAAGTCCTAATATATTACTTCAATAAGAGCAGGAATGTGTGCTTGCATACGTATAACAGTGTTTATGTCCTGAAAGGACAGGTATTGTGATGTGTGTATTCTAAGAATCAGGAAGCCCTGGTTTTAATTGCTGTCTCAGTACATTCTGGCTGGGTGACTCTGGCCAAGTCATTTAACACCTCAGCACACCAGGCCTCTATATAAGACTATAAACTGCAGAGTGAATGCCAGTCTGCATCAGCAAAAAGCAAGGGCAGGTTTCCTCATCAGGTGTTCCCTGCCCCATTGCAATCAGTTGTCTCCAAGCCTGTCCAGTCCCCTTGTGAGCATTACATAGGATGTAAGAATGCATTAAGATTATGAAAAGCTGACGAGTAAATATAAGCTAGCTATTCATCGTTGAATCAGTTTGTCTTTAAATGGAAAATAATTTTTATCTATTTTATTAGGAGTTTATAACTATCAAGTAGAAGATGATATAGGAAAATTGAAATCCTGCCTGACCAGCTTCCTTCAGGAATATGGTTTATCTGTAATGGTAAAAGATGATTATGTCCATGAATTGTAAGTCATTTCTATTTTTAGTAGTCGTAGTAATAATAAGAACAATAATGAATCCTTTAATGGGCTAAGACTAACTTCAGGATGTTTTTCTTGGTGCTTATGTAGCTGTCGGTACGGAGCTGCCGAGCCCCACACGATTGCTGCGTTCTTGGGAGGTGAGTTCGGTAGGAAAGGCTTTCCTTTTGTTGTAGGTCTACTTAGCTACTTTCTGAGAAGCGCTGACTGTTTAAAAACCCTTTGCCATGTAAGCTGCAATGGTATAAACCCTTCGAAAATCCTTGGCCAAATTCCTCTTCCAGTAGCTCCTCATGGATTCCGGAAGTTTTGGCCAGTGGGATGCAGTCTCTAGCAGACGTTGCCAAACAGGCTAGGCCTAGTGAGAGGCCGCTGCACTTCACTGAGGGAATAGCCGTACCAATGAAATCATACGTCTTTCAAGTATTTAAGTAGTGAATGTGATAGCTGAAACTTATACTGTTTTCTGTGAATTTTAATAATCATCATTAAATTTTGATGAGAAGAATGTATATCTTATGTATATAGAATCCAAAAACACCAAAAGCTTAATTTTTTTCTTTGAGATTATTCATGTTTATAATCAGTATAACTAATTTAAGTAATTACTTTAAAAAAGATGCCTTTTAAAAGGATTATTTCCTGAGTAACATATTGAACCATATCCCAACTAAAGCCAGATTTTGAGTAATATTTTTTCTCAGACAAAAATTGAAACCAAATCCATTATTTTTAATGCAATGAAGGAGAGTATCTGAAGACATAGAAAAATAAAATAATGCAAGATATGTAGTAATTTTTAAGGTAGATTTCATAACTCCCAGGTGTAGTTTCCAAAGCTTTTTAATTGACATGAGAATTTTTATTTTTTTAAATCATGAATTTAAACCAGGAAAGTGTTATTCTTGCATAGTAGAAAATTTGCCATCTTTATATATATATATATATATATATATATATATATATATATATATATATATATAATATGTATGTGTGTGTATATATATAAATATAATATATATATATATATATAAATGTAAAACACCTGAGACTCTAGCATCATAGCCCCAAAACACCTTGTTAATTTGGTTAAAAAAAAGTCTTGAGTTTTATAAACCCTCTTCTTTTTCTGGTTAGGCCAGCTTATTAAGACTAAGCCCTTTGGGATATAGAGATTTAGGAAAGTCATTGTGTTATACCAGAATTTTGGTGTTATTCAGTAGCCACAAATTGGGCAGCTAGG
Source organism: Bettongia penicillata ogilbyi (assembly GCA_023548195.1). Taxonomy (NCBI): domain Eukaryota; kingdom Metazoa; phylum Chordata; class Mammalia; order Diprotodontia; family Potoroidae; genus Bettongia; species Bettongia penicillata. Next base: position 1,925,449 of record JAJHZJ010000373.1, on the reverse strand, counting down.
TGGTGCAGTGGATAGAGTGCCAGGCCTGGAGTCAGGAAGACTTCTCTTTGTGAGTTCAAATCTGGCCTCAGACACTAGCTGTGTAACCTTGGGCAAGTCACCTAGCCTCATTTGCCTCAGTTTCCTCATCTGTAAAATGAGCTAAAGAAGGAAATGGCAAACCACTCCAGTAGCTTTGCCAAAAAAGCTCCAAAAATGGGTCGTGAAGAGTTGTACATAACTGAAAAAATAATAGCCACAAATAATAACTGATTGTTTGGCAGAACTGGCCAGTCAGCTGAGGAAAACCAGTTGATAAAAGTACCTTAGTTGACACCAGCCAGTTAGATGCCTTCCTTCCATCTGAAATGAAGTGGAAATTTAAATGTGACTTGCTTGTGTCCCCTCTTTGATCCTTCATAATTGTGTCATATATCCCTTTAGGGGAAGCTCTATTCAGAATAGTCAGTGAGGTAGAATGGAGCTTTTTGGGGAGTTGCATTTTAATAAGCAGTTTTGCAGTATTTCAGACAGGAAAAGAAAGGACAGCAGCCTCTGTTTAATTTTTCTGTCTTCCAGATTAGAAGTACATGGTATTTAGAGGAAAAAGTTCCATTCTTCCTACCCACACACCCCCCTGCCCTACTCATAATGAACATTTATTGGTACAGGGAACTCCCAATGAGGAGACAGCCTTTATCAACGCTGATCATCAGCTTTGTTGATGGCAATGTGTATGTGTGTACGTACACATAAACATACTACATATACACACATGTACATACATATTCAGTGTATGTATACATATATATGTTGTACATATGCATGTATACATGTATACATAAACATATAGTTAATATGTGGGGCACTTAGAGGTTAAGTGACCTGTTTTGGATCAGAGAGGTATGTCAGAAATGGGACTTAAACCTAGATCTTCCTTACTTAGAGGCTGGCTTTCTATCCATTATACCAGCCCTGCACAAACTGTGGCCCACAAAAGAATTTTGGCCAGCCTGCAAAAATGCAGAGGAAAACATCCTCCACATTTTTCATGGGCTGCCAGAAATTTTTTGGCATACCCACAGGTCTTAAGTGGCCAGAAGGCCACAGGTTGTGCAGACCTGCATTATACCATGCTGTCTCTTTATTGATCATATTTAGAAAAAAAATATCTATTTTTAAGCTTGTTCTTTTTAAGACATAATATATATATATATAAAAAGCTTATAAAGAACTGTTCTTTTTTGTGTGGAGATATACATTTTATGGTATCTTAAGACATATGAAGTACCCAATTCAAAATATTAATATGTTGGAATTATTCCTTTAAATTTTATACAATTACTGTGAACTATTTAAAACATTTTACTTTTCTAATTTTTCTTTCATAGGAGCTGCTGCTCAGGAGGTTATCAAAATAATTACCAAGCAGTTTGTAATTTTTAATAATACTTATATTTACAGTGGCATGTCACAAACCTCAGCAACTTTCCAGTTGTAGAAAAAATTACAGTATGTTAATAGCATGTAATGCTTAAAACTGTAATTATCTTCAGGTTGTGCTAAGTTCTGTATAATTCTGCTAATACAGGGCTGCTAAATTCTTTCCTTAATAAACATTAAAAATGATTTTTTTTTAAAAAAAATTGTGTCATTCTTGATTATTTTGGAGGGGGACAATAGTGTAGCCACAATAACAAAATGCCAATGTTGAATTTAATTGAATAAATGCAGTCTAGTACTTGTAAATTCTTAACCATAATCATAATCTCTTTTTATGAATTAAAAATGGATTGAAAGAATTTATAGAATGTTAAAGTTTGAAAGACTCTTAGAGGTCATACAGTCCAATATTTTGTAGATGAGTACACTAAACTACCCACATGTATTCTTGATCTCAGTTTCTCAGTCCTTTTCTTTGGTCTTCTTGCCCATCAAACGTTTCCCTTTCTCATGCATCTTCAGTCTCACCTATTTTCTTATTTTTTTAATTTAAAATTATTATTTTCAGTTCCAAATTCTCTATCTTGTTCTTCCTCTTCCATTCATTGAGAAGACATGAAGTATGGTACCCATTATGCATATGAAGTTATGCAAAACATATTTCCACATTAGCCATGCTGTGGAGGGGAAAAAAACAAGAAAGAAAAAGTGAAAAAATGCTTTAATCTATACTGAGTTCATTAGTTCTCTCACTGGAGGTAGACAGCATTTCCCATCACCTGTCCTTTGGAATTGTCTTGGATCAGAGTAGCTAATCCTATCTGCTGGATTTTGTTGGTAATATAGAAATGCTAATGATTTATGTGCTTTATTTTATATCTTGCTAAAGTTGTTAATTCTTTCAGCTAGTTTTTTAGTTGATTCTCTTGAGTTCTCTAAGTATACTATGATAGCATCTGCAAAAAGTTGATAGTTTTGTTTCTTTGTTGCCTATTTTTATGCAATTTTTCTAACGTTTTTAATAGGAATAAGCATTGTATTTTGTCAAAAACTTTTTCTGCACCTATTGAGATAATATAGTTTTTTGCTTTTGTTATTGATATGGTCAGTTATGTCTGTAGTTTTCCTAACACTGAACTAGCCCTGCTTTCCTAGTGTAAATCCCACCTGGTCATATGATCTTTGTGCTATATTGCTGTAATTTTGTGCTACTATTAAATTTTTTTGCATCAGTGTTCATTAGTGAAATTAGTCTATAGTTTTCTTTCTCTGTTTTTGCTCTCCCTGGTTTAGATATCAAAGCCATATTTGTGTCATAGAAGGAATTTGGTGTAGGACTCCTCCTTTGCCTATATTTTCAAATAGTTTATAAAGTTTTGGGATTGTTATTTGGTGGAATTGGCTTAGAAATCCATCTAGTCTTGGGGATTTTTTCCTATGGAGCTCATTTATGGCTCATTCAATTATTTTTTTCTAAGTTAATTTATTTCCTCTCCTGTTAATCTGGGCATTTTATGTTTTTGTAAATATTCATCCATTTCACTTAGATTGTCAGTTTCACTGGCATGTAATTGGGCAAAATAGAATCTCATCTGTTTTCTGTACCTGATGCTTCTACTTGCTCACCACCTGTTAGCCTGCCTTAGTCTCCACCATACCACTCTGCTCAAACATCTCTCTTCAAGGTCACCATTGACTTCAGTATTGCTAAATTCAGTAGCTTCTTTCTGTCCTAATCCCTGTTTATCTTTCTGTGGAATTTAATTCTCTGGACCACTCTCTTCTCCCTTGACATACTCTTATGGTTTTCCTCCTACCTCTCTGACCACTCCTCTGCCCTTTGCTGTCTCCTCATTCTCCAGTCCATTAAAGAGGTATCTGCCAAGGTTCTGGCCTTGTCTTTTCTCCTAATTGCTTCCCCTTTGTGAGTCCATGCATGGCTTCAATTATTTTCTCTAGGAGGATGTCTTTCCTCAAAGGGTCAGCTCTATATTTCTAACTGCCTCATAGAATGTCTCCACTTGGATTGCCCTCCTGGCATCTCAAACTTAACATGTGCAAATCTGAATTTGTTTTCATTAAACGTCAAGTACCACCTAACTTCACTGTTTCTTCGATAGTACCATCGCCTCAGTTATCCAAATTCAAATGCACAGAATCGTCTTTGATTCTTCCCCCCATTACCCACCCCATATCAAATCTGTTGAGCCAACTGATGTCATATCTCCCATACTTACTATCAACTTCCATCGCAGTAACCTTTGTTCAAACTCTCATCTCTTATTAATAATCTTGTAACTTGTCTTCTTGCCTCCAGTCCCTCCCCTCTCCAATTCATCCTTTATGCAATGTTCCTAATGTATCTCTCAGATCATGTCACTCTACTCAAAATCCTTCAGTGACTTTCAGTTACATGATGAATGAAATTTAAAACATCTCATTCTTGAACCAGCCTTCCTAGCCTCTTTCTATGCCTTTTCTTCATGGTCCCCTACATTCAAGCCAAATTAGAATAAAATTCTCAGGCCTCACTTCTTGTTCTTGTGTTCGTCCTTCGTTGCCAAAGAAGACCATGCCATTGGAGAAATAATGACATGACTTGCACTTGACCTTGTTTTGAGTGAGGGAGGTCACTAGCTTCACTTCTTCTGCAGAGCCATCTGGATCCAGTGACCAGATATTCATCAGGATGACTAAAGATGACCCAGGGTGAGGCAATTGGGGTGAAGTGACTTGCCCAAGGTCACACAGCTAGTGTGAGTGTCAAGTGTCTGAGGTGAGATTTGAACTCAGGTCCTCCTAACTGCTGCACTGGTGCTCTATCCACTGCACCACCTAGCTGCCCCTAAGAGTAGAGCAGAGGAATGATAGAGATATAGCCTTTTCTGATACCTAATATTCTTAATAGCTGGTATTTACAGAACTCTTTATAAATATTATCTAATCTGATTCTCACAACAACCCTGTGAGATAGGTGCTACTATTATTATCCCCAAGGTGACTCGCCCAGAGTCATCCAGCTGATAAGTGTATGAGGCTGGATTTGAACTCAGGTCTTCCCGACTCCAGGCTCAAAGCACTCTACCCACTGCACCATCTAATGCCAGGGACTGAAGAGACAGACAGAAATACAATAATTCCTATCCTCAAGCAACTTCAAACAAAGAAAGAGGTCTCTGTTTGATGTGGGAGATGGAAAACAACTGAAAACAAGCTATTAAACGTAAAATTAAATGAATGTTGACCTACTGACCCTTCCCATAGCATGCTGACAATGTAAGGAACTTTATGAAGATTGATGAATGACCATATAGGACATTACAGATTTTCCATGATGATAATAATAATGATGATGGCAGCGGACATGTGCAGTTACTTTCAAAATGCTTTAAAATTTAGAAAATGTTTTATGTACATGATCTCACTTGATTGATACAACAACCTAGGTACTATTATTCCCATTTTCCAGATGAGGATACTGAGATTTAGAGAGGATGAAATGATTCGTTCAGTGTAATGGCTATATTACACAGATGAACAGAATCATCCTATCTGCCACCTTGATTTAGGAGACAGCTGTTGATGATAAGAGACCTGGTATGAGGCAGCTCAATGGAGCCCAGGTAGAGAACTCAGGAGCTTGTCTCTACTGGCAGCTGCCTGACTTAGCTGAACTCATGTCCTAAATCAGCGAACCAAAGGAATGGGCCAAGCCAAGGAAATTGCTGACTAAAGCCCTGGACACTTCACCAGAGAAGCCAGATTTAGGACTGAACAGGGAATAGAAATCTACTTGGAATGTTCACATCCCCAGAACTGAGCACCAAATACTGCAGAATCTTTCAGAGAAAGGGAAAATGAGTCAAGAACTGGGCTGCTCTGCCCCCTTTAGAGTAGGAGAGAGATTCTAATCCAGCCCATCATGTTATAGGAGAAAAAACAGGCTCAGAAAGGTTGTAGCATGTCCAAGCTCTCAAAGGTAGTAACAGTTGGGATTACTGCATTTAGCCTGCCTGCCTCAAGCCTCTCTACTCTAATCCAGGTTCAGCCCCTACAGTGGTTTTCCTAAAACAGATCTGGTTATGTCACCCCCTCCTATTCAATGAACTCTAGTATCTCTTTTATGCTCCAAATTCAGATACAAAATGCTGTTTGGCTCTCAAAGCCCTCCTAACTTAGCTCCTTCTCTTTTTCTAGTCTTCTTACATATTACTCCCCAACATGTATTCTTTGATCCAGTGACACTGACCTCCCAAATTTTCCACACATAGGACATTTGATCTTTTGGCTCTGAAAGACTAGGCATCTTCACTGGCTGTCCTCAATAGCAGGAATGCTCCGCTTCCTGTACACCAACTACTGAGATTCCTGGCTTTCTTTAAAGAACCTAAGTCCCAGCTAAAATTTTATCTTTTACAAGAAGCATTCTCTAGTCCCTCTTAATTTTAGTGCCTTTAACTTTCTCCTATTTATTCTGTATGTAGCTTGTCTTGTACTTACTTGTTTGCATTTTGTTTCTCTCCATTAGCTTGTAAACTTCTTGAGGACAAGGACCATCTTTTGCCTCCTTTTGTATCCCCAGAGCTTAGCATAGTTCTTGCCACTTAGTAGGCATTTAACAAATTGATTTGAAGCCAAGTCTTCTGACACTTAAGTTAATATTCTTTCCTACTGTCACACCAACTTTATACAAGGGTCTCCTCCAGAGACCACAAAACACAGTCACTCACTCTCTCTGTAAAGAGGATTTAGAATCTTGAGGCTGGCCATTTAATCACCATTCTAAAGAGACCATTAATAGTGATAGGTTGACTATTTCCCATGATATAAACAGTTAAAGGTTATGAATATTTTTTTTATTTGAAATTTATTTACAATGAAATGAAAGAGTGCTCCAAATCACTAATAATCAAGAAGAATTTACTGTGTGGTTCCAAGAACTGTGCTAAACTCTGAGGACACAAAGAAAGACAAAAACTATCCGTCATGGGGGAGAGAATGTGTAGATAACTAGTAGGCAATCCCAGAGGAGAGGGGCTTGGGGGATAAGAAGAGGGCCTCTTTCAGTGTAAATGGAATTTGAGCTGAATTTTGAAGGCAATTAGGGGACTACTTAGCAGGAAGGGAGATGGAGAGCATTCTAGCCCTGAGGGCAGTGACTGCAAAGGCACAGAAATGGGAGATGTATTGGAGAGTGCATGGAGGGAATGAAGTGTAAAAGGACTGGAAAGGTAAGAAGGAACCAGGTTAATGAAGGTTTTCACCAGGTAGTAAAGGCTTTGAGCACCAAACAAGATTTCATATTTGATCCTGGAGGCAATGGAATGCCACTGAAGTTTTGTTTTACCTCACACTCAGGAAATTGGCAAAGATGACAAAAGATAATTGTCAGTGTTGGAGGAGATAGGGGAAAAAAGTCACTAATAAATTGTTGGAGCTATGAATCTTGATAACAATAACAGAAAGTAATTTAGAATTATGCATGTAAAATGACTAAAATTTCTGTACCTTTTGATTCAGAGATTCCACTGCCAGGCATATATCCCAGGAATGTATACATCCCATGTATCAAAACAGTTATAGCAGTGCTTTTTGTAGTTGTAAAGAACTGGAAAAAAAAATGGATGCCCATCAGTTGGAGAATGGCCAAGCAAATTAAAGTACATGGAATATTACTGTGCTGTAAGAAATGAAGAACATGAATACAGAGAAGAATGAAAAGATTTATATGATACAAAGTGAAGAAAACAGAATGAGGAAAAAAATGTACACCATGAATACAACAATGTAAATAGGAGCACACTAATGGACAACACAAAATCCAGTAGATCTGAAAGATGAACTGTTTTATGAGAACTCAACAAGTATGGCATCCAAATAGCAGCTCTGAGTGAAACAAGGTTGGCAAATGAAGGCCAGCTTACTGAAGTTGGAGCTGGATACACCTTTTTCTGGAGTGGGCGCAGTGAAGGGGAGCTCTGTGAAGCTGGAGTGGGTTTTGCAATCAAAACTAATCAACAAGCTGGTATGCCTGCCAAAAGGAGTGAATAACAGGCTCATGACAATGCGATTGCCACTCACAGGAAAACGCCATGCCACCAGCATCAGTGCCTATGCTCCCACTGTGACAAACCTTGATGAAGTCAAAGAAAAATTTTATGAAGACCTAGGGACCCTTATCGTCAACATGCCAAAAGAGGACAAGCTTATAATTCTGGGTAACTTTAATGCTAGAGTGGGCTCAGACTATCAGACTTGGCAGGGAGTCCTAGGGAGGAATGAAGTTGGAAACAGCAACAGCAATGGTCATTTACTGCTGAAGACTTGGGCATCACATGACCTTCTCATCACCAACACTCTCTTCCATTTACCTAAAAGCACTAAAACTTCATGGTGCATCCTCGCAACAAACATTGGCATCTAATAGACTATGTGATTTTAAGGAGAAGAGACAGAGTGAGAGTGACAAAGGCAATGTGTGGTGCAGAGTGCTGGACTGATCATAGACTTATCCTTTCCAAGCTAAATATTCACGTTCATTAAAAGTGCCACCCCCAAGGCAAAATGACTACCAAAAGAATTAATATCAACAAATTAGAGCTCTTGTCTGAGCATGAACACTTTGTTGCTGACTTGGAGGGAAAGTTGAGCCAGCATACAGTTGGCAACAGTGGAGCAGAAAAAGAGTGGGCAGCTTTCAGAGATTTGGTGTACAGCCTTGCATTTGCTCATCTGGGTCAGAACACTTGCAAACACTAAGATTGGTTTGATGAAAATGATGGGGAAATTCAGAAGCTGCTAAATGAAAAACAAGAACTCCACAAGATTTACCAGCAGGATAGTTCATCCACCTCTAAGAAGGCAGCATTTAATTCCATCAAAAGCAAAGTACAAGCAAAGCTTAGAGAGATGCAGGATTCCTGACTCAGTAAATAGGCAGATGAAATTCAGTTTTATGCTGATAGTAAAAATCCAAAATACTTTTATGATTCCCTGAAAGCAATTTATGGACCAAAAACCTATGGTGTATCATAACTACTCGATGCTGACAGAGCCACATTGATTAGTGATAAGGACATGATCCTAGAGATGGGCTAAACACTTCCATAGTGTTCTCAACAGACCATCATCAATCAATGCTGAGACCATTGACCATTTACCTCAGGTTGAAATCAATCCCTCCTTAGCTGAACTTCCAACTGAATAAGAGGTTTTGAGGGCCATTAGGTTCATTTCATGTGGCAAAGCACTTGGTGCTGATTCTATTCCAGCTGAGATTTACAAAGTAGGGGGACCTTGCTCATACAAAAACTGACTTTTTCCAGGTTATATGGCAAGAGGAGGTTATCCTCCAGGAGTTCAAGGATGCCTCCATTGTCCATCTCTATAAGGGTAAAGGGAATAGATTGTCCTGCAACAATCACAGGGGGTCTCTCTCTTAGTAATTGCTAGCAAAGTTCTTGCTAGAGTCCTTCTTAATGGGCTAATCCTTCACCTGGAAGATGGTCGTATACCTGAGAGCCAGGGTGGCTTCAGAAAGGGCCAAGGAACAGTGGATATGGTGTTTGCTGTCTGACAACTCCAGGAGAAATGCCAGGAGCAGAACAGAGTTCTGTACACAATGTTTGTAGATATGACCAAGGCCTTTGATACTATTAGTTGTAAGGGCTTATGGAAAATTATGTCAAAATTTGGTTGCCCAGAGAAGTTCATTAGTGTTGTACATCAGTTTCATGATGGCATGTTTGCCCAGGTTCTGTATAATGGACAATGCTCTTGTGCCTTGCCAGTCACTAATGGAATGAAACAGGGCTGTGTGCTTGCTCCCATGCTTTTTAGCATGATGTTTTCAGTCATGTTGTCAGATGCTTTCAATGAGGAGGAACACGGCATTAAGGTTAAAAACTTTTGTACTGGTGGTAAATTCTTCAATTTGAAAAGACTAAAAGCCGCAACCACAGTGGAGGGAGTGTTGGTGCATGATTTTCTGTTTGCAGATGATTGTGCACTTGATGCAGCCTCTGAAGCTGAGGTGCAACCAAGTATGGATCAATTCTCTGCTGCCTGTGCTAATTTTGGCCTAATAATTAACACCAAGAAAACGCAAGTGCTCCATCAGCCACCACCACACTATTCATATATGGAACCACTGATTAAAACAAATGGAGACGTTCTGAATGTTGTGGGTAAGTTTGCTTACCTTGGTTGTGTACTTCCCAGGGATGTACACATTGACAATGAGGTTGATGAATGCACTGCCAGAGCTAGCTTAGTGTTTGGGAGGCTCTGAAGAAAAGTCTGGGAGAGAAGAGGTATTAGACTGACTACCAAACTGAAGGTCTACAGAGCCATTGTACTGACCTCATTGTTATATACCTGTGAAACATGGACAGTCCACCAGTACCATGCCAAGAAACTGAATCGCTTCCATTTGAACTGTTTTAAGAAGATTCTGAATATCACCTGGCAAGATAAGGTACCAGACAATGATGTCCTTGCTGTAGCTGAACTGCCAAGTATTCCAAACTATGCTTCAGAGAGTGCAACTCCAATGGGCTGACCACGTTGTTTGAATGCAAAATGCATACTTGTCAAAAAGACTATTTTATAGAGAACTCACATGGGGCAGGTGATCACATGGTGGCCAGAAGAAAGGATACAAGGATACTCTCAAGGTCTCTCTCAAGAACTTTAAATTTGACTGCAACATGGGAGCTACTGGCACAGAACTCAGCATGGCATGCCCACATCAGAAAGGGTCATGTACTCTTTGAGCAAAGCAGAATTGAGACAGCACAAAGTAAACACAGTGCAGATTTGGGATATCCACCCCAAAAATTCATATGGACTATATTGCCCAACCTGTGGTAGAGCATTCCAAACTTGTATTGGTCTGATCAGCCACAGTCAGACACATTGAAATTTCACTTTATCATGGTTATGTCATTTTAATCCTCTTCGAAGACAAAAGCACCACACCAAACCATGTGGAGAGCAAGGTATAAGAAACCTGAAAAGGTAGGAAGGGGTCAGGTTATGAAGGGTTGTAAATGCCAAACGGAGGATTTTGTATTTGATCTTGAAGGTAAAAGGAAGTCACTGGAGTTTATTGAATATTGGGGTTACTGTAATATGATCAAATCTGCATTCTAGCAAGATCAATTTGATGCCTGGGTACTGGATGGTTTGAAATGGAGAGAGACTTGAGACAGGAACAACCAGCAGGTTATTAACAATATGAGGTGATGAGAATTTGAACCAGGATTGTGGTGGTGTTAGATGAGAGGAGGCCTATAGGAGAGAAATTTCAAAGGCAGATAGGAAAAAATTTCTGCCTAGATTTGGGGAGTAGGAGTGAGGAGTTGAGGATGACACTAGGTTTCAATCCTGGGTGGTACTCTTGATAGTAATAAGGACATGAGGAAGAGGGGAAGGTTTGAGGGAAGTATAACGAGTTCAGTTTTACATGTGACAAGTTTAAGATATCTATCAGACACTCAGTTAGAGAAGTCAGTTGGATATTTGAGACTGAAGATTAGGAGAGAAATAAGGATGGACAAGTAGATCCGACAGCCTCTGTGTAGAGATAACTGAAACCAGGGGGGCTGATGAGCTCCCCAAGTGAAATCGTATAGAAGGCAGAAGAGAAGGGGCCCCAGCAGAGAGCCTGGGAGGATGCCCGCTGTTAGGGGACATGCTGCGCAAAGAGCCGTGGGTCTAGACAGAGCCTGCGACATCAGCTCATCCACTTAAACACTTAGGTGTGTTTATTCGGGTTACCGCCCCTCTCATTTCCTTATGAAAAATGAATGGGTTGGACTGCATGCTTTTAACGACCCCGTCCAGCTGTAGGGTCCTCAGCCGTTCCGAAGCATGCTCCGCAGGATAAAGCGGACGCTCCGTACTTGGCGAGGCCGTCCTCGTCCCCTCCATCGGTTCCCACGCGTCCTGGGATCTGCACCCACGGTGCCGTACTCCCTCGTCATAGCTACCTGTCAGAAGCCATCGCCTTCGCCGGGAGCCCCCTCCTTCAGCGAAGCTCTCCCTGGCTCCCACCCTCGCCCCCAGCGCCCACGTGGTCGTGTTCTTCCTCTCCTCAGTTTACCCCGTTTTACACCCCTCCCCTTGTTAACCCTGTTAGGTTACCTCGCACAACCTGTTCCAGGATGCGCTGTCACCCCCGGTAACACGACCGCGCGGGGAGACCTCTAGCTGGCCGGATGGCACTGATGCTTCATACACAACCACCGAACCGCACCGGTCTGCCCCTGCCCAGGTGTCACGGGGTCCGACTCGCTCCAAGCGCGCAGGGGCCTAAACTTCAGCCCCAGCCTTGGGCCGGAGACACAGCAGGGGGTGAAAAGGGGTGGAGGGGTGGGGGCGGGGAGGCGAAGAAGGAATTCCTTTCACGTGAGCCGGGGATGTGTGTCCGAGCTGCACCGGAAGTCCCGCCTCCAGGCGGAAGTGGCGTCTCCCATTCACGCGGGAAATGTAGGATTGGTCTCGACGGAGGTACTCGAGGTTCCCCCAGAGGAGGGAGAGGCCGAGGGTTGGCACAGGACCTGAGGGAGGGACCAAGGACTCTTCCCCGTCCCTTCCCCCCACCCTCCCCCGGGGAGTGCGTATGTGTGTGCGCGCACCTTTCCTCTGCTCCGAGCTCCGGGAGCTCGAGGCCGGGCCTAGGCCTTGCGTACAGACCGACCTCCCCACCCCCACCCGCGGCTACAGAGTCCATTGCACAGAGAGGGAAACCGAGATACAGGGCAGGGAACAGAGCCACAGAGGGAATGAGGTAAAGCACTCTGCATGGGGCCTGGCGTACCGTAGGTGTCTAACAAATGCGTGTTCTCACCTCCCCCACTTTTTCATAGGATGGGGCAGGGACGATAGATCTCCTCTGCCCTCCCTCCTACGGAGGGGTAAACGGAGGCCCAACTTTCCCTGCCCTTTGTTTCCTCCGGGTCCACTTTCACCAAAGCCCTCCCAGTGAGCCCAGGACCCTGCCCGACGTGGGCTGGGCCCCCAGGGCGGCTTCTGCCAGGCTGGGCCCATCCCATGCCCCCTAAGGGTGGGGGCGGGGCTCCGCAGAGATGACCCCGCGGCCCGGGGACCATTTGGAAAAGGCTTTTTGGTTTTTGAAAGCTAGATGGCTTCAGATCCTGGCTGGGGGCCCTGGAACAATCTGATCATAACACAGGGGTGAAGACAGCGCCTCCCTCCCGGGGTGGGGGTGAGAACACGTGAGATAATCTTTGTCAAAGAACTCTGTAAATACAAACTTACATACATGCACATATACGCTGTATGCTGTATAAACTGCTGTATCATTATTATGCTTTCGAGTGAGGGGATGGTGTAAGGCACTTGTGAGATCAGGCCTTCTTTCCAAGATGGCTTAGCCAGGGATACATCCCCTGGTGATGAGAACTTAGTTTTCCATAAACTGCAAGAGAGCAATCGCCTGTAGCTGCATTTTAGGGATTAAGAGGAGAATATCCTGACCGTTGTAGAATGTTAGACCTTGGAGGCACCTTTCATGCTTTTTTCTCCAAGACCTTCATTTTTACATAGATCAGGAAATCAAGACCCAGAGAAGTGAATAATTACAGTTTTAAAATTGATAGTTTTCTCCACAACAGTCCTTGGAGCTAGGTAGTGCAAGTTTTACTGTCATGGTTTTGCAGAACAGGAGGATGAAGCCTGAAGAAGGAAATTTCAAATGCAGGTCTTCCCACCTTGTCCCTCCCCCGGCCCAGGAATATTTCCAGAGCTTCAGAGAAGAGTCCTGGCCAGGAAGGTCACAAAGGCAGGCCTGTTAATGACAGTCCTGAACTAGAATACTTTGGACTCCCAGATGTGTGATTTTTCTACCATATTCCAGTTTCTGGAAGTTCTTTATTAAGATCATTGTTTGTCAGGGAATCCTTTTTAGATCCTTTGGAGAAGTTTTTAAACTTTTCTTGAGGGCTCCTTTTGGCAATCTGGAGAAGCCTATGATACCTTTCTCAGAATAACTTTTTAAAAATTCATAATAGAAGGAAATGCTAAATTTCAACTAATAGTGAATGAAAATAAAAATGTCATTCTTTTCCCATTCAAGTTTAAAACCTTCTCAGTCCATCTGAAGACCTTGAAGTAAGAACATTTCCTTCATGAGATTCTTGGCTTAGGAATCTTTGATCTTATCAATGGGGATACTTTCTACATTGAGGCAGATCTCAATGTGTCCATGCTTTTTCATACTAGGGTTCTTATCCATGACCTTCCATAAATTTCCCCCTACAGAATCCATACAACTCAGTACCACCTTCTGGGTCGGTTTGTTTTTTAAAAAATATTTCCTGGGTATTATTGCAGCATTCATGTTTTTCATCTGTTATCTTCTGGTCTTTCTACACGACACATCTATCATCTTCTCCTCCAGTGTATTTCCTTGCTGATAATGTTTTGGTACTAGTGTTCATTTTACTTATATGGACTATATGTCTTCCTATTGCCCTTTGGGTCATCCATAATTTTTATTTTTAGATGTTGTAGTGTTCCTTGATAAGTAGCTATGTTGTAGGGAAAATGTTAATGTTTTTAAAAATGAAATTTGGTGTCAAGATTCAGTTGGTAATTTTTGTTTTTTTTTTTTTTAATATTTTAATTAATTTATTTATTTAAATTTTTACATTCATTTTCACAAATTTTTGGGTTCCAAATTTTCTCCCCTTTTATCCCCTCCCCCCACCCCAATACCCCAAGCAATCTAATTTTCCCTATCTCCAATCTGCCCTCTCTTTTGTCATCTCTCCCTTCTCTTCTCTCCATCTTCTCTTTTCTCCTGTAGGGCCAGATGACTTTCTATTCCTCCTTAACTGTATGTCTTCTTTCCTAGTTGCAACAACAATACTAAACATTTGTTCCTAAAACTTTGAGTTCCAAATTCTCCTCATCCCTCCCTCCCCACCCATTCCCTTTGGGACAGCAGGCAATTCAATATAGGCCATATCTGTGTAGTTTTGCCAATGACCTCCCTGATAGTCGTGTTGTGTAAGACTAACTGGATTACCATCCCTCCTAACCTGCCCCTCATTGTTTCTCTTCTGTCTTTTGATCCTGTCCCTCCCCAAGTGTTGACTTCAAATTGCTCCCTCCTCCCTTTGCCCTCCCTTCCATCATCCCCCCCCTTGCAATATCTCTTTCTCCCCCACTTTCTTATACTGTAAGATAGGTTTTCATACCAAAATGAGTGTGCATTTCACTCCTTCGTTTAGTCAAATGTGATGAGGGTAAACTTCTTGTTTTTTTTTTTTTGTTTTTTTTTCTCAGCTCTCCTCTTTTTCCCTCCACTAAGAAAAACTACCTGCCTCTTAAATGACATATAGTTACCCCCTTCCCTATCCCTCCCCCTACATTTCTCTCTCACCATTTACCCTAGTTTCTTTTAAGGTATGGTCCCATCCTATACAGTTCAATCTGTGCTCTCTATCTCTGTATGTGTGTGCATGTGTGTATGTGTGTACATGCGTGTACATGTGTATGTGTGGTTCCACCAACTACCCAGATACTGAAAAGTTTTAAGAGTTACAAATATTGTCTTTCCATGTAGGAATGTAAACAGTTCACTTCTGGTAAGTCCCTTAAGACTTCTCTTTGCTGTTTACTTTTTCATACTTCTTCTCATTCTTGTGTTTGAAAGTCAAATTTTCTTTTCAGCTCTGGTTTTTTCATCAAGAATGATTGAAAGTCCTCTGTTTCATTGAAAGACCCATATTTTCCCTTGAAGTATTATACTCAGTTTAGCTGGGTAGGTGATTCTTGGTTTGAGTCCTAGTTCCTTTGCCTTCTGGAATATCCTATTCCATGCCCTTCGATCCCTTAATGTAGAAGCTGCTAGATCTTGGGTTATCCTGATTGTATTTCCACAGTACTGGAATTGTTTCTTTCTAGCTGCTTGTAAGATTTTTTCCTTGAGCTGGGAGTTCTGGAATTTGGCCACAATGTTCCTAGGAGTTTCTCTTTTTGGATCTCTTTCAGGTGGTGATCGATGGATTCTTTCAATACTTATTTTGCCCTCTGGTTCTAGAATGTCAGGGCAGTTTTCCTTGATAATTTCATGGAAGATGATGTCTAGGCTCTTTTTTTGATCATGAGTTTCAGGTAGTCCCATAATTTTTAAATTGTCTCTCCTGGATCTATTTTCCAGGTCAGTTGTTTTTCCCATGAGATATTTCCCATTGTCTTCCATTTTTTCGTTCTTTTGGTTTTGTTTGGTGATTTCTTGGTTTCTCGTAAAGTCATTAGACTCCATCTGTTCCATTCTAATTTTGAGAGAGCTATTAAATTCAGTGAGCTTTTGAACCTCTTTTTCCATTTGGCTCATTCTGCTTTTGAAAGCATTCTTCTCCTCATTGGCTTTTTGAACCTCCTTTGCCAATTGGGTGAGCCTATTTTTCAAGGTGTTAATTTCCTCAGCATTTTTTTGGGTCTCCTTTACCAAGGTATTGACCTGTTTTTCATACTTTTGTTGCATCTCTGACATTTCTCTTCCCAGTTTTTCCTCCACCTGTCTAACTTGCTTTTCAAAATCCTTTTTGAGCTCTTCCAGGGCCTGAGCCCACCCACCACCCCCCTGGGGTGTCTGGGGTACTGAGGCCCCGCCCTCCACGTCTTTCCCTGATGGCAAGAATACATCCTCATCTTCGTCAGATCCGAAGGTCGGGATCATTTGCATTTGTTGGAAAAAACTCTCTAAAGTCTTATTTTTCTTCCCTTTTCTAGGCATTTTCCCAGCCAGTTACTTGACTTCTGAGATTCCTTTCCACCCCTGCCTGGATCCGCCCAGCTAGTGCTTGGCCTCTGAGATTTAAATGGGCTTTCCTCCTGCCGGCTGTCAATCAGTGAGCTTTAGTTCAGGTGCTGGGGTGGGGCCAGGGCTGCCTCCGAGACTGATCCCTGGAGGGCTTTATGCAGAGACTTTCAGGAATGGAGCGGGTGGGGGCGGGGTGGGGGGCCCCGCCTCCCAATCTTAGCTCCCCTGGGGGTCCCGAGCAGAAGCCTTCAGCAACAGAGCAGGGTGGGGCAGGGCCGTCTCCCAGGCTCAGCTCCGTCAGGTTTTATGTGGGAATCTTCCGTAATGAAGATCCTGCCTGCTGCTGGGGGGTTCCTGAGTCCTGGGCCGCTGCCGCCTCAGCCGCCGCCCACACCTCTGCCTCCGCTTCCTCCCGAGGGGGCCCGAGTCACGGAGACGCCCCGCTTCCCCTCTCCTTCAGCCCGGCCTCTCTCACTGACCTGCTTCTGTGGGCGGAAGGACTTTCCCGGTTGCTGGAGCTTCTGTCTCTGAGGCCTGGGCCAGGGCAGCGCTGGGGGTCGGGTTTACTCTCCGGGGCGCGCCGGACCCTGGGGACGGGTCCTCAGGGCTCCCTGGAACGGAAATCTCCTCCACTCTGCCTCTGCACACCTTGCACTCACCCAGAAGCTATGGGGGACTCTTTCTACACCAATTCCATGGGCTTTGGTTTCGGAGCTCGTAAACATGCGTCCTTCTACTCCGCCATCTTGACTCTGCCAGTTGGTAATTTTTGAAAGCACCTTGAAATTTCCAAAATAAAATCCAACCTACCAACTTCCACGTGTTCAATATTGGGTCCAACTCATCTGTTTTCAGTACCTCTCAATGATACATGTGCTGATAGCTTACTCAGTGGACTGACTATTCAACAGCTTGTTGGACCGTGAGCAATAGGCATTTTTCATTAATTTGTTGTCACCTGGGTAGTTTGCTAAGCTGATATCTTTTTAATGGTTTTGAATCTCATTGAGCCCTTGTACTATTTTAGGATTGTTGCAATTATCACAATATTATCAACAGGCAGGAGCATCTGGAGGATTTTACCATCTCTAGTGAACCCCCTGTTCCATTTGGACTCTGCAAAGGAAAGGGGAATACTGAAGGAATATTGAAAAAAGACCAAGTGAAAAGATGGGATTAAATTTATCATGGTCACCGTGTGAAGATTATGGAATAAGTACTATATGGATGGTCTGATAAATAAGTCAGGTGGTATATAGTGTGGATTTCCATATGTAATAGGATGACCTATCTCCACATATCAGAACAGAAATCTCTGCTTGCCTAAAGTCTCTCTTCTCTTCAATTCAGCCTTCACACAGCTGACACACTGATTTTTCTAATACCTGTAGGGTCAAATACAAGCTTCTCTGTTTAGTATTTAAAGCCCTTCATAGTGTGACTTGAGTCTACCTTTCCAGCTTTAATGTAAATAACCCCTCTTCACAAACCCTTCAGCCAGCCGAAAGAGCCTGACACCCAGCACACCATCTCTTGTCTCTCTCTGTGCCCAGACCACCTCTCATGCCTGGAATTTAACTTTTCAAGACCCCTGTATTCTCATTTTCATTCCAAGTTCAGCTCAAATACCATCGCCTACCTGAAGCCTTTCCTGATCCCCAGCTCCTAGTGCCTTACTCCCCACAAATTACCTTCTCCTTATTTTATATTTAATTATATATGTACATGCTGTCTACCACTATGTAATGTAGTCTCTTTAGGGATAGCAACTATTATTTTTGTCTTTGTATTGCGCAGTGCTTGGCACATGTAAGCTCTTACTGCTTCTATTGATTAGTTCAAACATTATGTTTTCTAGTGATCAGCTTGTTGTTAATACAATTTTGACATAAAAACAATGTCATATCTTTTCTTGAATATTCTTATCTTCTCACTGTCTATGGTACATAAAGCAGTTTTGAAGAAGAATTTGAAGACTTTTTTTCTCCGTAAAATTCCCCTCATTTGGGTTGTCAGTCCTAACCTTTGAAAAACTAAATGAGAATAGTGAAATTAGAAACCACCAATTAGACATCTTAGGACTTTAGTACTAAATGTAAAGTTTTTGAGAAAAAATAGCTGTTTCAGTGGGCTTTAAATATTTAAACATTAGAGATGCATTTTTCTAACAGCATCAGAGAACATGGTTTTCCTGTTACATTTTGAAATTTATGGAATTTCTACACTTGATTGTTATGAATTCAAACTGTAAATTGGGAGGCTGGGGGGCTAGTTTTGAAACCACATTGGAAGAAAAGGACCCATTTAACCTCAAACAAGTTCCTTAATTTCCCTGGGCCTCAGTTTGCAAAATGAGGAGGCTGGACTAGTCATATGTCTAAGGTCTTTTCCTGCTTTAAATCCTTCGATCCTCTGTGCTCCTTCTGCTGTGGAGGAGAAACTTTGTTCCATAAGAACAAAATTTAATTTCCAGCTGTTTTTCTGATAATGTTTGGAGAATTAAATGTCTAATTAAAATTAAATCTCAAATTAGAGAATCTAATGTCACACTAATAATTTGGGTGAGAGTTTTCTTTTTTGGGATAAATAGACAATCTTTACAGTGATTATCAATGCCCTTTAAAATGTGATTAGCTTGATAGTTTGAACTCTTTCCATACAAGTATAAGGCTGTTTTTGAATTATTACTGCTAAATCCTGGATAATTGTAATTTACTTAATTTTTCTGTGTACATTTTCTCAAGTTGCTATGATAAAGATAGGGAAATGAGGATTATTATCTTTAGAATGAATAAGATACAGGGACAAAGAAAATGTAAGACAAATCTAGGCATAATCACAAAAGGGAACTGAGGCTGCTAATTTCTTGTTTGATTTAGAGGAGTAGGAGGTGAGTTGAAGGATCACTTAGAGACCATCTAGTCTAACTCCTTATTTTACAAATAATATAACTGAGATCCAGAGAGGGAAATGAGTTCCCCTAAGCCCTCAGTGTTTAGGGCAGCTAAAGTTCATTCACCTGTCAAAGCAGTTTTCCCCAAAAATTACTTGTCCAATTTTTCATCTGTAAAAAGATCAATGAAGATATTTACTAGAGTATATTAATTAGGAAATTGTGAGAATTGAAAAACAGGGAGGTTAATTACAAAACTGACATTAATCATGTAAAATTAGAATTTTAAAACAACTGACATTGCTATTTATTCAACTTCTATTTTTAGAAATACTTTGTATGTAAAATAAGGAAAATGGACACTATACATACTATGTGGCTTTGTTAAATAGTGTGACAGGACTAGGTATGGAAAGCCAGAAATTCTATTTACATTTAATGATTCCCTCACTACTTACAATATGGTGGCACAATTGGAAGGTATACTTAGTCTCAGAAAAACAGGTCCTAGAAAAGCTAATCTGAAGGTTTTTGTGAATTCATGTCTGACTTCCCTAGAAGAGGATGGTAAGGCAGCTCAGCTCTAAGAGTGGGATCAAGAATTCAGACAGTCAAGGCAAAGGGGCCAGAGGAATGCCAGTTAGCTTAACACTCTTGACATACTTTTACTGTATTTGCAATAATGTGAAGGACTATGGATTTGAATTGATAAAATGTCTTATGTTATAGGTGAAGCCTAAGAAAATAAAAAAATGGAAAAAGATGAGATAAAGAAGACACAAGGTAGGAAACTTGCTGTTTAGGTTCTTGAATCAGATTTCATGTTTTTGTTAAATGTGTTTCTCTTTAGCATTATTAGTTCTGTATAGTTAATTCCATCAGCAAGCACTTATTAAGCACCTTCAGTGGAAAAAATGCTAGATTTGGAATTAGAAATCCTGATTTTAAATCCGTGCTTGATGCTATTTGCCTATGAAACCTAGAAGTTACAGCCTCTCTGGGTCTACATTTCCCTATATGTAAAGTGAAAGAGTTGAACCAGATGACCCCAAGCAGCCCTCTATCCTCATTCTCCTTCTCTCTACTATTTGGCTCAATGCTTCTCAACTGTCATGGATTCAGTTATCTGTATGCGGATGATTCTCAGATTTCTATATCTAGCCCTAGCTTTGCTCCTGACCTCTGGTCTCACATCTACAGTTGCCAATCAGAATCTCAAACTTGATGTCCAATAGACATCTGAAACTCAGTCTGTCAAATAATGAACTCCTCTCTTCCCTCCCCCTTCCCCCCACTCCTCCTCCTCTTAGCTCTCCTATGACTGTGGTGGATCACATAACTTTCCTATTACTACCATCCTCTCAGTCACCCAGCCTTACAACCTTGGTATCATCCTCAACTCATTGCTCTTGCTGAAACCATATAGCCAGTCTTGTCACATCTCGGTGGACATTCATGACGTCCTTTGTATATGTCCCTTTCCTCTGCTCACATGGCCACCATCCTAAGTAGCCAAATTGGTCTCCTTGCCTTAAGTCTCATCCCACTTCAATCCATTTTCCACTTAACTATCAGATCAATTTTCCTAAAGTATAGGACTATAGGACTGATTATATAACCATAGCACTGGCCCCACCTCCGCTGAGAAAGACGCATATTCTGTCTCTGTCTGTCTTTCTCTCTCTGTCTCTTTCTCCCTCTCTCTGTCTCTGTCTCTCTCTGTCTCTCTCTCTCTCTCTCTCTCTCTCTCTCACACACACACACACGCACACGCACACACACACTCTTTTGATAAACTCCAGTGACCCACCGTTACTCCCAGTATCAAATAGAAAACACTCTATCACTTGAATCTCTTCACAATGTGGCCCCTCCTAGTTTTCTCATTTTCTTATACTTTCCTCCATTCCATGAGCTCTGTGATCTAGCCACAATGGCCTTTTTGCTTTTTCTGTTGTAGGATACTCTGGCTCTCATCTCTCTACCTTTGTGTTACTTTCCCCCAATGTTCTCTCTTCTTAGCCTACTTTCAGCTGCTGATATGGATTTTCTGTGTCCCTGGTTCATT
This sequence comes from Bettongia penicillata ogilbyi, assembly GCA_023548195.1. Taxonomy (NCBI): domain Eukaryota; kingdom Metazoa; phylum Chordata; class Mammalia; order Diprotodontia; family Potoroidae; genus Bettongia; species Bettongia penicillata. The sequence continues at coordinate 1,904,269 of JAJHZJ010000373.1, read as the reverse complement.
TCATGTTGTCTCCTTCATTAAAATGTCAGCTCTTTGAGGAGAGGGTTAGTATTTTTACTCTTCTCTGTATCCTTAGCATTTTCTGGTGAAGTGCACTGATTACTGCCGCTTAACAAGATAAAGCACTGAATTTGGAGTCAAAGTATCTGGGTCTAAATTCTAACCCTGCTAATTGTTTTCTATGCACTCTTGGGCAAGTGATTTAATATTATTCATTACAATAGCTGTATTAATATTATTACTGTAATACAGCACTTTAAGATACTCAAAACATTTATCATTCATTTTCTCATGTGAACTTCACAGCTTTGTGAGGTGAGTGTTCCAGGCACATAAATTACCTTCATCTTAACAGGTGAATAGAAAGGCCCAGAGATAAGTGTTTTCTCCTATGGTCACATGTCCATGTGTCCACATCTCCTATGCTCCTATGTCCAAAGTGGTATTCAAACTCATGTCTCCTTAACTAAAAATCCATCACTGTCCAGTACAGCACAATGCTGTTTTACTTTGCAGTCTCAGAGATAGAAGGGGCTTCAGATCATATAATTCATCTTTCTCTGACTAAGAACTTCTACACCAGCTTAAACTTCTGGGTCTTTTGTAAAAAGAGAGGTCACAGGAACAGATTATCTCTAAAATCCATTCTAACCCTAAACTTTATTATCTTAGAAATTAAACTCCAAATTTATATTATAAAAGTTTACCTTTTTGTGGTTTGTATAGTTTTCTTCAAGAATCCAGTAAATTAAAAAAAAAATCCAATAAATTTTTTGTTTTCAGAGTGAGCTGATTTTAGAAATACTTGTTAAATATCACCATCGTTCGCTTTGAAATTATCTCTGAAGAACAATAGGTTTCTACAAAAGCTGATAATAAATACATTAAAATTATGTGAGTTACACCCCAATAAAAGGTTCTAATCTGTGGTGTAAATTATTAACACCATTTCCTAAATTTCTGTCTGAATTAACTACTGAGGTAGAAGCAGTGGTAATCTGCCCCTTAGACACTATGTTGCTCTTTTGAGATTAGGAGGATTCACAAGAGCCAATTTATCTAGTAGGCATTGTGGTGGTTATTAAAATACAGGGAGGTTATCACTGAAGTACAAATTCAATTGTGAATGTTGGTGTTTTTAGTTTTCAGTGAGGTTGTTATTAAAGTAGAGGCTTAATTTATTTGTTACTTTTTTCTTAATTTACATAGTCCTACTCTTTGAAAAATTCCTGTAGTTCCCCCGGATTATAAAAATGACTCTTGCATCCCTTATCGAGGAGTGCCTTTCCTAGCTGCTTGAAGTCTTTTAGAAGCAGAAGGCCAAATTGTTAGTGCCTGCTTTTCTTGCTTGGTGGGGTCACTTTAGAAAGGGAAATACTAGCTGGTAGACTAATGGCCTAAAGGAGGTAAAGAACCTAGAAAGGTCCTCCTCTTCAAAAATATCTCTGCAATATATTCAACTGATAAGAGATACTGTGGAGAGTTACTTGAGGGTTGGATGGAACTGAGCAGCAGAAAGTGAGAGCGTGATTAAAGAAGGGAGATTGAGGAAGAAAGCTTCCTCTACTTTGCAGTCTTACTTAGGGTCTTATTAGCAGAAATCATCTTTGGCATTTTCAGTTATTGATGCATAGAAAGCTGGGAAACTGTGTTTACAGCAAACACCTCTGATAAAGGCCTTATTTCTCAAATATATAGATAACTGAGTCAGATTTATAAGAATACAAGTCATTTTCCAATTGATAAATGGTCAAAGGATGTAAACAGGTAGTTTTAAGATGAAGAAATCAAAGCTAACCATAATCATATGAAAACATCCTCTAATTCACACTTGATAGGAGAAATGTAAATTAAAACAATTTTGAGGTACCACATTACACCTATCAGATTAGCTAATATGACAGAAAATGGAAATGATAAACGTTGGAGAGGATTGGAATTCCCTAAGTGGGAAAATTGTGACACTGATGCATTGTTGGTGGAGTTGTGAACTGATCCAACCATTCTGGGGAACAGTTTGGAACTTTACCCAAAGTGCAATCAAACTGTGCATACCCTTTGATCCAGTAATACCATTACTAGAAATGTATCCCAAAGAGATCATAAAAAAGGGAAAAAGACCTACATGACGAAAATGTTTATAGCAGCTCTTTTTGCAGTGGTGAAGAATTGGAAATTGAGGGACTGCTCATCAGTTGGGGAATTACTGAACAATTTGTGGTCTATGAATGTAATGGAATACTGTTGTACTACTATGTAAGAAATGATGAGGCAGACTTCAGAAAACCTGGAAAGACTTAGGTGAACTGATGTTGAGTGAAGTGAGCAGAACCAGGAGAACGTTGAACACAGTAATAGCAACGCTGCAATGGATGATCAGCTATGTCCTCGGAAATACAATGATCCAAGACAATTCCAAAAGACACGTGAGGGAAAATGTTATCCACATTCTGAGAAAGAACTGATGGAATCTGAATGCAGATTAATGCATACTATAAATAAATACTTTATTGTGTGGTGTGTTTTTCCCTGTTGCAAGTTGTTTCTTTTTTCACAAAATGACTAATATGGAAATATTTTTCACATGATTGCACCTATGTAACCTATAGCAAATTGTTTACAGTCTTAGAGACAAGAGAGGGAGAAAATTTGGAACTCCGAATTTTATAGAAAATGAATGATAAGAATTGTTTTTACATGTAATTGGAAACAATAGAATACTATAAAAATAAAATAAAATAGGTTTTAAAAAGTTATTGATGCCTAGCATGGCTGTACCCAAAACTATCTTGTTATTCCCCTACCCTCATTCAGAAAAGAGGAAAGCAGGATGAATGTGTGTCATTTTGAATTTTCCATTCTGGAGAAGGATCTCTGAGCCTTTTCATGTCATGGCCCCTTTTGGCAGTCTGTCAGAAGCTAGACCCCTTCACATAGTATTTTTAAATTCATAAAATACTATTTTTTATTTTATCTATTTATTTTTAATATACTTATACATCTTTCTGTAAATATATACATTTTAATATATTTACACATATTTATTTATATTATAAAATACATATAAATATGATATTATACACCTCATACACAAAATAAAATACATAAAATTCATAAAATTTTTAAGAAGGAAACCAATTATATTGAAACGTGTTTACCAAAATATTTTTTAAACAGAACAAGTTCACAGACATCAGATTAAGAACCCTCATTCTAGGGAATGAAGACCTGGTGATACCTTTTGTATTGTCAGATTCTCAGTAGTAAATTTAATTATTGTTCCATATGTAAATGTTTCATTACACCAAATTATTAAACTAATTTTTTTTAAAGTGGAGGACTAGGAATCCTTTGACAGTTTCTTTTAGCATGTGGTATTATGACATGTCTTTAAAATATTTTATTGATAACTTTTGGTTTTTACATTGTTATCATTTCCCAATATACTCCTCCAGTTGAACCTTCCTTTATCACAAAAACAGTTAAGCAAAACCTGTCAACAAATAACCCTGTCTGACAGTATATGCAACCTTCTCCCCCTGTACTTTCTTAAGCCTTACTGAAAGAAGAATGTTTCATCATCTGTTTTCTAGAACCTGACTGATCATTGCAAAAAATCTGAGTTTAGCTATTTAAAGTTTTCTAGACACTGAGTATGTTTACTTCCTGGTTCTGGTTTCTTCACTCTCTTCAATACTATTGGACCCTATCTTTCTGAGAAATCTGAAACATTATGCAAGTTGGTGGCTTATTATTTGTTAAAAAAAAAAAAAAGGCCTTGCAAAATCAATTTGCAGCGTGGTAAAAGAAGCAGCCTTATTTATTTATTTATAATTTTATTTTATATTTTATATATATTATTTATAAATAATTTTATTATTTATAAAAGTTTTATTTTATTACTTAATCAGTCTATTACTCCTCCACAATGCCAACAGATATTTTAAAATTGAATTTCTTTTCTTAGTTTCCACATTTTTAAGTGGTTTTTTTATGGGTGCTAGTTTAATAAAAAAAATTTTTTGTTTGTTGTTCGGTCATTTCAGTCTTATCTGACTTTTGGTGATCCCATTTGGACTTTTCTTTTCAAAGATACTGGAGCACTTTGCCATTTCTTTCTCCAGCTCATTTTACAGATGAGGAAACTGAGGCAAATAGGATTAAATGATTTGCCCACGATCACACAGATAGCAAATGTCTTAGGCCAGATGTGAACACAAGAACATGAGTATTCCTAACTCCAGGGCTAGCATTCTATCTGCTGTGCCACCCAGCAACTCCTGTGTGTAAAATACTGAGGGAAAAATTATTTGAGTGATATAATAAAGACTTGGATGAGAAATAACAATAAGTTATGTACTTAAATTAAGTACTTATAATTAAGAATAGTGTCTTGTTGAATTCACAAGATACTTTGAACATCTAATTAAGTATCTTCTGCTGGGTAGGCTCATATAGCTTCTATATTCCTTAAAAGGAATGTTTTTATGCCTTATTTTCTTGTCTTCAAAGTATTGTCACATAAGAAGGAAAAAATAATTAGTTGAAACTTTTTTGGCTAAAATAATTAGAAGTCATAAAATGTGTGTTTTGTTTTAGAAATGAAGACTGACCTGAATTTATTATTAGAGTGTCTTAAATATCAAATGGACAACCCATCTTCACAAAAGGAGGCTTTGGTTACTATTTATTCAGTCTGCCAGCAAAACAGTAAGAAAATGTGTTAACATTTCATCGGAGATTTTCATTTAATATTGTGCCATTTCAGTACAAAAATGTGTAATTCTTTGTATTCATATAACATGTTGTCACATTAATATCATTGTAGACTTTATTTTGTCCTAAGAGAATTATTAGATAAACGTAGTTTCTCTTTTGTTTACAATCTTCTAGGTGATGCAAGTATTTATTTTCGAGAGATTGGTGGTTTGATGTTTGTAAAAAACCTTGCAAAGTCAAGCGTTCACAGCGTGGTAAAAGAAGCAGCCTTATTTACATTAGGAGCTATTGCAGAATGTAATGGTAAAATGTTGCTTTTTTATTTTATTATCATTTAACCATTCTGTTACATTTCTATAATACCAGCAAATATTTTAAAATTACACTTTTTTTCTTAGTTTTCTCACTTAAGTGGCTTTCTGTGGGTGTTATTAGTTATATTAGTAAAAAAAAAAATTTTCAAAGACTAAAAACTGCCTAGTACAGGGATGTTCATATCTTAAGCATAAGCTGCTATTTGAGAAGCAATTTTTTATCTGCATATAACATAATTTGAAGCTAAACTAGCAGTTTGTCACCTCAGCTTTATTTTCCCCCATTCATTGCTTTAAAAAGTGTCTTTCTTCTAAAATTACCATCTACAGAAAACTTTAAATGCATGTTTTAAAAAGTCACATATGAAACTTAAAACAATTGTTTACAGTTATTTTTAAAAATAGTGTGTATATTGTACAAGGTAGTAACAAAAATATCTCATTTCCATGCCTTTTTCTTAAATCTTTTTCCTCTGTTTTCTTAAGGATTTTGTTGCTTAGGATTATTGTTTATATCATTATAATCAGAATATATTCTGAATCTGCTTTCTTAACTGCATCATTTTACATTTTGTTTCATTTTTCATGTTTGACATTTCTCACGTTGCAATAATATACCGTTATATACAACCAGCTTTAAATTCCTATAATGTTTTGGTGACTGGTTCTAGGAATTGTGTTGAATTCATTGATTAAACAAACATGTTTTAAACACCTTCTGGATTCCATTCACTGTGTTAAGCAGCTGAGGAGAAACTAGCTAAATAAGTAGGACATGTTCTCTTTCCTTCTGGAATTTATTGTTTAATAAGGAATGTAGTTGGGTATATTTTAATCCCCAAATTATTTTTAAAAGCATATTGAATGTGTTTGGTGGACCTCTGATTTTGCCAGGGTTGGGAGCTCCAGTGAGCCGAGCAGCCCCTACATAGCAGTTTTTAGGCTTAGTCCCCTGGGGCAGGAAGAGATTGAATGTCTGGTTCAGGGTCACATAGCCAGCATTATCAAAGGTAAGACTTGAACCCAGGACTTTTTTGACTCCACAGCCAGCTTTCTTTCCACTTCACTAAACTACTTCTCTTACTGCATTATTGCAGTGAGAAAGGAAGATACCAGAGGATAATCACTTTTTAACAGTGGTAGGAAAATAGTACCCGTGCAGTTTGTCTAATTATTTCCTAATGTGAGGTTGAGAGGGTTCACTTTTAAACTTTTTGTGTGTGTTTTGTTTCCTAAAGACATTAAGAATGTGATTTTTTTTCTGATTTTATTTTGAGTTTTCATTTGTCCAAATTTTCAACAAGATGGGTACTTTTTTAGGGCAATGGAGCCATTTTTGAGTATCACTCAAACACAATAGCCTTGGATGGTGATCACTCAGTTCTATCAATTAAGTCATTGCTAATCAGTTATAGTAGAAATTGTATAGCTAATCTATACATTCATGAAAGAAGTATATACTTGCAGTTCACCTGTTAAATAATTAGTTATATTCATTTTTAAGTTGGATACTTATGTGAAGTAATTTAAATTTTGTGTTTTTATTTCAGTTTATTGTCAGCAAACTTTGTGCACTTCAGAATTTTTTGAAGACATTATTTGGTTTCTATCTAAGTATGAATCTAACATAAACTTGAAAAGAATGTCTGTTTATGTGATGTTAGTCCTGGTTTCAAATAACAGTAAGTGTCTTTTTTTGCTATATTAGAAAAATATTTTAAACATCAATACCTCCTTTTAAAATTAAAATTTAACACCTTTATGATTCATCAAGTTCTTTTTGTCTCACTCATTTCTGAAAGCTACTAGAAAGAAATTAAGAACACATCTCAATATTCTTAATATTAAGAAAATGGAATTATGTGGGTTGTTTACACACACACACACACACACACACACACACACACACACACACACACACACACACACACACACTCTACCAGCCTCACTCAGTCAACAAGCACTTTTGTCCATGTAACACTACATGACTGTTTTTGTACTACATGACTGGCAGTGACTTCCCCCTCAACTGATAGGTTGTTCAAGCATTTTTGTAGACATACTCTTACACTGTACATTTTCTGAAAGGACTTTACCAAGATATGAGTTTGAGGATTGCTGTATTTGATTTATGAAGTTTCAGCTTCATTGCTCATAGCATATAGGCTTTCAGATATTTCGTCCCTAAAATAGTCCAGAACCAAAGAAGGGCAAATGTGTGGTGTAGTGGATTTGGAAGCACGGGAGCCTATGTTGAAATCTTAGCTCTGTTCCCTGCCATTTATGCAACCTACCTCTTGTTACATATTTTCCTCCTTTGTTAAATGACAAGGTTGGACTATGTTATCTTTAAAATAATACTGGCTTTGAATTTTATGACCTGGCTTTTCCATTTTATAAATAGAAAAATACAAAGTTAGTACTGGTCATTTTCTGGGAGAGTGAGAGGACATTGATATGAACAGTAATGCTTAAGTTCTGGTTTTGATTGTTGAAGACTGTTAAGAGAACAACATGGGTCCTCAGACCATTTTATGCTTATTTTTAGGGACTGGTCAGACTCTCGTGAGAGAAACAGGTTGTGTTGGTATCCTGCTCCAGTTTTTTAGGTGAGCAGATACAAGATATTTGTTAATATGTAACTGACCATTTCAGTATTCAATACATTTTAAGTTATTGTATTTGCTTATTCCCTAATAGAACAGCTCTTTCCATGTCTGAGATGGATTTGTCAAATGAAACCATTTACCAGAGTTATCAGCTGTGGTCTTCGGTCTGCAGTGCTTTGTGTGCATGTGTAAATAATCCACAAAATGGTAATGACTTCAAGTGTTTAGATAATTCCAGAGGTTAAAACTGGATTGTCTTTTCCTTCCATCTCCACCTATTGAAGTGTCCTTCCTTCTATTCAACATTTCTAATCTTCTGTTCAAGCTATAAGCTCCTTAAAGGCACATACTATATCTTCTTTAATCTATTTTCTTCAGTATCTAACATAGTATTGTACACAATATGTGCTTAAATGTTTGCTGAACTTGACTTTAGTTGTGAAAATAAACCTAAAAACAAAAATGAAAATCTAATTACTAATAATTCACTCTTCAAATAAAAAAATTTAACCAGGCTAAAATAAATCATATTTAATTTTTTGTCTTTTAGATGTCAACCAGAAAATTTGCAGTTCAGTTTTTCGGCATGCAAATAAATGGCTACAGAGCTGTATAAAACCTGAGATAATTCGCCCTATTTGCTCATTTATTTGCCTTACTGTTGCAAATAACAGTAAGTATTTATTTTGTAATTCTTGCCCTTAGAACAGATTTCTTTTAAGAATAAACATTTATTTTAGTTCACCAATTTGAATAATGTATATTCATCATATACTTGGAAAAATACTGAAGCTGCTAATGCTGTTCAAAAACTCTTGTTTCTCCCCACACCACAGCTCATTTTTCTCTTTCTTCTTACCCAGGCTGATCCCTTTATTTTTATCCTTGCTGTTGTCTTCCCAGAGCTTGCCCTATCAATCATTCTCTTTCTGCCACCACAGTCTCCAGGCTCCCTGTACTGGCTCCTTCCAACGACTGCCTACAAATTTTTGCTTAATCTTGCCATCCTCTCACACGATCATCCTATAGCTGTCCTCCATCTCATTGACACTCCTCACTGTCCCTACTTCCACACCCCCCATTCACTTTTAGCCCCTGACTTCTGTCGTCTTTACCTTACTGCAATTGTTCTCAAAAGTTTTAAGCAATCTCTAATCTTCAGCTAGGAGGTTCCATGGTGCACAGAGTATCGGGCCTGGATTCAGAAAGATTTATCTTCTTCCTAAGTTCACATCTAACCTCAGACACTTACTGGCTGTGTGACCCTAAGCAAGTCACTTCACCCTGCTTGCCTCAGTTTCCTCATCTGTAAAATGAACTGGAGAAGGAAATGGCAAGCCAGCCCAGTATCTTTGCTAAGAAAACCCCAAATGGGATCATAAAGAGTTGGACACAAGTAGAAAGACTGAACAAAATCTAATGGCTTTTTCTCAGTCTTCTTTCTCTTGAATCTCTCTTTGATTTTTCAATCAAATAGCATTTATTAAGTGCTCACTATATTGCAGGCACTGGGAATACAAAGAAAGGTAAAAAAACTCTTCCAATAACTCATATTTTAGAGGTGTATGGGGGAAATAACATTGAAATAATTGAGCTCATATAAGATATATACAGTGTATCTGGAAAGTAATCTCAGAGAGGAGACAAACAAGCAGTGAGGGAGACCAGGAAAGGCCTCCTACAGAAGATGGCATATTAGCTGAGACTTGAAGGAGGTCAAGGAAAAGAAGTGGCAAGTGTGCCTTGTGTTCCAGTGCCTCCATGGGGTACAGCCCAGAGGGGACAAACATAGATGAGAACCACCAACAAGGACAGTATGGCTAAATGATAGAATTTGTGAAAGAAAGTAAATCAGGAGAAGATTATAAGGAGGCAGGCCATGAAGAGGGTTAAAAAAGCAGATAGAGGATTTAGTCTTTAATTCTGAAAGTAATAGGGAGCCATTGGAATTTATTGGGGAGAGCAAGTCATCACACAGAATTTTTCCTTTAGGAAAATTCCTTTGGCAGTGAGCAATGGATGATTTGACTAGGGTGAGATTTGAGGGAAGGAGACCAGTAAGAAAGCTATAGTAGGGGCAGCTAGGTGGCTCAGTGAATAAAGCACCAGCCCTGGACTCAGGAAGACCTGAGTTCAAATGTGGCCTCAAAACTTGACACTTATTAGCTGTGTGACCTTGGACAAGTCACTTAATCCCAAATGCCTTGCCTTCCTTCCAAAAAAAAAAAAAGCCATAGTAATAATCGAGGTGAGAGGTGGAGAGTACCTGAACTAGGGTCGCAGTGGTTTGAGTGGACAGAAGGGGACTTCCACTCCAAAAAGAGATGTGAAGGTATAAATGCCAAGATTTGACAGTGGTTTGGGTATGTAGGTTGAGTGAGAGTGAGGAGTCGATGTTCTCTCACTCCTTGATTTCCACTGTACTGATTTCTCCAGATTCTTCTGCTACGTCTCTCCATTCTTTTTAAATCAGTTTTGCTAGATAATCATTTAACCATTACACCGCTGTCTATAAGTGTACCATAAGAGTTTTCCTAGGCTCATGGTACTCTTTATCTTCTTTTAGCTCCCAGGGGTTCAACTATCATCTTTACATCAGCAGCTTTCAGATCTCTGCCACTAACTTGATCTTTGCTGATCTCAAGTTCTATTCCTAAATCTGAACAATTAACTGCACCTCTGTCCATCTCTCGAATTCCTTAACTTCTCTCCATTCATGTGACAGCCACTGTAGTTCAGGTTCAGACCATCTTTCACATGGACAAATACAGTAACCTGCTGATGGGTCTGGCTTCCAGTCTCTTCTCCAGTCCAGCCTTCATATAGCTGTGAAAAGTATCTTCCTAAGGTATGGTTTTGACTCTGTGGTTCCTTGAAAGCCTTCAATGGATCCCTTTTGCCTCTGGAATAAAATCACAATAAAAACTTGGATTTTAAGGCACTTTTCACAGTTTGGCCTCAGCCTGACTTCCCAGTCTTATTTCATGTGATTCCTGTATTCCAGCCATACTATGTCTCTTGCTTTTCCCTGACTTAATATTTCACCTGTAGGCTCTGCATATTCACACAAGCTGTATAGCACAAGAACATACATGATATTTGGAGTCAAAAGACCTTTGGGTTTTAATCTTGGTTCTGGGACAGTTTCTTCCCACCTCCAAGTCTGCGATTCCATGGACATTTAGTAAATACTTTTTACCTGCAGGGCTCTATGCCAAACCTTGCATGACTTGGAGCCAGTCACTTACTCTCTCTGCTCTCAGCTTCACAATAGATGGCCTCTGCAGTTCCTCCTCACTTTGCATCTTTGATTCTGTGCTCTGTTCCTGGAATAAAGTTCTCATCTCTTCCTTCCTTAAGGAACGTAGCCAGTGTGGTAGGATGGAAAGACCACTGGATTTGGAGTCGGAAGGCTTGGGTCCAAATCCAGGCTCTCATACTCCCAGCTGGCAAATAATGTTCTGGCACCTAAGGCAAATCCCTTAACTTCTCAGGGCTTCAGTTTTCTTCCTTGTCATCCCTCCTCCATTTATGTGGGGCTTTATGGTCTATGAGATGCTTGACATAAATTAGATCACTTGATCCTTAAAACGACTCTGTGGAGTTGGTAGAGCAAACATTATCACCATCAGACATCATTTTATAGATGAGGAAATTGGGGCTCAATAATTGGTCCAAGGTCATACAGCTATTTAAGTGTCCTTATCTGTGGAAAGAGATGAGGGAGGGGAGGGGATTAGTTGACTTTTAAAGTTCTTTCTAGTTGTGAGCTAGAAGGGGGAAAACTAGAAAATTCAGTTAGAAAAGAGTATTCCACCAAATATACCTTGAGAAGACTTATATTCTTAAGTAAAGCATTAATACAGAATCATTAATGGCAATTATCCACATTCCAAGGTATAAAAGTACTAGTCATGTTTCAAATGTGGAGAAAACATGATCCTCTAAATGGTAACAATAGGCTACTGCTCCTGAGGTTTTTGCCTTTTCCATGAACCCTAGAATTCAGCTTAAAGGACATGGGTATAGAATGGCATACTGTCAGCAGATTGGTAAGAAATGGAGAATAGCAGAAATGCTGAACTGTTCATTGTATAGTATGACACAGGATGACCCAAGATGCTTATCACTTTACAAGTCTAATTGTTCTTTATTTGAGATATGCTTTAAAAATTTATGGAAATTCATTTTTCTGTAGTCATGTAGCCTAACTTTAGAATTTTTTTCATAAAAATAGTTTCTAGTGATTTTATCAAAAACTCCTTGGATTTTTGCCTTGTCCTGGAAATTTTTCTTATAGCTTCATTTCTAAATATAGAAAATTTTGGAAAGATTCTTTTCCTCTACTGAGAATTAAATCTTTATATTCTTTAAGAACACTAGGGTAAAAATAGCCTTGTTTCTTTAATTGCTCTTGCATTTAATTCATGGAACTAGAGTTGTACTGGGGGAAAGGAAGTCATGGCAGAAGAATAATTAGTGACCACACATGTAACTGAGGCTATAATTAGATCCTCAGCTTTATGCCTAGGAAGCTTTCCATTAGAAAGATCTCCAAAGAAGGCCAGCAGGGGAAGGAAGAACATTTGAGCAGAGATAGACAAGTAAGCCAGATTCTGGAGCAGCCAAAAAAAAAAAAGGTGTGTTCCCCTGCTGGTAACCAATTACTTGTTGGGTCATGGTGACTGTATTTGCAGTGAATTAGAAAAAGAAATGTATGTCATAGGTTACTAAGAACAAATGCTATTTACCTTCATTCTTTAGTGTAGTAACTCATGTATTCTGAGAAGTAATAAGAACATTAACTAGAATAGGTGGAATGAAAGAAATGCTCTTGGACAAAAGCTGTATTACTTTGTCCTGTGTTTGGACTTGATGGAATCATTGTTCAGTCATTTCGGTTGTGGTCAACTCTTCATGACCCCATTTGGGATTTGCTTAGCAAAGATACTGGGGCACTTTGCCATTTACTTCTCTAGCTCATTTTACTGATGAGGAAACTGAGGCAAACACAGTTAAGTGACTTTCCCAGGGTTATACAGCTAGTAAATGTGTGAAGCCAGATTTGAATTCATGAAGATGAGTCTTCCTGACTCCAGGCGCAGCATTCTATCCACTGTGCCACCCAGCTGCCCTAGTATTGAATAAATTAGGAACAGACAAAATTGGCAGCTTGATGACTACAATAGCAAACTAAGTAAGTAAATCTATTCGCTATGATTCCATTAGGCCCTTTAAGTTTAGGACTTCAAAGCTTACCAAATTATTCTCCCTGGGGAAGTAAAGAGAAGATATTACTGTACAGTAAGAAAGAATCATCTACCTAATGCGCTTATAGAAAAGCACAGGTATATTGATGTAAATAAAATTTAAGAATTGGTTTGTAATTGATATGTGCATAAATGCTATATAAGGATTTTCTTCCAATTCAAGTTCAACTTAACAAACATTTATTAGGTACCCATCATGTGCAAGGTACTACAGTAAATAAAAATAAAGTAGTGCTTGCCTCTAAATATATTACTTTCTAATGAGGGGCTGAGCAGGAACATATGGACATAAAGTAATTTAAGAAGGGACAAAGCACTGACACCTATCAGCAAGGCTTTTACGTAGGAGATGGATCTCGAAGAAAGTGAACAGTTGTAATGGAGTTGAAGAGGCCATATATTCCAGGCAGAGGAGACCACCTGTACAATGCCACAGAGGTGGGGAGTGGGACACTGAGTCCACAAGCTAATGAGTAGCTAATGAGTAATGAGTACTTTGACTGGAATGTAGAGTGAAAAGGAGAAATAGATAAAATGAGTGGTAACCAGATTGTGGAGGATTCTAATCAACAGATTCAGGAACAGCACAGTATCCCCAGAGGATTAAGAGACACTGAAGATTTTTGAGTCAGGGAGTAATGTAGGCAGTTTATGCCTTATGAAGATTTTGTTGGGAGGACATCTATGAGAATACTATGGCAGGTGTCCAAGGCTTAATGCAACCAGCATTATGTCACCTACAAAGAGAAGCATCAGGAGAATTTCACTCTCTGTAAAATTTCACTATCCTCTTCGATCTGGCCCCCCACGCTAGGCATCTTTTCTGGCAGTGGTAAACACCTTTGGAGAGTCCATAGCTCCTTGCCTTATGCTTTGATTGATATTAATAATCTGAGGCTCCTTGAACAAAATTATTTATTTGTGTCTTTCAGAGACTTTTGTATAGTTTTAAATATAAATGGGAAACACCTTGTTGGAGAGAGCTTTGAAAGTCATATTTTCCTGTTCCCATTCAGATACTTTTTTGTAGATGATAAGCACAGTGAGCTTTTGCATTTGTTGTCCCTTTCAGGCAATTGTGTGTCAGTAAAGATATGATCAGCCATAGAATTTCATTTGTAAAAACCTTGCCTATACCATCATCAGTCAATGCTGAGGCTGTTGACCATTTACCTCAGGTTGAAGTCAATCCCTCCTTACCAGAACTTCCAACTGAAGAAGAGGTTTTGAGGGTCATTAGACTCCTTTCATATGGCACAGCACCTGGTGCTGATTCTATTCCAGCTGAAATTTACAAGGTAGGGGGACCATTGCTCTTACAAAAGCTGACTGAAATTTTCCAGGTTATATGGCAAGGAAAGGTTATCCCTCAGGAATTCAAGGATGCCTCCATTGTCCATCTCTATCAAGGTAAAGGGAATAGATTGTCCTGTGACAGTCACAGGCTGGTGGGAGGGAGTCCTTTCTCTTAGTTATTGCTGGCAAGATTCTTGCTAGAGTCCTCCTTAATAGACTGATCCTTCACCTGGAAGATGGTCATCTATCTGAGAGCCAGTGTGGCTTCAGAAAGGGCTGAGGAACAGTTGATATGGTGTTTGCTGCCTGACAACTCCAGGAGAAATGCCAGGAGTAGAGCAGAGATGTGTATATGTTTGTAGATATGACCAGGGCCTTTGATACTATTAGTTGTAAGGGCTTATGGAAAATTATGTCAAAATTTGGTTGCCCAGAGAAGTTCATCAGTATTGTATGTCAATTTCATGCTTGCTTGCTTGACAGCATGCTTGCCCACGTTCTGAAGAGTGGACAGTGCTCTCGTGCCTTCCCACTCAGTAATGGAGTGAAACAGGGCTGTGTGCTTAATTTCGTGCTTTTTAGCACAATGTTTTCAGCCATATTGTCAGATGCTTTCAATGAAGATGAACAAGGCATCAAGGTCAGCTACCACACTGAAGGTAAATTCTTCAACCTGAAAAGGCTACAAGGCAAGACCAAGTGGAGGGAGTGTTGGTACATGATTTTCTGTTTGTAGATGATTGTACACTCAGTGGAGCCTCTGAAGCTGAGATACAACAAAGTATGGATCATATCTCTGCTACCTGTGCCAATTTTGGCCTAACAACACTGAGAAAACACAGGTGCTCATCAGCTACCACCACACACCATCCATACGTGGACCATCAGTTACGGCAAATGGAGAAGTTTTGAATTCTGTGGGTAAGTTCACTTACCTTGTAGTGTACTTTCCAGGGATGTACACATTGACAGTAAGGTTGACACATGCATTGCCAGAGCTAGCTCAGTGTTTAGGAGGCTCCAAGAGAAAGTATGGGAGAGAGGAGGTATTAGACTGACTACCAAACTGAAGATCTACAGAGCAGCCGTGCTGACCTCATTGTTGTATGCCTGTGAAACATGGACAGTCTACCAACACCATGCCAGGAAATTGAATTGCTTCCGTTTGAACTGTCTTAGGAAGATTCTGAAGATCATCTGGCAGAATAAGGTACCAGACACTGAGATCCTTGCTTGAACTAAACTGTCAAGCATGCAGACTATGCTTCAGAAAGCACAACCCCAATGGGCTGGACACATTCGAGTGCAGAATGCTTGCCAGAAAGACTATTTTATGGAGAACTCACATGGGGCAGGCTATCCCATGGTAGTCAGAAGAAACGATACAAGGACACTCTCAAGATCTCTCTCAGGAACTTTAGAATTGATTTTGTAACATGGGAGAAACTGGCACATGACTGCTCAGCATGGTGTGTCCACATCAGAAAGCATGCTGTGCTTTATGAGCAAAGCAGAATTGAAACAGCTCAAAAGAAATGCAGGATGCACAAATTTAGAGTATACACCCCAAATGTTCACATGGACTATCAGTGCTCAATCTGTGGTAGAGCATTCTGAGCTCATATTGATGTGATCAGCCACAGTTGGACACATTGAAACTTGACTTTATCATAGTGATGTCATTTTGATCCTCTTTGAGAACGAAGGACAACCACCACCACCATCAGGGATGCTCTTGATACCAGTATTGACTGAGCTTGCTTAAATGGTCATGTTTTTGCTTCATAATATTAACAGAGCATTGCCAATAACCATATTACACTTGAACAAAGAGGAGAACCAAAGAAATTATTCTTATAAAAATTTCTGGTCATGAGAAACCAGATACATGAACTTGAATTTCTGACAATTTTCTTGATGACACTGTTTTGATTAGTATAATACATATAATTTTTTTCCAAATCATTTGATATCTTCCCTGCTTTTAGATATCTTGAAAATCCTTCATTGTCCTTAAAACTGTCTCATATATATAGCATGGACTTCCTCTCTATATATACATGGGCTACTCTAGCTGCCCTTCCCACTTTTCTTTTTCTTTAATGCTATTTCTATTTTTTCCATGTAGCACACAAATTAGGAGACTCCATTCGTATTTTTTTAAAACCTCATTTTATTGCTGTCTTTTGTTTTTTATTATTTTCATTTCTGAATATATTCCTACCCAATGAGTTATCCCTTATAACAAAAATGAAAAAAATGAAGAGAAAAACAGCAATTCATCAAAACTAACATGTCAGTCATGTCTGAGAATGGTGTTGGAAGGGGGAGGGAATTGTCTCAGTCACCCTTGACTCTGAATCATGAGAGTTGGTGGGCCTTTACTCCCCAGAGAGTAGGCAGAATGCTAGTTGCTTTAAGCTCCTGCGCTCCAGGGTCTCTTATTGAGTAGGGATATCATAAGCTTATTCTCTTTAGCTGAGGATTTGGGTCAGCCATCTGGGTTGTTAAATTCTTAGTGATCTGGACCTGATCTGGTCAGATTTGAAGCCGCACTCACCACCCTCTATGTAAAATATACACTTGGAGCCCTGGGAGGCTTAGTGTCTGAGATGATGATCTTAGATGGAGTCTTGGTGGCAAACAGGCTGAAATAGTCTATTTATTAGGATTTAGTGAAGTAGGGTAGAATAGCGCCCCTGGGTGGTACAAGAAGTTCTGAGGAAAGAATGCCTGTAAGTCTGGTCCCTCAATGGGATTGGATCTGAAGCCTGAGCATTCTAGGACTAGGGATGGCAAAGGGAGAAATGGGTGCAGGAACTGTGTCTCTTTGTCAGCTACTGCTGCCAGCTATCTGGGTGCTTAGTGATAATGGAGGGCTGAGGTACTCTTGTCTTCTCCAGTAAAGGGCACAGAGCAGTGAAGATTCTATGGTAGACTACGTGCCTGAGGACCCGGGGTCCCCTGTCTGACTCTGCATTCCAGAGTGCTCAGACTGTTCAGTAAGCCACCACAAAGCAGTCCTGGCTTCCCCAGATGGATGGGACGCCTTTGGAGAAGAGGATCTATCAGGTGCTGGGCTAGGAGGCCTGGAGGCAGTGCTGGTCCCCACCTACCTGGGTGCTTGGTAGTCGGAGAGAACTAAGTAAAGTATAGCCAGCGTTTACATAACACATAGAGGTTTACAAAACGCTGGAATATGGTATCTCATTTTATCCGCCAACAATCCAGTGACATAGGTATTATTGTTATTCTCATTCTGTAGGTGAAGAAACTGAGTCCGAGAGAGGTTAAATGACTTGGCCAGGTTCACACAGTTAAGGACATGGCTGAGGCAGGATTTGAACTCAGGTCTTTCTTCTACTCTAGTGCTTTATCCCCTATGCCATTTGTAAATGGATGCAAGGTAGTGGGTTTCAGGGCATGGAATGCTTTAAAATCTAAGAGGGTAGAGCTCTTCTGTATGTCTCCAGCTCCCAGGCCAGACAGGTAGCTGCATTTAACTTCATCACGTGTATTCATCATTTCCTTAACTTGCAGACTTTTAAACTAGATATGTGAAAAAGGTAAGTGTAGCTACTATTGCCTTTAGTATATAAATAAGATAAAATCATATTTAACTCTCTTTGGTTGATACTAAGGTGCTAAGATCTTATTACTTTATTTCCTGAGCACATGTACAGGAGTATTTTATATCTATTGGTGGACTGGCTATATTATCTGAAGTTCTGATAAAGCTGGAACATGATTCCCATGGGAACCTGCCCAGTGCTAAGCTGGCAGTGGTGGTGACCAAGACCCTGGACGCCTGCATTGCTGACAATCGTGAGTGATGGAATTCCAATATCTGCATGTGTCACACTTAATGGCGACTGAGAGCTGAACTTTGTTTGGCATCAACCAGAGATTTGGAGGTGGTAGAGGAGTTATTCACACTGCTTGTATTTAACCAATAGTAGATGTGAAATAAAGGTTTCATACTGGTAACCAAATGCTCATGTTGAAGGAGCTGAAAGGGTCTAAGTCCAGTTCATGCATTTCTCGTGTTTATTTGGAGTCAGTATAAGTGGAGTGCTTTCCAATAGCTGATTAGTCAGAGTGTAATTTAGTTAAGTTAATAAGTATTTTTAAGCACCTGTTCTGAATAAGACACTGCTAGACCTGTGACTACACCAATAAAAGTGAAGCTCTTCTTCCTCTGGAAGAGCATACATTCTGATGGGGGATTCAGCATCAATCAGTCAGCGGATTTGAATTGACTATGTCCTGTGTGCCAAGCACTGTGCTGGCCACCTGGGTCAGAGGACAAAAATGAAACAGTCTTTGCTTCCAGGGAGTTTCCATACTATGAAGGGGAAGTAGTATGTACATAGCTAAGTAATAATGCAGCATATGTGTTGGTAATTCAAAGGAGTCGGGGGTGGCAGAGAGCACAACTAACTGGATTGACATGGGTCAAGTTTCAGATCGCACTGGAGCTAAGCCCTGAAAGGGCGGGGAAGAGGAAGGACAAGACTCCAGCCCAGGCCATCATGTGTGGAGAATGGCCAGGCCAGTTTGGCTGGAACATGTAGCATAGGAGGGGGATGACTGTGAAATGAGGCTATAAAGGGGATTCATACCTTATCCTAGAGAAAAGAAGGAAGGCCAGGATTAGGCCTATGCTTTAGGGTGATCCCTTCAGCAGCAGTGTGGAGGATGGGCTGGCAAGGGAAAGACTGAATGCAGAAAGAGAACACTATTGTAGTACAGTCAAGAATTGAAAAGCATCTGAATGAGGGTGAAGGCCTTGTAATCAGAGAGAAGAGCAGGCATGGACAGAGCTTGCCTAAAGTGACATACACTGTTCATTTTCTAATTTTCAGCATTAACAGAGGGTTGTTGTGGTTTTTATCATTTATCCTTCTTCTCCAAGAGGACTAACGACATCAGGAAGATGATGTCATGACTTATAAGTGAATTGGATTGAAGTGAGGCAGGGCTGTGCAAAATCACCAGCCTCACTTTCTCCTCCGGAGCCATCTGGGTTCGGTGGCCAGATATAGATCAGGAAGACTGGAGATGGCCCTGGATACAGTGCCTTGCCAATAACTACATTATTTCTGAACATATAGGTGGTAATTTTTATTTGGGTCTTTCATTTTGTAGATAGAGAAACTGAGATTCAGAGAAGCTAAATCATTTGATCAAAGTTACTCAGCTCAGCAGAGCCAGGTTCTTAGGATGTTAGAACTGGAAGGAATGATAGAAAGAATCTTACTTAACTCTCTATACTTCCAGATGAGGGAAAGTGAATTGCCCAACATCACATCACTAGTGAAGGACTTGAGATCAGAATGTTGTGACTATTGGGCTAGTGTTCTCTACCCTACTGCTTCTGGGCCTACTAATGGTTAATGAGAGATAGGAGTCGAGAAAATTACTGTCAGAGAGCAACCTTATGTTATATAGTAGTGAGATCATGACTTGGTAACACATTTCTGTTCAGAGGCCAAGCCAGATAAGAAGAGTGCATTGCCATGTAATCAGCATGACATTTTTTTGTGCAACAGGATTCCCAATAACCAGAGTATAACAGTATTCAGATGAGACTGAGAGGAAATGTCTTGTTCGGGGGACAACCTTTCACAGTGTGCTGGTAGAGTGAGCTTTCATGTAGGCAGATATGATTCCCCACAAGCTATGTGGTTATGTATCTCCCAAAAGGAATTAATGAAGGCTCTGAAAAGTAGACAGTTTACATATATTTGAAGTTTTCTAATACTTCCTACTCCTTTTTTGATCTTTTGTGCTTACAGCTGCTGTTGGGGTAGTACTAGCCAAATATCAAATTGTATCAAAGCTTCTGACACTGTTACTTCATGAGAGTCTGGACTCAGGAGAAAAATTTAGCATTATTCTTACCATTGGGCATTGCACAGAAGCTTGTGGTAAGTAGGGGCCTCATTGAAAGTATTTGATACCACAGATGACTAGGAAAGCACTTCATACGTTTTGCTCCCTGCTAAGCCTGAGTCAGCCTGGAACATTGGAAAGAATCCTAGACTAGGAATCGGGGCCTGATTCAAATCTTGGCTCTTCTACTAATACTTGATTCAAGTTATTCAGCTTCTTAAGGCTCAGTTTCCTCATCTGTGGAATGAGATTATTGCTAGGGTCCCTTCTAGCTCCATAGGGTCCTCTGATCTGAATTCTCGTGAGAATTACCACAGATGCTCCTGAGATAGAACTTCGATGCTTTAACAGATTCAAAGCCTGTCAATTCATTTTTCTTTGTTTGGGTTCCCTCATTTTAGATTTGAGCTGGATATTCCACTGAAATATTGTCATTAGAAAAGAAAATTGATAGGACATGTCAACATGCTTCCTATTTGCTTAACCAACTGTTAGTTAGGTTGTGCAGGGGATGGATGCTGGACTTGGAGTAAGGAAGATCTGATTTCAAATCCCATCTTAGAAATTTATTAGCTATGTGACCCTGGACAAGTCATGTAAACCTCTGCCTCAGTTTCCTCATCTGCAAAATGTGGATAACAATAGCATCTTCTTCACAAGATTGTGGGGAGGATCAAGCAAGATAATATTTGCAAAATTCTTTTCAAATCTTAAAGCACAATGTAAATATTATTTTATAAAGTAGAACCTACAGTTAGGGTTCCTTTCAGAACCCTATAATTCCTATCTTTTCAAATGATTATTCAAATTTGGAAATATACAGAAAACAAAAACCATGAATCTTAAATATAATTAAGTGGAAAACTTGAAATTGTAGGGAAAATACAACATAAGAAAAAAGTAAAGAATTAAGAAAAAAGGGTTATTTTCATCAGATGATATTTATTGAGTACTTGTTATGTATATTTTAGGAATGTTATTTATAAAAATCTAACTTCCTCACAAAATGTTAGCCACATTATTTTAACAAATATTTACTTACTGTATGCCCAACATTGTGCCAAAAGCTATGGGGTGTAAGAATAACCCTGACCTTGTTGAGTTTATAATCTAATGAGGTAGATAGGATTTGTGTAAGCAAAAACCTTTAGAGTCAGGTAAGCAAGAAAGCATAATGAAGTCTGAAGATAAGTTTGATTGGAAGTATTATTGGAATTCAGAGGACTGGTGGGTGTAGGCTCACAGGGGACAATAGGCTCAAAGTGGGTTCAATTAAATTGACAAAACTTGAATAATCATTTTTTCAAAGTGACTTACCCAAATTTACAACTTACTAAGAACAAAAAGCAAGTAGATCTTGAGTAAGCCCCTTTCACAGCCCCAGTTCCCTCAATTCATAAAACTGGGGTAGAAGTTAAATGAAATAGTCTCTAAAGCCCTTTCATCTCCCGAGCTTCCCTTCCCGATGACTATATGATCTCTAAGTTCCGTTCTAATCCTAAAAGTCTATCATCCTGTGATTGTTATAAAGTTCTAAAATGAATTCTTTTGAAATGATGTTTAGAAATCAGAAAAATGTCATTTTGATTCCATAATTCTCCACACTGGGTTTATAAAACAGCTGTTCTTTTTAATACCTTCCAGAGCAGCGAATCATGCAGATTCTCCAGTGTGCCATTCTGTAATTTTTACATAGTATTTTACATATGCTATCTTATTAGATCCTCACAGCAGCTGTGACATAGGAAAGACAAGCATTATTCACATTTTAATATCTTCCCAAGTGAGTACTCACTATGAGTTTATGGTAGAGTTGGGGTCAGAACATAGGTCTCCCAATTCCCAGCCTCAACCTATTTACATAATATCACAATGACTGAGGACACTTTTAAGATTCTCAGTGTCTTTTATTTCCATCTTCTGATGGTGACGCTAATTAAGAAATGCATAACGAAATGCAGACTTGAAGAAACAATGAGACTGAAAAAGACACAGATTAAATTGTATTAGCCTAATTGAGTTGATTTTGCATGTTTAGGTCAAAATTTGGGTAATTTAGGGGTATTTTTCTCTCACAAAGAATGCTTTCCATCATGGCATGACTCCTCATTAATATTTCACTGAGAGATGGAGAGAGTACCTTAGATTCTCAAAACTATGTCAATGCAGCACAGGCTCACTCTAGGCCAAATCATTCTGGAAAAGCTTAGAGTACAAAGGTACTGGATGTTGTTTTTTTTTTTTTTACCCACAGCCAATGTTGAAGACAACTTGCTTGTTTGTAGAGGGGCTGTGACCTGTATTAGTAGAGAGAGAAATCTTTGAAACAAATATAGCAATCTATTTAACTATATGAATATTATATATATATATATGTATACACACACACACGTTTAGGTATACATATATATCTTAGTAACCGTATATACATATTCAGGTTCAAAAGTAAAATGTTTTATCACTTGATAAAATGACTTATTTTTAGAAGAAAGATGATTTCCTGCATTGACAATGCTTTAGAACTCTATTTTTTTCCTTTAATTTTTTTATTACCTTAATGAACAACACTTTTGATCAGGAAAAAGTGCCCATGTGATCTGTTGAAAATTCTTGAAACTACTTAAAATTCCTGCAAGAAAGAGTTAAAGTGTGGCTTACATTGTTTGATGATGAAATAATTTGTTGTCATAATTTCATCTAACATCCTGTATTATATTTTACAGAAGAGAATCAACTTCATCTGTTTAAGAACAATGGTCTTCCATTAATGATCCAAGTTTTGACTGAATCACAAAATGAGGAACTAAACAAAGCTGCCACCTTTGTGCTGCATAACTGCAAAAAAATTAGTAAGTTTACTCTTGATTTAAAAAACAAAACAAATCAAAACAAAAACAATTCTCCCCAGTTTTATATAGATTTAATTACGTTTATGTTGGTGGTAAAGAAGAAAAAAACTCTTAATAACCTTAAAGCTTTATATAAATCTGAGCATGGAGTGATAGAAAGAACACTGACTTTGGAGTCAGAGGACCTGAGTATGAATCAGGGCTCTGCTACTCAGTGGTGTGCCTTAGTCAGATCACTTACCCTCTTTGAGACTCAGTTTGCTGAAGTAGAAAATGAAGGTAATGAACTAAGATTCCTCTCAATTCTATAGTTATGATCTTATGAAGGAATTGAGGATATTTACCATGGAGAGGAGAAGATTTAGGAAGAGTCATGATAGCTATAATGTGGAAAAGAGATTAAACTTGTTCTGCTTGGCCCCCCAGGACTCCCTGCACCCCCAGGACCTGGATTCATGGGTGGAAAGTACAGAGAGTCAGATTTAGGCTAGCTGTAAGGGAAGACTTCCTAATAATTAGAGATAGCCAATTGTAAGTAGAATAAGCTATCTTGGGAAATAGTGGATCTCACTCTCACTAAACTTCTTCAGGTAAAAGCTGCATGATCACTCGTTCACTGTGTTGTAGAAAATATTCTTGCATTGGCACCAAAGAAGAGAGCGCATTTCCCAACATTCTTGATGGGTTGTGGAACGTTACCCATGCAGTCAAACTAGATTGATTTGTTTCGTTTTGCTAATATGTTTTTTTCTCCTTTATTGTCCTCTGTTACAAAGTTCTGCAGGATGTGGGAGGGATAGTTATATTTGGAGATGAAAATGTTATAAAAATAAAAGATAGCAATTTCTTTTAAAAGAAGATACTCTGATTAACTCTGGGGTTAGATTAGATGACCTCTGAAGTTCTGCTCAGCTCTGAGATTCTTTGATCCCATGAAATGCCTCCTCCTACATGAAGTCTTTCTTGGTCCCTGCTACTGATTTCCACCAAGACCTCATATAACCAGTTCTATAGTGTACTTATCATATATTATTATGTCTTTTAAAAAACTAGTTTTCTTTTTTGTAAGAACTTAGCATCAACAAACAAAATCATTTTAACATGGAAAGAATAAGAAAAAGAGAATTGTATATGAAATTGAATTATTATGTGCAGGTTCTTTTTTCACTCACTACGTAACTTTTTTTTTGTATAATTGAAATTTAACATGGTAGTTCCAACACTGCTCTGTTTTTGTTTCATTCTGAACTTCCTTTTGTGCTCTGTTTTCTTACTTTTAGAAATACCATTATCATTACCCCATGCTTATTCCAAATTTCCCCCAAGAAATAAAAATAAAAGCCTTCCCTAGTAACAAATAAATATGGCCAGTCAAATATGATGTGGTCTCATGACTATTTGTATATCTATATCATTTTCCTACTAAATTTTATCTTATCTAAAGTTTGTTATCTCCTCCTCCCAGTACCTAGCATAGTATTCTGAGTGCAGTAGCCATATATTAAATGCTTATCGAGATCTTTCCTGAAGATAAGCTAAAAAGGTGGCAGAGGAGTACATGACCTACTTTTTTTGGTTTTACTGCCTAGTTAAATCACTGAAATGGTAGCTCTTTGTAATAAATGATAAATTATCCACAATTGTTTTTTGTTTTCAAAAGCAGAGAAGTTATCTCTAAATCTAGAAGAATTTTCTTCTGATATGAATCAAGCACAAGAGTTGAAAGAATTGAAGTTGAAAGAGAAGAATATTGAAGACTTCTGGAAAAAAGCAAAAGAAATCCTCCACAGAATAAAAAAGCTGGAAAATAAAGAAGATAAGGTCAGCCTGCTTATTTTCAGGAACATAAAGCTTAAGATTGGAGGAAAAAATCCTTTGTAGATGGGTCCATCACAAGTGGGAGAAATATGAGCATCTAAAACATGTGATCCAAACTTTTAATTTGAAAATATAAACCATGATAAAAGGAAGCTTTCAGAAGAGATGACTAGCTAACAATGACAATGGAAAATATCATTTCATTTCTTCACTGTATGTATATAGCTGTGCACATGGGTGTGCATGAATGCATGAATACATAGGGGAGGTATGTGTGTATGTGTGGGCATGTGTAAAAACATATGGTGGGATCATACCTTTAGAGCCAGTTGGAACCTTAGTGATCATCTTGTCACTCTTGCATCCTAAACTAAATAAGGTTACATTGTTCATGGGTAAAAGTGAAAGAATTTGAAATTGGATCTTCAGTCTTCATAGCTAATGGTTTCCACACTACCTCATGAGACTTACTTATATATGTATATATGAATGTGTGTCTATAACAGAGATCTACCTTCCTCTTTAGTGTTACATGTATTTACATATAAATGTGTGTGTAAAGAGGAGAACAGATATACATAGATACATGTGTACCGTGTATATTTTCTCTGTATAACAGAGATCTCGCCTTCCTCTTTAAATGTTACCAGAATCTCTTTTTATAAACGTTATTATTCTTGCTTTTGGCCAGGTTGAAGAGGGTTTGATTTAATGTTCATTAAAGGACAGACATAGTCTCAGTGATGGTTCTCTGCTCGTTTCTGCAGGAGACACAAAGATGATAAGATAGTAAATCCTTGAGGATATTGCAGTCTGTTAGATATGAGGGTCCAGGCCTCTCGTTTTATAGAAGTTGAGTCACTATTTAGAATAGCAAACAAACCTCTGCTCCCAATTCCTGAAAGTGTTGAAAGAATGTAAAAAACATTTTTGAAGGGCAAGGCGTTGGGCCCAGCCCTGGCAGGAGCCCTTTTTGCAGTGGATCTGGATGCACATCCCTCTACCTTCTGGATCAGTACCTTGCAATCCCTCAGAGCATCAGTGGACATTGCTAGTTGCCGGGAATCTCCTTCTTAGACTTAGCAAAAATCAACTTCCCTTTTTAATACAGAATAACTCCTATTCCTTCGGGAACATTTTATCAAGCTCTCACCCCACAAAAGCCTGTGAGATATGAAAGGTGAGCATGGTATCTCCCTGGCATAAATGAGAAAACTGAGGCTCAGAGAGGTGAGTCACCTTGCCCTCAGTCACATAGCTAACAAAGTTTGAAGCCAGGATTGAGACACGGCCTCAGTTCTCCAAGTGTGGGCCTCTTTTCACAATGCCATGGGTTTTTGCCCATGATGCCAGCTCACATTTACACTTGCATTGAGACCTGTGTAGAAGACAACACAAAGAAATGAAACCATTTCTCCATATATTTTTTATTTTCTATAAAATGTTTGCCTATTTCTCTCCTTCCATCCAAAACTGAGATGTTCCCCATTATTTATAAAAATGTATTTCTATTATACCTATTTATTGTGTAGAGAATGTTAAGGAAAAGTGGGTAGATCTTGGAGTTATTTACTTGACATTTCTCTGTTACAGGAAAAAATAGAAAGAAGAGAATTGTTTGGTGACTCTTTACCAAGGAGCTTAAATACCCCAAATATCTCAAAATACTCTAGTGGGGATAACATTGATAGAGGTACGAATGCAGAAAGAAACAGCCCCAAAAAGCAACATCAGCCTCAGAGCTGTGAGCTGGATGCTGCAGAGCGCTGTGAGGCCTTTGCAGGAAATGAGCCCCAGGAACCAGCTGGGAGTG
This sequence comes from Bettongia penicillata ogilbyi, assembly GCA_023548195.1. Lineage (NCBI taxonomy): Eukaryota > Metazoa > Chordata > Mammalia > Diprotodontia > Potoroidae > Bettongia > Bettongia penicillata. The sequence goes on along the minus strand of JAJHZJ010000373.1, from coordinate 1,877,686 downwards.
ACAGGGAAAACCCAGTCAGCACCAGTTATAAAGAGTGTGCACCAAGCACCATGAGTGCGCCATCCACTGCCACTGCCCCCAGAAGTCACTGCTTGTACAAAGGAGCAACTCGTGGGAAAAGGGCTTTGTTCTTACCAGCAAGGTACAGTATGTAAAAGGTAAACCTAAGCAAAAAGCAGTGAAGCAGGCATGTTTAATATTAATGTAACACATCCCATATTCGTACTGCTTCAATGGATCTGTGATGTTATTGACATTGGTATTGCCTGCACCTGTGCAGATCCCAAACCACTAATCTCTTCTTCTGTGATACCCTTGTCAGTGTTCTCCTGTCAGTTCTCTGCTGGGGGCTTTCCTTTAGATCTTTTGACATTACTTGGGTACTGTGCAGTCTGTGGGCTCTCCATTTGTAGTCTGCTGATCTTACCATATGACAGATTCCCCCCTTTTCTGGTCATATAACTCTTTGACTATATATTTCATGCAACTTTGGTTATATTGTTGGTAATATCCTATGGGGGCAGCTAGGTGGCACAGTGGATAGAGTGCTGGGCCTGGAGTCAGAAGACTCCTTTTCCAGAGTTCAAATTTGACCTCAGTTGTATGACCTTGGGCAAATTACTTAACCCTTTTTGCCTCAGTTTCTCATACATAAAATGAGATGGAGAAAGAAATGGGAAAACTACTCCAGTATCTTTGCCAAGAAAACCCCAAATAGAGTCACAAAGAGTCAGATATGACTGAAAAATGGTTGAACAAAAAATATGCTGCAGCCAATTTGTATCCACAGGCTACCCTTTGCCCTTTGGGTGGCTAGTAATTTTGATTCTTCAGAGACTGGTATTCCATGATTTATAGCCCTACAGCATTGTTGGACAACTGTTGGCATTACAAAGATCAGTTTTTATGTCAGGAAGAAGCCTGGGGTTATTGAAAGCACCACACAGTTTCCCAGATTTAATCCTGCCTACTCTATTTCTCTTATTAGATTCTGGGCCCGCTCATTATCCATCTTCAGTGTTTGCCCTTGATCTGTTGACTGGTTTTCCACCGTATATCAGTGTCTCCAGCAACAGAGAGCCTTCATCTCCTTGGTTTTTCCTTTCTGGATAGTTAGGTGAATGCTTAAATGCTTCTGGAGGCTCCATATCATTCCAGGGGTTGATGTCATTAGCACAGAGTCCTCAACAGGAAGTAGAAGTCGGGGTACTCACAGCTGTTTGTATTGGTGCAGGTTCATAGCCTGTCCTCCTAATCCAGGTGTAAAGAACAGGCATGGATGAAGCCATTAAGTCAGAACCAGTGTAGCAATGCTTACTAAAAGATGCTTGCTTACAGATAGAGAAGTTTGTGGGGATTAGACAAAACACATTTTCTTCGCTTTTATGTACATAGTCCATTCTTGATATAATGACATACGATGAGGCCTTTCTGGATTCCTGTTGCAGCTACAGCCTTCCTCCTCCCTGAATTATTTTCAGTTTATTTTGCTTGTAATTATACAAGTACATGTTATTTTCCCCTGTGGAATATAAGCTCCATGAGGGCTAGAACTTTCACTTTTGTCTTTTATCCCCAGGACTTAGCAGAATCTAGAACATGAGAATGTCTAGAACCTGTCTTCCTTAAGTATGTAGTCCCTAATCAGACTTTGATTTTCCTTGTTGACTATTTTCTATTTGGCCCAGTGTTGTTTGTTTGTTTTTCTGTCTGCTGTCTACAGTTTTTGACCAAGAACCAGCAAGACCTTCTTGTTGCTGGTGGCTGGGCAAAGTCAGGGACAGGGAAGTGGTTTTGTCAGCTGATGCTAAAGAATTGTTCATGGCTTTAGAGTGAGAAGGGATGTTAGAGATCAGAGTCATGTAGGTTTTATGCTGAAGGGCTGGCATTGGCCCCTAGACTGTCTGCCTCAAAATCCAGCACAAATTCTGCTACACCATACTAACCTTATGCTTCTTATATGGTCACGGTGCTGAGTCCAGAATACTCACTTACCATTGCCCCAGCAAGGTGCATGGGAGTGTCCTTCCTGTGTTCTAAAGGTATCATTGAACATCTTGCACTTTCTCTGATCATTTCTTTCCCTTCTTTTTTCTCATTTTAATTTGATTGTATCTATATGAAAATGTTAAGGATGGAGAGGAAAACACTATTTGATTTGTTCTAGGCTCCTCACTTCTTATGGTAGCCTGAGCCTTCAAACCCACCTCCTTCCCAATTTGTTTCAGCTTCAATACAATCATGATGGCTTCTGATTTCCAGTTTCCTTTAATAACTTCCCTCACAGTTGAGATGGCTTACCTATGTAATATCATGTTTCGATTCACCTATGTTTGGGAGAGATTTTCTTTCCATGAAGGTGGGCAATTTCTGACAGTTTCTACTGAGTAGCACCTATAATACCTGTTGAAGTAACTGTCATTTAGGCCTTCTGATCCTTCATATGCCATTAGGCAAACACTGAGCCCAGAGTAGGAGCAACTCTGCCCAAGGGAAGAAGAAGCAGTATGTGGGTTGAGAGCTGAGCTCAGGTAAATCTAAAGGCCAGACTGTGCTGGCACTAAAGTTTCTTCAGTCTGCCAACATCTACATGTGCTGTGATGGACAGGAAAGTCAGTTGTTAATGTGTCAGTCAGAGTGAAATTAGGCAAGACAGAGGCTGCTCAAGGACTTGACTTTGGTGTGATCCAACCTGCCTTACCAAAGCTTTGGTCTTTTTGTGGCAGCTGCTTCTGTTTTTCACCTCCATCCTCCACTGAGCTGCTGATGTCATCCTGAGCATCGTCAGCCAGGCCCTCCTCTGCCTTGGGGAAATCATTTCCTATCTTTGAGCCTCAGTGTCCTCACCTGGAGCTGAGCTAGTTGGTCTCCTCTGTTTCCTGTCACCCTGTCATAACAGCCTCTTCCCTCACTAATCCATGCTGATGCCATGTCCAGGTTCTCCTGAAAATAAAGGCAGGGGCTAAAAGGAGAGAGTTATACTTTGTGTACTTTTTTTCTCTTGTTTTTTTTTCCTCCCTTTGTTCTCTTCTTTCTTAACTTCACTTTTTCGTTAATCTCTATTTTTGTTCTTTCTTTCTTCAGAATATCTTAAGTCTGTCAGTGACTCCAAAAATTATATTTAGGGCTCCTGAATTTATGAACTGTCCCAGACCTGTGTAGTCAACCCCTGCCTCACCTACTGCTCCCCTTCTGCTTGTTAAACACAGCATTCTTACTCTGCATTGTTTATAATGAGGACTTTGCCTTCATTGCTAATGTAATGTTTTATTTTTAATACCCTAATCACCTTTTTTTAGTGAACAAGCCTGTAAATGTCCAGCTCCAGTTGTCAGAAATAGAAAGCATCAGTCATCAGTAGCAGGTACAATGACAGATTTTTCATTTCCTTTTTTAAGCCAAAACACTTAATTGGGTATTACAGCTGATCATATTACTCATATATTTCTGCTCCCCTACCTCACTGAGAGCCTGACACCACTGATATGATCCCTGTTTAGTAGGAACATTCTCTTACTAACATTTTGTCTCTGTTGGAGTAGTGGGGAGGGCAGTCTGTATTAGGAGCCATGATGGGGGAGGAAAAGCCCTTTACAAGTGCTAAGCCCTTTTTGTTAGTGTGAATGTAGATAAACCTTGTATTTTGTAATACTTCTTTTCAGATCCACTTGTATTGTGTTCAGACATAATCAGCAAAGAAGCTTCCAATTTTCAAAGAAATGACAGTTATCATAAAACATTGAATTTCAGGTGTTCAGGTAATTTTTTTTAATAATTAGAGCTACTTCATAATTAACACAGTTTTAGATTATGCCAGATAGTTATTGAGGTTTTTTTTTCAGAGGTACTAAAATTCACTTTTCTTCTTCACCATATAAAATAAGTCTTCTCCTAGTCCCAAATTTAAAACTTTTTTTTATACGTTATTAGGTCCTAAGACCATCCTTAAGTCCAAACATACTTCTCTTACCAATCCAAACTGATGCACTCTTTCTCTATGAGCATCACTGGACATTTAGAAAAAAAAATCCAGTGTAATATGATAGGAGCATGAATTTCTCAACAACTTCCCTTCCTCTGATGGGGAGCTGATCATGGGTTTTTCTGAGTTGATAAATTAAAGATAAGAGCTCATTTTAATTCTCTTTTTGGAATAATTGTCTTTTGCCTGATGTGTACATTATAACTTTATTAGATAACAATGTTTTTTCATATTTTTGAGACCTAATGTAAAGCAATGTTTTCTAGATTGTTTTGTAAACACTAGGCATACAAATATAAAACTTTTTTTCACTATTTCTAGCAAATAGTATAACAATGTGTAGTAAGCATTTTAAATTATTATTTCTTCTTTCTCCTTGGCATTTCAACATAGTTTTTAGTCTATAATTTCTCTCTTAAAACTCTAGCCACTCCTCCAAGCCCATATTCTCTCAGCAGATGTCCTTGCCCTTTGTTCGTCGAGGAGATCAATGCCATCTAGCATGAGTTCCTCTGCCTGTCTCCATCCTACCATAATATCTCATTGTCAGTGTATGCACATTGTCATTCCTCCCATCAATCTTTAAAAGAATTTCCTTTTTTCTTCTCTTAACACGTATATTTACCTGTGTTCTGGACCCCATCCTGTCCCTCATTTTCCAGGAGTTCACTCACAATTAGTGAAGCATATAATGAGGTGGAGAGAGCACTTTCTTTGAGTCAATAGGTTAGAGTTCTAATTCTACCTTTTCCTCTGAGTGTGACCTTGGAATGTCACATATACTCTTTAAACCTGTTTCCTTATCTTTAAAATGGAGGAATTGGATTCAGTATTCTCTGAGGTCCCTTTCAGCTCTTTTTTATAGTTCAGATCATTTCATCCTTCTAGCATCTTCACTCTCCTCTTACAGAATGTAAATTCCTTGAGGACAGAGACTTAGATTTTGTTTTTGTACTCTTGTTGCCTAGTTACATTGTCTAGCGCATAGTCAGTACTTCATAGTGGTGGAGCAGATTGGATGGGATTGCCCTCTTTCAAATGTGTACAGGTCTGTACTATCTCTAGGGTGTGAAGGAAGGAAGAAAGAGACCCCTTTGTCACTTCTGTGCAGTCTCACACTTTCCTTTCATCATAAAATTCCTCAAATTTGTGAGCTCTGCCTGCTCTCTTCTCTTCCCTAATTAATCCTCTAAAATCTGTCTTCCTTCCCCATTGTTGTCTTAAAGGCTACCCTGCTATTTTTGCCAAAATCCATGACCTTTTCCTAGTCCTTATCTTTCTCAGCTTCTCTATGATGGTATCATTATTTAATCATTGCCTCCTGCTTGAAACTCATAGATTGAGAATCACAGAATTGTGAGGGATCTCAACATTCATCTCATCCAGGAGTGTGGAACCTGTAGCCTCGAGGCCACATGTGGCCCTCTGGGTCCTCAAGTGTGGCCCTTTGACTGAATCCAAACTGTATTGTCGATTTGGATTCAGTCAAAGGTTTGCCCTTGAGGACATAGAGGGCCACACGGGGCCTTGAGGCCAGTTCTTACATGGAACTCTTTCCTTCCTTGGCCTTAGTGACATACCTACCAGCTATTTCATCTGTCTTTTTTTATTATAGTCCTTTATCATGTCTCTAAATAGTCACTGATTGAGCTCATTCACTTTCACCATTTCAACTGTGGAGAGCCAGAATGCTGTCAGCTCTCAAATCTATAATCTTTCTCATTTCACTCTAGGCCTTTATTTGCTTTTTCTATAAAAACAATTTTTATCATAAAATTGACAGTCCTCAACAAACACAGATCTTAAGAAAAACCAAAACCACAATAATAAGAGCAAAACCAAGGTGTACATAAAATGTTTTTATCATTTATATTTTGTTTAGCAAATTACGTAAATTTACTTGAAAAGAGTAACAATTAGCCTTTTTTGTTTGCATGCCCCCTTTCCCTTCTTTCTGAATATATTTTCCAGATTTTGTTCTGTTTTTTACTTAGTTGCAATCAGTATTTATTATTATTTTTATTCTGCTTTTAGCTTTCATTAATTTACATGTTTTCCATATTTCTTTGTATTCTTCGTGTTTTTATTTCTTGTGGTGCAACTTTGTTTCATTACATTCATGGAGGAAAGAATGAAGGAAACAATCAATATTAGGCCCCTACTATATGCTGGGTACAGTGCCAAGCACTTTACAAATATTGTCTCATTTGATATATCACAGTCTTTAAAAATATTCCCCAGTTGTACTGAATCTGGCTCATTTACAGTTTTGTTGGGTTTTTTTGCTAGTACCAATAATTCTACTAAAAATATTTCTGTACAAATAGTTCTTTTTTCCCCTCTTATCAGTAGCATTTCTAGTGTAGATCTTCAGTGCAATTTCTAAATCAAATGGTATGAACAGCTTTATAAAACTCACTATATAATTCCAAATAATTTTACAAAAAGATTGTATCAACTTGCAAGTCCTGCACAATGTGCCTATTTTCTACAGCATTACCAGCATTGAATTTGAACTTGGCACAGTTTAATTCCAATCCATTGCACTTCTTTCACTGTATCATTATCATAAAAAGCATTGAATTTTATTATTTTTAAGAATCTTTACCATCTGACTGGGTATAAGGTAGTATCTCATGATTTTGCATTTCTGAATTTTATTAAATAGCTTGAACACTTTTTTAAGTAGTTATTGATAATTTGTGTTTTTTTCTTTTGAAAACTTCTTGTAAACTTAAGCCAGTTATTTTCCTTTTTCAATCTTCAGCTTCTTCATCTGTAAAATCAGGGGGCTTGACTAGATGATCTCTGCAGTCTCTTTCAGCTCTGATTCTTGTCCTCTTATTGTAACTATTGGTGTTCCTGTCTCTTCCTCAACTAATAAATACCACATAACCAATTTTAAATTATTTTTCTAAAATACCCCTTTCATCATGCTTGATGCTTAAGAATATATAATTTCCCATTGCCCCCTGCATTGGAATTAAACTCCTTTGACTTTCAAGATCCCTCTCTTTTTTTGTTGTTTTGTTTTTTAATTTAATTAATTTATTTGTTTTCAGTTTTCAACAATCACTTCCATAAGGCTTAAATTTTCTCCCCCTTCCTTTCCCCTCCCTCCCTGAGATGGCTTGCAATCTTATATGAGTTCTATACTTACACTCTTAGGAAACGCATTTTCACATTAGTCATGTTGCATAGAAGAATGAAAACAAATGGGAGAAACCATGAGAAAACCCAAACCAAACCAAAACATAGTACAAGAGAAAATAGTCTGCTTCATTCTACATTCTGATTCCATAGTTCTCTCTCTGGATGTGGATGATATTTTGCTTCAAAATACCTTTGGGAATGTTTTAGGTCTTTGCATTGCTGTGAAGGGCTGCCTATCAGAAACAGACCCCACGCACTATGGCTGTTACTGTGTATAATGTTCTCCTAGTTCTACTCATTTCACTCAGCATCAGTTCATATAAATCTTTCCAGGTTTTTCTGAAGTCCAACTGTTTGTCATTTCTTATGACACAATAGTATTCCATTACATTCATATACCACAACTTGTTCAGCCATTCCCCAATTGATGGGCATTGCTTCGATTGCCAGTTTCAAGATCCCTCTATTATTTTTTTCCTATCCCAACCCCATTCTAATCATTTCCTGCTACTCTCAACATCACTCCCATTCCAATAAGTCCATACCTAATGTACATTCTGCTAATTCCTCCCTCTCTGCTACTCCAGTACTTATGGTTACTGTCAGAATTTAGCATTCCTTTAGAGTCTGGCTGTTTGATGTATGTTTGCTTTATCTTCCCAACTAGATTCTAGGTGGCTAAAATTGTTTTGTAATTATTTTGCATCTCTACACAACATTAGGCATATAGTAAGTGTTCAGCAAATGTTGGTTAATTATCTGATCATAATTATATCATTAATTATATGATCATAATATATGATCATATTCACCTTATAATAAACATAATTAAGTACCCTGATTGGGCTATAGTTACTATTCTAAAGATAATATTATGCATACATAAATTTGTAATTAGCTCTTTTATAACATCTCTGTATATCATCTTAATGTGTTTTTTTTTTAGGTTGCATAGAAGTAGGAAAATCCCTGAATAGCAGAAATTTTAGCAGGCTCTTGCACTCTTGCCCATTCCAATGTGATCGCCACAAAGTCATTCTGGAAGCTGAAGATAGATATAAAAGTGACCTAAGGAAATCACTTATCTTTAACAAAAGTAATTCAGCAGCTTTTAACTGTGTTTATGATAAAATTTCTGCACTGAATTTAGCTTCTAAACTATGAAATACGTTAAAGCTATGGGGGAAAAGAAAAGCTGTTTCTGAGCAGTCAGAGGTTAAATCCTGGGGAATAAATTTAGTCTCTTTGTGTAGTTTTAAAAATACTTAACAACTTGCCTAAAGTTTTCAATGCAAAATTTAGGTCTATGTTAAATATGCGTTTATCATATTTTACTATATAGATTTGACAGGTTATATGAATACTTTAAAGATTCTCTAAATAATTCTTATATTTTACAGAAATACTATTGACCCCTCATAAGAAAAGAAGATTTGATAATGAATCTTGTACACATGAAGAAAGAACTGATTTTCAAAACCATTTCCAAAGTGAGTTCTGAATTTGAAAAAATCAAATCAAATTTTTCTGTTTCAGTAATTTCCCTTGAGAAAGAGAGCAGACAACTAACATGGAAATGTTCTCACATGCTTTAAGTCCCAATTTCCTTGTCTATAAGATGTGGAAAGGGTACTAGATAATCTCTAAGATTCCTTCTGGCTATGAACCTATGAGTGATTAATTATAATGGATTACATTTACATAACCAACAATTGAAGCCAGGTTTTCTGACTGCAAATCCAATGTTCTAACATTCATCAACCCTGATCTCTTATCTTCATTCTCTTTTTACCTGTAGAATCCTTCTCTTCCACTGTCCATCATAGCAATTAGAAAAATGCTATGATCTGTTTTCCAGATTCAGAATTACATAATGACCAACATAATAAGAAAAAAAGATGCTAATAATGATAGCTGATGTTTATATAATATCATGCAAATGAGAAATTCAAGCCTCAGAGAAATTGTGTCTTGCTCTCAATAACACAGTTACACAGTGGCAAGCTGAGACTAGAATCCACATCTCCTGGCACCAATTCCAGGGATCTTTCTTCTGTAGCATATTGATGATATGTATCATTTATTGCTGTACACTCTTTTCCTGCAGTCCTTAAATTACTGAATTACTTTAAAATTCAATTAGTATGTTTACATTTGTATAAAATAATGAACTCTTGTTGTATATTACATTATATTCTTATCATTAATAGTCTTAAATTTTAACCCTGGTGAAAAACATACTATAAATTATGAAAAACTTTCCATATGTGTTTTCCCATTTTTTCCACTATACTTGGGGCTGCTTTATCTATCACTCTCTAGTTCATATCCATTTAGTTCATTAGTAGCTAGTATTTGAGATTAGTTAGATAATGTGTTAAGAAAAAAGAACTCTGTTAAAAATCAAAATTACCATATTTTACATTGTTTTTAAAAAAATATTCTTTTTTATTATGAACCTGACATTGATACATGTGAACACTTACCTATTCAAAGAAAAAAGGATTCGTGGTGTCTTTGTATGTTACTCTCACTATCCTTTAACAGTCCTCCTATCCCCCAAATAATATACTTCCATTGTGACAGATATAGTCTAGCAAAACTAATTCCCATATTGCCAATGTCTGAAAACAGAAGTCTCATTCTGTACCTCTAATTCATCACCTCTCTTCTAAGAGGTGGGAAACATGGTTCATCAATCAGTCTTCTGGAGTAGTGATTGGTCATTTTATCTATCATTGTTTTTAAATAATTTTTATGTGTTTTTCTTTATAATATAGTAGTCATTTTATAATTTATTCTTCTGGTTCTACTCATTTTTTCATCAAGATCATATGTCTTCCTCCCAGTTTCTGCTAAACCCATCCCTTTCCTCATTTTTATGATTCTATATTCCATTACATTTGTATGCCATGATTTATTCATCCTTTTACCAATTAATGAACACTAATGTGCTTCATAGTCTTTTGCTACAATAAAAAGTGCTGCCATAAATATTTTTCCTTTGATCTCTGGGTTATTTACCTTAGAACTTTATTGCTGGGTCAAAGGGTAGGTCCAATTTAGTGAATTTTAGGGTTTAGTTCTTAATTGTTTTCTAGGATGCTTGAATAAATTCGTGGTTCCATTAACAGTGCAGAAGTGTACCTCTCTTCCAATATTTGCTATTTTCCTCTAATATATCCCAATCTGATGACTGTGAGGTTAAAGTTTAGAATTGTTTTAATCTGTATGTCTCTTATTATTAGTGATTTGGAACATTATCTCATTCTGTTATTAGCTTGGATTTCTTCTTTTGAGAGCTACCAGTTCTCTTTAACTCTTCCTTCTGCTTCTGCTTCTTAAATATTTGTATACGTTTCCTGTATGTCTAGGATATCAGATCTTTATCAGAGATAATTACAAAGATTGTTTTCCAGTATTTTTCAAATCAGGAATTCTTATTTTAGTGCTTGGGTTCATCAAATACTTTGTTGCTATGTTTGATTCCCTCTGGGTCTTGTATATCCAATCCAGTTTGTCTAAGAAAGGCCTCTTTCAGAAGGTGGGGGAAAATGTATGGCTAGGTCCTGATTAGTGCAACTAATGAATCCCATGAAGTGGTCATTGGGTAGAACTAATTATCCATATTTTATGTAATTGTAATTTCAAATAGTTTGAATTCAAATATATGTAATCACCTCACAGGATTCATTATTTGCACCAATTGGGACCTAGGTGTATAAATGGATACATATTCTTTGTTATGGTTGTGGATTGTATTTGGGATGACCTTGCCCACAAAATAGAAAAAGATGGCAGAATAGATTGGAAAGTAGATTTCAGCAATGAGTTGTTTACAGTTGAACCATAAGGATTTATGCAGAGTTACATGAGGATCTGGAGCAGAATTTGTTGCGATTCAAGTGAACTTTAAAAATCAGTAATAGCAAAGGAAAGCAAAGTAAAAACAGATATGATGAAAGAAACAAAAGGAAAACACCATGAGGCTTAAGGACCTATGATATGAGACTGCTAGATGGCTCAGTGGAGAGAGCTTTGATAGAGTGGATATACTTTGCAGCCAAAGGTGGAGAAGTTCCGTATAGAATATTTATATATATATGTGTATATATATATATATATATATATATATATATATATATATATATATATATATATATATATATGATCTATACAGTTATAAGACCTGGGACTGACTGTGGCTCAGATCATGAGTTTCTTATTGCAAAGTTCAGACTTACATTGAAGAAAATAGGGAAAATCATCCAACGGTATAGGTATGACCAAAATGATGTCCCTTATGATGACTCGATTTGAGGACTCAGATGCAGGAGATAGAGTGCCCAAAGAACTATGGAAAGAGGTTCACAGTATTGTACTGGAGGCAGCAAAGAAGAAAACAGAATGAAAAACAATGAAAAGAAAAAGAAGAGCAAGAAAACAAAATGGTTGTTTGAGGAGGCTTTAGAAATAGCTCAGGGAAGAAGGAAGGAGAAAATATACTCAAACAATGCAGAATTCCAGAAAATAGCAAAAAGAGATAAGAAGGTTTTCTTAGATGAGCAATGCAAAGAAGTAGAAAAAACAATAGAATGGGAAAAGTAAGAGTTCTCTTCAAGGAAAATAGAGATAACTAGGGAATGTTTCATGCAAAAATGGATGTGATAAAAGACAAAAACTGTAGGGACATACAGAAGTAGAAGAGATTAAGAAGTGGCAAGAATATGCAGAAGTATACAAGAAAAATCTTCCTATCACTGATAAGCACAATGGTGTAGTTACTGATCTAGTACCCTAAATCCATCACCTCTGTTAGGAGGTATGTAGCATACTTTGTCATCAGCCCTCTGGAATTTTGGTTCATCACTGCATTACAAGTCATTTGTCTTTACAGTGTTGTTATTGTATGCATTGTTCTCCTGGTTCTACTTGCTTTACTTTGTATCATGCCAAACAGGTCTTCTCAAGTTTCTCCGAAACCATTCCTTTCAGCATTTCTTATGGCACCCTTACGGTCATGTACCGTAATTTGTTCAATCATTCCCCAATCAATAGGCACCCACTTAGTTTATAATTCTTTGCCACCAAAGAAAGAGCTGCTATATATATTCTTGTACATATAGGTCCTTTTCAGTTTTCTCTTGTCTTTGGCATATAGGCCTAGGAGCAATATTGCTGGGTCAAAGGATATGAACAGTTTAGTTATCTTTGAGATATAGTTCCAAATTGTTTCAGGTCAATTCACAGCTCCACCAACACTGCTAATGTGCCTCTTTACCCTAAACCCCTAAGATCTCTAATTTAAGATATACAAAAGTGCTGGTGATTAGAGACTAAAATTCATGTGAGAGATTGACTGAATATGTATAGATCAGGAAGTCACCTGTAGAGAGATTATTGAATCTTGAGCTTGTTTCAAGGCTCTCTGCACAGTGTCTATCTCTTACACTGAACTTTTTCTGATGCTCCCAATTTTTAGTCTTCTCTTCTCAATTTTAAAAGAAAATTTAGTTTCTCTCTACATGTTTTATCCCTCCAATGGAACGCATTCTCCTTGAGGATGGGAGTTTTTTTGTTTTTGTCTTTGTGTCCCCAGGGATTAGTATAGTGCTTTGCACATAGTGGATGGTTTAATAAATGTTTATTGAATTGAATGTCTTTTGCACCATTTCTTGCAAGCAAATCATCTTTGGCAGTGTGTGTACCCTCCTGTTCATCTCTCTGTTGCCCTTTGGGTCACCTGCAATTTTGACTTTTCTGACAAAGATCATGTTCCATGACTCATTCCACGTATATCATTACCGGTAAAATATTGCTATTAAAAAGATGAATTTTTGTGTCATTGAAAGTACTGCACAGTTTCTCAAATACAATCCATTGTACTCGCTTTTTCCTTTTAATTCTTAACCCAACTCATTGTTCAGGATGTAAATACCAGTGGCCTATCCGACCACATATCACAATCTGAACAATATGCATTCTTCATCTACATAATTTTTATGAGAATTTCCAGACTGATCTCTTTTGAGTGTCAGTTCATTTCATTGAGGGGTTCTAGAAATATTCAGAAATTTGATGAAATCTGGGCAATGTCATCTGCTGAATGGAGCATTTGGAGCAACTCCCCCTATTTTGGGAATTACTCTTCCATTTGAACTCTGCACAGAATGTATTTCATAACATTGGCGAACCTATGATGACTACATATGCCTTTGTTTTATGATTTGATTTATACTAATGATCTATTATTTTTAAACAAAGTAATATTTATGGTTATTTTTCATAAGGAATCAATTATTAAGGACATGAAAATCAGAGTAACTAAAGCAAGGCACTCTGAGCAGCATGTACCAGGCAAATCAGACCATCACTTTGACCTCTGTCATCCCTCAGTCCCTGATAGAGACAGTCCAGGACCCCAAACTCAAGACCTGAATAGCAGTGCATCTAGCCTAGTGCCCCCAGCCATCATCTTGGAAAGTCATCCTTATGGAGATGCAACCTGGCATCTGTTTCTGCAGATCCTGCAGCCACAGCTCCTGAAGACCCAGAAAGGAAGGTTCTTGCCATCAAAGTCCTTCGCTCTCTCAAGTGGTTCGACATTGGTAACTAATGCCATTTTGTCAGTGAAAATGACATTTAAAAAGATGCATATACTTACAAGCATTGAGACTTTTCCATCTGACCTGTACTGAAACCTTCCTTACACATTGTCTTCTGTATTTGAATGTGAGCTCCTTGAGACCAGGGACTATCTCATTTTTCTATTTGTCTTTCCACCACTTAGTATTCTGCTTTACACATTGTAAGAACTTAATAAATGATTCTGTTCATCCTGGGAACCTTTCTGACTCTGGGGATGTTTTTATTTGTCTGTTTCTTTTTTGGTTTAGATCTGTGATTTCTTTGATTAATGAAGAAATTGCTGCCAACTTTTCTTCAGCTTATCATCTTAGAGAGTTTCCTGGGTTACTGAAAAGTTATATGATTTGCCCAGGTTCACAGCCTAACATATGGTTGGGAGACACCTTGTTGAAGGAGGGTCTCTAAGGATGAATTTTGTTCTAATGAGTCAGTTGTTTTTTTATAATCAGCAGACAACTCAGTGTAATTTTGTAATCTTTATTTCATTCATTTAGTTGTCTGACTTTAAATATGTAGTCTGCTATAGGAAATCATCTTCCGAAAAACCAGCCTTTTAACTTTTTTATAACGAAGTAATGGCCTAAATATAGACAACTGTTTCTAAGATGAATCTCATCAGCTTTTCCCAATCAGTTAAGATATAGTCAGTTTCATTTATTTGTGTTATTTGGTGCTTGGCATGTGATCACATTCAGGCATGAGACTTTCAAATAATTTATAAACTCTTGGCTTCTTTTATTTCTTAATCCTGAATCAGATTTTCCACCATATTTCTTGACATCCTCCCTGATGCCCAACTTCATACTTTAGAGCAGCATCAAGATATATTTTGACTTAGTTCAAAAGATCTCAGGTCCTTCATACAATTTCTCTGTTCATCTTCTGTAATGGTCTATAACCTACAATTAGTTATTTTAATAAAAATGTTATTGCTGGATCGAAGGGTATGCATAGTTTTATAGTCCTCTGAGTATAGTTCCAAATTGCTCTCCTGAATAGTCTACTACTCAACTAACAGTACATTTGTGTCCCAGTTTTTCCATACCGCCTCCAACATTTGTTATTTCCCTTTTCTATTGTATTATCCAATTTGATAGGTGTGAGATGATGCCTCAGAATTGTTTTAATTTGCATTTCTCTAATCAATAATGATTTAGAGCATTTTTTATATGACTGTAGATAACTTTGATTTCCTTTTCTGAAAACTGCCTGTTCATATCCTCTGACACTTTACCAATTGGAGAATGACTCATATTTTTATAGATTTGACTTAGTTCTCTATATATTTGAGGAATGATACCTTTATCATAGAAACTTGCTACAGAAATTTTCCCCCATTTTCCTGTTTTCCTTGTAATCTTGGCCGCATTGGACTTGTTTGTGCAAAACTAATTTAATGTAATGAGAATTATACATTTTATTCCCCATAATGCTATTTCTTGTTTTGTCATAAGTTCTTCCCTTATCCATAGAAATGATAGGCAAGATCCCATGCTTCTTTGTTTATGATATTACCCTTTATGTCTAAATTATGCTCCCATTTTGACCTTATCTTAGTATCTGATGTGTCATGTAGGTCTGTATCTAATTGCTTTCCAGTCTTCCAGGCAATTTTTGTCCTATAGTGAGTTCTTTTCCCAAAGCTTGGGTCTTTACCCACTTTTAATTTTTAAGGAATTATTTTCTTCATTGAGCCTTTGTACCTCCTTTTCCATTTGGCCACTCTTCCAGGAATTCTTGTTGGGCTTGGGTACAATTAGCATTTTTCCTTGAGGCTTTGTTTGTAGCTGTTCTCATATTATTGTCTTCTGAGTTTGTCTTGATCCCTGGTAGTTTTTTATAGTCAAATTCTTTTTGTTGTTATTTGCTCATTTTCCCACAATATTTCTTGACTTTAAAGTTTATGTTAAGGTTGGGTTCTACTTACTTGTGGGTATGGAGGAATGTCCCAAGCTTCAAGAGTTTTTTGTACTGCTGTTTTCAGAGCTAGTTCTGGGGGGTCTGCAAGTTTTTGGTGCTTCCAAGGTGATGTCATCCAGGGAGAGGTATGATCACTCTTCTCCTGGTTTGCACTCTGGTCTTTACCCAGGAAGGGCCTTTGCTCCCCTGTAGTCACAAGGTCTAGTGCTGCCTTCTGCCTTGGAACTGGGACCAGGGTCCCAGGTTCCTTGTGAAAGAGCACAAATGCTCCTCTCTTCCCTGGAATTGTGACCTAGAACCATATATGGGCAAGAGAATTACAAGTCAGTGCCAGTAAAGGCTCTCCTATAATAATCTGACCAGTTCTCTGACTCCCTTACCGTCTCTAGGCTGAGAGCTCCTCAAACTATTGCTGCTGTCACAGTCACCTCCAAGGCCCCCTGCTGGTGTTACCACTGTGCTCTGGGCCAACTTCCACTCTGGTGTCTCAGGCCTCTCCTGCAGACCTCCTAAGTTGTCTTAGGATAGAAAAATGTTTCTCTCTGACATTTTGTTGGTCCTGCCACTCCAAAATTCAGTTTGAAGTATTATTTTAAAGTTGTTTGGAGGGCATGTTGGGACAGTTCAGCTGAGTGGCTACCTTTCCTCCACCATCTTACATTTATTTCCTTACTATTGGTTGTTTTGGCTTTTACTCACCATAAAGACTGCAAGGGAGATGACCCAGTGTCCTAGGCTTCTTGTAGCTTTGGTGGTCACAATGAAACATGTATCACTAGCTCTTTTATCTCCCTTCTGGAGGAGAACTTGTGGGCTGTCTCTCTTCTATTGTTGGATAAAGATCTCATTTATAGTGCCAGAAGTGGACCAGTTAATATCTGTAATAATTTGTGTGATTGTTAACAATGGTCTTACTTCTTTTCTCTCATTTCTGTCCTTAATGAAAGCAAAAAAGAGTCACAGGAACTGAAAGCCATTTAAAAAATGTTTGAATGTTTCCTGGAGCATCAGCTTGTTGTTGGCACCATAGTCAAGTCTTTCTAGTTTGGTAGGAGTAGCCAGAGTTTGCATAGCCTTCTTTAACCTAGCATGATTTCTAAGTGAATTAAAGGCACTTGTAGGGTAGTGAAAAGGATTCTGAACTTAGTCAGGAAGACCTGGGTTGAAATCCAACCTTTAACATAAGTAATGGTGCAGCCAATGACAAGTTATTTAATCTCTTTGAATCTATTTTCTCATCTATAAAATGGGGATGGTATTACCTATAGTATCTACCTCATGGGGCTATTATTAATTGTTCATTTGAGCTGAGCAGGATTTAAAAAACAGTTTAACACTTGAATGACACATTTTTAACATGGTGATTAGTGTGACAACTTTCAGCCATTTGAGTTTATATTGAGTACCTACCATGTGCCTGGTGTTATGTTGGGTGCTATGGTTTTTTTTTTGGTCTCCAAGTCATTAACTAAGAGTATGTTAGAGTAATAATTCTTTCAAATCTTAAGGTATCAGGAGTGCCAGGTTTATTTTCAGGAAGCGACTTCCTATGTTGGGATGAATCTTGCTCATTAAGTGTTAGTCATAAATTCTATAAACTGTATAAAAGACTGACAAATATAATTTCAATTGATTACAGAGAAATGAAGATTTTTTTAGTTATAAATTGTATAAAAGACTGACAAATATAATTCCAATTGATTACAGAGAAATGAAGATCTTGTAGAAATTTGTTTGAAGAGTCAGATATCTTTTATGTGGAATAAAGAAGACAAGAAATTGCTGAAATACAATGGTGTAGTCTTACTCAGTTTCTAAAAGTTGGACAGCTGTAGATATTGCTTGTGCCTGTACTGTTTACATTCTGGCCTTGTTGGCAGAATTTCAACAATTTTTACCCCCAAATAAATGAAATTAAAATTTGAAAAGTCTTAAGTGCTTATTAGATAAAATGTTTATGTCTCTTCCTAAATATGTAACTTGTCTAAGCTTCTAGCTTCTTTTATCATTTCCAATTCTCTCAGTCTCAATTTGTATCTGTTACTTCATTCTTTATTTTGTGTAGCCCCAGAGGGAGAACTTGTACCAATGGGCAGAAATTATGTAGATACAGAATGGAGGCAGCTAAATGGCTCAGTGGATAGAGTGCTAGGCCTGGAGTCAGGAAGATCTGAATTCAAATCCAGCCTCAGACACTTACAAGCTGTGTGACTGGGCAAATCACTTAACTTCTGTTTGCCTTAATCCACTAGAGAAGGAAATGGCAAACCATTCCAGTATCTTTTCTAAGAAAACCCCATGGACAGTATGGTCCATCGAGTCACAGAAGGACATAACTGAATGACTGAACAACATATTACAGAATACTGTCTATACTGTCAGATTTGTTGGGCTTGTTGCCTGGTTTTGCTGATCTACTGAGGCCCTAGTTCTATAGTCATGTGCTCTGGGTTCAGTAAAAGAGATTAATAGAGTCTCTTCTAAAATAGTACTCTTCATAAGTAGATACCAGGTGGAAACAGGTTAAATATTAAATTATTTTCTCTATTACAAAAGGAATGCTTATAAAACAAAAGAATCATACATGCACATTAACAAATACTTAAAATTTGTGTCACAATAATTTATTATCTCTGTCATACTCTCCTGGAAGGTAAAGATTCCCAGGAAACTTGTAGTACTGAAAGCCACTTCACATTCATTTCCAGTTTGTACCATTGAAGCAACTTTCAAGGTCAGTTTTTTCTGGTTTTCTGGCCAGCTAGCCATGGCTTTCTTAACCTTGGAGCATTCTTTTAGAAGTGATCATTACTCCCACAAATCTGTTGCAAAAAATTATCTGCTTGGCAATTAACTTCCAACATATCAAAATCGTGACATGGCTGTAAGTAAATGACCACCTCTTGGGATTACTGTATGATTATTGGTGTTCAGGAAAAGAAACACAGACTAAAAGAGATAGCCAAGGACTTGGGGTCAAGTTTCAGCCTCTCTTAGATCTTGATATTTCTTGAGGGAGGTTACCATTGCTGAGGTGAGGAGGCAGAGGGAGGATGGGAAGGACCTATTTCCTTCTCTGTTGCTAGAGCCTCAGAGACAGCTGATGTTTTCTGGGTCCCAACAAAGAGGTTCCTCAAAAGAGGAAGATATGTTACTTCATACAATCTTCATGGGGGTTAGGGAAAATCTTTTCCTGGCTCAATCTAGAGTCATCTCTGACCCAGGCTCAAACAAAAGGATCCACGTGACCCACAGCAAGGGATGCAAGCGTGTGGTTCACTGGATTCATTCCTTTCCAGATTGTACTCCTAAATCTCAGATTTTTTTCTACATGCCCCTTAAACCTCTTCACCTTTGAAGTTCACATCACTCCTAGAATTCTTCCACTGAAAGTACCTTCTCCTCCTGAGGCCTGATTGGCTGGTTCCTCCTAGAACCTCCATTTTGAGGAGGGCATCCAGATCAGCCATATCTTTTTTCTGCTCCGGAGTATGCTTGTGACTATCTGGATTTTGTCTACCAGGTTCCAATGACTTCACAGTTTCCTTTTTAGTGTTGTTTTCCCTCAGTGAGACTATAACCCCCTTGAGGGCAGGGACTGTCTTTATGCTTGTGTTTCTGTTGCTTATAGACTTGTTGACTTGTGCTCTCTCCCATCACACCTTTTACCACTTTTTTATTCTTCCTTATAAAGGATGATTTTCAAGATGGTACAGGGTGGGGAATGTATTCAGAGAAAATGATACAAAAACAAAGAGATACCAATACACATTTTAAAAAGAAATTGTTTGCCTGATATTTGAATGAATTTGCTCTCAATTATGAGCTCCAGGAGAGCAGGAAATGTCTTTTATCTTTCTTTGTATCTTCATCACTTAGCACAGTGCCTGACCTAGTGGATACTTAAATGATTATTGACTATGTGACCATAGTGAAATAACTCACCCTCTCTGAACCTTAATTTCATCTACAAACTGAAAGGATTAAACTACATGATATCTAAATTCCTTTCCAACTCTAAAATCCTATGAATTTTTTCCATTTTATATTTTCCAGGAACCCAAGACCCCAGAGAAAAGTGATTTGTCTAAAGTCATAACGCAATTATGACACTGAAGCCTTCTCAATTTGGTAGTAACTACCTGAGTTTGTCCTCAGAGGCAATCAATCAACCCTTCAATCAATCCAGGAGCATTTATTAAGTGCCTACACATGCTCAGTACGGGGGACTTAAGAATGAAACCATTTCCACTCTAGAGGAGTTACATTGTAATGGGGGAGACAAGTACATTTAAACATGTATAGCGTATCAATATAAAGTTAATAAACATATGCAAAGTAGTCAAAATTCTGGTAAGGAGACCACTAGTAGCTGGGAGGATTAGGAAAGGCTTCTTGCAGAAGATGGCCACAACTGATGTGGTTCTTAACAGAAGGGAAGGACTCTGAGGTGGGAATAGGGAAGGTGTGCATTCCAGGCATGTAGGACGGCCAGTCAAATGAGGTGGTCACAATGGCTCCCAGAATGCAAGAGTGAAAATAATATCCAATAAAGCTAGAAAAATAAAATGCAGCCAAGTTATAAA
Organism: Bettongia penicillata ogilbyi; assembly: GCA_023548195.1. Classification (NCBI taxonomy): domain Eukaryota; kingdom Metazoa; phylum Chordata; class Mammalia; order Diprotodontia; family Potoroidae; genus Bettongia; species Bettongia penicillata. Next base: position 1,857,397 of record JAJHZJ010000373.1, on the reverse strand, counting down.
TGGCTTCACAAGCTAAACAAAGGAGTTTATTTTTTCTTCTCTAGAGGCAACAGGAAACCATTAGAGTTGATTGAGCAGAGGAATCACATGGCTGAATCTGCACTTAAGGAAAATTATAGTGTCTTTTTAAACTTTTTCCACTCTAGACCCCTTTTCCTGTTTTGGCAGCATTCGGACAAAGTGCCCATGATTTGTGTCCAGAACCAAGGCTGCAGTGAAGTTGCTTGATGCAACACGGGCAAGTGCTGCCAGAAACACCTTGGATTCATTATGCATTTGATTTCTAATCAATTTTTGGTCTTTGCACATTTGGAAACCTTTTACTCTTGTCAAACTTTACAGTTTAAAAAGTGCTGGTAGAGGGTAAACTGCAGTGGGGAGATTTGAGGCAGGGAGACCATTCAGGCAAGGTTTGCAATGATCTGGGCAAGGGGTAATCAAAGCCCCAACTAAGGTAGTTGTGTGAGTGGAGAGAAAGGTTCAGATGCAAAAGATGCTGTGAAGGTAAAAATGATAAGATTTGGTAGGGTAAGAGAGAATAAGGATGCAAGGATAATGCTAAAGTTATGAACCTGTGTAAGCACCCCAATATACACAGGGGAGCCTGCCATCACAGGTTTTAGATCGTCATTCATAAAAGGAAAGGCAACTTTTGAGGAGTTAACAATCAACTTTCATCAAGCACATGTATCATTTCTTTAGTCAAGTACATATATCATTCACCTAATTCAGGGGAGTCAGCACCCTGAACTTCAAAGAAAATACAGAGAAATTAAAAGTCAACAGACATGACTTCCTCTGCTTAGGTTCAACAGACAGTCCCAACTGTCTGACTATAGTTACCAGAGAGAGAAACATGACATCCGGGTTCTCAAAGCCCGAGGGGTTCCTTAGCAACTTCCCAGAGTCCTCATCGGGCCAACCACTTTTACAAAAACTAAGCCCCAAAATAAAACCTCACTCACAGTCTTTATATACTTTTTAGAGCCAGAAAGCATAATACCCCTTGAGAACCAGTGCCTCGTTAACAAAAGGCATGGACCTTCTTGCAAATCTTCCCAGACTGGACAATGGATGAGAACGATCCTCCTCAGTCACATTCAAATAAAGGCATTATACTTCTTGCTTATACTCAAACAGAAACAGCAAAAGTTCCTATTTTACTTGCCATTACAACCTGGGAGATGGAAAGTGGTACCTTCAACAGAAGTAGGAAAGTCTGAAAACTTTGAGAACTCAGGGTTACCTGTATACACCACAAGAAGGGGGGTGCCCAATCCTCAAGACTGTTTTTGAAGTATGTTTGCCTAATGCAAGCAAGAAGGGGACATTTCTGATTGAGCTGGAACTGATTTTTCGTACAAAAGACTTCCACAGGAGCAGCTCACTCTTCTTTCTTCTATCACTGTATTTGAGAAAAGAAGATAAACTGTTACAGACTTCCAGCTGTTGGTTAGAGGAGCAGGGCCCTCCATTAGGCATGCTCAGAGACAAGCTTATCAAATATCTACATCAGGGTCTGGTCTGTCCTTAGCCAATCCCCCATTACATAGTCATCAGTTCACAGCTGGGGGAAAAATGTGCTTTTAATCTCAGCTCACTAACACGGATAATCAAGAGTTGACAGTATTAAAAGAATTTTTAGAAGCCTGTTGTATGTTAATACTGATTTTCTTGAAAATGAAAAATATTAGTTTTGACTGTATATATATATGTAGATATTTTGCTGTATCTCTCAATGCAGATATAGGTATGAATAGAGATGTGGTTTTAGAAATAAATAATAACAAAGAAACAGGTATTTTCCCTTTTTAAGGAGGACATATTAAGTTATAATTGTTTTTTTGGTTGTTTAAATCAGGGTGAAAGGAAAAAAATGTCTCTACTTGAAAACCCACCAGGAATGTGAATTCCTTAACTTACATAAGCAGTCTTTTATGTCCTTCATCAACATCACATTTAAAACCAGTCTGTTTTGTCTCCTATGACCTTCAATTAGAGGAGTAACTCTTGACTAAGTAGCTATTAGCAAGTGAGGAGGTGGCATTTTGACCTGGATTTTGAAGGATAGATAGGATTTCAATATAATAATCTTATTCTCACCTATAGCATTTTATAGCACCTGATTCCCAGAAACTCAATGGTAAATAGAAAATGAAAAGTGGATGGAAAAAATTTCAGATGGAAAAAATACTGGTTGAGTTTCCCTTTCACAAGATTTCCCTTTCAGAGAGTTCAGAAAAATCTAGGTACGTTCAGATAACAAGATAATCTGATTCCCTGGAGTGTGAAACATGGATAGAAGAAAAGTAAGGCTAAGAGCAGAAAGATCATTTCAGATCAAGTCTTGCAATGCCTTAAAGGCAAGGCTGAGAGTTTTGACTTCATTATTTAAGCAATGGGGAGCCACAAAAGAACTTGTTTTTAACCAGGTCATGTCATGATTGAAGTTTACTAAAAGAAGAGTCACAGTTATAAGAGGAATTCTGTTTTATGCCTCAGTGTCTCCCATAGCACCAACCAAATATAAAGCTCTGGCTCACAGGTAATATAAAGTAATTTTTTTTAAAATAAAGGAATAAAATAATGGTTCCTTCCATAGAAATTATTAATAGGAAAGCTGCTGGTTGAGATGGTAAATGCATTATCTGCCTGAATATAGGAGGATGTCCTAGAAGAGGCAGCTTGGGGAAAAGCATAAGCCCAGAAGTTAGGAAACCAGGATTCCAACCCCATATCATCTCTCCTACCTGTGCAATAATAAATGTCCCATTGTTTATTCATTTTCAGTTGTTTCTGACTCTGTGATCCCACTTGAGGGTTTTCTTGGGAAAGATACTGGAGTGGTTTGCTATATCCTTCTCTAGCTCGTTTTACAGACAACTTACCGGGTTTAAGTGATTTGTCCATGGTCACATAAATAGTAAGTGTCTAAAGACAGATTTGAATTCGAGAAGATGATCTTTGTCCTACTAAGTCTCCCTCCTCATCACTATTCTTGTCCTTCCCTGCTGCCTGAGGACTTCCTAATTAGCATATCAAGATCTGAGCCCTGCACCCCCTTATTTCTCTTCCATGTCAACCAAAGATTCTCCCTCAAGATGGGAACCACCCGTGAGGATCTAAGTATAACTATATCCTGAATATGGACTGGAAAAAGAAGAGAATACCCTGACCCCATTTTACCTCCTATAAAAATTCTCCCATATGCCTAAATCTCTGGTACCCCTCTCCATTTGAGGACAACTACCTCAGTTGTCTTGAGTTGTTCCTGATCACAAGTATGTGTTGAATAAACCTTGACTTACCTGCGTCCCACTTCGGTGGTCTTGACAACACTGACCTGGAGTTACCTTCTGAGGACCTCATGGGAGGTCCCTTAAATGTACCTAACCTCTGGCACTACATCAAGCAAACCCTTTTTTAACTTCCTGGCAGCCACACTTACTCCCCCCCCACCCCAGTTTTATCTTAGTGATTGTAGAAAGCAATGGCTGACATTTTCCAATTGATGTGAAGAGGCAGTTTTCAAAGTAATTAAAACTATCTATAGTCATATAAAAAAATGCTCAAAATCACTATTGATTAGAGAAACGCAAATTGAAACAAATCTGAGGTATCACTCCACACCTATCAGACTGGCTAATATGACAGAAGAGGAAAATAATAAATGTTGGAGGGGTTGTGGGAAAATTGAGACATTGGTGTTATGAGCTGATTTTACCAATTCTGTAGAACAATTTTGAACTATACCCAAACCATGCATACCTTTTGACCCAGCATTACCACTACTAGGTCTGTATACCAAAGAGATAAAAAGGAAAAGGACCCATATGTATGCAAATTTCTAACAGCTCTTTTAGTGGTATCAAAGAATTGGAATTTGAGGGGCTGCCTTATCAGTTGGGGAATGACTGAACAAGTTGTGGTATGTGATTGGGATGAAATACTATTTTCCTATAAGAAGTGACAAGCAGGATGATTTCAGAAAAACCTGAGAAGATTTACACAAACTGAAAAGCAAAGTGAAATGAGCAGAACCAGGAGACACTGTACAGTAACAGCAATATTGTGCCATGATCAACTGTGAATGACTCAGCTATTGTCAGCAATACAGTGATCCAATACAGTTCTGAAGGACTTAAGATGAAAAATACTATCCATTTCCAGAGAAAGAACTAATAGAGTCTGAAAGCAGATGGAAGAATACTTTTTAAAAACTTTTTTTTGGTCTGTGTTTTCTTTCACAACATGACTAATATGGAAATACGTTTTGCATGACTGCACATGTATAACCTATATGAAACTGCTTGCCTTTTCAATGAGGGGGAAAGGAGAGAGAGAATTTGGAATTCAAAAAAAAATTAAATGTTAAAACAGTTTTTGTGTGTAATCAGAGAAAAAATAATAATATTAAGCAGAAAGCAATGGCTTCCTATTCCCAAGCATGAATCCCATCTCCAAAGGGGGAGGGAATCCTCACTTCTCTAACCAATAACTGAATGAGTTAGTAGAGGCAACTTACCCTGAACTCTCATATCCTTGGGACTGCTTTTCTTTCCTTCTTAAGCAAAGGAAGATAAGTAGAAGCAGGACCATGAGCAAATCACAACTGCTCTGGGTCTCCATTTGTTTTGCCATCTAGCAAATGAAGGACCGGAACTGAATTTTTTCAGCTTTGAAAGACTGCTTCATGCCAGACTTGGAGTAGAAAAGGCCTGGGTTGAAATCCTGTTTTTGGCACTGTATGACCATGCACAAGTCAGTAAATCAACATTTACTGTTCGGTCCTTTCAGCTGTGTTTCACTCTTCAAGACCTCATTTGAGATTTTCTTGTAAAAGATACTGGAGTGGATTGACATTTCCTTCTCCAGCTCATTTTGTAGATGAGGAAACTGAGAGAAACAGGGTTAAGTGCCTTGCCCAAGGTCACACAGCTAGTATGTGTGTGAGGTCAGATTGGAATTCAAGAGGATGAATCTTCCAAACTGGATTGAAGACTATGTAATGGGGGGCACTGTAAGGTTTAAAAGGAGACTGGAAAGGTCACATTGCTTGCAGGATGGAGCCTTGCAAGTGTAACCTGGGTGAAGATCCATGAAAGGAGACCAAGAAGGAAGTCAGAGAGAAGGAGAACCAGGAGAGAGCCGTGTCACAAAACCCATGAGAAGAGAGCACCAAAGGCCAAAAAAGTGAGTGACAATGCCAAAAAGTGCAGAGAGGTCAAGAAGGATACAGACTGAGAAATGGCATTCTGATTTGGCATTCAAGAGATTGCTAGCAAACTTGGAGAGAGTCGTCTCTGCCAAATGTGAGGTCAGAAGCCAGCCCAAGTGGAGGCACCATTGCAGACAGCCCTCTCCAGAAGGGCAGCCACTATAGTAAGGAGAGAAAGGATGTGACAGCCAGCAGGGATAGAGGCATCAAATGAGGGTCCCCTAATAATGGGGGACACACCACATGCCTTGCAGGTAGTAGACAGGGAATGACTGAAAAGTGAAAGACTGGGAGAACCGAGGAAGCAGTCTTCTGGAATGGAACAGAAAGCAATCCATGTCTGTAAAACAGAAACAGTCACACCCATAGTGACTGCCTCACGGGGCTGTTGGGAGACTCAAATAAGATAATGTCCTAAAAGCACTTTGCGAAATTAAAAAAAAAAGCCCTCTATGAATGTCAGCAATGGGCGGATTGAAGAACTCATCAACTTAATCAGGGACCCCAATTGTCTTCACCCCCTTACAGAAAGAGCCCTGGGTTCTGAGTCAGAGGACGTGGATACAACTCTCGGCTTTTTCATGGCCCCACATGATCCTAGGTAAGTCCCTTCCCCACTCCTGAGGTTCAGTTTCCTCATTTGCAAAAATGAAGGGGATCTCGAAGATCCTAAATCCTAGGACAATATGTTACTCAGAGTCCCTTTCCGGCTTTAGAACCCTGTGGCTGACCCTCTGAGGTCGCGGGTGGAGTTTGGGGGTGGGGGTGGGGCGAGAAGGCTGAGGATTGAGTGATGCTCTCCTAGGATGCAGGAGCTGGGTACCAGACTGGAGTCAGGAGTCGCGGCTACCGTCCTCCCCTAGGCCAGGAGGGGGCGCTGCAGCGCTCCTCAGACTCAGGGCGGCTCCTCGCTGTGTCACAGAGCCGAGCCTTCGGCTGCTTAGCTGTCTCCGTTACTGCCTGACGCTGAGCCGCACGCTCCGTCGCCCTCGCTCGTCTGGCCAAGCTGTTCAGAGAGGCAGGCGTCTAGGCTAACGGGTGATTTGGCGTAGGGCGGCAGCCGCGGTGGCCGCGGAGGAGTGAGGTAATTCGGTGTTGGGAACCGGCGTCCCTCCGGGCACCCCGCCGGCGCGGGGTCCTCGGCGGGCCCGGGGGAAGGCCCTCTTTGTGGCTGCAGTTGGCAAGATGGCGCCGGTGGGGGTGGAGAAGAAGCTGCTGCTGGGACCTGAGGGGACGGGGGCCCCGGGCGCCGGGGACCTGCCCAGCGAGGAGGACGAAGGGCAGAACCTGTGGTGAGTGGGGCACCGGCGGGCCGAGTGCGGAGGGGCCGAGCGCGGCCCAGGAGCCGGGCCGGGCGGGGCGGGGCCGCAGGACCGGGGCGGCGGGGGCGGCCTCCGTCCGCCTCTCCCCTGCCGCGTCCTGCCTCCCGGCTCCGCGCCGAGGGCGCCCCTTTCGTGTCCCTCTTCGCCCCCTCCTCTGCCGTCTCCTTTGAGTCGGGAAGGCTGGTACTTCGTGGTTGTGTGACCTCCGCCTGCCTCGCTTTCCCTTCTCCGTGGGATGGGGGCAGTAGCAGCCCCTCCCTCCCGGACCCGCGCGGCGCGTCCGCGAAGGGCCCTGCGGACCCTTGGGTGTTACGTGAAGCCGGCGCTCGCTGTTTCTCGTTTTCCTCCGGGGTCCCGCCCCACCCCCCGGGGCATCATTTGTGATGATTCACGGACCTGTGGCCCTCTGCCGTGCCCGGGGCAGTGCCGGGGTTAGGGCGCGGGCTTCCGAGGGCAGGGACGTCGCCAGGAGCGCGGCGGGCCCTGCCGCATTCTCCGGGGGCGCCCCGCGTGTCCCCCGCAGGTCCTCCATCCTCAGCGAAGTGTCCACCCGGTCCAGGTCCAAGTTACCGGCGGGCAAAAACATCCTGGTCTTTGGTAAGTCTTTGCGAAGCCGGGGGGCCTTGGGGAAGGTCGTGGGGGTTGGGCTGGGCGCGTTGTGAGACAGCCTTTGAAAGTGCCCTGCCTCGGCTGATGGGGTGCGGATAGGGTTTAAGCCGGGGGGCCTTGGGGAGGATCGTGGGGGTTGGGCTGGGCGCGTTGTGAGACAGCCTTTGAAAGTGTCCTGCCTCGGCTGATGGGGTTTAAGCTGATTCTTCCAGATTAAGGGTTTGTTAAGTACCTGCAGTGGTCCGAAAGGCGAGAAACAGCCCCTGCTCCTGAGAAGTTCATTCTTAAGCGGGAGAGAGCATGCAAACAGCCATGTACAAACCAGATGTATACAGGATAAATTGGAGATAATTATGGAGTTTGCTGGAGACGTTTTGCTTAGCTCTGTAATTATTTTCATTAGTTTCCCAGCCTTCGTAGGGCTAGCGAGGAAGACGTACTGAAGTTGAAAGCAAATGTTGGGTTCTATCCTGGCCATAGACTGAATTTTCTCTTGGTGATCGTTGACTGTCACACTTAGACCTTACTATTTAAATACTGAAAGCTTAAGGATGTCATCTTAGACTTATTGTGTCTCATAACTCAGCTTTCTTTGTGATAGTCCATTTAACATAGTTGCTCGTAAGCGATTGATCCCAACTTATTCTTTGACTTTTTCAGAAAGAATAGGTTATAACTTGAGTTTTTATTACCGAGAACTGGGTAATCCTTTCATAGGTGAGGGCAGTGTGAAGTAAAGAAAAGAACATTGAACTGGAAAGCAGAAAGCCTAGATTTTTCTACATTCTAGCTAGGCAGTGGGTAACCTTGTGTTATAAATTGCAATCTCTGGGCCTTAGGTTTTCTTATCTGCAAAAGTAAAGGGCTGGATGTGGTGATCTTTGGTATTCCAGGTTTGAAATTCTAAAGTCTAAAATACTGTAAATAGATTTGTGATTACATTGATGTGCATGTTCCTCCCAACAGAGCAGATTGTAGCCCATCTATGTCTGCCCATCCTGTGAGACAGTCTTGTCCATGTCTTCCCTTAAGTTCACCATAGGGTGAGGGGGTTTGCCTTTTGTGCTGAGGAGCCTTATTCATTCTTTCTTGACATGAAGATGTCAGTGGAATACATGAATTATCCATGAGGTCATGCCAGGTGATCACCTCTTTTATGATGATGCAGTTCTTTGGTGATATCCTTTACTCCACTTTTCTTATAGTTCCTTATTTGTCATGTTTCTGCCATGCCTAAATTATGTCCTGCCAAAACATAACTATTAAAGTTTGTTAACATAAGTTTGAATTCTGACCTGTGCTGTGAAATCACCTTTTTAAAGGGGTTCTGTTATATCACAATATATGTATAAGCGTGGTAGCTATACCTGTTTCTTTTAGAATATCAACATGGTTTCTGTGGACTGAGTAATTACATTCTTATGTTTTTCTTCTAAATATCATTTATAGGTGAAGATGGTTCAGGTAAAACTACACTCTTGGCTAAATTACAAGGAGCAGAACACAGCAAAAAAGGAAGAGGTTTAGAATATCTATACCTTAACATTCATGATGAAGATAGAGATGGTAAGTTGCTCCAACTCATCATGAATAAAGCATTTTTTAGGTGCTTAGTATGTATCAGTGCAGGCACTGTTGTAAGTGCTGGGATTCAAATAGAAAAAGCAAGAGAGGCTCCGGTTTCAAGTAGTTCACACTCATATTGTGAGAAAATAGGCTAGGGACTGGGCCAGCCATTGCATTGGTATAGGAAGCTTCCCTGTGAGGAAACTTACTTTCCCAATACAGATTGGCATGTTTTAGAGAGTTCCTTGGAACAGGTATCAAACATGGAGGGAGCCCACAGTATTCCTGAGTGCAGCCTGAACCAGATTAAAATGTAATTGAAAAATATTTAACAAAATAAATTGAAGCATAGATCATGTTAATATATGGTTTTTCTAAGTCCATATACATCCCACAGGAATCCTTACTATGGTCTAGTGGCCCCCATTTCTATTTGAGAACAATACTCCTGGCCTAGACCACTGACAGGTTAAGTGACTTGCCCAGGATCAGATGGTCACTGTATGTTGAGTCAGGGCTTAAACAACCAAGTCTTCCACCCAACACTGATTATCCACACAAAACTTTTGGGGACAGAAGATTTCAGGTGCAGAGGGAAAGAGTCCTAAGGGTTTAAAAGTGAATCGGATAGCAAGGCCCAGAGGTCTTTAGGTTGTAGCAGTAGATTAGGTGACATTTCGTAGGAGGGCACAGATGGTAAGGCCTGCTTGTCCTCCTCACCAGAAAAATTAGAATTAGTGACTCCCAGCTTATCCGAGCGGTGTTGAGCAGTCACCCCTTTGGGGCCAGATCTCACATTGATGGAGGAGCATATAAAAAAGATCACTTACACTTTGAGGAACCATGAACGGAGGCCTAGAGAATGTACCATTTGAGCTGGGCCTTGAATGCTAGGTAGAAATTTAACAGGCAGAATTTGGTTGGGGAATGAGGGGCTCTTCCAGGTGTGGGGAGTAATATGAGCAAATTATAAAGGTGGGAAAGTATGAGACATTTTTGTTGCAATATAGAATGTGTGAGGGAGAGAATTCTCACGTGAAAATGTGTTTTTTGTATTAAATCGTGCCCCTTCCTATCCTTTGAAAAAATATTATAGAAAAGACATCTGCTTTTGTTTGCAGACTTTTACCTAATAGAAATTAAAGCTTACTTAAGGTTTAGATATAGATAAGATCTTTTCAGGAGTCTCCCTTGATATCTTGGTCTTGGTACCCTGTTATTTTCTTGTGAAGAACTCCTGAAATAATATATTAGAAGTTTGGATCTTTTAAACATTTTTTAATACTCCTTTTCAGCATTAATTTATTGGATTGCTGGTTGGAGAAGGTATATACATGCTGCCATTATACCACTTCTGTAATTCTTGGGGAAGTTTACTCATGACCTGAGCCCTGCTTTTGTGTGTGCTATGATTTAGCTTGGAGTTTTGGCTTTTAAATGAAGACATGTTGTCATCCCCAGGTTTTTTTGTAAGAAAGTTCATCTGAATGTAGAGGTCATGATAAAAATGAAATGCTTTTCTTTGAATTGGGTTATGATGACAAAAAATAATAAAATCTTGCCCAGGACCATTTAAAATTCTAGGAATGTTGATATGAAGTGAAACGGAACACATGTTGGCATGCCACTTTACTTTCTTAGACCTTTCTTAGTTCCCTGATTTGTAAAATGGAAAAGATTGGCCATAGTGGTCTGTTAGAGTAGATACTAAGATAATAAGTGATTAGTCCAGAGTTAAACAGTCAGCTAGGTGGTACAGCGGATAGAGCGCTGGACCTGGAGTCAGGAAGATTGATCTTCCTGAGTTCAAATCCAGCAGACGCTTACTAGGTGGGTGACTCTGAGCAAGTCACTTAACCCTGTTTGCCTCAGTTTCCTCCTCTGTAAAAAGAGCTGGAGCAGGAAATGCCAAGCCATTCCAGTGTCTTTGCCAAGAAAACTCCAAGTGTCTCAGAAGAGCTGAACAAGACTGAGCAGCAACAACCCACCAGTACCTCAGGTGCTGGACTTGAATCTAGGTCTTCTTGACTCCCAGTTCTCCCTCCACACTACCTTTAGTTTTTCTTATATTTTTTAAAATCAGTGTTTAAATTTATAACTCTCACCTTTTGAATTGTCTAGCTTTCTTCCTTCCCACATGAATTGGAAATGTTGGGGGTGTTTACATTAGCTGCAGTGCTAAAATCCTTTCAAACCCTCCTTTCCTGTAAGAATCAAGAACAGATTTGTTTGCCCACTTTTAGAGACCCTTCATGTAACATAAAGAACAGCTACATTTCAGCCTTGGATGAGATAGGGCAACCTTTGAACAAACGAAAACTTTGTCTTTCGCTTTTCATTTTTTAACTTTTTTTCTTCTTTCTCAAATATATAGTGTGGATACAATTTTCCTTGCGGGCTAGTCAAAGTTCATTTCATGCCAAAGCATTTTCATGTCCTTATAATATTAATATTTATGCCTAGGACTTTATGACTGCAAAGTGCTTTTAAGTGGGTTACCTCATTTGAGCCTCATTATATTTCCTGTGAGAGAGGTTCAGTTTCCATTTTACAGAAAGGTTAGGTGACCTACTCTGGGTCACACAGCAAGTTAATGGGGACCAAAATCCAGTCTGCTTTACCAATGCCTTGACTCTGTACCTCACTTCCTCTAAGTAGAAGTAGTTTTATAACTCCTCATTCACATTTCTTTGAGATTGTCATAATTTTTAATTTTGTAGGTAGCCTGGTATAATATACAAGAATTTGGGACTTAGAACCAAGAAGCTTGGGTTTGGTTGACTTGCTTGATTTTGGGCAAGTGTTTTTCCTTCCTTGAGCTTTGTTTTGTTGCCTCATCTGTAAAATGAGGATAATACTCTCACTATCTACCATGTAGGTTGTTGTGGAAAAAGACTTTTTTAAAGCATTAGCCACTGTAAATGTGAGTTATGATAAGTGTATTTTTGAAGTATATGATTAGATGTCAATTTGTTTTTATTTGAAGCACATTTATTTGAAACTAATCTCATTTCTCTTTTAACTCTTACCTTTTTTACTTTAGTGATATATGCATATAACGAAATGGTTTTGATTTAAAAGGTATGCTTTTGAAGGTGGTTGTGATGTGATAAGAACTATTATCATCACCCTCCTGGTCCCCCAAACCTGACAGATTTGGAAAGATTGGCTCTAGTTCTCACCAGAATCATTTCTTTGGCTACTCATTTGGGGATGTGTGAACTAAGAGCTAATTGTTTAATTTACAGAACATTTGATAAATGTCTTCTCTCTGCCTGGCACTGTGCCAGTCCCTGGGCTTATAAAGGCAAAAATGAAATGGTCCCTTTTCCAAAAGAACTTATATTTTACTTAAGGTAAACAGCATGTCCAATGAAAAGTAAATAATAAGTGCAGAATAATCTTAAGTTGAAGAAGGGGGTATGGAGACCACAATAATGGCAGAAGAGAAGAGGGACATCAGGAGAGACACAGAACTAATGTTGGAGCGGGGACCTGCAGTGAAGATGGGAGAGCAAGGCCACAGGGACTGACATGGAACATACACGAAACAAGCCACGGCCAGGCCTGATACTGCCGTTAATAATATAGCAGTAATCATCGTGACTAGCATTTGTAATGTTGTAAGATTTGCAAACTGGAAATGCTGGATTAGGGGTGGGGTTGGGGGAATGGGAGTAAAGCACTGTGAGGGGGCAGAGGTGGGACAAGGGTAGCCATTTCCATTCAGAACACTGAGGATACAATGGCAAAAATAGGTTTCTGTCCTCAAGAAGCTTCTGTTTCAGTGGAGGAGGATGCACTCTACGCCTTCTGATGTTTCATGCCAGAGAATATCCTTACCTCCTCTGTACCTTAGCTGCTTCATCCAGAAATGGGGTAAGGAAGTTCCAGAGTTGAGGGTGAGGGTCAAAATAAAATGTTCGGTGAAAGCACTTTCTAAAACACCCCATAATTAAGGGTTTATTTTTTGAAAGTTGATGGGAGGAGTCTTAATTTTCAGTTTTGTTTTACAAAATTGGCACTATTGGCAAATACTTGATTTCTTATCTTGCTCTTACTGGCAGTGAAAGACTGTGAGCCTTGGTTTCCTCATCTACCTCTACCATTAGTAGAAAGCCTACCTCTACTAATTACCTAACAGGACTTTTATGAAGATCAAGTAAGATAATGTATGAAATTGCACAACCTTACGTGCTAGCATTTGTCGTCCCATTCCTCAAATTCTACCTTTTAGATTGAAAGAAGAAATGTGCCCTTTGCTTTTTTTTTATATCTTTGGGTTTTATGTTACATTTATTTTCAAATAGAGTCTTCCCTTGTAGCAAAGCCTTAATTTCCCATAAAAGTAGTAAAGGGCACAGTATTTTTTTTTTGTTAAGTTGTACCACACTTCAGCTTGCTTTGAGAATATTTATAGATATCTTCTCTCTGATCCCTCCTTTTAAGGATGAAGCAGTTTATGTGCATATGACTTAGTTACATTTTGCTTTGTAAATAAAGCATTTCTAGTTATAGTGTCTTTTAATTTTGACTTTGTCATTAAGGATTTAAGATAAGCTTTCTAGGATGCAGTTACAGTGCCTGCAAACTTGAGTGTGGAATTGTTGCTTTTTTTCTCTTCCCCACAGATCACACACGTTGCAATGTGTGGATCCTGGATGGAGATTTGTACCATAAAGGCCTGTTGAAGTTTGCTGTTTCTGCAGAAACCCTGCAAGAGACCCTAGTCATCTTTGTAGCAGATATGTCTAGGCCTTGGACTGTTATGGAATCGTTACAGAAATGGGCCAGTGTTTTGCGGGAGCACATAGATAAAATGAAGATCCCGCCAGAAGAAATGAGAGACATGGAGCAAAAGTGTAAGTACAATCCTTATTCTGCATGAGAGTGTAGTTATGGGTCTAGGAGAGCCTTTGAATGGTCCTCATTTTAATAGGTGGATAATATTTTGGACATTCAAGATCCTCTCTTTGAAGAAGTAAGCACGTAGAAGGTGCTTAATAAAAATTTACTGAGTGAATGGTTGCATTCTCTTCCTTGAAGATGCACTTTGAAAGCTCAGCTGAAGAGCAGCTTAGGGTTTCAGAACATTTTCAAGGCTCGCCTCCCATCCCCAGGTGGTCTCTCTGTATGAAATCAGTTTGATTGGTATTCTTTACTTTCCCCATTGACATGAAGTTAATTTTTTGGTTTTGGTTTTTTTGTGGTTTTTAAAAGGAGGAATATACAATAAGGCTTTCCTTACTTAAACATGATCTGACCTCTGCGTCTTTTTGTTGTCAGTGTGTGACCTCAGAACTCTTTAGCAGGCCCCAGTTTGTTGTGGGAACAGCTCTGGTTTTGCATTTAGAAAACCTGGGTCCAGGTTTTCAACTCTACCACATAATAACTTTATGGGATAGTCACTTCCTCTGAGGGGCTTTTTTTCCTGTAGAGTAAGGATGATCTCTAGGCCAGATGATTGCTCAGGTCTTATATAGTTCTAAAAGTCTTTGAGTCAGTTGGTTCTAATGTGATCTTTATAGCCAGAAGCTCCCACTAGGAGTTACATTGTTTGGCAGGCGAAAGCTTGTTTTCCTTCATTAACCTGCAAGAGAACAAATAGAAATTAAAAGCATAATTCTGTCAGAGAATTCAGACATAAGCCAGTGCTAGAGTGATTTGTTTCTAAATCCATTTAAAGGTCCGTTTTCTTTTGTTAAATGGTAGGCTGTATTTTGTTTATTAAAATAAGAGTTCTTTTAAAATAAAGGACCTGATTTTCAAATTAGAAGGAAGTTTGGGAGGGGAGGGATTGTTTTTTGTTTTAAAATATATGTGGTTCAGAAGATTGTTTTTCCTCTTCCTTGCTTCTGTGCAGTTACATGAGCATCTGACCACTTGCCAGAAGAGTAGGAGTGGCCTCGGCAGCAGCAACAGTCTTTGACAAGGGTTGGCTCTGCTCAAACTGGCTTATTTCCACAGTATGACATCACTCCAATGAATTAATGAGAGCCCTTTTGGGCATGGTATACAGTATCCTCACATTGCTAACTCGTGCATTATAACGACACTCAGAGTGATGGTTCCCAAATATTAAGTTTGCTTTTCAAATCAAATTCCACATCCCACATCTTCCTGTCACGCTCGTCATTTTGCCTGTGCCTTTGTCACATGTCAGTTCAAGTGTCCCACAGACACTGGGAGCTTTATAGTTGAGCCTTTCAACCTGTCTTTTGTAAGTTTTCTCAGTTGTATTTGCTGCGTTGATTGCTGTGCAGTCCAACTAGCCAGTATCAAACGACTGACCTTTATAGAGAATGAGGGTTTTTTCCCCCAGAATTAGACACACTAAAGCAAACTACTTCTGAATGTGGGGGAGTTTTGTAGCCGATACACATATGGTTTGGTACAGAGAGAAGTAAGTTAACTTATTGTGATAAATTGATTATTCTGAGCTCATTTTTATAATGTGATAATATTTCAAAGATATTTCTTTTTGGGGTTTTGTTTTGTTTTTTAAAACAACTTAAATCTAGCTTAGAGGCAGCACAGTCCGCAGAGTAAGAGTTAGGAGACCTGGATTTGCCTGCCACTGCCTAGCCAGGTGACCTTTGGCCTGTTCCTCTTCCTCCCGGTCCTCCTCAGCCTTAGTCTCTTTCCCTGCAAAATAATGGGATCAGACTAGGTGATTTTAAGATCCTTTCTAGCTCTGACATGCTGTATCTGTGTACAAATATTTATAATGTTGGAGTTTTTTTTGTCCTGTCCAGTGCTATAAATTTATTCTAATTCTGGTTAGTATTTGTTCTTATCCCTACCCCCAATGTATCAAACCTTTGGGATGACAGGTTTTTTTGCCTTGTGTGCTTAAGTGTAGTTAATCTTAAATTGCATGTTAATAGTGTGGTTCTTTTAGGCTAGAGAAGACTTGAGAGTCACCTATATAGTCTTGAACAAATTGCTTAATCTCTCTGAGTCTCAGTTCTCTCAACTTTAAAATGAAGAGTTTGAATTAGATATTTTCCTAGGAGAAGCTTTAATTCTATTAGCTGGCTATTTCTCTCAATACTGAGATTCTTCCAGATGTTGAATTGTCCCATAGTATCTTTATTATTTTTCCTTGTGCTTTTCTATTTTAAAGCAAAAGCAATTGAAAGATAGTATTTACATTAAAGATCCCTTTCCTTCTCAGTTACATTTTTGGGTGACCCCTTGAGCAGGAGGACAAGCCAGTATCTTTTGAAATGTTTTAGAATGTTTACCTGTTGACCCTACTTGAAACCCAGAAGTGACCTAAAGCCATAATACATGGCACTGGAACAGAGGACTTAACTTGGAACCTCTGAGATTTGTTGTGGAACCATGTTAATAGAAGTAATGATAATATGAGAACCTATAAGATGGGATTTCTGTCCCCCAAGGAGCAAGATTACATGAAGACAGTAGGGGACAATTTAAGTATACAAAAATACTGTTTTATATGTCATAGACTATTGGCACTTTTAAGAGTGTAATAGAAAAAAAGATCAGGAGAAGCTTTATGGAGGAGGTAGAATTCAAGCTAAGCTTTAAAGGATAGAGACAATTTCGAATAATTGTCAGCAGCATTTATTAAATGCCTACAGTGTTGGCACTCTGCTAAGTGTTGGGGATACAAAAGAAAACAACAAAGGTTTATCCTCCTCTCAGAGAGCTCACAGTCTAAGGAAGGAGACAACATGTAAACAACTGTCTAAAAATAATGTAGAGAGAGGATTATTTGGAGAGTATAATACAGAGGTCAGGCACTAGCATTAAGGGGGCAGGGGTAATGAGGGGATGGGGTTGTAAAGATTTGGGCTTTTAGCTAGGACTTGCAACCACAGAAGCCAGGCCGTGGAGATAAGGAGGCAGAGATTTCCATGGAGAATGAATGAAAATGCCCAGAGTTGGGAGATAGGGTATCTTGTTTGAGGAACAACAAAGAAGCTAGTGGCACTGGGTCGGAGAACCTAGGGCTGTGTGAGGTATAAGAAAACCGGAAAGGTCATGAAGGGCTTCATACGTCAAACAAGATTTTAATTTGGTCCTACAGATGGTAAGGAATTTATTGGGGGGGAGGCAACATGATCAAACTGTACTTTAGGAAGATCCCTTTGGCAGATAGACCAACAAGCAGGCTATTACAGTGGCCCAGGCATAAGATGATGAGGGCCTTATATATTGTGGAGGGTGGTGTATAGGTGTCACAAAAATGAAATTGGTAAGATTTGGCAACCTGTTGGATATGGGGGGATGAGAGGGAGTGAGAAATAGAGGATGGCACCTAGATTTTTAGCCTGAGTAGAAAGAAGGTGGTACCCTCAACCAGTAATAAGGAAGTTAGAAAGACAGGAGGGCTTGGAGAGAAAGTCTAAGTTTGATTTTAGACATGTTGAGTTAAAGGACACCGGGTTCAAGATGTCCAGTGTGCATTTGAAGATGCTAGACTGGAGGTCAGGAGAGAGGTTAGGACTGGGTAAGTAGATCTGAGAATCATGAGCATAAAGATGGGAGTTGAATCCATGGGAGTTGATGAAATCACCAAGTGAAATAGTGTAGAGGGAGCTGAGAGCTGGGTTCTCAGGAACACCCTCTAGGCAGATGTGGCTTGGACCAAGATCTAGCAAAGGAGACTCAAGGATCAGTCCAAGATAGGTAGAAAGAAGGAAGGAAATGAGCATTTATTAAGTGCCCACTGTGTGCCAGGCACTATGCTAAGTGCTTTACAAATATCTCATTTGATCCTTCCAACCCCCTGCTATTATTATCATCCCCATTTTACAGTTGAGGAAACTGAGACAGATACATTAAGTGACTTGTCCAGGGTTACACACCGTGTGAATCCAGCTTTGAACTCAGGTCTTCCTGATTCCAGACCCAGCTTCACTTGCTTAGAGAACTTGTAAATATCATGAAAACCTGCGAGTGATTGATAATATAAAAGACTGCAAAGAAGTCAAAGAGAATGGGAATTGAAGAAAGGTCATTGGATTTGTCAGCTAAGAGGTCATTGGTAACTGGAGAAAGCTGTTTCAGTTGGATGATAAGGTCAGAAGCCAGACTATAGAGAATTAAGAGCGGGAAATGAGAAGCAGCAAAGGCACAGGTTGAAGACACAAATGATAGGCAGCCTTCTCAAGGAGTTTAACCACAAAAAGACAGGAGAGAGATGAAATGATAGGGATTAGGGCTGAAAGGATCAAGTAAGGGTGTTTTTTAGGGTGGAGTAAACATAGACTTGTTTGGAGGCAAGTTACCAAGCAGTTCAGTGCATTTTATGTGCCCAGGCACTGTACTAAGCACTAGAGATACAGAGAAAGGCAAAAATGAACCCAGCTCTCAAGGAGCTCACAGTCTGGTGAGAGAGATCATGTGCCAACAACTAAGTACAAGTAGGGTGGATTTAGAATCAGTTTGAGATAATAAACAGGGAAGGCTCCTATAGAACCTGGACATGTAGCTGGGACTTGAAGCCAGGGGAGCTAGGAGGTGTGGGGATGATGCTCAGGACAGCCACCAAAGGTTCAGGGTTGGGAGAGGAACAGCAAGGAGGCCAGCGTCACTGGAGTCATAGAATCAGTGCAAGTGGAAAGGTGTCAGAGAGACCAGGTTACAAAGGGTTTTAACAGAAAACAGGATTTTTATATTTGATGCTGGAGATAATAGCTCCTGGTGTTGATATGATGTAGGACTGATATAGGCTTGTGCTTTATGAATTAGCCAGTAGACAAAGAAATTGAATAGGCAGAAAGGGGAGAAAAGTGCTCATAAAATCTTAGAATTTCAGAACTAGACAGGATTTTAACAAATCATAGTGCAACACCAAATTTTACAGATGAAAAATGTGAGATCCAGATGGACATTTGGTCCAGTTCATAGAGCAGGACAGTAGAAGAGCCATGATACACAAAAATGTGGTCTTCCAAAGTGCTTTGGGGAGGAGTTTTATGATCAGTAGAGTTTAGTAATTTAGCATTTGGGGGTCTTTGGTGAGTTACCTGTGCAAAACAATTTACCAGAATTAAATTATTTATTGTTTCCAACTGCATGTGTCTATAGGTCACCCCAGGGTTTAAAGCACAGGCAGTAATTTGAAATTTCAAAATCCTTCCCAAGATACATTTCATGATTGGAAAAGTATCAGAAAAATTACCTGTTTTCCCATATTCCCTGTAGGAATTCATTGATTGCCTGGGGACTAGGTGTGAGACTACTAGATGACATTTAATTTCATGTGTGCTTCATTGGCAGGATGCGGAGTGGAAAGGGTTTCATTTAGATAGAGCTTGATAAGTTTAAAAGGTTCTTCATGTGAAAAAAAGTTGTAAGTGAGATTTCTAGTGTTCCTTGTTAATTGTGTTGCACCATTTAATATAGTTCTCTGAAATATCTAGACCTGTAAACTGGAATATAGCTGAGATTCTTCTCAGTTAAACTGCTCAGTCTTCAGATAGCAATGGAAACATTCTGAGGATTAGAGAGTCCAGCTTAATTAAAGCTCATAAAATATTCAGACTTGCTTCACCAAGTTACCACAGAATTATTTAATTAAAGTTAATTCCAACATAGAATTCCAACACACTGTCCACAGTACTTCAGGAGTTTTGCTTACTCAAGTATAAACAGTGGTTTGGTATTAATTTGAATGGGACTGACGTTAGTTATTCTGACTTCTGAAAGCAGTTGGTAATGGAAACATTTTTGGTTATACTCTTGAGTGCCCTCATTTTTGGAAGCATGGACTCTCTCATCTCATCTCATTGTAGAAATGATCCATCAAAGCTGGAGCTGTACTGAACTGGTGACGTGGGCTAGCCTGCCATTGGTGCGCATCCTTAAGTTTATCCCAACTCTAGTATGGAAGGGGCAACTAGGTGGTTCAGTGGATAGAGGACCAGCCCTGGAGTCAGGAGGACCTGAGTTCAAATCTCACCTCAGACACTTGACACTCGCTAGCTGTGTGACCTTGGGCAAGTCACTTAACCCCAATTGCCTCATCCTGGGTCATCTCCAGTCATCCTGATGAATAACTGGTCACTGGATTCAGATGGCTCTGGAGGAGAAGTGAGGCTGGTAACCTGCACAGCCCTCCCTCACTCAAAACAAAGTCAAGTGCAAGTCATATCCTTATTTCTCTGATGGCATGGTCTTCTTCGGCAATGAAGGACAAACACATACTCTGATTTGGAGGAATGCTGATTCTGATTTCTGTCTTAATATGAACTTAAAAAAGATGCTATGTTCCACATTTATAGACCTTACCCACGTTATGAAAAACCAGTCATAAAATATTTGAAGGTAATCTGATGTTTTTGAAGTGTTCTACAAAGCCTGTCCATTTGCCATGATGGTAATAACTTCAGTGATTGTAACCTGTCAGGGTCAGCCTGTTTCTGTTGAGTTATTTGTAATATATGACACAAAACTAACGTAAGTGGTATCGTTTCACCAGTTTGATAAAATGAAGCTGCTTCTCTTAAGCGTAGTGACAACCTGCAGTAGGAGAAAGAGGAGGGAGCCTTATTCCAGTGAGAGGCATTGTGGTATAAACCTCACTTCTAGTCTCGGCTTCCTCTACCTGTGCTAGTTGACATCTTTTCTGAAACTTAATGCCTTAGGTGCATCAAGGGTTACGTAACCAATATATATCAAGAGGGAGGGCTTGAGCTCAGGACTTCCAAGCTCTGCTCTGAGGTTCTCTCTCCATCCACTCCACTCTACCATGCTGCCTCTCCATAAGACAGGATAATGATGCGCTTTTTTGGTTACTTTGTGGGCTTGTTGTGAAGGAAAAATGTATGACTGTGCTTTGAAAATGCTGAATAAGCATAAAACAATCATGGTGTAATATCACCGCCACCTTATGTTGAACACTTCACATGCAATATTGTCTTAACAAATGGAGTTTTCTTCAGGGTTGAAATTTCCTTCATTTCTTATTTCCATCATGAGATCAACTGTAGGTTGCTTTCTATTCAGTATTCTGAGGGAAATTTTTTTTTTAAATACTCTCTGTTGTGCTTATTTTGTTATGTTTTTAGAATGAACAAAAAGACCAGTCATTCCTTGGTGCTCATTAATAATTCTAATAAATACATGAAAATGCTTTGTGTTTCAAGTTTGGGTCAAACTGCTACTCTTCATGTCACAATGCAGCCATGAATATTTCTTGGGTCGTTTATATTAGAAGTTTAAATTACTGAATGAAGTTCTTTATGAAGTAGTTATAAAGACAACACTGTTTGCAGTGCTGTCCACAGGGCTTCATCAATTTGGAAGCAGTTTACATTTGATCAGCCTCCCAACTTCACATGTGCAGCAGTGGTCCTCAAATTAAACTATCCAAAGCTGATAGAATAATAATGGTTGGAAACGGTTTGTCAGATTAGCATTTTTGAGTCTTAAAAATTCTGTCCCATGAATAAGGAGGAGTAATATCAACTCTTTGGGGGTCCTTTTGAAATTAGTTGTGTGATTTTATTTTATTACTTTGTTACTTCATGTGAAAAATGAAGGGATTGGACGAGATTATCTTTAATGCCCCTTCTAGCTCTGGATCCTGTGACATTTATTGAGGTAATAGATTAGAGGCATCTGTAAATTAAGATCCCTTTTTTGGTTGGGCATGGAAAAAAGGGTGATTTGGCTACTTATCTTCGTGGTGTAAGAGGGAAGGAGTGTGGCATAGAAAGAGCACGGGATTGGTGGTTGAGAACTAGATTAGTTTGTGTCACTTTGGCTAAGTCAGTTCCCCTTTACCAATATTCTGTACTGTGGGAGCTTCGGCCGTATGATCTCTAAATGTTCTTTCTAAAGCTAAAGTTTTATGATGTTGTGTGAATCCTTTTGTGTCAATCCCCTTCCTTTGTTCCATATTTAGATCAAGGAGCATTGAACCTAAATAATGACGCTATTTCCTGTCTGTGGCTGGTTAGTTCTTTTGGTCAAAGCACTGTGCTAATGAGGCTGAGATCATAGGTTTGATTCCCCACAACTATTTCAGAAAATTCTACCCTTGTTTAATAAGCTGTAGTGGAAGAGGGAGTAAAGAATTCTGCACAATACTTTCTCACTTTGGTTAGATTACTCTAAGGAAATGCTATATTTATGAAAAGACAGTTTATTATATGGTTACTGCAAATTACAAAGAAGAGTACTTTAAATAATAGAGCTTAGTAGATCATAGATTTAGGGCTAGAAGGAGTCATTGTCCAGCCTTCTCAGGTGACAGGTGATGAATCTGAGTATTCTAGGCTAAGGGTTTTCCATCTCAGTAGGGATGATATATAGACACATTTGACTCTGTTGTATGTAAATACCACAGCAGTTTATCAATGGTTATTCCTTTTACCTGTACGGCAGACTTCATGTAGAACTTCTCTCTGGTATGACTTTAATGAGTTTCAGGTGTTTTAATCATTTTAAAGATTCAGATGCTTTATAAGCAGTTTAATTATTCATGGTATTTTGAAAGTCTGAACTATTTAAATATGTCTTGAGATGCGTTGGCTTTTAAAATACACATTATGGGAAACCACTAGGTGGTGTGTTTTTAAGTATTCAGTATTAAACATTCAGAATTCAGAAAGTATTCAGAAAGAGTTGTAATGAAGCCGTCTGGAAAAATGCCTGTGTTTCTTCAAAGTGATAGAATTCTAACTAGATTATTTAAAATATGCAGTCTTCGTTGACATCCTTTAATCTTCTTTGATTTTCTTGGTAGGTGAGAAGGAATGGAGGGGTGGTATAATTTTCCAGGGCTTTGCTACTTAAAAGGCATCTAATATATTATGAGAAATGTGTTGTCTTTTATAGTTATGAAGGATTTTCAAGAATATGTGGAACCTGAGGAAGGCTATCAAGGATCACCACAGAGGAGAGGACCTCTAGCTTCAGTACAAGATGGTGAAAACGTTACCCTGCCACTTGGAGACAACATGCTCACACATAATCTTGGGATCCCGGTCTTGGTAGTTTGCACAAAGGTGAGTACAGCTAGATTAAAGTGTTACTTGCTTTTATGGTTTTCCAGTGAAATCATGCTACCTGGCAGTGGGTCCATTTTAATTTGGGACTTTTTGTATACATAGATGAATTACCATAAATGGAAAAAGTACTGAGACAGAGGTAGGACCAGTGACTGGGAATTACAGAAAAGTAATTTTCATTTTAATGTAACAGAATTTCTTAACAATTAGAGCTATGCCAAACTAGAATGGACTGCTTCAGTAGCTGATGAGTTCTTTGTCACAGGAAGTGTGCAAATGACAGTTGGGTAGCCATTTGGGTTGGACTAAATGACCTGGGAATTCTGTGCTTCTGTGATCTGACTTTGGTTCCTTGCTTTGCCTCTGACTAGCTCTGTGACTTTAGTAATCCAGCTAACTTCTCTGAGCTTCAGTCCTTATCTTTAAAATAATGCAGGCCCTTCCACTTTGACAGTAGAGTTGTTATAAAGAGCAGACGAGAGAATTTGTTTGAAAGCCCTTTGTAAAATGCTACTCTGCAAATGCACTATAAACTACTGCTCAAATTGATGTCAAATGGAATAGAGTCCCAGGGTATTTTCACATATCCTTACTTTAATTTATTTGGTAGCAGGTAATCTCCTTAAGGGCAGGAATCACATCTTTTTGTTTTCTTTCTGTTTTTCTCTTTTCATTCTAAGCATAGTGCTCACAGGTACTTAAGAAATAGTTGTTGAATGGATGGATGAAATATTCATTTTCATTCAGTGAATCATACAATAGCCTTGAACTAAAAATAGATTATTTACACTTTAAAGGGATTGTTCAGGCAGTCATTTATTAAGTGCCTTATTTGTCAGGCATTGTGCTAAAGAAACAAAGACAAATAAAATGAGCCTCCTGCCCTCAGGGAGCTTATGATCTGTAAGTACACAAGTAAGTATACTATGTACACAAGTAAGTATATACAAGGTTATTTTAAGAGGCAGAACACAACAGAGCTGGTGGGATCGGGAAAGCTTCAGGTAGAAGGTGGTGTTAGAGCTAAATCTTGAAGGAAACAAGGAATTCTAAGGGGTGGAGTTGTGATTGGGCATTCCAGGGATGGAGGTCATTCAGTGCAGAGGCACAAGAGTTGAGATATACAGTGCTGTCTGTGGAGACGCTAAGTCTAATTCAACAGAACTGTCACATGCAAAAAGAAAAGAAATGTGTGCTAAGGCTTTTAAGGTCAGTTGGGGCCAGCTTGTGAAGGGCTGTAAGTGCCAGAGGGAGGACTTTTTATTTGATCCTACAGTTACTAGGTAGTCACTGGAGTTTGAATAGAGGAATGATGTGGTCAGATCTGTGCTTCAGGATCAGTATCCTGAAAGCTCTGTGAAGGATGGAATGCACCGGAAGGCAGATTGAGGCAGGGAATCGATTAGGGAGGATATTGGAACAGTCCGGAGGCAGTGGTGGCCTAGTGTAGGACGTTGTCATGCAAGTAGAGAGCTGCAATTGCAAGAGATGCGGAGGTAGAAATGATAAGATTTAGTAGCTCAGTGGCTCTGGCATGTGGAAGACTGAGGATTTTAGGAAGCCCACGGTAGTGAACTTTAAAGACTGGAATCAGCCATAGTGGCACTTTTAACCGAAATAAGAGAAGTTTGGTAGAAGGCAGAGTTTTATGGGAAATACCATGAATCAAACTCATTGAGTTTGAGATATTTATAGGGCTTCCAGTATGACATGTCTAATAGGTAGTTAATGATGTGGTATTAGAGTGTAGGAGAGATATAAGGCTGGGTATAAAGATCTAGGAGTTTTCTGCATATAGATGGTGATTAAACTTTTAAGAGTTGATGAGGTTACTAGTGACAGCACAGAGAAAGAAGGAGCTGTGAAGACTGAGCCTTGGAACATACCCATGGTTAGGGGCTATGAAAATGGGTAAAGAACCATCAAAGGAGGCCAAGGAATGGTCAGGTAGGTAGGAAGAAAGCCAAAGCAGAAGAGAAATACAGGAGGTCAAGGTTGTCTAGTGTCATATGCCGATGGAGAGAGATCAAGAATGATGAGAGACTAAGTCCAGGTCTTTGGATTCAACAGTAAGGGGATCATTAATAATTTTGGAGAGCACTGTTTCATTTGAGTATGGAGGTTGGGAGTTAGATTGCAAAAGATTGAGAAGTGATTGAGAGGAGAGGAAGTGGAGGTAGGTAGTTATTTTTCAGTATAATCAAAGTGTTGGAGGATAGAACCAATTCATTCTTTGGCTTCAGTTCTTTGCTATCTTTTCAGGTAGCAAGCTATTGGATTTTAGTTTTGTGTGAGCAGTAGGAAGAGCCATGGAGTCAGGAGGTTTATATTTAAGACCTAGCTTTCCATACTTAATATGTGTGTGTGTGTGCGTGTGCGTGTGTGTGTGTGTGCGATCATGCACAATTCACTTCGTCTCTCTGATTCTCAGTTTCACCATCTATAAAATGGAGTTAATATTTGCATCATGGAAATTCACAGGATTTTTGGTAAATATTTTGTAAACCTTAAAGTACTTTAAAAATGTGAGCCATTAATCACAGTAGAAATAATAATAATACTCAAGAATATTTTAAATTTTCAGTTTGTATTTGCAGATGAGAAAATAGGTCAGCTATAGAGTCAGAATTCCAATTTAATTTGACACAGGTGGATGGAACCTCAGTCTGAGCCCTGTTCAAATTATGAATCACATTTTACAGTAGTCCTGAAAAATGGTCTTTGAGTCTCTATTTAAATACCTATAGAATTTGGAATCTTTGCTTGGAGTATTTCATTCTACAATTCTACAGTTGGACAATTCTGTTATTAGATGTCTATATAATTTTAAACTCAACAGGAGTTGATTTAAATATTAAAAATTGTTCTTTTTCCTTTGAATGCAATGGTTTATGCTACTTGCTTGATTTACTTATGAGCTGGCAGACTTCATTTTATTCACTAGATATTTCCTTAAAAATCTTATGTAAATCAAATTTTGTTTTAAATTCACCAAGGCAGCTCCTCTTTAGAGAATTCCCATTTCAAATGAAGAATACTTTTGCAGTATGAAGTCCCCTGTTAATTTAACTGTTTAAGGTTAATATTCTTCATCACTTCAACCTATCTGTACCCACTCCCTCCTTGAAGCTTCACTGTGGAATGATGGGGATCCTGAGGGTCTTGTCAAGAGTTCAAATTCTGTTCACAAGGGGAGGGACTCCAGTGCAGGTCTCTGATAGACACATGTCCTATAGGACATAGTGGCTAAAATTAGAGATATTTATCACTGGGGTTGCCACAGAAATTGTCCTTGACAGTTTTCAAAGAATATCTAAATCAAGGAGGTATACTTTTACTACTGACATATCACAGACCTTTGAAGCATCATAAATTATTCCATATACATGTGACAGCCATAGGAAGTTTTTTTTTTTTAGCATTAGTTTGATGTAAGGCCTTGTGCATATACTTTAAAAGTTTAAAGTATAGCCACGAAGATATATATATAGCACAACACCAGTAACTTAATTGACAGAGAGAAACAAGATGCTGTGAAAGGTCCAAGAAGGGCAGAGTGTCCCTCCCTGGGAACAAGTCTTAGAACTTCAGTTCTGTCTTGCCTCTGTCATCTAAAAGTAGAGTATAGAAAGCGATTTTGCCTCCTTGAAGGTTCCAGTTTAGCCAGTTTAAGCTTGAGCATATTGGTCATCACTGAGACTCATGTGAAGTTAAGTATCCGTAAATGTTTCAAAGTGGTAGAAGATTTCTTGTCTGTCCAATCTTGTAGCCCCCAGAAAACTGATGAGTGAGGAAAAAAAAACCCTGCTAGCAGTAGTATATTGTAAATTAAACAGAAACCAAACAGTCAAGATACTCACCTTAAGGAAAAGAACACACATTTTCAAACAAAACAAAATGAGAATAGTTTGTGCTTATATGGTACTTCAGGGTTTTAAATGAAAATTGAAATATTGTAAGACTGAGATGATCATGTGTAAAATAGTTACGTGGGTTATTGATCTTATGAATAGAAGTTTTATTTTAGACACAGCACAGATCAGGACTTTTTAGAACTATTGAAAAGCTATTGCTGATAGCCTGTAGCTGAGATCAGACCACTTGGCTAAATTCTGACCCTATCGTGGTGGGATAGTAGTCTATAGGCAAAGTGTTTGAGTAGCTGGGCATCTGCTTACATGTTTGATAATAGACATTTCTTTCAAGAGAGGAGGAAGCTAAAACTTCAGGGGAGGAAGCAGCTGTTTCTTTTCATCAGAATAATGATGTAGATACACAGTTTCTGTCATGTGAAATATAATGTAATAGCAATAATAATGTTATAATAGCATGTATTTAAGCTTTAAGGTTTGCAGAATGCTTTAGAAATATCTGATCCTCAAAACAACCCTTGGAGTAGGAATTTTTATTATTTACGTTTTACAGATAGGTGAGGAAGTTGAGGCAGATGAAGGTTAAGGGACTTGTCAAGGTCACACAACTAGCATTTTGCTGGAATGAGCTCAGATCATCTGACTCCAAGTCAGGTGGTCTCTAATGTGCTACTAGTTGCACCAAGAAAAGAGGCCAAAGCAAAAAGAGTAGTGGTGTTTAAGGACTCCCTGTTAAAAGGCCCAGAGGTAGCTCCATTTTATCTGGAACCAGCAAGAGAGAGTCAAGCTATAATGTAGAATGTGATTAGTCCAACTGATGAGTGCTTCCCACTTCTAGTCATTTAAATGGTCATAAGCGATATTGATTGCAAGAAGTAATCTAGAAAACATTGCTAAGAGTTACAAAGTCTTCAGTAGGAGACGGAAGGCTTTAGTCTAGTTGAAATTTTCATTATTGATATTTATGAAATGTAGTCACTTCAAAGGAGAGAAGCAGATATGGGAAGCTGCTGGTTAATAACTGGGTGTCTTATTATATAGGGGGAAATAGGATTAAAATAGATGGGCCATGGTTAAAAACACAGGAATGCTGAGCTCTTGGGTAGGGATAGAGTGTACAAAGACTGGTGAAAATGTGTTTGCCTGGAGAAATTTGCAAAACTAATTCCATGGACTTAAAATTGAAAAGAAAGGACCAGGGAGAAAGCTGTCTTCATATCTCTACTAAGTTAAATGTCTATAAGAGTAGCTGGGATATGAGAGGAATAGCAGTAGAGAACCCCAAAGTTCCAAGGAAAGGAGTCAGCACTGAAACCTGTGGCTTTTGATGTCCATCTGTCTGAAGTAAGTACAAGGAAGTGCTAATAGATGGAAGAGTAAGAAGTGGCGCTTTAGCTGAATTTTGAAGGAAATTAGGGGTTTATTAGAAATATTTTTACTGATTCTTTTTTGTTTTTACATTACATTCTTTCCCAAATATATCCCTCTCCTTCCCCACTTAGCCAGCAAGGAAGGTAAAAGATAGTTCATCAAAACCAAGGGACACATCTACTATGACTGATTGATGAAATGTTCCATACATGTTCTGCAGAGAAGGTGCATTTTCTCAGCTGCACTCTGCATATGGTAGGGAATGGAGGACAGATACAGCATCTTCAAAGGCTCTGAGATAGGAAGGAGAATGCCATATGTGAGGGCCACCAAGTAGGCAAGTTTTTCTAGAAAGAGGTGTCAAAGTCTTGGTCCCCAGGCTATAAGCCTCCTGCAGAATTCCTGAGTGCCCCAGAACCAAATTCAGTTGTCATTGGGAAATGTTTAACAAAGGAGATACAATACAATATAGATCATGTTAATTTGTTGTTTTCTAAGGCACTATGCAACTGCAGATATCTGGAATGTTTCTATTTGAATTTTACACTGCCGGTCTGCAATGTAGAGTGCACAAGATGGAATAATGTCCATTATGTGGGAAGGTTGGTAGAACCTCATTGTGAAGGTCTTTAGATGCCTGACAAGTTTATAGTTTATCCTAGTGCAAATCAGAACCAGCAGAGCTTTCAGGTTAGGGGAGTGACCTAATCAGACCTGCACTTTGGAAATATCACTTTAGCAACTGAGTGGAGGATATATTGGAGAAGGAAAGAGACTGGAAGCTGGGAGAACAGGTAAGGAGGCTTTGGCAATAAATATTCCAGAGGAGAGGTGAGGAAGAACTCAACTGTAGTGGTGCCTGTATGAATCAAGAGATCTAGTTGGAAATATCAAGTGATGATATAGGAATGACGCTCAAAGAGAGACATTAGGGCTCACCTAAATGTTATTTGAGAATAATCTGCAGAGAGGTGATAACTTAACTCATGGAAGCTGGTAACTTCCTCAAGAATGGATTTTTTAGAAAGAAGAGAACCCACAGTGGAACCCTGGAGTACACACAGAGTTAAGGCACAGGACATAGAGAATGATCCAGCAAAGGAGACTGAGAAGAAGCAATCAGGCAGGATATCAACTAAGAGAACAGTGTCATGAAAACCTGTGTAGGTGATCAGCAGTGTCAAATGCTGCAGACAGTTCAAGGAATATGACTGAAAAAAGAACAATGGATTTGGCAGTCAGATCATTGGGAAATTTGGAAAAAGTAGTTTGAGTTGAGTTAAAGAATTTAGAAGCCAAATTATAAGAACACCTAGACAGGAAATAAATAAAGAGTTGAAAACGTATCATCACCCTGGTACAAAAAGATGTAATATAGTAGTGATAGGAGATTTCTGTTATCTGGACATCTGTTAGAATATTCTCTCTGCCAAAAGCATAATATCTGACTTGCTGTAGTAATAGTTTCCCACTTACAAAAGAGTAGGAAACAACTATAGGAACTGTTACATTAGACCTGATTTTCATCAGTAAAGAAAAACTGGTTGTTGAAATAGAAATCATGAGAAGCTTGGTAGAAAGTGATTACTCCATATTAGAATTTGTATTAGGATTGAAAGATAGTGCATAATTTGATATGCGCTGTATTTGGGAAAGCAAATTTCAGATATTTCAGAGAGTGGGTAGGAATCATTGGACTAAAATTTTGTGGGGAAAGTAATCCCAAGAATTCCAGCATAAAAGGATATTGGCTAAGGAAACTGATGTGGATGTATGCTGAAGTCATTGACTAACTCAGAATTTTTAAAGGCTGGAGAAGTTGGAAGCAAGGATAGGTCAGTAGAATTTGTGTCAAAAGTAGGGTAAAGTACCTTAAAAATAGTGTGCAAAAACTCAGGTGGGACAATATTAACAGATGATAAAGATGAGGCCCAGCTGCTTTACCCTTAATTTACTTCTGTTTTCTCTGCAAGGAACATAATATTTGCTCTGGAACGGATAGAACAAAAATGGTAGGTAAGAAAGATTTCAAAACATCTGAGGAATTTGGTGGCGTGAAATTCTACAGCTCAGGAAGGATGAAAATTGCCTAAGAATTAAATTCTGAAAATCCAAAAGAAAATTATTCTGATTAAGAAGAAAAGAATAACTTGTCTAAAGATGCCAGTATGAATGTATAGGGAACTCACTGACTTGGGTTTTTTAAAAGCATATACAAAAAATGGAGGTAAGGGTAAAAGATGAATAAAAAATCACATAATACTCCTGTGATAATAGGGTCAAAGCAGCCTGGTGTAGTGGGATATAATAAACTATAGTCCTGACTACTGAGAGTCTGAGACTAGTGGATTTCTTGAACTTGGTAGTTCTGAGCTGCAGTGGGTATCCAAGTTAAGTTCAGCATTCGTGTGGTGAGCCCCCAGGAATTGGCAAGCCGTTGGATGGCATAAGAAGGAAAGAGTGGAGCAGATCAGGAAGCAGGTGAGTGGGGTTGTATATGTGAGTCCCTCCCTATACTTTTGGCCTAGGAAGGACTTAATAGAATGGTACCCAAGAGGAATGATTGCCTCCGTTAGCTTGGGTCTCCTTTCACTAGAAGTTTGTAAGCAAAACAGGGTCGACTTTGTACAATAAATTCTTTTCAGACACTAGTTGAATGGCACTCAAAGCTAAAGTTTTAAGTGAAATTAGAAATACCATGAGAGTACTTTACAGATTCATGCTTTTCTCCTGGTAATGCTTTCCACTGCCGTAGTTTATAATCTCCTCCATGCAATAGACAATTGTACCAGTGGTCAGAAATTCTATTCTTTAGTGATGAGTATCTCCATGTGTAATTTGACTGGTACTCAGAAAATACCCAGTCTGTTGCTTTCCATTACTCAAAACCTTTCCAGCATGGTAGAATCCCCCAGATCTTTGAGTCTTTGAGAATCCTAGATCAAGATCATACTATGATAGGATATCAGAGGAAGATTTTAATGGAAGACCATTGGAAATAATACCAATTAAATATATTTGTAGATGATACTTCATCTGCATAATGTGATGAAAATTTGGGTGTTAAAATAGTTTGATTGGGGGAGGGGGAGAAATCTACTCCTTAAAAATACAAAAGACATTCTTCTTCTTTGGTAGAAAAACTCTGTAAAAGTCAATCTTAAAAAACGACAAAAATAAAACTCCAAGTAATCTTGAATTTCAAGAAAGGAACAGAAGGAACAAAACAGAAAAGAAGGAAATAGTAAAATGTCTGAAATAATCTACCGTCAGGACATTTGGGCAGCTAGGTGGTGCAGTGGATAGAGCACCAGTACAGGAGTCAGGAGGACCTGAGTTCAAATCTCACCTCAGACACTTGACACTCACTAGCTATGTGATGTTGGGCAAGTCACTTAACCCCAATTGCCTCATCCTAGGTCATCTCCAGTCATCCTGATGAATATCTGGTCACTGGATTCAGATGGCTCTGGAGGAGAAGTGAGGCTGGTGACCTGCACAGCCCTCCCTTACTCAAAACAAAGTCAAGTACCAGTCATGTCATTATTTCTCTGATGTCATGGTCATCTTCTGCAACAAAGGATGAACACATACACACAGGACATTAAGAACTTTGATATGTGCCTTTGAGAATGTATTTTTATTTAAAGTTAGTATGAATTATATGGTTTTAAATTTGTCATTTTTAAAGGAATTTTAAAGTAAAAAACAGACATATACACAGTGTGTGTGTGTGTGTGTGGGCACGCGTGATACAGGAACAAACATTTGTTAAGAGCTCTTTATACTAAGTGCTGAACTTGTAAATATGCTTAATGTTGGGGGAGGAGAACAGTTCTTTTAAGGTTCTCAGAACATGTAAGCTCAGCTTTTTACAGGAGGTTGGATTTAGCTATAGAATCTTTGACTTCCTAACGATAGCATTCATGATTCAATAGTTAAAGAAAAACCCACCCACCGTTATATCAGTTCTTTCATTGCGCCAATTCACTCTAAGAATGAGATCCAAGGGTTACCCATTTATGTAAGAGATCTCAGAAATCATCTAGCTCAGCCTACTTTTTTACTCTAGTTTGGTTCTTTGTGTGGATAGCAAGCTTTTTAGTAATGTAAATTTTTTTTTTGTCAGAAGCCACTCAGTGATATGACAAGGAAATAGAACTTGGAATGGATTATTCCCATGTTAGTAAAAATCATCTTCTCACCCAGTAGTTCTCAGAGTGTGGTCCAAGTACCTTTGGAGTTCCCTGAGATTCTTTTAGAGAGACCATGAGGTCAAAACTTTTTTCACAATACTGTTTTAATTACCAGTGTGGTAAATATCACTTCCTGTAACTTACATAAACAAAAGGATTTTTGGAGGAAATCCTCAATAACTTTTAAGCATATAAGGGGGTCCTGAGACCACAAAGCTTGAGAACTGCTGTTCTAACCTTTTGCCTTCACTGTTTTTTTTCTAGTGTGATGCAGTGAGCGTCCTAGAGAAGGAACATGACTATCGAGAAGAGCACTTTGATTTCATTCAGTCGCACATCCGTAAATTCTGCTTACAATGTATCCTCACTTAAGGTGGTGTCATTTTTGCTGTTTCCTCTTTGTTTTTGTTTTCTAAGATGGCCCGTCAGAATTGCACAACTTAAAATTGTATAAGGTTAAATATTTTTGTTGCATAATTTGTGAAACTTGCTGATTTTCATTGGTAGGGAGAATTTCCTCATCAGAACTCTCCTATGCCAATAAAATAGCAAATTCCCCCAAAATTAATTGTAGCACAAGGTGTGTAACTTTTCTGAGCCTTGATTTTTTTCATCAATAATACCTGTGCTCCAGACCTCAGGAAGTACTCTCCATGTGAGAGGAGCACTTGGTAAACTGTACAACACATTAGACATGTGAAATACTGTGCCATCTTAAAGGTGGAGAGAAAGAGGAATTTAGAGGCTCCTAAAGAATAGGTGGTCTGCTGCAGTACTGAGTTACTTAGAGGCATTCTATTCATACTTGTGGTAAGCCTGCCTTATTGATACACTTTGGGTGATCTGACACATCAGCTGAAAATAAAGAGCTGACAGTTCTGTTGCCAAACATCATTTGAATTAGGTGTCTTTTAAAACTTAAACTTGGTCTTTTCCAGAATGGGAAGATCAGACTTAATTTTAGGTCTAAATTATCAGCAGATGTGGAATTGGGCTTAAATGCAACTCTGACATTTCATCCTTTTGTGGCCAAATCCATTCACTTCAGCTTCTTCATCTCTCAGATGGACAGAATAATACACAGTGTACTTCAGGGAGATCTTGTTAGGATCTAATGAGCTAATGAACACTAAGTGCTTTGTAAATTGGAAAGCCCTGTTTAAATGTTATCTGTTGCTATTTATTGTTGAACAGAACATAATTTTCAGCTTTAGTTGAGGATCCCTCGTTAGTCTACACATAAGGCAGTGAGTTAACACCAGCCTTGGGTCTTTACAAATCCACATTAAGTGACTGGGCTCTACCAGGAAGCTTCCTTAAATAGGTTTAGACCTTCTTGAATAGCTTTTGGTATATAAGGGAGATGTGAAAGGAATATATTGATAGTCTTATTTCACAAAAATTTGAAAACTGTTCTTGTTTTTGTGTATATAGTGGATTTGTCCTGTCAGTAGGGATATATACAGATGTATTTGTGATGTGCAAGGCTCTTTTTTTCTGCTCATGAATTTTATGAGATTTAAAAAGTAGAAAAATGGTCAGAAAAACCAACAACCAGAATCTAGCCAGAAGAACAAATGATTTCTTTAGCAAAATGTTCACTTAAAAGTTGTACTTAACTGTAGGTTTGTACCTCCAAGGCCAAATTAATACACTGTGTTAATAATTTAATTAAGGATGGTCTAGTGACCTTGAAATAGTTTTATGTGTATCCGAAGTGCTTACATTATTTTCTGAAGTAGTGAATTTGAGCTAATCTGAGTTAAGAAGTTCCTTTGAAAGAGAAATGTAATGGGGGTGTTTATATTCTACATATCTATATGCTATAGCATTTATTTACATTTAGCATATATATTATATATTTTATTCTATGCTAGAAATAGAGTATATGTAACTATATACAGATCTTATGTATTTCATTATTCCTCCATTGAAGTGCTACTTACATTCCTTACTGTGGGATAGAGGTGACTGAATTCTTGAAGGAATATACACGTCGGAGCTCCAGGTTTTGAATAGGTACTACCAAATTGGTAGTGTATGTAGTCCTTTTAATGGCATGTTATCTGAGAACAATTCTAATGAACTAAGAGTCAAGAGGCTCTTCATCACAAACTTAGCCATCAGGTCAAGAATTTTAAGGACATGCTTAACTAGACTTTATTTAGTTGGAAATGGTGTTGCAGTTTGCATGTATTACAGCCACACAGATAAAATCATGGATCCTTGGAATATCAAAGTGTGTTGTATACATTTTTTTCACTAGATACTAGACCTTCCATTATTTTAACATTACGACTCTGAGTGAGACGATTCTTCATAATTGAACAAGCAGCCAGGATATAGTTAGTTAAGAACTCTGACTTGGGATCCCAAATACCTGAATTGTAGTGACAAATCCCCCAGTTAGTGACTGTGACTCAATACAGAGCTTAGTTTTCTCATAGAAAATAAAAGGTTGAGCTCGATGATCTTTCAGTTTCAGTTTCAATGTTTTATAGTTCTATAGCTGTTTTTACCTTTTTGAGGTTTCAAAAGTTCCAGTGTTTGTCTTAGTGTATCTGGATTAATAATTTAGGCCTGTTTCTTCTTGGTTGGGTTTTAATTGTGCATGCTTGATTTCAAACCTTCGTATTGATTCCGCTTTCCTTAAGCAAATTGAATAGATGGAGCTGCCTTGATTTATACATCAGTTAAGGAAGAAAAGAACCTTGACTTGTTGTACAAGTATATTGTACATAAAACATACGGTTTTCACTTCACCACACCTGCCTTAGTGGTGGAAAAGGATGCAGTTTTTATGTAAGTTCACTTAAAGATGTTTTTTCTTTACATTTTAAATCTTTTTATCCCTGTAAAGTGTGGTGTTTTCTCAGATTTTTCAAGTAGTCTGTTTTTCAACTTATCTTTATCCTACCTTCTATTAGGCTTCACAGAGGCAGTATGGTATAATGGACAGACCCCTAAACCAGGAGGTAGAAGACCAGGCTTTTTTTTCCCCTAGTAACCGGCTATTTGGTACCATTTCCTTCATTCAATCTTATCAGTAAAATGAAGTTAATAATCTACATAGTAAAATAGAGAAATACTTTGTATCTGGGAGACCCAGGTTCAAATCCCAGCTCTGCTATTCTGCGACCCTAGAAGGACAAGCCATTTCTCTCAGGGACTTCATAGTTCTTAATTCTTTGAGTCTTTGTTCCTTGCTGTCCTGACTTCACAAGGCTGTTGTGAGGATGAAATAAGATACTGTAAGTGAAGTTCTTAATAACTAAAAGGCACTCTATTATTTCAGAACAAGCTACTTTAACATTAGCTTCTCTCTCCTTGCTTTCCAAGGGTGACTCATCCTTCTGCCTGCCTGTGCCCTTAAAAATGATGTTAAAAACAATAATAAACACCAATACAACCCATTAAATTTGCCTTGCAGCACTTGTTTACATTTAAATAAATTAACTGCAGTGTACAAAATGTCTTTCACTCACATTCTTAGTTTCCAAGATGATTTGTTCTTTTGTTCCTATTCACGTTTCTTTTTCAGGGTCTTAATTAGTCTGTGCTATCATCTTCTATTTGGACTTTTTTGTTTTGAAGTATTTCATAGAAGGCCATATTTCTTTACCCCATAGTCTGTCTTAATTATATAATAATTCATTTATGTTTATTTAACCACAGTTTATTCCCATTCCTGTATTGTTGGACATTTAAGGTTCTTCTAGTTTTTTTTCAAATTGCAAATGATATCACTGAAAATTTTTGAAAAGAGATATAATTTTTTGTTTTTTATAATACTTTCAAGGTCTTTCCCCAACAATGGAATTTTAGAGTCAAATAGTTTTTGTAGCTTTACTGGGTACTAGCAGATTGCTATCTTCCCCCCCTCCCCCAAATTCTTTTAAGTTACAGTTCAACCATACTAAATGACTGTATTTATTTCTCCATGACCTACCAACATTGAGTTTTGTTGCTCTTAATTTTGCCAATTTGGTGAGTATACTGGTGCCTGTTAGTTTTATTTTTATCACTTTTATTATTAGTGAGGTTAAATATTTTTCTAAGGGATTATTAACAATTCATGTTTCATTTTTGAAAATTAGTCCTTATTAGAGTTTCCTGTGTAAATTTTTAACAATATCTTATATTTTAGATGTCAGGTTTTTACCTGTTATATTTGCCATGAATATGTTTTGTCCCTCTATTTTTCTTTTGTTATCTTTTGCACAGTTTTAATGTAATCAAACATGTCCGTCTCTAGTAATTCCTTCTATTTGTTTAATAGAAGTATTCCTCTCTCCTCAATGATTGAGATAAATAATGTTATTCTTTGTTTTGTTTGTCATTCACCTGGAATTCATTGAGGTTTATGGTATAAAATGGGACCCTAAGTTCATTCCTCTATGAAATGCTAACCAGTTTTCCTAACTATACTTATGTAATGATATGTTAAGGACCAGAGATTTAATCTGTGTAGGAATTCTATCCACTGACACATGCCACAACCACTGTTCAGCTCAGAATCTTAGAGAGTTGTTTTGGTGCCATTGAGTTGTCTTTAGTCCCACAGTTAGTAAATGCCAGAGATGAGATATGAACTCAGATCTTCCTGATTTCTACTTCCAGCACTCTATCCAATACACCACAACACCTTGCTAAATAAATGCAAACACAATACAGCAGTACATTTAAAAATGAGCAATATGAAACAGTATGGTACAGTGGAAAGAGCTTTAGATTCAGAGTCAGAGGACCTGTGTTCAAATATTGTCTCTGCCACTTACGTGACCTTAGGCATGTCCCCTCGTTAGTTTCCTCATTTCAGAGAAAGAAGGATTTTTTCCAACTATAAATCTATAATCATGTAAAAACGTAACAAAGTAATCTTTTCAAAACTTTTCTATCAATAGAAAAAGCTTTTGACAAAAAGTCAACATCATTCATAAAAAATAAAACACATCACAAAGAAAAAGAGGGATGTTTTTCCTCAGCAAATAAAATATAGATTACCCAAGCCAGTT
Organism: Bettongia penicillata ogilbyi; assembly: GCA_023548195.1. Classification (NCBI taxonomy): domain Eukaryota; kingdom Metazoa; phylum Chordata; class Mammalia; order Diprotodontia; family Potoroidae; genus Bettongia; species Bettongia penicillata. Next base: position 1,820,234 of record JAJHZJ010000373.1, on the reverse strand, counting down.
GTTGACATAATTTTAGAAGACTTCCAGCTAAATACAAGGATGCTTTGCTTTTACTGCTTTTCTTTGGCGATTTTAGAAGTGCTAGTAATTACAATAAGACAGGAAAAAATAAGGGATTAACATTGTAAAATAAGCTCAAAATATCATTATTTGCAGGTTATATAATGGCATGTCTAGACAATCCAGTTATCTTGACCAGAAAATTCATAGAGATAATGAACAAATTTTCCAATGTTATAGGATATATGATTAATCTGCAAAAGTCATTCCTATTTTGATAAAAATCTATGAAATGTATGAGAAAGAGCCTACCCAGGCTAGAGATCTTTAACTTGTATAAGGATGACTACAAAATGATTATAAATGAAAAAGAATAAGAACTGAATAATTGAAAGACTATTCAGTCATTGTTCATCAGTGCAGTAATAATGACTATATTCCATTAATTTATTTACATACTGAATGTAGTATCCATCACAGAGAGTATGGCATAGTAGAAGGTTGGTTGCAGTCTTTTTGTTTATCACTTGAAGAAATTTCCTAACTAGTTTTTCCCAATGCTCGTGAAATCATAACTGTTGACTCTCCATCTTCCCTGTCCCCAAAAAGGGACTGCAAGGACTCTTCATAGAATTGAGTAAAGTTGGAATGAAATTTTTATAGAAAAATGATGCTGAAGCATCATTTAAAAACTTTAAAATGATTGCAAAGGGGTCATTCTTCCCTTTACTCAACCTTTTTAAAAAATGCTTCCATTTTGGGAGTAAAATTTATTAAATAACTTGTTGCTTTCTGATAACTGCTGGAAGAGGATACAAGTGAGATGGAATGTGTACAAATGAAGTTTGGAGATTATATGTGTCTTTTGTTGATCCATCTCAAAATCTCTTCCTGTATCTGTATTTGAGTGTATCTCATTTTATGCGGTTCTTATCCGCGTTCTCTCCCATAAATTCTCCATAGAGTATGGAGGCCTTTCTCTAGGTCTTTTAATATTTCATAAACACCTCTACAGCATTTGGACTGCCTATTTGTTTTCCCTCACATGGTGCTGAATTTCTTATTCAGTCTTATATTAGTGTATTCATATGCACAAGTTGTCATTAGTAAGATGCTGTAGTCTGTTTAGCTCCACCCATATCTCTCCCTTGCCCTTTGGGTCACTTATGATTTTGATTCTTTGAGTATTGGTTAATCTGGGGGTTTTTTTGCACTTTTATTCAAGAGCTGTCCAGGCCAGATTGTACAGTCCTGGTTGATAGGATTTACAGGTATTTCCCCTGGTTCATTAGGGCTTTCAGTAGGGCTATGCATGGGTCATTTGATACTTAATGCATATATATATGATGAAAATAAAATGATCCTTTGGAGAGATTTGTGTCTTTCATTTAAAGAGAGAGAATAAGGATTTATTAAGCACCTACTTGTGTCAGGAACTGTGCACTCTACAAATATTTCATTTGATCCTCATACCAACCTTATAGGAGTTATTATTATTTTACAGTTGAGGAAACTGAGGCAGGCAGAGGTAAAGTGACTTGCCTAGGGGCACACAGCTGGGAAGTGTCTGAGGCCAGATTTGAACTGGACCTACTTTGGTATCCACTTGACCATCTAGCTACTTCATACATTTTAGTAGGTTATATTTGTTTTCTTATATTCTTTGAAGTCTTCTGTCAACAACAAAAATCCACTAAACTCTTGTATATACAACATTGTGCCAGGTTCTGTGCCAGGTAAAACAAGTAGCACTTAACCTTGATGAATGTTCATTGACAGTCTCCATTGAAATGAATCTGCTTACATTCTAGTAATCATTTCTGGGCTGATCTTTAAAACTGTAGTTAAGAAAAGTTAGGCATAAAATCTCTTTAGGTTCACAACAAAGGCAAATAATTATTAATCCTTTAAATTACCCTAATCTACCACAGGACAGATGAAAGTCTAATACAGAGGTCTAGTCCAGCCTGTCTGGTCTTGTTTAATAGCATCTCATTTGTTAAAGAGTAAGAAAATTACTTATTAAGCTCATTATAAGTATGAACTGTGATATTGCTACCTTTTATCCTATAAGTAAGGTGTTGGCTAAGACTGGTCATATGTGCCACTCTTTATTTGTAGGGTCTCTGTATTACTATCACTTTAGGACATCATACTTCTCAGTTGTGGGACAGCTAGGTGGTGCAGTGGATAGAGCACCAGTGCAGGAGTCAGGAGGACCTAAGTTCAAATCTCACCTCAAGACACTTGACACTCACTAGCTATGTGATGTTGGGCAAGTCACTTAACCCCAATTGCCTCATCCTGGGTCATCTCCAGTCATCCTGATGAATATCTGGTCACTAGATTTAGATGGCTCTGGAGGAGAAGTGAGGTTGGTGACCTGCACAGCCCTCCCTCACTCAAAACGAAGTCAAGTGCAAGTCATGTCTCAGTTGTGAAATAGTACAGGAGATGTTCTGTCACCATTCTTGGAACTCAGACTTGAGTTTGTGCCCAACCCTAATACCTTTGAAATATGTGATTTTGGAGCAAGGCATTTGATCCCAGGATTTAGAGTTGGAACAGACCTTGCAGATCATCTGGAAACTGAGGTCCCTCATGGGTTAATGATTGGGTCCTGTGACTGCTGATCCACTGCCCTTTCCACCAAAGCATCCTGCCATCTCAAAAAGAAGTCACAGCTCAAAAAATAAATAAGTCACAGCTTATGTCTGTAGAACAACCTGGAAGATTATAAGTAAAGGTCTCCATAAAACTTCAGGCAAGGAGAGTGATTTCATAATCTGCATAGGAAATTACACCACTATAATCAAGTGTTAATATACTAACTTAAAAGCACTAAGGCTATTTTTTGTATTATTGCCTTCAGTGTGTGCATATTGTAATACATTAACATCATTGAAATGAAGAAACTTTTATCGTGTCATGAGTTGACCTCCAAAGGGAGAAAAAATTATTTTCTATGACATCAAACACAAAACCTGCCATGTTCACTTTGAGGAAGCTGTAATAGCTGATGGAACTTCAAGTTATTTAAGCTTAAAAACAGAAGACTTAGAGGAGGTCACTATAATGGGAAAGAATGATTAGCCTTGTTCTCCCAGAGATGTAGGAAGCATTTTAAAATTGTAACTTTTCAATTGGTGTAAGGAAAAAGCACCTAAAGCTTGAATCTGTTGCACAATGGAACAAGCTGCCTTCCGGGGATTCCATGAGTGTCCTGTGACCATTTTGGACCTCAGTTTAATCTTCTGTAAAAGGTAGAGCCTGGGCTTGATCTCCAAGGGCATTTCATTTCACATGAAAGGGTCCTATGGGCTGTAATTGGATAGGCCACCCTGTAAAATGTTATTCTCTGACAGTGCAAACTTCATTTGGTTAGGAACTTGGCTTCCATATGGTTACAAGGGCAGGTACAACATAATTTTTGTCTTTATTTCCTCAGTGCCATATAAATATTTGTTGAAATGAACTGAAATGTACTCTCTGTGGTCCCTAAAAATATCAGGTATTCAGTGATCAAATAGGTAACAAGTACTTGTCCTGTGTGCTTGAATCATATACAATACTTCTCAATCTCATCAGTGTATTAAATTATGTCCAAAAAAGCAAATCATTCCCTATTTTCCTTTTAGACCTGCTGGTTGGGACAATGAAAAGAAAATAGCTATTTTACATGAAAATTTCACAACAGTAAAACCAGATGATGTATATGAAGACTTCATTGTAAAACCTCCTGTAAGAAAGGTATTAAAACTTACTTATTTTGAAGAGTTTTTCACAGTTTCAAGGAAATATTTCAGTGAAGAAAGTTGTTGACTAAATTTTTAGTTTCTTGTACATTGTGATGTTATGGAATAAAATTAGTGGGATTTGTTTTGAAAAGAAATTTAAATAAGATTTGGACTTCAATGTCAGTTATAAATAAAATTACTAATTAGAATCTAAACTTGGAGATACTATTTAGCATTTTCACCCACCAGATATGTTCTTGATATATAACCATTATCAATATAGTCTTGATATATAATCATTAGCCATAATTACTTCACATAAAAATATTTAAACTCAAACTGGTTTGAAGTATATTTGACCTCTTCCCTAGTAACAGAGCTTAAGTATATTGCAGGATAAATTATTTTCTCAGTTTTTGGAGCCCCAGAGTCAACCTTTTCTATGCTAATAGTAAGATGTTTACTTTGTAATACAAGATTTTATCAGTATTACACTTTTTGGAAGTCCTGTTTCTGACAAGTTTTTGAATGCTTTGAATATTCTTTCATTCATATGACTACAGAAAACATTAGGTTGATTCTGGTTATTAACAACTCGAATTTTATGTAGCGTTCCTTAATAGTTTCCTGAGATAGGCAAGGGTGAAACATAAAGAGTACCATGATGTTATTGGTGAGGAACCTGAGTTCTGGGCTCTTCCCCAACCCTGTCCTGTTGTCTCTCAGAATATCTGGAAATGAGTCTTTTAGGCTTTTTTGGAGCTCCTCTGATGTTTAATTTTGCACCAAAGAAACCTATTTTAATTTTTGCTCACTCACACTTGCCTCAGCTCTTTTTTGTAGCGTTGTTAATATAATTCTCAGCAAGTGGTGTACAGTAGGGGTTGGCAGTTTGATATATTGTCCTCTTCCTGCATATGGAAATATTAATTTCATTTTGGTGTTGGTTAAGTTTAGAATTTTTTAAAATATATAAATAAAATTCTCTGATATTGCATAAGATTTAATGTTCTATCCAAAATGTGTTATGTCTTTTCAGTCTTAGCAGTTCTCATGAATTTAATAATAACAATCATTTAGATAACACTTTGAGTTTATAAACACACATTATGTATATTATCTTATTTGAGTGTCTTAGCAACATTAAGGTGGGTACGCAGGTATTATCTATCCCTATCTTATAGATGGGGAAGCAGGTTTAGACTTGCCTGTGGTCATGCAACTAATATGTTTTGGAGTTAGGGTTTGGACCTGGCTCTTGATTCCATTGTTCTCTCCGCATTGCCATTTTTTACTGTAAGTTGATTGTTTCATCTTTCCATCATCCTTCATATTACTTGATTTGAGAAGCTACTGTGAGTTTTGGCTGAAGGTTTGGGTTTCTTTATGTATAAGGTGACTTCTAGATGCATAATAAGACTTAAACTCTGTTCTTTTTGGAAAATTCTGTGATACTGAGTTGATATTTTTATTCATTTTTGACTAAAAGCAAGCATGTGTTTTCACAGTTGGTCCATGATAAAGAATTGGCAGCAGAAGATGAACAAGTATTTCTAATGAAGCAGCAGGTAATGGTACTGAGAGAGTTTTAAATCAATTGACATTGCATTACAAATAGTCACCTTTTGTAACTCACAGCTGCCCTGGGGCACAGGGGGCATGAGTACCATCATCTGGAGTTTTCAGTAAGTGTTATACCCTTAAAGTCCTTATGCAGTCCATTAAAATTGAAATTGAGGTAAACTGAGGCACGGAGTTCTGAGCACATTGAATCTATTGGTAAGGCTAGCAGTTACAAATAAAAGGGTCTCTTGATACCTGTCAGTCAAAAGACCATGAGGTAGGACTTACTAGCCTTCATATAATTTTGGAAAGTACAAGGAAACAAAGAACAGGAAGCATAAGTCAATATGATTAGTTACATAGTCTGAGGTATCATAGATGGTGAAAAACAGTGTGATTGGATGAAAGTCAGGAATAGCATAAACTCCTTCCCCCTTGTGGCTGTGGGAATCCCACTGCATGGTTAGGTCGAGTCACAGCAATAACAGCCCAGACTTTTGTGAAGGACGACCAGCATTGCAGAGTTAACAGGCTTTCTGGTGCCCACCTGCCTCTTGCAAGGCTTTGTTAGTGAGATAAGAGTTCTCCCTTAATCTTCCATAGGCAGTAAGATGTGTAGAGACAACATATTCCTTGGAATTAAGATGATTTATGAAACAGTTTAGCTCAGAGAGGAAATCTAAACTTCTGAACTTGGGAGATAAAGAAACATGGCTTAGGCAATTTTAGAGTATATTGAGGGTGATACAGATGTTACAAAATGGAACGGAATCAGTTTGATTTTCTCAATTCTCCCCTTTGCTCAATGGAAGACCTGTTTCCCCTGGATCTCTTCTCTGTAAGCTAATTCTATAAGATCTTTAACATAGTCATTATCAGTAGGGTTTACTAACATAAAGTTTTCCCTTGCAAGTTCAGAACAGGGTTTAACACAAAACTGATTCAAAGTATAAAAAGAATAAGAAGACAGGGCAACAAGTGCCCATTTCCTAAAGGCGGGTAACAGGCTGTTTCCCCTCAGCCTTGTGAACAAGAAGAGGGATTCCACTGGGGTCACCTGAAAGGAGTAATTATGTCTCAGCTGTAACTTGTTGGAACGTATATAGGCTTGTCACAGTTTTTCCTGCCTAGTTAATGTAAAAACAGCAAGATTGATTAATCTTAACTCAAGCCATAGTAAGAATATCTAAGACCACAGACTAATATTAGAGGAGAGATTTACTTGTCACATGTCAGAAAACTCAGCAGACATAGATACCGTGAAGCAAAAAGCCAAAGTAATACAGTAATGATCATCAATATTAATTAACATTGTCTCTTTGTCCTGGTAACCTACTCCAAATACCCATTTAATTAGCCTATTCCTGGTTTCTGAAAACATCTTCTCTTGGACATCTGGAATGGGCCAGTTCTCAGAGTAGCTCTGAAAGGACTTGCTTCTCTGGTTCCAGTTAACTTGTGGAGATTTTTAGTGCCGCTGCTAAAATCTTTTGCAAAATAAATCTCAATACAATTTAATACAGTCACTTAAACTTTACTTTTTGAGTAATTAGTTCATTTGGTGAAAACCAAGTCAAACCTTACGATTCCACTTTTGTCAAGAGCAGAGCGATAAGAAGAGCGTCAATTTAGGAAGCCCTCGTTCATTTGAAACTTGAGAGAATTTAAATTTGTACACACCACTTGCTGCTTCTATCTGTGTCTAAACCCTGTGCCTGATAGGTCCTGCCAACAACAAGAGGGAAGAATCTTTTTAAAAATCTGTAAGGGTCTGACTTGTAAAATGAGTCCTTCTGGTTAAAATGTAAGTTAAGGTTAAGAGTGCTTTTCTAAATTAGCACTGACTCCATTATCATTCAACTTTTTAAGATGGGTGTTTATTTCCATTCTTTATTTCTGGTTTAAGCCTCATTAAGGAAAAAACTTCAGTTTTACTGCTGATGATTGTTTTGTGGTATAAGTTAGCAAGTTGTTAAACTGATATATTTAAGAAATTCAGGTAACAACTGAGAAATCAAAAACTAAGTATTTTAAAACCTTTTAAAGTAAGTGTTAAAAGAAACCAGAAAATGTCTGGCTTTATGCAGAGGGTAAACAGTACAGTTTTACATATATGAAGTCTTGAATGCAGTTTCTGAAACAGTATTTAGAACATCCTCAAGGATTGTGTATTCCATTAGAATAATTTACATTTGACATTTATAATCATTTAATCTTGTTGCTTTCTCAAAATTTTCCACTCCAGCAGTCCTGCAGGCCTTTCTTTTAGTACAGAGGTGCCTCTGGGCCCCCAAAGACTATAAGGTCTGGCAGATCCTGCTTGGTAAGACTTTATGTCTGTATCTGACAGCCAGGTTATTGTGAGTTTGGAGGAAAGGCTCCTTAGTGCAGAGGTGACCCAAAAGTAGTGGATTATCCCAGCTGTAGCAGCTTAAGAAGAGTATTTCCTAAGATTTGTACACCAGCAGTTTAAGGGACAAAACCCACAGCAACAAAATTAAGAGAGTTTAAAGGAAGGTATAGATTTCTCAAGGTCACCTGGTGTCATACATAGTTCGCACTGTAACCCATGACTTCTGATTGTAGGGCTACTGTATTTTCTACTATTCCATGTTGCCTTTTAATCATTTAGGTGATATTCAGCTACTTTAAACAGGGTATTAACTACTATGATCAGTGATCCCAAACGTAAATTTTGAAGTATAAATAGACTCTGAGTTGCACAGTCTTTAAATTCTACTTGTAAATAGAAAGAATACATTATGTATGATTACTAACCCCTCAGGAGGAACTTAAGAGGATACAGTCAAAACCATATTGCTTAAGGAGATTAGCTAGAAAGAGTTTCTTTTAGTGTTCTCTTCTTATAAGAGTCTACTGTAGGGTACTTGTAGTATGTTGCTTACTGGTAGTAGCTGGACAAACTAGCTTGAGGATTTCTCCAGCTGTTTTTCTCTCGTGGATAAAGGAAGGTTGTGTGTTGTTTTAAAGTAGTAATTAACAGCTCATCTTTTTTGTGGTACTTCCTAGTTTACAGTTTCCTCACTTCAGCCCAGTGAAATATAGAACATGATATTGTCATCCTTGTATTATAGATGAGAAAAGATCAGTCCTGGCCTTTGGCCTCTTATTTCTGTGCAGTGCATACGTCATTACTACTATTTTCCTTTGGAAACTGTAGTTGGAAACAAGAAGAGCACAGCTCCTGTAAGGATTTGGCGAGTCTGTAACCCAGTGACAGAGCTGGCAGGGAAAGGGAATGAAGACTCAGGATAGGGGCATGACTCTCCCAGAGACAGAGCCAAGACTAGAATCCTTAACTCTCCTGAATCTCCAGTGCAGGGTTCAATGTATTTCATTTAAGCACCTTTCTTAGGAATTTACCTTGTTTTATTTATGTTAAAATGGCAACATTGTTTGATCGTAAACTATCAAAGTCTTTCTTTTTGCAGTCCTTCCTTGCCAAGCAGCCAGCCACCCCTACAAGAGCATCAGTGAGTATTGTTTTTGCTAAATGAAGAAAAATTCTTCGTATATTATGTTAACAGTAGACAAATAATGCAAAAATTATAAGTACAGGTGTTGATCAGATGAATTATTTTGTTGGGTTTTTCAGACTTTGTCATTAGTTATGATACCTTGCATTTAGGAGTTAAAAATGTTTTGATGTACCTTCATGTTTGTCTGATTTGATCCTCACAATATTCCTTTGAGAGCTATGTAAGACAAGTATTATTCTTCCTATTTGATAGATAAGAAAATTTAATTCCAGCTAGTTGGAATCAGGTCAGGATCTAGACTTTGGGTCACTTGGTGGTTCTCAGTCCTGTTCTTTTTTAAAAAACTACATAACGCAGACCGTTTTTGGTATTGATTATAGAGTCATTGTTGCAGGTTTATTGCTCTAGATTAGGAAAGGACTTCCAAGGCCGTCCATTCCTCCCTCCTCATTTTACAGATGAGGACACTGGAGCCCAGAAAAGATCAATGATTTGACTAAAATCCCACAGGAAGTTTGATTTTTCCAAAAACTAAAATGCAAAAGAACATTAATCATTTTCAGAGTTTTTCTTCGTAATCTCTGTGCCTTTCAAAGTTCTGTTAACACTAACCTCTCTTTGGTCTAAGGAATCTCCTGCTAGAGGACCTGCAGGCTCTCCAAGGACACAGGGCCGAGCTGGACCTACCAATGTCCCCAGTGCCTCACCAATCGCATCTGTCAAGAAGCCCGATCCAAATATTAAAAGTATGTATTTCAGAATTGGCTAGCCCTTGATGGCCATCTGGTCCAGTTCTTTCATTTTACAAGTGAGAAGAGCAAGACTTAACATCCAAGTCTCTTGACTCTAAATCCAGTGCTTTTTCTGCTGCATTCTTCTGCTGAACTTAAACAGTTAACCTGAAGCTGAAAGCAAAATATTGTTTCTGATTCATGGAATTTACAGCTGAAAGAGCCTAGAAATCATTTAATTCAGCCTCTCTTGTGATAGGGAAATTGGTTTGCTCCCCATTCCCCCCAGCACACCCCCCACCCCTCTATGATTACCAAACTTAATGTAGATGCCCAGCTTCCATAGCCCACTGGAACTTAGAGCTCCCCAACTCAAGAGACCCACCTACCAGCCCCAGTCTCCCCTATGGCTAACAACACCTTACTGAATAATAATTAATATTTAGTTATTAATTTATTGGTAATAAATAGTATAGCCCAATTTATATAATGCTAGATTAGTTATGTGGGACAGGGAACTCCTGCAAGAGCAAGAGTGTATCGACAGTTCTTTTGGCTGCAAAAGAGATATATATCATAGCATGATAGAATCCTCATAATTTTTTATGTTAGAGGAGTCCAACTTCCAGATTTCGAAGGACATACATATTGATTTGTGTGGTTACTTGCTGTATGGATGTAGATCCCTACCCTTCTATGCCTTGTTAAGGTATCTTTCAGAAGTTGTTATGACCAAAAAATTCATTACAGGAATGAGGCTCTCTAAACTGTGACTAGGTTGTGCCTTGGACAACAAATACAGAATCTATTGTCAGATCTGTACTCTAACACCAGAGGATCACCTCTGGGCTATAATGAAGCTTGAGATAGGTCAGATAAAATAGTGATAGATTATAGTTTACAAAGCACTTTCCTTACAACACTCTCATAAGGATAGATAGTGCAGGTATTATTATCCTCCTTGTAAAGATAAGAACATTAAGCTCAGACAATTTGATTTGAGTCTCAAAATATCCTTTTGAAAAAGGTAGGACAAATATCATTATCCCCATTTGGCAGATAAGGACAGTGTTCTCTGTTGTCCATCACTCCTGGAGTCTTCCTGTGTGTGCATTTATGTCATTCATATGAGAAGTTAGCAAAATTCGATCATGATTGAGCATTAGAGCTCCTGAAGATCGAAAAGCCCTGCTTCCTATGTGTGACACAGTGTTGGCTGTACTTGACTGCTAGTGAAAACCAGTACAGAATGGGCATACCTGCCGTGTTTCTGTCTGTCCCTGTCACAAGAGCTGCTTTCGCTCACAGCCAACAAGCAGACAGCCATCCACACAAAAGGCACCAAATCATTCCCAGTATACATTTGCTCTTGGACTGGGAGACATATTGTGTAAGATAGATCAAAACTGAACTTTTAAAGACGCTATACAGTCAGATGTTTAAGTTCCAAGCTGAAACAGATTTGTCTAGATTTTTGTTTGAATTTCTTCAGATAATGCTGCAAGTGAAGGAGTGTTGGCCAGCTTCTTTAACAGCCTCTTAAGTAAAAAGACCGGCTCTCCTGGAAGTCCTGGAGCTGGGGGAGTCCAAGGCACAGCCAAAAAGTCAGGTACCGAAGGGTTTCCTTTTACCTGGGGTTTGAGGTTGGGCTGTTCTTATTGGTTTGATGTGGAGAGTGTTGGGCTTTGTTTCATTGACTGTTTAGTGTTTGATTTGTTCCACATCCAGTTATATGTATTCAGTGATGTACTGTGTTGTATGAAAACAACATAGGAAAAATGATTAATTTGGCAATGATTAGTCATTTAAAAAAAAAAGATGCTTCTTTTTACAAAATTTTATTCACCATAGATCAGAGAATTTAGAACTAGAAGTAACGTTACCTTAGTGATCATCTACTACAACTTCTTGTTTTATATCAGTGTGGAAAATGAGGTCCCCAGAGAAATGACTTTGCCGCACACTAATAAATGGCAGTTTGAATTTTGAGCTTTAAAGTCTAGTTCATTTGACTCCGAACTCAGCATGTTCTCCACTATAGTACGTTGCATCTAAATTGGGTGCATTTGAAATACCATTTTAATTACCAAAATGTTATTTACATTATCTTCTCAAAAATAAACCTGTTGGGTTAGTTGAGAAAGGTACACCTTTAACAAAAGCCACCTTGTCCCAGCAGCTACTGAAATAGTGGAGTTACCACTGGAAATCTTGAAAACATTTTATTCTCATCAGGGGAATAGAATACATTACATCTCTAATAATTTGCTGACAGAAACCATTTGAAAAGAGTATGATAGGAAGGAAAACAGAAGTCCCTTTGTTACTTCCTTAAAGCAGCACCGTTTGAGAAAAAAGCAGATTCAAATAATCTTGAGTATTTTTTTGGATCTGTAATTATTTTTCTTTTAAGTTTTAAATAATAATAATAGTTCATATTATTAGAATGCTTTAAGGTTTTAAAGAGCTTTTATAGTTTCCTGGGGTATAGACCTAGAAAGGATTTTAAAACTAGTCTGACCCCTTCATTTTACAGATGAGGAAACTGAGGCACAGAAAAAGAAAGTGACTTGCCAAAGGTCACAGTACTCACGTGTGAATCCAGGTCTCCTGGGTCCTACTCAGGCACTCTTTATCCACTGTACCACCCTGAGATTTGTATCTAAGTTTCATTTGTTTTTTGGGTAGAAGAGGCCACATTGAAGTTTTGGGGGTGTTTTCCTTTTTTATAAATTGCTGTCTGTTTACTTTGGAAAAAGCATTTGAAATTCAGCAGACTAGTCTTGTCTTAATGTTTTCACCATGTCTCCTGGAAAAAATCCACCTCTAATGTTTCACTCAAGTCTGAGCTGGAAAACAGATGCTTGTTAAATTCTTTGACCTTTTTTAAAAAAGTGGTTTTGTTTAAAGTTAAAGATAATTCTATAATCTTTAATTTTTTAAGTAATTGTTTAAAATAAGCCAGTTGTTTCTAATCTAGCAACAAATTGTAAATGATAAAGAAATACCTCATTTTGCAAGGGGAGGCAATTGAGGCCCAGAGAAGGAAAGTGGTTTATTCTACATTGGGTAGTCTGTAAGTAAAAGAGCCATTTAGAAACTTGCTTGCCATTTTATTATATTTGAACCTGTGCATAAAAATAGTACTACTTTACCTTTCCCAGTAGAATCTGTTGTGATCTGCACATCATAACTAGCTATTCCTTTCTCATAACTTAAAATCCTATCTTATACCAAAAATCACATTTTTGAGGGAAAAAAATCATCGATTAATGATAATGACCTTTTAGAGTTAAAAGTGGTTATTTTCTCAAATAGCATATTATAGACATATATGGTGGTTTATAAGTAATTCCATTTATTTGGTGTCCTGAAGAATATTCTAAGATTAAAGTATTATAGAACCACAAGATTATAAAATGTGGATGTCAAAACTGAAAGAGGCCTTGGAAATTTTCTAGTCCAGGGCACCCATTTTTACAGAGGACGACATTCAGCAAGTGTGTTAAATGTCCTACCAGGGACACATAGCTAATTATTGGCTGAGTGTGGCCTAGAACTCAGATCATGTGACTTTGAGTCCCATCCCTGGTCTATTATATCAGTTCATTCATCTGACAACCCCTTTTTTGTTTATATAAGTCTTTTCTTGCTGTTGAAATGGAAGCATTTCTAGATTATTCATTTTCATAGCATTTATTTACTGTAACTTGAGAGTCCTGGGAAGCAAATCAAGACTGAGGGAATGAGGGAGGAAGCTTAGCATATGCTAAATTCACGTTAATCAGGGGAATCAGGCTTGGACCAGGTGTACGTCTCTGGTCTCTGCCCCTGCTGTCTCCCTTCTCCAGTTCCTCCTTTGCCAGCTACCCAAAGAAGCTTGTGAGGTGCAGCTTCGAGCATATAACTCCTTTGCTCAGAAAACTGCCATTAGCTTCTTGTTGTTTCTGAGATGATGTAGCTCCCTTTGGCATTTAAGGACCGCCACAGACTGTTTACAGCCTACTTATTTAGCCTGACTGTTCCCCTGCATGCACTGTTCATTCTGCCCAGATAATTCCTAGCTCTTTCCAGATCTTATTACTGCTCCATCCTTGGAAAACACTCCCTCTTTGTTTGCTAGTTGTGGCCTCAAGGCTCACTTCTCACCTGCCACCTTTTCCACCAAATGTCACGTGTCCCCCTCCCCCCCCATACATACTCAACACTGAAAGTGATTTTTCCCAAGCACTTTGCCTGGATTACTCCTTTGTCACTGTGACCTTTATCAACGAGATCCAAACATTTTTGATCACACCCGTCAGATTTTTGAGTGTACACCCCTGTCCTACCAGAGGTATATATTTACACGTAGATTATATACACCTACTACTATACAAATATATTTTGTATCTTAGAAAACACTTACAAAAGTAGAAATATAAAAGGACAAGACAACAATGAGATGTTTTAAATTTTTAAAAATCTTGGTTTAACACTTCATGAAATTTTGATTTCAAGGTCAGGTGTATTATGTTTGAAAGATACTTCATCAAGACATGTAGCCCCAAATGGAGGAATTGCCTTATTGGCTACACAGATTAAATAATGACTTCATTTTTTAGGCCCATCATGCAGGTTATGTACACAAAGGGTTTTGCCTAAATTTAGCTAGTTTATTACCATCTTCTTTGATGTCTAGGAGGTAGGGACATGGTCTGGAGGTCATGACATGGAACCCCTAGTGCCAGTGTTTAGGGGTGAAAAGGGCAGTGGCAGGAGAGGTGGTGAGGTTTCTGGGGAGGCTCTGTTTCCTAGGGGTGAATGGTCTTCGTTTGCAGATTGGAGGAGGGTGGGGTAGGAAGGAATCTTGGGAGCACATTGTAGGTCTGGGAGACTTCTAAGCATGACTCCTTGAGCTCCACGCTTACTGATGGCAGTTGCTGCCCTTCATACCAGCCATTGTATCTCCTCATCTTCTCTCCCCACAATTATTTATTTTCAGCATTCTTTATTTTTTGTTTTGAGTTCCAAATTCTCCCTCCTGCCTGCCCCTTCCCCACCCATTGAAAAGGCAAGCAGTATGATATCATTATACACATGAAGTCATGCAGAACCTATTTCAATGTCAGTCATATTGTTTTAACAAAAGGCAAGAAAAAGAAAGTGGGAAAAGTCTGCTTCACTCTGTATTTCTCTCTGGAGGTGGATAGCATTTTTCATCATTAGGCCTTTTGAATTATCTCAGATCATTGTCCTGATTGGATTAGTTAAGCCATTCACAATTGATCATTGTACAATATTACTGTCACCGAGTACAGTGTTCTGCTTTTGTTTACTTCACTTTGCATCAATTTATATAAGATCTTCCCAGGTTTTTCTGAAACCATCCCGCTTGTCCTTTCTTACAGCGCAATAGTATTCCATCACAGTCATATACCAGCTTGTTCAGTCATTCCTCACTTGATGGGCCTCCTCTCAATTTCCTTCTTGAACTCTTGCTATAACTGCTCCTGGGCCCTGCACTAGCCTCCTTTGTTCTCCTGAGGGTAATGGAAAGGAGACTGTGGTCGAGGTCATGGGATTTGCTTCTCCAAAAAGCATTTCCCCCCTCCTAGGCCTACCTGATTCTCTGGGCCCATGGAAACCTCTCCCTGCTCCTCAGATTCTTCCTGGCCTGTTCTATCTGTCCCATTATGAAGCTAATAGCTCATCCATCTTCTCTTTGGATGAGATCCTGAAAGAATTCCTGTTCCTGGGCAAGCAGACATTTCCCCTTGTAGTCTGAGCTTCTCCATTTTTCTGAGGGTGTTGCTAGGTGCACAGGAAGCA
The DNA here is from genome assembly GCA_023548195.1 of Bettongia penicillata ogilbyi. Taxonomy (NCBI): domain Eukaryota; kingdom Metazoa; phylum Chordata; class Mammalia; order Diprotodontia; family Potoroidae; genus Bettongia; species Bettongia penicillata. The sequence continues at coordinate 1,804,892 of JAJHZJ010000373.1, read as the reverse complement.
ATCATCTCATTCATCCTCTGCTGATGACTAGGTGTAGACAGGGTCCTCGCTCTGCAGGAAGTTGTCTGCCTGGCACTGTGGCATCCTGGGCTACCTTAGGTAAATTGTTAGGGGAACTTCTGAGATGCTAACTGTCTAACATGCTGCATGTGCAAGCAGAGGAAAGAATAGGGGTGAGGTAGAGAGAAAAGGATGGGTTCATACAACCCATACTGAGCAGATGCTCGGGGAAAGAGCATCAGAGGCAGGCTACAAATTCAACAGCTGCGTTCCTCTCCTCATTTCTGATGCTTTGTTTGTATGATCTAGTGGCCATCCCCACCCCCCCACCTTAAGCGCATGCCACCCTACTTTGGAGACAGTCTGCCCTGTGTCACACTTAGTGGTGTACACAACAGAGCCTCCTTTTTGTATTACAAAATTCCTGAGAGCAGCTATTGTGGCATTTATACCCACTAGCTGGCCTCTTACTGAGCATTTAATTAATGCAGTTAGAGTTGGTGTCCATTGATGAGAAAAATGGCTTCCAGAAAGGACACGACAGCATGTGGTAAAAACTGATAAAGATTTTTGGACAAACAAAAAAAGAAGACATTCTATCATTGGTGCCTTGGGATTGGAGTTCAGAGAGAACCAAGTAGGATCCTTGTCTTCCCTGTTAATATTACCAAAGACTGTTGAGATAAGGGAATTTCCTTCATGATATCTTTTTTTCTTCCTCTCCAGTGTTGGTTATTTAAAAATAGTAACTTAAAATACCTTATTTTCATTATTTTTTAGGACAAAAGACTGTTTTGACAAACGTTCAAGAAGAGCTGGACCGAATGACTCGCAAACCTGACTCTGTGGTGACAGCAAACTCATCGACAGAAAATGAAGCTTGATAGTACTTAACACACCTGTGTAAATGACCAAATAACTCTGTATATTGATCTGACAAGACCAGGATTTTTTCTGATACAGCCCATGCTATCAGTTTTTCTTGGGGCAGGGGAGATTGAACTTAAAAAAAAAACCACATATACACAACCAACCAATTTCTTTGGTTTGTCCAAGTGTAAAATGCACATTCAGGAAGTTTGCCTAGAAAAATCCCTCTGTTTCAGATAACCCTTTAGAGTTCAGATAGGATAGCCTTGGTGGGAAGCGGGAGAAGCTACATCTCTTTGACGTGGGCAACACCAAGGAACAAACTGCAGAATTTCTATCCAAGTGAAGCTAATGGTGATGCAAACAAGGACAGAAGGAGGGACCAACTTTCAGATAGTTGCTAGAGTCCAAGCACTTGTGTGTTAACCAATTCCTTTGTGCCTGGAAAGAAGGTGGCAGGTGGCAACAGAGTCCTGGAGGGCGATGAAGGCCTACAAAGAGAAGATGAGATTGGATGCCTGGAGGAAAACCGAATGTGGATGAGATGGAGGAAGGAAGAAGGACAGTCAGTGTTACCAAACCCTGTGTGTTGAGTAGGAGCCTAATAATCATTGTTAAAGATAAATTAGAGAGAACTCCAAACTAAACACTAAACATCTTGGGAATTATTCTTGTCATGAATCATGTCTTTAGTTTTTAAAAGATGTGTAAAATGTGGGATTGCCCGTCAGTGTACCTGATGCAGGGGGGATATTACTCCAGCTTGCTTAGATCCAAGTACCTGGCACGTTGTGGGATGGCTTAGAAGGTACTTGGACTTAATGTGCACTGTAATGCAGACAGTCACTGTTTGGCTTTAGTTTAAAGTGAATAATTATGGAATTATTTAATTTTAAGTTGTATTTTCTAATAGTTACTGCCTTGGGTTTTTATTTTATTTTATTTTATTTTTTATTTTTTTTAATACCAACAGGCTGGCCTATTAATAGAGTAATGGGTGGCATATCTTTTTCCCATAATGAAATATGCTACAGAATGTTTTAGAGAGATTTTTAATATTTGCACTCTGGCTACTAAGCTAGCATGGATTCCTGCCTTATGGTTAGTGGAAACCTTCAAAGGTTTTCTTTGAAAGATTTTGCCCCAATTCACTAGTCTGTTCTGCAGCTATTTAAGATGGAGAATCTGTGTGAATATTGCACATTGGAAATGGAGATAATTATTTTAGGGGGTGTTTTCCTGAAAATGTAGCATTTTTTCTTATGGAAAGATGGCCTTCAGTTATCTCCCAACATAAAACACACGCACATACACACACAGACACACATATGCATATATTTGTGTTGTGTGTATATATAGATATTCAAGTCCATAATCACATCACAACATCATTTGTGACATAGGAGATGTCTACATTTTCAGATGGCACTTTTTTTCATGAGTGATAAGGAACATTTAAATATAAAAACACTACCATGAATTTCATGGACAAAGCATTTTTGTTGTCAAACTGAAGGGGGAAGAAAACCACAATTTTAATTATGCTGAGTTTACTTTTTATGGAGATGAATTTGTTAGTTTTTACAATGTCTGAGCATAACATCCCTGATCCATATAAATGTATGTGTGTATGTATATATATGTGTGCATATATATATATATCATTACTTATACCTTCCATGTTATATTGACCACTAATAGGAATGCAGGAATAATTTTAAATCCTCTTCTATCAGGAGACCTACCTTTATTGTATTTTGTAACTGTCTCAACACTGCTAACTAGAAAACTAAGAGCATTTACTTGCCTCTTTGACAAATGTTAACCTAAAAGCCTTTTTCTTGTGCCATTTATATTGTTGGGAATACAGTATATGTTTTGTTTTTGTTTTTTTAACATTTAAAAAATTGTACTGTGGCCTCAAGTTACAAAGTTGCCTAGGTAAACACTTGTGAACTGACTGGGTTGAAGGTTGATGTAGGATGTCTCCAGAGAGATACATGCTGGGAGCAAGTGAATATTGGAAAGACTCTGACCACGCCAGGAATAGTCACTGCTTCCTGTCCCAGCAATATCTGGAAAACTTTAGCAGCAAGAAAGAATTATTGGAAATGCATATGTTTATTATTGTTGCAGTATGGTTTTTAAAATTAGCACAATGGTATTTTGTTTTTTTATTTGTCATTTTAACTGATAAGCACTTTCTGTATCAATCTAATGTATTTTCATTATTTGTCATAAGATTGATGAAAACATTGAGCAAAAGCTCTTAATGTCCCAGTCTTGTAAAAGATTTCTCATGGAACCGTTTTATGCCAGTTCTTTGTTGCAAGTGAGTGCTCCTAGTGTCAGAAGAAACTTGTCAGTAACTTGGTGTGCTCAGTGGTTGCCAGAGTCAGCCAGCTTTGGGCAGCTGCTAAGTCTTTTTTGTTCCTGTTATTTTCCTGTTTTGGGTGTCACCAAACATTGGAACCAAAGGCCAAGTAGCAGGCAGTCTTTACTTTCTCTGCAGAATATGCTTGTGTGGTAGATTGTTAAGAACTCTTTTATGACTATTTACACATGCGCATTCTAGTGGTTACATCTGCTGTTCCTGTTTAAAGCTGAAAATGAGTCACAGAGAAAGGCCAGAATTGGCCTGTAACAAGAAAGATGCAGACAAGGTGCGTAAGTTTTGCTATTTTTCACTTACAGTTTGCGCTGTTTCTGATTGGCATCTTAAAAACCAACGCTAAACTGTCACATTTTATTTAAGTGGGAAGTGACTGCTCTGTACATCATGAATCTAACAATATACACTCTAATTCACTGTCCTGTACACTAAGTTTCATTGATCTTTTTTAACCTACAGTTAGAATGGCAGATTATCAGCCGCAGATCTTAATCCAGTTGTATGGCTTTAACCAGGAGTATGCAGTCATGTGGAATCTCGCTTTCTAGTGCTGGCAAAATGGAGATGTCTCTAATTACTGGCTTCAATAAACACGAATCCAGACCGCTGGCATTACTTTGTGATTTTATTTCTTGCATATCTTATTGGGGATGTGTAATTATATAGGAGAATAACATTCTAGAATTAGAAGGACACTCAGAGGTCATAGAGCCCCATCCACACCTGAGCAGGATCTGGAAGGTAACAGATCATCTAGTTCTGGCTTCTCATTTTAAAAATGAGGAAATTAAGGCCTAGAGTTCTGTTACCTGCTTGAGATCTCACATAGAAGTGGCAATGTTGTTTGAGCACAAGACTTCGGACTTCACATCCAGAACAATTGCCATATTGTGGGCTAAACTGAATTCTCATACTTCATCTTGTCACATTCCTTCTTCCTGCAGTCACAGAAATCTTACACAATATTCCCTGGCTGCCCTGTCCAGCGCTAGAGGTGTCTTTTCTTGTGCTCTCTTACACGTGGATGTGCTTGGTGTACTTGGTACCTAGGCTCTACCACCATTAGTCAGCAGTGTCTTCTCAGAGGTTCACTCCATCTAGATAAATTGCTCTACCCAGCAGATCCTGGTTATAGTTATCTACTGATTGTCCCTTGTCACCACTCATCCCCTTCCAAACCTTAGTCTCCCTGTTCACCATCAGTCCTCTTTGCATTCTAAGTGCCACTGGAGGAAGTTGTGCACCTGCTCTCTGGGTCTGCTACAGACTGGTGGATATTGTGCTCCAGTTCTTCACTCTTGTCCTTTGATGTCACATACCTCATTTCTGTTACGAACCCATTCACAAGCTACCTACACTGTCTTCCCTCTCCCTAATGTCTCCCTCCCATCACAACAAAAGATCTTGCCTCTTGTGAGGCAAAATGAGCCTGTTTCCAGCTCCCCCCTTTATCTCATCAACCCTACCTGTTCCCGTCTCTTGTGGTAAATTGCCTTTCGGACAGTCCTCTCTCTAATTTTCAGTCTGCTGCTTCCCTGCTTTCCACAGACATGCTCTATCTTTGCCATCCCTAATTTCCTAAAACTTACTTTATACCTTACACTGATCGACTCCTAGAAGAAGCTGTCTGTGCTAATTGCTTTGTCTTCTTCCTTCCTACACACTTCTGAGGGCTTGCAACATGGATAGGTTGTAAAACTGCTGTCTTCAAGGTTATGAGCAGTCTAAATCACTAACATTGACTTTTCTCAGTCCTCATCCTTTTAAGAAAATTTTTTACAAATCTTACCAATTTTTATAGATAATTTTTTTAACCGACCACTGGCCTTTCCCTTCCTCCCTGCCAGAAAGCCATTCCATATAATAGATAATATTTAAAGGGAAAAAGAAAAAAATAACTGATCAATATATTAAGAAACTGAAAATAAAAGCAATATACCATACCTTTAGGCCTCTCTTCTCTGCAAAGAAATGAAGTAGAGATGTCTAATCTCTTCTTTGGAGCCATGCTTGTTCTAATTTTGCAGTAATTCACTTTTGATTGTGTGATTCTTTCCATTTACATTCTTGTAGTGATGTAAATTATTTGGGAGAGACTGCATACTTTACATGAATCTGTCCATGCTTCTCTGTAGTCGTGCTATTTGCAGTTTCTTACAGCATAGTACATTCATGTGCCACAATTTAGTACTTTGCAATCCTTTGTTATCGCAAAAAAAAGGGATGCCATAAACGTTTCTTGGGGGCTTCCTTATCAGTGAACTCCTTGGGGCATAAGCCCAGTAACAGGATCTCTAGGTCAAAGGATATGGATATTTTAGTCACTATTTGCATCGTTCCAAATAGTTTTCTGTAACGGTTGTACTGCTTCGCGCCCCCACCAGCAGTGCCTCGGTGTGTCTCTCTTCCTACAAACCCTTCCAACATTGATCGTTTCCATTAATGTTGAGTTTTGTGCTGCTGTTTGAGGGGTTTTTTTTTTTTGGTTTTGGTTTTTGGGGTCTTTTTGTATTTCTCCTAGTAGTCGTTTGGAGCAATCTTTCATCAGGTTGTTAATAGTTTGCAGGTCTTTTGGGAGCTGTTCTTAGCCTAAGATTGTTTATTGGGAATGGCTTTTGGTCTTTTATAGAAGCAACATATAACACGTGTGTATGTATGTACATATGTACCACATATGTGTGTGTATGTGTATACATGTATATACACATGTATGTATACAGACATATAATATTAATACCAAACCCTTATCTGAGGAATTTGATACAAAGATTTTTTTTTTCTGTTTGCTTTCCTTATCCTGATTACATTAATTTTGTTTGGAGGAAGGAGGAAATCCCTAAGAGAAGGACAGTGATGAAAAAATCACTCATAGTTTAGAAGGCGTATGCTCTTTCGGAGTAAAGGTGGCATTTGACTTGGGCCTGGGCCTAAGTATAGGCATAAACTGGAAGATGGAAGGTGAGAATGTTATTCTTCAGGTATTCCCTGCTTTGGAAAGATGTCTGAATTGTCTTTTCCTTTTGATATGTTCATCTACCTCCTCTTATTAATAAGTATTAATAATGTCTTCCTTGAGTATATTTTAAGGTATTGATACTAATACAATTTTATTGGATTAATCCTTCCCCCATAAGTATAAAAATCCCCAGTAACTATCACAGACTGGCACGTAGAGCAGTGATATCATGAGATGATTTAGTCTTAAAGTCTAGAAACCTAGGCTCAAATCCTAGCCCTGAGATCTTAGCTGCGTGATCATGATCCCCACTCCCTCCCTCCACAAATACACAGTTGAGGGTAAGGACTATCTTACTTTAAAAAATTAAAGTTATTTTATTCCTATTACATGTAAAAATAATTAAAATTTTTTTTCCTTAATTTTGAGTTTCAAATTTTCTCCTTCCTCATTGAGAAAGCAAGCAGTTTTACAGACATACAAAACATTTCCATATTATTCCATTAGAAGACAAAGCCCCCCCGCCCCCCAAAAAAAATAAAGTAAAAAAGGTATGCTGAATCTACATTCAGACTCCATCAGTTGTTTCTCTGGAGATGGATAGCATTTTTTCATCAAGAGACTTTAGGAATTATCTTGGATCATATTAAGAATAGCTATGTCATTTATATCATCATTGTGCAACATTGTTACTATGTTCAATTTTCTCCTGGTTCTGCTCATTTCACTTTGCATCAGTTCGTGTAAGTCCAGATTTTTCAGAAGTCATCCTGCTTATCATTTCTTATAACACAATAGTATTCCATCACAATCCTATACCTTAACATGTTCAACCATTTCCCAGTTGATGGAAATCTCTTCAGTTTCCATGTGGAGACTGTCTTTTGCCTTTCTTTGTTTCCCCAGGACTTGTTGACTCACCTAAGGGATTGTTAAGAACCTCTGAATTAAGTAATGATGGTCAGGTCTCCACATTTCCTACCACATCTAATACTTTCTAACTCAACCTCTTAATAATGTTTAAATAATGTTTTTATAGTTAGGAACTGTTTTGTATGCATTTATATACATGATTTCCTTTGATCTCCTGGTAAAGTCAGTACTGCAAAAGGCATCTGCATTTTACAGGGGAAAATATCCATCCTTTATTTTGGAGAAATGAGGTAATTTGCCCAAACGCTGTACTATTCCTCGCTGACGCCGTTCTGTCCACATCCTTGGTCAGTTTATAGCCCTTAACCCTCAAAACCCAACTCAAAATTCTTCCAAGAAAACACCTGATAGATAATTTCTTTACCTATGATGTGGCCTCTTAATTGTACCACATTATTTTTCAGATAGGCAGTTAGGTGTCACAGTGGACTTGGAGTGAGAAAGACCTGAGATCAAAACGTGCATCAAACCTTTAGTAACTGGGTGACCCTGGGCAAGTCACAACCTCTCTCAGAGTCAGTTCCCATATTTGTAAAACTTCACAGAATTAAGAAATTTTAAATATGCATAAAGTTCTTTGCAAACCTTAAAGTACTATTTAAATGTTACTCATTATTTTTGCAAAGATATTTCCCCAAAGACATTAAGCTGAGAGATAGTTTCTTCTTTTCTGTGTCATCCCAGTGCCCTAATCCTTTGCCAAATGCCTAAAAGAGATTCTTTCTTACACAATCTCATGATTTTCTTCAGCTTTATTCAGCAACATATAAATAGGAATGAAGGAGGCAGATGATGGGAGTAATCCAAAGTTAGGGTTTAGCAAGGCATAAGGGGGCAAGAGTCTTTGGGTGTAGAAGATAGCATAGAGGGATATCAACAAGGAGAATGTTAGTTGTTGCAGGGGTGATAGCCTGGGGGAAAAAATTGAGAGGTCAGAGGAGTGGAATGAGGATGAGGAGCAGGGTTAGGTATAATAAGGTGTAGGGGAAATGGCTTGATAAAAGGTTATCATCAGGTAAAAGAAAGAGTTCAAGAATGCTAGTGAAATCACCATCTCTGTGTGTAGCTGAGGGAAAGTGTAGGAGTATACCAGTCATGGGAATTATGTGGCTTAAGGGACAGGAAGTTAGGGTATTTGAGGGAGCATCAGATATATATGTTGATTTGAAGTCCTCTAATATCAGGGCAAGAGTTTGGGTGAGAAGAAAGACTAGAAGCCAGGCACTGAACTCATCGAGGAGGGAAGGAGTATGTCCTGGGTGGTCAATAGAAAATGACCAGGATCTAGATTGGCTGACACATTTGAATAGCTCAAACTTTAAAAGAGAGATTGCTGAGTGATGCTGGTAGAGGAAGAGTCTGGAAACTTCACTGCGGCGCAAGGAGTATTCTGACTCCCCCGACCTCCATGACCAGCAAGTTGGGAGCATGAGTTAAAAATGCGACGGGTGCATCAGGAGGGAGCCAGGTCCCAGTGAAAGATGGAGGGAACAAGAAAAAAGGTTCAGGATGAAAGCTGGCATATTTGTTATAGAATAAGCATTCCAGAGAGCACAAAGGAAAGGACAGATCTGGAAAGGGTGGAGCAATATGCGTGTGGGGGTAGTGAGGGGGGAATGGGTAAGGTTGAAGAGGATGGAATTAAGGGATTGAGTGGCTGGAATGAGAAATGAGAACTATAGTGAAAGCTATGGCTACTTTACCCAAGGGGAGTGGGAAGAAGGATTGGTTAGTTGGTCCGTCCTTCATTCTTGAGGAGGACCAGAATGACATCATTTTGCTAGAGTCAAGTTACAGGGTGTCCGACTATGGCCAATCAAACCAATATGAGCTTGGAATGTTCTACCACAGGTCAGACACAAATGGTTCATGTGAACATTTGGGGTGGATACTCTAAATTTGTGCATCTCGGGTTTCTTTTGAGGTACTTCAGTTCTGCTTTGCTCATAGAGCACAGTATCTTCTCTGGTGAGGGTACACTGTGCTGGGTAGTCCTGTTCCAGTGTTTTCCAAGTCACACAGTCAATTCAAAAGTTCTTAAGAGAGATCTTGAAAGTGTCCTTGTATCACTTTTTCTGACCGCTATGTGAGTGCCCTACATGAGTTCTTCATAAAATAGTCTTTTTGGCAAGCGTAGATTTTGCATTTGAACAACATGGCTAGCCCATCAGAACTGCACTCTCTGAAGCAGAGTTGAATGCTTCGCAGTTTAGTTCGAGAAAGAAATAGGAATATTGAAGGAATATTGGACTGGGTTTTAATCTCAGCAGAGACCATGAGTCTTAGTTTCCTGATCAATGAAATGGAGTTAGTAATGCTTGTATTATTTATCTCACAGGGTTGCCATGAAAAATAGCATTTGGTAAAACAAAGCAAAAAACTATAGAACTGTGAGTTGTGATGAGAAAAGCATGGTGGGTGGGGAACCTATGGCCTTGAAGCCTCATGTGGCCCTCTAGGTCCTCAAATGGAGCCCTTTGACTGAATCCAAACTTCACAGAACAGATCCTCTTCATAAAAGGATTTGTTCTGTAAAATTTGGACTCAGTCAAAAGACCGCACCCAAGGACCCAGATGGCCTTGAGGTTCCAGGAAGGTACTGGTTTGAGAGTCCAAAGATCTACATTCAGTTTTGGACTTGACTAACTGCTCTGTAGTTTATAAAGTATTTTATACATGCTATCTCAATTGAGTCTCTCAACAGCTCTCTGAGTTAGGTTGCTATCATTATCTCCACTTTACAGATGAGGAATCTGAGACGGAATCCAAAGCAATATTTGAATTCAGGTCTTCTGGACTCCCAAATTAAGCACTACTGCACCACCTAGTGGCAACACTTGGAGTGCACATCACTTAACCTCTGAGTCCCAATTTCTTAAAAAGGGGATAATAATGCTTGTATGATCTACTACATAGGGAAAGCTATATAAATTCCATATCAGTCCAGATTACAGATGAATTATTGGAGGGTCTTGAGAAGCTTCTAATTTATCTTTCTGTGTTCTGGCCAAGATACAGTTAAAATATTTCTGACAGATGTGAATTGAACACCTCCCACCCCTTTTTTATAAAGAGGATGTTTCCCTTCTACATATTTTTTGAGATAGTCATTTCTAATGTTTCCTGGTCCTCCCTGTCAGGTCCTATCTGAAAGGCACCTTAAAGGTCTTGAAAGAACATTGGACTAGTAATTGGCTCCTAATGCTCCTAATCCTTGCTTTATCATGAATTTAGATCATAGTTAAGGGGGCTTAGACATAGATGGTCCAGTTGGTACTCAGTTGTATGTTGCTTCTCTTTACCTCCTGCCATTAGACTGGGAGTTTCTTGAGAACAGGGACTGGTTTTTTGTTTTTGCCTTTTATTGTATCCTTCGCTTTTAGCTTAGTGCCTGGCACATTCCAGGCCTTTAATAAATCCTTGCCTACTTGATCAGATGAACTTTGAAGATCTCCTGTCTCCCTTGATGGTCTCATCAGCTTCTGTGGGTTTAATTATCATATCTCCAAATGCTTCCTGGATCCATATATCCAGCCCTAACCTCTCTCCTGCACTTCACTACCTTTTGGATGTCTAAATTGATGATCATGTCCAACATATCCAAAATAGAATTCATTCTTTTCTCACCACTTTAACCCTTTCCCTTTCCAAACATCCCAGCTTCTTTTATTGTTTGTTTGATTTGAAGGCATTGGGGTTTAAGTGACTTGCCCAGGGTCACACAGCTAGTAAGTATCTGAGGTTGCATTTGAACTCAGGTCCTCTTGACTCCAGGGCTATCTCTCTGTCTACTGTACCTAGCTGCCCTCCCATTCATGATTATTTCCTCACTCGTACATACCCCACACAGTCTGATCAGTTGCCAAATGTTATCATTTTTACCTTTGCAACATTTCTTGTATGTATCCCCTTCTCCCTACTCTACCTCTGACCTTCATCACCTCTATCCTGGACTATTGAAATAGCCTCCTATCTTGTCTCCCTACCTCCAGTCTCTCCCTGCTACCATCTGGCTTCCACTCAGTGGCCAAAGTATAGGTCTAACTGTCAATCTTCCTTCCTCCCTTCCCTCAATAAACTCCAATCTCTCCCTATGACCTCTAGGATCAAATATAAAATCCTCTGTTTGGCATTTGAAGTTCTTTATAACCTGGCACCTTCCTACTTGTCCAGTCTTGATATTTCCATCCATGAACCTTGCCACCTGGAGACACTGGGCCATTCCTTGTACCTGCAAAGCTCTCCTTCACCACTCCTAACCTTCATCTCTTAGATCTCTAGCTTCCTTTGAGATTCCTGCCTTTTGCCACAGTCTCCTCCAGCTGGTAGAGCCTTTTTCTTCTTTGTGGATATCTTGTATATACCCAGCTATTTTCATGCGGTGTCCCTTAAATAGACCATGAGCTCCCTGAGGGTAAAGACTTTTTTTTGCCATTCTCTACTCTTGCCTTAATAAATGCTTGTTGATTGGACTGATTTATGTACTGACTCCAGCCTTAAAACTTAGGATCTTTCACTTTGTTTTTTGTAAATAAGGGTGAGATAAATAATTTCTTCCCATTCCCAGTAGAGGAGCCTTTGAAGTATCCATTCTTTGCTGCATTTGGAAATATGCATTCCTGGCATTGATCAGGAATAAACCTTTTAAGTCACAAGGGCCATCAACCCACACTGGAAAAAAACAACTTGCCTGGTTAAAGAACTATTTAAAGCTTGGCTTCCAAAGGCAAACTGAGTGCTAAACTTGGATTATTATAAGCATCTTAATTTTGTGTTTTGGGAAGACTTCAACAATTTCCCACTGTGTGTGTGTGTGTGTGTGTGCTTTTTGTGAGCAGTAGTTAATTTTGAAATACGGCTGCTGCTTTGGTAGAACTGTGAGCAGCCTGTGGTATGTTACATCTGTCCTTGATATTTCAAATATTTGGCCCACTTAATGGAGAACTCTTTTTCCCCCACAAACTTTGAGTCATGTATTAAATGCTAGCCTGGGATTAAGTTCTGGAATATGTGGGAAAACAAATATGCCCTCAACTATATTTAAACTTCACCAGTAGATACAAATAAGAGTCCAGAGGCAGTTACAGAATCCCTGAATGTCCCAGTGGTAAATTTAGAATCTGGGTTCAGATCCAATCTCTGCCACATACTACCTATGTGACCTTGGAAAAGTCACATTCCCTGGGCCTCAGTTTCCTCATCTGTAAAATGAAGGGATTGACCTCCATGGCCTCTAAGGCCCTTTCAGCTTTAGATTTACCAACCTAGAATGTGATTGTTTCAGGGAACCTCAAATACATTGAGTTCTCTGCATATTTAGGGGGGTTTTGTTTTCTTTCTTTTTTTTTTAATGGAAGAGAAAACTAAGATCCAAGAGACCAGATTGTCCAAGGTCACAATGCCTAATAAACTCTGGAACTGGAACCCACATCCTATTATTTTAAGTACAATGCTTTCAGATTCCCAGAATAGTAAGAAACCCCAGAATTCATCTAGTCCAATTTGCCTGTACCGGAACACCAATCTCCTCTAATCATCTTTGACAAATGATAGTCATCCAGCATCTGTCTGGGGCCCCTTAGGGATGTGGAATCCACCATCTCTGGAAGCAACTCATTCTACTTTGGACTCTATCTAATTATTAGGAAGTTACTGGGTTTTCCTTACATGGAGTCAGATCTGACTCTGTTGTGTTCACTCACTGCTACTCTATCTACCCTCAGAAAACATACTGAATATGTCTGATTTTTCTCCATGGTAGCCCTTCAGTTATTTGAAGGGGATAGTTATTCTCCTCCTTCCCCACTAAGTCTCTTCTTCAGACTAAACATCTCTTACCTGCTCCTCAAATGGCATGTTCTCCATCACCTTTACTACCTTGGCCACCCACTTAGACAAACTCCAGTGTAACAGTTCATCCCTCCTCAGATGTAGCATCCTAAACAAAGGGTCACACTCCCAGTACCTTGACAGACAATCAGAACTATCTCTTCTCTCGTTTTGGGCCTTACACTTCTCTTAATGCAAGTTAGGACATAGTATCAGAGGATGGAGCTGGAAGGGACTTTGGAGACCATCTAGTCTAATCCCAGAGTGTTGGAACTAGAGCCACTATAATCCTGAGTTCAAATCCAGTCTCAGGTACTTCGTAGCTGTGTGACACTGGGGAAGACATTTAACCTCTTCTTATCATCAGTTTCTTCATCTGTAAAATGGGTATAGTAATAGCCCCTACTTCCCAGAGTTGTTGTGAGCATCAAATGAAATAATATTTGTTAAAGCACTTTGCATATCTTAAGGTGTTGTATAAATGTGAGCTGTCATTGTCTCTCCATTTACTTATGAGAAAGCTGAGATCCAAGGGCGTTCCCCAGGTAGTAGTCATCACAGACAGCACTTGAACCTCAATCCTCTCATTTCAGAGTCAGTTCTCATCATAACACATTCCTTAGCAAGTTAGCTCCTTTCTCTACCATGTTAATTTTAACTTCTTTGGAGCTAGGAGCTTACTAAAACTCCCAGATCTCTTTGATTTTCACTTCACAGTCAGTCTGTCCATACTGAAACCTTCCTTGTAGCAAAGAAAAATAGCTAATCAAAGACCACTGATGTGAATGCAGGATTCTCCATCCTGTAGTTCCCCTGACCTCCTACCTCTACCAAGTGGAAGGATATGTATTTCATTACCCATTCTCTTGAACCAAATTTAGTCATAATTAACCAAAGTTCAGCTGTATTTTAGTGTTGGTTTTGCTTACATCCTTTAATTACTCTATATATTGTTTTCCTGGGTCTGTTTAATTTCCTCTACATTGATTCATATCATCAGACTTTCCTGTGTTCCTCTAAACTCTTCATTTTCTTCCTTTCTTACAGAGTAGCAAGCAGCATCTCATTTCATTCCATTTATTCAACCCTTTCCAATCAATATTTTGCTTCTGAATGTTTTCTACTTCAGAAAATTGCTGCTATGTCTATTTTGGTATATACAGGGGATTTCAGTCTGTGGTGCCTTCCAGGTCTCTTTCATGTGAACTATTATCTAGATGTGCTTCTAAAATCCTATGTTTACTAATGTTATTATTTAAAATTCAGCCATCTTGTTAGCCCATTATGCTAGCCTTCTGAGATCTTTTGAAAACCTGTCTTCCCTACATGTTAGCCATGCCTCTCACTGGGACATTTACAAATATTATAAGCATATATTTATTTTTCTAATTTTGATTTTATTCTGAATTTCATAAATGACCAAAAAGAGAACATTTCCAAATTCAAAGTAGAAGAGGAGGATTATATGTAAAATAATTAATTCATTATATTCATTTCAAAGCTCTCCTGTTTATCGGTGTTTCCTTCTAAAATGCTTTCAGTTGTCTTCTGTGCATTTTTTTTTTAAAAAAAAATGTGTATTTATGCCTTCAAGTCATTGATAGTAATGTTAAAGAGAAAAAGACCAAGGATGTGCTAACCTAGAGATCTCCCTTCAAAGTAATATTAATTACTTCCTAGAATGATTCCCTTTTGAGTCTAATCCTTCAACATCTGTGAATTCATCTAATTTGCAATCACTTGGCCCAGATCTCTATCTTGTTTGCTAGGATATTATGAGAAATTTATATCAAATACCTTGCTGTCAGATCCCATGTCTTCCCGACTTTTTAAGTTCATTTCTCTATCCACTACCCCAACACTGTCTCTTTATTCCACCCCACTCATGTTACAGATGAGGAAATGGAAAGCATCAACCAGTCAATCAGTCAAGCATGTATTAAGCACTAGTACTATGTGCCAGGCTTCATGTTAAGTGGGAGGGATAAAAAATGAGACAAAAGACAGTCCCTACCCTCAAGGAGCTTGAAATCTAATGGAGAGAGGATGAATTTCCAAAGATCACAGAGCCAAGTGCTAAGACAAA
The DNA here is from genome assembly GCA_023548195.1 of Bettongia penicillata ogilbyi. NCBI lineage: Eukaryota > Metazoa > Chordata > Mammalia > Diprotodontia > Potoroidae > Bettongia > Bettongia penicillata. The sequence continues at coordinate 1,789,826 of JAJHZJ010000373.1, read as the reverse complement.
CCCAGAGCCCCTGACTTCTAGTCCCAATGACTTTTATTAAAAATTTTGTTGATACTTTAAAAAAAAATAATACCATAATAATTTCGGGATGCACTATTCCCCTTTCTTGGCTCTTCCATCATCTTTTATGATTCCCCTATAGCAAATAACAAAACTAACAGTTAAGCAAAGCCACCCAGCACTGACCCTTTCTGACAGTAGATGCAACATTCTACTCTGATTGTCTACCTTAAGTCAACCCCATCTCCTCCCTTGCAGGACTTGCTTAAGGAAGAGGGTGTGTTTCCTTGTCTCTTATTATAATGAGTCAGAATTCAGCATCCTTTCATTGTTCTTTCCATCTGCGTTATTATAGTCACCACATTATTTCCTGCTTCTGCTTTATTTCACTCTTTTTATGTTCACATAATAGCATTTTTTAGAAAACCATTCCCAAGTTGATCAGTACCTACCTTGCTGCTACCACAAAAAGTACTTCTATGAATATGCTGATTTATATGGGATCCTTCTTTCAATCTTTGGTCTATATATATATGTATACGTATACTGAGCCAAAGTCAGTACTTTTTATACTATACTATGCTGTCAGAAAAGTAACATCATGTATGGGAGTGCTGAAAAGTTATTTTGGTATTGGGAATCAGGATACCTGAGTTCACATTTTGGCTCCAAGGTGATTACCTATTTTTGATCTTAGGCAACTAACTTAACCTATTTGGCCGACATCTCTGATCTTATCTCCTCATTTATTTGTAACTGGAGATTGTGCAAAGCTGAGCTTCTGGATTCCAGATGACTAGATGTGCTAACTCAGCATTTAGGTCCTCTAGGAATGATGAAGCCCCTACCTGCTGTCAGCCACACAATCCCTTTATTAGCCACTAAGCAGGAAGAACCAACGACTAAACTGAATTTTAAAGGAAGTGACCAGCCATTCTTTTCTTCTGGCTACAGAGTACATGAATATGCACTGAGTGTCTCACTACTGGGATGAGTGTCCTTTCCCTATCCCATTATCATTTTTAAAAAATTTCAATTCACAGAATAAAACAAGCATTTCCAAAGCATAGTTCAATAAAAAAGATAATTGGACATGAAACTTCAAATCTACTATGTAGAACTTACTATCCCCTCCAAATATACAGAAAAGTTATTACATAAATCTTTTTTCCTTTTTCTTCCCTTCCCTCCCCCTTGCCCTAGAGGTGACTACTATCACAAATATGTATATATTTGTGTATGTGTATATACATACATACATACATACACATGTATGTGTGTATAGGTAAATGTGTATTTATGTGTATTGAGTATGCATATGTATATATGTATGTATGTATATGTAAAATTATTCTATACATCTATTCTTCAGTTCTTTTTCAAGATGCAAATAGTATCTTTCTTCATAAGTCCTTTATTTTTAGTTTATGTATTTGTAATAGTCAAAATGACTTAGTCATTCCAAGTCATTCTTAAGACAATGTTGCTATTACTGTGTACCGTGTTTTCTTGGCTCTGGTCTCTTTGCTCTTGAGCATTTCATGCAAGTCTATCCATGTCTTTCTAAGATCATTGAGCTCATCGTTTCTCATAGCACACTAGTATTCTATCACAACCATACACCACCACTTGTTCAGCCATTCCCCAGTTGAGGAGGCCTGCAATTTCCCCTTCTTTGCCATCACAAAGAGAGCTGCTATAAACATCTCATTCACATTCAAAGTTATAATTACTATTTCCTTCCAGTTCTCTATCCCAACATCATGACTATTGCTCCCAAAAGGCAACTAGAGCAGACAACCTCCACTAGGCAAATGTAAGCCTGGGTCTCAGGCTACCTTTTCAACTCTGTGCTTCCTTTCCTCAGTAGGTGACTGAATACTGATCTCAAGATGGATATATACAGGTTTGGAGGTGACCTTATGGATGTGAGAGGTCCAGTAGTCCTGAGTCCATCAGGGGAAGTATCTGGTAGCGTCAGAGAAGACAGCTACTGCAAGAGGAAGGCCCTAAGCCCTGATATGGTTGACTTGAAGAAATGGACTTTGAGGGAACAGTGTCAAGCCAAGGGGAAACATAAATTCAGCAGTCCTACAAAGAGCATTGTGCGTTATTGATGTCTAAGTCTCAGATTCTTTGGAGAGTTTGACAGTAGTTATAAGTTAATTTCCTGAATATTCTTTTTAAATCTTTTTGTCAGTAAGCAATTGTGTTTCTTGTTTAGCATTTCTTTAATATGTAAGAAATAAATACCTGTCATACTTGATTCATACTGAACCTCCATTTTGTCTCACTTTGGGGAGACTCTAGATGTGAACTAAAACCTAAGCCTTAAGCAGTTTTCCTCCAGAGAGACAAATGGTGTGGGGAAAAGGGCGTGATTCTTCTCACTAGCAACTGGGTCCAGAATAGATGGGCCTCTCAAAGGAGAGGAAAATGATAGAGTACCATTAGACCCAGCAGGAGGTTCTTATTGTTAGAAGTTAAACAGGGACAAGAATATATGCAATACATATCTAACAGTGTGAAGAAACTCCCTATAAATGTGAGTTTCATCATAGATCATCATAGGTACTGCCTTTTCTATTTTGTTCTCTCTTTCATACCCCATATTCACACATTCAAGGATTTTGTAAAGGGTGTCAACTGATTTTTATAGATGGGATAGAATGATAGGCAAAACATTGGGATCTTAAAGTTCTGTAAATCACTTAGATACCCCAACTAGATTTTAAACTCCTTGAGGACAGGGACTGAGTTTTGGAATTCCTTTCAATCTCCCACAGCACCTAGTACAGTGCTAGGCATTTAGGAGATGCTAATTGCTTGACTGATGACTTTGAAGCATTATTGAAAGCATGAACCTTCAGCCTAGCACCAGACCTACAACTATATCTGATAGTCTATGAGGCCTGAAGGAAAGGGAAGTCTCAAACTACTGATGTATCTTCTTAATACATGCTTGCTGATTCATTGGCTTGTAAATTCTCAGGGACCTTTTTCTTGGCCTCTCAGGCATGAAATATGCCAATCTGATCCTATTTGTTTTAGGAACTTGGCAGAGAATCATCAGACAAATTGATTACATAAAGGCTTCAGTAGGATCTTATCATTAAAGATGGTTCAGGATATCATACCTAGAAGGAATTGTATTGATCATTTACTCCAGCTCCCTATGATGATGAAGTGGTAGAAGTGCCTTTTTCAAATTCACTGAGAAAATTAGTGGAAGAACAAAGGTTATTTCTTCCCAGAGTTTTTGTTTTCGAAGAAGATGTTTAGAGAGTCCATGACTTCAGCCCAATGCCCACATGTAAAATGATAGATGGATGGAGAAGTTATTTTGGGGAAAAGAGACTGCTCAACTTTCCTCCAATCTCACTAATTCAATTAGCAAATACATTCAATGTTTACTTCAAGGCATCTTGATATAGTAGAAGGTTCCACTGGAACTTTCTAGTGTCAAGAGAAAACTAGAATAGAGTCAAAGAGAAAAATGCGCTCAGATCACTGCTCTGCCATTAGCTAGTTTGTGACCTTGGACAAGTAATTGGACAACCTCTCTCTACTGTGATGAATGTAAACCTCAAGAGACAGAGTTTCTGGGTAATTAAGAATCAATTTATTAATTAATCTAGCTGGTCATTAACAAATTGATAGTTAGTGATTTCTTTGTGTAACCAAAGCCACCGAGGTAGATCATGAAACGCCTTCAACCCCTTTTGAAAGGAACCTCCCCAGACACGTAAAACTTGACCCAAAGAGGAAGTGGGCTAAAAGTCGGCATCTCCTGGTGAGAAGTGACGTGATCATCAGACTCAGCAGCCTTCAGGCATCTGGGCAAGGGGAAATCATCTCCATTTGGACTTCTCTAGCTAGTTTTTTCCTTCGTAAGCTGAATTGCCTTAAATTCTAATGAAGGGAACCAAGGACAGAGGGTTGCTCTTCCAGCAAAGACTTGCCAGACTGAATTCTATTTATACCCTCAACAGAAATTTGGTCTTCCAGTTGGATGGGGTCTTGCCCAACTAATAAGCATGTTCCTTGAGGGCTAGGAACAGATCTTATCAGGAGATAGGTTTTTAACAGAAATAAGAGGGGAAAGGGTGGCTCACAATAATTAGTATTACTTTCACAAGCTCAGTTTTCTGTAAAGTAGAGAAAATAATGTCCATAACACTTATTTCACAGGGTTCAAATGAAGTATTGTGTGTAAAATGTTTTGTATCCCTGCCACTTAGCACAGTGCCATACATGTAAATCCTTGTTGAGTTGCTGCTAGAAACAATAGAAAAATAGACATGACATAGACCCTGCCCTCTAGGAGTTCTCAACTAATAGGGAGGATGACAAGGGAACAATAACTGTTGAGCAAGAAGTGAGAAAAATGCAAAGGAGAGAAACAAAGTGCTCCAAGAAACTTGAGGAGGAAAAGGTCATTTTCACCCTGGGGGAGAAAATGGTGAAAGAAGGATTCTTAGAGGAGGTGACATTCCCACTCCTGGCTGCCTCATTTCCCGTTATTGTTAGCTCTTAGTTATCCAGGACAGTAGAGAAGAGCTTGGATAAGTTATCCTTTAAGTCTGAATTTTTAAACTGACCCTCTAACTGATCTTCTTCTGGCTAAAACAACATATTATGAACACCACTCCCTTCCTTGGCTTCCCCAGCGGCTACAAAATCCAAGCTTCTTAGTCTGGAATTCCAGACCCTCAACTATCTACCCCCAACATGCTTTTTCAGGTTTATCTCTTTTATTGTCCTATACAAACTCTTCCCTCCAGCGAAACTGAAGTATTTACTGTCCTGTGAGCTCCACAAATATTCCCATTTCTACCTCTGTTCCCCCAGGATGAAGATACTCTTATTTGGATATTGAGTTGTAGCAAACATTTATTAAATCCAAGGTGTTGGAGATACAAAAATAAAAAAATAATTCAGTTCCTGCCCTTAAGGTGCTTCCATTCTCTTAGGGTAAAGAAGGGATATCAGTGGAGGATGGAAATACAGCATCCGTACAGGTAAGTACAATATAAAGCACAGAGAGACAGGGACAAAGCAGAACCAGTGAATGCGTCCTAGAACAATAATGAGGGATACAAATTAAAGCAATTCTGAGGCTGTACCTTATTATACCCATTAGGCTGTGAAAGTGATCAAAAGAAAGGAAAGTTAAACTACAGCTGTTGGAGGGGCTGAGGAAAGACAAGCATTGTTGATGCAACTGAGAACTAATCCAACCACTCTAGAAGACCATTTGGAATTATACCCCAAAAGTCACTAACCTGAGCATACTGCATTGTTGTGATGCTGCTGCTACCAGAAGTATGCCCCCAAGGAGGTCAAAGACAGAGAAAAAGGACCCCTCTTTACAAAAACATGCAAAATAGAACTTTTTTTTGTAATAGCAAAGAACCAGAAACAAGAGGTTATTCCAGTCCAGTATATGAATGTAATGGAATGATTAATTATAAAATGACAAAAGGAATGGATTCAGAGAAAAGTGAGAAGACTTGTTTGAATGGATGTTGAATGAACTGAACTGAACAGAACCAGACAATCAAATTATCCCATGAGTACAGCAATGTATAGGAAAGCAACTTTGAAGGACTTGGGAATCCTCATGGATGCAATGGCTGATCACAATCCCAGAAAGTCAATGATTAGCCATGCTTTCCACCTCTTGGCAGAGAGATGGTGAACTAGAGATAGAGAATGGAGACATCCATTTTTCAGAAATGATCGAGGTATGGATTTGTTTTGCTTGATCATGCTTTCTTTTTACAATGGAGGGCTTTTATATGAGGGGAGGCGAAGCAAAATTGTCAGGAGGGAAGTGGATAGGTAATAACAGTGATGCAAAAAAAAAGAAGAAAGAGCATCAATGAAACAAAAAATAGGAGAGCAAAAGGAAGTTCAGAAGAGGACATAGAAAAGCAGGCCAAGGTTGGTCTGTCATTTAAATTTAATATACACTTTTTAAAAAGCTGTCCATAAAAGAAATTTGTGGTTTCATATACAGTCCCCTTCCATTTTTTGTATATAAAATATTCATGTTCATTGATGTTAAGTTCATAATTTTAAAAATAATTAAATGATCTAGGACCATTTAATATACTATAATATACTAGGACCATTTAATATAGGACTCATTTAATATGAGGAGTGGAAGAACATTTTCAGGTTATTAAGGAAGGTGTTGTGCTTTATAGGATATAAAGGACCTGAGTTAAGCCTTGAAGAAAGAAAAAATACTAAAAAACAGATGAAAAGAGAGGGCACGCCAGCCATAGTGGATGGGCTGTTGGAGAACAGAGTCTCCAGGTTAGTAGCTTGGTTTGGTTGGAGCATAGCCTGCATGAGGGGAATCATACTGCGGTCCACTTCTCTGACTATCTGAGTCACATTCATTCTTCAGTGACCAGCTCAAGTCTCATATCTGCCTAGGAAGCTTCTCTGGATCATTCTAGCCCACCATGAGCTTTCTTTCTTCTACCCACAAAGTCATAGGACTCCTCCAGAGTGTCTATAGTTACAAAAAGTACTATAGCACAAAAGCGCATTGACTGGATTTGTTCTAAGTCATAAGAAAGTGAAAGAATGTCAAACTGAGAAATCTCAGCAAATTATTTTTAGTGACTGTTTCCAGGGTATATTCAAGTGAAGAGATTATAGTGAATTTATCACTATATACTATGTGTGTGTGTGTGTGTGTGTGTATATATATATATATAGTATATAAATATATGACTGTATTTAATATTGTACTTAACATTTAGATAGCATTTTGAAAGCAATATATAGTATATAAATATATGACAATATTTAATGTTATACTTAACATTTAGGTAGCATTTTGAAAGCAATGTCCTTCTTCAGTCCTGGGAGTCAGGGAAGGAATATATTGTCCCCATTTTAAAGAAAGATGAACTGAGATTCAGAGAAAACAAGAACTTGCCCCTGGCCACATGTATAGTCAATAGCAGAGTTGGGCCTCAGACCTAGGCTACCTTGCTCTATCTGTATTCCATGAGATTATAAGGTCCTTGGGAGCAAAGACAGTTCTTTGTATCCCAGGACCTTAGGCATAATAATTTTCACATGTTCTTTTGCTGTTCAGTTGTTTTTCAGTTGTGTCTGAATCTTTATGACCCCATTTAGGTTTTCTTGGCAAAGGTACTGGAGTGCTTTGCCATTTCCTTCTCCAGCTCATTTTATGGAGGAGGAAACTGAGGCAGACGGGGTGAAGTGACTTGCCCAGGGTCACACAGCTGATAAGTATCTGAAGCCTGGTTTGAACTCAGGAAAATGAGTCTTCCTGACTCCAGGTCCAGCACTCTATGCACTGTAACATCTAACGGCCCCTATTTGCACATAGTAGGTCCTCAGTATGAGAGGTTAAGAATGTTGAAGAAGATAGAAAATGGTTCTGAAGTTAGAGTTTCACTCCTGATCCCTCACAGCTATGTGACTATGAACATGTCATGAAACTACCTTCTGCCTCAGTTTCCTTTTTCCTAAAATGAGGATAAGAATCTCAGTACAGACAGTATGGGATAGTGGACAGAGAGTCAGCCTCAAAGTCAGGATTCAAGTCCTGCCTCTGACATAATAACTGTATGACCCTGGTCAATAGTATAGGCTAATACCAAGCTCAAATAGAAGAAGAAGACACAAACTGCACACCAGGATCACTGTGGACCACATGTCGACTTAGAAAATAGCACGCTACATTATATATGCCTTAGTGTGTCTTATTTAGTTATTAAATATTCCCCAATTACAGTTTAATCTGGTTCAGGCCACATGCTAATCACTGTTCGACAACTCTGATCCAGGCACTTTCTAAGACTTTTTGAGAGAAGGTCAGCCTGCATCAACAGAGAGAATTTCATCACCCTCGGGTGCTCTGCATTTTAGGCTAGAGTTGGCCACAAACAATTTTATCCACTTAAATTAAACTAATCCAAAACATGGGCAGTTAGGTCGTGCAGTGGATAGAACTCTGGGCCTGGAGGCAGGAAAGTCCAAGTTCAAATCTATCCTCAAACTAGCTAGATGACTCTGGACTTGTCACTTAACTCTATTTGCCTCATTTTCCTCATCTGTAAAATGAGCTAGAGAAGGAAACGGCAAACTATTCCAGCATCTCTGCCAAGAAAACCCCAAAGGGGGTCACAAAGGGTTGAACACAATTGAAAATGACTGAACAATAACAAATTCTGAACATTTCAAGAGAGAGAAAGGGAGGGAGAGTGGGAACTAAAGAGAGAGAGAAGGAAGAAGAGAGGGGGGTAGAGAGAGAGAGAGAAAGAGAGAGGGAGAGAGGGAAAGAGAGACAGAGAAGGGGAAAAAAGGGAGGAGAGGGAGGAAGGCAAAAGAGTTTGAGGGAGAGACAGAGGGCACAGTTTCCATACGCCTTTGAAAAAGTCATTTTGGAATGGCAGCTTATAATATTCCTAAACAATAGACAAAAGTCCCCAGCCAAGATTAGCAAGGGAGCAGAATTCTCAGAACAATAGTAACTGAAAATGTCCGTGTGCCCTGAAGTGCATTGCGTTATACCAAAAGCTCTAGATCCTTCCTTTTGACCACTACTTCTAAGGACTCTGCCTTATGCCTGATCAAAGGTAAGTTCAATAGAAACTTCTGTTCACTGAAGAAATCAAAGCTTTATGCCTTCTAAGGGCAAGACTAAGCAGTTAAGACAATGTGGAGAGAGTGCTGTCTTTGTCAAGAAAACCCCAAATGGGCTCATGAAGAGTCAGACGCAGCAGAAAACAACTGAACATCATCGAAATTCTGTTAGAATATGAAGCCTAAAGGGGTAAAGGGTGGTGTTTGTGTTTGTGTGTGCAGGGGTCCCTGATGCTCCACATTTGGGAATTCCCTCCATCCATGAAATCACAGGTCTAGGCCCTAATCCCAAATGCCTGTAGTGCCTGCCTTACAGATTTGCTATGAAGCTCAACTGAAATACTATCTATAATGCTTTTTGTAAACTTGGAGGTGCTTTATAAAAAATCAGCTAAATGTACGTATGTGTAATAACCCAAGTCCCAAAGTCCATTGATACGGGATTCTGTCCACACTAGAAACTTGGGATTTTTCCCCGAGTGAAGTCTAGGAGTTCTCCCATTGGGAGTGAGGTAATAGCTCAACCAAAAGAGAGTCCCATATCTTACCCAAGGGGAAAATTCCCTGAAATGTCTAATGTATAGCAAGTTGTGGACAGGGATATGATGGAGACTGCTAGTTCCTCTTATGTCAACTTCTTTCCAGGGTCTTATTCTCCTCTTGGCAACATCCTAAGTGGGTTTTGGCATCTTCCATCTTCTCTTTCAAAGCTGGAAGTCAGAAGCACCTAAAGTGCAGATCTTGAAGAGATTCAAGAGACTGGAGTTTCTTTTCTTTGGCTCTCATCAACTCCTAACATTGTTAACCAACAACTATTGATGCCACAAAGCATTGATCTCTACCAAAAGAGAATCCCATACTAATGAGCTTTGGAACTCAGTTTACCTATGTTTGCTGCTGCTGGTAATTCCAGTTTATCTAGCATTTTATAATTAAATCTGTTGCCTGCACAGGCCCATTTTACAGATGAGAGAACAGAGTCAGAAAAATTTTCACTTGCCCAAGGTCATACAGTCAGTAATTGTAATGTTTAAATACTTCAAGGATATGTGGGTCCTCCTCCCACTGAGACAGATTACAACTGCTTTATGACTTGGAAGATCATCCTTGAGAGCTGCTGCAACCAAAACTTCCATCACCCAAATGGCCAGACCGGTAATGACCCCTTCTGAACTTCACTCAATTGGTCTTCAGACAGCAAAATGCACAGTCCCGATCTGGGCCAATTCAAAGCCTTCCAAATAGAATACAATCATGTCCCTGCCTAATCATTGATTAAGTGTTTGTTGCTCAGTCATATCTAACTCTTCAAGACCCTGTGGACCATAGCACACCATATTGTCTCTAGAGTTTTCTTGGCAAAGATACAAGTTTACCATTTCCTTCTCCTATAGATTAAAGCAAATAGAGGTTAAGAAACTTGCCCAGGGTCACCCAACTATAGTAAGTGAAGCCAGATTTGAACTCTGGTCTTCTTGACTCCAGGTCCAACGTTCTATCCAGTGAACCACCTAGCTACGCTATTAAGGGTTTACTCTGTGCCAAATATTTGTACTTGTATCCCTAGTTTGGCATTGTGCTAAGCACAGGGAATACATATAAGCAAAAAGAAAGATAATCCCAGCCCTCAAGGAGCTAATGTTCTAATGGGGAAAGACAATACACAAAAGGGAACCAAAAAGCCAGAAGGTGGGGAAAAGGCATCCAAGCTGGGGCATGTGATCAAAGCATAGAAAGGCCAAAGTAGGGCTGGGATGGGAATGAAGACGGTCTGGTCTGGGCACTGCCCCCAAAGGAGACCCCAGGGGCAGCTCACTATTAGGAGAAAAGGGCAGGCATGGCAGAGAAATGTTTCAGGGTGGGACAGCAGCAAAAAGGGTATGATGTCAAAGACTGGAAAGTCAGAAGCAGACCCTAGAGTGGAATGAAGGTTGTTTGGTTTGTGTGTCTCCCCAAAATGAAAGCCCCAGGAGAGAAGAAAACTGCTAGGGTACATGGATACTGTCTTGGAAGGAGTGTCCAGTCACTCATTATGTGTTAGGCACTGGGGATAAAAGTATGAAACAAGCCCCTACAAGGAGCTTATACTCTAATGGCAGGAGACAAGTACCTGTGAAAATTCAGAGAGCATAAATGTAAAGATACTAAGTAAAAATAGACCAAGTAGTTAAATACAAAATGAGAAGGAGGGCATTAGCAGATGGGAGGACCTGGAAAGGTATTTATCAATGATCTTACAGGAAGATCCTCAGCTACATCTTCAAGGTGGGGAGGAGTCAATTCTAGGGATGTGGGAAGGCCGCTGCAAAGAGTATGTATTTCATCCTGAACCAATAAGAAGCCACTAAAGTTGATTGAGTAGGGGAGTCAGATGGTTGAATCTCTGTTTAAGGCAGCCGTGTGGAGGATGAACTGGAGAGGGGAGAGACTTGAAGTAGAGACACCAATTAGAAGGCTGTTACAGTGATCTAGAAAAGAATTTATGAGGGCCTGGATTAAGGTGTTGGCTGTTTGAGGAGGAACAGGTCGGTTGCGAGGGATGCCGTGAAGGTAGAAATGGCAAGATCTGGTAACTAAATGGATATATTGGATGAGGGAGAGGGAAGGTTCCAGGATAATGCTGAGGTTGTAGACCTGGGCGACTGCCAAGATAGTGGTGCTGTCAACAGAGACAGGAACACTGAGAAGAGCATTCAGCACAGTGTCTTCCACATAGTTGGGAATGTAATTTGTTGAATTTCCAGCTTAAATCTGCCCAAGCTGACGTAGCCTTCAGAACCCAGGTGAAATTCTACACCACTGTGAAGAATGAGAGGGTGTATTTCAGGGAGAATGATGACTCACATTTCTTTTGTGCTTTAGGGCTTACAAAAAGACTTTCCTCCTAATAACCCTGTAAGGTAAGTCATCCAAACCACATAATATAGGCAGAGTGTTTTACAAAACTTAATGAGACTATATAAATGTAGGGTAGGAAACTCTCTAACAGTACAAGCTCTGGCACCTGTCTACCAGTCCTAGCATATTCATTTCATTAATAAGAGAACTGAGACTCAAGTTAGGTGACACAGCTCCAGCATTAGAGAACCTGAGTTCAGATCTTATTTCTCATGTTTGTGACCTGTGTGACCTTGGGTAAATTGCTTAATTTCTGTGGACCTCAGTTTCCTCATCTGTAAAATTAAGAGATCAACGTTGAGGTCCCTTCCAGCTCCACATCTGTGCTTCTGTGACTACATGTTCAGTTTTCTTTCCACGCCACCATGTTTGGCAGAGGTCTCCTGGCTCCAGATATTATGAATGTTCTCTTTACCACAGGCAATTAATTAGGTGGTGCAGCTTAGAGCACTGGGCCTGGAGTCAGGAGGACCTGAATTCAAATCTGGCCTCAGACACTTATTGACTGTGTGACACTGGGCAAGTTACTTACCCCTGTTTGCCTCAGTTTCCTCAATGAGCTTGAAAAGGAAATGGCAAATCACTTCAGAATCTTTGCCAAGAAAACCCCAAATGGCATCATGAAGAATCTGAAGCTGAACAAGTACTCTTTCCTACATCATCATGATTAGGACGAGCACAACTATGAATGAAACCTGCTGAAAATCCCCAAACTTCGTCATGACCAAACTTTTCATCAGTTTTCCCTATAATTCTTTTGATGATGATAGCATTTACATAGCATTTTGAGGTTTGCAAAGCACTTCACAAATAGGATCTTGTGTCATCCTCGAATCAACTCTGGAAGATAGGTGCTATTATCACTATTATCATTGTACAGATAAGGAATCTGAGACAGACAGAAGTTAAATAACTTGTCTGGGATCACATAGCTAACAAATGTCTCTGAGGCTGGATTTGAGCTGATTTTTAGCTAATTCCAGTATTTTATCTATATTCTTTTCCTTTTCTTTGTAATTAAAAAAAAAGTCAAAAGGTAGTCTACCAGATATGGTGAAGCAAAAAGGAGCCTGAATTAAAGAGATAATCAGAGCTTGAATCAAGAGCTGGCTCTAGCCCAAGTGAGCAAGAAACTATGAATTTAACATAGAATGGTGGGATTCCCATAGGGATGGCTGTGGTAAAAAAAAAAAGTCGGTTGAATATGTTCTTAGTCATAAGAAAGTGAAAGAAAGTCCAACTGGAAAATCCCAACTGATGGGTTTTGGTTTTTTTTTTTGGTGGCAATTTCCAGTGTATTTCCAAGGGAGGGGATGGAAAGGGCACATTCTTTCTTAAGGTAGAGCTAGCTATAATCACTGTTCAGCTTTGCCTTGGAATTTGACTGAGAACCAGAGGCCCTTTTCCTCAGTAGGTCATGGGGAAACACTGGGAGAGGAAGTCAGGCCGGGCATTTTTGTTAAGTGGCAGCTCTTTCAAACCCTGAAGTGGATTTGTATTTATTCCAGCCTGATTGCCTTGACTTTTGTTTGGTATCCTTACAAGAGGGACATTTTTGAAATACAAGTTGTTAGAAATCGAGGTTTTCGGTATCTGAACATTAAAATTAATAGGAGTATTCATTTTCACTTGTTACTTGTACTTAAAATCCCTATTAAATTACTCTAAATTGTACTTCAGTGTTTCAGCACAGCCATCTTTTGCATGAGTGCTAGGCAATAGTCAATAAACACATGCCAGGCTCTGTGCTAAGGGCTAGAGATACAAATGTGACCCCAATCCTAATGTGGGCTTATTGACAGTGTCACTGTTACACCTGGCTGGCTGTGCTTTGACCCTCATTCTTATGACTTTTGATTGATTATTGTGTAGTGTAGATGTGCATGGACTTCTGAAACGTGCATGCATTATGTATCTTTTGTATATAGTTAGGCATGCTCTCACTGTGGTGGTATTCTCCTGGGTGATGTTCTGTATGATGCTACATCTACGGCATGTACTTGTTTTGGTATAATTATTTTAATTTTAAAAGTAAGTTTTTATTGATATTTTCTGTTTCTTATCTCACTATAGTATAGCATGTATCCTCTCCTTCCCACAAAGCCATCCCATGTGACGAATAATATTTTTTAGAGAAGAAAAAGAAAAAAAAAGTCAGCCTATCTGATAGATACATTGAAAAAGTATAAAAATGTGTGCTGTAGGTAATATCTGGAGATCTCCCACTTCCACAAAGGGATAGTATGGGGATGTCTTCTCATATGTCTTCATTTGAGTTTCACTTGATTTTTATAAAATTTATACAAATTTACTTTTGATTTTTTTGTGTGCTGTTTATTGATTTGCATTGTTGTCATTAGTATATACTATTTTCTTTGCTCTGCTTATTTTATTCTGCACCAGTTCATATAAATCTTCCTATGATTCTCCGTTACTCATTATACCTATATCATTTCTTATAGCACAGTAATATTCCATTATATTCATGTACCACAATTTCTTTAGCCATTCTTCAACTGATGGGCATCTATTTTGTTTCCAATCTTTGGCTAGCACAAAAAGTGCTGCTACAAATATTTTAGAGTATATGGAGAGTTTTTCTTACCAATGACTTCCTTGGGGTATAAACTCAGTAATGGAGTTTTTGGTAAAAGGTTGTGGACATTTTAATCACTTTATTTGCAGATTTCCAAAATGGTTGTGCTACTTCATTCTCCCAACAGTGTACAGTGTCTATCTTCCAATAACCCTCTAACATCGACTGTTGTTCCATTTTTGTATTTTTTTTTGCCCATTTGTAGGGCATGAGGTGAAACATGAGAGTTGTTTTGATTTACATTTCTTTTATTATTAATGATTTGGAGCATTTTAAAAATGTGACTACAAATACTTTTTAGTTCTTTTCAGTACTGTTTATTCATATTCATGGACCATTTATCTACTGGGGAATAGCTATTAGTTTTATACACACAAACACACACACACACACACGACTTATTTAGCTTGGATACCACACCCTTATCAGAAAAATATGATACAAGATTCTATTGCATTTGACCACTTCCCTTTTTATCCTAGGTGCATTAATATTGCTTTACAGAAGCTTTCCAGTTTCAGGTTCCCTCTTCTGCTATAGGCAAAGTATTAAGTTTCTTCAGTTACATTAATCTTTTTTGAGGTGGACCTATTCCCACTCATCATGGGGAGTGGAGAAAATGTCTAGTCTGCCATCTTGTTGCTCATGTGAGCTGGTACTATACTGTCAGTATGCATTGGTTTTATTTCAGTTTCAGTAGTAGCAAAGATTGGTTATTTGGAATGCCAGAAAATCATCCTTGTTGTTTTTAACTGAGGCTTATGTTTATACCATATATTTACAGGTTTGAGACTTGCTCCATCTGATCTTTGCAAGGGATTGTAAAGAGTGTCAGCCCAGGAGAATTGTAACCCTAGTTCCAAAGCCTATTGGTGTGAGACTGCTTATTGCTTATTGTACCCTTCAGTTTTTTTCAAACTTCAAATCTCTTCAGGTCTCTTTAAGTCTCTTTGGGCTCTATAGTCACTTTGAGTTCTTCTGACTTCCAGCTTCAAAAGAGAATATGAATGATGCCAACCCTACTTCAGGTTGCTGAAAGGAAAAGACTCTGTGAAGAAGCTGACAAGAGAGGAGCTGGCATTCTCTATCATGTCCCTATCCCCAACTTGCTACACTAGGGACTTTGAGGACTCCTCTCTCTCTCTCTCTCTCTCTCTCTCTCTCTCTCTCTCTCTCTCTCTCTCTCTCTCTCAGCTCTCAATGGAAGAGCTCCTTCATTCTGTATCATCTGGTATGCATTCTCTGATTTATGTTTTACTATCAAATTGGATAAATGGGTTTCTTTGCTAAGGGCTACGTATATTCATTGTGGAATTGGTATTTGGTGTCTTGAATGTAAAGCTTGAATGTAAAATAAAAGCTTGGTGTCTTGAAAGCAAAGAATGTCCTGCTTTTCCTAATAATGAAACCGATCAGAATTTAGCTTGAACCTGAAAATCATATTCCCTGGACTAACAATATTTAAGTTAGCAGATAGTTAAAATTTTAGCCCTCTCTCTGAGGAGACCAGAGTCCAAGCCTGACCCCAACCTCCTGCTTTTCCATATGACAGGAATGTAAAGTCTCCCTTAAACAAGGAGGGTAGGAGAGGGAAAGAAGAGGTTGAAGATGTCTCTTCTGCCTGCTTCCAAACCATATAATGACCCTCCGATTCTATATGTGGGGAGACAGCCCCTCGATACACAAATAAGAAAAAGTCCCCTAGGTGTTTACAATCTGATACTAGAGTCAACTGAAACTCCTCCATGCTTCTTGTCCCTGTCCTTCTTTAAGACTTCTATAAATCCTTCAGGAAGGATTCTCCTAGCACCGTGGGGAACCTTCGTCTGGCTATTTTTCTGTTTCATGGATATCGATGCATCACGCCAGCTAGCTATTACCCTTCACTTACGTGACTGGTCTGCCTCCTCATTATTCTCTTACGTCACTTCTCAAGCACCAGTAGGTCACTGCTGATAATGAGTGTGGGGTAGCCTTCTGATTGCAGCTATGGTCTACTCATTGTCCTTTGCTACGCTGATTCTTCTGTCACCATAATGTTGCCTGTTTTTCAGCCATATGAAACTATGGGAAAAATGTTGTTAAGGCAACTAGATGGAGGTGGGTGGCACAGTGGAGGGAGTGGTAGACCTGGAGTCAAGGAGACTTAAGTTCAAATCCAGCCTCCGATATTTACTAGCTGCATGATCCTAAGCAAGTTACTTAACTTTTGTCTGTCTCAGTTTCCTCAACTGTAAAATAGGAATAATAATAGTACCTCCCAGGGTTGTTATGAGAATCAAATGAGATAGCATTTGTAAAGTGCTTAGCCCAGTACATATAGTAGACATTTAATAAATGCTTGTTTCCTTTTTTCCCCAAGGAGATGGGATCTTTCAACTTTATATTGAAAAATATTCCTGCTACTTACTTCATTCCTTAAATTTTCTGTTCATCATTATCTATATTTATTTAGAGAATGATAATTTTAATTTATATTTTCTGTAACACTAAAATTTATATTTTAAAAATCCTTTTTTTACTATCACCTTGTGATTTGGGATAGCACAAGTATTATAATTCCTATTTCACAAATAAGGAAAATGAAACATCAAGGATTAAGGAACTTGCCCAAAGACACCCTTACAGATAAAAACAGAACTGGGCTTTGAATCCAGCTCCAAGTATGCTGCCCCTTTTTTGAGTGGCCATACTACCCGTACTACCTCTCAAGCAGGAATAACTGACTTGTCCTCCCTGCCGTTCCCCAGAATAGTAGGATTGTCAGAGCTAGAGCTGGAAAGTAATTTAAATTTTATCCCAACCCTCTTATTTTACAGATAAAGAAACTGAAGCCCAAAGAATGAAAGGTTGAAAAAGAGCAATAGCATAGATAAGATTGGAACTCAGGTTCATTCGACTCCAAATCCACTTTCTCTTACACCACACCATCTCCAGAGAAGTTAAATCCATTGACTGAATTTTTATGGTTGTGATTGCTCAGTCATTTTTGATCATCTATGATTCTTTGTGACTCCATTTGGCTTTTCTTGGCAAAGATCTTGGAATGATTTGCCATGTTCTTCCTTAGCTCATTTTACAGTTGAGGAAACTGAGGCAAAGAGGGTGAAGTGACTTGCCCAATGACTTGTCACACAGAGAGTAAGTGTCAAAGGCCAGATCTGAACTCATAAAGATGAGTCTTCCTGATTCCAAGCCCATTGCTCTATCCATTGTGCCATCAAACTCTCCTTTGACTGAATTAGTAATATATGAAAAGTTTCAATATAGGAACACAGTTTTAAGAGCCTCTTTATATAAATTAATTTATTTTTAGTTTTCAACATTCACTTCCATAAATTTTAAATTTTCTCCCCCTCCACAAGACAGGGTGTAATCCTATAAAGGCTCTACATACGGTTGGTTGTTGTTCTTGGTTCTCAAAGAGGACCAAAATGACATCACCATGATAAAGTGAAGTTTCAGTGTGTCTAACTGTGGCTGATCAGACCAAATACAAGTTCAGAATGCTCTACCACAGATTGGGCACAGATCATCTGTGTGAATATTTGGGGTAGATACCCCAAATTTGTGCATCCTGTGTTTCCTTTGTGCTGTCTCAATTCTGCTTTGCTCATAGAGCACAGCACCTTTTCTGATGTGGACACGCCATGCTGCATGGTCCTGTGCCAGTGTCTCCCATGTCCCACAATCAAATCAAAAGTTCTTGAGAGAGACCTTGAGAGTGTCCTTGTATCACTTCCTTTGACTACCATGTTATCACCTGCTCCATGTGAGTCTTCCAAAAAATAGTCTTTTTGGCAAGGATACATTTTGCATTCAAACAATGTGTCCATCCCATTGGAGTTGTGCTTTCTGAAGCATAGTCTGAATGCTTGACAGTTTAGTTCAAGCAAGGACTTCAGTGTCTGGTACCTTATCCTGCCAGGTGATCCTCAGCATCTTCCTAAGACAGTTCAAATGGAAACGATTTGGTTTCCTGGCACAGCACTGGTAGACTGTCCATGTTTCACAAGCACACAGCATTGAGGTCAGCACAACAGCTCTGTAGACCTCAGTTTGGTAGTCAGTCTAATACCTCTTCTCTCCCAAACTTTTCTTTGGAGCCTCCCAAAGACTGAGTTAGCTCTGGCAATGCATGTGTTAACCTCATTATCAATGCCTTAGAAAGTACACTACCAAAGTAAGTGAACTTATCCACAGCATTCAAAACTTCTCCGTTTGCTGTAACTGATGATTCCACATATGGATGGTGTGGTGGTGGCTGATGGAGCATCTATGTTTTCTTGGTGTTAATTGTTAGGCCAAAATTAGCACAGGCAGCAGAGAATTGATCCATACTTCATTGCATCTCAGCTTCAGAGGCTGCACTGAGTGCACAGTCATCTGCAAACAGAAAATCATGCACCAACACTCTCTTCACTTTGGTCTTGACTTGTAGACTTTTCAAACTGAAGAATGTACCATAAGTGCAGTAGTTGACCTTGATACCGTGTTCATCCTCATTGGAAACATTTGACAACATGGCAGAAAACATCATGCTAAAAAGCATGGGAGCAAGCCCACAGCCCTGTTTCATTCCACTGGTAACTGGGAAGGTACAAGAGCATTGTCCACTCTCCAGAACACAGGCAAACATGCCATCATGAAACTGACAAACTTTTCTGGGCAACCAAATTTTGACATAATTTTCCACAAACCATCATGACTAACATTGTTAAAGGCTTTGGTTAGATCTACAAATGTTGTGTACAGACCTCTGTTCAACTCCTGGCATTTCTCCTGAAGTTGTTGGGCATCAAACACTATATCGACTGTCCTCAGTCCTTTCTGAAGCCACACTGGGTCTCAGGTAGATGACCATCTTTCAGGTGAAGGATCAACCTATTAAGGAGGACTCTAGCAAGAATTTTGCCAGCAATGACTAAAAGAGAGACGCCCCTTTAAACAATCTATTCCCTTTACCTTTATAGAGATGGACAGTGGAAGCAGCCTTGTATTCCTGAAAGATAACCTCCTCTTGCCATATAACCTGGAAAATTTCAGTCAACTTTTGTATAGCATTGGCCTCCCTACCTTGTAAATCTCAGCTGGAATAGAATCAGCACCAGTTGCTTTGCCACTTGAAAGGAACCTAATGGCCCTCAAAACCTCTTCTTCAGTTGAAAGTTCTGCTAAGGAGGGATTGATTTCAACCTGAGGTAAATGGTCAATGGCCTCAGCATTGATTGATGATGGTCTTGGAACCTGTGGAGAACACTATGGAAGTGTTCAGCCCATCTCTCTAGGATCATGTCCTTAACACTAATCAACATGGTTCCATTAGCACTGAGTAGTTGTGATGCACCATAGGTTTTTGGTCTATAGATAGCTTTCAGAGAATCATAAAAGTACTTTGGATTGTTAATATCAGCATAAAACTGAATTTCATCTGCCTTCTTACTGAGCCAAGAATCCTGCATCTCTCTAAGCTTTGCTTGTACTTTGCTTTTGATGGAATTAAATGCTGCCTTCTTAGAGGTGGATGAACTATCCTGCTGGTAAATCTTGTGGAGTTCTTGTTTTTCATTTAGCAGCTTCTGAATTTCCCCATCATTTTCATCAAACCAGTCTTGGTGTTTGCAAGTGTTCTGACCAAGATGAGCAAATGCAGTGCTGTATACCAAATCTCTGAATGCTGCCCACTCCTTTTCTGCTCCACTGTTGCCAACTGTGTGTTGGCTCAACTTTCCCTCCAAGTCAGCAACAAACTGTTTGCGCTCAGAGAAGAGCTCTAATTTGTTGACATTAATTCTTCTGGTAATCATTTTGCCTTGGGGGCAGCACTTTTGATGAATGCAAATATTTAGCTTGGAAAGGATAAGTCTGTGATCAGTCCAGCACTCTGCACCACACATTCCCTTTGTTACTCTCAGATCTTGTCTTTCTCTTCTCCTTAACAATCACATAGTCTATTAGATGCTCTACGTATACATTTTTATTAAACATATTTTCTTATTAGTCATATAGAAGAATTAGAAGAAATGGAAGGAACCATAAACAAAACAAAAAAAGAGCAAATAGTATGCCTTCATCTGCATTCAGACTCCATATTCTTTTCTCTGGATGTGGATGGCATTTTCCATCATGAGTCTTTTGAAATTGTTTTAGGTCCTTGCATTGCTAAGAAGAGCTAAGTCTATCAAAGTCAGTCATAACACACTGTGGCTGTTACTTTGTACAGTGTTCTCCTGGTTCTGCTCACTTCACTGAGCATCAGTTCATGTAAGTTTTTCCAGATTTTTCTGAAGTCCACCTGTTCATCATTTCTTATAACACAATATTACATTCATATATAACAACTTGTTCAGCTATTCCCCAATTGATTGGCATCCCCTTGATTTCCAATTCTTGGCCACCACAAAGAGAGCTGCTATAAATATTTTTGTACATGTGGGACCCTCTCCCATTTTTATGATCTCTTTGGGATATAGTCCTAGAAGCAATGTTGCTGGGTCAAAGGGAATGTACATTTTTGTAGCCCTTTGGGCATAGTTCCAAATTGCTCTTCAAAGTAGTTGGATTCGCTCACAGCTCCACTAACAATGAATTAGTGTTCCAACTCTCCCACATCTTCCCCAACATTTATCATCTTCCTGTTTTGTCATGTTAGCCAATCTCATAGGTGTGATGGGGTACCTCAGAGTTGTTTTGATTTGCATTTCTCTAATCAATAGTGTGATTCAGAGCATTTTTTCATATGACTATAGACAGCTTTAATTTCTTCCTCTTGAAAACTGCCTGTTCATATCCTTTGACCATTTATCAGTTAGGGAAATGACTTGTATTCTTATAAATTTGACTCATTTCTCTATATATTTGAGAAGTAAGGCCTTTATCAGAAACACTTAAAAAAATTCTTTCCCAGTTTTTTGCTTCCCTCTTAATCTTGGCTGCTTTGGCTTTGTTTGTGCAAAACTTTTTCAATTTAATGTAATCAAAATGATCCATTTTACATTTCATAATGTTTTCTGTCTCTTATTTGGTCATAAATTTCTCTATTCTCCATAAATTTGACAGATAAACTATTCTTTGCTCTCCTAATTTGCTTATAGTATCAGCTTTTATGTCTAAATTGTGTACCCATTTGGACTTTATTTTGGTATACAGTATAAGATGTTGGTCTATGCCCAGTTTCTGTCATACTATTTTTCAGTTTTCCCAGCAGTTTTTGTCAAATAGTGAGTTCCAGAAACTAGAGTGTTTGGGTTTATCAAATAGTTGATTATTATAGTCATTGACTACTGGGTCTTGTGTACTTAACCTATTCCACTGATCCATTGCTTTATTTCTTAGCCAGTACTAAGTAGTTTTGATGATTGCTGCTTTATGATACAATTTAGTATCTGGTATGACTAGGCCACCTTCCCTAGCATTTCTTTTCATTAATTCGCTTCACATTCTGAAACTTTTGCTCTTCCAGATGAATTTTGTTATTCTTTTTTCTAGCTCTATAAAATAATTCTTGGTAGTTTGATTAGCATAGCACTGAATAAATAAATTAATTTAGGTGGAATTGTCATTTTTATTATATTAGCTTGATCTACCCACAAGTAACTGATGTTTTTCCTATTATTTAAATCTGATTTTATTTGTGTGAAAGGTGTTTTGTAATTGTACTCATTTAGTTTCTGGGTTTGTTTTGGCAGGTAGATTCCCAAATATTTTATAATGTGTATGGTAGTTTTAAATGGAATTTCTCTTTCTATCTCTTGCTGTTGGGTTTTGTTAGTAATATACAGAAATGCTAATGATTTATGTGGGTCCAAAAATCTTTTTAATAGAACAGTCTACTAAGATGTTTTCTCCCTCAAATAATCAATCATTCACTCCTTCAACAACGGCATGGTAGAGTGTGTAGATGGCCTTGTCACTGCAAAGAACTCTAGAGTTATAAAACACTTGCAACGTTAAGTCTCTGGAAGCTGGATGAATAGATAGAATCATACTATTTTAGAGGCAGTATGATAGAGTAGTGAAAAATCACCCTGGATTTGAGTTGAGGGATATTTGGGTTCTAGGGCAAGCCTGAATCAAAAAATCAATCAAAGAGTTTAGATGAAATGTGAAAAATCCTTGAATGAACTGGATTGGATGAGAAAATTTCGTCACCTGCCGTAGGCCATTTACAAAGTAGGATACCACGACAGAAACGAAATTAAACATCAAATGCTTATAAGCTGTGTGACAAGGCAAGACATCTCACCTCTCGAAATCTTCTATTTTTTCATCTTCAAAATGGGGCTAGTAATCTGCGCATTAGGCACCTTGCAAGAGTATTGTGGAAAAGCACAAAGCGCTATTTAGAACTAGAAAGGATCTTTGAAACCTTGCATAATTCACACAGATAACAAGTGAGGCGTGATATTTGCCTAAGATCCCAGAGCCCTTTAGTGACAGAGCAGAAACTTTAAACCAAACGCCTGGTTGTCCTTTATGTTGTGCCACCTTGGTACTCACTCTCTCAAGTTGCAGAGATACTTCATAAATATTCGAGGTCTGAGTCTTTCACCATAGGCTAATTCACACGTATCAAGACTATGGACTTACTCTCCCAACCCATGTGTGTACTAGCAATTTAGGTTCCCACATCTAGGCTAACTACATCTCCTTCTCAGGGTGCCAGGGGTACTTCTGGGAGGTCAGGGAGTATCTTTCTAATGCTGTAGCTCAGAAGCCCCTGCCATTATACTCTTCCCACCATGATTATCAGTTGACAATCATTTAGTCAGTCAAACTTGAGTAGTTTTTAGAAAGGGGTATGCACTAAGTGGTATAGTAAGAACATTTGGTACAAAGAATCGCCCTCCCCTCCACAGTAGGTTCAAGTTTAGAGTTGTAAGGTTTTTCTTCCCTTTATGGAGTGCTCAAGAAGAAATAGGCCCTCTTGTAGAGTTGTGACTGTATCCACTCTGTCCTTGGTTCCTAACGCAAATCCTGCTGCCTGCCTATTAGGGAGAAGGAGCAGGGATAGTGCTAGGCTGCTGATGGGAATAGAGGAAAGCCAAAATCCACCAGTCTTCAAAGTCCTCTGGCCAAGGGGTGGAGGTAGAAGATTAAGGTCAAGACTGATATTTTTCCCTTTCCTCCAAGGGAATCCTTCTTAGGGCATATGAATGGAATGCCCTCTCTTCGTTCACCTCTGAATCGCATCTGAATAATACTAGATGCTCAAATCATTTCAGTTCTGAATTGATATTCTATGATCTCCCGCTTCCTCTAAACATGCTTATGTTTCCCCAACCAATCTAGTTAATTCAAGGACTTTTCACAAAATCTAGTCTTTGATTGGTTGAGACTTGTTGATTGAATGAAATAATATTTGTAAAGTACTTAGGACAGTGGCTGGCACAAAACAGGCACTATATAAATGTTTATTCCCTCTGCCCTCTTGTCCTCACATTGTTAAGATAACAGGGCATCTTATTCCTTTGAGTGAGTAGGGTGATTTTATTGACTTATTCATTCAACTCCACCCTAACATATCAATTACAATTTAACATGGAAGGTATGTACTATTTCAGCTCGGGATATTGCCTGTGGTTGGGGATCTGCCTAGAAAATACAGTCATTTAAAATCTGAAAGATTGTGGATTTCTGTGAGTTAAAAAAAAGGATTCATGAGTCTCCTCTCTTTGCCCCCAGAAATAGATGTGTTAAAGGTAAAGATGGAAAGGACCCATGAGTCCTGAGTTATGTTTTTTTTTTTAAACCAATTCTTGTATATGCCTCCTTATCTCCTCTGATACGGCCAACCCCTTCTGCAGAACCTCATCACCTCAAACCTGGATTATTGTAATAGCTCTGGTCTCCTTGCCATAGCCAACCCATCCTCTCCCCAAAGAGCTCCCCAAAGCCCAGGTTTGACTGCATCATCTCCTTACTCAGTAAATTCCATTGGTTCCCTTTCACCTCCAGGAGCAAATACAAAACCTTCTATTTGGCATTCAAAGCCCTTCATTACATGCCTCTCCCTCTCCACCTCTCCAGTCTTCTAGTTTTTTTCACTGCTTCCTCCTCCCACATTTATCTATCCCATGTTCTCTGCAGTCTGGCCTCCTTACCATTCCTTGCACTAGACACTTTATCCCCAGTTTCCAGGCTCTCCAGCCTTCACTAAAGTCTCTGCTAAAATCCCTCCTTCTGCAAGAAGCATTTCCAAATCCCTCTTAATTCTAGTGCCTTCCCCCCTGTTGATTATTTTCAATTTATCCTGTACATACTGTATGTTTGTACATAGTTGTTTGCATGTTGGGTTATTTGAATGTTCTTTGTTTCTGTATTTGTTTATGGGGTCCTGTGAGGACTTTGCATCTTAATGTATTTCCTCTGTTGGTTGGGTGAAACAAAAGTCCCATTACCTGATATTCATATTGTATAATTGAGTATCTTTCTGGGAAAAAGAAATTAGCTCTTTTTGATTACTTTGATTTATATTTAGTTTGATTATAGGATTAAGCTCCCTTCTCTAGGAAGAGCTAGCCCTAAACTAAACCAGACTAACATAGATAATCTCTAAAGTTTAGGTTGCCTATAGATTTATACTGAAAATGAAGACATCATTTGGTAGCAGATAATTTAGAAGAATAAAATAATCATAAGATTATAAGGTTTTTCAAAAGGCTAAGTCGCCCTTTCTAGCAGAAAGGGGTGTTGACTAAAGGTTGAGCAGAATGTGGGATTGACCAGTGGCCAAGTTCCCCTTTCTGGCAGCTGGAGAAAGGTTAGCCAGAAGTTAAGACCCCTTTTATTTTTCTTTAGCTAGAGTCTAAGTGGAGTCATGGATTCTGCTAAGGAAGATGGGGGTGACTGCTAATCACTGACTACAAATTCCTCTTTCCCAGCATACTTTCTGATTACCTGAATGAAAGGATTTCTGGCATAGGATTCACAAAATCTGGGGGAATCTAGCTAGTCAGGTGACCTGCCTTATCCAACTGAATTACATTCAAAACAAGTTTCTATAATTTTTTCCAATCCCTCTTTCTTGTTATAAAAATCATAACTGTATATCACTCCTGGTCTCTGACCTCTGAGGAGTCAGATGACCTGATTTGATATGCAAGATTAAATCTGATATGCTGATTAAATCATAAGTAGCTTGATAATTTTGTCCTCTGTTCCCTTTTTTTTTCAAACAATTTTAACATATGGAGCTTTGGAATGGTGGTGGTGGATGGAGCCCTTTTACTCACCTTTGAGGAAATCTAAATACAAATTATACCTAAGCTTTGTTCAGATATACCTGAAATTTTACTCTTGAATGGGGTCTTTTAAAAAAAATAGAACCAGACACTCTTGGGATCAGCCCCCAGAATTGGAATGGGGTCTGTGCAAGTCCAGAGTCCTTTGAATCACACTAATGTACAAGGTAATGTATAAACATCTATCACAACAGAATTACAAATAAGACTGATTAATGTTCTTAATTAGCCTTGACTGGATGTTTAGGGAGAGATGACAAAACAATTTCAGATCTGCTGGGGAGTTTCTGTACCTGGAATTTGCCTGTAATAAATTCTCCATGGATTTTTTAAAAAATCAATAAACATTTATTGAATACCAATCTAACAGGACTATGTCAGCCATCTCCCCAAATTCAGTTCAATCCAACAAGTAAGGTACAATCCAACAAGTAAGGTACAGAGTGCAAAAGCACTCTGTTTACTAGGCACTGGGGAGAACAGAAGCCAAAGGAAACATGTACCTGGTTTTTTTTATATTAATTTTATTTATTTTCAGTGTTCTATAATCACTACCATATAACTTAGATTATTTTTTCCCTTCCCTCCCCCTCCCAACTCCCTCCCTCCCCAAGACGGTGTACAATTTTATATAGGCTCTATACATACATTCCTATTAAATACATTTTCACTATAGTCATGTTGTGTAGAAGAAATGTACTTGCTTTTAAGGAACATATAGTCTATCTGGGTGGGGATGAGAGGAGGAGGTAGTAAGTTCACCATATATACAAACAGGTGTATACAAGAAACCTTGAGGAAGAAGAGGATATTAACAATTGGGGTGATCACAGAAGGCTTCATGGAGGTGTCGCCTGAGCTGAGCCCTGAGATGACAAGCCTTCTGGAAGGAGTGCTTTCAAAGCATGGAGGACAGCTTATGCTAATGCATGGAGGTGGAAGATGGAATGATGATGTCTGGGAAAAGTCCATTGTTTAGGGGAGGATTGTGAAATCAGGCAGGAAAGGTAGGTGTCAGTCAGGTTTTGCATGGGCTTTATGGTTTATGCCACTGGCAATGAGGGGACAGAGAGATTTTATTTTATTTTTTTAGCAGGTGACACATGTCTTAGAAAAATTATTTTTGGCAGCTGTTTGGAGGTTGAATTGGCAAACAGAGACACTGGAAACTAGAAAATCAGTTAGAAGTCTATTGCAATAGCAGAGGTGAGAAGCAATGAGGCCCTAAATTAGGATAGTGGCAGAAATTGGGAATTTTATAGGAGTGGCAAGTTTAGTGAGCAGAAGATCATGTTTTGGACACATTGTTTGAGGTGCCTGTGTGATTTCCAGGAGGAGAAAACTAACAGGCAATTGTTTTTGCATGACTGGAGTTAGATTTGTAGCTCTGGGAATTATCCACATATAGGCAAGACTTGAACTTGTGGGAGCTAATGAGATCTATGAGGAAAAGTGCTTAAAGAAAGAAGAGAGAAGGAACAGGGACAGAACCTTGGCAGACACCCATATTCAGGGGGTCTTGGAGATGGATGAAGATCCTGTGAAAGAAAAACAAGAAGGAACAAGTTGACCTTCAAAAACCTGGGTTACTCTCATGATTTTTTTCCTGAAGAGTTTGAGTATAGCGTCATTTGCTTCATAGTAATACTAGCTATGTCATAAGAAATAATGAATATGAGAAATTCAGAGTGTTGGGGGAAAATATGAAGAATATACTCTGGGTTTTAGGCATAGGTATGTCAGAAACAATTTTTTAAACTGATCATTCTTCTAAATTGAAGCAATCCAAGAATTTCTGAAACACATACATATATACATATATATGTACACACACACACATATATATACATATATACATATATATATATATATATATATATATATACACATATATGTATGAAGAGAGACAGAGAGAGAAAGATGCCTAAACCAGTGGTCTCCTCATCTCCTCAGATGCCTCTAACATTAAACATTTTTTAGTAGGATCAAATGAGATAATATCTGTGAAGCATTTAGCATGGTGCCTGGCACATAACAGACACTATATATATATATATATATATATATATATATATATATATATGTTAGCTATTATTATTGTTATTAATATGAACATTTATAGGAATAAAGAAAAAATGCCACAATATGATTAAGAAAACATCAGCTTTGGGTTAAGACTCTACTTCATCTAACTGAGCAACAGTCATTAGATATTTTTGAAGACTCACCTTCTAAAATCACATATCTGTCTTCAGAATGAGAAAAGAGGGTTCTGCCTGTGGGCGGAACCCAATTCTCATCCTTTCAGGAGATGGGGAGGGCAAAGATCTTAACTAAACAAGAAAACTTTCTTGTTTGAAGTTTGCTTACCACCCTTAACCCCATTTCCCAGGGCCTTAGTTTTCATTCTTGACCTTTTACATACTTTCCTAAAAGAAAAGACTTAGGCCTAAGGGAAAGCAGGAATAGTCCAGAAAAGGACTTTAGACTCGAGAAATATTTATTTCTTAATATTTTCATTTGAATTGAAAGGGAGATTTTGAATAAGCTTTCATAAGAGAATCATGAGAAGACTTCTATGAATAGAAGCAGAGTGAGAAAAGTAAGTAGAACCAGAAATAAAAATATGTAATCACTACAATAACATGAAGGAAAACAATGCTAAGAGACAATCAAGTTAATTAGCCCTAATGAAGCTCAGTTGCAGAGAACTGATGAAATACATCTCTCTCCTCTCGAGGGACAGGGTAGAGAACTAACAGATGTAAAATGTTGTATAGAATATGCTGAGTTGTGTCCCCAGGTTTTTCTTAAATGTTTTTCCTTCTTAGAAGAAGGCAGGGCTAATGGAGGAAATAGTTCAAAGGGAAATTACTATGAAACAAAAACAAAAACATCAGAAAAAAAGGAATATATTAATGACTCACCTCCATGCAACACTTTTTAAAAGCACTTTCCTCACAACAAACCTGTGAGATGAAATTGGGGATTAATCTAAAATCTTGCACTTGGGCTCAAAAATCAGCTTGTACTAGTGCAAGATGGGGAAGACATTCACTACAATTCAACAAGCACTTACTATATTCTAGGCACTGGGGGCACAAAAATAAAAATGAAAGCATCCTTGTCCTCACAGAGCTTACATTAAAATTGACTGATTAGCTACCAGTTTGAAAAAGATCTGGGACTGAGATGAAGCCAAAATGGCAAAGTAATAAGAAGAGGTACAGAGAGCTACCCCACCTCATCAAACTCCTTTGAACATATCCAGAAAACACATCAGAGCAAATCCTTATAACAAAATCCAAGAAAAAAGTCACAGTGAGCCATTTTTCCAGCCCAAGTCAGCACAGGGAGACAGAAACAGAGGTTTATTGACACTGGGTCAATAAAGCATTCCAAAGAAGGGAGAGGCTGTGTACTTGGGCAAGAGAGGTACCTGACCCAGCACAGGGGCTTAATCTTGTGTATAGTTCAGGACCAGAGAGAAATGACAATTCAGTCTCCTATTTCCCAGTTCTAAGTCACAGATCAAGGGTAGAATGAGGAGGGGACCTGAGCCTAAGGGTGATGATCCAGGATAAAGAGTGGCTTCCAGTTGTGGGATGGGTACCAGGCAAATAGGAAGTTTAGATGTAAACAGTAGTTCCAGTCTGCAGGCCAGTTTGAAGCCTGCAGCTAAATAACCAGAGTCAAAATCCCAGAGCAAAGGGAAGCCTACAGTTCTGACACTGAACCAGCAGAGCTTTCCAGCTGGCTGAGAGTTGGGGGGTCCAGAAGCAATAGTGTACTGAAACTCCAAAGAGAGTGAGCCAACAATCTTGTTGCTCAGACCCAAACCCACAAAACTTCCAGAGCTCAGACCAGAGGGGCCAGTGATCTGTCCTGCATCAGACCACTTTGAAAGCACTGAAAACTTATGGATCCATACATCAGATCCTGAATTAAGACAAAACTTCAAGAAGGCAAAATCAGGACCAGATGAGACATTTCCTCAAGAAGTGCTGAGACTGATCTTAACCAAAAAGCCAAAACAAATAAATAGCAACAAAAATGACATCAGGGAGTAGGCTGCAAGAATGATTCAACCTCCAAAAAAAAAAAATCCCCCCATAAAAAACTATGAGATGCTCAAGACCCACACCACCAAGAGAATGATCATAAGCAAAGTCTTAAAGAAAAACGAAGCTTGGGCACAAGCTCAGCTAGAATTCCTAGAAGAACTAAAGCCCAGAAAGGCTGTGACTTGCCCCAAGTCAAACAGCTGCTATAAACCAACCCAGGTTCTTCCATCTCTAGTCGTCCTGATGAGTATCATGCCACTGGACCCAGATGGCTCAGGAGATAAAAGTGAGTAGTGACCTTGTACATCCCTCCCTCACTCAAATCAAAGTCAAATCCAAGTCATGTCATCATCTTGTGTCATGGCCCTCTTCCGGAAGGAAGGACAAACACAACAGCAACTGTTGCCACTAATCTCCTGAACCAATTATGAATTCTCCTACTTCCACCTCTCCTACCACCCCAAAAGGAGATGATTTATTCCCAGTGAGGAAGTTCTGTAATTCCTCAAGTCAAATTCCCTCAAACCATGGCAAGCTCCTTTTGCTTTCAGGGGGCAGACCCTGACTCAGTCCACAAGTATTACTTTAGCAAGAATTTAAAGGTTATACAGTGTTCTAAGGTTTGCAAAGCACTTTATAAAAATGATCCAATTTTATCCTCACAACAACCCTGCAAGGTAAGTACCCTTACGATCCAAGTTTTACAGATGACGAAACTGAGGGAGAGAGAACTGAAGTGATTTGTCCAAGGTCACATGGAGGATGAGATGGATACATAGTGTCATGGAACCAGGACCATGAACTTGGACAGACTGGGAGAAATGGTGGAGAACAGAAAGCTATGGTCCATGGGGTAGGTGAGCAGGAGGCGGACGCTACGGAACACTGGTCCCCCCCGGGGGGCGGGGGTTTTTCCTCAGCTCCCTCCCCTTTTCTCCCCCCCACCACAGGCTATCCATGCCCGCCCCCTCCTCGGCTTCTGCGGCGAGCTTCAGCCCCTTCCCCTCTCCGGCTGCACTGGGGCTCAGGCCGCCTTCGTCTCCTCCTCTCTAGGTAGGGCTCCGCCCCTCCTGGCTCCCCGCAGCCCCATGCCCTCCTGTGCCCTCGGCGTAGGGCGGGGAAGGGTCCGGGCGCCCCCTCCCTTTCCCCTTACCCCCGCCCCCATGCTCGCGCTCGGGGTGGGCGGGGCTCAGGTCTGGCGGTGGGGGCGGGGCGGCCGCGGCAGGTGAGCGGGCGGGGGAGGGAGGGGCCCAGCGGCGGCCGCGGAGCAGCGGACGCCCCCTCCCCCCTTCCCGCCCGCCCCTCCGTCCTCCTCCCGCCCCGCCCGCCCCTCCCTCCCTTTCCGCCGCCGAGAGGAGGCGGCGCCCGAGCGCCAGGAGCCCCGGGAGCCCGAGGAGGCGGCAACGGCGGCTGCGGCCTCGCGGCATCGGCTCCGGCTCCCTCCGCCCAGGCCGGGCCGGGCCGGGCCCGCGATGCAGCCGGCGCGGGCCCGCTGAGGGAGGCCCGCCGCCCGGGGAGCCAGCATGCGGAGCGGCGAGGAGCTGGACGGCTTCGAGGGCGAGGCCTCGAGCACCTCCATGATCTCGGGGGCCAGCAGCCCCTACCAGCCCACCACGGAGCCCGTGAGCCAGCGCCGCGGGCTGGGCGGCCTCCGCTGCCACCCCGACTACCTGCGCCGCGCCCCGGGTCGCCTCAAGCTGGCCCAAGTGGTAGGTGACGCGCCGGGGGGGCCGGGAGACTCTCCCAGCCATCCCCACCCCGGGAGACCCCCCCCGCCATCTCCACCCGGGGAGACCCCCCCCGCCAAACCCACCCGGGGAGACCCTCGCCCCGCCATCCCCACCCCGGGAGACCCCCCCCAGCCATCCCCACCCCGGGAGACTCCCCCAGCCATCCCCACCCGGGGAGACCCTCGCCCCGCCATCCCCACCCCGGGAGACTCCCCCAGCCATCTCCACCCGGGGAGACCCTGCCCCCGCCATCCCCATCCTGGGACCCCCCAGAGCCAGCGCTTCTCCGGGACCCCCCCACAACCCCTGCTGCTCTGGGACTCCCGAGAACCCCCCCTCCACCACAGCCTGCACTGCTCCAGGTACTCCCCCCCCACCCAAGAGGATCCCCCAGCCAGCCCTGCCCCCAAGCCAAAGGATTCCCCTCCCCCAGCCCTGCACAAGTCGAGGGGTCCCCTCAACCCTGAAGATATCCCTGCCTGAGGCGAAGGGTCCCCCTCCCAGCGCTGTCCGGGCCAAAGTTCTCCTCCCCTGCCCCCTCAGCCAGCCAGGGAGTTCTCTCCACGCGAGGGTATCACCCCCTTGCCCCTGCTAGGGGTCCCCATTCTGGTCAAACGGTGTTCACTCCCTCCCGTTTCTCTTCCTCTCCCCGGCAGACCCCTAGAGTAAGGGGGCTCCGCTTCGCCCCACACCGGGGCTCCTTGGCTTGTGGTCTTCCCCTCCAAAGCCACTGGGTCTTCTTTCTTCAGGTTACTTCCCGAGCTGCTGTGCTGTGCTTGGCTCTCCCCTTTCCAGCTCCCCCCTCCCCAGCCCCCATGGGCCCCATCTTCCTTCCATTCACCCTCAGGTACTGGTTCCTGACTCTTGCCCATTCCCAGTGCCCATCCCCTGGTGTCACAAATAAGGAAATGGAGACTCAGCCCGGTAAAGTGACCGGTCCAAAGCCACCCTGTGACTCTTTGGGCGTCCTGACTTTTCCGTGTTGTGTATCTTCTTTAGTCCTAGTACCTGTGAATTTTTGCTGGGGGCCCCTGAGAAGACTACTGGTGGTGCCTTTTGTATTTTCTTCTTCGCATCTGGGTCCATGCAGGGCACACCCAGTCCTCTTCCTCCTCCTCCTCCCAGTGGGCATCAGTCCCACCCTGCCTTCTTTAGGCCTGTTCTGTTCTTTTCTTTTTCACAAGGAGTTTCAAAACAAACCTGAAGTGGAGTAGCTAGCTACAAAGCCCCAGTGGAGTGCACCCTTCTCCTCTCCTCTCCGCTTGGTTGGCAGGTCTGTTCTGCCTCATGGTCCTACTACTGATAGTGCTCTTACTGACAGGAGGGATCAGTTTTCAGCTGCGTTTTAAGCCCTCTTCCTTCCCACTCATTAGCAGTCTCCAGGGTCAGACTTCAAGCCAGTCTATGAAGTAAACACCCAGTAAAGGAAGCTTATTTTTCTTCTAGTCTCCTCCTAGGCACAAACATATCTTTCTTTGCTGCCTTGTTTCTTCCTCAGTTCTGTTTTTTCTTCCATTTCCCTATATCCCAAGCCCTGCCTGTTTTCCCTTCCCAGGGCCAGTTTCTAACTGGCTCATGGACTGTCCAAATCCTATACTTGATCAAGCTCTACCTTCTATTCCAGGAAGCCTTTCCAACCCGTAACAACACTTCTCTTACCTTGAATTTCTATACCCTTGAATTGTTCAGTTGTTCTGTGCGTTTATTAGAAAGGCTGTGGTGTAATGGAAAGAGCCCTGAATTTGGCATCTAATGTGAATCCTGGTTCTGTTGCTTACCTGTGTAGCCTTAGTCTAGACATGCCCTTCTCCGTGCCTCAGTTCCCTCATCTGTAAAACAAGAGGACTAGGGATCTCAAAAATTCAACCCCCCCCCCCAATCTTGTGACAGTAATGGCTGTTTGTGGTAGTAACAAAGAATCTGTTTTCAGCATAGGATACTTAACGACATACCTAGCATTTTGGTTTTTCTAAGTGTTGAGAGCTCCTTGTGCTTTAGAAAGGACACAGACATCCCTTGGGAATAATACAATTTGTCAACACTTTTAAATAAAGATCTCAGGATTCTAGATAGCACAGTTACAGAGTAAGGGTTATCTCCTCTGTGTGAAAAAAATGCATTCTCCTGAGTCCTGCAGAAATGTTTGAAAGGTTTTAAAGAAAGAAAATGGGGCTGCCTTTGAATTTAGGATAGACTTTATCTGGGAAAGGTTGAAATGTTTACCAAGATATATTAGGTCTCTTTGTTGTGTATCATTGATGAGCTTGGATTGGGAAGAGGGAAGGACGATGGGGATGCGTTTCTTTTTAAAGACTTAAATTAGTATTAGTTGTGTGAGTAGAAGTTAATAAAGTAACCCAGCACTTGGGTCACTTGGACAGTTAGAATACATGACCAGCGTTAAATGACTTGAATTATTTGCCCCGTGAATTTTTGCAAATAAATAAGATACTGCAAATGGAAAACTTGAATTGGCTATCTTAAATAACTTTTAAAATGATGCTCATCATCACCTTATTCCTGAGTTCTTTAGCAGTAATAAATTTTTGAAATTTACCAGGAATTGAAGCTAATAGTATTATTATTTCCTTTTGATAAAGTAATATTGGATCATGTCAGTAGGTATGTCAGAGACGTATTTTGTTTTGGCCCCAGAGAATCGCACCCTTTGACTATAACTTTATAGTTATTTGTTTCCTCTCTGGAGTGGGGACACAGGGAAGTATGGTTGAAAGGGACAACTTAGTTTTAGAGATCTCAGATTTCCCTTGACAAATTCAGTTTAGCAAACAACTGTTGTATAGTGACAACATAGAATTTGGAGTAAGAAAACCTGGGTTTGAGTCTTGGTTCTGTCTGACTTGGTCATGTTACTCCCCTTTTCTGGGCCTAAGCTCCCTCCTACCTACAAAGAAGAGACTGAACTAGATACTGCCCCTAGTTCCTTCTGTCTCTAAGTCCTTTGCCTGCGATGGATACTGAAATGCCTCTTCCCTGCAAGACACCTTGCTGTGC
The DNA here is from genome assembly GCA_023548195.1 of Bettongia penicillata ogilbyi. Classification (NCBI taxonomy): domain Eukaryota; kingdom Metazoa; phylum Chordata; class Mammalia; order Diprotodontia; family Potoroidae; genus Bettongia; species Bettongia penicillata. The sequence goes on along the minus strand of JAJHZJ010000373.1, from coordinate 1,755,643 downwards.
CCTGGGCATCCTACCTGCTTTGCTTTTTACTTTTCAATTCAATTAACTGCCCTGGGGCCTCAGTTTTATCTTTTGTTATTTGGGTGGGACTGGATTAGATAACCTCTAAATGTTTGAACCTATGAATATAAAGAAGGAAAACAATTCTTTTACGCAAGCAGTTTACCTTCTTGGGGGCATAAAAGGATAGGGTTTTAGGTCCCGCCCCCCCCCCACCCCCCAAAGATTACTCATAGATTCTAAAAAAAAAAAAAAAAAAGAGTAACTTTGTTGGTTAAAGTTAGGGTAAGCAAAGTTAAGTAGCGCTATAGACAGAGTGCTGGACCTGTAGTAGGAAGGCCTACGTACAAATTCAGCATTAGATATTCAGTTCTGTGATGAAAGGCAAGTCATTTAACCTCTTCCAGCCTCTGGTTCCTTATCTGGAAAATGGAAATAATTGTAGCATCTACATCCTGGGGTTGTTTAATAAGCTAATTTGTAAAGCACTCTGTAACCCTTAAGCAAAATAGAAATGCTGGCTATTATTGTTATTATTATGTATTTATAATAAAGATTAAAATCTAAGTTAAAAAGAAAGTTCTAGAAAAATACTGTGAGGCCATATAGAAGAAAGATTGCTTGAAGCTGAGTGATACGGGAAGACTTCATGGAGGAGGTGGCATTCAAGCTGGACCTGGAGGAGACCAAATTGGGTGGGGAGTCAATGGCAGAAGTAGGAAATGGGATGGGTGGGAGAGGCAGGAGAGGACAGAGTGGAGGAAATTACTAATAGGTTTGCTGGGGATGAAAGTGTGAAGGGGAAGAGTTAGTGATGAGGCTGAAAAGAAAAGTGAGGTGGAAGCCAAATTGTGGAGAACCTTGAATGCTTTTGGAAAAACAAGCCCCACGTAAAAATACTTAAAACTCCATCTTGTCATCACCCAGGAGTAATGGTAACTCTTCTTTGTATAGTGTTTCTAACTTTTTTAGAGAAGTCTTATAAATTGGTGAAAACAAACCATTCACTCTCTTCACATCATATTTTTCATATTGGTAGCCTCATCAGTCCTTCTTAGCTGCTGAAGAAAAATGATCTGTAATGTTGGTATCTAACAATTATATTGCCAAAATACCAACAAACACACATTTGAGGGTTAAGGGCAAAACCAAGAAACCAAGAAGTGCATTTTGGACTGAAGAGGACTGGAAGGAAAGAGGAAGCAGATTTATTTTGTGGTCCCCCAGAAACTAGGGAGAAAAAACTATAAAGGATAGCAAGATTTGACTCAATGAGAGAGAGAGCGATATTGATTGACTGATTGATTGATTTCTATCAGTTGGTGATCTGTGCACTTGGAGTGTACTGGCTTCTTCAGCCGAGAGAGAACCTTGCCATCAATTCTGATGCCAGGTTCATCACTGGAAGGTGTGGATGACCCCTGGTGGGGGAATATCCTAGAGGGGAGATGCACTGCAGCCAAGGGTTAGATTAGATGCCCTTTGAGGTCCCTTACAAGTCTAAGGCTATTGCACTGCCAAGCTTGATAGTAGGCAGGATGCACCTCAAGGCCACCTCCCCCCCTTTGGAAAGGGTTTTAGAATGCTCTACTGTTGGGGATCTTTCCATTTTAGCTCTATAAGAGACAAACTCTCATTCTCATTTACCCAGGTACTGGGGTTACACACCAATACAATTGTACTATAGAGGTACAACATAGTCACAGCTAGGTAAAGGTAGAATAATTGAAAAACAAAAGCAAAAGAGATAGTTATTGGTATGTGTGTGTATGGGAATCCTTGCACAACTATTACTGAAAGTTGCTATGAAGAGGGAAATATTTTAGGCATGGGGGACGGGCTGCCCATGCACAGGTTTGGGTGCCTGACTGGAGCATAGGATGTACTGTGTAATGTCAGATCAAGCAAACAGGCATTTGTTAAGGGCTCTCTACGTGACAGTGCTAAACACTGTGAATATGAAGAAAGGCAAAAACCAGTCTCCTGCCAAGGAACTCACAGTCTAATGGTGGGGAAATACAGGGTGTCCCAAAAGTCATAGGATGTATTGTATGTATTGTAAGTTATTACAAATATGAGATTCCTGCAAAGATGCATAAGATAATTTCGGAGTGACAGCACTAGAATAAAGGGGGACAGGGAAAAGCTTCTTGCAGAAGGTGATTTTAGCTGAGACTTGAAGGAGTCCAGGGAAGCCAGGATTGCAGGCATGGGGGCCAGCCAGTGAAAGTGGAGTCTTGATATGTATGAGGGATCTCCAGGGAGGCCAGGGGAGTGAGGAGTAAGAAGACTGGAAAGGTAGGAGGGGACAGGTTTTGAGGTCCAGAGCCAAAAAGATTTTCTGTTTGATCCTTGAGGCAATAGGGAGCCACAAGAGTTTATTGCATGAGGACGTGGGTGGTGACAAGGTCACTCTTGCCCTTTAGAAAGATCACCTTGCTAGCTGAATGAGGGAGGGACTGGAAGAGGAAGATCCTTGAAGATAGTGATGTGTTGTTAGCTAGATTGTGCCTAATGAGGAGCTGGCATTTGGTATTTTAACTGAGGGCCACCAAGAGGAAGCCAGGGAGGCTTTTGAAGCAGAGGAGGGAGATTGAGGATGTGTCTGATGGTATTAAGCATTTAAGTTTGGATTTTGGTGTTCATGTACACTGGCGCCCTAGTTGTAAATCTCTCTCTTCCTCTGCCTCCAAATTATTTTGTATTTATTCTGTTCTTGTGTATATCCATGTTCCTTGCCCCACTTCTTCAAGACAATGAGGACTGAGAGATACTGTTTCAATTTTGAATTTGTATCTCTAATAGCTAGAGAAGTTCTTTGTACACAGTAGGCATTTAATAAATGCTTGTTGAATGAATATATGTTGATAGTGACCATGTTTCTGTTACTTGAGACGAACTGAAAGTTAGAGCTAAGTTGACATTTATCTTAGTATGGTTTTAGTTTATTCCAAGTTATGTAGCTAAATTATTAAACCTCATAAAGGTCACTATGAAAGTGCTGTTAAGTTTTTCTCCTAAGTCTGCTTGTTACTCTGTTGACAGCATTCAGATCATTTAACAGGTTATTGGGAAATATAGAAATAATGAATGACCAGGTTAGCAGAGGCCTAGAACAGTGCCTTGCACGTAACTCAATAAATGCCTAATAGTTCCAGCTCAGCCACTAAGGGTAAGTCATTTCCTTTGCAAGACCTTGGCTTCCTCATTCATACAATGAGGGGGTCAGAATGAAATGTCCCCATGGACCCTTCCAACTTTTTATGAATTGTATTAGGGACACATAAGAAAGAACTTCAAAATGTGTCATACAGAACTGCTAAGACAGTCATAAAATAGCATCTTAACTGTAATGATCTTGCCGCCTTTGAAAGAAATTTGGGGTGGGAAAAAGTTGGAATTGTTATGTGAGACATAAACACAATCCCTAACCTTAAGGCTACACATGAAATAGTTAAATAAAAGGCAGTATATTACCAAATGTTAAATTGTATGTTACAAACTATTATGCTACAAACTACAATGGGATTTGGAACGGTTGGGGAAGGGTTCATGAGAGGGCTGGACCTTGAAAGATGGGAGCGGGGATTCAGGGTGTATGTGAGGGGAAAACATGAGCAATATCTTGTATATTAAACAAAAGCCAAATATAATAATGTGATGAGACAGCCCAGTAGATTGGAAAGAACCCTTGTGTTTGAATCAGGAGGCCTGGGTTCAGGTCTCAGCTTTGACACTTGGTACTTAACACTTTTGTCATTTTTATTGTGTTCCTGGGCAAGTTAATAATTATAATTATAACATGAAGTACAAATGTTGAAAACATGTAGGAAGAAAAGCTAGAAACAACGTTCCTTTTAGTAAACTTTATATCGAAATAGGAAACGATGACTTGCTTAGGAGGCAGCTTTTTATATTTGGAGGAGGAGAGAGATTGCTGGCTTTGCCTGGCATTATACACAGTAAATATTGGATAAAAAATTGGGAATGTAGACATTGAAATTGTGCAGTGACTAGTTTGCAAAGAGATTGTCACACTCATCTCCAGGCGACCTCTTCTGTTAAATTTATTGAGATGAATGTATGTTGAGTTCTGTATAACGAAGGGGCAGAATGCATGAAGTCAGGAAGATCTGAGTTCAAATCCAGCCTTGGACACTTAATAGCCATATGACTTTGGGCAAGATACTTAACTGCTCTCTACTTCAGAGTCTTCATCTGTTGGGAAGATAAAATACTTTAAAGCATTTTTTGTACATGCAACTTAAAACTATAGAAATGCTGGCTACTATAACTACACTCTACTAGGAAATAAAATAATTAGAATTTATATAGCATTTTAACATTTGGAAAGAACTTATAAGAACTTTTTGAATATAGTTATACTATTTGTATTTATCCTCACTTTACAGATTAGGAAACTGAGGCTCAGTGAAATTAAATGCTTGCCCAGGGTTGCACAATGAATAAATGTCAGATTCATAGCTAAACCTAGATCTTGCTGACTCCCAAGTCCAGAGATTTTTCCAATGTAGTATTTTGCTTCTCTGAATAAAAAGATAGTCATTTAACCTCAAGGATATTAGTAGATATGCCCACAAATAATTACAATGCAAGCCTAAATGAATAGGTAAGGCTCAGTCACAGTGGCCCAAAGTGGGTGAGGATGACAGTGGGCATATGCAGGGGTGAGAAGGCATGGCTTCATGGGGAGGGTGGCCCCTGAATTGAGCCTTGAAGGATGGAGGATTTCAGCAAGCTGAGATTGGGGTTTGGGAGGAGCTTGGTTGTGTGTGTGGTATTCCTTCCAGCTAAGGAACACACAGAGGGAGGAAAGTGCAGGATAAGACTGAGAGACAGGCAGAGAGAGTGTGATGTGCGAGAAGTAAATGTAGTTTGGAATTGGATGAAGACTCTGAATCGAGACTTAGGGGTTTGGACTGTTCTGTAGACTGTGGGAGCCATGGAAAGTTTCTGAGCAGGACATGGTGGAACAGAACTGCTGCATTAGATAGATTGCTCAGTGAGGCTCCAAAGAATGGATTGGAAAGCCCAGGAGCAGAGACTGTAAAGCTGCATTTCTGGGTGCTTCAGTTTCTTCTTCTGATATCTGAGGACCCTCTCAGCTCTATGTTTTATTAAGTAGGTAGGGCAGTGATCATTCTCTTCATTTTGCAAAGGAAGAAACTAAGTGAAAGAGATGGTGCAAGTTACCCAGATTACATAACCGAGCAGTGTAACTCCACTGAGAGCATCATGGTGCCACAGAATGGAGGTGGAATTCAAGGATCTGGCTTCAGATCCTGACTTTGCCCCAATGTGACCTTTGATAACTTACTTGGCCTCTTTAGACCTCAGTTTTCTCATTCATAAAATGAAGAGGTTGGGTTAGATGGTGTTGAAGGTCAATTCCAACTCTGATTTGTGGTTCAATCATTTTCAGGCATGTCCAACTCTTTGGGCGCCATTTGGAGTTTTCTTGGCAAAGATATTGGAGTAATTTGCCATTTCCATCTTTAGCTAATTTTACAGATGAGGAAACTGAGGCAAACAGGAAGTGACTTGTCCAGGGTCACTCAGCTAGTAAGTATCTGAGGCCAGACTTGAACACAGGAAGATAAGTCTTCATGACTCCAGGTCCAGCGTTCTATCCACTGCACCACTCTAAATTTATGATCCTATACTTCCAGTACACCTTACTTGCCCCTTAACCAATCAATCAGTGAGTAAACCAGTTATTTATTAAAAAACCTGCTTTGTGCTACACACCTTGGGAACTGTCTCAAGTAAATTTAATAAAGGTAGACTGAGTGCACACTCCAAGCAAGATCAGTTTATGAGCAGTGACATGTATAACTGTTGACCAAATGGGTCAGACTGGCAGCCTCAGTAAAGTCAGAGATCTCGGTGAGAAGGAAAAATGACTTTGATGTGTAGGAAACAAGTCGGTCTTGGTAGTCATGGACAAGTACAATTATCTAGACTTAAGAGAAGTGAGCTGGCAGTCAGGTGAAGCTAATTGCATCCCTCTCTGACAATTAATTAATTGTTAATTGTTTTTGGGATTCATCTCCATCTTAGAGTCTTTGCTAGGAAATCAGTGTTGTCGGACTTTCTGTCCCCTTAGAAGAGATACCCCCCCATTGTAAAAGGACAGATGACATATCTTTTGGGGTAGCACCAGGTTAACTTGTTGGCACTTAAAGATGACAAGCAGATGTCCCAGAGATTACCAGTATAAGAGATGACAACTTTTAAAAAATTATTATACTTTTAAACTAACTCAGAGGGAAAGCTGAATTCTTGAGTTTAACTCAAGGACATAGATAGGTGACATTAGACAGATACTAACTCAGTTATAAAAATTTATACAGCATAAAATGAATTGTAAAATCAATATAGTAAAAGCTAGAGTTAATGTTAATTTTGATCTTTTTAGAATCCAGATACTAAAGTGGGACAGACAGTCCTTGCCCCAGGGAGTTTACATTTTAATAGGGGTGTACAACATGTCCACCTGTAAAGTACAGGTTGTTTACACACACACACACACACACACACACACACACACCTGTAGGAATAGAAGGAAGGGGACAGATTTGAGAAATGTTGAGGAGGTGAAATTAACAAGACTTGGCAATTTTTTCAAAGTGGAACTAAAGGAGCATGAAGAGTTGAGTATGGTTTCTAGATTGTGGACCTCAGTGACACTAGAAGAATAGTGGTGACCTTGACAGAAATAGGGAAATTAAAAGAAGGGATGAGTATAGGAGGATATGTGATGAGTTCTGTTTTGGACATGTTTACTTTAAGATACCTAGGAAACACTGAAATGGAAATGTCCGGAGACATTTGGAACCCACGAGGGAGAAAAGGGCTGTATCTGGAGTTTGAGGAGTCCTGTACATAGAGATGATAGTTCAGTCCATAGGAATTGATGACATCAGCAAAACAGAAGTTGTAAAAAGAGCAGAAGAGAAGGACCCAGGTGAGAGTTCTGGGGCAGATAAACTCAAAGGGGAAATGCTGTCTCCATTTTTGAGAAGTTTATAATTGGGTGAGGCAAACTATAGACAGATGGAACAGTTAGAAAACAGCATATGTATAAGTACAAAAGAATTTGGTATCATTCAGGGAATAATACCTTGGAGGAGGTTAGATTTGTGCTGAATCTTAAATGAAAGTAGTAGAAGTGAGTAGATGGAAAGTTAGGGGGTGGACACTTCAGATAGAAACAGCATATGCTGAGGGACTGAGGTAGGAATTAAAATATTCTCTGTGAGGAGCACAGTACTGGGGTTGGGGGTGGGGACGAACACTCAGGGATTTGGGTCTAGACTTATGTCTTGCCATTGGACTGAAGACTGTGGAGAAGAGACTGGTGACTTTGCACAGCTCTGCCTTAAAATCAATTCAAAATATCAATGGTCCTTTTCAATAATGAAAAAAAAGTATTTATTATTCCTTATTATTTCACTGAACTGTTTTTTTCAAAATACTAATGATGTCTTAATTGCTCAATCCAGTGACCTTTTCTCCTTGAACTTTTTGCAGTCTTTGGCACTGTTGATCACTCATCCTTGATACTACTCTCTTCTCTATGTTTTGGGGATACCACTGTTTCCTGATTGTCCTCCTTATCTCTCCAATCACTCCTCAGTCACCTTTGCTGGATCCTTCTCTAGATCATGCCCTCTAAACATAGGTGTCCCTCAGGGTTCTGTCCTGGATCCTCTTTTTTCCCTCTATACTCCTTCACTTGGTTAGCTTATGGATTTAATTACCATCTCTGTGCTGATGTTTCTCAAATCTATCTTTCCTGCCCCAAATTCTCTACTGGCTTCAATCTCATATTTCTAGTTGCCTTTCAGACATCTGGAATTGGATGTCCAGTAGACATCTTAAACTCAATGTGACCAAAATGGAACTCATCTTTCCTTCACCCCCACCTTCCCTAATACTGTAGAGGAGAACAGCATCCTCTCAGTCCCTCAGGCTCACAACGTAGGAGTCATCCTCCATTCCTCTCTACCTCTCATACCCGTCCTGCAACATGTCTCACTCCCCCTTCTCTCCTCTGACACTGCCACCACTCTAGTGCGTCGTTCTATCACCTCTGCCTGCCTCAAGTCTCTCCCCATTCTAATCGCTTCAGTAAAGTGATTTTTGTAAAACACCTGTCTGATCATGTCACCACCACCCTGCCCTTCCCCCTACTCAATAAACTTGAATGGTTTCCTGTTGCTGTCAGGAGCAAATACAAATTTCTCTGTTTGGTGTTCAAAGCCCTTCATAACCTAGCTGCCTCCTACCTTTCCAGTCTTCTTAGACCTTACTCCTCAACACATGCTCTTTGATGCAGTGACACTGGTATGCCCCCCTCCCTGCCTCCCCCCTCCCCCCCAGCTGTTCCATGAATAAGACATTCCATCCTTTGGCTCTGGGAATTTTCTCTGGCTGTCTCCCATACCTGAAACATTCTCCTTCCTCTGATCTCAACTACTGGCCTTCCTAACTTCCTTTAAGTCCCAACTGAAATCCCACTTTTACAGGAAGTTTTCTTCAAACTCAGTCACAGTGCCTTCCCTCTTTTAATTATTTCCTACTTGTCCCATATATAGCCTGATTTGTGTGTGTTTTGTGTACATGTTGTCTCCCCGCTTAGATTGTAAACTCCTTGAGGTCAGGAACTGACATGTGCCTCTTTTTGTATCTCCAGCACTTATCACAGGGTCTGGCACATAGTAGGCCATTAATAAATATTTATTGAAGTTATTAAGCTCTTATTATGTGCCAAGGTCTATGCTGCATACTAGTAATATAAACAGAAAATTGAGACAATCTCTGCTTTCTAGGACCTTATATTCCAGTAGGGAGAATTCATTCATATAGGAGGGTTCAGCTTCAGGACAGAGGACAAGGTTTGGTGGTCCTTAGGGGGAGCAAAGTTGGGGGACAGGGATGGCCTGGGGCCTTGAAGGAAGATTAGAGCTGTCCCAAACTACCTTGGGAGGCAGTGAGTTTCTCATTTATGAAGCCAAGTGATCTCTTGTCGTTGATGCTGAAGCAGAGACTGGATAATCACTTGTTGGGGATGTTATAGATGCAATTTTGTAGTTTTTTCCAACTCTGATATCTGCTTGTCTTAGAAATGCATCATTTTGGGGGGATATGATACACAGTCATGAAGTGGTTAAATCAAAAAATCAGGCAATAGTGATTAAGTGCCAAAAACAGTGGTACGGACATTAAATTCAGTAAAGAATTAGTGAGACGTGTGTGGGATGACAAACAGTTTGGTCTGCTTGAAACAGGGGCTGTCTTGTGGGAGTGAGAGCTGAGTTTGGAAAGGGAGGAGAAAGCAGTTGATTGAGTGTCTTGAATGTAAAGCCAAGGGTACTGTATTTGATATGATCGTGGTGAATAGGCAGTCTTGAGGGGGAAGGGAAAAATCAATCTAACTCTGGGGATGGCTAAAGTTACTACTGAAGAGTAACTTTCTCAGCCTCTTCCTATGAACCCAAGTTATGTTTATGGTCCTGACACTTAATTCAGTAAATATTCGTTAAGTGCCTACTATGTGCAAGGCACTGCACTAGGCATATGAAAATAAATCCCTCAAGGAATTTGCATTCTCCTGAGGGAAGACAGTATGTAAACAAGTAAGCAAAACCCAAAGGGACTTTGGGAGGGAAATCTCTAGGCTGAGTGTGTGTGTGGGGGTGCTCCAGAGCAGCTGAGCCTTGAGGGAAGCTGGGGGAGGATTCTAAGCAATAGAGTCCTTTAGGGGGAGAGAGAGACAGCCATTAGAGGGACAACTGGTTAGCCAAGATAACTCTTTATGACTTTCTAAATGAGATGGTGAAGCCACTTCTTGAGACTTGGGCTCCAGCTTTACCATTCTTCCTTGTTACTCATTCCCTTCCCACTCCTGTCCTGTGCATCCCCCCCAACCCCCTAATCCTGCTATGTGAAACATACTTTTAGTTGTTTTAAGGTAAAAACTTGAAACCTTTTGTCCTAAGACCTTCTAATTGTTGGTGAGAAATTCATTATGTCAATAAAGAAATGGCTTGGGTCATTACTGATTATCCAGGAACGTTTCTAGTGGCTCCAATTGGGGTACAGTGGATAATCAAGAAATGCTTTTGGATGAGAAGATTCATTTAATATGTAATCTAAAAATATGTATTTGAAAGGGTCACTGATGATGATTCATAGCATCGATGAAGGGCTACTTCATGGCTTCTCCATGTTAGCACTTCTGACTGTGGAGTGCTTCTTCCCTTTCTCACATGCCTTGGTGTCTTCTCTCCTGCATCGGTCTCTGCCTCCATCTGACACTAGTTCTTCCTCTCCTGGGCTTAGAGACATCTCTATGTATGCACAGGCCTCTCAGGAGGTTTGAAGTTGTGCCTTCATGGAGCCTTTCTGCATCAGATCTCTTGGAATGGTTGTGGCTCATTTTAAAGGCTCAGCCTAAAGGGACAGCACCAGTGTTTGAACTTCATCAGCTATGCATTATCAACTTACTGGTCTTCATTGCTCCTGAAACTCTGAAGTTGGGAATTAAAGTCAATGCCAGAGCAAAGGACCAAGTGGACTCAGTAACAACGATACAAGCGTGTTCATCCCTTGTCAGAGAATTCACACTTGGTCATACTTTGAGCTCAAAGAGGACCTTTCCTAGCTCCTAGGACGTGCATAGGCATGTCTGCTGGACCCAGTGAGCCAGTCTTGGCAGTGACACAGAGTTTACTTTCCCCACCTTGTTTGTCTCAATTACTCGAGTTACCTATGATTTTGGTTCTTTGTAAACTCTAAAGAATTTTCCTCACAACTAGGAACAAATATAAAGCTCTTTATAACCTAGTCTCCAATCCCCCCTTCCCTTCCCCCTGTTTCCAATCTTCTTAACATTCTCCCCCCACCCCCACCTCTGTCCAGTGATGCTGGCCTCCTTGCTGACCCTCCATCTCCAGACTCTGGGTATTTTCACTGGCTGTCCCCATTCCTGGAATGCTTTCCCTTCCCAGCCCTGTCTCCTGGCTTCCTTGATTTCCTTGGCTTCCTTCAAGTCCCATCTAAAATTCCACATCCAGAAGCTGATCCCCTTAAATCCTAGCGTCTTCCCTCTCTTGATTGTTTCCACTTAGCCTGTCTGTTGTTTCTTTGTAAACCGTTATTTGCATGTTGTCTCCTCCTTCAGACTGTGATCTGTTTGAGAGGAGAGACTGTAGCTTTTTTCTGTTTGTATCCCTGGAATGTAGCACGTATAGTAACCACATAATAAATGTTTTTCATTCACTCACTCATTCACTCATTTATCTTGCCATGCTACTTTTCCTTGATTTTCATTTGGAGGAAAACAGGCCATTTTTGGACAATAATGTCATACTTCATAAGGTACAGCTCTCAAAGCCTGAGTGAATCCTTAGCTCCAGGTGAGGCTGCCCCAGTAAGACAGACTGGGGTCCAGTCTTCAGACTACCTTCTATAGGCTGAGGGCAACACTGGTTATTTGACTTGTTATGCTAGGACCAACCCCAACCCCTCCCTCCTCTCCACTGCTAGCCAGGGCTGGAGGGCTCTGCAGTGCAGAGCCTTTTCCTCTCATTCTCCCAAACTATAAACCCTGTCTGGAGCTGCAGGACACTCCTCCCTGACACTACCCAGCACTGCCTTTATAACTTATACCAGAGTCTTGGTTTTTGGTGCTGTTTCCCAGTTCTCCAGTAGCTTTGAGTTCCCCAGCAACTGACCCAGCTTGCATAATGATGAGCTGGCCTCCTTGCCTTTGTGCTTAACCCACTGTGACCGGAATCATTGATGTTGATTGGATAGCTTTCTGTGAGCTCCTTTTGGTCACCTGAAACAATGCTCAATAGTTACAAACGGCTTTGTGCACTTGCCACAGTGGTGTTTTGGAGGAGAAAACTTACTGAGTCCAGAATCACAAACCCTGGGTTCCAGTCCCGTCTCCCGTATTGATGAGCTGTCATGTAACTTCTCCATTTTCTTCTCAGAGGAAGATTATCTTACTTCATAATACCTATTTCATAGACCCTGTGTGAAGAAAGCACTTTAAACATCATGAGCTGTTATTATGCCTTAGAAGGAATAGTTTTGTGTATTTTAAATGAATGTATTTCATTTAGTTTAAAATGTATTTTAAACGAATGTATTTCATTTAATTTAAAATGTATTTTAAATTAAATTTATAATTGACCAAAGGTTCTTAGAGATTAAAATGTAAGTGTGCCTTTTGCGTGTAGGCCCTTTACAATACCAGGCTTCTTAAAATACTGGGAACTCCAGTGGGCAGTATAAAACTGGAATTATTATTGACCACATGACTTCAGTTTTGATGCAACAACTTTCCAGATCACTGAATAGAGAGTCTCAGACTACCTATTATAAATTTCTTCTTTCTTGATTGTTTTGGCTCTGGAAATTTATTTTATAACTATATCATAACTGTAATCATTTTAGGCTGGGGGTGGTAATATATTTTAGACCAAGGCATTCCTATACAAACAAGAACAAACTAAAAACAGTTTCTTGATTTTAGTTTCTAAAAATAATTTTGCCCCTTTTGAAGTAGGGAACCTTGTAATGAATTTGTGGCCAGAGAACTCTAGGACTTTGTAAACATTCCACTGGTGATATGCAGCAAGTAAACAGTCATGTTTTTATAGACAGATACAGTTAAACTGCTACAGATCTGTTGGAGTTGCACAGGCTTAAATTAAAAGCTTTTCATCCTATTAAGTTTAATTTGGTTTTTGTCATTAAATCACTTATCAAGCAATTTATTGTACGGGATCTGCCATGGCACAGTGCAGAAAATTAGGCTTCTTTTCTTTGAGGAGTTCATAGTCATGGAATGAAACAACCATGGTAGAGGTGGGGGTGGGGAAGGAATATGACTTAGAGCCAGGAGGGTCCTTAGAGATCTTCTAGCCTAATGAGGAGGAAACTGTACCAGAGAGGGGAGCAATTTACTTAAGCTCTGCAGGAATTTCACCAGTTTTTTTCTACCCAGCATAATTCTTCTCTAGTCAAGCCCACTCACTTCTTCAAAGCCCCCTTATTTCATGCCCTCCCTAACCCTCCTCAATACCTTGGTTACTTTGCTATTCTGTAGATCTAGGCAAAGAGGCATATCTTTTCTTCTACCTTCCCTCTCGCCTCTTCTTCCTAAGTTTGTCTTCACCAAATTCCATACACTTTGTTCTATCGCAATAAACCATCATAGATCAAGGGTTATAGAACTTCAGAACTGGATGGGCCTTAGACATGATCATATCCAACCTCTTATGGGCCTCCTAGAGAAAGGGGATTTATTTGCTAATAAGTGGTAAAGCTAGGCCTGGTCTCCTCACTCCTAGTCCTCTGTACTGCCCCCTTCTGGCCCTCTCTGGACACTCCAATTTATCAAAATTATCCCTAAACTGTGATACCTAGACCTGAACATGATACTCCAGATGAGGTCTGACTGGGACATGATCCAGAAGGACCATCACCTCCACCCATGTTCCTGTGGCAGCCAGACCTCTTAAAGCAACCCAAGATCCCATTAGATTTTTTTGGGTTGCCACATCACACTGGCACACATTTTTAACTGTGCTTACAGTCCACTAAACTCTGTTCCTATTATTGAACAAATCTTCCCCCAGCCAGTCCTTGTGACACTGGGTTTTGAACACAGTTGTAAGCCTTCACGTTCATCCCTGTTCACTTGCACCTTATTAGATTTAGCCCTGTGCTCTAGCGAAGGTCATTTTAGATCCTGATTGCCATCCCACTGTACTCGCTGTCCCTCCCAGGCTTGAGTCATCTTCAGACTTGATGAACATAACATCTATGCCTTTGTCCCAGTCATTGATAGCAAAGTTAATTATTAGCACAGAGCCAAGCAAAATCTTAAGTACACTCCATGGGAACCCTCCTTCAAGGTTTATATTGAACTATTAATAACTCCTTCTTGATTTGGGCCATTCAGTTACTTCCAGATCCATCTCATTACATTACTTTCTTGTCTGAATCTGGTTATCTTCTCTTTAAGAGTGAGATACTTCATTAAATGTAGGTAAACTGTATTTGCTACATTCTTCTAATCTACTAGTTTAATTAGCTCTGCATAAGACTAGTTTGGCATGACCCTATTCTCTTTATTTTTAGCTTTTTTTTGTTATTCAGTACTTTACATACATCCTCAAATTTCCATACACATAGAAGAACACATAGAGAGGACTGTAGAAGAAACCAGGAATCTCTATTATATGTTTGCATTTTAAAAAAAGTTCAACATATTAATTTCAAAGTTGCACACATCTTCCTCAAATAAAAAACAAACAAACAAAAATTCTCACCATGAACAGAGGTAAGTGAATCTATGTATTGGCCTCTGAAAATGTGTATCTCAGCTGACCTGAATCCCTCACCCCTCTGTTACTTGATGAGTGACATGCTTAACCACTGGTCCTTTAAAGCAGTGGCTGCTCATTGCATTGGTCAGAGTTTTCCTAAGTATTTCAAAGTTGTTTTCCTTTACAGCAGTGAGATTATTGTAGAAATTGTTCTTCTGGTTCTATTCACTTCACTCAGCATCAGTTCATATGAATCTTCCCAGATTTCTCTGATCTCTCTCTCTTGTTGTTTCTTACGGAGCAGGAGTAGTCAATTACATTCATATACCATGATTTGCTCAGCCATTGCTCAATTGATAGATGACATGACAAGAAATGTTATGGTGAATATTTTTGTGCGTAAAGGTCCTTCCCTGTAAGCATAGTAATGATATTATTGAGCGAAGAGCTATGCACAGTTCAATAACTTTTTACATACTAGACCAATTTACACCTCCACTGACAGTATATTTAGGTGTCTTTCCACCTACATCCCTTCTTACGTTTAATCATCCTTTTTAATTTTGTGAGTATCAACCTCAGAGTACTTTTAGTTAGTTAGAGCATTTTTTTATATGGCTGTTGACAGTTTTGATTTCTTGCTTTGAGAACTACCTGCTAGAGCCTCTAGTCATTTATCTATAGGGAAATGGCCATAATTCGTAGATAAATGTATACATAAGCCTTATATATTGACTGTCAGATCTCAGAGAAACTTAATATAAAATTTTTTTCCTTAGTTAACTGTTTCCCTTCTAATTTTAAGTGCATTAATTTTGTTTGTAAAAAAGCTTTTCCATTTTAGATAATAAAATTTTTATCTTTTATCTTCTTTAATCTTCTGTATCCCTTCTTTGATCACAAGTTCTTCTCCTGTCAATAGCTGCAAAAACTTCCTTCTTCCTCGCTCTTCTAATTTATTTATATCCCTTACAGCAACATCATATATCCATTTGAAGCTCATTGTGGGGCATGTTGGTGATATGTTAGTATAAACTGATTTTTTTTGCCAGACTGTTTGCCCAATATTTCTAGTAACGTGTCTTTTCTCCAGTAGTTGTCTTTATGTTTATCAAATATTATGCTATTTTTTAAAATTAAATTTTATTTTATTTTTGGATATCCTCCTTCCCCTCCCCCATTGGGAAAACAAGAAAAACAAAACTCCTGTCACAAACAGGTGTAGTCAAATAAAACAAATTTCTGCATTGGCTATATTAAAAAAAAACAATAAAACCTCAAACTGTACTGGGTTCACCTCTTCTTTATCAGGAGGTCAGTGGCATCTTCCATCTTGTGTCCTCTGGAATTGTGGTGGGTTATAGTGATGATCGGAGTTCCTCAGTCTTTTCTAAATCTGTCTTTATGTATAAAAGTTATCGTATAGATTGTTCTCCTGGTTCTGTTCATTTTAATCATCAAATCCTACAAATCTTTCCATGTTTTAGACTCCTATAGTAATTGTTCCTATATGTTGTGTATCTAATCCATGAGACAGCTGGCACAGTGAACAGAAGTCTAGGCTCAGAGTCCAGAAGACCTGAGTTGGCATTCTCTCAAATTCTTAGCTGTATGACCTCGGCAAGTCATTTGACTTTTCAGTTGTAGTGTCTTTATCTGTAAAATGAGATATCTAGAGTCTTTCCATCTCCAAATCTATCAATAAACTTACAATCTGTTCTACTGATTATTCTACTTTTCTATCTTGTAACTAGCTCCAAATGGTTTTGAGGATTACTGCTTTGTAACATAGGGTGAGATCTGGTACTACTAGGCCCCCTTCCTGCTTTTTTCCTCGCACTGTTTCCCTTGAGATTTTTGATCCTTAGTTTCTTCTGATTTTATTTTTTTCTAGTCTTTCAAAGTAATCCTTTGTTAGTTTGATTGATATGGCACTGACTAAATTAGTTTAGGTGTTATTGTGATTTTCATTTTATTGTTATAGGACAATCAGGAGAAATTACTGTATTTCCACTTATTAGATCTATATATTTCTGAGTGCTTTGTAGTTGTATTCTGTCACTTTATACTTATTTAAGTTAATTAATTAAGTTAAATTAAATTTAAAAATTAATTACAGTAATTTTATAATTATTGTCAGCTCCCCGATATTTTATATATTCTTAGTTATTTTGAATAGAATTTCTCTTTCTATCTCTTCCTGCTGAGTTTTGTTGGCAATATAGAGGAAAAATTGCTGATTTATTTAATATCCCATTACTTTGCTGAAGTTACTGTTTCAACTAATTTTTTACTTAAATATCTAGCATTCTCTGTTTAATTTGCAAAAAGTGATAATTTTGTTTCTTTTTTGCCTATGCATATTTTCCCAATTCCTTTTTTCTTATTGCTCTAGCTAGCATTTCTAAAACTGGATCAAATATTAGTGATGATAATGGATATCCTTACTTTACCCTTGATTTTATTAGAAGGACCTTTTGTAGCATTTCTCCATTACACATAATATTGGCTTTAGGTTTTAGCTAGATGGCATTTAACATGTTAAGGAAAGGTCAATTTGTAACTATTTTTTTCAGTGTTTTTAATAGAAATGAGTTGTATCTTGTTGGAAGATTTTTCAGCATCTATTGATAGATTCATGTGATTTTTTTATTATTAATATAGTCGTAAAAATGTTTGTGTTGTAGTAGTTTGTTAAATATGTTTGAGGTTCTTGATTGATCCATGCTGATTCTTTGTAATTGCAGCTTCCTTTTTAAGATTTTCACTTCATGGCACTTCAATGATCTGTCTAAAATTTTGCCTGGATTACTGGCTTCTAGCTTGTAGACTGTTTTCTTCCCTCTTTTGAAAATCAGGACAACATTTAATCTTCCCCATCCTTTGATAATTCCTTTGTCCACATCTTTTGAGTTATCACTGACATTGTTTTTTACCAATCACATCTGCCAGTTCTTAAAGAGTATACAAGGCTGTGTGTGTGCATTTAATCCAGGTGATAGGAGCTCATCTAGGGCAACTAAGTTCTCTTACTGTGCCCTGTCTTATCCTGGTTATCAATTCCATGCATAGCCATTTTTCTTCTGACATTTTTAGTGCAAAGGTCATTATCTATGGAAGAAAAAACAAAAGCAACCTAGGGATTGTATAACATCTCTGTGTTCTCAGGGATCATAGTCCCATCCCTGCTGAGCAGCTGTCCTTTCCCATCTTTGTTCCTCCTCTTTTTTCAGATGTAGTTTTAAAAAACTTTTTGCTCTTCCTTTCTCTTGCCAGCCTTAAATCATTCTTAGCCCTGCTTGGCTTAAGATTCTGGTGCTTTTTACAATGTCCTGTGACACTCATATTCATCTTCTCTTACCTCCCTATGCTTCCATTGTCCATACATATCTTTTACAAATCCAAGTTGGTTGATGGGTTTCCTGTGCATCCACATTGATCTCTTTAGACAAACCCTTTATTTTTTTTTCCCTAGAACTATTTTCTTTTATGTCTTCAGAATTTCTTCCTTTGTTTCCTATCTTTCCTGTGCTGACTTCCCTTTAAGAATTTGAGAACATGGTATCCTGACTGTCTTCTTTCCAAACCCTTTGAAATATCTGCTTTCCTCCACCTAGGATTCATGCCAGACCATGTGCAGCTTTCCAGTTCTCATCACAAGCTCTAGGAGGGAATGGCGATCATTGCCTGCCACCAGCCTGTGCCTATTACCTAGTCAGGTAGAATTCAGATGCAGTAGAGGATTTCCCCTTGTTGGCTCCTCTACTTTTTGAAGGATGAAGTTATTGTTAAGTAAGGACGTTGTTACTTTCTCTGTTCCCAGATTCCTCATTTAGTTCTTCTTTTTAGAAATCTAGGGAGTCCATTGTATAATGTTGGCAAGATCATTTCTCTTTCAGTTGATTTCCACACGAATGGTCCCCATCCTGCTTCCCACTTCTCCTTTCTGGATTTGTTCACATAAATATACTTTTTAAATAAACATTCCTACTCCACCTACGCCCTTTTACCCATTGTATTTCTTTCTAACAAATTATACCCATCTAAAGCTATATTTCAGTCATGAGTTTCATCCCACAAAGGCAAAGCCTCAGTGCTACTTAAGTTTGCTTCCATACTTAGACCTTAAGTTCCTCTTGCCTAAACTTTGGGCGTTTGTGGGGAGACATTTGAAGCCATAGATTTTGCTGTTGGCTCCTTTCTTAGATACTGTCTCCTGTAAACTTATAGGTATCTCTCTCAACTGTTACAATTCTTCTCACTTAGGGTGAGGTAACGTCCATTCAGTGAATAGACCTGTTTAAGAAGTAGTCAAGGGATGGCCCCTTTAATGAGGCAAAGAAAAATAATTAAATCAAGCTGGGAGGGAAACAGCAACAGTTACTATTGATAATCCCTCTTAAGCCAGGAGGGTCCAGAAAACAGCCCTTAAGTAGAGCTTGGGCAGGGGCCTAGAGCTGTGTAATCTATGGGTTTCAGAGTGCAGTAGGTTTAAGGTTTTGGGAATGGAAAGGAAAGGGAAGGAATCTCACCAATAAACTCCAAGTTGACTGGGTATCTCTGGCCATCCAAGGAAGGGGAGGGGGAGAGAGACAGGAGAGGAGGAGCTGAGTTACCCAACCAGCTGGGTCCCCATTCAGGCAGCTGGGTCTACTCGCAGATTGTTGTGTTTGCCCTTCATTCCTGAAGAAGACCATGCCATCAGAGAAATGATGAAGCATTACTTTGCCTGAGGACCTGAATAGGCACTGTCCCTAAAGGGGCCAACGTCTCCCATTGCATCCAGGTCCATCTCCAGTCATCCTGATGAATATCTGGTCACTGGATCCAGATGGCTCTGGAGGAGAAGTGAGGCTGGTGACCTCCCCCATTCAAAACAAAGTCAAGTGCAAGTCATGTCATCATTTCTTTGATGGCATGGTCTTCTTCGGCAGTGAAGGACGAATAGCACCACCACCACCACCACCACAATAACATTTCTTCTACTTCTCTGGTGTTTAGCTTGATGGACAATTTTCTCCCTGTTCCTTCATTTAAAAATTTATAACATTTGATTGGATTGGCAAAATGCCCAGTAAGTAAATACAGTCTTACCAGCTTTTATTAGGTGTACCCCACCCTGTGGCTGGGAATCTGCCCTCTAGTCCAGAAGTCCAAATCCCATTCTCAGACATCCTCTTGTTAGGTGTTCACTTTCCAGATTAATTTTTCTCCTCTACATACTTTGCTTTCAGTGGTCATTAGGAAACATAATCCGTGTCCCTTTGGTCTAATTTTTTTTTTTTTTTTACCAAGGCTTTATAACATTTGACAAGTTTTTTAGGTTCCTTCTGGCTTTCTCATTTTTGCCCACGTGATTCACCAAAAGTGTATAGTACTCATTGGTTTTGATACGTCTTGGGAGGTTTTCTGTTATGTCTTGATTTTTTACTCCAAAACAAAAAAACAGCCTCCTCATTGCTATGAGATCAACAATTGGCAGCCTCTCTTTTCACATATCTTCTATTCAAATACCTTTTAAATCTATCCTCTTTCAAGAAATCTTCTTGTTTCCCTTTAGTTCAGGAATTCTTTACTTTTTTGTGTGTCTTTTGTGTGCACTTTGGCAATCTGGTGAAGCCTGTGAATCCCTTCTCAGAATAATGTTTTTACTACACAAAATAAAATACACAGGATTACCAAGGATACAATTAAATTGAAATACAGTTACTGAAATATACACATGTATGCATGTGTGTATTTTTCACATCCTTGGACTCCTGTTAGGAAACCCTGATAGAATGTAAGCTCTGTAGGGATATGGCCTATTTTACTTTTATATTTAAATTCTGAACATCATGTGGTATATTGTAGGCACTTAATACTTGCTGTTTGATTAATTCTTGCCTGTATGGAAGTAACTTCTAGCCCCACATTTGACAAAGAAACCTCTTGTTTTAGCTTTTTACCCTCAGGGAACTTTTATTATAACAGTAATTTACATCTGGCATTTTAAAGTTTTAGAAATGCTTTCTTTAAAACACCCTTTTATGATTGATAATTTTAATATAATTAACCTTTTTTTTTTTAAACAGATGAGGGAATAGGTTTACATGGTAGAAGGACTTGCAGCAAGCAGGTCATGTAGCAGGTAAGCATCAGAGCCAGGATTCAGACCTGGGTTTTCTGACTCTTAAAAGTCCAATGCTCTTTCTGTTAATATCTAAAATCCATTGTCTTTTAAACCTTTTATGACCTGGCCATTTGTGATCCAGGGTCACTAGCCTTGCTGTTCCTTGCATATAACACTCCATTTCTGGACTCTGAGAAGCTTTTCTGACTCCTCCTCATGCTTGAAACATTGGCTCTCAACTGTACCTGCTTGCTTTCCTCAAGCCTTAGCTAAAGTCCTTTCTTTTCTGTAAGAATCCTTTCCCTCTCTTAGTCTCTACCCCAAATTTACTTACATTGTGTTTATCTTATAGTTCTTTGCATATTATCTTTCCCATTAGACTATGAGCTCCTTGAGAGCAGGAACTGGTTTTTTTGCCTCTCTTAGTACTGTGTCTGGCATAGTAATAACTGCTAGTTGACTGATAATCTTGCCTTTGGTATTTTAGTGCTAAATATCCCTTGATATTTATTATCCTATATAGTTGCTTTTTCCATATTGGCTTAGAGAATCACAGAATTTCAGCTGAAAGGGACTTCAGAAACTATCTAGTCCTACTGACACCTGAAAGGAAATCCTATAAAACACCTGGTAAATGGTCAGTCATCTGACGTCTGCTGGAAGACCAAAGTGAAGAGAGCCTTTGGAGGCAGGCTGTTCTACCTTTGGAGAGCTCTGATTATAAACAAGTTTTTCCTGACATACAGCTTTCATTTGCCTCTTTCCAACTTCCTTCCATTGCTGCTACCTACTTCTGTCTTCTGAGGCTGAGTAGAACAGGTCCAACCCCTCTTGACTATGACAGCCTTTCAGGAGCTTGAAGACAGCAGCGTATTCCCCTTGAGCCCAGAGCTCCCAGCTGATCCTCATAAAACATGGACTCAGGTTCCTTTACAATCTTACCTTTCTCTGGACATTCTCCCACTTATGTTCTTGTTAAACTGTGGAGACCAGAGCCAAATAAGCACAGGATTCCAGATAGGGTCTGACCAGGGCAGAAGGGCGGTGGGACCATTTTTTCCTTTGTCCTAGACATGACGACTCTTAATGCAACTCAAGTTCTCATGAGCTTTTTTGTCCATTATCAGAGTAAATCCATTGAGCTTGTTGTGGTCCATTAATTGTCTACCTGACAGCTGCCTAATCATGCCTTCCCTATCTTACCCTTGGGAAGTCGAGTTTTTGAACCTAAGGGTATTCCTATTGAATTCCATATTATTCAGTTCAGCCCAGTGTTCTTGACTAATCTTGGTGAAGTCATGACGGCTCTCTGTGGTCATTGCCTTCTTTTTTAAGTGTTCAGAGACCCCTTTCGTTCTACCATTTCTATAACAACTCTAAAATTTCAGCAAGATTCTAACATCTAGCTCATTGGCTTATCCTTTGTAGGCTATATTCTTCCCTCCTGTTTTGAAAATAGGTTCATTTGCCTTTCTTCTTTCTTTCTTTTTTTTTTTTTGTCTTGAGCTTCCTTTCTCATTTCACAGAGTTTTTCAGATCTGACTGATAATGATTTGGCAGTTACATTCAAGAGTTGTTTCAGTGTTGGAGGAATTCATCAAGAGCAGCTGGATACTTTCTTACTCTCCTTATTTATGATGAGCCTCAACTTTCTTTTAGCCATTTTGGTTCTGTCCTTTCCAACCCATTCTCTCCAGAAATCTCAATCTAACATTTCCGCCTTTTCTCTGTTACTACTTCTCATTATCCTGTCTGTTCTGAGCAGTGATCCTGTCATTTTTATCCTTTTTTCATATAGATGAAAAGAAACAACTCCCTGTAACCTCCTTCCTTTTTTTCTTTTCTTTCCAGCCTTAGCTCATTCTGAACTTTAAGACCTTTTACAATTCATCTTTTCCTGCCTTTCTTTACTTCCATCTTCCATAGATAGCTTAAAAACAATCAAAGTTGGTCATCCAGCTTTCTTTGTCCACATAGGTCTATTCAGATAGCTGCTGTTATTCTGCATTGAAATCCGAAGCAATTTTGAAATTGTAGTCCTCGTTAGTGATGAGTCATTCAAAATTTTTCTCAACCTTCTCCCCCTCAATTTTTTAAAAGACTTTGGATATATTTAAAGGAGTGTGTGGAATGGGCAGAAGGATTTTGTATATTTTGGAGGAGACAGAAAGCTGTACTCTGCAAGTTTCAGTACCTCCTGGCTCTGAAAAAATCCAGCATTGCATGAGCTGCCTTCACATACTTATCTTGGTTGTTTTTTACTGGAATACATTTTGCTTTTAGAATCTCAGTTATAGATGGCCAGAACTGGAAGGGACTTTGGAATAGCTTAGAACATAGAATGTTAAACCACAGAATCATGAAATATTAGAACTTGAGGAAACTTTTAGGTTTGGTTCCAGCCTCCTTATTACAGAGATGAGGAAATTGAGGCCTACAAAAGTGAAGTGACCGTACTGTCCAAAGTAACACACTGAATCCATGGTAGAGCCATGACTAGAAACTAGAAACTAGACCTCTATCCAGCTGTTGTTCTTTCTATCTTGCTATCTCCCCTTCCCCTGCAACTCTCTTTGTAAATTCCCTGTTATGTTGGAGGTTCCTGCCCTTCCAGTCACGAGATGGAAGCAATGGCAAGTAAAAGAAGATGAAACCCAGTTGGCATCCTGAATCCCTCATTCTATCTCATCCTCCACATCTAATGAGTTATCAGGGCCTGTCCTTTTTTCCTTTGTCACCTCTCTCACATGTGTCCCCTCTCTCCTGACATTGCAGTTATCATGGAGCAGGCCCTTAGCACCTTATACTTGGACATTGTAATGGCTGCTAGTTGCTCTCCCTGCCTCAAATTTCTCTCCATTCTAATCCAACCCCCACTCAGCTGTCAGATTAATCTTCCTAAAAAGTGATATCTTTTCTCCTATTCAGTGAACTCCAGTGACTTCCTAGTACCTCCATGATCAAATGTACAATCTTCTGGCTTTCAAAGCCCTCCATAAGCTGGCTCTTTCCTACCTTTCCAGTTTTCTCCACATACTTAGTGATCCACTGGCCTCCTGACTGTTTCTTGAACAAAGCACTGCATATCTGAACTACAAGGATTTTTGCGGTTATCCCCCATATTCATAGCAGCGATTCTCTTCATGTCTACCCCTCACTTTTCTTGCATCCTTTAAGTCGCAGCTAAAGTCCACCTTCTACAAGAAGCCTGTCCAAATCCTCCTTAATCTTGGCGCCTTTCCTCTGAGATTACCCCCAAATTAAGCTGTACATACCTTGTTTGTATATGGTTACTTGTTGATTGTCTCCTCCATTAGACTATGAGCTCCTTTAGAGTAGGGGCTATTTTTTCACCCTTTTTATGTCTGCACAGTGTCTGGCAATAATAAGAACTCAATACATAGGAGTTGACTCTTTAGGGAAGTTATGCTACAGCATTAAGACAAGAATAAACATTGGCAAAGAGGAAGCAGAATCATAACTTTTTGCAGATAACATGATGTGATGGTTTACACAGAAAATCCTAGTCAACTAAAAACGAATTCATACAGTTAACAACTCCAGCAAAGCTGTAGGATATAAAATAAATTCATATAAATCATTAGCATTTCTACATATAACAAAAAATATCCAAGAAGAGATAGAGAAATTGCATTTAAGGTTACTATAGAAAGTATAAAATATTTAGTAGTCTGCCTGCTCACACACACGAAAGAGCTATGTAAACGCAATTACAAAACGCTATTCACACAAATATGACAGATCTAAATTATTGGATATATAGTAATTGCTTATGGTTATCAGGGCAGCTGCATGAGTGCCGGGCCTAGAGTCAGGAAGACTCATCTTCCTGTATTCATATCTGACCTCGGACACTTACTAGCCGTGTGACCCTGAGCAAGTCACTTTGCCCTGTTTGCCTCAGTTTTCTTATCTATAAAATTAGTTTGAGAAGGAAATGTCAAATCACTCTAGTATCTTTGCCAAGAAAACCCCAAATGAGGTCACAAAGAGTCAGACACAGCTAAAAAATGGACTGAATAATAAGTCAGGCCAATGTAATAAAGATGATAATATTACCAAAGTTAATTTACTTATTTAGTTCTATACTAATCAAACTTCCAAAGGATTACTTTATAGAACTAGAATAAAAATGAGAAAATTCATCTGGAGGAGCAAGAGATCAAGAATCTCAAGGAAATAAATGAAAAAAGTGGAAAAGAAGAAGGCCTCAAAGTATTAGCTTTCAAACTATACTACAAAGAAATAGTCATGAAAGATTTTGGTATTGGTTAAGAAATAGAGGTTAATCAGTGCAACAGATTAGGTTAGGCACACAGTGTACAGAAGCAAATGAGCACAGAAACCAAGTGTATGATAAACCCGCAAGTCCTAGCTATTGAGGCAAGAACCCACTATTTGATAAAAATGGTTGGGAAAATTGGAAAGCCTCCTGGCAGAAACTATGTATAAACCAGTATCCCACACTGTAGATGAGACAAAGCCCAACTGGGTACATGACACAAACATAACGTTATAAATAAATTAGAGGAGCAAAGAAAAAAATCCCTGTCAGATCTGTGGGAGAGAAGAGTTTAGAACCAAATAAGAGACTGAGAGGAGCACAGAGGGTAAAATGGATAATTTTGATTATACAGCATTAAAACAGTTTTGCTAAAATAAAACCATTGCAGCTAAAATTAGAAAAGAAGCAAGGTAGATGGGAAAATCTTTGCAGCAAGTTTCTCTGATAAAGGTCTCATTTCTAATACACATAGAGAACTGATGCGCATTTATAAGAATAAGAGTAATTTCCCAATTGATAAATGGTGAAATATAAGCAGTCTTCAGAAGAAGAAATCTAAGCTGTCAATAGCCATATGAATAACAATGCTCTAAGTCCTGATAATTAGAGAAATACAAATGAAAACAACTTTGAGATACCAATTCACACCCATCAGATTGCAAAGTTAACAAAAAAGAAGGAAAATGACAAATACTGGAACATCTGTGGGGAGACAGGTACAATAATTGGTAGAACTTTGAAGTGGTAGAACCATTCTGGATAGTTATTTGGAATGATGACCAAAAAACCATATTGATCTGAATATCCTTTGAGGCAGCAATACCACTACTGTGTATGTACCCCAGAGAGATAAAATAAGAAAAGGAGCTATCTGTACAAAAATATTTATAGCAGGGGTATATGTGTGTGTGGGGAGGGGCAAAGAATTAGAAGTGGAGGGAGTTCCATCAATTGGGAAATGGCTGAACAAATTATGATATATAAATATGATAGAATACAATTATGCCGTAAGAAATGATGAAAAAGATGACCTGGGGTAACTTGTTTGAACCCATGTCTGGTGAAATGAGCAGAGCCAGAAGAACAATTCATACCATTACAGCAATATTGTAAAGACAAACAGCTTTGAAAGACTGAGGAACTTTGGTCAGTGAACCAGCCATGATTCTAGATACCTCAAGTGGAAATATGCTACCCACCTCTTTATAGAGAAGAGGTGATGGTTTCAGAGGAGAGATTGAGACCTATTTTTTTTGGAAATGGCTAATGTAGGCATTTATTTTTTATATGACTATATCTGTAACAGGAGGTTTGGTTTTTGATTTATTTGGTTTTTTTGCTTTCTTAGTTGGGGGCTGGTAGTGATGGGAGAGAGAGAATGTGGATCTGCAAATAAAATAATTCCAAAAACCTTAAATATTAGCTACTATTATTATTTAGTATTCATAGAACCAAAAAATTCAATGAAAATGTTTTCTCTGTACTGTTTTATGTTTATAATGCTGACCCCAAGGGCACACTGTATGAAAATGCTTTCCTTATTGTCCTTTTTGTTAACATTATATAACCTCTCTTTAGCTTATATAATGCTTCATTGATTATGTTCCATAAAGAAAAGTTAGATAATGTAAGACTAATAAAAATGACTGATTTAGAGAATGTGGTGTCACTAGAAAGTTCCTTGCTTAGAGGAAGGAGACCTGATTATAAATCCTGACTTTGGCACTTTCAGCTTACGTGATTGACTGCACACCATTTCACCTCTGTGAGCCTAACTTTTTCTCATTTGTGAAACAAGTACAATAACTTTTGAACTATAGTAGGTAGTTGTAAAGTGTTATGTGAACTTTAAAGTATTGTGGAAATGTGAATTATATTCAGTTTGGTTTTAATGATGAAAAGTATTTTAGTCTACTTTTAAAAAAATTAGTATTCTTAGTGCTATGTGATAAATTTTAGGTAACCCAGATCTCCTGTTGGAGTGTCATATTCCCCTCTACTATTCTTTTGAAAAATTTAATTTGATTTTGTTTCTGCTAACACAAATCCCTGTTCCTTTCCTCCCTTCCCACTCCTGTAATGCAGGACCTTTCTTTCCCCTTTGTTCCCCCAAATCCTTGTAGCCAATATTCTTCGTCAAGCAAGATCATAACCATATTGGCCCTGTCCAAAAAGTATATATCCCAGTGTGTACCCTGAGCCTGTCATGTTTCTGATAGGAGATTGGTTACATGTTTCATCATCAGTTCTCTGGGACTATGGCTTGTTATTGTGTTTTTAAGAGTTCTTAAGTCTTTCAGAGTTGATTGTTTTTACAGCATTATTGTTGTCCTATAAATTGGTCTTCTGGTTCTGTTCACTTCACCTTGCATGAGTTCATTCAAGGCTTCCTAGGTTTTTCTGAAACCATCTTTCATCTTTTCTTACAGAACAATAGTGTTCTCTTACAAGCATCAGTCATAAAACCATTCCTCAATTGATAGGCAAACCCCTAATTTCCATTTCTTTACCACCACAAGAAAGAGTGTCTATGAATATTTTTCTACAGATGGGTTATTTTAATCTTTCTTTGATCTCCTTGAGATGTAGGCCTAATAGTACTATTGCTGAGTCAAGGGGTGGGCACAGTTTAGTAGCTTTTGGGCATAGTTCCAAATAGTTTCCAGCATCATTTGGCCAGTTCACATCTCTCTCACCAGCCCATAAGTATACCTGTTTTCCTGTAATCCCCTCAACTAAATTACTGGAGAAATTTCTGTTAATCTAATTCACTTTGCTTTCTTTATCTCATTGTTAATCAGTTATTCTAAGCAAAGTTGGCTTGTGGGCACCTTCCTTTTGAAGCTAGTACAGCAGCTTCTTTACAACTTGGGTTAGAGTTTTAAGTCTCATAAAAGATATGTTAAACAGCTATTGAACCAACTTCAAAAGAAAGTTAAAAATAAAAGCTATTGGCCCTCTCCTTCCTGAAAGCCTGTCTACTTACTTCAGTGGTACTGTCCCATTTTGGGGCCCTAAGCAAAAATATCCTAAAGTGCCTTTTTACCCTTGGTTAATTACAGAATAAACAGAAGGAACCATCCATTAACTGGGTAATTGTAGAGGCATCTTGAGCGGTAGTTGACCTTACTTTCATCAGAACTAAAATAGCTTTCAGAAAATGAGTCTTTTTGTTCAGCATAAGAAGCATATTCTTAATTTTTTTTTCATTTATGATAAAGACTCATAGTAATAAGAGTCCTAAGGTTTGTAAAGTGCTTTACAAGCATTATCTCATTTGATTTTCACAACAACCTTGTGAGATAGGTGCTATTATACTCAGTTTACAAATGAGAAAACTGAGGCAGGGAGATTCAATGGCTTGTTCAGTGTCACATAGGTAGTATCTGAGGCTAGATTTGAATTCAGGTCCTTCTGACTCCAGGCCCAGTGTTCTATCAGTAATAGCTATGTTTTGTAGCATGAGTATAGTAGTTCCTGTTTCAAGTGTTATAATGAAGACAGTTGTATTTTCTTTTATTTAACATAGTTAGCCTTCTCACTGATACATTTATTGTGTGTTAATAGTTATCCATATTTCACTGCCTAAAGAGCACTGGAAAGATTCATGTTAGGTATAAGTAGGCTACATTTAATTACTGATGATGACTTTTGTGAGAGGTAGTATAAAAGGTAGCCCCAAGGGTTTATGTGACTGGAAATGGAGATAGGCTGGTCATGTAGTAAAATGAGGATAATGTATTCTGCCCTAGTACTTGATTCAAGAATTAGAAGGCTGGATCCTCTGCGGTGGATTTTCAGAAAGAAATGGACAAAACTGAATGGGATGAGAAGGTGTGTGTGAAAAGGCTTGTTAATTATATCAATTAGAGTATAGTTTGAAAAGGTATCTTTAATTCCAACTAGACTATAAGCTCTGTGAGAGCAGGAACTATCTTGTCAGAACCCAGCCTAGTAGAATTCAGAAAAGTGTTGTCCATACAGTGAATGCTTAATGATTATTTACCTATTTGAATTCTTGAACAACTGGACACTGTGGACTTTAAATGAGAAAATCATAGTGCAGTGCAAAGGCCTCTGAGATTAAGTATGCCTGATTTGAATGTCAAGGAATTGTCTTATATTTTATTTCAGCAATTCAGTTCAATAACTATTAAGTTTTATATCTATGTTACAAAGCATAGGGCCAGGTGCTAGGGATACAGAGACAAGGATGAAACACCTGTCATCATGGAGCTTACATTCTACTGAGGGAGATGCAAAATGTGTGCAAGAAGTAAATAGAAAGGAATGTCAAGCCAGAGAATGTTACCAACTCGGAGAGAGGAGTGGAAGTGACGTTACCAGAACTTCATCAATGTTGTGATAAGGAATTAGTAGGAAAAAACTGTTGGTCCTGGCAAAGACAGGAGAGTGTATGAGTTTAAGGGGTTCTTTTTACACGTGATTTATATTTATTAGCCAATTACATTTTAAGTTATTCTGCTCAAAATCCAGAGAGAGCAGCTTTCTAGTAATAACCAACACTCTCGGTGTCTCTGTGTCTCTTTGTCTCTCCTTCGTTTATTCTGCCAATGATGTAATTGAGATCTAGAGATAAACAATTGAGAGTCTAACAGTAAGTTTTTTGAGAGTTGCTTTGGCTTTGTTATGGGCTTGTATGCCTATTCTTGAGGAACCACTCTCTTGAATCTTTGAATCTATTTTTCAATATTCAAAATATATTGTGAATTGTGATTTTCATATTAATCAATATAACATTTGTAATATTAACAATGCTGCTGACATTGTTTAGAAAAAAACATTTCATGGATGAGACATATAATATATACATATATATTTAAAGAAGGAAAGAAAAGAAATATATTGCAAGTAATTTTATATACTTTGCAGGATCTGAACTCAAGCTGTATTTTTATTGTGATACAAGAATCAGTTTTGGAGGGTGAAGGGGGAAGAAATTTGATATGATTTTTCTTTGGCTCCATTAAAATGTATTTTTTGCCTCTGACAATTTGAAAAGAAGTCTAAAGGAAATCCAGCAGTTGGTGTTTCCATAGCCCTTTAGATGTCATTTATATGGCTTTCCAAAGAACTTTCCTCACAAATTTTGTTGTTGTTCAGTTGTTTTTCAGGCATGTCAGACTCTTTGTGATCCTGTTTAGGGTTTTCTTGGCAAAAAATATTGGAGTGATTTGCCACTTACTTTTCTGGCTCATTTTACAGATGAGGAAACTGAGGCAAATAAGGCTAAATGACTTGCCCAGGGTCACCCCGCTAGCAAGTGTCTGAGGCTGGATTAGAACTCATGAAGATGGTCTTCCTGATTCCAGGCTCAGCACTTTATCTGCTGCACCACTTTGCTGTCCCCCTTCTTCATACTAGCCCCCTGATTTAGAAAGTCTGGTTCCCGGCTTTCAAAGAAATAAACTGAGACTTAGGGAAGTTACATGTCTAGAGTCACACAGCTATCAAGTGTGGGACTTGAAGTTGTGAACCCAGATTCCTAACTGCGAGGGATTCAAGTCCAGATTCTGCCACCAAGACTAGGGGTCACATCCGTGTTCTCAACTTGCTGTGTGACCCTGGGCAAATCATCTCACTTCTCAGCCTGTTTACTGATAGGTGAAAGGGAGAGAACGCTTAGCTAACAATATTCCTGTAAGGTGGTAAATGCTTTATAAACTCTTGTTAATATGTATTATTCACAGTAGTAATAATTATCATTATTACATCTCACTTTAACATCTATTAATTGAAGCTGGGAATTTAACTTGAATCTTCTGACTGGGAATTCAGTGTTCTTTTTCCTACAAATATGCACATCTACCTTACTTTCCAATATATTGACTTTTTTATCTTTACTTGTCCTTCTTGTAGAAACCTCTTTTCCCTGATTTCTTTTCTCTCTCGGCTGTTTGCTTCTCTGGCACTCTCCCCCCAGTTCAGTCCAGTTTTACCTCCTCCGCAGAACCCTGTTTTCTCAAAGCTGTAACCTGTAACTGCTTTCCTTTTACCATGTCCTAGAGTGGTCTGACTTCGTTATAGACAAATTCTCTTTTCAAACTTTTCCTTGAGCTTCTTCTGCTTCCTTGACTTAGCAGAAAACTGATTTCCCACAGAGGGCATCCCATTCCCTGAACAGGCCTTCTAGTTCCCTTGATCCAGGGAGTAAAATGTTAGTTAGCTTTAGTGTTCTGGAGGGCCTCTTGTGGACCTTTGAATTGTCATCATTATTGTTACTTTGTTTGTTTTTCAAAAACTTTTATTTATAACTTTTCACACAGTAGCCACCAAACAAACCCCCAAAGAAACCCTTCTACAATGTCTTTTTCTATGTGTGTGAGTGAATTGGGGTTAAGTGACTTTCTGTAAGACAGATAAACAGAGCACACAGGAGGGCTGCTAGCCCCAGTTCACTCTTGATCTGGTCAGACAGGAAAGACACTAAGAAGGGGTTAATAATCTTATTTATTCTAATCTAGTGTTCTCAGAAGAGGATTGCTGATAATGAGAGCACAAACTCCTACAGCATTCGCTAATCACCCTTCTTTAAGGGGAGCAGCTACTCCTAAGTCTCGCTGGGGTTAATTGAGACAGAAACAACTTGTGCTTCCTGTAAGTCCCCTCAAGCCTCAGTGGGGGCTAATTGGGGCAAACACAGATTCTCTGCCCTGCAGCCTTGATGGGGCCCCATCAAGGCACGCACAGCATTCCAGCTTGTGCATTCATCCATAAGGTTCCCCCCAAGCCTCAATGGGGGCCAGTTGAGGCACACACAGCATCTGTGCATTCAACCCTAAGGTTCCCCGTTAACAGACTAGTAACCACCTGCTTTTTAGGACATCAGACAAAGAAGGCATATTGCCAGCAATAATCTCACAACTTTACATCACCCCATCCCTGTATCTCACTGTGCAGTTACAGTGGATGTTTATGTTATTTACCATTATATAATGCTGTGTTAAGTGTGGTGGAGATACTTTGAACCATAATTGTGGGAACTCATATCTAATACCTGGGAACAGAAGATTGCTAAACTCTAAGAAATAATAACAAAAATTCACTTTATACACACTTTAACATCCACCTTACTTACCCTGAAATTCACCTTACATACACTTGCCCAGGGTCAAACAGCTAGTAAGTGTGTGAGGCTGGATTTGAACTCAGGTTCCCTTGACTTCAGGGGGCCAGTAAAAGTCTTAAAATTTTTTTTTTCATAACGTAGTCATCCTTGTGGGTATTGTTCTGGTTCTGCATCTCTTACCGTTGCTTCTTGAAGGCTGTGCCAGTGGAGTCCATATTCTATTTCCAAAGATCTTTCCTCCTTTAGCAGGAAATAATTACTTCTTGAAATTCTACTCTTTTTCATTCCAATAAAGCAGGAAGACAGAAGTGACCTCTAGTTATAGAAATGCTATCATTGGGAAACTGCAAAACATATTTTAGAATAACAACTTCATAAATGTTAGAGCTGTGAGTAGCCTAAATGAACTCTTATTTTTTCCAACCCCCTTCATTTTACAGATGTGAAAATAGAGGGGGGGCAGAAATAAGTTGCTAAGATAAACAGCATTAGAACCCAGGACTCCCGATGTCAAGCTCTTTCCACTGCCCCACACTAATCAATCATTTACATTAGTATTTCATTAAAAATAAGCTGCAAATTAAACTGAAAAGACTTTGTGAATAGGCTCAGTGATCGACTGTACAGTAACCATTGGAGGCCCCCCTAATTAAATTTGGAAAAAATCTACCATGTATGGGCCATTTTGTTTTTGTTCAGTCTTTTCAGTCACAGTTCGATTCTTTGTGGCCCCATTTGGGATTTTTTTGGCAAACACACTGGAGTAGTTTATTGTTTCCTTCTCCAGCTCATTTTACAGATGGAGGACCTGAATGAGGCAGACTTAAATGACTTGTCCAGAGTCACACAGCTAAATCTGAGGCCAGATTTGAACTCAGGAAGATGAGTCTTCCAGCCTTTAGGCCAGGCGCTCTATCCAACTGCGCCACCTAGCTGCCCATGTTGGTCACTAGGGGGAATATTTTTCAGCCATAGCAACTCACAAAGACCATCTCTCTCAGTGGAAGGCAGTTCTCAAAGCGTTGAAATCAGAGCTTTTTAGAGTACATGGAAAACGTGTACTTTTCAAGGAGTGAAAAATACTAGGGAAGTTTTATTTATGAAGATTGAACCCTGCAAAATGAAAAGTGTTGGGGGCAGCAATACCAGAATATTAACAGTATGGCTAAATGTCTTCAGATGGATGTGGTTGAAGGCAGCTGGTTTCCTGTATATTCTATGCATGTATTGTTTGTTCTTTAGGACTAATTTAAACAGTCTGGGTATGCAGCCATTTGGGGAGGGTGGCATTTATACTCAGATTCTGTGGGCATTCTTCCTGGCAGGGAAAATGCTGACCATTTTGTGGTTTTCATAGGATCTTAGGACTTAGAGCTACAAAGCTCTCATTTTACACATGAGGAAACAGAAGCCCGGAGAGGGGATGACTTTGCAGAGGTCACAAAGGTGGTAGACCTCAAATCCACCTCCTTTCCCTTCCAGTCCATTGTTCTGTCCCTACATATAGAAATCAGCTACAGTTCTCTCATTAAATCACATGAAGAACACTTTCTGTAGGGCTTCTTATTAAAAAAAGAGCTTTTTTACTGCAATCTTTTGTTCTTACATCGTCTTCACTGGTAACTGTATCTTCTCCCCACATCCTAGAATTCTAGTCTCTTTCAAAATTCAGTTCCCGTGCCACCTTATAGCAGGGAAGACTCTGGATTCACCCAATTACTACTACCCTTTCCTCAAATTACTTTATATTTATTTTGTTACCCTTATAGCAGAGAAGTTTTAAAAAATAACATTTCGGCAAAACTAACATATTAACCATATTTTATATTATATACAAATGTTTCACATCCAAAGCCTACCACCCATGCAAAGAAAGATGTATTTTCTCATTTTCTCTTTGATACCAAACTTACTTGTGATAGTTACAGTGTTCTTTTTTTTGTAGTGCTTTCAAGTCTTTCTCTCTCTCCTTCTCAGTTTTACTGTTTCTTTTGAGGGTAGCTCCATCCTCCCAGCCACCAAGATTTGCAGCTTTGATGACATCCTTGACTGTCCTTAGCATCCTCATTTCTCACTTCTGATAAGTAGGTTTTGTCAGCTCTAGTTCACAATATCTTGCATCCTTCCCCTTACCCAGGCTGTCTTCACTTTTTCCCTGGACTGTTTCAGGAACCTTCTAATTGATCTCTGCTTCCAGTCTCTCTGCTTTCTCAGCCATATTCTACACAGATATCAAATCAGTATCCCTAAAGGTAGGTGTGAACGTGTTATTCTCTATTCAAGAAACTTCTTACCTCCAGATAAAACTCAATCTCCTTTGTTTAGCTTTTAAAAAACCCTTTACAATCTGACCTGTCTTCTTTTCCAGGATTTTTGCACATTAGTCTCTTTCACATGCTCTATATTTCATCCAAAGTGTCCTATTTTCTGTTCCCCATACACAACCTTCCACTTTTATGCCTTTGCATAGGATGTCCTCCATGCTTGGAATTTGCTTCCTCCTTGCCTGTGACGTAGCAGTGCTTGACTTTTTCAAAGCTTAACTCAAACAAGTGCCACCTTCTACTAAGGGACTGTTCTGATTCTTCCAGTTGGTAATACATTTCTCCTCCCTGATATTACTTCACATACATATACACACAATATGTATATTTAGTATTTAATTTTCTATGTACATGTTATTCTCCCCCAATAGAATGTAATATCTTTGAATATAGGGACTTATTTCATTTTTGTTTTTGAATTGGTACCTAGCACAGTGTCTGGAACACAGTAGACACTTACTAAATGTTTATTGAATTGTTTTGAATGGATAGGGAATTCTTTTTAAAAAAATTTAATTTAAAATTTTCAATATGCAAATATTTGCCTTCTTTCCCTCTCCCTATTCCCGCACAGAGAATGAAAGAACAAAATCCATGTAACCAACATGTGTAATCAAAAAAACCCAAATTTCATATTGTCCTTGTCCATGAGAGATCTAATGAATGTGTGAGCGTGCGTGTGTGCATGCATACATGTGTGCGTGCGTGCACGTATATGTGTGTGTATTCTCTCATTTTGTACTCGAGTCTTTCATCTTTCTATCAGGAATGTAGGTGTAGCATATTTAATCATTAGTCTTCTGGAATCATGGTTGGTAATTAAACTTAACAGGATTCCTAAGTCTTTCTGAGTAGTTTGTATCATATTATTGTCATTGCACAATTTGTTATCATATTGTAATTTATTCTCCTGGTTCTGTTTACTTCACTTCAGATCAATTCATGCAAATTTTTCTCTGAAGGCATCCTCTTTGTTATTTCTTGCAGCATAATAGTATTCCATCAGATATTTACATACCATTAACTTGTTTAGCCATTCCCCAATGGATGGGTACCCCCTCACTCCATTCCTATTTGCCACCTTAAAAAGAGCTTTAAATATTTTTGTATATCCTTACTTTGAGTTTGTTTTTGTTAGGACTAATTCTTTATCTGCCCTTCCTTTAATCCCCCTTTCTCTCCTATTTACTTCTTGAGTGAAGTAGGATTTATTTTCCACTTTATTGAATGACTACATATCTATGTGTGTGTATATATATGCATGCTTGTGCAAGTTCTTGGATATCAAAAAATGATCCTGTTTTCTCTGATTGTTAAGGCATCATGTCTAGCCTTTGGAAAGTAACTTCTGAGTTACTGAGAGCAGAATTTATGGTAAAGATGCAAGTGTTGCCAAGACAGAATTGAAATTTAAGTCATTTGCATAGCCATAGGGCAGATCCCAGCTCCACTAAGTACTACCTTTACTTATTTTGGGGTTTAGGGAATTCTGAAATAGAAAAAATATTTACAGGATCAAAAGCAGCTTGAAAAACCTGATGGAATCACAGCTGGGCTGTGGCACAAGCAAACCTAAGACCAAGAGAGCCTGACAGCTGTATAACGTGGCAGTGACCAGAGCCGTCCTCAACCAAAAACAAGGGTTTGCTTAGAAAATTCTTGAACAAAATATTAGAAGTCTAAATGATTAAAGCTAGAGGAAACCATAGAGATTATCTGGTCTTCTCTTCTCATTTTGCATCTGGGGATGCTGAGGCCCCATGGGAATTGATAGACCCAGAGTCATAATGACTAGTTAGTTAGCTCTCATGGGCTCAGTTGTCATCGCCGAGCAGGTGTCTCTAATATATATAATACACCCCACACCCTAATCTAATCTCTTGTGAACTTTAGTCTCATATTACCAATTGCCTTCTAGATCTCTCCACCTAAATGTTCCATTGTAATTAGGGCAGCTGGGTGGTGCAGTAGATAGAGCAGGAGTCAGGAGGACCTGAGTTCAAATCTCATCTCAGACACTTGGCACTCACTAGCTGTGTGACCTTGGGCAAGTCACTTAACCCCAATTGCCTCATCCTGGGTCATCTCCAGTCATCCTGATGAATATCTGGTCACTGGATTCAGATGGCTCTGGAGGAGAAGTGAGGCTGGTGATCTGCACAGCCCTCCCTCACTCAAAAAAAGCAAAGGCAAGTGCAAGTCATGTCATCATTTTTCTGAGGGCATGGTCTTCTTCCTCAACGAAGGATGAACACACACACACACACACACACACACACACACACCTCCGTTGTAATTGCAAACCGATCACAACCAAAATAGAAATTATATTTTCCCCTAAACCCATGCCTTCTCCAAATTTCCTTCTTTCTTTCCTTTTGTACCATCATCTTTGCAGTCACTCAAGCTGGCAGTTTTGGAGGCCCTTGATTCTTCTTTCTCCCTCAGTACTATATCCAACTTATTCCTAAGTACATTGCGAACTCTTACTAATTCTATGTACATGACATCTTTGGCATCCATTCTCCTTTCCTCCTCTTGCACCGCTCCTACCTTAGTTCACACCATCATCACCCTTGCCTGGACTATTGAAATGGTCTTCTCTTTGGTCCCCTGTTTCCAGTCTTTTCCTTCTTTCCAATCAGTTGTCCACATAGCACAGAACAGTCCATCCCTTTTCCCACTCTGCCCCTTTTTGCTGGCAGTTTCCCATGTCTGGAATGCCCTTGTTCCCTGTCTCCACTTCCTGCCTTCATCGGCTTTCTTAAACACAGCTTGGATCCTACCTTCTGCAGGAGAATTTTACTGTTTTCTCTTTCCCTGCAGCACATTTCATTTACACTGTCTGTCTCTTGGATGTCTAGATGTTTGCATGTTTTCTCCTACCATGTGAGCTCCTTAAGGGCGGGGGCCATATTTTTACTCTTCTTTGGAATCCCTAGCACTCAGCCTCAGCACCAGCACATAGTAAGCATGTAATAAGTGCTTGTTGGCTCAGTGATGGTTGCTAAATTGATATTTAAAACACAGATCCGACCATATTGTTCCTATGCTATCATTCCACCCCGCCCTACCCCTAGTGCCTTCTTGTTGCCTTTAGGATAAAATACAAAACCTGAATCAGCCTTGGATTTAAAGCTCTCTAGAATCTGCCGCCCAACCCCCTTTCTGGCCTTTTTTCATCTCACTTCCCTGGATACACTTTTTTTTTCTAACTGACCAGGTACTTGTTACTTGAATTTTTGACATTCCCTCTCCTACCTCTGCATCTCTGTGCAGAGCATTGGTTCTCCATGTATAGAGTGCAGGGCTTTCCTTATCTCTGCGTTAGAAAAATCCCTCTGTCTTTGGAGTACAGCTCAGGGGCCACCTCCTACTTAGAAAGCCTTTTCCGATGCCCCTGGTTGTTCCTGCTAGCCTCCTCTTGAAATTGCTTTGTATTTAGTTTATTTCTACTCATGTAGATTCATAGATGTAGCATGACATAGTATAAAGGAAACTGAACTTGGAATCAGGAACACCTGGGTTCAAATCCCCCCCCCCCATCTTGCCTGTATGTATGACCTTGAGGTTGTCACTTACACTTTCTGGCCTCAGTTTCCTCATCTGTAGGATATGACTTTATGACCTCTGGGGTCCCTTGTAGCTCTAAGTCTATGACTTTTTATTGTATTTCCTCAGTAGAATGTAAGATTCTTGAGGGCAGGGGCTACTTCATTTTTGCCTTCGTATTCCTAGCTCCTAGAATAGTGTTTTTACATGTAGCAGGCACTTAATGTAAATTTATATGGCAAATAAGGACTAGACCCCAGGTCTTCTGATTCCTGGGTGTCAGTATGGTGGGAAAAATGGGACACATCAGGGTATAGTGGTAGAAGAGAACACAGGTGTCAACTTGTGTGACTCTTGGGAAATTCTCCGATACTCCATGGTACTGGGGCCACAGGAGCAGCTGGGTGGAGTCATAGACAGGTTGCAACAGCACATCTGACAGGCTATCTCAGGCAGTCAGTCTGTAAGAAAGGGATTATCAGACCATCCTGTAAGTGGTTTGGAGTTAGAGTGAGTGGTGTCATTGCTAGGCAGAGGGTCTCATTGAGGCTGGAGAAGCAATGCAGCAAGACAGCCCACAGGACTGAGGCCTGGGCCTTTCTCCCCTGGTATCTTTATTGTGAGGATTGAACACATTCTTTGATGTCTTTGGTTAATAGCTGACTTTTCTGTCTTTCCAGAGTCTGATCCCCTGCATGCTAGAATTATAGACTTAATGAACAATGAAGCTATGTACAGATCCAGCCTAGTGCTGCTTATCTGAAGTGTACTGGCTTCCCATCCTCAGAGGACTGCCTAGGAGCAGGTAGCAGGAAGTAACATTAGGCTTTTGTTCTGTCCATTATATGAGCCTACTTGGGTCCCCCACAGAATGAGGGTGGCAGAGTAATGAAAAGAGGGACACAATGTTTAGGTCTAGGTACTGTCTAGGTACTGTTGATAAATGTGGAAATTGCCCAGGATTCCTTTATTTCTGCTTCTTGGCCCTTATTCCTTCCTTTTTTTGAGTGTTTCAGTGCTATTAACTCCCAAACTGTTGAATTTAATTATATCTACCCTTTTTTCCTTTTCCTTGTCAGATTTTATCTCAGTCTCAACTCTCTTGGACCTTAACATTATCTGCTTTCAGGAATAGGACATTTTTCTTTTAACTCTGTGGCAGTAGTTACATTTCTAGCCCTACCCCTATTGGCAAAAGGAAAACAAAGAAAGAAAAGATTACATAGGAAACCATTGACTACCTGGTAAATAATTTACCTGTACAATCTTCTCTGTAAGCACAGGAATAAAAAGGTAACTAGCCACACTGTTTAAGTGGAAGAGGCTAATTTCTAGCTTCAGGAGAAAGTAGTAGTTTGAATTGACCTCCTCTACCCAATATCCTCTCTAGAAAGAGACTTCATGTCACAGGAATCATAAATAGCACAAGGAACTCATGATGGACAATTCTTTTAAGTATCACAGGAGCTTCACTGGAGTCTATACATAGTATAGAAATGATGATGATTTTCAAAGACTTTGTCCATAGAGGGCAAGCTCCAGCTGGAACAGCTTCACAGTCAGGTCTAGGGACACATTGTTTGACTTTGATCCAAGGACTAGTTTGTTACCAATGATGGTGGCTAGAGGGTGGTGATTTTTTCCCCTCAGACACTCATTAAGGCCATCTGCTAAACTGAAGAACTGTTGAAGGGATTTGACAGTTTACAGTGTTGTACTTATAGTAACCTTGTCGGGTCTGGAGTACAAATAGCTCCTTGTTATAGAGAAGGAAATGGAAGTTGAAATGAGGGAAACAATTTGTCCAGCACCCAGCTAACAAGTAGTCAAATTTAGAAGTAATCCTTGGGTTTCCAATTCGAGTCCAGCATACTGTCCATAACACCAGTTATGGGTCAGAAGTCATATAATAAGATTGAGTTATTTGGGTTCACATGGTCTGTCAGATGCTTTGTAGATCACATTTCCCTGATCTTTAGGAATTTACCTTTTAGGATGGTACAACATACATAGAATAAACATAAACGGATCACAGATCTGAATTTTCCTCGTCTACACAATTTAGGAAAGGTCTTATAGAGTAGATACATGTGTATATCTATGTTGATATAGATATAAGTATGTGAATATTTTATCTTCTAGCTCCTAGCTTTCAGCAATTCAAAAGCCTCTAATAAAACATAATACTAAATTGGCATTGCTTTTCACTTAGGAAAGCATCTAAATGCTACACTTTTTTTCAAATCCGTGAATTTTTTGGGGTGAGTACTCCCTTTGCCAGTGCAGCTCTTAATTCCTTTTTACGTGTGTGTATGTTTTGTGTGTGTATGTGTGTGTGTGTGCTTGTATATAAATATATATAAATATTTATATAAATATAAATATGTAAATATGTGTTCACACATCTCATTGATACCCTAGGCTCTTGGAGCTATTTTAGTTAGTATATAATATGGTATAATAAAAGGAACTTTGACTTTGTAATCAGAAGACATAGAGTTGAATGTCACTATGTGACCTTGACTTTTGAGTCTCTTTGCTTGTATGTAATAACTACTGTTTACCCCCACTTCTGTGTCAGTCAAAAAACATTTATTTTTTAAAATAAAATTTCATTGACATCTTTTGGTTTTTTGCATCACAAAAATTTCTTCTAGTATCTCTCCTTCCCTTGCCCTTCCTAGTGGGTCATCCCATGTAACAAAGAACATTTTTTAAGGAAAAGCAGGGAGGGAAAAGACCCAGCAATATCAATCAGTACATGGGAAAAATATTGATTGGTATTGCTGATTTTGATTGAAAATTTATTCAGTGTTCCCATGAACTTCCCACATTTGTAAAGGGATGAGGTGGAAATATCTTCTAGCATCTCTTCTTTGGGACTGTGGTTTTGATGGCATTAATTTCAAGCATTTATGAAGCACTCACTATGCTTAGGTCACTGTGTCACTGTAGTGTTGGGGATACAAATAAAGGCAAACATTTCTGGATATTTCCCCTCCTCAGCCATAAAACCTTTTCTGGTAACAAAACTATGAATGAAATCTAACCAACAAGTAATTTTTCTGACAGTATATTAAGCATTTGGCATCTTTGAGTCTCCCCCCTGTATTGATTATTGTATTTAATTGTCATATAGCTACCTTTTACGATCATTTTCATTTATGTTATTTGAGTCATCGTGTATATTGTTCCCTTGGTTCTGTTTTCTTCACTCTGTGTCAGTTCAGGTGTTTTCTTCCAAGTCCCTTAATTGAAGGATAAGGAAACTGTGCACAGAGCCTAATTTATCCAAAATCAAACAAATAGTAACTGACAAAGTTAAGATTCAAACCTAGATCTTCTGGGTCCAGATTTAATTTTCTTTCCTCTATAGTTTCCAAGGAACCAGTTTTTTCTTTTGTAAAGGGGCTGGGGGTGGGGTGGAGTTTGAACTTTGTGATTTCTGATGTCTGTTCCTGCTTTTAGTTCTATTAACCACAGACTTCATCGGTTGTATTAATCCTACCTGTATCTGAGCAAGAATTCTCTCCACAGCAGCCCTGTTATGGTGTGCTTAAAGATTCCCCATGGCAGAGATGGGATCTACTACCTCCTAAGTCAGTTCATCCTAGTTTTAGACAGCTCTTCATTGTTAGGAAATGAATGTTAATGATGGATGAAGATTGCTGCTCTTATCGAAAAACCCTGGACTGTCATCATCATCTCCCTCCCGTTGGTGATTGAGGAGCCTGCCCTGGGGTTTCAGGGGCTCTGATTTCCCACTGCCTTCTCTTATAGTGCCAGTGCCCTCTTAAATCTGGCCCCAATGCCTCTTCATAGGTCGTCTTCCCACATTGGAATGTAAGCACCTTCATGAAACCAATCAACAAGTACTTATTAAAGCTGGCACTGTTTTAGGTGCTGGGGATGTAAGAAGCATTGGTGAAGCAAACCCTACTCGTGACATTCTTATGTTCCAGTGGAGGAGCCAACACATACATATAAAAATGCATACAGTACAAGCATACAGTTAATATGAATATATACTAAGTAGTTAAGTACAAGATAGTTAGGGAAGAAGGGCACTAGCATTTGGGAGAAGAAGGAAAGGCTTCATGCAGAAGATGGTCCCTGGCTAGTATATTTAAAGGAAAAGAGGGACTCTGTGTCAGAGGTCAGGAGGTTTTATTGAAGATTGTGGGAGGGAGAGTAATATCCATCCAGTGATTCTGGAAAGATAAGTTGGAGCTAAATTGTTGTAGGGCTTTAAAAACTAAACAGATGAATTTGTATTTTGTTTTAGAGAAAATAGGAAGCCACTAGAATTGAGTAGAGGAGTTACATGGCCACATGTGTGATTTAGGAAAATTACTTTGGCAGTTTGGTGGTTGGACTGGAGTGGGGAGAGACAAACTAGAGAAACAAATTAGGAGACTTGCAATAATCTAGGCAAGAAGTAATGAGGGACTGAATGAAGGCAGTGGCTGTATGAGTGGAGAGGCGGGGTGAGACAGGAGATGTTGCAAAGAAATTGCAAGATTTGGCAATTGGATTGGATATGGAGGGTAATGAGGGAAAGTGAGGAGTTCAGGATGATGCCAAGGTTAGGGATTTGGAAGACTGGAAGAATGGTGGTGCCTTCAATAGAGATAGGAATAGTGGAAGAGAGGAGAGTTTAGGAGGAAAGATAATGGGTTAAGTTGGAGATGTCTCTCAGGCATCCAGTTTGAAATGTTTGAGAGATTCTTGATTTTGTAGGATTGACGTTCTGGCGAAATTGGGGGCTGATATTGTGATCTATGAAAAGTTTGAGATACATAGTTTCTGGGTAATTAATCATTTTGTTAATTATGCTAGTGTATAATTAACAAAAGGATAGTCTTTTGGCTGTTTCTCCTTCACTAATGACCCCTCATGGAACCCACTTATGCTTATGTGTCCTTGGAAGAGTGGGTGTTCCTGAGGGTGGAAATCAACTCTGATTGGTTAACACTTGTTATGAGATGAATGAGAGAATGAATCTGAATGAGAGGTGGGCTTATTCTAATGAGGGTCTGGTGGGTGAGGCCACAGCACTGATCATTCAGTCTTGGACAAAGAGACTTACCTATACCTGCACCACCCATCTAAGGTAATCTAGACAAAAGGGGGAATGCCCTTCCACCCAGAACTACAAAAACATAATGGGCTGGAATCTACTAATTCACCTAAACTAGAATTTGTTTACTTTTTGA
The DNA here is from genome assembly GCA_023548195.1 of Bettongia penicillata ogilbyi. NCBI lineage: Eukaryota > Metazoa > Chordata > Mammalia > Diprotodontia > Potoroidae > Bettongia > Bettongia penicillata. Next base: position 1,712,671 of record JAJHZJ010000373.1, on the reverse strand, counting down.
TCAGATGTAAGTTTTCTGGGTTGCCCAAGATTTGATCTCATTATCAGCCCTGCACTTCACAGGCCAACTGGATAAACTACAAGGGCTGATTTCTGAATGTGGAAATAGAAAAGAGGAAAAACCTTAGACCTAATTCAGTAATTAGGTATTAATATAAGAGAGAAGTAGTCATTTCTCTCAACATATAGATCTGAGAGTCATTTACGTAGAGCTGATGATTAGGTGGGGGGAGAAGGGAAGGAAGAGAGGAGGGGAGAGAGAGAAAGAGAGAAAATAGAGACATAAAAAGAGAACCCAGCATAAATTTTGGGGAGCACCTATGTTTAGGGAGAATGATGTGGATGATGAGCAAATAAAAGAGACTGAGGAAGACAGGTAGTGAGATGAGAGAATATTGTAAAAAAGAAAAAACACCAACCTAGAGAAGAGATATTCAGGAGGGATAGGGTAGTCAATAGTGAGATGCAGCAAATGGGTCAAAAAGAACAAATTAGTCAGTTAAGAGATCATTGATAACTTTAGAGAGAGCAGTTTCATTTGAATGATAAAGTTGAAAGACACTTTACAGGTGTTGAGGAATCAGTGAGAAGACAGGAAGTGGAGACACCCAGGGACTCTGCTGGCAGGAACTGTCTTGCTTGCTAGTATTTGTATCTGCAACACTTAATATTGGGTCTGGTGCATAACATAGCAGGAGTTTTATTCTTTCTTTCTCTCCTTCCCCTTTTCCTCCCTCTCACTCTCCTCCTCTCTCCCTTCTCCCTGCCCCCATATCATAACACTGTGAGCAACTTTTTCTCTCTATGAGGGAAAAATTTCCCATTATTAAACTTCTGCCTTTCAAGTCACTATTCTAAAATAACTTTTTGGTGTTGAAAATCCTACAAAATGATTAGAAAAATCCAATTTTTATTTTTTATTTTGCGTTAGGTTGCTTGTTAACATGTGTTTGTGATTTCCATTTTAGCTTTGGTTGTACAATGTAGCCTTCAGAGGTGGGTGGGTCTACCTGTTCTAGGAATATCATGCTGGAGTTTGATAAAGCCTACAAATTACTTAATACTTAACATTGATTCATTCCACTCAAATAATGGAATGTTTGAAGGTCTCATAAATTAGTACTAAATTCGAACTTGTCACCAAATATTTATTTAGAGTCTGATGAATTTAAGTAATTCTTCTGAATATAACTTATTATGCTGTATAACATGGGATCAGATTTAGATTTGGAAGGGACCTTGAAGGCAAGGATCCATAATTTCATTCATGAGAATACTGGCAACGCATTTTTTTTTTTGCTCCCTTGTAAATACCTCTTTATTTTTTTATGTGTTGTGTCAGTTAAAACAAAAATCAGTGATGAGTTTCTCCCAGCTTAACTAAACTTTGTACTTAAAGTCCTGATTGAACTTGCCCCAGAGCCTGTGCTGCACTTATATAGCCTTCCAGAAGCCAGATTTTTTTCTGGGGCACAATGAATGATATAATGATAAGGCTCTCTTATATTTTAAGCTCAAATCCCACCTTCTGCCAGAAGCCTTTTCCAGTCCTCCTTAATCTTTATGCCCTCCCTCTAAGATTACTATCACTTTTTGCTACTTATATCTTATTTGTACATAATTGTTTACATGCTTTCTTTCCCATTAGTCTGAGCTCCTTGAGGACAGGGACTGTCTTTTGCCTTACTTTGCATCTCTAGTGCTTAGCAGAGGTTAGGCACTTAGCAAAATAGTAGGCATGTAATTAATGCTTATTGACTGTTCGTTTGAAAAATACCTTGGGACACAGTGAGGAAAGCCTCTAGCTGCTTTAGTTGGGTGGACTTTTGGGAGTACATAGGTTAGAGTTGCAGTGGATGATTGGACATGGCTGGGTTGTTATCTCAATTATTGGAGGTCTTGAATGGATGAGATCATAGACCCATTTGAGTATGTGTACTGCCCTATTCTAGGGACTGAAATGTAACATAATTTTGTTCTGTTAGATTCTTCAACATCATGGCAACCAATTGTCAATAATGTATTTATCATTCTTTGTCTTCAAAGTTCATACATACTCCTAGGGGTTTTATTGGCCTCCAAAAGACTCCATCATTAGTACATATTAGACTTGCTGTATAATGCTCGTGGTTAATAATATTCACAAATATTATTTTGATATTGTGGCCATCATAAGGAAAAACATTTGCATTATGCTTGAAGCCTTTAAAGATTATGCACTCTTCAAAAAAATGCATTATTTTAAAAAAAAACAAGTGCTCGTTAGGTGCCTACTCCTGTGCTAAACCAGTGGGGATATAAATAGAAAAGCAGGAGTGTTTCTGCTCTTCAAGAGCTTCTATTAGAAGAGAAAACAGTTGAGCTGTAGGGCACATGGTAATGTGGAGGGTGTGGAGGGTGCCATGGCAAGGTAGACTGTAAAGCTTCTTCCGACTTCTCCCTTTGCTTACTAGGATGTGTATGTCACTAGAATGGCAACATCAACAATAATAGTATTGTATGGGGCTTTGCAAAGCTAACATTTATATGGTGCTTACTATATGCTAGGCACAATGCTGAGCTCTTTACAAATATTGTCTCATTTGATCCTCATAACAATCCTGGGAGGGTTAAGGAAACCCAGGCAGACAGAGATCAAATGATTTACAGCCGCTAAGTGTCTGAGGCAGAATTTGAATTCAGGCCTTCCTGACTGCAGGTCTCCACCCGTAACACTTCTGTGTTGGTTACAAACTTCCTTTTTTTCCTTCCTCATGGTGAGGGCATCAAGCTGTGCCACCAGCTGGGAAAGAAATGGCTCCCACCTTGGCAGAGTGGTTTTAGTTTTCCACTAAGTTTTTAGTTTCATCTTAAAATATTCATGAATTAGTTTCAAAATGGAATGAAAGTTTGTTCTTAGTCCCAACTATTTTATTCATGATAAGCCAGGATACTTGAAAGCATTTTGAACGCTGTCTGATTTTTGGTTCATTAGGTTAATGTTTCCATTTAGTTCTGCATAATAAATTGAAAAGTTTTTTCTGAGTAATAAAGTATGGTGCTTCATCTCTTTCAAACAAAGCTTCTACAACAAGCTTATTCTTATTTTGTTAAAAAGAAAAAAGAAAAAAAAAGGAAACCTAAGTTAAGCAGAAGATGCTTGCAGCTCTCTTATGTCCACATGTTAGGCTGTGTGGATGTCATGGCAGTGTTACCTGGCACCTCCTCTCAAGTTGCACTGGTGCCTCATTGTACTGGGGAGGTTCTCTGGGGGAGCTTCCTAGGGGCTGTGCCATTTGTACTGAAGTTTTAAGACCTCAAGAATGGCACAATCCCAGTAGTGACATTCCCTCTCTGTTTTCAGGTTTATGCTGATAACTCTCATGTCCGCATCACTTTAAATATATGATATACCTTCTTTAAAAAAGTGTCTAAGGCAGGCAGCACAAATGTTATTATTTTCCTTTTGCAGATGAGGCAGTGGAGACTTGGATTTGTTCCTAGTCGTCCAAGATAGTTAAATGACGGAGTGAGAATCCAGCCCACTGTGCTGAGTGGTTTCGCTTCACTGATTTGTCCTCAGAAGTTCAGTAGGTTGTTCACTTGTGTTAGTCGTGTCCCATGTAGGGGTTTTCTTGGTAAAGATACTGCAGTAGTTTGCCATTTCCTTCTCCAGCTCATTTTAAAGATGAGGAAACTGAGGCTTTATCTGAGGGTTAAGTGACTTGCCCAGGGTCATACAGCCAGCACGCATCTGTGGCCAGATTTGAATTTAGGAAGATCAGTTTTCCTGACTTCAGGCCCAGCCCTCTATCCACCGTTCCACCTCAGAAGTTCAGTTAGGAGGGGGTGATTTTTTTCAGCTGCAGCCAATGTGTTATCAATGGAAAGAGTGTTAGATTTGGAGTCAAAGGACATATGTTAAAATCTTGGCTTCTGTCTCTTCTTACTTGTGTGAATTTGGCAACATACTCAGTCTTTTTAGACCTTACATTCTTAAATCTCTAAGATTGATCTTCAAGATGTGTAATCTTGAAGACAGTCTGCTGAGCATAGAAAGGTTGTGATCTTATCCTGGAAATATCAATTTATTTGCAAGAATCTACTAATGCCAGGATGATAATTTATGTGACACACCCATCTGACCCTTTCTTCCCCTTGGTACTCATTGGGTAGCTCTTTCTAGTATTGCTACTTTTGGGCTGCTACCACTGTTCCTACCATTCGGAAGCAGCTTTCAGTGCCAGGGCCTGGGAGCAGAAGGCCAAACTGCTTTACAATCAGCGGGGCAACCAGAACCTAGAATGTTTTGTGTACCAAGAACATTTGCAGGGGGAAACTTCAAGTGTTTTACTACCTTTATTCTCCATTTTTAATCCTTCCTTGAGTCTGTATTATAACCTTTTGTCGGTCCCAGTTATATTATGAGTTCCTTATAGGTGGAGATTGTGTGACTTTCCCTCCCCCCACTCCTCCTATCCTCCTATCCTTGTGTATACACAAATATATAAATACTCAGTGAGTTCTGACTTTGTCAGCTCCTTCTCAATGGGGAAGGTCCCCCCTGCAGATTAGTGTTCTGGGGCTCATCCTAGTAATTAAATCTGAGGTACATAGAGATTAAGTGATTTGCCCAGGGTTATATTGCTAGTAACAGAGGCTTTCGTTGAACTCAGTGTTTACTGATTCCAAATGTAATTTTCTCTCCAATCCACTATAAATGCTACACATGCCTTGCACATGCTTAGTATTTTTGAGTTCGTTAAAGAAATGGTTGACTTTAGTCAAGGGATCATCTTTAGTGATGATTTTGGGAGTTTGCGTTAACAAAAAACTAATCTAGAAAGCTATTTTATATGCTGTATTCCAAGTAAAGTGAGTGGTTTTAACTTTGTGATTTTTAACTTGATTCTTGACTTAAAATTTTTTCTGCCTCAGTTTTGGTAAGGTCAGGGAAATGAAAGTTAGAATTACTATTTTGTTCTCAGATGTTGTGGATTTTAGTGATTTTGCAAGTTATTCTGGAGATTTTCATTTGATTACCATAAACTAGTACTTAAAAAAAAATGAGAAATAATGGGGGCAATTTAAGCCATACTTAAAGCGGTGGAGAGTTGTGTTCTGATTCCCATCCAAATATTGTCAGTTTTTGGTAGCCAGTCCAAGTGTCATTGCTGGTATTCTGGTAAATTGTAGTGTGGCTAGAATATCATTCCACAGTCTAATTCAAATTGCTGATTCAGCAAAATTTAAGAATGAAAAACTGGCATTTTACAAAGAATTTCTGTAGATCACTGTTTACTTGTATCCTTTTTGTGTTGTTGAGATAAGCACATTGTATCCGCAGAATCCATACTATCTAGTTGTCAGTGTCTTGGGGTAGACAAGCTGTAATAGAAGAACAAGACTGTGTGTGTCATACTTCCTTTTAAGGATCAGTCTAATGGGCTTTTTTTCTTAAAATGTCCTGCTCTTTCATTGTCTTATTGGGATGTACAGGTAACTAGCATTGCCAAGGCTATTCCAGAGAATACAAACTGATAAATTCTACCAAGCTGGAAAGGATCTTGAGTCCATGCTTTGTGACAACTTGTGTGTTTGTCTCAGAACCTGCCTCTAAGTGAATCTGTTGTGTGAAGGGGCAGCATCTACATTGGTTCAGGGAGCGGGGAACCCATAATGTTGAAATTGTAGATCCTTGATGTATTTAAATAAGCTGGCGTACCAGCTTGAAACTAGCATACCAGAGGCATTTGCAACTCATCAGTACAGTATGTTATTTCTTTCTGAAGATTACTAGATCTTGTTACAGAAAACATATATAAAAAAACAAAACTTGAGGAGTGTTCCATATGTGGGCTCTTCTCAGCCGACTTGTAGGCCTGTTGTCATTCAGCTGGGGAACTTATGGAGCTTTATGGATAGTAACTGTGGGAAGAACATCTAGAGAAACATGGATGAGTTTTTGGACTTAGGAGATGAAACCTGAATCAGTATTAGGTTGGGATAGAAATGTGAAATAAAGTATTCATTGCTCTTGGTGTACAAATGCATTTTAGGTGTTTCATATAGAATTATTTACAGTTAGAATGTTGTAAGCATGTGCAGAAATAGAAAAGCCAGGATGAGGAGCTGATTTGGACTGTAGGGGCTGGAGAGGAAGAGTTTCATTTTAGACACCATACTAAGCTGTTGGCAGGTACCTTTGAACTCTTCATAGTCATAAGTGGGTGTCTAATGCTGGAAGATTTACTAATGACACTTCCAAATGAACAACCCAGAGCCCAGCTGGGCTCTTATGACTTGGCCTGCTCTTTGCTGTTGCAAGGTGAGGTTCAGTGTTTTACACACACCCCCCCCCCCTTCCTCTCACCTCTGCCTTCTATGAACCTCCTTGTCTTTCTTCAAAGCATAGCATGTGCCACCTCCTACAATGGGCCTTTCCTAGGTGTTTACCCTTTCTTCCTCTTGAAATGACTTTGTATTTGCTTGTTTTATTTTTCCCAGTAGAAGGTAGGCTTTTTGAAGACAGGTGCTATTTTGTTTTTTCTTTCTATGGTGCCAAATAATGTCATCTTCCAAATAATGGGTGCTTAACAAATGTTGACTTGAATTGACCAGAGGGTTAAGAGCTGGAACAGTGTTTGGCAGCCATCTAGTCCTACCCCTAATTTTACTGATTAGAATAGAGGGGAAATGATATGCCCATGGCCCCATGGGAGTAAGGAGCAGAGCTGAAATTGGAACCGAACTCTTGTGACATGCTTCCTCTACTCTCCATGGATATGCTAAAAGATCTCTTGTTATGTTTCAGTATAGGAAGCAAATACGCACAGATATATGCTTATATCCTGTGTATCTTTTTGTTTATCTTTTAGGTTTTGGCACTGATTGCATTCATCTGCATAGAGACCATCATGGAATGTTCCCCATGTGAAGGGCTCTATTTCTTTGAATTTGTGAGCTGTAGTGCATTTGTAATTACTGGAGTTCTGCTGCTTATGTTCAGTCTCAATCTTCACACAAGGGTACCACAGATCAACTGGAATATTACAGTAAGTATAAGTATTATCTTCAAAAATGCTCTGTCTTTAAATAACATTTAAATTAAATTAGATATTAATTTAAAATGAAGTTTTCATTAGCAGTCTGGACTCTGACTTTGGGTGGTTTTTAGTATTCTAAATGCTGTTCCTATAATCCTGTTATTTATTTATTTATTTAGCTCATTGGAAATTATAGAATTTCAGAACTAGAGAGAACCTTGGAGACCATCTAGTCCAATCCCCTCATTTGACAAAGAAGATACTGAGATCCAGAGAGGGAAAGTCACCCTCCCAAATCACTGGCATAGTCAGTCAGCAAGCAAGTAGGGAGCACCTACTGTGTGCCATGGGCTGTGCTGAGAGTTGGCAGGACAAAGAGCCTAGAATAGCGCTTGCCTTCTGATGGAGGAGCCAACATAGAGCCAGGTGCTGAATGAGTGGTTTCAGAGCCAGCGTGAGGGTGTGGGTCAGGGTTTCTCTTTTCTGATCTCAGCATTCTTAGTTGCTTCATTCCTTGCTTTCTGGATCTATGGCACAGACATACTTCGGAGCACCCAGAAGAGGTTGTCAAGGTGCTGTTGCCATGGCCGGTCTCGTGACGAAGGCGTCTTTGCCAGACCTTTTTGAGTTTGTTTTTTGCCAAAGACCTTGGGCAGTGTGTAAGACAACCTCTTGTGCAAAATTTCCTCATTGTCTCACAAAAAACAAAGGCGCACAGACACTGGGAAAGCCATGCGAATAAACAGCATGCCCATAGATGCTATGTGTGCCATGGAATGACCTCATCTACAGCAGGGTGGCTCAGCTGCCCCAGCAGCTCTGAGTCCAAGGCTCTGCTTACTTTTATTGGCAGTCTGCCGGTAACCTCAGAGTACGAGGGGAGTTGGTGCCCTCTTTAGGTCATTAGCAGCAAATCAGCTTCCCAGCTTCCCTAGCTGTGGCAGCTGATGGCATTCTTAATCCCCTTTCTTTGAATGAGTGGCACTGTTAACTCTTGTCCTACTCTTATCAATGAAGCCTAATATTCCAAAGCATGCTGATGTCTCAAGGAAAACTCAGGCCCCAAGATTTCCAGGAGTTTTTCATGTGGACTGGTTCTTAGTTTTTATCTTCTCCATCTTATTAGACTAGTACAGCAGATTTTTTAAACCATAGTGCAATACTTTAAGTTTATCTCTATTAAATTTAGTTTCTGTCTTCCTTCTGTAGAGACGATTACCTTTAAGGAAGTGATAAGAAAAGAAACAAATTGCTGAGTTAATTAGAACAGTTGAATTTTTTTTTTCTGATTGTCTTGGCTTTAGTTCAACATTTAGAAGAATAAATGTGTGCCTGGTGCTTTTTATTTAAGTTTTGCAACTTCAAGATACTTGTACTATTTTTCCTGTGACTTTGTGTGACAGATCATAGATTATATGTTTCAGATACTTCCTAAGATAAAATAGTGTAGTCCTATGGTTTTTGTAATAGACCTATTTCAGGAAATCTTTTTTCCTGTAATTTTTTCATCAAATATTGCTCTATAATAAGTTCTCAGGTATTTATCACTGAATCAAAAGATTTAGAAGCTGAAGTGAGCTTATAAATCACTTAGGCTTGAAATCATGTCACAGAAATCTGTAGTGGACCCAGTTGTCGTAGGTTTGTAATTTTTTCCTTCAGTTTCATTCAGTAGCATGTTAATAGTAAGGAAGGTAGGAAGTGGTGGGAGTATAATATACCATGTTGCCTCCCCCCGGGTTGACCAACTGCCAGTCAGACTTCTGCTGGATGAAGCCAATTTAGTTCAGACTGGCTTCCCTCCTTATTCTTTCAGTTATAATAGACCTTTTTCAAAATAAAGGCTTACTGTTAATTTTTCTAGTTTCTCTTAACACCTTTGATACCTGCTTAATTTAATGAAGTGTAATTTTTTTTGGGGGGGGTCAAATTTAATTTAATTTAATTTTTTTTTTACAGAAATATATTCATTTTATTTTTATTTTTTTTTAAATAAAAATTTATATAACTTTTTACATTCATTTTCACAAAATTTTGGGTTCCAAATTTTCTCCCCTTTTATCTCCTCCCCACCCCCCAATACACCGAGCAATCTAATTTTCCCTATCACCAATCTGCCCTCTCTTCTATCATCCCTCCCTTCTCTTGTCCCCATCTTCTCTTTTGTCCTGTAGGGCCAGATGACTTTCTATTCCTCATTAACTGTATGTCTTATTTCCTAGTAGCAACAACAATACTAAACAGTTGTTCCTAAAACTTTGAGTTCCAAATTCTCCTCATCCCTCCCTCCCCACCCATTCCCTTTGGGAAGGCAGGCAATTCAATATAGGCCCTATCTGTGTAGTTTTGCAAATGACTTCCATAGTAGTCATGTTGTGTAAGACTAACTGAATTACCCTCCATCCTATCCTGCCCCTCATTGTTTCTATTCTGTCTTTTGATCCTATCCCTCCCTGAGTGTTCACTTCTAATTGCTCCCTCCTCCCATTGCCCTCCCTTCCATCATCCCCCCCACCCTGCTTATCTCCTTCTCCCCCACTTTCCTGTACTGTAAGATAGGTTTTCATACCAAAATGAGTGTGCATTTTATTCCTTCCTTTAGTCGAATGTGATGAGGGTAAACTTCTTGTTTTTTTTCTCAGCTCTCCTCTTTTTCCCTCCACTAAAAAGTCTCCTGCTTGCCTCTTGAATGAGATATAATTTACCCCATTCCATTTCACCCTCTTTCCTTCCCCTACCTTTCTCTCTCACCACTTACCTTAATTTCTTTTAAGATATGGTCCCATCCTATTCAATTCACTCTGTGCTCTCTGTCTCTGTATGTGCGTGCATGTGTGTATGTGTGTGTGCATGCACGCGTGTACATGTGTGTGTATGTGTGTGTGTGATCCCACCAACTACCCAGATACTGAAAAGTTTTAAGAGTTACAAATATTGTCTTTCCATGTAGGAATGTAAACAGTTCACTTTTGGTAAGTCCCTTATGACATATCTTTGCTGTTTACTTTTTCATGCTTCTTCTCCTTCTTGTGTTTGAAAGTCAAATTTTCTTTTCATCTCTGGTCTTTTCATCAAGAATGCTTGAAAGTCCTCTGTTTCATTGAAAGACCATATTTTCCCCTGAAGTATTATACTCAGTTTAGCTGGGTATGTGATTCTTGGTTCGAGTCCTAGTTCCTTTGACTTCTGGAATATCCTATTCCATGCCCTTCAATCCCTTAATGTAGAAGCTGCTAGATCTTGAGTTATCCTGATTGTATTTCCACAATACTGGAATTGTTTCTTTCTAGCTGCTTGCAAGATTTTCTCCTTGACCTGGGATTTCTGGAATTTGGCCACAATGTTCCTAAGAGTTTCTCTTTTTGGATCCCTTTCAGGCGGTGATCAGTGGATTCCTTCAATACTTATTTTGCCCTCTGATTCTAGAATGTCAGGGCAGTTTTCCTCGATAATTTCATGGAAGATGATGTCTAGGCTCTTTTTTTTATCATGGCTTTCAGGTAGTCCCATAATTTTTAAATTGTCTCTCCTGGATCTATTTTCCAGGTCAGTTGTTTTTCCCATGAGATATTTCACATTATCTTCCATTTTTTCATTCTTTTGGTTTCGTTTTGTGATTTCTTGGTTTCTCAGAAAGTCATTAGACTCCATCTGTTCCATTCTAATTTTGAGAGAACTATTCTCTTCAGTGAGCTTTTGAACCTCTTTTTCTATTTGGCTAATTCTGCTTTTGAAAGCATTCTTCTCCTCATTGGCTTTTTGAACCTCTTTTGCCAATTGAGTGAGCCTATTTTTCAAGGTGTTATTTTCTTCAGAATTTTTTTGGGTCTCCTTTACCAAGGTATTGACCCGTTTTTCATGCTTTTCTTGCATCTCTCTCATTTCTCTTCCCAGTTTTTCCTCCACCTGTCTAACTTGCTTTTCAAAATCCTTTTTGAGCTCTTCCAAGGCCTGAGCCCACCCGCCACCCCCCTGGGATGTCTGGGGTACCGAGGCCCCGCCCTCCATGTCTTTCCCTGATGGTAAGAATATTTCCTCGTCATCAGAATTGAAAGGTGGGAACATTTGCACCTGCTCAAAGAAGCGCTCTGTAGTCTTATTTTTCTTCCCTTTTCTGGGCATTTTCCCAGCCAGTTACTTGACTTCTGAGATTCCTGTCCACCCCTGCCTAGATCCGCCCAGCTAGTGCTTAGGGTCTGAGATTCAAATGGGCTTTCCGGGGCAGGCGTGGCTGCTATTCAATGTGAGCTTAAGTTCTGGTGCTGGGGTGGGGGCAGGGCCACCTCCCAGGCTCAGTTCCCTCAGGGGCTTTATGCAGAGACCTGAGCTTCTGCCTGCTGCTCGGGGAGTCCCGTGCCGCTGCCTCTGCCGCTTCCTGCTCCTGCCTCTGCCTGCCCCTGCCTCTGCCTCCACCGCTTCCTCCCGAGGGGGCCCGTGCCACAGAGACACCCTGCTCCCTTCTCGGCCAGCCCAGACATCTCTCTCACTGACCTGTAGCATCTGTGGGCGGAGGGACCTTCCCGGCTGCCGGAGATTCCGTCCCTGAAGCCTGCTAGGATCTGCTCCTCTCGGCCGCGTGGCCAGGGCAGCGCTGGGGTGGACTCCGCTGTCCGGGGCGCGACGGACCCTGGGGACGGCTCTCCAGGGCTCTCTGGAACGGAAATCTTTTCCACTGTGTTTCTGCACACCTTTCAGTGCTCCAGAATTCGTGGGGAGTTCTTGTAGGAAATATATGGGCTGTGGGTTTGGAGCTAGCATATGTGAGTCTTTCTACTCTGCCATCTTTCTGTAATTTGTTTTATAGGAGACTAGGAGAGAATGGATCTCCAGAGGTTCCTCATAGCACAGCAGTTTATTGTTGTGATATTTATTCTTCTCAGGCCTTAGTTCTCTGAAAAGATAGTCTCTGGGCTATAGCTTGGATGGAAAACCTCACAAGAGGTGAACTGGAGAGATCTGAAAACAATAGCTACTCTGGCTTTATGCTGCATTTGGAGTCTGAAGTCTTGGCTTCAATACTAGCTCTCTTATTTTGGTTGACTTTACCTTTGGGTCTTGGTTTCCTTATACTATGAGGACATTGAATAGATTTCTAAGGCCTTCCCAGCATTTGTGTTTGATTTGTCAGTGTTCACTCTAAAAGATAGTTGCTGGAACTAGACCCATTTCTACAAATGTGTTCTGATCATGGTAGAGGTCAGTAGAATCATCATCTACCATTGTTCCTTCCTCCATATAATCTATAGCCTGACGGATGTCCTTTTCTTCTTTATTTCTTCCACTCATTCTGAGCAAACTATTCATTACTTACCCTGGGTTGCTCAGCAATTGTTAGCTTATAAGATTGTCTTATTAGTTCTGGGTGTGTTAATTAATGACTCTGAGATTGAATTTACATAGCCCTTGGAATAATGTTCTTTTTAACTTCTTCAAGTTACAAATAGATGTCCATGCCAAGTGAGTATCAGATCCATGAAAACTAAGCATCCATGAAGAGTTTGGATGTTGTGAGGAATTAAGATGTGGAACAGAGTTAATCTAACATGGTCAATGATAATTGTTACTGTGCTTGTGGTAACTAGTCATAAATGGTAAGCATACAACATGTCAGAGTTCAGTAGTTTTATCATTGTGGATACTCCATACATGTAGATAAGATCCTTTTTTTTAAAAAAGTTTTCTTATTATTTATTTGTTTTCAGATTTCTACATTCACTTTCACAAGTCTTAGATTTTCTCCTCCTCCCTCCCCTATGTCTCCCTAAGACAGCATGCAATCTTATATGGGTTCTACAAATACATTTTTTATTAAGCACTTTTTCTCATTACTCATGTTGCATAGAAGAATTAAAATGAATGGGAATAACCCAAACAAAACAACATAATGCAAGAGAAATATTCTGCTTCATTCTGCATTCCAATTCCATAGTTCTTTCTCTGGATGTGGATGGCATTTTGCCTCAAGAGTCCTTTGGGGATGTTTTAGGTCTTTGCATTGCTGTGAAGGGCTAAGTCTATCAGAAAAATTCCTTGCACACTGTGGTTGTTACTATGTACAATGATCTCCTGGTTCTGCTCCTTTCACGCAGCACAAGTTCATATAAGTCCTTCCAGGCCTCTCTGAAGTCTTTCTTATAGTACAACAGTATTCCATTACATTCATATACCACAACTTGTTCAACCATTCCCCAGCTGATGGGCATCCCCTTGGTTCCCAGTTCTTGGCCACCACAAAGAGAGCTGCCACAAATATTTTTGTACATGTAGGACCCTTTCCCATTTTTATGTTCTCTTTGAGATACAGTCCTAGAAGCAATATTGCTGGGTTAAAGGGTATGCCCATTTTTGTAGCCCTTTGGACATACTTCCATATTGCTCTCCAGAATGATTGAATCAGCTCACAGCTCCACCAACAATGAATTAGTGTTCCAACTCTCCCACATCTTTTCCAGCATTTGTTGTCTTCCTGTTTTGTCACATTAGCCAATCTGATAGGTGTGATGTGGTATCTCAGAGTTGTTTTGATTTACATCTCTAATCAATAGTGATTTAGAGCATTTTTTCATGTGACTATAGATAGCGTTAATTTCTTCCTCTGAAAATTGCCTGTTCATATCCTTTGACCATTTATCAATTGGGGAATGACTTGTATTCTTGTACATTTGACTCAGTTCTCTATATATTTTAGAAATGAGGCCTTTATCACAGGCACTAGTTGCAAGAATTCTTTCCCAGTTTACTGCTTCCTTCCTAATCTTGGTTGCACTGGGTTTGTGCAAAATCTTTTCAATTTAATGTAATCAAAATTATCCATTTTGCACTTCATAATGTTCTCTCTCTCTTGTTTGGTCATAAATTTCTGCATTCTCCATAAATCTGATAAATACACTATTTCTTGCTCCCCTCATTTGTTTATAGTATCAGTCTTTATATATAGATCATGTATCCATTTGGACTTTATTCTTGTATATGGTGTCAGACATTGGTCTGTGCCTAGTTTCTGCCACACTGTTATCCAGTTTTCCCAGCATTTTTTGTCAGACAGTGAGTCCTTAACCCAGAAGCTGGGGTGCTTGGGTTTATCAAAGAGTAGATTGCTGTATTCATTGACTACTGTGTCTTGAGTACCTAACTCATTCCACTGGTCTACCTCTCTACTTCATAGCCAGTACCAAGTGATTTGATGATTACTGCTTTATAATACAATTTGAGATCTGGTAGGGCCTTTGAAGATCACTTTAGTCAATTGAATATTATTGGATATTATACTTAATACAGATATTCTTAACCTTTTATGGGGCACAGACATAGGAAACCTATGAATAGGTTCTCTGAATAACATTTTGAAGTGCACAAAAGGAAAATATATGGAATTACAAAGTTAAGCTAATTATATTTTAATACATATTATAATATTTTAAAAAATTTATAGATGGGTCAAGAAACTCATGCTTTAGTGAAAGTTCTTCTAAATATCTTAGGTTTATATTACTTTTGTATAATGACATCAAACCTTTTTGAGATTAGCTTAAGGAGATAGAATAGGCAGAATGTTTGGAGTCCATTCTGAAGATCCTTAGGTCCAGACAGCTAGACTTTGTCCTATTTCTGATAGAAAGTACCCATGGTCAGGGTATTCTCAGAGCTATAGACTGAAAACCTAGGTTAACCTGGTCTTTGTTGTTTGAAAATGGAACAGGTCACGAGGGATAGTGTAACCTTTGACTTTGGCACCTGTATTGGAGAATGATTGATTTTTTAGGTCTAGGTTAGCACAGTCCTTTACTTTGTGACTTTTTAATTCTTCCCCTTTATGATTGAATGGGGACATCTCATATCTTAAACTAGACTGGAGCCTCTCAAAAGACATGGAGTCAGTATATTTTATCATAATTGGGGAAAGAAATACAGGAAGAATTTATCGACTTCCATTCAGAAAAAAAAGATGTAGAGGACACATTGTTTTCTTTTTCCTCCCCCACCTCAGGATTGACTCATTTAGGGGAATAGCTAGATTAGTAGGATTTAAGGACCAGCCATCTGCCCCTAAGTGACTCTTTGCACTCTGTCTGAACTGTTGCTAATGAGAGATTCATTCAGGTTAATAAATACCTCAAAAGATGGAGAAGCCAGACTATCAGTCACCATCATCACTTAGTGAGAATTAGCTCAGCTTGTCTGCCTATCAGGCAGATGGAGAAAATAATAATTTAGGTGAAGTGGAATAAAGAAGAAAGGACAGGATTTGGGTGGGGATACTACAGTGGAGAATTGTAGATGTCCAAACCACATTAGAATCCTGGGCCAATACAAAAGGCAACAGCAGGGAAAAGCATTTATAGAAAGTGAGGTGGGAGAATGCCCTAAATCAAACTTAGACTGTTTTGAAATTTTGCCTAGAATGGGCCTTCTGTGGTTCATAGAAAAGAGCAGATCCAACCATGTAATTCACTGTTGTCCCTCTATCCCTCTACTCCCCAAAGCTTAGCTAACATTTATCAAATTTCTGCCTCCCCAATCCTTTGCCAGGAGTGGTAGAGCAAGGAGGTAGTGAATAAAAGGGAGAGCCAGGTTTCTAGAGTTTGCTGCCATATTTCACCTTAGGTGTAGAAACTCTCCACCCTCCAGTTGTACTGGCTATTTTTTTGTTCATTGTTTCACATTTATGTAGCAAACATATATTAGTGGAGGTGATGAGGGTCAAGAAAGATGCAGGAACCACTAGAGATCCCTGGCAACCTAGTCTGCAACACTGGACTCAAGCAATTTTAAGTCAGGTAGGCAAAAAAGTTTATTATTAAGCTTTTCAGCAGGCAAGAGTTCTTAGGGAACCTGCAATTGAAAAGAGTTATAGATAAAGTTTATATAGATTATTCTATAGTAAGATGTGTGCTGAATATGCTAACGAGGTGTTTTGGGGTATAATTAGGGAGTGGTTAAGGAGTGATCAGTTCTTAAAGGAACATGCACTTTTGATATCTACTATGCAGGTATTTTACCCAGAATTCATCAGGAAATAGCCCAAGGGGGAACTACCTGGAGGGGTGGTTTTATTCCTGAAACGTCACTAAGTCAACCAACGGGCAGGGTTGACCAGAAAAAGTCAGGCTTCTCTCATCAATGTCTTGTTAGACAAGATTAATGTAAGGGAGTATAGATATGTCCAAATCTAGGATACATATGATTGGTCAGTGAGTAGTAAATGTTGCTATGATCCAGTGCACAGCTAGTTTAATCAGTATGCAGCTAGCTCTAAGTGCAGCGCACCATAGGTGCAGCTGCCTACTCCGGCAGGAAGGGAGATAATGGTTCCCGCTGGGACAGGCTGTCCCACGCTGGAGGGAGACTGCCTGATTAGTGTTTTGAGGTTAGAGAGAAATGTGATTTTTAAGAGAAATGTGATTTTAGAATTAGGGTCCAAGCACATGCACCCAAGCTCCGCTTGTAGAGGGAATCTCTACACCAGTGAAATCACTCATTCTTGAATTGAATTGTATTGCAAGTATTTATTATAGTTGGAATTGTTAAGGTATCCCATCATATGTGACTAAATCTGTGTTATTTGGCTTGACCTGCCCTTGTGCTGGTACAAATTGCTAGAGTAGGAAGGTCAGAACTCTCCCCTACCATGAATTTTTCTCTCTTAAAGCAGGATTAGGGCAGTAGAATGGCCAGTGGCTAAACTAAGCAAAAATACCTGGCAAGGTAGCCAGTAGACCTTTCTGAACTCCAATAAGGTAAAGCTTTATTGAGGGCCATCAACCAAAGGATCTACCACAAATTAAATTAAGAAACCAGTTTTGGCATTTGATGATTCTATATGCTCTGCACAACAATAGAACCAAATGGAATGGAATGAGAGGCAACAAGTACTTAATGTGATCATTTGTCTCTTATCTTGGCTCATTAAGTGTGCCCTACCAATGTGGTACATGAAACCTACAAAGAGCCATTGGTTTTTTTCTTTAAAAATGGAGTTCTCAGTTTTCTCCCTCCCTCTACCCCTTCTTCCACCCATTGAGAAGGCAAAGCAGTATGATACCCATTATACATATGAAGTTAAGCAAAGCGTATTTCTATAGTACTGGCAGAAGTGGTATTAGGTTCAGCAGACAACTTATGTTGAAGGAGAATGTTTGATGAATGAATGTCTGTGTGCCAAGATTATTATGATTCTTAACCTTTTCCTGTATCAATCTGGTTTAGTGTTGTTCCTCATATTTCTTAGAGGCAGCATTGCGATCCAGAGAATTGCATGAGTTTGTGGCTTCTTTTCTTGGTTTTTAACTTCTCACTTCTTGGAGAATAGATGATCACCTTGTCAGGGAATCCCAGGCAGGTCACTGATGTTGGTTGGCTTTTTTGTGGTGCGTTAAGGAGAGAGACACTGTGAGTGATGTAAAAAATGTCCTTTAAAACTCTGAAAAAATGTGTTAGGCTTTGAGAATACAACAGTCCCTGTCCCATCCTTGAAAAACTTGTAGTCTAATTAGGTGGGAGATGGGGAAGGACTATGACACTTACACAGATAAGTGTGATACAATAAAGAATATGTTGAGAGCAAAAGAGCCAGGCATGAAAACATGAAAAGTTTGAAGAGTGGGAGATGACTTGTACTTGGGGTAGGGGGAGAGGTCAGTTAAGGAGGTCTTTATGGAGAAGGTAGCATTTGAGTTGGGACTTGAAGGAATGGAAAAGCTTCAACAGATGAAAATAAGTGAAATTCTAGGGGGGAGAGCCAAGATGGCAGAGTAGAAAGACCCATGTATGCTAGCTCCGAACCCACAGTCCATAAATTTTCTGTAAAAAGAACTCCCCACAAATTCTGGAGCAGAGCAAGCCACGCAGAAATGCAGTGGAAGAGATTTCTGTTCCAGAGAGCCCTGGAAAGCCGTCCCCAGGGGTCCGTCATGCTCCGGACAGCGGAGCCCACCCCTGCGTTGCCCTGGCCGTGTGGCCTGAGAGGAGCAGATCCGAGCAGGCTTCAGGGATGGAACCTCCGGTGGCAGCAAAGGTCCCTCCACCCACAGGCGCTACAGGTCAGTGAGAGAGACTTCTGGGCTGGCCGAGAGGGGAATGGGGTGGCTCCGTGACTCAGGTCCCCTCGGGAGGCAGCGACCGAGACAGGGACAGCAGCAGACCCGGGCTCCCCAAGCAGACAGGAACTCCACTCCATTACTGAAGGTCTCTGCATAAAGCCCCTGAGGGAACTGAGCCTGGGAGGCGGCCCTGCCCCCACCTGAGCACCAGAACTTAAGCTCACATTGAATAGCAGCCAAGCCCACGGAGGAAAACCCTGAGGCTGGGGAGCAGCATTTGAATCTCAGACCCCAGACACTAGCTGGGCGGATCTAGGTGGGGGTGGAGAGGAATCTCAGAAGTCAAGTAACTGGCTGGGAAAATGCCCAGAAAAGGGAAGAAAAATAAGACCATAGAAAGCTACTTTCTTGGGGAACAGATGATGTTTCCTCCTTTCATTTCCGATGGGGAGGAACAATGCTTACCATCAGGGAAAGACATGAAGGTCGGGGTCTCTGTATCCCAGACGTCTGAGGTGGATGTCCGGTGGGCTCAGGCCATGGAAGAGCTCAAAAAGGATTTTGAAAATCAAGTTAGACAGGTGGAGGAAAAACTGGGAAGAGAAATGAGAGAGATGCAAGAAAAGCATGAAAAATGGATCAATACCTTGGTAAAGGAAGAGCTCAAAAAGGATTTTGAAAATCAAGTTAGACAGGTGGAGGAAAAACTGGGAAGAGAAATGAGAGAGATGCAAGAAAAGCATGAAAAATGGATCAATACCTTGGTAAAGGAGGCCCAAAAAATTCTGAAGAAAATAACACCTTGAAAAATAGGCTCACTCAATTGGCAAAAGAGGTTCAAAAAGCCAATGAGGAGAAGAATGCTTTCAAAAGCAGAATTAGCCAAATGGAAAAAGAGGTTCAAAAGCTCACTGAAGAGAATAGTTCTCTCAAAATTAGAATGGAACAGATGGAGTCTAATGACTTTCTGAGAAACCAAGCAATCACAAAACAAAACCAAAAGAATGAAAAAATGGAAGAGAATGTGAAATATCTCATGGGAAAAACAACTGACCTGGAAAATAGATCCAGGAGAGACAATTTAAAAATTATGGGACTACCTGAAAGCCATGATAAAAAAAAGAGCCTAGACATCATCTTCCATGAAATTATCAAGGAAAACTGCCCTGAGATTCTAGAATCAGAGGGCAAAATAAGTATTGAAGGAATCCATCGATCACCGCCTGAAAGAGATCCAAAAAGAGAAACTCTTAGGAACATTGTGGCCAAATTCCAGAATTCCCAGGTCAAGGAGAAAATCTTGCAAGCAGCTAGAAAGAAATAATTCCAGTGTTGTGGAAATACAATCAAGATAACACAAGATCTAGCAGCTTCTACATTAAGGGATCGAAGGGAGTGGAATAGGATATTCCAGAAGTCAAAGGAACTAGGACTCAAACCAAGAATCACCTACCCAGCAAAACTGGGTATAATACTTCAAGGGAAAATATGGTCTTTCAATGAAACAGAGGACTTTCAAGCATTCTTGATGAAAAACCAGAGCTGAAAAGAAAATTTGACTTTCAAACACAAGAATGAGAAGAAGCATGAAAAAGTAAACAGCAAAGAGATGTCATAAGGGACTTACCAAAGGTGAACGAACTGTTTACATTTCTACATGGAAAGACAATATTTGTAACTCTTAAAACTTTTCAGTATCTGGGTAGTTGGTGGGACCACACACACACACACACACACACACACACACACACACGTACACACATGCGTGCACACACACATACACACATGCACGCACATACAGAGACAGAGAGCACAGAGTGAATTGAATAGGATGGGACCATATCTTAAAAGAAATTAAGGTAAATGATGAGAGAGAAATGTAGTGGGAGGAGGGAGGGTGAAATGGAATGGGGTAAATTATATCTCATTCAAGAGGCAAGCAGGAGACTTTTTAGTGGAGGGAAAAAGAGCGAGAGCTGAGAAAAAAAAAACAAGAAGTTTACCCTCATCACATTCGACTAAAGGAAGGAATAAAATGCACACTCATTTTGGTATGAAAACCTATCTTACAGTACAGGAAAGTGGGGGAGAAGGAGATAAGCAGGGTGGGGGGGATGATGGAAGGGAGGGCAATGGGAGGAGGGAGCAATTAGAAGTCAACACTCTGGGAGGGACAGGATCAAAAGACAGAATAGAAACAATGGGGGGCAGGATAGGAAGGAGGGAAATACAGTTAGTCTTACACAACAGGACTATTATGGAAGTCATTTGCAAAACTACACAGATATGGCCTATATTGAATTGCCTGCCTTCCCAAAGGGAATGGGTGAGGAGGGAGGGATGGGGAGAATTTGGAACTCAAAGTTTTAGGAACAACTGTCAAGTATTGTTCTTACTACTAGGAAATAAGAAATATAGGTAATGGGGAATAGAAAGTCATCTAGCCCTACGGGACAAAAGAGAAGATGGGGACAAGAGAAGGGAGGGATGATAGAAGAGAGGGCATATTGGAGATAGGGAAAATTAGAATGCTCGGGTTATTGGGGTGGGGGGAGGGGATAAATGGCGAGAAAATTTGGAACCCAAAATTTTTGTGAAAATGAATGTAAAAAGTTAAATAAATAAATTTATATTAACTAAAAAAAAAAGTGAAATTCTAGTCTTGGGAGATAGGGTCAACCAAGGCAAGACACAGGGAAGTATAGCCAGTAGTGGGGGAAGTAAGCATAGTGGGGTGTGACTGAAATGTAGGGAATGTGAAAGGGAAGAGAGCCAGTTTATGAGAGGCCTCGAATGGCAGGATTAGGATATCAGCTTGTATTCAAAAGGCTACGGAGAACCACTGAAGGTTTTTCCCATAATATGACCCTATTTTGTCTTTTCAGCCTTATCTCCAATTTCTCCCCAAATCAAACCTTTTATTCCAGATATGCAGATGTCCTTAATATCTCCTGCTTATGTCATACTTGTTCCCCTAACCTCTACCGTGGCTGCTGCTTCTCTTACTTTCTTGTCCACTACTTGAGCTGAGTTAGCAAATTATCATAGGAAAATGCAACAACTGTCTCACTTGAATTTTTTTTTAAATAGCAACAGCTCACATTTATATAGTTACATAGTTACAGGACACTTTACTCAGACAGTCCTTCAAGGTAAGTAGCAGAAATATTGCCTTCATTTTACAGATGAGGAATGATTATCAGAGAAGTCTGGTGCCCTATCCACAGTGAGATAGCTTTTGAACTCCAATTATAGTGTCCTGAGGTTGCAATTAAATAATTTCTTATAGAAATGGTAAATAATATTCAAATCATGAACCTATCTGTGTATAGTAACCAGTTACTACCATTCATTAACATTCTCTTGTTTAGCTTGAACATTTTTCCAGAGCAGCCTGGTACAGCCCCAGGTTCAGATCCCCCCGTCCCTTTGTCCACTCCTCAAGTGACTGCTCCCAGCCTACTTACATTGTACTTAGAGTCTATACCCTATGATTTGGTTCCTAATTATATGTTAACTAAGTGCTTCCTACGTGTCAGTCTTGTCTTTATTGATCTCTGAGGGCATAGACCTTGGCTTATGTTCATGTAGAATAGGGATGGACCAATTAGCCCAGCCCAGTGGCCAGATCTAACTTACCACCTGTTTTTATACAGCTGAGCTAAGAATGGTTTTTATGTTTTTAAATTCAATAAGACTTTATTTAGAAATTTAAAAACTATTCTTAGTTCACAGTGGGTACCAAAACAGTCAGCACTGCAGGTTGCCAACTTCTGTTGAAGAGGCATGTGTACTTGTTTCCATGGGGGCTCTGTTCAACTGTTTTTACTGACAATTTCATTAAGAATCAGTTTCTCTAGGACCTGAGTTAGTGCTTGGAATGTAGTAGGCTCCCAATAAATGATTACTGATTGATTTTTTCCTCTGTGATTGTCCCTTAGGTAGCTTATGCATTCATTGCAGTATTAGTTTCCCATTGCATATATAGTGTTTATATAGTTTTAGAAACCTAGACATTCATTTGATGAAGTACCTTGTTTTGCTGTGGTTTACATTTCCTTATTGCTTCCTTCTAGGAATAGTTTAATTGCTTTTTTCTCAGGGTATTGGGTATTTTTTATGTTGCATTGAACATTTCATTCATTTAGTTAATTTATTAAGTACTTAATGTATCAGGTACCATGGCAGGTGCTGTGGATACAGAGACAAAAGTGAAAGAGGCTCCTTGTCTTCATGGAATTTATAATCTTTGGGGAGGTGAGGTAAATAGCATGAACCCAGATTAGTCAATATAAGTTATATATAAAATCAGGGCAAAGTAATTTTAGGTTAGGTGATTGCCATGGAGGGGATCAGTATCGACCTTAATGTTGGAATTATTGCTTGAGCTGAGCTTTGAAGGAAGTTTGGGATTCTGAGAGATGGAGGTGAAGACCACTGCTACAAAAATGTTCAGGTAGGAAATGGAGCATCATGTGTGAGGAACAGGGAGAACGCTGGTTTGGCTGGAATGCAGTATGTGAAGCAGGGGTCATATCAAGCCAGCTTCTGAAGGGCATTGAATACTAAATAAAAGAGTCTGGAGCCACTGCAACTGGCAGTTGTGGGATGTATGAATTGTAAATGGCAAAGACTGGAGGCAGGGAGAACAGGTATGCAGGAAGATGACAGGTGATTAGGGCCTGAATTAGGACTTCATGTATGCTTTTTTTTTCTTTTCTCAAAAATCCAGGGGTGGGGACCTTTGGCCTCGAGGCCATATGTGGCCTTCTAGGTCCTCAAGTGTAACCTTTTGACTGAGTTCAAGTTTTACAGAACAGATCTTTTTATTAAAGGGATTTGTTTTGTGAAGTTTGGATTCAGTCAAAGGGCCACACTTAAGGACTGAGAGGCCACAGATTCCCCATCCCTGCTGAGTACTCACTTTCTTTGAGAAAACTGGATAAGCAGCTGAGGTTGGTGCTCTGTTTTCTCTTTTCATAGAATTAAGGCAGTGTCTAGTGACTGGGCTGGTCTTCCTAGAGCAGGGCCTCTTTCCCAGGCCTTAATCAGATTAGGGTCATAATTTGCCCAAGAGAAGGAATAAAGTCTTTGATTACTTCAGTTAATGGAATCATCTCTTGAGTTTATCTCTGACATTTAGAAAAGAGACTCCATCAAGGGAGAATAGTCTTGGGGATATAAATCTCCAAGCTGTGCTGAAAGTTTAATAATTGTTTGGTTTGAACTTGAACCTTTGCTCTTTCTTGACTCTGGAATGTTTTCTAGGATACTGTAACTCTACAATAGCTTATGTTAGAGAAATTCCTAAAGGCATAATGAGGTTCTGCCAGTTTGGAGTTTTTATCTTTCTGAAAAGAGAAATGCTTAAATTAGAAAAATCTAAGTTAATAAAAAAAGTTTGCAGTAGACTTGTGCTTAAAAGCAGGGTACTGAATTTTCATATACGTTGTGAAACAATGAAGACTAGAGAAAGACAAAGGAAGCTCAGAAGATTAGAAGAGTGGTGGTCTTCTTCAAGATCCAGGGTTTAGGAAGGGGAAGGTAATGAGCTTCACTGTAGATGTGGTGACTTTGAGACTCTGATGGGAAATGTAACTGGAAATGTCTGGTAGGCGTATGGGTAGAGAGGTCTGCAGTTTATCTTTTTCAGTCCCCTGCCCTCCATCCTGAAGGCTGAGGACCTTGTATAAATGTAAGCTTCTTGGTTTGTTGTTTTCTCTTGTATCTCCAGGTCCTAATATGATGCATTGCTCATGATCAGTCCTTGACAACTAGTGGTGTAGTGGAAAGGTCAGGTGAGGACTTGGAGATAGAAATCGTGATTCCACCTCTACTTTCATTCTTAGTTTTGTGGCCATGGGCAGTGACTTTACTTTTGAGTTTCGTCATCTATGAAGTAGTAATCTCTGTAACATCTTCCTTAAAGGTTGTTATCTGTAAAGTTCTTTTGAAAACCTTAAAGCAGAATAGTAATGTCAACTCTTATTGCTTCTATACGTGTGACCTTAGAAAAGCACTAACTCTCTGAGACTCAGTTTTCTCATTTGTAAAATGAGAATGATGCACTATGGACCTCATTGGGTTGTTGTGGGTCAAGTACTTCAGAAATGCTGCTAATAAGAGTAGCATCACCAGGAAAATATTAGTATTGAAAGATGGGTTTTTGTGTCAGGGAGCTTCTTGAGATCACTGAAAGAAGTGTGCAGTTTCTCCAAACATAATCCCGTTCTTCCCCTGTTTTATTCTGGGCCTAGTTCACTGTAGTTTGTAGTGCAGGAGCACACCGTGTGTTCTGTCTTCTCTCTAATGGACCAACTCATGTATTGTTCATCCTCCTGCATGTCCTACACTACCTGAAATCTCCAGTGTTTGAGTCTAAGGTTGTCCACTCCTTCTTGTGCTCTCTGGAATTCTTGATCCATAAATAACAAACATACTTTTCATGTTAAATCTTTTCCTTTTCTACTCCTTTCATTCTCACACTCCCATTGAGACCTGGCTCCCTCAAGGTACAAAGCTTTCCTTTCCACCTTTGGCTGTACTTTTACTTGCTCTGACTTGCTGCTTGCAGTGGGGGAGTTGGAATACTCCTTGCTCCCCATTTCCACTTCCAGGTTCACCTTCTACTACCATCACTCAGTACCCTCTTTTCCTTTGAGGTTTGTGCAGTTCACATCCACCATTCAATCAAAATCATGGTAGCTATTGTCTGTAGACCTCCTGGGCACTCCCTTTTTTTTCAGTGAGTTCAGCACCTGGCTCACAGTTTGCTGTCCTCTTCTGCCTTCATACTAGAGGAGTTTAAAACACATGATGGATTCTCCCTTCCACACCCTGATCTCTCAGTTACTCAGTTTAGTCATTTCCCATATCCTACTCCACCCCACCTCAGCCAAATACAAAGATGCCCTCAATCATACTGTCCCTAGCAAACATACTTCTGTATTCATGAACTCTGAAATTCTTTTAGCTGATTACAGTTACTGTCCCACCTTTTCCTCTACCTTGTAACCCCAGATTCTTTTCTTCATCTACACTGCCCTCCAATCACTTGACCCTTCAGTTCTTTTCCAGGCCATTATCACTGCACAGACTCCCCTCTTTTATCTTCCTCTTCTTGACAACCAGATTAAATCTACACTGTCCTCTTGTCTTAGGTCCCTTTTCCCCATTACCTCCTTCTGTCCTCTGATGGTATCATCACTCTGGCGTGAGCTCTCATTGCATCCTACCTGGACTGCTGCAGGAGCTTGCTGCTTGGTCTCCCCTGCCACAGGCCTCTTTCCATCTTGCACTCACCAGTCAAAGGGATCTTCTTTTTTTTTTTTTTTTCTATTTATTTGATTTTTTACATTCATTTTCACAAATTTTTGGGTTCCCAGTTTTCTCCCCTTTTATCCCCTCCCCCCACCCCAATACCCCAAGCAATCTAATTTTCCCTATCTCCAATCTGCCCTCTCTTCTGTCATCCCTCCCTTCTCTTGTCTCCATCTTCTCTTTCCTCCTGTAGGGCCAGATGACTTTCTATTCCTCATTAACTGTATGTCTTCTTTCCTAGTTATAACAACAATATTAAACAGTTGTTCCTAAAACTTTGAGTTCCAAATTCTCCCCATCCCTCCTTCCCCACCCATTCCCTTTGGGACGGCAGGCAATTCAATTTAGGCCCTATCTGTGTAGTTTTGCAAATGACTTCCCTGATAGTCGTGTTGTGTAAGACTAACTGGATTACCATCCCTGCTAACCTGCCCCTCATTGTTTCTCTTCTGTCTCTTGATCCTGTCCCTCCCCAAGTGTTGACTTCAAATTGCTCCCTCCTCCCTTTGCCCTCCCCCCCATCATCCCCTCCCTTGCAATATCTCCTTCTCCCCCACTTTCTTATACTGTAAGATAGGATTTCATACCAAAATGAGTGTGCATTTCACTCCTTCGTTTAGTCAAATGTGATGAGGGTAAACTTCTTGTTTTGTTTTTGTTTTTTTTTCTCAGCTCTCCTCTTTTTCCCTCCACTAAGAAAAACTCCTACCTGCCTCTTAAATGACATATAGTAGTTACCCCCTTCCCTTTCCCTCTCTTTCCTCCCCCTACATTTCTCTCTCACCATTTACCTTAGTTTCTTTTAAGGTATGGTCCCATCCTATTCAGTTCAATCTGTGCTCTCTATCTCTGTATGTGTGTGTATGTGTGTGCATGCGTGTACATGTGTATGTGTGGTCCCACCAACTACCCAGATACTGAAAAGTTTTAAGAGTTAGAAATTTTGTCTTTCCCTGTATGAATATAAACAGTTCACTTCTGGTAAGTCCCTTAAGACTTCTCTTTGCTGTTTCCTTTTTCATGCTTCTTCTCATTCTTGTGTTTGAAAGTCAAATTTTCTTTTCAGCTCTGGTTTTTTCATTAAGAATGATTGAAAGTCCTCTGTTTCATTGAAAGACCATATTTTCCCTTGAAGTATTATACTCAGTTTAGCTGGGTAGGTGATTCTTGGTTTGAGTCCTAGTTCCTTTGCCTTCTGGAATATCCTATTCCACGCCCTTCGATCCCTTAATGTAGAAGCTGCTAGATCTTGGGTTATCCTGATTGTATTTCCACAGTAATGGAATTGTTTCTTTCTAGCTGCTTGCAAGATTTTTTCCTTGAGCTGGGAGTTCTGGAATTTGGCCACAATGTTCCTAGGAGTTTCTCTTTTTGGATCTCTTTCAGGTGGTAATCGATGGATTCTTTCAATACTTATTTTGCCCTCTGGTTCTAGAATGTCAGGGCAGTTTTCCTTGATAATTTCTAAGATGATGTCTAGGCTCTTTTTTTGATCATGAGTTTCAGGTATTCCCATAATTTTTAAATTGTCTCTCCTGGATCTATTTTCCAGGTCAGTTGTTTTTCCCATGAGATATTTCACATTCTCTTCCATTTTTTCGTTCTTTTGGTTTTGTTTCGTGATTTCTTGGTTTCTCGTAAAGTCATTAGACTCCATCTGTTCCATTCTAATTTTGAGAGAACTATTAAATTCAGTGAGCTTTTGAGCCTCTTTTTCCATTTGGCTCATTCTGCTTTTGAAAGCATTCTTCTCCTCATTGGCTTTTTGAACCTCCCTTGCCAATTGAGTGAGCCTATTTTTCAAGGTGTTAATTTCCTCAGCATTTTTTGGGGTCTCCTTTACCAAGGTATTGACCCGATTTTCATACTTTTCTTCTATCTCTCTCATTTCTCTTCCCAGTTTTTCCTCCACCTGTCTAACTTGCTTTTCAAAATCCTTTTTGAGCTGTTCCAGGGCCTGATCCCACCCGACACCCCCCTGGGGTGTCTGGGGTACTGAGGCCCCACCCTCCACATCTTTCCCTGATGGCAAGGATACATCCTTGTCATCAGATCCGAAGGTCGGGATCATTTGCATTTGTTGGAAAAAACTCTCTAAAGTCTTATTTTTCTTCCCTTTTCTAGGCATTTTCCCAGCCAGTTACTTGACTTCTGAGATTCCTTTCCACCCCCGCCTGGATCCGCCCAGCTAGTGCTTGGCCTCTGAGATTTAAATGGGCTTTCCTCCTGCCAGCTGTCAATCAGTGAGCTTTAGTTCAGGTGCTGGGCTGGGGGCAGGGCCGCCTCCCAGACTCTGATCCCTTGGGGGCTTTATGCAGAGACTTTCAGGAATGGAGCGGGTGGGGGCGGGGTGGGGGCCCGCCTCCCAATCTCAGTTCCCTTGGGGGTTTTGAGCAGAAGCCTTCAGTAATAGAGCGGGGTGGGGGCAGGGCCGTCTCCCAGGCTCAGCTCCGTCAGGTTTTATGCGGAAATCTTCCGTAATGAAGATCCTGCCTGCTGTTGGGGGAATTCCTGAGTCCTGGGCTGCTGCCGCCTCAGCTGCCGCCCACACCTCTGCCTCCGCCGTTTGCTGCCCCCGTCTCTGCTTCTTGCCCCGTCTCTGCTGCCGCTGCTTCCTCCCAAGGGGGCCAGAGTCACGGAGACGTTCCCCTCCCCTCCTCCAGCCCGGCCTTCTCTCTCACTGACCTGTAGCTTCTGTGGGCGGAGGGACTTTCCGGGCTGCCGGAGCTTCTGTCTCTGAAGCCTGCTCGGATCAGCTTCTCTGGGGCCGCAAGCAGGGCAGCGCTGGGGGTGGGGTCCACTTTCCGGGGCGCGACCCTGGGGACGGGTCTCCAGGGCTCCCTGGAACGGAAATCTCTTCCACTCTGCTTCTGCACACCTTGTATTGACCCAGAAGTTATGGGGGACTCTTTTTACATTAATTCTATGGGCTTTTGGTTTCGGAGCTCGTAAACATGCGTCCTTCTACTCCGCCATCTTGGCTCCGCCCCCGTCGGGATCTTCTTAAAGGACAGGATTGACCATGTCACACTCCCCAACTCAGTAGACTCCAGTGACTCCCTATTACCTCCAGGAGCAAATACTTGAAGCCTTGTATTCACAGCTTGTCACCATGCGTGTCACCCTTCCATTCTTCGTACACCTTCACCATCTTGCCCCCCTCCAGCACCCTGTTTTCTATTAATGCTGAGATGAAGGGGGCATTTTCACTGACTGCCCCATCCCATGCTTCTCATCTGCTTCCTGGTAGTACTCCCTTCAGATCTCTATTAAATCCTACCTGCTACAAGGAGTCCTTTCTCAGTCTTCCTTTGGCGGATTATTTCCCATTTATCCTGTGCCTAGCATGTTTGCATATTGTCTCCTCCATTAGGCTGTGAACTCCTTGAAAGCAGGGACTGGCTTTTACCTTTTTTTTGTATCTCTAGCGGTGCTTAGCACAGTGCCTGGCATCCTTAATAATGCTTACTGAGTGATCTGAACAATAGTCATTCTAAAAATTGTTTCTCTTTAAAAATTTTTTTTTGACATTTTTATTTAAAGTTTTGAGTTCTAAATTCTGTTTCCCTTTTTCCCTGCCTGAGACAGTAAGCAGATATAGATTAATCATGTGCAATTATGTATAACATTTTCATATTAGTCATTTTGTACAAGGACTTGAATAAACAAAAGAAGTGAAAGAAAGTGGAAAACAGCATGCTTCAGTCTGTATTCAAACAATATCATTTCTTTTTCTGGAGACAGATCATTGGATCGTTGTATTGCTGAGAATAGCTAAGTCATGCACAGTTCTTCAGAGAGTAACATTGCTCTTCTGTTTGCTTCACTATATATTAGTTCGTCAGTCTTTCCAGGTGTTTCTGAAATCATCCTGTTTGTTTATAGCACAATAGTACCATTACAGTCATATACCATAGCTTGTTTAGCAACATTCCCCAATGGGCATCCCTTCGATTTCCATTTCTTAGACTCCACAGAAAAAGCAGCTATAAATATTTTTGTACATGGAATCTTTTTTTTCTTTTTTTTGGATGTCTTTGGGATATAGACCTGCAGTTTTATAGCGCTTTGGGCATAGTTCCAAATTGCTTTTCACAATGGTTGAATCAGTTTACAACTCCACCGGTAGTGCATTAGTATCCCACTTTTCCCACATCCCTTCCAACATCCAATATTTTCGTTTTTTGTCATATTAGACAATCTGATAGATATGAGGAGGGGGTACCTCAGAGTTGTTTTAATTTGTACTTCTCTAATCAGTAGTTATTAATTCCTTTGAAAACTTCCTGTTCATGTCCTTTGACCATTTATCAGTTGGGAAATGACTTGTATTTTTATAAATTTGGCTCAGTTCTCTACATATTTGAGAGATGAGACCATTATTAGAGATACTTGCTATAAAATTTCCCCCCAATTTTTCTACTTTCCTTATAATTTGGATTGCATTGGTTTTGTTTGTGCAAAAAATGTTTTAATTTTATATAATCAAAATGATCTATTTTACATTTTGTAATACTCTCTAAATCTTTTGTTGTCCTGAATTCTTCCCTTATCCATCAATCTGACAGATAAACTATTCCATGCTTAATTAATTTGCTTTTGTAAAAATGTGTCAATCATGTGCCCATTTTGACCATATCTTGGCATATGGTCTGAAATGTTGTTCTATATCTAATTTCTGCTGTACTGTTTTCCCAGCATTTTTGGTCAATGATGAGTTTGTGTTCCAAAAATTTGAATCTTTGGGTTTATAATATACTAGATTACTATGGTCATTTACTATAATGTAATTTGTACGTAATCTGTTCCACTGATCCTCCACTTTATTTTTTAGCCGATACCAGATTATTTTAATAATTACCACTTTATAATATAGCTTGAGATCTGATACGGCTAGACTACCTTCTTCCGCATCTTTTCCCTTTGATTCCCATGATATCCTTGAGCTTTTGAATAATGTAGTTGGCAAAAGCTGTGAGCACTATGCTCCTATTTTAAATCTGGGAGTTTTGATGATAGATTTAATTTGCTTGAATGATTCAGCAGGATTGGATAGTAAAGGAGTATACTCTTTAATTCTTATTATTACTATCTTTATTCTTGCCCCCTTTTTTTGACTACAGAATGCTTTTTCCTCCCATTTGTATACAATTTCTGAACCACTGGGTAGCTGTCTATAATAAAATTTACCTAATATGAGTTCGGGTAATGTATGCCTCTGTAAAATGATCTGGAAGAGGAAATGGCAAAACTGCTCCAGTGCCCCTGCTCAGAAAGCTCCAAATGGGGTCACAAAGAATTGGACACCATGAAATGACTGAACCAGCAACAGCCAGGTTAGAACTTAGGTGCCATTGGCGAGGCAGTTGTTAAATATCCAGAGTCCTAGGTCTGTGGTCTGATCTGGTATTCAGGAGTCAAAAAGAAAATCTGTATACATTAAGTGAAAGCATTGCCAATTTAAATTTTTTTGTTTTATATTAAAACCAAGTTATCCTTCATTATGGGGAATGAGCATGGGAGGAGGGGTCTTCTAAGTTTTTGAAAGTGTGCCATCTTTACTCCTGCAAATTCTAGGCTTATGTTGAGAGTGTGGGCACTGGGCTGTCTGTGAAGAGTGCTGGCCACACTAGGTTGGGTCAGGTGTTTGAGTTTTATAATAGAACTTTATTAAGGGCTGTTGGTTGGTATGCCATTGAGAGATTTGCTGTCAATTGCTATTTCTGCAAGAGGAATCACTTGAAAATTCCAGTACCACTTAGTGAACTGGTAAAATGTATTTGCACTGTGCTGCGGCACCCTCAGTTCGCATGTCTCTGATTTCCTCTGTTCTCACCCTTACCTCTGTTGCATAAAATACAAAATATATAACAGTCTAGAAAATGGGATATTGTGGTTCTTACTTTGAATGTTCTCTGTTTACTTTAAGAGCAAAAATTAGGACAATCATTGCTAAGTAACACCACCACTTTTCCTCCTTTTAGGATTTGGTCAACACTGGACTCAGCACCTTCTTCTTCTTTATCGCCTCCATAGTACTTGCTGCTTTGAACCATAAAGCTGGAGCAGAAATTGCTGCTGTGGTAAGGAACAAAGTAGTTCAAAAAGAATGATGCATCCTGGTTTGCATCCCCACCCCAGGGTATTTTGTTCTAATTTTCTTTTAACTGATTAAAAAAAAAATACTATTATTTGAATTGTAGAGATCCCAACTGGTGTTGAGGAATAGCTACCACCAACGTTTATTATATGCCTACTGTGTTCAAAGTCCTGAGTTATGTACTAAGGGAGATAAAAAGTTTAAATATGGTAAAGTTCTAGTCCTTAGGAAATTTGTGTTTTAGGAAGACACATACATGGAAAGCTTTGTACACAATATTGCATGAGAGATGCTATGTGAATACCATGTGAGATCTCATGGACATGTTGGTTGTTATTACTGAGAGGAGATATTTATGAATGAGGTAGCTTTTGAGTTGAGCTTTTAAAAAAAATAGATTAATAAGAATTCAAGAAGTATAGAGATGGGGATAGAGTTTTCCCTTCCTGATGAGTTTTGGGGTCTGGGAGAGAATCATGGAGTTACAGTTTCCAAAATCAAAGCTCCAAAAAGAAGGGTTTTTTAGAGTCTTGTAAACATAACAATCATAAATTTATAACTGAAAATCAATTACCTAGAATCCTGGGCTAGACTTGTTACTGCTTCCTTCCTCTGAATGGATTCCAGTTATAGGGGTATAAATTCAATCTCCGCTTTATGTATGTGGATAGATAGCTATATACTCACTTGCTTAACTGCAGTTGGAATGAAAGATTTCAACATGTATATTAATGTGAAATGTACGTATTCACATATTTCATGAAGAATGAAATATATATTATATGTACATACATACATTAATATTGGGGCGGCCAGGTGGCGCAATGGATAGAGTATTGGGCCTGGAGTCAGGAAGACTCATCTTTGTGAGTTCAGATTTGGTCTCAGACACCTGTTACCTGTATGACTCTGGTCAAGTCACTTAACCCTCATCTATAAAATGAGCTGGAAAAGGAAATGGCAAATTACTCCAGTATCAGTATCTGTGCCAAGAAAATGCCAAATGGGGTCATGAAGAGTCAGACACATCTAAAACAGCAGAACAAGTCAAAAAATGTATTTATACACACTATATTTCACATTCTTTAATTTCAACTGTGATTAAGCATGTGGATTACTGTGGGCTCAGTTCCATTGTGATGGAGTTCATGTTGATCTAGAGCTCTCGAGCTCGAGTTTGCTCCCCTTCCTTCCACGATATTATCAGTCAAGCAGAAGGAGAGAAAGACCAGGGTTTGCCTAGCAACATTAGAGAAAAGTCCAGAAATTTAACAGGGATAGGTAGGAGTTGGGTGCCTTAAGGGCTTAGTATATTTTAAGGGCATCTTTGTTTGAACTTGGTAATAGCAGTTCACCTTTATGTAACATTTTCTTCACAACCAGCTATGACACGAGTAGTGAAGACATTGCCATCTTCATTTACTCATGAAGAGCGTGAGAACCAGGGGTGTTAATGACTTCCCCACGGGTAGTGGAGCTGGGTCAATGCCTCAGGGCTTCTGGTTTAAAATCCAGAAAGCCTTCTTCTCTGTTGTGTAACGTGGCTTCTGTCCATCTTCCACACATTATGGAAACCACACAAAAACAGGGAAGGTGTAGGTTTGTAATTAAAGGCATTGTTAAATCTAAAGATTTTCCATCACATCCTGTTTGTTGTGTACTTTGGTAGTGATTTTTCCCCATCAAGTTCATGTTAGATCATAAAATACTGGCACTTGAAGAGACGTCAGAATTTCAGAAAAGAGGTGGAAGGAGCCTTAGAAATCCTGTCTCTGGACTAACTCAGCCATTTTAAAGATAAGGAAATTCAGGCCCAAAGAGGGTTCATGGAGCAATCAAGTGGAAAAATTAGTGCTAGAACCCCAGCTATCTGTCTTTTTTACATACCATAAGGTTTCCGAGTGACAGTGCTGTAGGTAACACTGAAACAAATATCTCTGTTACCCTTTTCTTTGAAAGATACTATAGAAAGAAATCCTTACATGACATTTGATCTGGTAGAAATAAAGTATCTTTATTGACTCTAAGAATGGGGTCTAATGGATTCTTGGAGCCAGAAAGATCTGGGTTCAAGGACCACTTTTAGCACATACTAGCTTTATGACCCAAGGTGAATCATTGAACCCTTTGGAGGCAATAGAACTATGTGCGTTGGTTGATGGAGTTTCCCCATGAGAATTTTCCTACACCATTAAAATCACATATTTGGACCAAACTATTAAATAGATCCCAAGTTCCTATATATATGGGTCCATTTTGTTTCTGTCTTTGAAACTCAACTGCTCACCATAGTAAACTAGCTCACATTTATTAAGCACCTACTATGTGCCATGCACTGTGCCAAGCACTAGGGATACCAAAAAGGGCAGAAGGCAAGTCTGTTCACAGTGTAATCAAAGCTGCAACTTCCTTACTCTGAGATTTCTTAAAGCAATAATGTCATTGACAACAAGCATATTGACAGGTAACAGCATGAATTGTTGAGATGGGTCATTAGGAGAGCCCACATAAAATCCATTTGTATAGTGCCTTGCACTTTGTGGCTCATCCATGGCAGACATGCTCTGGAGAACTTACAGTAGGTGTTTTTTTTAGGTTTTTGGCTTCTTGGCGACAGCAGTGTATGCTGCAAATACCTTCTTAGCTGTGCAGAAATGGAGAATGAACATTCGACAGCAGAGCACCAACGAATACATTCGTGCACGGACAGAATCACGAGAAGTGGATAACCGTCCTGAGATACAGCGCTTAGACACTTGAGAAGGAGCTTCTGAGCAGGACTGTGGGCTGAGAGAGAAGTCACCAACAAAAAAAACTTTCTCCTCTCTCCTCCCTGTCTTGATTTTCCCCTGAGTTCCCACCATCATTTCTCATTATTTCATCATATCAAACTTTCCTACAATTTTTAATTTTATCGTTCTTAAGAAAACAGCTGGCTTTGGCAAAGAGTATTCACAACATCATTAGGAGCTTCACTTACGCCATCAGATATCCTGGCTGCAAACCCAGAAATCTCAACAACTCTCAAGGTGGAAGTGCTCTGGAGTGGCCGCACTATTACAGTGGCTCTTTTTTCAACTTTTAACCTTAACTCTGTGTACAGGCTGCATATGGTTTTATTATAAACTAGCATTCAGTCAGGTGTCTTCATGACAAGGTTGGAAGTTTGAGGGCAGATGAAAAATGTAACTCAAGTTTAGATTAAATGTGATTACCTAGAAAATAAGGGGTGAATGGCACCAGTTTAGGTTAGTCAGCAGCCTTCATGGGTGACCACTGTGAACAGAGAATGCTTGTAGTTACTCACTGCCCATGCTAATGTTTGACTCCCAACATAACCTCTTAGGTCTTGTCCATTTTTGGGGCCTTTGGACAGCTGAGACAAATTGTGAAGCAAATTATGGAATTGAAAACTTTGGTAGCATGGACAGAAGTCAGCTTTGGACTTTACAGATATGAAACGCTGGTAATATCATGGGGATAGAAAGCGTCTAGCAATTCCTAACTAACAATGAACTCCGTATTGGGAAGGCTACATTTTATTTCTGGTCATGACAGAGAGTCACGTGCCATTTCCCATAAACAACTTCTTGAGTGTGAATGGGCTACAAAATTCCCACATTCCTACCTAACCTGAATGCTGTGAGGCTGAATTTGGAGAACTTCCACATGAATTCATAATGCAGTCCCCTAGCCAAAACACATCACCACTGTGTTCCATTAACCAGAGATGGGATGTTTGGGTATTTCTTTGTATGTGTGTATATTACAAATATGTGTGTGTATACATATACACACACATACACACACACACACACACACACACACCATATACATATATGTGTCAATCTCTCCACCATACCAGAATCAATTCTTTTCCTGTGTGTTATACCCAAAAAGGTCTTTGAGGTCATAAGAGTATATAATGGTACTAGAACAAACTTCTACATATGATAAAGTACATTCTCTTTTGATCACAAGTATTGTGTATGACCAATCGACCAAATATAATTGAAAAAAGCTCCTATTTATCCAGAAAAACTTGAGAGTATCCCAGTTAATTTAATGTTCAGATTTAAATGGGGAGTTCTTTTACACACCATACCTTTTCAACAGTGCAGGGATCCATGATTTTTCATCTGTGTGGGTCCTGCCTTCATTGATTGCAAATTGCAACCCGTCCTATGCCTTAATCTGAGTCTTCATGAGTTTCTGTGGCTGAAAAAAGTTCATTTCCTTGTGGTCTTCCTTCTGGTGAGGAGTCTTCCTCTGTCTGTCTCATTTGACTGGTTCTCAGACAGCAGATGTGGAGCATGACTCTTGAGTCTGCAATCAAAATCAAAGAGATTCTGAATTGCTGTGGAACCTGCCAAACTGAGCTCTGCTTGCTTAGATTTGAGGAGCCCGGGTCTGCCTCCCTGCCATGAGCAGTCAGTAGACAGTTCCCAGTTCCCAAAGAGCTAAGGACAATAAGACAGCTCACCAAGACTCTATTAACCATAATACATCCACTCTTTCTCATTCATCAGATATTTGTTAATTTCACTGCACCGTGCTTTGCACTTGGGGAGATAACACACACATTCTTTGCCTTAAAGAATATTCTTTCTTTGATTTGAAAGTCACTCCAGTTTATCACAGGCCTCAGATTCTTTGTTAGGAAGAGAAGTTACTATCATACAATATTGTCAGAAAACTCTATTTAAGGTTTCTTTTTTGTTTAGATTCTGGAATTTATAGAGAGAAGTTTCTCTTGAAGATTATATCTATGGAGTATATATGTATATGTGGGGGAAACACCATTTAGTTTGCTGGATTGTCATAGTTTGGATTGATTTAAATGTTTACAAATTTCTCTCCAGCTTGACAGTTGGTATTTGCCAAGGAAAAGAACATTTACTGCTGGTCAGAGAATCTGAATTTTTCACTAAAATGTAGGTATCTCTGGCATTTATTTACTGAAAGATTAGTGCACAGCTTCGACTGTATACTATGTGTTAGCAGGTGTGTGGGTGCATACACACCTGTGTACCTGCATGATTTAAATGCATTTCTTTCATTGCATATTTTACTTAGTATGACTTTATTGTGTGAGATTGATAAAATTACCCATTTTGGGCATATGAAGTACCAAGTCTAGTTTTCCTCTATTTAAAAGTATGTCAACTTAATGTTAACTTTCAGAGCCTCATATGACATTTAACTTCAGTTGTAATGTTCCATTATTAAATAAGCATTTATTGTGCATTCTCTGCTTAGGTGGCCCATACAGTATCTCCAAATCATTGCCTCTAACTTTGGGGAGAATTGTGTTGTCTTCCACACCTGAAAGCATCCTTGGTGTTTCCACTCTTCTTTGAACACACCTCACTAGTATTAGTGTTTGCTTGACAACTTTTGATTTAATTTTCTTAGCAATGATTGCAGGAAGAGTGTGACATCTGGATCTGATCTTTTAGTTCCACATGTTGCTTTAACCTTCACTGCAAACATAACATAGAAGGCAACTAGTGACTAGACTCCCATGTGCTTAAGTGCTCTATCAGGTTATTTTGTTTTTAATTTTTAAAAGAACACAATCATGCCTCTGATCCATTACTTAGCTTCAAAATCATATAAAAGAAGGACCATTCAAACCTGTTGTTTTTCATTAGTTATAATTTATTAGTTATAATTATTTTCAAGTTTTTCTACTATATATGTTCTTAGAAAGCTACCTTTGAAGTCAAATATAGAGAGAATACCAGACAGGACAATTACTAAAGTTTTCTGAAGTGATTTGAAAATGTACAGTTTAGCACTAGGAAAAGCAGGATGATTGAGCTAATGCTCTTTTCTTGTTGTGGAAGGAAGAGAGTTGATTATGAAGTAAATTGCAAACAGAGTGTAGATACATGACAAATATGAATACAGTCCATGGGAAGTCTTGATCTTTTGATAGATCACAAAGTTAGAAATTATCACCTACATAATTGTATACCAGTGATGGAATTTTTAGAAATATCTATTTTCTTACAATTATTTCTAAATCCTTTTTACCACAGAAAGAACTACATGGGTTTTGCATATGTATTTCCTTGTAATTGACTAGTAAACAGAAAGAAAATAAAACACATTTCAAATACAGCATAATATATAATCATACAATTTAAATATGGAGCATATGGTCAAGAAAGTGGATCTAGTCTGGGGTAAAGGTAATACACTTGTATTCCTTCTATTATAATTCTTGTAAACAAACAATGAAGGCCATATGTAAATTTGAAACTGAAAAATGAATATTTTGCTGGTTAAAATCCAGTCTCTGAATAAATCTTAATTTTAATAATCATACCTACTTAAATTTATTATTTCCCATAAATCACAGTCTGAACATATTTTTGTTGTAGCTTAAGGTGTTAAAAAGTTGAAGGAAACTTTACTCATGCCTTTTCTGTTTCCTGACATGGCCAATGTGTCATCAGAGGATAAGTCGAATTTTAATAGACTGCAGTTTCTTTAATAACTTAAGTCAGCTATTGCAGACTAAACAGTGTACTGGCATTCTGAATGTGAGACTTCTCTTAGTTTGAAAAGTGAGAAACTGTGCATTGGGCATTACATATGTCATTCATAAGTACTTTTATTTTCATGGCAAAAATGGAAAAGACACTTTTCCCTCATGTGAGTGATATATTCTTCTAGTTCTTTCCTCTCTCCAAATTACACCATTCAAATATGCATAACTTTTCCTTTTAGTATTTCTTTAGACTATTGCAGGATGAAAATAATGCCCCTTGTCTTTTTGGTCTAGAGACGTCATCGTCTCACAAATGTGTTGGACTATTCCTGGTTCCAGGTAAAGATAGGAAAAGATGAATTATTTTACAGATAAAGTTAATTAAATTGGGTATAATCCAAAATAAGCTAAATGAAATATATATATATTAGACAGCAATAGGAAAGCCCCTGTTCTCTGAAAGAACTATATGCATACTGAGCTGTGGGATAGGTGGCCACTTGTGTTGGTCAATGGCACATCTACACCCAAAAGATTTCTCTTCTTGGGAAGAAGAGAGGAAGGAAGTAGTACCCATTCCCAAATAACAACTCCTCTGTGGATTTGTTCAATTTAGATCTGCTTAACCTTGAAGAATTCTAGAAGAGACAGACAATCTAACCCTGCCAATGCCCTTGTGATGTTTTTCCTTCTCTAAACTGATGCCTATTTACCTCTCTGTGTTACACTCTGCATAGGATGTTTTGGGAATGACTTTTCTTGGTTTATTTAGAAACTGTTTCGTGGTCTCAAAGCCTGGGGTTTCATTCTGTCTTCCTGTGTGATTCAGACTTAGGTTGAACCACAGATGGTCTCTGTGGAGATGAAGCATGACGTGTTTTGTCTGCACAAATATGTGAAGTCTCATTTACAATGAATCAGCTGTAAAGGAAGGGAACTGTTTAGTTCTCCTTTTAAAAAAAATTGTTTTAATGAACCTTGAATAACTGCTAAGTCTCGCATGACTAGAATTTCTTTATACTTTGGTATGGTAGAGTCTACAGTTGTAGTTTTGTGGAAGAAGAGTCCTCAGATCTCCACATTTTCTACAAGGATAGGTCAAAGTTGTTTATATCCCCTCTCCGGTTCAGGCAGAGTTTCCATTGTTATCTCTATGATCTATCTCAGCAGCAGAATAGAAAAAGCATGTGACTTTGAGCC
Source organism: Bettongia penicillata ogilbyi (assembly GCA_023548195.1). NCBI lineage: Eukaryota > Metazoa > Chordata > Mammalia > Diprotodontia > Potoroidae > Bettongia > Bettongia penicillata. The sequence goes on along the minus strand of JAJHZJ010000373.1, from coordinate 1,673,489 downwards.
TATTTTGATAGCTTCCCACCTGGGAACTCCATTTGTACCATTTCTCCTTCTCTTTGGTTAGAAACAAAAAGAAGCCTTGAAATTAAACTGTTGGAGTTGTTGCAGTTGCTATAGCAGGATTGTCTAAAAGAAAATGACATGAAAAAGGCCAACTCAGTAGGTAAAAGAGGCAGCCAATGACAGAAGCTGGATTGTTAATCAGTATCAGGAGCAGGATTAAATGGAATTCCTCCTGGACTCTCGGTAGTCCTGTTGGTCCATTTGTTCTAGATACATTGCTAGCACTTCAGTAGAGTACTTTCTGCTCTCTGAAAACCTCCTTTCCCTTTAGTAATAACTAAAGGACCTAAAGAAAATATATCTGTCTACTTAATATTAATAGCTCATATTTCTATGCCACAACTATATAATGTGGGGGATTTAGAATCAGATGAGCTGGGTTCCTGCCCTGACTTTGTCCCTTACTTTCTCTTACTTTGGGCAAATTACTTCCCTTCTGTGAACCCAAGTTTTTTCATCTGTAAAATGAGGGAGCAGGATTAGAAGACTTCAAAGGACCCTTCCAAGTCTAAATCAATGTTCCTGAGGTTTTACAAAGACCTTTTATTAGGATGACCCAGCAGGAAAGGAGAGAGAAATTACTATTCCCATTTTATGTGATGAGGAAAAAGACCAAGAGAGCAGTGAAGCACCTTGCTCAAGGTCACAGTGCCTGGCACATAATACGTGCTTAATAAATGTTCTAGCTTTCTAGTCGCTATTAGATCCAGAACTTGAGACCAGATTTCTCACTACTCCAGCTCGCTGCCTCTACTTCAAGTACTGTCCTTTTAGAAGGAGGCAGTCCACATGGGTGTTCTTTGGACGCTAGAGCAAGGAGACAAGAAAGAAGTGCCTTGAATCTTTCCTTCTTATACACTTGTCTGGAGGATCAGGTTCCAGGTAAGCTGTAACAACGGGGTTGAGTGTAGACATGCTTAACACTGCACTGCCTGAACCAGGATTTTGTGTCAATAAAAGGAACCTGTGGGAAATGTTGCTACCAAATGCCATTGCAGCATCAGGAAACTCTACTGTGATTAAATATCCTTGGCCAGTCTGCCATGCTCCTCTATAATGTCATTCTGTTCAGACAATGTGTTTTCTCTGAATCAATCAATGTTAAGTGGGATAGTCCTATGCTAGACAGTTACTAACAGACTACCACCATGACCTGATGGAGTACCCCCACATTTTAGAAGGGTATCATCAGAATTGACTTTTTGTGCCTTTTTTGAATGCTTTAAGGGCCACACCTAAGATGGAATTCTTCTAACCTTGTATACAACTTCTCAGTAAGGTTCAAATTGTTGGAATGATAAAAATTGCCTCACTGAGAGAATGTGACCAAAGGAACTAAGATACTTACATTTCTTAGAAATTGCCTTAGAAATAGTCACAGTACTTAGTTGTTCAGATATACGGGATAATATAATTTGTAGCAGCTATGAGTACTGTGGTCCTATTTTAAATCTGGGAGTTTGGAATGATTTAGCAGGATTGGATAGTAAAGCGGTATACTCTGTTTAATTCTTTTCATTATTATCTTTCTTTTCTTTATTTTGGACTGGAGAATGTTCCCCCCCCCCCCCCATTTGGATACAATTTCTGAAGTAGTGTTAACTGTCTGTAATAAAATTTAACTTATATAAGTTTGGATAGTGTATGGATTTTATGATATTATTTTGATTATCGTTTACACATCTTCGATGGGAAATATACCTTATGTTCATATCATTCGCTAGTGCAACATTCTCTATTGGTACCATGTATAAATTGACTAGGAGTTATAGACGAAGTGCAGGATATCTTGGAATATAGGTATAATCGCCCTATTTTATGGATTCTGCTGAAAGAAAACAATGGATTATCAGAAATGTTAACATCCTGTTCATTGAAAATATGTCTAAAGTTAGAGGGCCTCATTTTTAATAGCAGTTTGTATATGTGTATTTTGGAATTAGGGCTGGTTCCCAAAATTTCTCCTGATAATCTCACTCAAAATAAGAGGATAAATGAATATAGATTTTCTTTTTTTGGTGGAAGGGAGTAGGGCATGGAATTTTCTTAATCTAGAAGTAGCAAAATCTCATTGGTTCAGGCATTGGGGAAATAGATCTTAGCAACTGAAGATCCTCCTAAATGGTGGCCCTCATATCTTAAGCAACCTCAAAGACACGGTACTCTAATAGTATTTTAGAAAGTGGGAAGCTCAGATGAGGGGGACAAAGAGGTACTTTAATCCCAGTGTCTCTGTAAAGAGCCCATTCTCTATGTCTGCTTTCTTCCTGTTTCTGCCTTGGTTTTGCCTCCCTTACCTTTGCATAAATGTATTCCCAAAATGACTTCATTCCTTTCTGCAGATATGATAACAGCAAATGATCAGTGCTTATAAATGTAAGCTGATCAATCCAAAGCCAGTGGTGGTGGCCATGCTTTGCCAGGGGAAGGAGGATGGTTGTAGCAGCTTCCCCCCTCTAGGTCCCAACCCAACTTGAACATGGCCAGATAGAGACCCTATGAATGCTGCTTCTCACCCCTGTGCTTTGTAAGCTTTGTCTAGTTCCAAAGAGACAGTTGTCTCTTGTTTCAGAATGTGACCCGTTTTGAAATACATTTTCAAATTCTCCCCTTTGTTGAAAACAAATTCCTTTGTACACCATGGAGGGAATCAGGCCTGTTATCTAGATTATATCCATTTTGGGCCCAGTTTTTCCTCCGATTAAAATCGTAGGAAGTGAAACTATTTGTATATGTTGAGGTTTATAAGGGTTCAGGAACCCATGACAAAAATAATAAACTATTTATTACTCATGTTTTGATTTGAAAATTTGATAACTTCTGTCTTCGTGTTTTTTTTTTTAAAACAAATATAAAGTAACTACTTCACCTTCGGTGCCTTCCAAGTTGTCGGATAAGCACTTGTTAATCATGAAGATGAAATAGATGTAAATTTATTGTCAGTAAACACTATTTTTATAGCATGGTCCTATGATCTTGTCTTTTTAATATTGCTTTCTCTGATGCCAATTGTAATATTTAACCAATTTTACTTTTGTGAACTCTAGTTAGCCCAGTTGCTTCTCTTTTTTTCCCCTTCATTGCTTCAGAAGGACTGACCCTTTTCCCTACTTCCTCTCAATCCCCTTTCCTCATTTTGATTAAGCAAGACTGAGGGTAAGACCATTTTTATGTGAGATAATTGATTATCAATTCAATTACTTTTCTTTTTTGCAACCATTTTTGAAATCCACACATAGAGCTATTCATTCTAATGTGTTTTTATAAAAGGACAAAAGTTGATTTCATGATAGAAGGAAAAGATCTAGTCAGTCACCCATATCTGTATCTTCTTGGGGATTAAAGTTCTCACCCAAGTAAGTCATACTGGGGAGTGGTGGTACTTGATTCTCAGAGTTAAATTTGGACCTTTTCATCTCCACTGCTTATTTAAAATTATAGACTCGTAGAATGTTAGATCTGAGGGAGAAGTATAGGGCCATCTAATCTAACACCCTTGTTTGATAGAGGAGGGGAAACCAAGCTCTAGAGGGCTGCTTCATGAGGGTAATGGAAAGAGCAAGACCTACAAGAGGCTGCCTCCTTATCACTGCTGGGAGGGGTGGTGGTCAAATGAACACTAGTGGTGTCAAATGAACACTAAATGTTTTCTAGTGTAGATGATTCCAGCTTCAAGGAAGACTTGGTTTAGATGACCTCTAGGACTTCTTCCAAACTCACGATTCCATGAAGTGACTTGCCCAAGGTCATACAGCAAGTTTGTAGCAGAGCTGGAATGAAAACCTAGCCTCCTCACCCGCAGTCCATCGAATTGTCTGCTTTATAGAGGTCACCAGCTAGAGCTTCTCAATACTATCAGGGGTCAAACTTATGTTTTTAGGTTGGTCTGTTTATGTCATGAAAGGGTTTCATGGCTTTCTTTGAGTTTCTAGGTAAAATAAATTGCTCGCTTGTTTTTGTGCCTTCCAAAGAGGAGATGAATTACTGGAGAATCCTTTCTTCGTTGAAATGTCTGTCCAAGGAAAAAAATCTTAGCGGATATGACTAAGTCATTGCAAAACAATGCTAATGATTTTTCAGAAATATCATAAACATATTTTGGAAACAATTTTTTAATGTTTCTTTAATCGAGTCTCATTTTTTTTCCTTTTGAGAGGGAATGAGAAAGGGGAGGGTCAAAGTTAGTCATAGATACTCTAAAGCAGGTGAGGCGTCAAGTCAAATGGCAAACAAATTATCATGGTTTTCCAACATCTTCTTACCCAGGTTTAAGCCAGTGACATTTTTTTCCTCTAGAAATACTATTAACTGGATGCAAATTAACCTTGATGTAGTTTCCGTTTTCTGTAAGTGATATATATTTCTTTGATTCTCTCTCTGAACAGTTTAAAGGTACAAGCATCCTACATTTCCAAGACAATACTCATTTTATGAACTTGATTTTCTGAGTATAACCTTTTGTAGGTTGTATTTTTTTCTGCTCTTACAGCTGAAGTTGAAGGATTGTAATTTTATAACGGTATTATAAAAAAGCAAATTTAAATTTACTTTTGATTCTGATTGTTTAAAGTATGTGACATTCCAAAATAAAAATATTTTACTTGCTGTGTATTTTTAAAAAGGGCACAATATGAAGGGTCTTTTTTAATAATTTCCTGATTTAAAATGAAGTATTATGTTCATTGATTTTTTTCTCTCCCCCTCCACCCCCCATTTTTACTCCTTTCCTTTTGATATGCCAAGGTGCCGGACTTCACACGTTCTCATGGTCCTTGTCTTGATTGTTTTCATAGTGGTAAAATCTGTATTTTTCTATGTAGGGGGAGATAATTTTCTCATCACAAATCTCTGATAAATATTGTATGAAATTGTTGTGAAGGATTTCTTGTTGAATAAATGGATATGACTAAACAAATTGTGTTTTTCTTTCCTTTTAATCTACTTCTGTTCTGCACCTCCTTAAGGGAACTGCAAGTCCATTTCCTAAAACTGAAAGGCTGGAAAACTAACTTATGCAGAATACAGAAAAAGGAAGAAGGGCACCATGCTTGCCTGCTGTGGCTGTTGCCTCAACTGACGTTGTCCTTCAGGAAAAAAACCAGGCAAGCTGGAATTTACACAGATGTACTTATTTTGAGTGGCAGCCACATCACCCATAGATAACCAGACCTTTTAGTTTCTTGGGACAACACAGTTGCTTGATATGGAGCGCTGTACTAGCAATCAGAAAACCTTCATCTAAATTCTGGCCTTCACTTTCTCTGTGTGTGAATATTGGGGGAGTTGGGCTCAATGGCTCTCTTGAGGCCTAGTTCAGAGATTCTTTGATTCTGAAAGTACATATTGCAGATGGTACAATTCTTTTGAGGTCCCAACTAACCTATATTGGTTAAAGTCTAAGGCATTCACCATGGTTCACTAGTCACATGGGTCTCTTGTAACAAACACATTTTTAATTTCTTTTTTGGAATAGCTTATTAGATACTACAAGGGATACGGTGGTCATGGCTCTTGGTTTATGGTGACAGAATTGATTAATGGGGCAAACACCAACAGCATATGGTAAATTTGATTGCAAATGTGACTGAGGAATCATAGAGCTGTGAGGAACCCTGGGATATAAGACTCCGTGAGTCATTTAGTTATTGATTGACATAGTATCATGTGGACTGATGAACAGAAATGAATTTGTAAGCTTTTTAATGTCAGTTGTCAGAATAGTGTGATGACTAGCATTTATTAAGTACTTCTTATGTGCCATGCAATGTGCTAACGTACTAGGGATGCGAAACAAATGGAGAGGGGTGCGGAATAGTCCCTGCTTTCAAGGAATTCGGGGTCTAATGAAACACAATGCAAAGAATGAGGCATAAATTAGACTCAGGATAAATTGGGGGTAGAAGATAGTAAGGAGTACTGGGAAAGGGAAGTTAGTGAAGATGGAACTTTAGCCTAGGTTGTGAGGAAACAGGAAAGCTAGGAGTCAGAAAAGGGGTAGGGAGAGCCTTCTAGGCATAAAGCACAGACAGTGAAAATTCCCAGTCAGGAGATGGAAGGTCTTGGCCAAGAAATATCTAGGAGACCAGTGTCACTGAATCTCACCAAGGATGTGGAGGGCAGTAAGTACAAGGACACTGGAAAGGTAGGAAGGAGCCAATTTATGAAGGGCTTTGAAAGCCAGACCTGGAGATTTTTATACTGGATCTTGCTTGGAAGCTATAGGGAGCCACTAGAGTCTATTAAATGGAAGTGGGGGCAGGAAGATCACTTTGACAAGTGATTGGAGAGTGAAAAATGGATTGGAGAGTGGAGCAGCTACTGCCATAGCCCAACCTATGTTTAATTTGAAGTCCTTTCTAGCACTAAATCCTAAGATTTCATCATGATGAGCCTTGGCAGCAGCCCAAGGGGCCAAGGCAGGAAGCTGTACATCACACAGAATAGAGCTTACACTTTGTAGAACAGGACTGAGCTGGATGACATTGTATGAGGCATATTCTTCAGACATTTTGTATGTAACTGGCTAAGTGAAATGCAAGTTGTCCAGAAGCTTGGAAAAGCTGAAAAACAAGTTTGTGTGGTTAGCTGTTACTCCAGAATCCATGACCAGTTTTAGGCAAGATTTGTCCCTGGGGACAAATTTCAAAGAGGGGGAGGGAACATATATACATCTCTATATATGTGAACACAAACATGCACACACATTGTTCATGTGTGTTAGATAAATTTATATATGTACACACAGGCACAACTAAGTAGTCACTATGGTTTAATCCATGTTGACTTCTCATGGCTGACTGACATGCGGTATATTGTCAAGTGAAAAACTTTACAAATTAAAGGCACTTAAACATTCATATTAGTTCTCAAGCCATAGCAAATGCCATTTCCTTAGATGATTGCTTTTGTATATTGAAAGCTTTTAGGCTTAAATTTTATATAAGAATGTTTTGAGAGAGAGACACAGACAATCACAGTTAACTGAAACGATTAAAGATGGTCCTCATCCCTAGAGTAAGTCATTGGCTATGTTTTAGTTTCCACAGCACTTTGGTGTTCCGTGCCCTCTGAGTGCCCCTAGCCTGCTAGCAGGCACCCATTCGGAACAAGGGTTTGGCTAGCAACAGCCATTTCATGATTCTGCTGCTGATTTTCTTACCCCTGAGTTTGTTTCTTTGTCTGTCAAATGGGGATAATATATATATACTTGTACCACTCACTCACTGGACTGTTGCGAGGAAGGCCTTAGAGTCCTTAAGTAATTCAAACTGCTGATAGATCTGTTAATCACCTTGTCTCTGAGGTTCTTCCATCACTAGTAAGTCTTTAATATTTGTATCGTCTGTTTTGAACAGGGGCTGGGATGGTGTCCTTTTCTATTGAAGGACGACAGCTTCCTTAGGCTAGTCTTTTAGAACTACATTCTAGAAACCTTCACATGTGGAATTAGATGTGTTTGTACAGGTCCCAGTGGAGTGATGAGAATGAAAGATGTCAGAATTGTCCCTGTGTACCAAGAACATGGAGAAAAGAACTGTCTAATAATAGATTCTTAGAAAGACCACTATTATTCAAAATGTCAAATGCTTCAAATGGCTATTTCCTCAAGACCTGTTATGTATGTATGTATGTATGTATGTATGTGTGTGTGTGTGTGTGTGTGCATGCATGCTCATGGAGAGAGGGAAGAGACAGAGCTGGAGGTCTATATATGTAGCACAGTTTGTGGTACATTGTAGGTGCTTCACAAATGATTATTGATTGCTATGTCAAGGTGAAGAAAAAAATCTGTGACTTAATTAGTTAGTATAAACCTCTTGCTCTGTGGAAACTGTCCACTGGGGCAGATTAACCACACATCAGCAGATACAGTCTTAGAGCTGCTTAGAGGCACTGAAAAGTTAATTGTTTTGTCCATTGTTGTTGAACAGGTATGTCTTAAAAGGCAGGGGGCCACCTAAGACGCAACAATAATCTTTTTAACAAATGACTTCGTGTGTGGTCTAGGGTAAGTCCCCTGAGGCCCAGTTTTCCTCCTCTGTCTCTTAAGGAGACAATAGGAGGTAGAGGTGTTTTTTAAAGGCAGAAAATGAAATTCTCCTTGGCAAATAGATAACAATTTTTTGATAAGCAAGGTTGCATATATTTCAGTGAAGATTCCTGGGGACAGTCAAACCACAAGGGGTACAAAGATACCTCTTCCTTAACAGATACTCAGTATCACATGTAATATAAAATGCTTGGTAAAAACCGAGGTAGGAAGACTTTACATAGCACTGTGGGACCTGAATGCAGGTATAGACTAAGGCCTCCATTGATTGCATTGTATTCATCTCTGACACAGAAGTCTAAATGGCTCAATGGTTCGGGAGAGATATTTGTGTTACGTGAGTTCTTCATAATTATAAGTCTAAAACTCAAGATGTAGAGCTAGTTCTGCTCAACAGAGACTTTCAAGGAAACCTGATACTGAAAAGACACTTAAACATGGGAAAAGTGTGCAGACCACAGACTGTAACAACTTATCATGATCTGTTTGGAGCATAGAGCTGAGAGTGGGGAGAGTCGAGAGTTGTGTTGTTCTCTACAGCCACAGCCCCTTGGGAAACCGTAATGTAGAAGGAATGAGAGGCATTGTTCAACGTAAGAAGGAAGAGCCTCATTCCCAGCTGGCAGTGCACTCAGAGGCTGAAAAATTAAGAGTGCCCATGAGATTCCCTTGGTGACTTGAGAAGTAGTGTCGTCCAGGCTAGTCAATCATCAGTCGGAATCAGAATTGGAATCTTCCTCTGAAATGGAAGAGAAAAATTTCAGAAACAGACTGTTCTTTAGATATTGACAGATTAGCAACTTCAAAGGCCAGCAAGGGTGGGGAGGGCTCTTTAGGATAACCACGAACACCCTCCCGTGGCAGTTCTCCTAGAGTTGCTGGTGTCTAACTTGGTGTAACATGGACCACACTTAGCCTCGGGTCTTTTCTAGCTCTGTTCCTCCCCTGTCAAATTCTCTATGCAGGCTGGTAGGCAGGATAGGGTCTTGGGCTGCCAGGAATTAAAGGTCTGCCTTAGGTGGGACAGCATGATGTGGTTCCAGAAAGGCTGTCCCCACCTGGATGACATTGTTAGGAAGAAGAGACCTGATATGATAGTTAGCGTTTATATACCACTCTAAAATTTCCAAAGTGCTTATAAACAGGATCTCATTTTCTCCTAAATGCAACGTTGGAAGGTAAGAATTACCCCCATCTTGCAGACATATTAGGGGATTTGTCCAGGGTCACACAGCTAGTAAGGCCAGATTTGAACTCAGGTTCTTCTGACTCCAGGTCCAGTGTTCTATCCACTGTGCCCCCTCTCTGATGGGTAAAAGCTTCAGAGAAGAATAGTTTAGCTTGATACAGGGAAAAACTTCCAAATAAGAGTAGTCCAAAAGTGAAATGGGCTACTTCAGGTTCTCCCACAGTGGAGGTCTCAGGGAGAGACCAGATAACCATTTTTCAGTAATATTTTAGGAGGATTTCAAAGTAAGTATGGGTTGGACTAGATCTCTTTGGAAAGTCTTCTTCCAAGTCTTGAGATCCATTGCTTTTGTGACAGTGACCTCGGGTAAAATGTCTCCTCTTTCCAAGTCTTAGTCCCCTTATCATAAAATAAGGGGGTTGGACGGGAAGATTCCTAAAATCCTTTGTCTTTTTAACTTTATATGCTCCAACTTTATACTACCTGCTTCTATCTCTTCTGCTTGCATATTGTGTTCTCTGATTTAACCTGTTCTAAGATCATAATCCTAGAATGTTAGCATCAGAGGGGCCTTGGGAATCACATGGTAGGACTTCCATGTTTTAGAAGCAAAGACCTTGATGCCCTGAGAGGTCATGACTTGTCCAAGGTCACACAGCTCACAAGCAGCCATCTAGAGACTCAGAGTTATTACGCTGGAGCCAAAAATTCCATACTCTTTCCACTTTACCAAATCTCCTGGCCTTTTAGCACATTCTCTCTTCTGAAGATATTTCTAGAATGCTCTGATTCTACAAAATATCAAAAGATAGATCACAGAAGAACTGAAGAAATATCAAGAGTCAGCTAACCTGGAGAGTTAGCTATATCTTACTTTTTAGCACAACTGCTTTAAAATTCTTTTCCTATACACACACACACGCACACACGCATGCACGCACACTTCAGATGGATCCCTATGGACTGACATTTCCCTTGCTCCTTACAAGGTGCAGATGGGAGAGCACAGATTCACCTATCTCCAATGGAGATGTGGGGCTGTAGTCAAAGAACTCACAAGTGTTGTTCAAAGATGTGCCTTAGGAGAGTTTTAAGGGTCAGGAAACTGACACATCCACTTACCTTCTGATTTTTCAGCTTCTGTGTCATTGGCAGAATTTCCTTGTTTGAGAAATTTGGACAGATCATTAAAGATGACGTAGAAGTCAAAGGCATACACAATTGTGGCGATGAAACCAAAGACCTATAGGACACAACAGCAGGGATCATAAAGCTGGGCCCAAACATGTCAAGACCACAACTATATTTAACAAGCTCGCCTGTGACGTGGAAAGGTGGCTACATAGGGTGGTATTGTCAGTCAGCATTTATTAAGTGCCTGCTATGTGCCAGGCATTAGGCTGAGAGCTGGGGATACAAAGAAAGGTCAAAGGTCAAAAAACAAGAACAAGAACCCTCAAACCACTCAAATACATGTCCTTGATCTTGAAGAACCCCAAGTCTAATGGGGGGAGATAGCATGCAAATAAGTGTGTGTGAATAAGATACAGGGTTACGTGGAGATGTTCTCATTGGGAAGGCACTAAGATTAAGGAGGACTGGGAAAGGTTTCTTGCAGATGCTGGGACTTTAGCTAGGACCTGAAGGAAGCCAGAGAAACCAGGAAGTGGAGATGAGGAGGGAAAGCAAGTGTTCCAGGAATAGGGGACAGTTTATGAAAATGACCAGAATGTCTTTTTTGAGAAACAGAAGAGAGCCCAGGGTCTCTGGACTGCAGAGTATGTGGCATCGGAAGATTGGGAAAGTAGAAAGGGGCCAGCTTATGAAAGGCTTTGAATGTCAAATAAAAGATTTTATTTTTGACTCTGAAGGTGATAGGGAGAATAGGAGAGTGACATTGGCCTGACCTGCCCTTAAGAAAGATCATTTTGACAGCTAAGTGGAAGATTGTCTGGAGTGGGGAGAGAGAGACCTGTGGCAGGCAGACTAACTAGCAGGCTACTGCAACCCCATACAGGTATGAGGCAATAAAGACCTCTGGCAAGCTGGGGGCAGTGTCAGGAGGTAAGTGATGTTACAAAGGTAGAAACAACAGGAATTGACAACTGATTGGATGTGGGGGTGGAGGTGAGAGTGAGGAGATGAGGGTGACCCCTACGTTATGAGTCATAGGGATTGGCAGCATGGAAATACCCTCAGCAGTAACAGGGAAAACCCAGAAATATCCATTTATAGATAGAGAACTGATGGACTCAGTGTAGATTGAAGCATCTTTTTCCTCTTTTTTTTCTTCCTTCCTTCCTTCCTTCCTTCCTTCCTTCCTTCCTTCCTTCCTTCCTTCCTTCCTTCCTTCCTTCCTTCCTTCCTTCCTTCTTTCCTACCTTCCTTCCTTCCTTCCTTTCTCCTTTCCTCCCTCTTTTTCTTTCAGTCATCATTTTTTTTTTTACAACAAGGCTGATATGGAAATGTTTTGCATGACTTCATATGTACAATGAGTATGAGTATCATATTTCTTGCCTTCTCAATGGGTGGGGTAAGAAGTGGAGGAACGAAAAGAATTTTGGAAATTAAATTAAAAATGAAATTTAAAAAACAGTGATGAAGAGGACAGGGCTTTTGGAAAAAGATAATGAGTTCAATTTTGGACATGTTGAGTATATATGATGACTGAGATAGCCAGTGTGAGATGTACCATAGGCAGACTGGTAGTTGGGAGAAGGTAGGGCTGGATAAGTAATCTGAGTCAATCTGAGTCATAGAGATGTTAACTGAAACCATGGGAGTTGATGAGATTACAAATGATACTTGTATAGAGGCAGAAAAGGAGAGGGCCCAGGACAGGGCCTTGGGGGAATACACCGTATTATTGAATATGACCTGGATGAAGATCCAGCAAAGCAGAGGTGGGACAGGGAGAAATAAGGAGCTCTGGTTTCTTCACTGCGCCATAGACACTGCCCCAGTCCCAAATCCATCTTGCATATTTGTGAATCAGCCTGTGTTTCTACTCACATCATACTCTAGCTTTGGAAGGCCCACCTCAACTCTCTCCACTCAGCCTAGCCAGATTCTACCTTACTTAAAAACCCAGGACAAGTCTCTTGTCCATGAAACATTCTGTCCACCCTTATGTGCTATGATCACTTTCTCTTGTGACTCTTAAACAGCTGTTGATTTTAAATTACTTGACAGACAGACAGAGAGATCATGAGCTGCCCTATTAAATTCTTGCCTTGTTCATCCAACTAGACTCTGCCTTGAAGGCAAGGACCACATCTAAATCATTTGTTGGCTGCATTACAGTGGGGCATTTTGTTAATTATTGAAAGTTGTTTACCCCACCACCACCTCCCATCAATATCTGTTAAATTCCCTAGGGCAAGGGTAGGGAACCTGCAGCCTCAAGACCACATGTGGCCCCCTAGCTCCTGAAGGGGGGCCCTTTGACTGAATCCAAACATCACAGAACAAATCCCCTTAATAAAAGGATCTGTCGTGTAAAACTTGGACTCAGTCAAAAGGCTGCATCCAAGGACCTAGAAGGTCACGTGGCCTTGAGGCCACAGGTTCCCCACCCCTGCCTTAGAGGAATAACAACCCAAGTCTCTGCGGCCTACACTGCATTTTCTGTAATGCATACTCATCTCAGAAATACTTTGTAAATTATCTTCAGTCCTCTGGGCCTCATTGTGGGAGATGGAGGTGACCTTAGGTTGTGCCAGTAGATCACAAGTTCTACAAGGTTCAATCATATTGGAAGGACTTCAAGTAGAAACCTAGAGACAAATTGTCCTCCAAGGACTGGCCTAGGTGAGTGCGGAGAAGTTCATTACTAGAAGGTGGACCATCAGGGGATGATGGGTTTTTTTTTTTTGACAGTTTTACTAGAGCATAAAAAGGATTTGATTTGTGTTGGTGGAGGGAACACCTACACTAATGAAATCATAGGTCTTCGGAAGTATTGACAGATTTGTCTTCAGATGATTAAATTTGGTGTTCATCAAGTCGGACTGAACCTTGTGTGCAAGGCATTATGCTAGAAGGCTAAGGGGACAGTCCTTCTCCAAAGTATGTTTATAATCTAACAGGAGGTGAGACACACCTCTATAAGGCATATACATAGTGTTAGTGTAAGCTACTAGGATGTAGAAGGTAAATGGGAAAACAGAGTTGTCTATGCAGACTGTTAATGTAACATGCTAAGATTAAGAAGGTAACTGGGCAAACACAGATGTCTTTAGGTCCCCTTGATTGGCTGAACAATCATAAAGTGCTCCAACTGGGAAGCAACCCTAAATAGTGGTGTTACAAATAAGGCTTAACCTGTGTCATTCATTTCCTTTGATTCCCCCAGTCCTGTAAGCTATAGTCTAAGTATGGTTATGTCCCTATTCTACAGAGGAGGACCCAGAGTGAGGAAGTGACTCATATGTACAGGGTCACTTGGCTAGTAAGTGGCAGAGCCAGAACTCGAAACCCTAGTCTCCTGACTCCTAGCTTAGTGCCTTAGGGGAATGGAAGCACACATACGGAACCTCACAGTTTCTCACCCCCAAAGCCTGGCTATCTGCTACTTACTCCAGCTGCTTTGGCTGCCCCATCTGAATACTTGGAGATGGCAGTGATGGAGATGGCAAAGTAGATGATGGCAGCTGTGACACAGCGAAGGAAGTCCTGGAAGAGAGCACAAGGGCAGAGAATTGAATGAAGTAGTCTGAGCACAACTGCTTCTGCCAAATCCAATTTCAGTTGATTGGTTTCTAGCTGCCAGCACTGAATGGTTTGGGAAGGCCAGGGTTGGACCCGAGCCGGGAGCCAGTGAATGAGCAGGCCAATGTGCTGGAAGATCCCTGGTGGGTTGCTGAGGTCTCTCTTGGTAAGACCTTCCCTCCACATTTCATAGAATTAGAGGTGAAAGGAATCTTAGAGAATGTTCTGTTAGAGCTTCAAGGCCCTTAGGATATGGAATATTAGAGATTAGAGACTTTAAGAGATCGTCCAGTCCAGCCCTCTAGTGTGACAGATTGTTTTCTCACTTATGATTTCCTTAACTTGGGACTTTTCTCCCCCTGCCTCCCATCAAAATGTACCTGCTTCTTCTCTATTTCCTCCAGAGGCCTGCTTACTACTTGTGAATTCATAAATATTTTCCACTGATGCGCTAATTGCTTGCTTCCACCAGGTAATAATAAGTAGAATAAACCACATTTATATAGTCAGCTAATGGTTACAAAGCTCTTTTATGTACGTTTATATCTGAGAATGTATGGTGACATACTCAGGGTCACAGGGCTGCTCCCTCAGGAGAGCTGGAAGAACTCCCCTTCCAAGAACCTCTAACAACACAGGGGTTTAAGTGGGAATTTCAGGAACCAGCTTAGACCTGGTTGGAGAATGGCAGGCTAATTTGGGGGCAGGGGAGATATGTTGTGATATAAAGGACGTGGACCATAACTTTTCAGAATTGGTCTTGCTTTTCTTCCAAAGGAGCTAGAATTTGGTTTTGCATTCTTCTGTTCTTAGGATAACTGCATCTCCCTGTCCCTGAAAGCCTTTTCCATGAGTGGGACAGCGCTAAGGTGTGTCCTTACCTACATCAGTCTCTTTCTCATAAAGGACCAAAGACCCCGGGAGGGTGATGTCTTTATTTGCAAGTGAATTGGATTTAAGTGAGGCAGAGCAGTGCAAAGTCATTAGCCCCTCTCTCTCCTCTAGAGTCCCTGGGGTCCAGTGGCAAGACATAGGTCAACACAAGCAGTGATGGCCCCCCAGCCCTCATACTGTGGGAGACCTTGGCCTTTTTAAGCTAAGGTCCTTCCCAGATCTCTGTCTGAGAACAATACCCGTTCAGGAGTTAAAGGCTAGGGAAGAATTGAGGTAAAAGATAGCCTACTTTGCCTTCACAAAAGAATTAATGGGGGGAGGGGAGACCCTCCGAGTTTCTGCCGAGAACAGAAAAATTACTATTTACCCTTACCCTGAGCCATCAAAACCCAAACAAGGAACAAGTGAGGCTTAGGCTGGGACCTGTTATCAGCCAATCAGTGAGAGCCCAGATTGATTTGGGTTTAAACACATAGTTAAGTAGTCCCATCTGAATCCTATTGGGCTTTGTCAAAACCTGGTTTTCCAGAGCTATATTTCAAGAAATCATAAATGAAAATTTCATGAGACAAAAGAGTTAATTGCCCCATAACTTCTTGAAAATCAGTAGGGAAGAAAAAAATCTAGCCCCCAAACCCCAAGATACCTTGTGAAGTGTAAGCCAACCATTAGTCCTAAGGAGGGAAGGTAGGCTGAGGCCAAGTTCAGGCTTTAGCATCTGACTCTGTCTTAGACAAATGGGCAGGCAGTGCTGGGTTCTGATACTGTACCCCAGGGTCTCAGATTTTTTTTGTTCCTTGTCTATTAAATAGATCTAACAATACATATGCCACCTCAGAGAACTATAGAAATTTAGAGCTGAAAGAAATCTTGGTGGCCATCTTACTTGGACCTGAAAAAGAAATACCCCCTGTAAGTACCCAAATGATCATCCAGCTGTTGCTTGAAGACCAGCGGTGATGGAGAACTCACTGCCTCCCATGGCTGCCTATTGCATTTTTAGACACCTTTAATAGTGAGGAAGTTTTCCTGATATCAAGTCTAAATCTGACTTTTTGTAACTTCTACTTATGGCTCCTAGTGCTGGCCTTTGGAGCCAAAACAGAACTAATATAATCCCTCTTAGCACATGAAAGCCTTTCAGATACATGTAGACAGCTATCATGTACCCTATGAATCTTATCTTCTGTAGGTTAGTTACCCTCAGTTCCTTTAACTAGATGTTCCTTATGTGACATGGACTCAAGGTCCTCCATCATCCTGGTAGTCCTCCAGACACTCTCAAGCAGATTCGGAATCTAGTGCTTTGTACCCCTTAATAATGGACTAGAGAAATTAGAGTTATTCTCTTGCTTAGACCATGGAACAGGGAAGGATCATATGTGGAGTTAGTCAAAATTTGAGACTAGAGCCCAGTTCTCTTAGGCCAGTGTGCTATCAGAGAAAGCAGAGGTGACACGTTAAGGTTTTGAAGCCCCTTTTCCGTGAGTTGTCATAGGAATTATAGTCACAATTCTCTCTTGCCTTCAGGAGGCAATGAGATACACATATGCACACATACATATATATGAATGTTAGTATAAATATATGTAGTTATATATACACATATATATGTACATATATATAACCACATGTATTTATAACTAAGATTCCTGTTATGTATAATTATATATAAATATATGTCTATATATTTATGTACCCCATATGTATAAGTACACACACATATATGTACATACACACATAACATAAATTTTTGAAAGTCCTCAAATGTCTTTAACTTCATGTCTTAATTATGTGGTAGATCAGGTTAGAATAACAGCGGCACCTGGTGGTCAATAAAGGAAACTTGTTCTTGAAATTTCTTGATTCAGTAGGGAAAAAAGACCACTTTACACAAACTCAATCAGCCTGTCCTCTACCCCCAAATCGTATTTTCCATGTTAGATCAATCCGATGGCTGCTTTTTTCTTTAATTCACTTCTAAGGCAAGTGTCCAAACACAGAACGGAGATGGAGAATCAAGGCAGAGTTCACAAAGACACACTTTTACATGATTTGTGACTGAAATATTTCACGTCTTATTTGACTGTCAGATAATAAATAAAAAATACAGAGGCGCAAATATAATTAGAATCATCTTATTCTCCTCACAGTCTGGCTGCAGCTTGCCTTTCTAGCCTTCTCATTCACCGTTCCCTTTTACTCACTGTATTCTTACAATGTCCCTCACACCTGACTCTCCATCGCCCACTTCCATGCCTTTGCATGCTTGGTCAGCCAAACCCAGAGCCCATTTCCCCCTCCCCTTCCCCTCCTAGAAACCCCATTTCCTTCAAGTCTCAGTTCAGGTGCCATCACCTCTGTGAGGTCTTTCCCGCTCACTCCAGCTTCTAGTAGAGTGGCCCTCAAAAGTTTTCTGCTTATGGCACAGGACTGTTCCTGGATGTGAGGAATCCCAGAAAATTATGTTTGGGAAAGGCTCAGGCATGTGCACATCATTACAAGTGTTGGATTACCTATAATTCAGAGCATACTTAATTGAGAACCACTGCACTACTGAGCTCTGCTCTCCCTACCCCCATTACCTCATATTGATTTTTTAGCTACTTATCTAGGTACATGTTGCCTCCCCTTGCTGGACTGTGAACCCTTACATGGTAGGGATGGTTTCATTTTCCTCTAAATTTTCAGCACCAAGCACAGCGCCTGGCATACAAGGCACAAAAGATGTTTAATACAAGGCTTGTTAACTGATCTGGTGCTTTTCAGGTTTCTAAAAGGCTTTCTTTAAAACACTGTTAAGTAGGTGGCATCAGCAGAAGAAGCTTTGGGTGATGCCAAGTCTTGATAAATGTTTTTTGCCCTCAGTCCATTAAGACCGTGAGAGCAATCATCCCGCTGACCAGTCATTTCCATGCTAGATATTTGGACTTCATTGTCCAGACTTCCCGGAATATCTTCTGTGGGATGCCTGGGTTGATGAGTTCAGGTAGGCAGTGAGTGTGCCAGCGGGTACTCCCTCCCACCCTGCCCCCCCTTTCTTGTTAAAGTCCCGTGAATCTCACTCTTGTCAAACAGGACCCACTCTATTTGAACAGGATCAGACATGTAGTCTCCTTAGAGGCTGCATGCTATAGTCCAGGGGTGGGGAACATGTGACCTGGAGGCACGTGGCCTGGCCACAAGTTCCCCATCCCAGGTATAGTCAGTTCATCAACTAGCATTTATTAAGTGCTTACTATATGCCAGACAATGTGCTAAATCTGAGAATACAAAAAAAAAAAGGCAAAAACAGACCCTGGCCTGAAGGAGCTCACATTTTAGTTGGGGGAGGTAGAATGTAAATAACTAGGATCATAAAAATTATATACAGGGAAAATAGAAAGTAACCTCAGATGGGGCAGCACTAGTGGCTGGGGGGACCAGGGAGGGCCTCCTACATAAGGTGAAATATGAGGCTAGTCTTGAAGAAAACGAAGTGGCAGAGTTTAAGAGGGAGAGCATTAGGCAGGGGGAGGGGGAATGATATAATAATACTGAACTTTTGACATCAGAAGACCTGAGCTTGAATTCTAACTCTCCTTCTTAACTGGCTTTATGGTCTTGAGAAAGTTGCCACTCTTCAGTGGGCCTCAGTTTCCTTTGCTGTAAAATAAAGGGTTTAGACTAGACAATCTGGTAAGTTCCCTTCTCTAATCTTTCAGCCGTTCAGTGTTCCATAAAACAAAATTCCTTTCGTCTTTCCTCCCTCCCCACCCACCCTGATTCCACAGCTTGCTTACCGAGAGAGGCCAGCACATCCCTGGGAACTTCTCATTGATCTTCATGAAGTAGCCAAAGAGGAAACAGAGGGCCAGCAGGAACATCAAGAGGGGCACAGTCAGGAAGGGAGCCGCCGTGGATGCGATGTAGCAGATAAAGATGATGAAAGAGAGCGCCTGCCAGGGAGACGAGTCTCAGCTTCCTCTGGGGATGGATGACCCAGGCCCGAGGAAAAGCTGAATCGGCTTCTCTATCCCTAGCCTTACGCACCTCACACCTTTCCCTTCCTCTTCCTGCCTCCTGGGCCCAAGTGAGAAAGGGAAAAACCCACAACAGTGTGGTGGGACTGTAACAGTTATCTGGTTCCCCTTCACCTGTATCAAAAGTCCTTACATTTCAAAAGTTCAATCACGAAAGAAACATTTATTAAGTACCTACTAAGTGCCTGGTACTCTGCTAATAAGTTACTGGCCTCAAGGTGCTTATGCAATTTAGACAGACAGGAGATGGAAGGGACCCTTCGTTGGAAACACTCCTCTGAGGTTCTACTTTATGCTTGTGTGACCGTTGAAGATGGCCGCAAAAGGGAAAATGTCCAATGTGGTAGGATCTGTAGGAAAACAGGCCCATGGATGCATCGCTAGAGGAGCTGTGGTCCAGCTGTTCTGGAGAGCAGTTTGGAACCATGACCAAAAAGTGACTAACCCGCAATAATATTACTTTGGCCCAACGATAATTATACCAGCAGGGCCTAGCAGTGTAATTATTGTTGGGTCAGAGTGATATTAGTAACTGGGCTCATCCCCAGAGAGATAAAAGGAAAAGGAAAAGGATCTATTTGTACATTTGTACGGCCCTTTTTTGTTGTTGGCAAAGAATGGGAAATGAATGGTTGAACAAATGATGGTACATGAATGTAATGAAATGCTGTTGGGCTATAAGAAATGATGCAAGGAGTAGTTTCAGAGAAACCCGGGAAGACCTGTATGAGTGGGTAGTAAAGTCAGCAGAATCCACAGTTGTAACAACATTATAAAAATGATAAATCAGAACCGGGATCAACACAATGAATGACCAGTTGTGATGCCGGAGGACCAGAAATGAGGCATTCTTCCCATTTCCTGGGAGGTGACAGACTAAATATACAGAATGACATGATCAATGGGGACATTTGTTCTGCTTGACGAGGCATTTGTTATGAGGAGTGGTATTAGACATTGGGAAATTCCTTTACGGCAAAGACCACATTTAGAGTATCTCAACAACACCACATAGTAGATGTAGATGTGTGTGTGTGTGTGTGTGTGTGTGTGTGTGTGTGTGTGTGTGTGTGTGGATAGTACCCTCTAACCCTGAGTTCAAATCCTGCCTGGAGGACTCTGGACAAGTCACTAAAATTTCTCTAAGGTTGTATAATGGGGATAATAATTGCACCCATCTCACAGGGTTGTTGTGAGACTCAAACAAGGTATTTTTAAAGCTATGCAAATCTCAAAGCACTATGTACATGCTGGCTATTATTATCCAGAACTGCTTACTGAATATGGATAAATTAATATGTGTAAATCCTATGCTTCCTAAATATATCCATATCCACATGTATATTTACATATATATGCACACACATATATGTCCATTTTTATGCATATGACTTTCTTAGCAATTTCTCTCCTATGACGACAAGTGCCAGTCCTCAATTCACACTCCCTTTGATGCTTAGCAAATCCAGTGTTGAGCAATAATACTTTCTATGTGGATGATCCCAAAGCTCCCATTCTCTTATGGGCAGCTGAACACAACTTTGAACATTCCTTTTTCAGCAGAGTAGAACAGGAAGAGCCTTGGTCTGGAGTCAGAAACATCTCAGCCTCAGTTTCTCCCCATGTCAGATCACATTTATACTGCCTCTGTCACTGGGCAATTGGCAAGATCAGATGAGAAAATGTACCTAGGGCTCTTTGTGAGTCTTGAATATGTAAAAACATAAAAATAAATGTGTTATGGTGCTCCTTAGTGATTTCATATCTATAATTCTTCTTTCAGCTTCCTCCAAGAGAGCAGAACTTGGCCTCTGTAGTTGTCTCATTATTTCCAGAGGGAGAACAATGGGTGGTGTTAAAAGACAGGAGTTTTATGACCTTGGACAAGTCCATTTCATTCTCTGAGCCTCAGTTTCCTCCTCATTTGTAAAATCAACCCCCTCACACTCATCAGGATAATGAGGTTTACGTCCATAAGGGACCTGAGAGATCATCTAAGTTTTACAGAAGAGGAACCAGAGAGGGGAAATTTGGTTTAGTCATAGCAGGAGTGACAACTAAGAATCTAACTTCTAATAATGCTACAAACTCTGCTGGCCACCCATGAGTCATATGCTGAAGGGCACACAGCTCCTTCCCTATATCTTCCTGGCTCAGGGGCTGCATTCCCTCTGCCTGGACAGACAACAGCAAAGAAATGTCCCAGCTCAAGTCCTTCCTTCTCTGCCTAGGAGTCTTCCATTCTCTAACTTCTTCCCAGAACTGTCCAACACGTCGTCATGAGGAAAGTGCTATGGAAATGAGTTCTTTATTCTCTGTGTTCTGGGTGTGATTATTGGATGGCAGATGTCCCTTCTCCTGCCCCTCTCTCAGCTACTGTCCCCTCACACACCGACTGGCCCTGGCACAGAGCTGGCTAGCCAGAGGCTCCCTGGTTGGTTGGAATGAGCCAGGAGACTTTCTGAAACTTTGTCTTAAGTTGGGGAGGAGGAAGAGTGGAGCAAAAGTCCCCCTGCAGACTCAGTTGAAGGGAATGTGGGCATCACAGCCCCAGGGACATCAGAGCTTTCCAGAGCAGGTGGGTGTGGACAGCGTGGTGCTGAGGAAAGACCGTATTTGTTGAGCACCTACAACAGTCAGGCAGCGTGCTAAGCACAGGGGATATAAATACAAAGCTCTTGCCTTCAAAGAGCTCATATTCTAAGGGGGAAGATACAGTATGCTCACTGATAAGTAAATGCAGGAGCTATATAAAATAACTACCCAGTGATGAGTTTTGGGAGAGGGACTAAGAACTGAGGGCGTCAAAGGGGCACTTGAGGAGAGAGACCATTGCAGGCATGGGAGACATCGCATGTAAAAGCAGATAGGCAAGAGATTAAAGTGTTTATTGGAGGCAGTAAAGAGGACAGCTGGCCAAGGGGAGATGAAGTGAATGAGAGGGAATAACAGTAATCTATCTGGAAAGAAAGATGACCTGGAGTCAGATTGTGAAGACTTGGAAGTGCCAAACAAAAGTTTGTGCCTTCCCCTATTGTGGCAATGGGGCACCAGAGGAGCTTCTTGAGCAGTAGCAGCATGGTCAGACCCATGCTTTAGGAATACTAAATTCAGGGGGCGGAGCCAAGATGGCGGACTAGAAAGACACACATGCAGGGTTCTCCCCACAGCCCACAAAATACCTGTAGAGAGGGACTCTCAACAAATTTTGGAGCAGCAGAAGTGGAGAACAACAGAGTGGAGGAGATTTCCAGCCCACAGAGACCTAAAAGGCCCACGGAAACATCAGTTGTGCTGGACACAGGAGCTGAGCCTGGAGCCCAGCCTTGATGGAGTGGCAAGATAAGACTGCCAGGAAGACACCTCAGGGGCAGAATCTCCAGTTGCAGTAGTGGGTCCTCAAATCCCTCGGCCCACGGGTGCCAAAGGTCAGTGACAGGTTTTATTAGGGGACCAGAAAGGGAGAAGGGCCTTCCCATAGCTCTGGCAGCAGGCAGCAGCCACAGAACCAGCTCAGCAGCCTGTAAGGAAGCTCCTGTTGGAGCATAAAAACCGCTGGGGGCATTGAAGAGCTGAGTCTTACCTCAGCCCTGGGTGGAGGCTTGGGCCAAGCTGATCTTTGTCTCCAACTAAATGGTGGCCCTGCCCATCCAGCTTATCTGAAAATCAGCCCCAAAATGCTGACTTTGTGGAACTGGAGGCCAAGTGACTGTGGAGATGTAGCTGCTAAGATTCTGGGCACAAAAATTCCTCTCTGTGTCCAGACCAGTACACGCTTGATTATGCCACCTTGGAGGAACTGAGATCTCACAGATTCCCAGAGTATACCCTACTCTTGACAAAGGACCCAAAAGTCAAGTAACTGGTTGGGAAAATGCCCAAAAAAGGGGAAAAAATAAGACCATAGAAGGTTACTTTCTTGGTGAACAGATATCTCCGCCCATCCTTTCAGATGAGGAAGAACAATGCTTACCATCAGGGAAAGACATAGAAGTCAAGGCTTCTGTATCCCAAACATCCAAAATAAATATTCAGTGGGCTCAGGCCATGAAAGAGCTCAAAAAGGATTTTGAAAATCAAGTGAGAGAGGTGGAGGAAAAACTGGGAAGAGAAATGAGAGAGATGCAAGAAAAGCATGAAAAGCAGGTCAACACCTTGCTAAAAGAGACCCCAAAAAAATGCTGAAGAAAACAACACCTTGAAAAATAGGCTAACTCAATTGGCAAAAGAGGTTCAAAAAGCCAATGAGGAGAAGAATGCTTTAAAAAGCAGAATTAGCCAAATGGAAAAGGAAGTCCAAAAGCTCACTGAAGAAAATAGTTCTTTCAAAATTAGAATGGAACAGATGGAGGCTAGTGACTTTCTGAGAAACCAAGAAATCACAAAACAAAACCAAAAGAATGAAAAAATGGAAGATAATGTGAAGTATCTCACTGGAAAAACAACTGACCTGGAAAATAGATCCAGGAGAGACAATTTAAAAATTATGGGACTACCTGAAAGCCATGATCAAAAAAAGAGCCTAGACATCATCTCTCATGAAATTATCAAGGAAAACTGCCCTGATATTCTAGAACCAGAGGGCAAAGTAAATATTGAAAGAATCCACAGATCACATCCTGAAAGAGATCCAAAAGGAGAAACTCCTAGGAACATTGTGGCCAAATTCCAGAGTTCCCAGGTCAAGGAGAAAATATTGTAAGCCGCTAGAAAGAAACAATTCAAGTATTATGGAAATACAATCAGGATAACACAAGATCTATCAGCTTCTACAATAAGGGATAGAAGGGTGTGGAATATGATATTCCAGAAGTCAAAGGAACTAGGACTAAAACCAAGAATCACCTACCCAGCAAGACTGAGTATAATACTTCAGGGGAAAAACTGGTCTTTCAATGAAATAGAGGACTTTCAAGCATTCTTGATGAAAAGATCAGAGCTGGAAAGAAAATTTGACCTTCAAACACAAGAATGAAGAGAAGCATGAAAAGGTAAACAGCCATGAGAAATCATGAGGGATTCACTAAAGTTGAACTGTTTACATTCCTATTTGAAAAGACAATATTTGTAACTCTTAAAACTTTTCAGTATCTGGGTAGTTGGTGGGATTACACACACACACACACACACACACACAGAGCACAGAGTTAATTGAATAGGATGGGGTCATATCTTAAAAAAATGAAATTAAGTGGTGAGAGAGAAATATATTGGGAGGAGAAAGGGAAAAATGGAATAGGGCAAATTTTCTCTCAGAAAAGAGGCAAGCAAAAGACTTTTCAGTGGAGGGAAAAAGAGGAGAGGTAAGAGAAAAACATGAAATTTACTCTCATCACATCCGACTAAAGGAAGGAATAAAATGGACCCTCATTTTGGTATGAAAACCTATCTAACAATACAGGAAAGTGGAGGAGAAGGGGATAAGCAGGGTAGGGGGGATGATGGAAGGGAGGCCAGTGAGAGGAGGGAGCAATATGAAGTCAATACTCTTGGGGAGGGACAGGATCCAAAGAGAGAACAGAAGCAATGCGCGGTAGGATAGGATGGAGGGAAATATAGTTAGTCTTACACAACATGACTACTATGGAAGTCATTTGCAAAACTACACAGATATGGCTATTTTGAATTGCTTGCTTCCCAAAGGGAATGGGTGGGGAGGGAGGGATGAAGATAGGTTGGAAGTCAAAGTTGTAGGAACAACTGTCGAGTATTGTTCTTACTACTAGGAAATAAGAAATATAGGTAATGGGGTACAGAAAGTTATCTTGCTCTAAAGGACAAAAGACAAGATGAGGACAAGGGAAGGGAGGGATGTTAGAAGAGAGGGCAGATTGGTGATAGGGGCAATTAGAATGCTCAACCCAAAATTTTGTGAAAGTGAATGTTAAAAGTTAAATAAATAAATTTTAAAAAAAAGGAATACTAGATTGACTGTTGTGTAGAGAATGGAGGGGAAACCAATTAGGAAGCCACTGTCACAGTCTTTTTTAGTCTCAGGATCACTTTACACTCTTAAAAATTATTGAGGATTTCCTACCCCCCCTTCCCCAAAAAGCTTGTGTTTATGTGGTAATATATATTATCAATATATCTAATGATATTTCCCATATTAGAAATGAAAACATTTTATTATTATTTTGAGCATAATTTTGACCTCACAGATCCACTCTCCCAAAGGATAGTTCCCTGAACCCCACTTTGAGGGTCTGGACTGGGGTGGTTGTGTGATTGATGCAAAAGATATTGAGAAGATGAAATCAATACTACCAGGCAGTGTTTGGAAATGAGAGAAGGAGAGTGAACAGTCCCCTAGATTGTGAACCTCAGTAAACACCAGAATGGTGGTGCACAAAACAGAAATAGGAGGATGGGAGAAAGACTGTATTTAAGTGAAATCATAATGAATTTGGACTATGTTGAACTTGAGATGCTTCTGGGATATTAGAAGTGGAGGTATAAAGCAGCCAGTTGGAGAGGTGGGACTGAGACTCAGGATAGAGAAAAGGGCTAGATTTGTAAATTTTGGAGTCATATTGAAAGAAATGCTCGTTGAATCTGTGGGAACTGAGTTTACCAAAAATGAGTAGAGGGAAAAGGAGAGGCTTTAGTCTAGAACCCTAAAGCAAAATACTCTTCCTCTTCATCTCTGCCTACTGGCTTTCCCTGGTTTCCTTTAAGTTCTAACAGAAGCCTTCCCCGATCCCTCTTAATTCCAATGCCTTCCCTCTGTTAATTCTGTCCTGTATATAGTTTATTTGTATGTGTTTATTTGTTCTCTCCCCCAAAGGATTATAGACTCCTTGAGGGCAGGAACTGTCTTTTGCCTCAGGAAAAGACCTTAAACCCCAGGGCTTAGCACAGTGCCAGGCACATAATAAGGGCTTAACAGATGTTTCTTTTTGATTGTTAAAACCTGCAAAAGAGAACTGGAAGATCAGCTTAACAGATAAGAAGACTATCAGGGCAAAGCAGTGTCACAAAAGCCCATGAAGAGATAGTAGGGGTGACCAGCAGAGTCAGAGGGTATAAAGTAATCCAGAAGCCAGGACTGAGAAAAACCATTACATTTAACAACAAAGAGATAGATCATTCATCACCTGGGAGAAATCAATTTCCCATAGAGTGGCAAGATGGAAGCCAGGCTGGGAGGGGGTGAGAAGTGAGGAAGTTGAGGCAGGGAGTAGACAAAGATTTTTCTTAGAATTTGGTTCAAAAGGGAGAAGAGATATGGGATGATAGACTGGAGGGATGGTCAGGCCAAGATTTTTGAAATATGAGAATAACCAGGTACATTTGTAGGTAGCAAGAAGGAGTCAGGGAATAAAGATTTTAAGTCAGAAGACATCTTTAAGTCCTAGCACTGGTGTTTCCTTCTTGTATGACCCTGGGCAAGATCCTTCCCCAGTCTGGTCCTTAATGTCCTCTGAAAAATGATAGGGATGAACCAGAGAATATACTTTCCAGCTCTAGCTACTGTAATCCTTATCTGCTATGGCTAACAAAGTCTATAATATAATATGCTGTATATAATATTACATGTTATATTTTATTTATTATTTACTATATTATCTATAATATATAATAATTTGTTTCCAATACAATATATTTTGTTATGATATTTATTCCATTATATCATATGTAATATAGCATATTGTACATTATATATTATAGATATATAATTATATATATAGTCTATAAGGATTATATATATAGCTTATAAGACCATATTATAGATAGTCTATAAGGACTGTCTAGCCTATACCTTCTTCCTAATGTGCATTTCCATAGTGGTAGGGCATAATACTGAGGTAGATACCAGATCAGTTACTGGGGCAGACCCTGAAATCGACTTTTCTGCCTATTGTCCTTCTAGTTAAGGAAGAGGGGTAGAGAAAGAAGCCTCTCGATGGTGATCTCGTGGGAAAGATGCTGGTTCTACTACTTCCTGTGTGATCTGGGTCTCAGTTTTCTCCTATGTAAAATGGGGATGGGGGAGGGAAATTGGAACTAAAATCCCTTCTAATTAGGTGGTGTAGTAGATGGAGTACTTGTAGTCTGGAAGACCTGAGTTTTAAAACTGCCTCAGACTACTTACTGGCTGTTGGCTTGAGCAAGTCACTTTCTGCCTCAATTTTCCTATCTGTCAAATGGGGATAATAATACCACAAAGTTGTTAACAAGGACCAAATGAGATAAGATATGTAAAGCACATTGCCAAAGTTAAATAGCTATCTAAAAGCTAATATTATTATGATAATGATAATGAATATTACATAGAATGATCCTACAAGTCCACCCAGTGGGTCCTGTTCCTGCCTGATCTGATCAGAGAATGCTAGGAAGTATTTTAGAGATGATCAGTCTAGCTCTTCTCATTTCAGAAAACTCACCCCCAGAGCAGAGAAGTCACTTGCCTATCGTCATTCACCTAGCAAGTAAAACCAGGACCCCAGCTCCGATCTCCTGATTTCTAGGCCAAGACTCATTGGCTTTGACCTCTAGCTGGGAGTAAGGTTCACCCATCCTTACATGGCAGCATAAGTTTCTTGGGCAGTGCCAGGACCAACTCATACCAAAACTGTCCGGCTACCTGGAGAGAGTCTGGACTCTAGCAAAAGGCACTTAAAACACTGTGTGTCCCCAATCTCCCATAGTAAATGACATCTTCCATGACCATCTCTTCTGACCAGTACCGAGAACTAGCTCTCTTCCCACCTGTCTGGGGAGAAAACTCTCACTTCTACCACGTCTCCCCTTGCTCCCCAGCTGGAGGCCCATATTTGGGCCTGGTACTTTTTAATAAATGAGACAAGACTAATTTGTCAGCCTTCCTTCCCCAGAGAAAGAGAAAATTTAGAAGTGGCTGCCTGCTGTCTTCTGGTCATTTAGGAAACCAAAAGGATGTGGGAGTGAGTTTATCAGGGCAGTGGTATCAGAACAGAATGACCTTAGAGGTCAGCCCAACCCAGCCTCCATATTTGAATACTCAGTAAACTCAGTCATTTGCTCCAGGCTCTGGTCTTCTGACTCCTATACAAGTTACTGCTGAAGAGCTTGGGGTCCTGGTGTTCCATATCAAATGACCATGACTTTGGCAGACCTTAATGAAGGAGCCTAGGAGCTGGGAAGGAGACCTAATGATAATAAATAGCATTTATATAGTACTTTACAGAGGTTATTTCATTCCATCCTTACAACAGTCCTGGGAACTAGGTGCTGCAATTATCCCCATTTTACAGATGGGGAAACTGAATCAGACAGTGACTTACCCAGGGTCGCAGAGCTTGTAAGGGTTTGAGGCTGGATTTGAACTCAGGTCTTCCTGACTCCAGGTCCAACACTCTATCCACTGGCCCACCCACCGTTCCCAGCTGTACGAGGTTGCCATTTGGGAGCAGTTAGTAACAGGTTGGGGGGGGGGTAGACTTTTCTGCTCAATTGGCACAGAGTAACAGGATGCGTGTCAGCAGCATCTGAGGCCCAAGGTATCAACCTTTTCTCTCACATCCTCCCCTTCACAGCTACATGGGGGAGGGACTGCTGAGAGGCAGGGTGGCAGGATTGGGGGAAGCTTATGGGAAGAAACTTTCAAATGCTTTCACTGCTACTCTGAAGCTCCAATTGACTTCTCTTGTTGTGGCTCTGTTTATTTCAATTAAATTTTATTTTTTCAGTGAACAAAAATCTGCCTTCTGTCTTTCCCCCTTCTTTCAAATGGAAAAGAAAAAAGAAACCTCTATTCCAAATACATATAGTCAAGCAAAATAAATTCCTGGGTTAGCCATGTCCAAAAAACTCCACGTTTCACTTTGCACTTTGTGTTCATCACCTCTCCATCAGGTGGGGGATGACATGTTTCATTGTGAGTCTTCTGGAATAATGGCTGGTCACTGTATTTCACAGTTGTTGGTCTTTACAGTAGTGTGGTTGTTGTATAAATTGTTCACCTGGTTTCACTCACTTCATTCTATATTGGTTCATACAAGTCCTCCCAGGTATTTCTGAAAGAATGCCTTTCATCATTTCTTAGAGTACAACAGTATTCCATCACTTTCATATACCGTAACTCCCCAGTTTGATGGGTAGTTTACAATTCTTTGTCCATGCAAGCAGAGCTGCCATAAATAGATGGATGGATGGATGGATGGATGGATGGACAGACAGACAGATAGGTAGATAGATGGATGGATGAATGGACAGATGGATGGTCAGACAGATAGATAGGTAGGTAGGTAGATAAATAGGTAGGTAGGTAGGAGTCTTTTCTTCTTTCTTTGATCTCTTTGAGGTACAGAACCAGTAGTGGTATTGCTGGGTCAAAGGATATGCACAATTTATTAACTTTGCGAACATTGTTCCAAATTGCTTTTCTGAAAGCCTGGACCTCTTCAAAGACCCACCCACAGTGACTACATGTGCTTGTTTTCCCACTGCTCTTTCAGACTTTGTCATCCCAATCTGTGTCAGCTTGACCCCACCCCTTTCCAAGGCCCAATCACTCCTCTCAGAAGGGGCAGCAAGAGTGATCTCTTAGTATGTGGTGGTTTTTTGTGTCCTCTTTTCCCCCAGCCAGGCCAGGGCAGACTCAAGGGCCCAGAAGTAATGGTGGCACATGAAAATGAACCCTCATCTTATAGTCAGAAGACCTGAGTTTAAGTCCTGGTCCCAATACATTCCACTGGTTATCCTCGACACATCACCAAAATTCTCTGAATCTCAATTTCCGTATCTGTAACCTGACAATAATATTGACATTCTCTGTCTCACAGAAGAGCTTTATGTAAACCATAACTTAAATGACAAGTCCCTCCCTCCATCAGTCTAGAACACAATAGCACATCAATGATTAAGTAGTTAAGTTTTGAGGAATTATCTGGGGCACACACACAGATGTTACATCATTTGCCTTGGGTCACGTGATCAATACCAGAGGTGAGCTCTGAATTTAGGTCTTCCTAAATCCAAGCTATCCATTATAATACACTATCACTATATAAGTCTGTAATAATCCTATGCAGAAATAATGTTCTGATTTGTCTTATAATAATCTATGGACAGCTTTGTTGTCTCCTGTAAGTGTGGTCTGGTAGAAACTGGTACTGATCTTAGAGTCTGAAGACCTGAGGCTTACTAGCTATGAAATGCTGGATAAGGCATTTAACTTAGCTAAGTATCAGTTTACTCTTTTATAAAAAGAAATCACTAACACTTGCAACCCCCTACTTCCCTCACAGAGTTGTAGTGAGGAAAAAGCTTTGTCAACCTTAAAGCACTAATGGTGGGGGGAAAAAAGAGTTATTGAATGAAAAGTGAGTTACTATTGTTGCTGTTGGAAGTGGTATCTCACTCCATGTCTAACATAATATGGCCTTGTACCTGCTTTAATAATGGAAGGATTCAGGGTTCATCACTGCGAGCACTCATTACTCAATACTAATGACTAACAATGCATTTCACATATGATTGTCACATATTATCTACTAGATGGAAAAGGAGTGGGGAAGGAGAGAAGGCCTTGAGCAGAATAAGAAGATATTACATAGGGGACTTGGAGAGGTTTGGTGGATAGAGGACTGAATCTGGAGTCAAGAAGACCTGAGTTCAAATCCTACCTCAGACACTTACTAGCTATGTGACTCTGGGCAAGCCGCTTAACCACTGTTTGCCTCAGCTTCCTCATCTGTAAAATGAGGATAGCAATGGCACAACAATTCAGGGTTGTTGGGAGGATCAAATGAGATAATATCTGAAAAGCATTTTCCAGACCTTGAAGCATGGGCTATGATGATGATGGTAATGGTGGTGGTAGTGATGACGTAGGTCAGAAGTTGAATTGGAGGAAAAGAAATCTGACAAAATTTGTGACAAGTTGAGGGTAATTTGAATAGTTTGAACAGTTGAACAATTTCTAGGCCCAGATAATGGTTTCAATTTTCCTGGGTTGTAAAAGAAGTAGGATCAAGGAGAATGAGGGAAAATATTAAAAGATTATAGAGGATTAGGAATAGAACCCAGGAGATACACAAGATAAGTCAAGTAAGCACTTAGCAGAGTGACTGGCAGATAATATGCACTTAATAAATGTTTATTGGATCACTAAAGAATTAAAGGGATGAGGAGATTGGTGAAGTGGACTGGAGGGTAGGACAGATGAGTGCAGAGAATCTGGTCAAGGCCCAAGGGAGAGAAGATGATGCTGTGGCTGCCAACTGTGGTGGAGACAAGGAAAGTTCTTCAGAAGTGATCATTGATTATAAAAACTTTTCAGCAGGGTCTGAGTGTTAAGGTGTAGACAAGCACCCATAAATTCTTTCAAGAGGCAAGGCTGAAAATCTCAAGCAAAGAAATGTAAGAGAAATTGTGCAGTGTCTTAGTCTGGAGATGCTGTTTGCATCTTTTCCAACACCAACAACAGAGCTGTCTTCCAACAGCCAAGTGGCTGTTGTCTATGTTCCAAGTGTTGGCTAGTTTTCCTGGAGGAAAAGGGGAAGGGACTTAAGTAACACACCTCTACACTCTAGGTTGTCAGAGAGGATGGAGGGTTCTTACAGGTAACAGAAGTAAGGCTTCAGTGAGGTTGAAAGTGATCTAATGTGGAGGAGGGAAGATGCTTTCTAGGATGATGGAGAATGGAGAAAGAGAAGGAAAGGAACGTTTGTGTAACTAGAGCTTAAGTATTGATTTGAGGCTCTTCGTACAGAAGAGGCAATTAGATGTTCTGAGGAGTAAGCAGCCACATATCTTCCTAGGAATGATAGAGGAGAGCCTCAGGAACTGTTGGCTAGGGGATCATCCAGGTGGAAGCATAGGAAGAAGAGAGGGTAGTGGTAATATTGGTGATCCTCTGCTCAGGGTTACTGAGGCAGCTATTTATCATCCTAATAAAAACAACAGACATCTCTTGTCTTCCCAGGGTACAACATATCCAAGACATAACAAAGAACCTTCCAAGACTTAACCAACCAGACAACAACTGCCCTTTTCAGGTGATTCACATGGGCACAAATGATACTTCCAAAAGGAAAATGAAAACATATTGCCAATGATGAGTAATTAAACCTTAGATGAGACGGGGGGGTACAGCTGGTGTTTTTCTCACTGTTGCCCGCTGAGGGGAAGGGACTCAGGAGAGAAAATTCAGTTTGGGAAATGCACAGCTGGTTAAAAAAACTGGCATCTGAGGATGAGTTTTGACAAATCCTGGCCAGAGATGGATTCTATGCAAACAAAGGCTGCCAAGAATAGATTTGCCAGGTATCTTGCAAATCTAATAATAATAATAAAAAAGCTTTAGAGTATTAAGTATGGGTGAGGGAACAAGCTTTTATTAAGTGCCTGCTATGTGCCAGGACTGCCTACAAACATTCCCAAAGTTAGCTACTATATGTAGTAACCACAAAGAAGGAAGAAGAATAAATATTTGAGACACTAAGAAATTCACAGGAAACAAGAAAGCTGCCACTAGCAAAACCCATGACCTCAAGTGTCTATATATAAATGCTGAAAGGTTAGGCATGGGGAGCCAGGAGTCCTGATTCAATTATCCAGTTATCCACACATCTGCTGAGTGATTCGTTCTCTCTCTCTCTCTCCTCATTTTATCTCATCTTCCCCCCTCAAAAAACCACAATACAACAACAGAATGGCTAATTACTTCTTGACTTGCCTTAGTGATAATTCAATTCTTCCAAAGGTGAAGAAACCAACAAGAGGAAATTCAATTTCCTCTCTATCCTCACCTCTGGCTCCTGGCTTCCTTCAAGAGTCAGCTCAAATCCCAGCACCTGCAGGAGGCCTTTCCTGTCTCCTCCTCCTCTCCACCCTGCTAAAGTCTTCCTTTGAGATTGCCTGCTATTTACATTGTATTTATCATGTAAATACAGTTATTTGCTGCCTGTCTCCCCCATTAGAATGTCAGCTCCTTGAGGGACTGTATTTTTACCTTTCTTTGTATAATGCCTGGCATATAATATAAGCCCTTAGTCAGTGGTTGTTGAGTGATGGACCAACAATTCTGGATCTAATTCTCACTAAGAGAGAGGAAATTATTTTGGGTATGGGTGTAAATCATGGGAGCTCTGGAGGAAGCTGTCCACTTCATCCTGGATTTTGTGATACGACTTAACAAGGAACTCAACCAACCTAGATAGTGAAGAAAATGAAAGTAAGGCCTGGTAACAGCATGACTGTAAGAGTGTGATGTGGTTCTGTAAAAACAGTGTGAGGAATGCTAAAGCTCAGAATGAATTGTACATTGCCAAAGTCATCAAGGCTGTCTTAATTGCCAATTTAATGACCATCCTTCTGATCTCCCTGCAGCCTCGGACTTTGTCAATCACCCTCTCCTACTTCTTGGTCCTTCTTCTACCTTCTGGACTCCTCCTTTTCAGCCTCCTTATCCAAATCATAAGGCTCAGTCCTGGCCCTCTACAAGCTCTCTGTCTCTCTCTCTCTCTCTCTCTCTCTCTCTCTCTCTCTCTCTCTCTCTCTCTCTCTCTCTCTCTCTCTCTCTCTCTCTCTCTTCCTCTCCAAGCTCTCTCTGGGCAATTAGCATATGTACATGATTACCAGATTATATATGTCCACCTTCAATCTTTGTTCTATGTTTCAGTCCCACAAGGTCAACTGCCTATTCGAAATTTTGAGTTGGATATCCCCTAGGCATCTCAAACTCAACATGTCCACCCCACTCCAAAAAAAAGAAAAAGCCCACTCTTCTGAACTTCCCTGTTACCTTTGAGGGACTTAAATTTATCAAGTCACACAAGTTAGCGATATTGGCATCATTTTGGATTCCTCTCACCCCCACATGCCAGATCTTGTCTCTCTACCTACACATCTTTTGGATATGCTCCCTTCCCCTTCACTCATATAGGCACCACCCTAGTTCATGCCCTAACTATCTCTTGCCTAGATTTTGCAGTAGGCTGCCACTTGTTTTTTTCTGTCGTCTCTCCCTACTCCAACCTGTCCTTTTCACAGCCACCAAAGTGTTTTCTCATTATGTCATTTCTCATTGTGTCATTCCCCAATGCAATCAACTATTCCCTCTAAAATAAAAAAAGGAACACAGACTGAACCCTTCCTGTCTTCTTACATATCACTTGAAATCCAGTCGTCCTTGTCTGCCTATCATTCCTCACACAGTATGCACCATTTTCTATATCTGTGCTTTTGCATTGGATGTCCCCTGTGTCTGGAACATACTCCCTCCTCACCACCTCCTGGGATGCCTGTTTTCTTTCAAGATTC
This sequence comes from Bettongia penicillata ogilbyi, assembly GCA_023548195.1. NCBI lineage: Eukaryota > Metazoa > Chordata > Mammalia > Diprotodontia > Potoroidae > Bettongia > Bettongia penicillata. The sequence continues at coordinate 1,639,312 of JAJHZJ010000373.1, read as the reverse complement.
AAATCTAGCACCATCTAGAGTGGGAGGCATTTCCTCATCCTCTATCTTCCCTTTTTCTTCCACTTCATGGTTGCTAAACGTTTAATTTATACATATCTTATTTGGACTCATATAGGGACATGTCCCTCCCATTAGAAAGTTCCTTGGCCTCTTTTCCATTTCTCTATGCCATCTCATTTCATGATCTTACCATCTCCCAAGTGTTCAATTATCTCTATGTAGATGCTTCTCAGATCTATTTCTTCAGTTCTAACCTCTCTCCTGACCTCAGTCTTGCATTATATAGCTGCTTGTTTCAGAAACATTCCAGTCATTATGGATGTTTCAGAAAAATCTCAAAATCATTATGCCTCAAACAGAACTTATCATCTTCTCTCCCCAAACCCTTCCCTCCTCTCATCTTTTTTGTTTCCATGGAGGGTACCACAATCTCAGTCACTCAGGCTCAAAACATAGGGTGTCATCCTTGACTCCCCACTCTTTCCTCTCCAATGAGTTACCAAGTCCTGTCATTTTTAGCTCTGTAATATTTCTTATATGAGCTTCTCTCTCTCATGCAACATGACCACCACCCCAAGTATCAGCCTTCATTGCCTAATACCTACTGCAGTGACTGCTGGTTGGTCTCCCTGCCTCAGGCTTCTCCCGACTCCTGTCCATTCCCTATTCAGAAATCAAAGGGCCAAGTCCAAACATGTCACTCCCTTACTCAGGGAGCTCCAGTGACCTCAGGACCCCACTTAAAGTCCTCTGTTTGACCTGTAAAGCTCTTCAAAAGCCGGGCCCTTTCCTACCTTGCCTTTCTCATGCTTTACTGCCCTCCATGTACCTGACAATGCAGTGACTCTGGCCCTCACACAGGGCACTCATCTCCTCACTTGCTACCTTTTTTCTGGCTGTTTCTCAATGTCTGGGATGCCTGCCCCCCTGCCTCTTGGCTTCCCTGACTCAAGGCTCAGCTCAGATCCCACCTTCTGCAAAAGGTCTTCTGTGGGAGTCTCCTCCTGCCCTTTCTTTCTGAGATTGTGTCCCATTTGCACTGGCATGTATTTTCTAGGTGCACCATTGTTTGCATGACGACATGAGCTTCTTGAGTGTGGGGACTGTGTTTCTGTCTTTCTTTGTATTCCCAAGACTCAGCACTGTCTTATCACATCATGAGTGCTTAATAAATGCCTGTGGACTGACTGACTAAAAATGGATTATTTTATTTTTCACCATTGTATTAGGAGGCAGCTGGAGGCACAGTGGGTAGGATGCTAGACCTGCAATCAAGAAGACCTGAGTTCAAATCCTCAGACACTTACTGGCTTTGTGAGTCTGGAAAGTCACTTAACCTCTGTTTGCCTCAGTTTCCTCAACTATAAAATAGGGACAATAACAACATCTACCTCTCAGAGCTGCTGTGAGGAGCAAAGGAGATGGTATTTGTAAAAAGTGCTTAAGCATGGTGCCTGGCACCTAGTAGGTCCTTATTCACTTCCCCTTCCTCCCTTGTATTTCCAGCATTTTGTATAGTATCTGTCACGTAGTAGGTGCAAAATAATGATTAACTACTGGGTCTCAGTAGGGCCTATCAGAACTGAAAGGCAGCTAGGTGGCACAGTGGATAGAGTGCCAGGTCTGGAGTAAGGAAGATCTGAGTTCAAATCTGGCCTCAGACACTTGCTAGCTGTGTGACCCTGGACAAGTCACTTAACCCTGTTTGTGCCAGTTCCTCATCTATAAAATGAACTGGAGAAGGAAATGACAAACTACTCCAGTGTCTCTGCCAAGAAACCCCCAAATGGGGTTACAAACACTCAGACAGGATTGAAATGACTGAACAAGAAGAGTACGTAAATGAATTACAAAAGGGCTGAGACCAGTTTAGGAAGAGACAAGTGTCTCAGAGTAACCAGACTTGATCTTCCTCATAATGACACGGCCAAGGAACTGAAGTAAAGACTCATCTAGCAGGGATATATTTGGAAAAGAGCATAGTGGCACCACAGCTATCTAAGAACTGTTCTAACAAAGTCTGAATCTGCTTCCCCTAGAAATCAAGGTGGGACAGTGGAGCATGTCCTCCCAAGGACTTGAGGGAAAATGTTTATAGTTTGTTCTTGCTATGTCTTTAAAGTAAACATCAATTTCCAAAAGCTAATTGATGTTAAATGGAACTGTAGCATTGGTCACTAGTGGATGCCAGTGTGTGTGTGTGTGTGTGTGTGTGTGTGATAGTGTATGTGAACATGTGTGTGAGTGTATGTGAATATGTGTGTGAATGTGTACGTGTGTGATAGTGTGTGTGAATATGTGTGTGTGATTTAGAGCGGAAGGGATCCTAAGGATCATTTAGTCTTGACCCTTCATTTTACTGATGAGAAAATTAGGGTCCAGAGTAAAGGATATGACTCACCCACAGTAATGCAGAGAATGCCCTTTTACTCCACTACACCAAGCTTTCTTCACCCATGTCCTCTGGGAGCCTATTCGCTGAAAGTCTTCTAACTTGCCCTGGTTGCAGGGGGTGGGGGTGGGGTGACGATGAGCAGTTTGCTGTCAGACATAGTCACTATGTTGGTTTTGCCATAAAGAAGGGTTCAAAAGGGGTGGTTGGGAGGATTGGTGAGGAGGAGAGTGGTTACTGGTTGGTGACAGTGGTGTAAATACCCAAATCCTCAGTACAGCATTTTTTTTAAAGGAAAAGAAAATGGCCAATAGGAAGAAGGAAGCTAAACAATAGGAAATTGTAGTCTCAAGGCCAAGAAGGACAAATTGAGGAAGAGGGGCTGTGGATGGGGAAGGGCTGTGACTAAGTTCCTTCACCAGAGGAAAGATGATGTCATTGTCCTGGGGGTTGGGAGCAGCAGGCCTGAGTACCAGCTTTGTTTCCGAAGATGGATTTTATCCACTCCATCGTTCCCCTTCCTTAAACTCCCTATGGATGGAGTGATTCCCATCCAGTCAGACTCAGGAAGAAATTGCAGGTTAGTACCATAGCTTCCTCATTTTGACTTCACAAGATGAGCTGTGAAGGGAGCTCCCATTGTTTGAGTGACTTAAGGTTTAAGGCTGCAGGTTTCCCATTCCTGATCTACACTTATTGCATTCCTCTCTCCTCATTCTCTTCATAACCCTCTGTCATCTGACTTCAGCCATTCAATTAAAACAACTCTTCAACGATGCCAATAACTTGCCTCTCATTGCCAAAACTTCTGAACTCTTCTCAACCTTCATCTTGCCTGTCTTCTCTGAAGCCTTCAACACTCTTGACCATCCTGGCTGACTGGATGCTCTTTCCTCTACTGCATTTTCATGACACTGCTCTCTTTCATGACTCTTCTCCACCCTGTCTGAATGGTCCTCAGTCTCCATTGCATGACTGTCTTCAATATCACACCCTCAGCCATGGGTATACCTGCCCCAAACTCTGCCCTGGGCTGTCTCCCTTCCTGTCTCTATACCTTCAGTCTTGGTGACTGGTACATCAGCTCTCATGGATTTCATTATCACTGCTTTGTAAATGACATCCAGATCTTGATATCCAGTCCTAGTCTCTCTCCTGAGCTCGACTCCCTCATCTACCGAACATTTTGAGCTGGATGTCCCCATCTCAAACTCAACATGTCCAAAATAGAACAAACCCACACCTCTTCTGAACTTCCCTGTTTCTGTGGAGGGCATCCTTCTAATCACCTACATTCAAAACTTCCATGACCTTTGACTCTTCCCTCTCCCTCACCCCACATCTCTGAACAATGGCCATGTCTTGGTGATTTTCACCTCCTCGGGATCTCTCAAGTCTATTGCCTTCTCACATGGCTAACATCTTAGTTCAGGCTCTCATTACTTCTCACATGGACTATTACAATAGCTTATTAATTGGTCTCCTTTTATCTTGTTTCTCCCTCCAATCCATCCTTCACAAAGCTGCCAAAGTAATATTTCTAAATTCTGTCCAGGTCACTTCGCTACTCAGTAAACTCCAACGGCTCCCTCTTACCTGTAGGATCAGATACAAAGTCCTCTGTTAGATATTCAAAACACTTGTAACTGCTTCCAAACTAACTTTCCATGCTTATTACATATTTGTCTCCTCCATGAACTCTACGATCCTGCAAAACTGGCCTTGCTGTTCCCACACATGACATTTCATCTTTTATCTCTGTTTGCCTTTGCGGACAGTCCCTCATGTCATGTCTGGAACTTACTGTCCTCTCACATCTCCCTCCTGGAATTTCTGATTTCCTTCAAGACTCAACTGGGTCACCACCTTCCACTTTTCCCTTACATTTCTTCCTACCCCAACCCCTTCCCCTTTAAAGTTACTTTATGTCTGGGTTTTTACCTATGTTTTGTATTTTGTCTCCCCAGAAACAAACATGGGAACAGGGAATGTTTCATTTCTTTCTTTGTATCCCCAGGGTCCTGTATATAGCAGGTACTTAACAAATGTTGATTGAATAATTGGTGATTTTTTTCCAGGAAGCCTGCCTTGATACCTCCAGATAACTACTGACATTCTCATTTTCAGAGCTCACGTGGGGACTTTATTTTGCATAATTTTAAATGTACTTATGTATGACTGTAATTACAGACACATTTTAGTGGCTTTCCCCCCTGTGAGACTGTGTTTTACTTAAATTTCACATATACCTTAACACTTAGCACATATGATACTTTAAAAATGTTTTTTGAATTAAATTCACTCTGGCTTTATATAGATTGCATTGGTGGAAGAAAAGAGTTTGGCTCCTCTTTAGGAAAGTTTGATCCCTGGTTCTTCGGTATGAGCTGCAGCTAGATGTTGAAACCCACCCCACCCTTGTCCTCAGCAGCAATGGCAGCTGTGAAAAGAGCATTGGGTCTGGAGTCAGAAAGCCTGGACTGCCACTGTCTAGGCGGATGAGCTGAGGCTACTCATTTAACCTCTTTACACCTCAGTTTCCTCATCTGTAAAATGAAAATGACAACACTTACACAGAATTGTTGTCGGGATTCAACAAGAAATGTTCACATGGTGATTTATACTCTTGAGAGGTTTTCTAAATATCAGCCTCTGCTATTATCATCTCCTCCCATGAGGTCCAGCTGCAGGGATGGGGAGCTTTCTTCGATTTCTCCTGGAAAAAGGACCAGAGGCAGGACCCAGGGCTCCCTAGCACTTCCCAGACATCTTGATAACAGAATTTGTTCTCCTGATCTTACTTTGTTTGCTCAGTGCCCCTTTGAGGGATGGAGTTTTTCAAGGGATGACTATAATCCCTTGTTATCCGAGTTCCTCCTTGACTCTAGGAAGGAGACTGGGAGGAGGGATGGGCGCTGAGTAGGATGAGCTGGAAGGACCTCTCCTAGTACTTCTGTTGCTCTGGCCTTTCCTGTTCCAGGATCCCTGCCTCTTACTGTCAGGGGGAGGTCCTCTTTATAACTTGCCTTCAGCCTTGTTTCAGTCCTGAACATGAGCGAGGTTAGCACTTGGTCAACGTTCAGGTAGAAGATCTCAACCTTAGGGTTCCTTGGAGAGTCTTAGAATACAGGCTATTCTGTAGAATACCTATGGCTAGAATCCGAAGAAATTTTCAGATGTAAAATGTTAGAACATGCAGTGTTGGAACCAGGAAGGGTTAGATGCCCCTCTGAAGCATTCACCTGAAGATGCGCATGAGAAGGACACAGGATGAAGGGGCTGTTGTGGCTGCTCAGTTGTATCTGATTCTTCATGACCTTATTTGGAGTTTTTTTTTTTTGGCAAAGATACTGGAGTGGTTTGCCACTCCCTTCTCCAGTTCATTTTACAGATGAGGAAACTGAGGCAAACAGGGTTCAATGACTTGCCCAGGGTCATACAGCTAGTGAGTGTCTAAAGCTAGATTTGAATTCAGATTTTCCTGATTCCAGGCCTGGCACTTAGCTGCCCTTGAAGTGTGTAGAAGTTGCCTTCTGTATGGATGGAACGAGTGTTCACGCCGATGAGAACCCAGCTATATTAGCTTCAGAATACAGAAGTGTAAGTTCAAGACCAATTGTCTGGACCAAGACACCCACCACCTCAACTCACAGAGGAGAAAACTGAGCCCCGGTGATAGGAAGTAACCTCCTCAGGGCAGCCCAGCCAGTTAAGTGGCAGAGTGGAGACCTGAACCAGGGTCTTGACTCAAGCTCGTTGCTCTGTACCACAATTTCTCTCTCTGGTGGATGCAAAATGGCAGGCAGTTGTTCCATCAGGGAAACCTTTGCCCTGGCATTTCTGCTCTTCCTCTATAGGGCCGTGGGACTTGTGCAGCCTTCCAAAGGGGTGGGGGGAGGGGTGGCTCCAGCGGGCGGAGAAGTGTAATAGCTTATGGTGACTTCACTGAACAAAAACCAGATGTGTTAAGGAGAAATTTGGCTGCAGTTCCTCTTTCAAAGGCCTAGGAGAGGAGGGAGGGAGGAGGGATGTGAGCCACATTTCACCTTTATAGGACTAGGAAAAGGGTGTGTGTGTGTGTGTGTGTGTGTGTGTGTGTGTGTATGTGTGTGTGTTTGTGTGTGTGCATGCGTGCGTGCGTGTGTGTGTGTGTGAGAGAGAGAGAGAGAGAGAGAGAGAGAGAGAGAGAGAGAGGGAGGGAGGGAGGGAGAAGTGGGGGGAAGGGAAGGGTAAGCAAGGGGGAAAAGGCTGGCAAGCAGGGCAGGTAGCAAGGGGAGGAGAGGAAGAATGCTCATTTGTCACCACAGGACGTGCAATCTTGAATGCCTGAAAGGGCTCCGATCTAGCCATTTCTGAAGTGTGAATGGACCGCATTTGGTGATAAGGTTAGAAATCCTGTGCTCTAGCAAAGAAACGCCCTGCCCTTTCTCAGTTACAAAAGACTTCTCCAGGTGCAGCTGGGACACCAAAGTGACTCTAACTAGAAGCACTGTCATGAGATGAGGAGAAATCGGTAGAGATGTGGGGAGCATCACCGCTTCAGGATGAGCCCAGAAAAAAGAGGGGTTCTCTTCTACACAGGTCAGTTACCCTTTTGGAAAACTAGTCACAGACTTTTAGAAATGGGAGAGAGGTTTTGTTTTTTTGACTGTGGTGACTTAAGAGGCTCAAATTACTCCACAAAGTGGGGGCAAAGCAGTGAATTGAACCCAGGTTGCCCCATCCAAGCCCCATATTCCTTCTTAGTCAGAGCTGTCCAAAAGTGGGATGGGCTGCGTTGGAGGATGGCTAATGCCTTAATTAAGATCTTTAGCCAGAGTCCCTATTCCTACTGGGGCTATTCATGGTACAGGTTGAACTAAATGTCCTCAGATCTCTGAAATTTTATAATTTTATGAAAACCTAAGGGATAGAAGTAGAGACTGGACCAGTGATTTCATTGGTGTAAGGATGAGGTAACTCCCCCCACCAGTGCAAGTCAGCACCTTCTCAGAAACTTATGAAGAGTTACCTGGAGCCCTGACGGGTCAAATGAGAGTCACTCAGCAAGAATGTTTCATAGGTGGTACTTGAACCCTCATCTTCCTGGATTTGAGACCAGCTCTCTAACCACTATGGCACAGTGCCTCTCATGAAGAAAAAAATAAGCATTTTCTGGAAGGATTGAGACAGATTTTTTTGAAGGGCAGCGTCATGGTAACTAGAGTCAACTTCTTTTTTTCTTGAAGCCTTTGGGGTTAAGTGACCTGCCCAGGGTCACCGTTAAGGTTCTCCTGATGCCCCTAGAGTCACCTCCAAGGTTAGACAAAGAGAGGACAAGCAGGTCCTTCTTAAGCACAGATAATTTTGGCAAGGGACTCTGGGTGGCCGCTGGGTAGAAGCTGTATTTAGCTAGCAAGTCATAGGCTTATGAAATGCTACAGCTGATAGAGACCTCCTTCTTTGACCCCCCTCAGATCCAGCTCAGGGTCTCAAACTGAAGAGGCTGCTGTGGATAAGATTTTACCTTCTCCCCTCCCCTCCCAACGCCAAATCTGTTTCAAGGAGGAAGTAGACATCAGCCACATCTCTTTCTGCCTCACCCAGGAAGACTTCAGTCTCCCTCAGACAGCAGCTAGGGTCAGGGTGTGTGGGGAGGGTTACTTGGGAACACCACAATATTGTCTTCCTCCCCGACCTCCAGTCCTAAACCCATTAGATGTATATTTTTGATGCCTGGTTTGGGATGCTCCTGATATTTATGGGCAAAGAGGTAGACTCAGCAGTTGATAGCTAATGGCTTGTGGCAAGCTCCCGTCTTAGAACTGTTCTTAGAGCTGAGACCTGAGTTCTAGCCCTACCGTGCCCACCAATCCCTGTGCAATCTTTGACAAATTTCTTCTCTCTGGGCGTCAAATATCTTCTCTCTATTCTCTAGTATTGCCAATGCTGATAGTCTATGTTCTAAGCTCCCTAGGAGCTCTGACGATCTATGAACTACCAGGCCGGGACCCAGTATTTTGGAACCCTGAGGAGAGGGACAGTTGGCAACAACTTTGAACAGAAGTCCGGGATACCACTGCCAGGTTGGATCAGCCCCGGTTTACCAGGCTGGCCGGGGAGTAGCAGGGACGCGTGCAGCCTGAACCCTACCACCCTCAGCTCCTTCCTAGCCGTGTCTCCGAGACTGGGTTCGGGACATCCCTGCTGGGTGCATGGTTCAGGATGGGCTGGGGTGGGCGCGGTTGCTCTGGCGCAGTGCCAGACTCACCACAGATTACTCTGCTCAGGTCCCGTCCAGTCTAGCCCAGTCCCTGAGAGACCCCCGGATCCCCGCTGATGTGTGGGGCGGGGGGCGCCTCCTTACTTACCGATTCTCCCAGAAGGAGCCGGCCCTTGCGGGAGCACAGGAACTCCCGCGTGGGGAGCAGAGTTCGCAGGCTTTGGGTCTGGGGGCTATCTGGGGCCCCGGCGGGCTCGGGGTCGGCTGGGGGCCACATGGCAGCTGCAGGATTGGGAGCCCTCTCTCCCTCTCGCCCCCCTTACCCTCCTTTCTTTGAGGGAAACGGAAATCATGACACTGCGGAAACGCGAGGAGGAGGAAGGGGGGGAGAAAAGCGAGAAGGGAGAGAGATCTAAGAGTTCAACAAGTGGGAGGAGAGCCCTTAGAGGCCCCAGGCTCCCGCCCCCTCCCCAGACCCCTTCCCTACTCGTCCGCTTGTCCCTCCCCTCTTCTCTCCCCACCTCTGTCTCTTTAGTCCTGGGCCCATTTAATCTAAAGACTCTCTCTCTCTCTCTCTCTCTCTCTCTCTCTCTCTCTCTCTCTCTCTCTCTCTCTCTCTCTCTCTCTCTCTCTCTCTCTCTCTCCCTCCCTCCCTCCTCCTCCCTCTTCATGTCTCTCATCTCTCATCCGTAGGATACTCTTTCCTTTATCACCTACCTCCTCTATTCTCTGCCTTCATCCTGTGCCCTGCCCCGCCCCTTTCCATCTCTCCATACTGCTGTTAGATTCACTTTATGTGTATGTCCAGGAAAGTTCGAACTCTTTCTCATGATGTTCAGGACTCTCCACAGCATTACACTATCTACTTGTAGAGAGTCGTAAGACATTGAATTTAAAGTCAATAGACAAAGTTTTAAAACACAATTTTGCTATTTACTCCTTGCATAGCTTGGGGCCAAGTCATTTCCCAGCTGTCAATCCCATTTTCCTCATCTGAAATATATGTAAATGCCTTCCAGCTCTAAATCCAACCAGCCTATGATCTGATGATTGCTTTTGAATATTCTCCAACCCCTCCAAAGCTCATCCCATACTTTCTAGCTTTATTGTCTTTGCTCATGACCCTTCTCTGCCTATTTACTGGCTAAATTCCTACCCATCTTTTAAAACTCATAGCCCACCCAAACCTACAAAGCACCATATCCTCAGAACTCAATCCTATCCCTAGTCAGTCAATAATCATTTATTAAGCACCTACTATGTGCCGGGCAATGTTCTAAGTACTAGGGGATACGAAGAAAGGCAAAAGATAATCCCTTATCCCAAGGAGTTCACAGTCTCAGGGAGGATATCAGGAAAACAACTATGTATGAACAAGCTATAGTCAATATGAATTGGAGATAGTCAACTAAGGGAAAGCACTAGAATATACAGAAATCGGTAAATGTTTCTTCTTGTTCAGTGGTGAGCAACTCTTTGTAACCTCATTTGGGGTTTCCTTGGCAGAGACACCAGAGTGGTTTTGCTATTTCTTTCTCCAGCTTATTTTACAGATGAGGAAACTGGGGCAACTAGGGTTAAGTGATTTGCTCAGGATCACAGTAAGTATCAGAGGTGGGATTTGAACTCAGGAAGATGAGACTTCTTGACTCCAACCCCAGCACTCTACCCATTGTGCCATCTCGCTACCCAAAGGCTTCCTGTAGAGAGAATTGTCACTGAGACTTGAATGAAGCACAGAAGCCAGGCGGCTGGGGTGAGGGAGACTATTCTAGGCACTAGGGGACAGCCAGAAAGAATGTTCAAGGAACAGCAAGGCAACCAGTGTCCCTGGAGCACATGAATGAATGCACCCATCAAATGATATCATAAATTATCACTCTTTGTTGCTGTTTCCCTCTTGCTAGTCTGTAAAATTTATGATGACAGTGACCCACATCTTAGCTTTGTTACCTCCAGTAATAAATGAATGGATTACTACTGGATTGGGGGGAGTCTTGGCAGCCTCTGGGAATGTTAATATCCTTGTTGTGTTTAACAGGACCTCAGATAAGTACATTTCCTTTGCTGGGATCTTCAATCAAATCTTACTCTCTAATTGTAAAAGCTCCAAGGCTCTGTCCTGGACCCATTTCTCTTCTTTCTCTGTTCTTTCCCCTTTGGTGACCTTACTGGTTTCTAAAGTTTTAAATATCATATCTATGTCAATAACAAGTAGATCTATATATGCAGTATATATACAGTCTCACAATCACATTTCCAAATATGGTACCCAAAACTCGACATATCCAAAATAGAACTCATTATCTTTTCCCCCCAGACCCATCCCTCTTGCCAACTTCTCCATTTCATCACAGATATTACTATCCTTCCTGTCTCCCAGGTTTGTAGCCAAAGGGTGATCCTTGACTGTCTTTCCTCACCCTACACATTCATTTATTTGTTGTCTCTACTATTAGACACAGTATCTCTTATATTGATTTCCCTTTCTCTTTTGACATAGCTACCTTCCAATTTCAGGCTGTCATCACTCCTCACCTGGACTATGGCAATAGCTTCCTAATTGATCTCCCTGCTATCTCTCCTGATGGATCAGTTTCGACTTCAATCTGTCTTCCATACCACTACCAATATGATTTCCCAGTACAAGTTTGACCATGTCAATCCTCGACGCACTCCCCATTATCCCTAGGGAGGTAACACATTTGGCATTCAAGGCTTTTCCCATTAACCTCTAACCTATCTTTCCAGCCTATAATCCAGTCAAATTGGCTTTCCTGTTCCTCACGCATGACACTTCCATCTCTCTGCCTCTTCGCAAGGGTGTCCTCCCAACCTGGAATGCACTTCCTAGTCACCCCACCTCTTCTAATCCCTTGTTCCTTACCTTGTGCCACTTTCTTCATTGAAGCCTTTCCTGATTCCTTCACTTCCTAGGCAACTATTGCCCCCTCTCAATTATCTTATATTTATTTGTTTTGTATTGTGGAAGCATAGTAAAATCACCCACTCAGTCTCTCTTTTAGAAATATTAAGAAATCCTATTTTCTCCATGTTCTAATTTGAAGCCTTTGGATTCATCTGAATAAAATAAACCTTGTTGACACTTAATCAAAGCTCAAAGGACCATATCCTAGCTTGAAATGCTTTTGAAACGAAACATTCAAAGGTCTAACCAATTTCAGAAGGGAAACTAAGTCAAAATTCAAAGGGAAACTCTAATCTGCTTGAATACAGAATTAGAACAGTGACCAGACAAGGGGAGAAGCCCCTTCGATTAAATCAGTTGAGCATACTACCTCTCGTCGGCTAAATGGTTTTAGAAAAGTGATTGATTCTCCAGAGCACCAGAAAGGTAAATTATTATTGCTCTATTAATAGATCAAAGACTGTTCCTTAATTCCTGTACCTTTACTTAATCTTGACTATGGAATTTGTCTTTGTTTCAGAATTCTACAGAATGTATGATGACTTTGCTTAGGTAGAGAGAAATTCAATTAGCAGAGAAAATTCTGTTGTTTGTCCCTATGAGAAACAAAGCTTGTAAATATATAGATATTTGTAAATAAAAGATAGATATAATTATACATACATATACATATATAAAAACACACACATATATATCTATATATGTGTATATATGTATGTATATATATGTATGGTGTCCCAAAGTCTTAATTCAGTTTTGTTTTTACTTTTTAATAGATATATGGTCCTTTAAAGACTTGAAATCCAAGCCACAAAGTATTTCTTCTATAGTATATACTTCTATAACATATGTACATGTTGTCTATTCAATAGAATGTAATTTCCTTGAAGGTAGAGAATCTTTCACTTATGTTTTGGTATCTTTGGTATCTTTCATGCCTGATACATAGTAGGCACTTAATTACTCGTTAATTAGTAACAATAATCACTTCCTTTAGCCTAGCTCTTTTAGTATACCTGTGATTTCCTTTGATTCTTCAAACAACCCTGGAAAATCAAAGGCATATCATTCCCATTTTAGAGATGAAGTGGAGTAGTTTGCCCAGGTTTATAAAGCTAGTAAATGGTGGAATGAAGGCCTCTTCCAATTCCAATAGTCCAATTCAGTAAGCACATATTAAGCCTACTATGTGCCAGGCACTGTGCTAAGCCAAGCAGAAGTTTCAGGGAGGCAATTTTGAGCTTGATGTACGTAATTCGTAGCTTCTTAACAAAGGTGTTCAAAAGTGTAATATGCTATATTTGGGGGGAGTGGACTCCCCATCTTTGGAGGTCGTGGAATGGAGACTGGGGCCACTGATCAGGAAGGTTGTAAGGGAATTCCTGCTGAGGTTCAGATTGGGTAAGATGACTCTTAATCATTCTGATTTTGTACTTAAACTGAAATATGTGTGTGTAGGCATGTATGCTACGTGTATACATACATATACATATATATGTGTATATATATATGTATATAGTCTTCCACCTTTGAATACATACATATACATATACACACGTATATATCCACATATATGTATGTATGTGTATAGAGTCTTCTACTTTGAATCCCTTGCCAATAAAGGCATTTCTCTTGTTCGGGCAACCTACCAACACTCTTATTCCTGTCCCCTACACCCAGAATGTCATTCTTTCTTTTTCTCTTTCTTCAAGGCTCAGCTTAACTGTCGCATCCTCTGTGAAGTCTTTTCCCCTCCCGTCCGGTCGAGTGCCATGACTTATTGTTTCTATGTCTATGTCATTTCATAAACCTGGCCCTTTCTTTGAAGGTGACCACAGTTTTAGTTCATTTCAACTCAAACCCTCATTGCTTCATTGCTTCTTCATTATAATCATAATAACGATAACAACAGCATTTATGCAAAGTGCTTTACAAATATTAGCTTATTTGTTCTTCCCCACAGCTCTAGGAGGTTAGGTGCAATAAATATTCCCATTTTGCAGATGAGGAAAATGAGGCAGACAGTAGTTAAGGGATTTACTCAGGGTCACATAGCTATTAAGTATCTGAGGCTACATTTGAACTCAGGTCTTCCTGACTCCAAGTCCAAAGATCTGAACTACCTAGCTGGATTCCTGCCTTCCAACTCTTTCTTTAATTCACCCTTCACATGCTTGTAAATGTAGGCTTCCTAAAGTGACCGCATCACTCCTCTGCTCCTAAAACACTTTCAGTTGCTCCCTGTTGTCTCCAGAATAAAATGGCAACTCCTTAGCTAGGCCTTTAAAACATCTTACAATCTGGCTCCAGCTGATCTTTCCCTAAATTTTAAAAAAAACTGTGATATTTTTATGTAAGTAAACTTTTATTAATAAGAGTATTCCATTTTCTAAACACAAAACATTTTCTGGAAAAAAGATCAGATTATCTGTAATGTCTATGAAAGGCCTGCCCAGGTAAGCTGAGCTCATTTTTCCCCTAACAGGCCAGAAAACTGTCCCCAAGTCTTGATTGGTACAAAGAACTAAGACACGGGTAGAGAACCTGTGGCTTTGAGGCCACATGTGGCCCTCTTGGGCCTCAAGTGTGGCCCTTTGACTGAATCCAAACTTTACAGAGCAAAACCTGTGGCCTCAGGGCCTCAGTGTTCCCTACCCCTGGCAGGGCTTGAGATGTTAACAGAGCTTTCTGCTATGAGCATAGAAGGAACAACCTGTAAGGTCAGTGCCTTTCCAACTTAGTAAGTGTCCCCATTTCTTTGCAAGGCAACACATTCTTCTAACTAGGCCCATTTTCATATGGAGATGAATGGGGTAGAATCTCTCTGACTCAGCACTCTATCCTTACTTTCTATGCTGTGACTAAGTAAACTTGAGTTTGTTAACTGTGTGTGTCTCACTTCATTCTAACTCAGAGCTTGAACCTGGTACTGGTCCTGCCTGACTCAGATCTGACCTACAACAGCTTCCCATTATGTGCGCTATCATTCATTCAACGTTCAACAAGTATTTAATAAGCACCTACTCTATCCCAGCCGCCAGCACAAAATAAATGACTGCTGATTGATTAGATACCAACTGTGTGCCAAGTACCAGTGATGTAAATATGAAACTAAACCATTCTCTGTCTTTAAGAAGCTCCTATTCTATCAAGGGAGAAAGCAGGTGTGTAACAGACTTCAGAGCATGCGCAGATATCTCTTCCTGTCTATGGGGAACCATGTAGAAACTTGGTCATTCACTCATTGACCTAAGATACCTGCTTCTGGATATATTTGGACTACTGGTGGATTGAGTCCTCTTCCAATGTTGCTGCACCAGGGAAAAAATGTTGATGTGGGATGCCACACTGAAAGAAACTTGGCTTGCCTTCTACTCTCCAGAAAGGAAAATGGGATTTCAGCCAGGAGTGGAGAAGGAGGCCCTTCTCTACCCCAGCCTGATGGTGATAGGGCCATCACTCCATGGGGGGAGGGGAACTCACATAGCCAGGCTGGTGCTGGGACCCCTGCCAACCTTTGCTGGTCTTATTTGGTTATGTACCATAGCCCTGATCTCCTGAGCCCTAAAACGTCATTGGAGAAGCAGGAAATCGCAGGGACGGTGGCAAACAACCTGGAGAGATTGTTGTCTTTATCAGAAAATGAAGTCACTGAAGAGAAAATCCTGCTTGGTGTTGGATCAGTTTGTGTTGGGTAGAGATTAAATGTAAGGCAGCTAATTAGTGATCTTATAAAGGAAAGAAACTGCTTCCCAAAGAGGCTTGAATATTATGCTCCCAACTGCTTGGAAGAATGAGAAGGTTCTGGACTCTGTGAAGTCATTCTGTGATTCTTGATTACTAAGTGAGCTGTTGTGTCTTATAACTGACTCATACGCTGGGTACCTTTTCATTTTTCCCTCTTGTTGGGGAAAACTCCGGACTTTGAGCCCTTAATTATTTCTAGAAGTATTTACTCTCTGCATAGCACTTTTCCTTGGAAATCTGAGGCAGGGAGTGAAATGAAGCCTGAGGGAGGTTAATTCCCCAACTGGGAAGACAGGAAACTAAACTATTGAAATACTCGAGCTAAGGGGTAATAAAAGTCTGACCCAGGGCAGCAGATCTGGGCAAAACCTCATAGATTGGCTGAGGGTAAACCACAATGGCAGGCAAAGTACAGAGTGTGGTACGGGTCACAAGCACCAGTGGCCTCAGTCAAGTGGAACCTTTAGTCACTGTGCTAGATACCATTTTGGCAGAGGGGGAGGAGTGGCAATGTAGAGCCTGAGGAACTCAGAAAAACTTTCCTGGAGGTGGTATTGGTGCTGAATTGTGAAGGAATCTGGGGATTCTTAGAGGCAGACAGTAGTGAATTCCAGACAAATCAGACAGCCCAGGCAAAGGCATAGAGATGGGAGACAGAGTATCATGTGCAAAGAATGGCAAGAAGGTTAATTCATCTGAACCATAGCAAGCAAGAAGGGAGATAGTTTATAATAAAAGGGAATAATTTGTAATAAATATTTATTATGATAATTAAAATGACAGGTTGGAGCCAGGTTTGGGCTTTAAATGTCAAATACTGGGCTTTTTATTTAATTCTTTGGATAATAGGGAGCCAGTGGAGTTTAGTAAGTAGTAGAGTGACACAATGAGGCCTATGATTTTGGCATATCACTTTGGAATATCACTTGTGGAAGAAGGATTGGAGTGAGGAGAGACTAGCGGCAGGGAGACACATTAGGAGGCTAGGTGAGAAGTGACAAGGGTCTGAACTAATGTGGGGACCATAATTACAGAGATGTCATGGGGGTAAAAATCAATAAGGCTTGGCAAATATATGGAATAAAGTTGAATGCTGAGTCGGGAGTGACTCTGAGGTTGCCAATCTGGGTGACTAGAAGGACAAGGGTACCCTCAACAAAAACAAAAAAGTTCAGAAAGGTAGACTGGAAGATCAGATGAGTTCTGTGTTGGCCATATTGAGTTGAGATGCCCATTGGAACAACTAGTTGGAAATGACCACCAGGCAAATGGTGAATGTATAGATTTGGGACCCGTAGACATAGAAGTGATCATTAAACCTATGCTAGTTGATGGGGTCCACAAGTGCAGAGAGCTCCTGAAGAGGATTCAGAACAGAGACTTGGGGTCCATCCACAGTTAGGGGGCATAATAGAAATGTTGATTCAGCAAAGAAGACTGAGAAGAAATCAGGTAAGGTAGGTGGAAAACCAAGGGAGAGTGCCATCATGAAAATTCAGAGTGAAGAGACTTTCCATAGTGGGGAAGGTCAACAGTATCAAATAATGCAAGAAGGTCAAGGATGAAGACCAAAAAATAAAATATTTCCTGTCCTTCTGGAGCTTATATTCTATTGGAGGGAATCATTTGTAAACAGATAAGTAAATGTAAAATATGTAGGAAATAAATCCAAGGTAATTTCTGATGTGTATGTGGGGAGAGAGGAGGGCATTATCAACAGGAACAAATCAGTGTAGGCTTTGGTTGGGTGTGTAAATTAAGCCGAGACTTGAAAGGAACCTATAAGGCAGAAGTGGGGAGGGTGAGGCAAAGCCATTCATTCAATAGGCCTGTTTAAGAAGTGGTCAGGGTATGGTCCCTTTAATGAGGCAAAGAAAAGAAAGACATCAAACTGGGAGGGAAGCAGCAGCAGTTACTACTGATAATCACTCTGAAGCCAGGTGGGTCCAGAAGAGAGCCTTTAGGCAGGGGCCCAATAGTGTCTGAGATTCAGAGTGCAATAGGCTGAAGGTTCAGGGAAGCTAAGGTGTGAGGTGAGGTGAGGTGAGGTGAGGTGAGGTGAGGTGAGGTGAGGTGAGGTGAGGTAGACTAGCCAGTAAAACCCAAGTCACCTGGGCATTTTTGGCCATCCAAATTTACCTTCCTTTGTAGAGTAGAAGGAAGGGGAGGGGGAGAGGGAGACAAGACAGGAGAGGAGGAGCTGAATCTCCTTACAGGATTGTGTTCCTCTGTTGACAAAGAAGACCTTGCCATCAGAGAAATGATGACATGACTTGCACTTGACTTTTTTTTGAGTGAGGGAGGGCTGTGCAGGTCACCAGCCTCACTTCTTCTCCAGAGCCATCTGAATCCAGTGACCTTGGCCTAAAGGGGCCAAGGTCTATGCAGGTACTCACTTAGGGTAAGGTAACACCTATTCATTGAATAGACCTCTTTAAGAAGTAGTCAGGGCATGGCCCCTTTAACGAGGTCAAAAAAAGAAAGACATCAGGCTGGGAGGGAAACAGCAACAGTTACTATTGATAATCACTCTAAAACCAAGAGGGTCCAGAAGAGAGCCTTTAGGCAGGGGGCAGGGCCTCAACGGAACCACTGAACCACCTCTTCCCAAGCTATCAGCTTATTGACTGCCTCAGTTTGTCTGTTGCATGCATGTTACAACCTTCCTAAAATCTCAAGGTTCCCCACTGATCATCAGATGGGGAATAGGAAATGCCTAGAGTAGAAGGCTCCTTGTAGGAATAATTAACTTTTTCCTTATCTTTTCCCTATGTTCAGTCACATTTGTGGGCTCAGTTGGTTCACAGAGAATAGATATCAAGCCGGAAGGTAACTTCTGAGGCCAGTGAGTCCAACTGACTCATTTTGCAGATGGGAAACTAAACCTCCCCAAACTTTAGGTGACTCGCTTAGGATTATGTAAGACAGAAAGTATATAAGGCAGGATATAAACCCGGGTCTTCCTGACTCCACTTTCTGAGCACCTGAGTCTTGTGAATAAGAGGGCTTGTGATTAGAGGGAGGAGTGGGGCTCTAGGGTTATTTGTAGATGATAGATTACATGTATGAAACATTTTGGGTAATATTCCATTTCATCTTCATTGTTGATTAATTCTCTTCATGGGTTTGTAACTGGGGTAACCTTGGATTGGAAATTCCTGAATCACCCACACCTGCAGCTCTTTGGAAAAGGCTGGAGATGTGTGTGCTTGGGATGCCGGATTTGAATAATGGACCATGAGAAGAAAAAAGAGGAAAGGGAAAAAAGAGTGAAGAGTGAATCTCCCCCTCTTTGTTCCACCATCAACAGGATTGTTGCTCGTCATAGGCTTGGGGCTAGAGTGTGGGATGTGGTCCCCATCTCGTATCTAGGCTCTGGGTCTTCTCTCGGAATGGTCTTTGGCAGTTTCTTTTGACCACAGCTTCCATTTTAACCATTTGGATTTACCTCAGGGAAGAGGGAGCGGAGAAAAAGAAACAAGCATTAAGCACCTACTCTGTGCCAGGCACTGTACTAAATACTTTACAAATATTATCTTCACAAAAATCCTCGGGGATAGGTGTTATTATTACTTTTATTTTACAGATGAAGAAACTTAAGAAGACAGTGGTTAAATGATTTGCCTTGGGTCATAGTAAGAGTCTAATAGTATATGCTATAATATTAATCAATATATAATAATTAAGAATTTATGTGATATATTAATATGATTAATAGCTAATAATTAATTATATTAATTTATGTATTATGCGCTATAATAATAAGTGGCTGAGGCTAGATTTGAATGCAGGACTTCCTGACTCCAGGTCCAGCACTCTATCCACTATACCACCTACCTGCCCCTGAAAGCTCAGGAGTACCTCATGGAAGCTTAGAAGTTTCAATTCTAAAGTCAGCTTCCAATTTTCCACACAGTGGTCAAGTCCAGCTAGAATGACAAACACTTCCCACACCCCCAAACCCCTCCCCAATCTCCAGCACAGCAATCAGGAAATTTGAATCTCTAGGGTGGCAGAAGGCAATAGATACTACACATCAATACATAAGTCTCATATCTCTCCCTATCCTATAAACAAGGGAAGGGAGTCAATATTTCTATCTCAATGTATATAACTCAATAGACATGAGGGTTTAAACATGTGTAAACAAGTTCTAAAACTCTTTTGTGTCATGGATCTCTTTGACATTTTGGAGAAGCCTTGCTCAGAATCATGTTTTTAATATATAGGATTACAAAAGAAATCTGATTTTTTTTTTAAATTACAGTTAAAGTAACTGAAACTTAGAGAAGATAAGTAACTTGCTTAGGGTCACTCAGCTTGTAAACATCTGAAGCTAGATTTAAAACCCAGGTATCCTTGTCTCCACATTCTACATGCTGTGAAGCTATCTGTTACTGTTATATGGAGTTTATGAATAAGGGAGAAAGTTGGAAAACATGGCAGAAAGAAAGACCTTGGGGAGACCCAGGACATTCATAAATTTACTAGATTGCTAACCTTGGGATCATGTCTTATTTACATCTCTCCCACAGTATCTAGCATGGTGTTAGTTAGAACCAGATAAATATTTGTACAATGAATGAATGAATGAATGATGGTCAGTTACCAGAATGTCTGGGAAATACTTCAAGTGAAGTGCCTGCAGATTCATAACTTCAAAGTCTTTGTTTAGATTGCTGTGAGGAAGGAACTTTGTCAAGTAAATTGATAGAACAATTTTACCGTTGTAACTTAAACTTAGATCACAGTTTACTGAATGGCAATGTCTTAAGAGTCAGATCTGAAATTTGTTCTTGGTTCTGTTAGTGGAACTTTACACTAAATTTCTTTCTCTGGGCCTCAGTTTCCTTTTCTGTAAAACATATAGCATTGAACTAAATGATTTCTCATGTTCTTTTCATGACATTTTAAGGGCAGTCTTAGACCCTTTCTATTTCTGACTTTCCATGTTCTATGTTCAATAATATAATATGTTCTAAGGTATCCCTTTGGCTCTGTTTGGTCTAATGGTTTTTCAGATTCTTTCTGTCTCTAATATTCTGTGCTTTACCATTCTTTGTGCTAACATTTTATGTTCCATAGTCTAATATTGTATGTTCTAAGGTCCATTCACACTTTGAGAGTCTATTGGTACATCGTTCTATGTTTTGCCATTTTGTATTCTGTGTTTTAACATTTTGTGTTGTTCCAAAGTCCCTTAAAATTCTACCATTGTGTATTCTTTGTTGGTCTACTATTCTAACGTTCTGTCATTCTGTACTGTTCCAAAATTCCTTCTAGTTCTACCAATCTATGTTCTATGGATATTCTATAATATTTAATGTTCTAAAGTTTTTTTTCCCAGCTCTAATATTGTTTTAGATCTTCTAACCTTCTACAGACTAAAGGCCTTCCAAGTTCAAATATTTTATGTTCTTTTTTAATAATATTTTACTTTTTCCAATTACATGTAAGGATTATTTTTAACATTCATTTTTTTGTAACAATTTTGAGTTCCCAATTTTCTCCTTCCCTTCCTCACCACCCCTCCTCAAAGATGGCAAGAAATTTGATATGGGGTATGTATGTGCAATCATGCAAAACATATTTTCATATTAGTCATATTGTGAAAGAAGAAGTAGGCTAAAAGAAAAGAACCATGAAAAGATAAAGTGAAAATAGTATGCTTTGATCTTCATTCAGGCTCCATCCGATCTCTCTGGATGTGGATAGCATTTTCCACAGTGGGTCCTTTGGAATTGTCTCAGATCACGGTATTGCTGAGAAGAGCTAAGTCTTTCATAGCTGACTCTCATACAGTGTTGCTGATACTGTGTAAAATGTTCTCCTTATTCTACTCATTTCACTTTGCATCAGTTCACATAAGATTTTCCAGATTTTTCTGAAATCTGCCTGCTCTTCATTTCTTATAGCACAATAGTATTCCAATACATTTGTATACCACAACTTGTTCATCCATTCTCCAATTGATGGGCATCTCCTCAAATTCCAATTTTTTTTTTTTTGCCAGAGAGGCTATAAATATTTTTGTACATTTAGGTTCTTTTCCCTTTTTATGATATCTTTGAGATTCAAACCTAGTAGTGGTATTGCTGGATCTAAAGGTATGCATAGTTTGATTGCCCTCTGGACATAGTTCCAAATTGCTCTGCAGAATAGCTGGAGCGGTTCACAACTCAGCCGACAATGAATTAGTATCCCAGTTGTCCCACGTTCCCTCTATCATTTTTCTTTTCTGGCATATTAGCTAATCTGATATGTGTGAGGTGGTACCTCAGAGTTGTTTTAATTTACATTTCTCTGATCAATAATGATTTAGAGCATTTCTTCATATGCCTATAGATAGTTTTGATTTCTTCATCTAAAAACTTCCTTTTCATATCCTTTGACCATTTATCAATTGGGGAATGACTTGAATTCTTATAAATTTGACCCAGTTCTGTCTTTGAGAAATGGGATCTTTATCAGAGAGACTTGCTGTAGAGATTGTTTTCTAGCTTTCTGCTTTCCTTCTAATCTTGGTTGCCTTGGTTTGTGCAAAATCTTTTAAATTTAATATAATCAAAATTATCCATTTTATATTTTGTAATGTTATCTTGGTCAAAAATTCTTCCCTTTTCCATCAATCCAACAGGGAAACTATTCCTTGCTATTCTAATTTTCTTATGGTGTCACCCTTTACATCTCAATCATATACCCATTTCAATCTTATTTTGATATGTGGTGTAAAATATTGGTCTGTGCCTAGTTTCTGCCATATTCCAGTTTTTCTAGTAATTTTTTCCAAATATTGAGTTCTTATTCCAAATGCTAGGGTTTTTGGGTTTGCCAAACACTAGGTTACTATGATATTATTGTGTCTTATGTACCTAAATTATTTCACTGATCCACCACTCATTTTTTTAGCCAGATAGTTTTATTACTTTATAATACACTTTGAGATCTAGAACAGCTAGGCTACCTTCCTTTGCATTTTTTCCATTAATTCCCTTGATATTCTTAACCTTTTGTTCTTTCAGATGAATTGTTATTTTTTCTAGCTCTATAAAATAATTTTTTGGTAGTTTGATTGGTATGGCACTGAATAATCAAATTCATTTAGGCAGAATTGTAATCCTGCAACTTTGCTAAAGTTCTTATTTCAAGCAGTTTTTTGGTTAATTTTCTAGAATTCTCTAAGTATACCATCATGTCATCTGCAAAAAGTGATAGTTTTGCTTCCTCATTGCCTATTCTAATTCTTTCAATTTCTTTTTCTTCTCTTATTACTATAGGTAACATTTCTAGTACTACATTGAGCGATAGTGATGACAATAAGCCTCCTTGCTTCACCCCTGATCTTACTGGGAAGGCTTCTAGCTTATCCCCATTACAGATAATTTAGCCTGCTGATGGTTTCTGATAGATACTACTTGTCGTTTTAAGGAAAACTCCCTTTATTACAATGTTCTCTAGGGGTTTTCAATAGGAATGGATGCTATATTTTGTCAAAAGTTTTTTCTGCCTCTATTGATATAATCATATGATTTCTGTCGGTTTTGTTATTGATATAGTCAGTTATGCTGATAGTTTTCCTAATATTGAACTGGTTCTGAATTCTTGGTATAAATACCACCTGGTTATAGCAGATGATCCTTGTGAAATATTGCTCTAATTTCCTTGCTAGTATTTTATCTTGAATTTTTGCATCAATATTCATTAGGTAACTCAGTATATAGTCTTCTTCATTTCAGCTTTTCCTGGTTTAGGCATCAGCACCATGTTTGTACCATAAAAGGAGTTTGGTAGGCTTCATTCACCTATTTTTCCAAATAGTTTATATAGTATTGGAATTAATCGTTCTTTTAACATTTGGTAGAATTCACTTGTGAGCCCATCTGGCCCAGTAATTTTTTTCTTAAGAGAGTTCATTGATGGATTGTTCAATTTCTTTTTCTAAGATGGGATTATTTAGGTATTTTATTTCCTCTTCTGTTAACCTGGGCAATTTATATTTTTGTAAATATTGTATTGTAAATATTTTCTCATTTTGGTTAGATTGTCAGATTTATTGATAAATAGGGAAAATATTTTCTAGTGATTGCTTTAATTTCCTCTTCATTTTTGATATTAGAAATTTGGTTTTCTTTTTTCTAATCAAGTTAACTAATGGCTTATCTATCTTACTGGTTTATGTTCTATAGTCTAAGGTTCCTTCCTAGATCTGAGGATTTATTAGTATTATAATCAAATACATAATCTATCCTATAAGAAACCAAAGGATTCCCTCCAGGTGAAGAATTTTTAAAATCTGATATTTCACTTCTTTAAGGATCTGTGAGTCTATGAATTTAGGCCCTCGCTACACTGACACAGATCACCACATTTTTGACTCAGTAAATGTTCCTGAAGAGTTACTATAAACCAAAACATCTGCTGTCCTGAAGCTAACCTGGTGTTAAGCCCTTCTGAGGAGCAGAGCTTGTATTCTGATGACAGATACGATCTGTCAGTAATCCCATATTCAAGACCTTCCCAACAGAGTAGGACCTGCAAGAGGCAGGAAGGCAGTCAAGAATCATTTATGAAGCACTTAAAATGAACTCTGCTACTTTGGCCTCTAAGAACCTCGTGCTACTTCCATCTATGCCAAAGTGAGGTATCAGAAGAGGACTTTATTTCGTAAAATCAAAATTGATATTCCTCTGGAAAAAAAGACTTCCATACATTCTTTATTTTTTGGGAAAGCACTTGGTCATGAAAATATTAAAATGGAAATTTTAGTGGAAAAGAGAATCATCTTAGTAAAAGAGAAGAACGACATATGCTTGTGCTTTCCATGAGATTTTAAGCATGCAGTCTTCTGTCTGGATGGAGGGTCACTATTAGATAGTCTGCTTTGCTAACCCTTTTATCTTCACAAACTTAAGTTGCAAGGTTTGCATAACAACATCTAGTAGAGATAAGAAGGCAACAGAAAGTATGAATCCCTGCAAAGAAAAATATTGTTATTATTTTGGCCATTCACGAGACATCAACATGTTTCCCCTCCCATTTCTTGACATTCAGAAGAAACCAAGCCTATCACCCTGACGCCTGCCTTCCAACTGACATAGTTCCTTAGGTCTTGATACTGCCTCATTCCTTTTCCTCTCACTCCCCTAATCCAGGGATGGGGAACCTGCAGCCTTGAGGCCACATGTGGCCCTAAAGGTCCTCAAGTGCTGTCCTTTGACTAAATCCAAACGTCACAGAACAAATCCCCTTAACAAAAGGATCTGTTCTATAAAACTTGGACTCAGTCAAAAGGCTGTAGCTGAGGACCTAGAAAGTCACACATGGCCTCGAGATCTCATGTTCTCTATCCTTGCCCCAACATATTATGTAAATGTGAGTTTGGAGAAGAAAACGACAAATGACTTCAATATCTTTGCCACCAAGAAAACCCACAAATAAGGTCATGAAGCATCAGACATGACTGAAATGACTAAACAGCAATAACAAATGTGAGTTATTCCAAGTGGTCATCTAGCCTGTTTGAATAGTATCAGGCATGGGGAGTTCACCTCCTCAGGAGGCAACGATTATTAGTAAATGTAAACTACTCCTTCTTCTTCTCCTCTCCAAACACAGACTCAGTGGATCTAGTTGAAAGAGTACAGGGTTTGGAGACAGAATCTAGTTTCAAGTCCTGGTTCTGCTGTTTATTAGCTATGTGGTCACTAAGTTTCCTGGTGGGCCTCAATTTCTTCATTTGTAAAATGAAGGAGTTGGACAAGGTGACCGTGAGGTTATTTCTGTCTGTAAACCCAAAGACATGATCTCTACCCATCGACAGTGAAGAAAGCACAAGAGTTTAAACTACAGAAAGACTGGATTATTTGACCGTGGTAATAGAAATCTCCTCTATTGTATTTTTAATGGGTGGAGAATGCAATATATAGTCCTCTATTGATTTCAATCCTACCATGTAATTTTAGGCAAGTCACCTAAACTCCTTTGCACCTCTATATAATTGAATGAAATGGAATTGATCTCATGTGCCCTACCTAAGTTCACAGTATTGCAGGAACCAAGTGGAAGAGGGAGAGGTTGAATGTTGGGCAAACTCTAAGGTATGATGATGAACTCTAAGGTATTATGATGAAGCTTTCACTTGCCTGGAGGTGTGGGAAAGGTGACAAGTTGCTGGGAAGTGATCAGGAATGTTACAGTAATATTGGGCTCCTCATCATAGATTAGAGGCTTGAAGTACACTCACTAGCCTTCAGGTGGCCCCATCTGAGATGTATTTCTTTACCTATCACAGTGTGTTTCTTCACTTATCAATGGAAAGAACATTACACTGGGAATGAGGATACCTCAGTTCCAATCCTCTGACGTAGACCTCTGTGCCCCACTTAGACCTAAGTTGTATGCATTGGGGTAGTTTATTTCACTTGTCCATGCTTCCTCATTAGTAAAAAGAGGATAATAATAAGTAACCTGGGATTCCAAGCTATTTGCATAAGATTCTACTTATTGGTGGAAATTACTTATCTGATGCCAAAATTTCCCACATTGGCCATATCCAAAAAGAAAATATGCCTCAGTATGCACTTGGAAACCATCACTCCGGAGGTGAGTAGTATGTTTCATGGTGAGTTCTCTGGTTGATGTGATTGGTCATTGGGTTCATTAGCATTATGAAGTCTTTCAAAGTATTTTGACTTTATGATGTTGTTGTATAAATTGTTTTCCTAGTTCTTCTCACTTTACTCTACATTTGTTCAAATAAGCCTTCTCAAATTTCTCTGAAATCTTCCTCTTCAAAATTTCTTATAGCATAATTGCATTCTACCACATTCCTACACTATAACTTGCTCAGCTATTCCCTAATTTAGGGCTACCCACTCAGTTTTCATTTTCATTCTTTGCCAAAACAAAAAAGAGTTGCTATATATATTTATACACATTTTTAAAGTTGATTTTTTTGTTTTGTTTTTTTTCTAGGACTAATCCCTCCCTTGATTTTTCCCTCCCTCTTACACCTTTTTCTCCTTTTCCCCCTTTATTTCTGTTTTCTTGTTCAGTAAAGTATATTTTTATACCCAGCTCTGTGCATATGTATTCCTTTTTTAAAAATTACATTTCATTTTATTTTCAATTCCAGATTCTTTCCCTACCCACACCCTCTTCTCCACCCATTGAGAAGACAAAAAATACAAAACCCATTAAAAATATGAAGTCATGCAAAACAAATTTCCACATTAGTTATGTTCCAAAAAAAATAAGAAGAAAGAAAAATATGTTTCAATCTGCCCTCTGACTTCATTGGTTCTGTCTGAAGGGGGATATAGTATGTTTCAACATGAGTCTTCAACATGAATTGTGGTTGGTCATTTTGTTGGTCAAAATTACTAAATCTTTCCTAGTTGATTTTTTTAATGTAAGTAATACTGTTGTTATATATGCAAATTATTTTCCTGGTTCTGCTCATTTCACTTATGACTCTGGAGGATAAAGTGAGGTTGGTGACCCTGCACAGCCCTCCCTCACTCAGATCAAAGTCAACTGCAAATTATGTCATCGTCTCCCTGATGTCACAGTCCTCCTTCACGAATGAACGACAAGCACGACAACCATCAGTTCATATAAGCCTTCCCAAGTCTTTTCTGAAACCATCCCTTGCATTATTTCTTACAGCAAAATGGTATTCCATTATATTTGTATGTCATACCTTACTCAGTCTTTCCCAAATTGAGAAGTACTCCTTGGTTTCCAATTCTTTGCCACCCCAAAAGAGCTGCTATAAATATTTTTATATATATATTTTTTACTTTGTTTCGCTTTGGACTAATCCTTTAATTTTCCCTCCTTATTATCCCCTTGTCTCTTTCCCCCTTCACTTCCGTTTCCTTGTTTAGTGAAATGTATTTCTGTACCCATCCATGTGCATATGTACTCTTCCCTCCTTTGATCTATTTAGATGAGAGAAAGGTTCAAGAGTTATCTGTTTCCCCTACTGTCTTCTTTATTTGTATAGAATTCTACTTTTGCACCCTAATTATGTAAGATAATTTTCTCTATTTTTCCTTCCCTTCCCTCAATGGTATATTCCTCTGCCTTTTCTCTTGACATTCTTTTATGATAATCAAAACATAACAGAAACTACTCCTTGGATCACCAGTTAGAGTTGGACTCTTTCTATGACCCCAAAGATAGGGCTCTGAGGAGACATATTATTATCTCCTTATATTAGAATGTAATAATAACTGGCTCTGAAATGCAATTTTAATTTGGTTAGTCTATTATGATTTTATGCTCATGTTTACCTTTTTATATTCTTGTGATTCCTGTGCTTGCCCTTCAAAATTTCCATGTAGCTCTGGTCTTTCCTTCAGGAACACTTGGAAATTCTCTGTTTCATTAAAGGTCTATTTTCCTCCCTGTAGGATTATACTTAGTTTTCTTCTTGGTTGTAAACCTGTATCCTTTGCCTTCTAGAATATCATATTCCAAGCTAACTGCTCCTTCATAGTGGTGATTGCTAAACCTTTTGTCATCCTGATCATGGATCCTCAGTATTTGAATTCTCTCTTTCTGGTTGCTTGCAGGATTTCCTCCCCCTTTAACCTAGAAGCCTAGAATTGGCATTGATGTTCCTGGGAAGTTTTAATATGGGGTTTTCTTTGGAGAGGTGGCCAGTAGATACTTTCTATTTCTACTCTGCCTTCTGGCATTCTAAGTGATGGATGCAGGCAGTTTTTTTGATTTCATGATTCTTGGTTATTGGTTATTGGTCTGGGTTCTTTTTTTGGTCATGGCTTTCAGGTATTCCAGTGTTTCTTAAATTAGGCAAGATGGAAATAAACATAAAGTACCTACTCTATGCCAGGTATTATGCTAAGCACTTTCCAAATATTATCTCATTTGATCCTCACAACAACCCTGGGAGGTAGACGCTATCATTATCCCCACCATTCAAATGAGGAAACTGAAGCAGACAAGAGACTTGCCCAAGGTCACATGGCTAGTAAACATCTGAGGCTGGATTTGAACTCAGATCTTCCTGACTTCAGGCCCTGCACTCTATCCGCTGAGCACCTAGCTGCCTATTATGTCTCCAGGTTAGTTTTTTATGCTGTGAGATACCTTACATTTTCTTCTATTTTTTTCCTGTCTTTTAATTTTGTTTTAGAACTTCTTGTTGTCTCAGTGAGTCATTATCTTCTGTTATGTCCTTTCTAATTTTCAAGGAGTTTGTTGCTTGGACAAGGTATTGTGCCAAGCTGTTAATTCTGTTTCCAGTTCTTTCACCCATAGCTCTCATTTCCTTTCCCACTATTTCTTCTAGAACCATCATTTCATTTCTAAAAACATGTTAAATTCTTAAGAATTTTTTTAAAAAAATATTACTTTATCACATCTAGGAATTCTAGTTGAACTTGTGCCCTGAAACTTTTCTTTACATGTCTGGGAGTCATTCTCTTCTTTTGGCTTTTGTAGTTTTTTGATGTCTCCTTCTTACCATAATGGCTATTTATGGTGGAATTATTTTTCTGTTTGCTCATTTTTCTAGTGTACTCCCTAACTTAGGACTTTATGTTAAGGCTAGTCACTGCTTACTTCCAGAGGGAATGTCTGGGTCAAGCTTGTGTCTTCTAGAGTGTTGCTGTCTTGGGTTGAGTGCTGCACTATTCAAGGATCTCAGGATGTCCTTGTGGGACCTGTAAGCTTTCAGTGCTCCCTAAGCGGCCTGATCCAGAGCAAAATCCGATTGTTGTTCCCCTGGTTTGAACTCTGAAAGTGGTTAACATGGAATTGGGTTTGAGCAACATATCTATTTGGTGTTTCAGTAGACTGCTGCTGGACTGAGTCACTTTTAGACATCATTCAGAGTGACAGAACTGCAGGTTTCCCTTTTGGTCTGGGGTATCTGCCCTGGTTGATCCACTGCAGGCTTCAGATTGAGCAAGAGGCTAGAAATGAGAAGCTGCTCTACTCCTAGGGTCAGAGCCATGCAACTCCTGTTGCTTCCAAACTTGTTCCTTTATCAAGACACATTCTAGGGAACTGAGGAGCTAGGGATCACTTCTCACCCTGGGATGCTACCCCTAGGTGCAAATCTTCTCCTTATTCTGGATCTGTGACACAGAACTTCAGAGCATGTGACAGAGCTCTTTAGTTGGCATCTATCTATTCCTATATATTGCACAAAGTCAAGTCCCTGTGTGTTATGGCATCTGAGACTCCTTGTGGTCCTGGTGCATAGCTGCTCCTTGTGCTTGAAGAGACCCTGTCCCCAGTATCCACAGACCTTTCTGTCTCCCTTTATTGACCCAGGCTAGAGAAATGATTTGCTGAAATTTTCTTTTCTTGGATTTCCTAATAATAGTGTGGTCTGATGGATGTTTCTGTGTGGAATAATTGTAGGTAGAGCTTAGCTGGTACTACTCTACCATCTTGGCTCTACCCCACACTAAACCCCCAATATATAGATAGCTATATTAATTACTAAGGCCTTTTTCCTCATGTAGCGTCCTTGTGTATTGAAAGTGTATTCTTCTTATCCTGTAAAAGATATCCTTATCTTATCTCAAGGGGAAAAGTTCTAAGCACCTCTCCTTGAAGATCTTTGATTCTCATTTGAGAAAATGACCCAAGGCCATGCCTTGATACTTTCAGAACTCCCTAGAAAGACTCAGGACTGTATTAATTATATACTCTTCTATCAGCCTAGGTACTTTTAATATCTGTCTCTTTGATTTCCCTTTCCCCCGGAAAACCAATTGAAGTTTATTCCTGAGCCCCCAATCATAATTTTACAGGTAAGAGTCTACCTGGGCCCAAATGGTACCATACCATTTAAGATGCCCTTAAAAAAAGATGGCCCTTCTCCCTGCCACGCTGGAGCCTTCTATCTGCACAAGTCTTCTTGGTCCAATCTGTCTTCTCCAACAGATTGCTCCTTTATCATTCCAGCTTTTATAATAATAGATAAATCCATCTATATTCCGTAGATTGCCAACCTTGAGTAAATTGGTAAACATTCTAATCCCATAGTCTTATCTCAATCAGGCATTTACTGTAGTCAAAGATCCCAAAGGGTAGTTCTAAAATCAGATGTAATTATACTTTGCTCTCCACTAGTCAGGATCCAGGAACCCTTCTGAAGGAGAGAGCATCTCTAACACATGTCAGAGACAAAACTTTTCTATACCAAAAGGGGGAGCCAGGAAGCCATCTACCACTCTTATGTGGATAGAGCTTTGGAGGTCCATGGCATCACTCCCATCTCTAGCTGGGTATTAGTACTATCCTTTAATAAATCTCTTTGGGACTTATGCATCATGCGCATCAGTTTCTTCTTTTTCTCCCCTCTCTAGCTTGGATTCTGAGTTACTGCCTAAACACTCATTTGGAGAGGCCAATTATCAGATCTGAAATGGGCAGGAGAGAGTGGTGCAATTTACTCATTTGAAAACTCAGCCTTGCACAGAGAGCCCTCATTCATTTTCACTCATTGAAATGAGTGGCACTAATTTAGCATCACACTGTCCACTGGAAAACAGACACTTCTCCTGCAGCAGGACAGGACATAGACATTTCCCCAAAGGTTCTGAATACAGATTTAGCATGTAGAAAAGGAAGCTTAAAAATAATTTACTTACAGTTACTTGCCAGTACAGTTTATCCATAGTGCCTGGTGGGAAAATTATTGAATAGAAGCCTACATAGGCAAGGTATATAAATGCACAAAAGTCATTGAGCATATCCTGAAAATGCAAAATAGAAAAACAGTCAACATTTGAATACTGATGGAGTATCACAAAAATACTACAATTGCCTAAGGATTCAGTGCAAGTCAGCTTAATAACCATGTCTTAGGCACTAAACTATACACCAGGCATAAAAGACAAAAATGGAAATGGTTTCAAGGAACTGACATTCTACCAAGGAGGCCTGCTTCAGCAGGATGCAGACCTGCTACCTCTGGCTTCCTTGCTCCAGGGGCCCCTAGTGTTCTAGAGGCCTTCCCTGGAGCCATCTACAACTGAAGCTCCTGCCTGGACTACACCAATAAATACTTTTATCACTCCTGCTTGCTGTAAGGTGAACCTCTCAGGACATCTATCACCACCCACTGTGAAGTGAGGCATCAAGGGAAGGCCTTCAACAATTGAACCACCTGCCTCCCTCAGCAGACCTCTCTCCAGGCACTATTGTCTGAACTCATTCCTCAGTAATTGTACTCAATGGAATATAGTCCTACTGCATCAACCTCCCCAATTCCATTGGTTCTGAACCCCTTGGCTATTGAAGTACAGACTCCATTCCCCATCCCCAACTGCCTGGTCCTTCACTCCCATCTCTCTCAGCCTTAACCCCTAGATGTCCTACTCCAAGTCTACTCACCCCTTCCACTGGGTTCTCTTTAATGCCTAAAGAGTAATTGAGAAACTTGATTTCATCTTACACCTTGTATTTCTTCCTCTCTCCATCTTTTTGTACTCACTGACACCTGGCTCCCTCCAAATAATACTACATTCCTGAGTACTCTTTTGTGAACTGGATGTCTTTTCCATCATACCCTGCTTCTTCCCCTCCATCCCCATCCTGGTAGTGGTGGAGGAGCCAACATTCTGTGCTCCCCATTACCTCGTCCAGACTCTCCCTCTACCTATATTATGGCAACCTCTACTCCTTTGAGGTCCTCTCTATTAAAATTTGTCACTCAATCCAAATCCTGGTATTTTCCATTAAAAAAAGACTATTTGAAGAAAATTCCCTTTTCTTTACTCCTCATCTCACACTACTCAGATGCTTTTCCTTACTATCTTCTCTTTCATGCCTACCTTCCCTAAAGAGATGACCCTTCTCCCTGCCAAGGCAGAGTCTTGCACAAGTCTGCACAAGTCATCTTGGTCCAATCTGTCTTCTCTAACAGATTGCCCCTTTAGCATTCCAACTCTATAATCTTCAATCTCTCCCTACCTACTTAGCTCCTTCCCCATGTCCACATCCTTAAAAACATCCCTTATCCTTAAAAAAAGTCACCTGATCTGCTAGTACTTGATTATCATCTCTGTCTTCTCCTCAGGTAAGCTACTTGAGAAAGCTGACTACAACTGGTGCCTTCATTTCCTCTTCTCGCACTCCAACCTCAACATCTAGCTGAAATTGCTCTCTCCAAAGTCTCCATTTTCCTCTTTTTAAACATTTAATTTATTTTTTTCCAAATTAAATGTAAACAAAAATCTTTTACATTCATTTTTTAAAATTTCAAGGTCCAAATTCTCTCCTTCCCTTTTCCCTCCTTGAGAAAGCAAAAGAAAGAAAAACATTCCCATATTACCTATGTTACAAAAAAACCCCAAAACTTAGACCCCCAAACAAGAATAATAAAGAAAGTAAAAAAGTATGCTTTAATCTGCATCCAGACTCCATCAGTTCTTTCTCAGGAAATGGATGGCATTTTTCATCATAAGTTCTTTGGAATTGTCTTGGATCACTGTATTACTGAGAATGCTTAAGTCATTCACACTAGATCATCATTCTTACTGTAATATATTATCATAATATAATACAATAATTGATAGAATAATACAATATAATATCGCTGTTACTGTGTATGATATTCTGGTTCTACTCATTTCACTTTCTATTAGTTCATGTTCAAATGAACTTTTTATTGCCAAATCCCATGGCCCTTTCTCAACCCTCACCTTTTTTCTGTTGTTCTGCAGCCTTTGACACTGTCAGTCACTCTCCTCTGTTGGATATGTCCCCTCTTTAGGTGTCTGTTACACTACTTTTTCCTAGTCTTCTTGTCTGACCACTCCTCCTCAGTCTTTTGTTAGTTCTTCACCCAGGTGACCCTTACTAACCATGGATACCCCCCCCCTTCCCCAAGGGTCTGCCCTGGGCCCTCTTCTCCACTATACTATCTAATTTGGGTTCCATCATCATCTCTGTGCAGAGGATTCCCACAATAAGTCCATAGTAAATGTTCTTCAGATTGAATGTTCATTAACCATCTTGAACTTGCTATGTCCAAAATTGAACTCATTATCTTTTCCCAAACTCTACTTCTCTTTCAAATTTCTCAGTTTGCTTTTGAGGCCATAGTCTTCCCAGTCACTCAGTCTCCCAGCCTTGAGGTCATCCTTGATTTCTCTCTTGCGTTCACTTCACATTTCTCATCAGCATCCCCTTCTCTCCACTCCTTCAGCCATCACTATGGTATGGGCTCTCAGCATCTCATACCTGGAGTCAAGTGTCTGTGTTCCAGCCTGTCTTCTGCTCAGCTGCCAAAGTGTTTTTCCTAAAGCATAAGTCTGACCCTGTCATCTCCCTATTCCATAGTATCTGGTTGCACCCTATTACTTCCAAGATCAAATATAAAATGCTTGGTGTGGCATTTAAAGCCCTTTACAACCTGGCCCCTCCTTATCTCTCCAGTCTTCTTAAAATTCACTCTCCTTCAGGGTGAATTTGGTAAAATCTCTTCTTTGTGGGCAGGTAAATATCACAGTGCATAGTGGTTGATGTGGAAGCAAGAAGACAAGTTGAAATCCTGCCTTAGGCATGTACTAGCCATGTGACTCTGGGCAAGTCACTCAATTTCTTTGTGCCTCAGTTTCTCCCTCTACAAAATGGCGATAATAATAGCATCTACCTCCCACAGTTGTGAGGATCAAATGAAATATTTTTAATAGAATACTAATAGAAGGATTCTATTTGAAAATCTTAAGTCACTATATGAAGGCTAGATATTATCATTATTATTTCCTTAATTCTTAGTTTCATTCCCTATAAAGTGAGGTTAGATTAGTCTCTCCCAACTATAAACCTATGATTTCACTATTCATTAGTTCTGTGACTCTTTTGGGATTTTTCCATTTGGCATAAATCTTAAAACATGGACTCAAAGTAGTCAGTGCCCCTGGGGGCAAGTGAGAGGTGTATATGGGTGCAAATAGCTATAGCATATGGAATTCAACTCTGCCATTTATAAAGGAGAAGAAAGCCAAGGAGGCTGGGTAACTTATCCAAGACAGGTCATAGATATAGCAGCAGAGAATCTAGTTCAGTCCATGGCATAGTGGAAAGAACACTGAATTTGGAGTGAGAGGATCTGCTTTAGTTCCATCTTACAGTTTAACTACCTGTTTGACCTTTGGCAACTCACTTAACCAGGGGAACTGGAAAAAACTGGCACTCAGTTTCCTCACCAGTTAAATGAGGGTGCTTGACTAAATTAGGGGTTCTTAACATGGCTCTTTGAACTTGTTTTTTTAACAGGGTCTTGAGAATTATTGTTCAATATAATTGGTTTCCTTCATACTTCTATATACTTTATTTCATGCATTTAAAAATATTATTTGGAGGAGTCCATAGGCTTCTCCAGATTGCCAAAGGTACCCAGGACACATAAAAAGGTTAAGAACCTTGGGACTATATAATCTTTTAAAGGTCCCCTAAATTTCATTAATCTCTGAATTCAATTCAATGAGCATTTTTCTGAAACTCACATGTCTGCTATGCATATGTACTCACAAAGACTTACATTGAAATTATGAAAAGGAACACTTACAAAAATGGGCCAGATCAGTTTTGTTAAATATCTTGGGAATGCCAGTATATTTGCAAAAATGAAGAAAAAAAAGAGGAAGGATTCTATCATTAAGACCACTGGAATAAACACACTGGCTGTTTTGGTTTTTTTCGTCAAGACAAATGACAGAATCAACAATACCTGGAATACAAAATATGGAATTTCACAGGTCATCATTTAGGTACTAATTTGCCAAGATTTTAACCTGTCATCAAGGAATCTGGAGCAGGTTGGAAAATAGAATCCTAATCTAAACTGGAATGATATTCACTTTAATATTCCAAGCAACTGGAATTTCATTGCTGTCGTCCTTTCCTTCCCTGATACAGCCCCACCTCATCTTTTTCCATAGTTAGAGTGTTTCTTCCACCCCAAGCTCCCCCCACCCCAATTCATCACCCTGGAACTAACATAGTAATGAGTTCTAGGCTGGTTCTCCAAGGTCTGGCTGTAAGTCTATCCCCATTTACATATATTCATAGTTTTTTCAGCTTGGTGGATCCTTTTCTGAAAGCTTACACTTCCTTTGGTACCCTTTGAAATCCCAAGGTTGCTGTCACTTCACAAGGTGACTTTGCAGGAGGATTTTCGTGAAGGAAGATCAACTTTGATTAATTTCAACAATAAAAATCTATTAGGAATAAATTGCATATTCTTATATATTTTTTAAAAATCAGCTGCTCAAGGACACAATTGCCAGATAACAATTTGTGTGAAAAAGAGCTAAGGTTTTTAATGGACTGCAAGCTCAAAATGAGCCAACAGAATGACATTCAATTCAATCCAATACATTTATCAACCAACTACTATGTGTGGAGCACTGTGCCAGGGTCTGAGGATATAAAGATTAAAGAAAATTAGTTCTTGCTCTCAGGGAGTTTACATTCTTCTGGGGATACAGTGTGGGTTTCCAGAGCAAGAGAGAATTGCTAACTTGGAGGGCCAAGGAAGGTCTTGCGAGGCTAGTAAGATGATGAGTCTTAGTTGAGTCTTAAAGGAAATGTGAGATTCTAAGAGGTTGTAATGGTAATTTAAATGGGAACATCTTTCCCATTCATTAAAAGGCCCATGTGAACTTGCCATCAGTGCTATGAATATTGCATTGGTACTATAGAGTTGGAGGTGAAGAAGGAATGCATTCCAGGCATGGGGGCAGCTTGGGCAAAAGTATGTACAGAAAGGTGTAGGCCCACTGAGTACAGGGAACAACTAGTGCACCAGAAAATAAAGTATAGGAAGGAGGAGAGTCAGAATCAGACTGGCAAGGTTAGTGGGACCCACCTTATGGAGGGTTTTAAATGACAGACTGGGGGTGGGTTGTAGTTTATCCTAGCATTCCCTGGACTTCTTTGGGCATGCCCATTTCTAACATGAGGGGCCTTTTTGAGCATACCCATTTTGCTTAATGTGGAGCCCACTGAGCCCCTTACCATGTTAGGTAGCCACTAAAGATTTTCCAACAATAAGCATTTATTGCAGGGCAGTTAGGTGGCACAGTAGATAAAACACCAACCCTGGAGTCAGGAAAGACTTGAGTTCAAATTTGACCCCAGACACTTAAGCAGTGTGACCCTGGGCAAGTCACTTAACACCAATTGCCTTGACAAGAAGAAAAAAAAAGCATTTATTAAGTACACAGACCTTGCGCTGAATACTAAATAAAACAGTGGGGCAGCTAGGTGGTGCAGTGGATAGAGCACCAGTGCAGGAGTCAGGAGGACCTGAGTTCAAATCTCACCTCAGACACTTGACACTCACTAGCTGTGTGACTTTGGGCAAGTTACTTAATCCCAACTGCCTCATCCTGGGTCATCTCCAGGCATCCTGATGAATATCTGTTCACTAGATTCAGATGGCTCTGGAGGAGAAGTGAGTGGTGACCTGCACAGCCCTCCCTCACTCAAAACAAAGTCAAGTGCAAGGCATGTCATCATTTCTCTGATGGCATGGTCTTCTTCCTCAACGAAAGGACAAATACACACAAATAAAACAGTCCTTGAGTTCACAGTCTAATAGAGGAAGAAAATATGTAAACAACTTTGTTCTAACAAGATAGATATAGGATAAATTGGAGAGAAACAACAGAGGGAAAGTGCTAGCATTTAAGGAGAGCGAAGAAAGCTTTCCTGTAGAAGCTGAGATTCTGGGACTTGAAGGAAGCCAAGGAAGCCAGGAAGGTGCAGATGAGGAGAGAGAGGGGATGCCTGTCCAAGACAGTGAGAAGGTAGCTTCCACAAGCCTTGAAGGCTGACTGAACACAGGAGAGGAAAGAATCAAGGCCGATCCCTAGGTGGTGCACCTAGGTGGCCTGAAGGATAGAAAGAGGGATCTTTGTGGAGGTTTGCCAGGGCAGTTAAGGGGGGGAAGCAAATACGATTTAGGGCATTAAGAGGGTCCAGGACGAGGGATCCCCATGTTCTCTCGCAAAGTCAGGCGCTGGAGGCCGGGCTCCGGTTCTGGGGCCACACTTGTTAAGAGCAGCACAGATCATCTGCGTTTATCTCAGCAGGCAGGGGAAAGGAGTCAGGCTCCTGAAGGATTCCCCAAAGGGGATGGCCCGGAACTGGTGCCCTCCTTTCTGCATCTTGCGTCAGGACCAGCCATCCCTGCTTCGCCTGACTCTCAGAAGCCGAGGGCCCTGCCTCCTTCTTTCCACCCGGGCAGCGGAGAACCTTAAGGGTGTGATGCTCGTCTGGTCCCATCCACAGACTCCTCGGGCTAAGAGACCCCGCCCCAGGTCCACCCACAGACTCTCAGGTTGAGTCCCCGCCCCCAGACCAGAGGCCACACCCCCTGGCCTATCCACTTACTCCCCAGGCTGAGACCCCACCCCCAGGCCTCTGCACAGACTCCTCAGGTGTCTAGGACCCGCCTAGGCCTCCCCCAGAGGCCCACGGGTCCCTCACCCTTGCCCAGGCTGGGGTTCCCTTCCCGCCCCCGGCTCCCCCCGCGCCGGAGAGGGCCAGGCCTCACCACTGAGATGATTTTTATTTCCCCAGAACAGTGTGAGAGGAAGTAGGCGCGGATGCTCTTTAGGCACTCCCTTCTGTATGAGACGAACGGGCTAAGCTTCCGTGGCTCAGTGGCGGGTGTCTCTGGAGTCAACATGGCGAGTGGGGCCGGGGACGGACTCCGGGCCGGCCGCAACCCCAGCCCGGTCCCAAGAAGCTTTCTCCGGGGAGTCGGCTCCCAACGGCTGCTGCCCCCGCGCCCACCCTCTCCCTCGCCCCACTCCGCGGAGCGAACCCGCGTGGAACCCCCCACTCCCCGGGACCCCCTGCACGCCCCCGCAGAGGCCCCTTCCAGGCCCCTGTGGAACTAGCCCCTCCCCCCAATCCTGGGACCCCTTGTGTCCCTCTGAAAGCCACCTGCCCTGGGACCCCCTGAGTGCCGCCGTGCCCCCTCCTTCCTCGGATCCCCCGCATTTGGGTGCCTTCCACACCCCGCCCCCTGCCCTTGGGATTCCTGCGCTGCCTCCAGCCCTAGGACCCTCCGCTTCAAGGGGGTAATCTGCCGAAGAGGGCAAGACGGAATGGGATCGCTCGTGCATGTAGAAGGATCGTGGTTGGGGTCCCAGCTGTTGCGCTTGTCCTTCCTAATGGAAGAGGACCGTGACATCAAGATGGTGACAGGACTTGCGGTTGACTTTGTTTTGAGTAAGGGAAGGATGTACAAGGTCACCAGCCTCACCTTCTTCTCCTGAGCCATCGGGGTGCAGTGGCCTATATTCATCAGGATGATGGAGATGGCTCAGGATGCAGTGGGAGACCCTGGCCCTTTCTGGCTCAGGTCTTACCACGATCTTAACTTTGAGTGAGATAAACCCATTCAATGAATAGGCTTCAAGTTGCTCAAGGGATGGACCCTTTAACAAAAAAAAAAAAAAAAAATTAGGCTGGGAGGGGAGGACCCTCAGGGTTCCTGGGTAAAAGACAAACAATTACTATTTAGTTATTACATTCACTCTGTGCTAGGTGGGTGGGGACTTGTCCAGTCTACGAGCTCCAGAGTGAATTGGGTTTAGGCTTGAACTTTGAGCAAGAAATAAAGTCAGTAAAGCAGAGAAAAAAAGGCAGCTTTTGGGCATAGAGTTTACTTTCCCCTGGGCGGAACTCCAGAGGAGAGGAGATCCCTCAAGTCGTGTCATCATCTTGATGTCATGGTCCCATCCTGTAGTGTGACTTAGGGAAAATCACCTCTCCCCAGTCTTCCCCTGCCCCCCCCCTTCCCTCGGGGACCTTGTTGTCCCACTTTCACCATAGTCTGTCTACCTTCTGTCCCCTAGCCTTTACAGACTGTCCCCTATGTCTGTCCCCGGAATAGTTGCCTGCCATCCTCACTTCTGACTCTTGGAAACCTGAGTCTCCAGTCTCCCTTACTTACCGGAGTCCTCTTTTTGCATTTAGGTGACACAGTAGAGCTAGAGTTGAGATCCGATTTAAAATCCAGCCCCTCTGCCCCCATTAGCTTTGTAACCCTGGGCTAGTCACTTAACCTCTCATTGTTTCCTCCTCAGTAAAATGGGGATGATACTAGGCACCTCCCTCACAGAGTTGTGAAAACTAAATGAGGTAACCTTTATAAATCATTTTGAAAACTCTAAAGTACTATATGAATGCTAATTAATTGTGTATATGGTATAGACAGCTAGGTGACAGGAAGTAGATAACCAGTTCTGGAGTCAGGAAGACCTGAGTTCAAATCCCACCTCAGATACTGTCTGACCCTAGGCAAGACGCTTAACCCAGTTTGCCTCAGTTGCAACATTTGTAAAATGATCTGGAGAAGGAAATGGAAAAATCACACCAGTACCTTTGCCAAGAAAACCCCAAATGGAGTTATAAAGGCAGACATGAGTCAACAACTACAAGTATCTGTTATATCCCCCTAATAGAAGCAGCTGTCTCACTTTTGGACCCAGGGCAATACTTGGCACATAGCAGATGCTTATTCAGTATTTTAACTGTAAAATGTGAGTGGAGTGGGGGAATGGGACTTAAGTAGCTGCCAGCTTAGCAACTGTGTTTCCTGTGCCTCTTTCTCGTGTTTCCTCATCAAAATGAAAGGACAGAAATGGGTCCCTTTCAGCTCTAAATCCTCTTGATTTCATCTTCCTGTTTTAGGGCAGGGTTGCCCTCATATAAACAAGACTCTACCCTCCCCCTCATCCAGTACCAGCTCATACAAAGGGAGACAGATGCAGAACCCTCCAGAATAGTCTCACCTCATTTTTAAACCAAATACCCTACTTACTACATTACAAAATGTCCTTTTCCCTTGTTTGCGCTCCTAAACTTCCTCATGAGGTGTTAGGAGAAGAATTCATGTGGGATTGTGCCCTGGAGATAAGTATCAGCCACTAATAATGGCCTGTGGGCAGCAGCTGCTATTTAAACCAACTTTGTGTGTGTGGTTGTCCTTTGTTGCCAAAGAAGACCTTACCATCAGAGAAATGATGACATGACTTGCACTTGATTTTGTTTTGAGTGAGGGAGAGCTGTGCAGGTCACCACTCACTTCTCCTCCATCTGAATCCAGTTACCAGATAGTCATCAGGATGACTGGAGATGATGCAGGATGAGGCAATTGGGATTAAGTGACTTGCCCAAGGTCACACAGCTAGTGAGTGTCAAGTGTCTGAGGCGAGATTTGAACTCAGGTCCTCCTGACTCCTGCAGTAGTGCTCTCTCCACTGCACCACTTAGCTGCCCCACACCAGCTTTGTACTGCCCTCAATGCTGGTAGACTCTCTTCAGATTTGTCCTACTCTGATGCTCCAAAAAGTCTACATAGGTTTTTCAGTGGGAAGTTTCCTCAACCCTGCCTGCCTTACCTGGAAGGAGCTAAGTCAGGAGGATAAATAGCAGATCTTTGTTTCCCCTGGATTCTTTTTCATCCATTGTTGGTCTCCCTGCCTCCTTTCCCCACCCTGATTCCTCCCCCACTCAGCTAATTGCTTTTCCTAAAGCATAGTCTGAACATATTCACCTCCTCATCTCCATCTTCTGACTTCCCTGGCTTCCTTCAGATTCCTGCTAAAATCCTACCCTCTGTAAAAAGCATTTCCTGATCCTCCTTACCGGGAGTGCCTCCTGTATATGTCTTGTTTGTATATATGGTTATTTACCAGTTGTCTCTATTACGTGAGCTCCCTTAGAGCAAGGACTGTTTTCTTTTCCTCTCTATCTCCAGTGCTTAGCAAGGTGCCTGGTAGTAAAAGCTTATTTCACTAGATTTTATTACTTGGAAGATCTTAAGAGCACAGCCTAGAAGGTATTTGAGCCTGGATGAGGTGTGTATGGTGGAAGCCAATGGGTCAGAATGTTAACCTTTGACTCCACAGTTAATGCAGGTTGAATTAATGTAAACAGCAAAAGAAACTCCAACTATCATGTAATCCTGGACCATCCCTGGCACTACACATTCTTTATTCTGTTTCTATACTTGGCATAAGTGTAGGTGCAGGGATCTACTATTAAGTACTCCTGCTGCCAAAGACCAGTCACATGGGAAACAAGGAAGTGCTGTTTTCCACAGTTCTGGGTGATAAGTGTTGTGACCTGTGACCTAACATGGTCAGGTTAGAGGTCAGAAACTAATAGACAGGCTTGATGATCTGTTTGAGGGAAACCTATCAGAGAGGAGAACATAAAGTCATACGGCCAGGGGACAGCATGATGGGGGAGATCCAAAGAAGAAACTCCGTTTTCCAGAATGTGTTGCAGTCATCCTGTAACCTTGCTGGGGAAGCTGCCTGTCCATTCAGGGGGAATGGATGTAAAAATTAATAAAAGGTTTTCTGATTTCACAACAGGCATTGTTCTTTGTATAAGGTAAGCATGTTTCTCACAGTTGGAGGTTCATCCCTCACATGAGTAAACTCTGTCAATTAATCCAGTAATCCCTAGTAAATCTACACACACACACACACACACACACACACACTGATATGAACAGTACTAGCTCAGTCTGCCATCCTATAATTGATATAATCAGAGCGGATGTTGCTTCCATACAAAGTATCCTTCAGATTTAGCTTTGGAACTTCATAGTTGACATTTCATAATTTAGCAATCCCAGGCATGTGACTATGATACTGTATTGCTGAGAGTTCTGGACTTAGATTCAAGGGAGACCTGAATTCAAATTCTGTTTTCGATACTAAGCAGCTGCATGACTATGCGTGATTTTACTATTATAAAGTCAAGTCACTTTATTTCTCTAGGCCTTTGTAAAACAGGGAAAATAATAGGTGAAGTCGTTCCCTGATGGGGTTACTATAGGGATTGGATAAATTGTTTGTAAAAAGCCTTGCAAAAGCTTAAAACAAGATGTCAATATTATCTAGTCTTCTTATACTGCCCTTCTGCTCTATACTCATAGAGCAATAACTTTAAGTGTTTCATGGAAACCCATGTGGTGCAATGGGCAATTCCCCAGATTTGGGGTGGGAGGGTCTAGGTTCAAAACCTGTCTCTGTTAGTTGTTTTCTCTCTTAGGCTCTCAGTTTTTCATCAACAACATGAACAGTTTGGACTAGATCTGGGGTGGGGAACCTGTGGCCTTGAGGTCACATGTGGCCCTCTAGTTCCTCAAGTGTAACCCTTTGACTGAATCTAAACTTCACGGAACAAATCCCCTTCATAAAAGGATTTGTTCTGTAACACCTGGACTCAGTCAAAAGGCTGAACCCAAGGACATGTGACCTCTTATTTGAAGGTTCCCCACCTCTAGACTAGAGGTTTCTTCCAGTTCTTTATGGCAGTGGATAGGAGACATTCAGCTGCTTTTTAGCTAAACAGCCCTCCCCATCTTGTCATTTTGAAAATGAGGAAACTAAGGCCCAGAAAAAGTAAGGAAATGGTCCAAGGTTACACAAATAGATAAATCCGAGAGCCACAACTTGATGTCCAGTCCTCTCATTCCTAAAACCAATGTAATCTATCCACAATTCCGAGGTACCTAGTTTACCCCACTTCTTTCAACATCTTGAAAACTCTTCCCTAACCAGAAACAATTCCTTCTAAAAATTTAAGCGGAAATCTTTCTCAAAAGAAAAAGGAGGACAGAAGTATTCATATGTTTTGCAAGCAATGATTATTAAGCGTTTTGAACCACAGTTCTGAAAACTGACAACCCTGGAGGGGCTGCCCTGTTCATTTTGCTGGTGCAGGTTTCGTGGCTGATGATGCTGCGGATGGTGCAGGTTTTGTGGCTGATGATGCAGCGGATGGCGCAGATTTCGTGGCTGATGATGCAGCTGATGGCACAGGTTTTGTGGCTGATGATGCAGCTGATGGTGCAAGTTTCGTGGCTGATGATGTAGCCAATGGTACCCATTCTGTTGGTAATGATGCAGGAGGCATTACTGCTGCTATTGCCAACGCCACTGCCTTTGACACTTCTTCTTCTGCTGCTGCCTTCTCTGTAGCTTCTTTTTTCTTTTCTCTTAATATTAATAGCTTTTCTTTCATTTCCATCTTCCATTTTTTATACCATATTCTGCCTCCTTGGCAAGGCACCTCAAGGAGACACAGACCCGCGGAGATAAAACAACA
Organism: Bettongia penicillata ogilbyi; assembly: GCA_023548195.1. Classification (NCBI taxonomy): domain Eukaryota; kingdom Metazoa; phylum Chordata; class Mammalia; order Diprotodontia; family Potoroidae; genus Bettongia; species Bettongia penicillata. Next base: position 1,595,902 of record JAJHZJ010000373.1, on the reverse strand, counting down.
AGCCTGGAAAAGGAAAAAAAAAACAGTTCTGCTAAAGTCATTCCTAAGAGGCCAACATGACATTGGGGGTTCTGTGGAATATCAACGCTTGATGGAAGCTGCACTTCTGAGGTGGAGACTTCAATGGAGGAAGGAGAGAAGGTCACTGGATTTGGCATTTCATAGATTCAAGAATTTGGGAATTGGTAGAGACCTTAAAATCTTCTATTTTAACCCCTTCATTTTAATTTATATTAATTATTCATTTTGTTGTTGTAAGGGTAAGGGTTGATTGAATCAATAACCCCTCCCCATCCACACTTAAAGTAAATCGCAAGATAATTTTTCTCTGACACTTTTATCAGGTGAGAACACCCCTATTTAATCAGTCAATTAAAGGTGTTAAACTGGGGAGGAAAAGAGTCATTTTGAAAGGAGCAATATGTGACTGATCATTGGAAGAAATCGTATAATGGTAGGACATATATTGGAATTGGCTGACAAGTGTTGGTATTTACATATGCAAACCAGAACATCAGAAAATAAGATGGAATAATGAGAACGAGTGATTAAATAAACGAAAGAACCCCAATAATGCAAATGATTGTACATTTTTCTAGAAACTAGTTACCAATTAACCCCATCCCCAAGGATTTGCATATTGGTTTTAAAATAGTGTGCCTACTTTGAATTTATTTCATGCTCTTTTTGAACTTTCTGGACAGTTGTAGAAAGTATATTTGTTATTGCTATGTTATTGCAGTCAGTATGTATATTTTTGTTTTGATTCTGCTTTCTTCACTTGGCATTATTTCATGTTAGTCTTGAAATATTTGAGTCTCATCTTTTTATATATGAAGAAAACGAAATGCAGAAAAATAATTTGCTTGCCCACGGTTGCACAGCTAATTAAGTGCCAGAGGTAGACTTTGAACTCACATCTTTCTAACTTCATGTCCACTATACTACCTCTCACAAATGTGTTGTATGTATTGCATATGTGTGTATTTGTATACAATATACATATATACAGACAAGTGTATATGTGTATATATACATATACATGTATACACAGATATGTATGTATTGTGCATGTGTGTATTTGTATACAATACACATATATACAGACAAGTATATATGTGTATACATACATATACATGTATACACAGATATTATGTATTTGTAATAATCTCAAACTGGAAACAAATTGATTGTCATTGGGAATTGCTCCATGATAATAGTATGTGTGTTGTATGAATATGTGCATATACATATATACATATGTGCATACACACTATACATATGCACATGCTATTATCATTGAGTCATTCCCAATGACAACTAGTTTGTTTCCAGTTTGAAATTATAACAAATAGTGTCGTTAAAAATATTTTTATGTAAATAGGTCTGTTTTTCTAGGCAATAACCCCCTTGAGGTATGGGAGAACTGGGATCACTAGGTCAAAAGGTCTATGTATTTTCGTAACTCTTATTCTATCTATATCTATCTATTCTATCTTATTCTATCATTCCATATCACTTTTCAAAAAGAATGATCTAATTTATACCAGCAGTGGTATGACTGTTAAGCCACAGATGCATAAGCACTGAATTGTCATATTAGGCTCCTAGTAGACTTAGAGGTAGAAGAGACTTTAGAGGCCATCTAAACTAGCTTCATCATTTTACAGGTAAGAAAACTGAGATTAAAAGAAAAAGAGGTTAAATGACTTTTCCAAAGTCATAGCTAATAAGTGATAGGACTGGTGGCAGGTGGAATCTCAGAATCACTTCAACTTGCTTTTGTCTTATTATTAGAGAGTGTGAACAATTTTTCAAGGGGTAGCTGATAATAGATACTTCTTTCAAGAACTGTTTGTCCATATTCTTTGACCACTGAAGAATAGTTTTTGCATTTTGTTAATTCCCTATATACCTGGATGTCAGACTTTTTATCAGGGGAGTGTAATGCAGTGTTTTTCATTTATTTCTTTCCCTTATTCTGGATGTACTGGTTTCCCACATGATTATATGTATGTGTGTATACACACATACATATTTGGGGCTGCAAGTATCCCCTCAAAGAAAGTGGCAAGGGGCCTGGCTAATTTCCATTTGTCCCAACACAACTTCCCCCTGTACCAGAGAATCCCTCTTCCTGCTGCTGCCTCATTTCTGCTGGTTTGCTTCAAAATTAATCTCAAATCTTACCTTATGTAGGAATGTAAGCTCATTCTTTGTACTTGTATCCCCAGCCCCTAGGATAGTGCCTGACATTCAACAGGCATTCCAGAGCCTTCCTTCTGAGATTACCTTCCATTTACACTGTGTATGTACATACTTGTTTCCATGTTCTCTTTCTCATTAGACTATAAATTCCTTGAGGGTAGGAACTATGTTTTTTTTTTACTTTCTTTGTGTAGCACATGTATGTGTGCCCATGTAGGTTATGTGTATCAATATTGGTTTCTCTTAAATGTGGCTCCCAGAGAGGCAAGAATACATATCACTAGAGTTTTCTTCACTCCCCCTTATCCAAGTCAGATATCATTCCTGCAAGGGGGAAGCAAGAAGTTGGTCCCAAGAGGCTGGCCAGTCTGCTTTCCTCTGGCTGGACTTATATCTAGCCACTTCTCTAAATACTGGTAGTCTAGGGAAAATACTTTCTAAGTCCAAACCACTCTTCTGATCATATCCCTTGAACGGGAGAAGAAAAAGCTCTAAGCAATAAATCCAAAAGCATGGCTTCCTTCCCACTAAATTCCAGTTCCACACAGACTGTCATACACAGCCATTTATTCAGTGAAATACACCCATTTATTCAAGCTGATTGTCAACAAAAATCAGAGAAGGTGACTTGGCAATGTTTTGCATTGCTTTCTATGTCCTTTCTGGCTATCTTTAGGACTGACTACATGGATCACCAGTTAATTGTGTGTAAGTTGTTCATTTTGACAGTCTTGGGAAGTTTTCTACTATATCTTGGATTTAATTCTCCTAGCATGCAGCAAGCCTATTTAATGTTATCCTACTGATAAGTTGCTGCCTTGGTCCCCCTAACAGAGTCTCTAACTTCCTCTGTTCTTCTGACCTTTATGGGATGATTACATGTTATTTCTTTGACAACCTGGACTATTTTTCTCTTCTATCTATATCCCCCAATGCTTCGCACAGTGCTTTACATAAACAGTTAATGCTTCAATCATTCCTTCCTTCCTTCCTTCCTTCCTTCTTTCCTTCATTTTTTCTTCCAGTTAACTTCAACTTCCTCCTTTTTACTAGTTGCTTTTATAGTAAGTCAAAATAAGGCATGATTGAACTCCTCCAGCGGAACGTCTATTCATGGTCATTGGACAAGGCTCTCACCTTTAGAGTACCAGTGGACAAATGAAGGTTTATTAATGGTCTAAAAATGGTGCGGTTCTTAGCACCCTCCGTTCCTTTCTCCAGCCTATCATGGCAGCCCACTGCTGATTAATCTACCAAGTGCCAACCTTCTACAGATGAAACTTACCATACTTAGCTAGGCTGGTTTTTGGAAAACAGATTCAGTCTATTTTGGGGGCAACATACCTACACATGTACTTGAACCCATCCCTTTTGTGTTCTTCAGCAGATTTCTTCCTCACTGCAATCTTCTTATTCTTTAATCTACAATTTCTCCTTAGCTACTGATTTGCTTCCCTACTAAGTTCAGACACCTCCAGGTCTCTCCCATCCTTTTAAAAATTGTATCATCCCTTAAAATGGGGCCTCCTTGAGGGAAGTAGAGGAATGACAGGAAGAAGTGTATCCACAAAACTGCTCCAGGCTCCAAAACTCCTATCTAGAAAAGGCACCAGACTGAATCCTAAGGGGGAAATCCAGAAAAAGACACTGCGAATCATTTATCCAGTCCACATCAGCATAGGAACACAGACAGGGAGGTCTTTGGACACTGGGAACTGGGTCAAACTAAGAGCACAATACCTGCAAACAGTCCAGCACCTAAGGATAGATGTGCACCAGGGCAAGAGGAGCCAAACTGGAGCACTGCAATGGGGACACAGGTGTAAACTGGCAGCTTTGTCACCCATTACCCAATTCTGGGTCACAGATCCATGACAGAATGAGAAGGGGACCTGAGCATGGTGGTGGTGTTAGGGATTGGGAGGCCGTGGGGCCATGTACCAAGTGTAACCTCAATTCCAAAGCCCATTGGCATGGGGTTCTGTCCTCAGTGGTGGAAGTGAATACCCTGCACATGCATGAGGGGTCACGTGCAGTTGGTGAGACTGTGCCAGAAGCAGGTCTTCATTCCTCTTTGTGCTCCAGAGTCACTTTGATTTCTTCAAGCCTCTTTGGGCTTTGTGGTCACTTCAGGCAGTCCTCGCTTCCATCTTTGAGAGAAGATGGAAGAGACCACACCCACTTCAGGTTACTGAAGGCAGTAACCAACATAGGAAGAGCTGGGACTAGACACCAAATCATAACTTTGCTACCAGCTCATAACTTAGAACATTATGACCTAAGAAAATCAAAACAAGAATATCATGACCTCTCTGTGATTGGGACACGTTCAACGCACAAACTTAGGTTTGGGCATAACATTGGATTAACTCCCAACTAAGCAGAAAACTAAAAATGTCCACTAATCAGTAGTGATGCACTTTCTAGCTCCTCTTGCCTTTGTTTTCTATAATTATGATGGGGATTTTTAGGGTTCTTCGTGGGGATCCACTAAACTGTCTGGCTACCACCCCTGACAGAAGATTGCCCCAGTTTTCTAAGTACTCATAATGATTGATTAATTTACTACCTATAATCATCTAGAGATACTTGGCCTCTTACTTTGGTATCAAAAGAAACACCTCACAGTTATAAGTACATGGAGGTACATGGTTCCCCAACCAGGGGAATTCCAAATCTTACAGGCAGGAATTAAGGTCTCCACTGGAAAAAGGTGGGATCAGATAAGCTAGAGATGCCACACAATGACACACCATGCCACATGCCAGAGGACAGCCATTGAATCACATGAGGCATGCTGCACAAGAAAGAAAAAGTTTCTAAGCTGGTAGTGGTGTAGCTCAGACCCCAGGCACAGATCAAGGACTCATTTCCAGCACCAAACCCAGACTACAGAGGACAGGAATCCTAGGCCAAAGGGGAGCCTTCCATTATGCCACTCAGGACCAACAGAGATTTCCAGCTGGCTGTTAGAGGATTTCTGTTCTCCCTGAGACCCAAAGTCAGATCAGGAACTTGCAGAGTTAAGACCAGAAGGGAAGCAATTAGACTTTGTCCTGGATCAGATCACTTTGAGAGCATTGCAAACTTAAGGGTACCCAGCCTGTCCCTTAGATTCTAGAATAACAGAACACTCAGTACCGCATGAAAGCAGCAGCAGGACTTTCCCCCCAAAAGTGAGGCAAAGCCTCAAGTCAAGAAGTAGGTTACAAAAATAAAGACCCACACTACAATGATATGTCGTGTGTGTGTGTGTGTGTGTGTGTGTGTGTGTGTGTGGCAGAGACACTTTTGGCCAGAGGCCCAAAAGAAGAGAATGACTCCAAAATATCTACAAGGTAAACCTCAGAGAAAAACAGAGCTTGGCCAAAATTTCATCTAGAATTCCTGGAAGAGAAGAAGTAAGAGTTTATAAAAGAGTTAAGAAATGTTTTTGTAAATGAAATGAGAGTGCTTGAGGGGAAAAAAAATTGGAAAAGAAATGAGAACTATGGGAGAAAGACTTGTAAAGCGAATCAACAGCTTGGCACAAGGAGTACAGAACTTTGCCCAAGCAACAAACTTCCTGAAAATCAAGATGAACCAAGTACAAGCCAAGGACTCTGTGAACCAATAAGAAATATTAAAGCAGTGTTAAAAGAATAAAAATATAGAAGAAAATGGACCATTACTGTGGCAAGGCAATCCTTTTATATCTTCCTAATTGAAGCCCTAACTCACTCACTACAGTGACTTTTTACAAATCTATTCATTCCTCTCAAATCTGCCATGGCTCCCAACCCTCACAGCTGAGGACTTTGCCTTAATTCCAAAGAAAGAGGCCAAGTGTCTCTAGATGAGAGATTTTACTGAAAAAATTGAGGCCCATTGTCCTATTCTCGTCTTACCTTACTCAGGTACCTTCCACACTATCTCCTCATTCATCCCTATCTCGAATAATGTGGTGGCCTTTCCCTTTTCCAAGGTAAATTCCTCCATGTGCACAAGTGATCCTATTCTATTGTCTCCTCTAGTAGATTGCACTATCATTCCCACTCTCTTATTTGTCTTTAATCTCTCCTCATCTATTGGTTGCTTCCCTATTGCCTACAAACACATGCGTATTTCCCCCATCCTCAAAAAACCTTCACTTGATCCATCCTTCCCTGTTAGCTGTCATCCTATATCCTCCCTGTTTTGTCTAAACTCCTTGAGACTGCCTACAGTGGTTATTTCCATTTTGTTTCCTCTCAATTCTCTTTAATTCTCTACAGTCTACAACCAACTTGACTATTCAGCTGAAATCATTCTCTCCAATGTTACTAATCATCTCTTAAAATCTAGATCTCTAATCTAATGATGTTTTCCCTCAATTTTTATTTATTTTGACCTCTTGCAAGGGTGTGTGTATGTGTTCATCCTTCGCTGCCAAAGAAGAAATTAATTAATTAATTGCCATTAGAGAAACAATGACAAGACTTGCACTTGACTTTGTTTCAAGTGAGGGAGGGCTGTGCAGGTCGCCAGCCTCACTTCTCCTCCAGAGCCATCTGAATCCTGTGACCAGCTATTCATCAGGATGACTGGAGATCACCCAGGATGAGGCAATTGGGTTAAGTGACTTGCCCAAGGTCACACAGCTATTGAATGTCAAGTGTCTGAGGTGAGATTTGAACTCCTTTACTGACTCCTGTACTGGTGCTCTATCCACTGCACCACCCAGCTGCCCCTCTTGGAAGGGTGTGGTACTATTGATCACCATCTTCTCTTTGACACTCTCTCCTTCTAGGTTTTTCTGACACTGCTTTCTCCTGGTTCTCCTACCTGTCTAACCATTCCTCATTCTCCTTTACTAGATCTTCATCCAGGTCACATCCACTAATTGTGACCATTCCAAAGTGCTTTGTCCTGGGTCCTCTTCTCTTATCCTTTTATACCAGGGATGGAGAACCTGCAGCCTCAGCACTATTTCACTTGGTGATCTTGTCAGTTCCCATGGATTCCACTCTCATCTCTATGCATGTGAGTTTTAGATTTATTTGTCCAGTCCTAATCTTTAACCTGACCTCCAGTCTTCTATCTCCAACTGCTCATTAGACATTTTCAGTGTTTTTTTTCATGTTTTCATTTTCATGTTTCATAGCCATCTTAACTTTCTTATTACTGTAGTGGTTATCATCATTCTCCCAGTCATCTAGGCTTGAAACTAAGGTCTCATCCTTTTCCCTTTCTCTTACCTTACATATTCAATGAATTGTGAATTCCTGTAGTTTATACCTTTGTAACATCTCTGGTATCTTGCCCCTTGTCTTCTCTCACACTGTTACCACCCTGGTGCATTCCCTCATCCACTCATACCTAGACCATTGTAATAGTCTGCTGGTTGGTCTCCCCGCTTCAAGTTTCTAACCAGTTCAGTCCATCTTCCATTTAGCTGTTAAACTGATCTTCCTTAAGCACAGGTCTTACCACATCATCTCTCTTTACAATAAGCTCTTTGTATTTGAATTGCATCTTTTGTATTTGGCTCTTCCCCCCCTCCCCCCCCGTGACCCTCCCTCCATCTTGCACAACTGAGGAGTTCTCAAGATGGTCATATTTAGGTTTGGAAGTGATATGACTTTGAGAGGTCCAGACTTCCATGATCAAATATAAAATCCTGTTTGGCTTCCCACGACCAGACCCCTTTCTATTTTTCCATTCCTCATATACCCAAACACTCTCTTGCCACATACTCTGTGATCCAGTGACACTGTCCTCCAACAAGGCATTTCTCCCAATTCCAAGTGCTTTCACTGGTTGTCTCTCATACCTGGAACTCTCTCCCTCCTTTTCTCCCATCCTAGCTTCCCTGACTTCCTTTAAGTCTCAGTTAAAGCCTTTCCTAGCCCTCCTTAATCTTAGTACCTTCCCTTCAATATTATCTCTAACTTACCTTGTATATATCCTGTTTGTACTTAGCTATTTGCATGCTATTTCCCCACCCTTGTCTTTGAGAACATGCTGTCTTGTTGTCTCCAGTGTTTAGCACAGTGCCTAGTAGTAGGATCTTAATAAATACTAGTTGAATGGAAATACATTTTGCGTGATTGAATATGCATAACCCGTATCAAATTCTTTTGCCTTCTCAGTGAAGGGAGGGAGGAAAAGAAGGGAAGGAGAGAATTTGGAACTCAAAAGTTTCAAAAAAAAATGATAAAATTTGTTTTTGCATGTAATTAGGGAAAAATGAAAGATTAAATAAAAAAACTATTTGATTGACTTGAAGCTATCTCCCTCAAATTCTCTTCCCTTTTTTAGCCAAACTCCTTGAAAAGGTCTTCTGTATTCACTGCCTTCACTTCTTAACCATTCACTCATATCTCAACTCTTTACAACATAGCTTACCCTCATTGCTTAACTGAAATTATTGTCTCCAAAGTTACCAATGATTTCTTGATTTCCAAATCTGATGGTCTTTTCTCAGTTCTTATTCTTAGCCAATTCATTGCATTTGACACCCTTGACCATACTGTCCCTTGGGATGCCTTCTCCTTTCTGAGTTTTGTGAAGCTCCTTTTTGCTGGTTTTCCTACCTGACTGCTTCTTGGTGTCCTTTGCTGGCTTATGATCCATAAGGAGTGGATGTCCTCCCAAGTCATGTCTGGGTTCTTCTTCTCATTACATTGCATTAGTAACTTTCCTCATCAGCCCTCATGGGTTAACTGTCATCTCTATGCAGATGACTCATATTTAAACATACACACACAATTATATTTCTTAGTATAGAAAAATACCAATATTCAACCTAGTCTCTCCCTTGAGCTCTAAGACATTTCAGACTAGATATCCTAGTGGCATCTCAAATTCAACATGTCCAAAACTGAATTTGTCATATTTCCCTCAAAACCACATTTTCCTATTTCTCTTGAAGGAGGAAGAGAATAAGCATTTATTAAGTACCTATTTATCAAGTGCCAGGCACTGTGCTAAGCACATTACAAATATTATTTCATTTCATTCTCACAACAAACCTTGAAGATGGGTGCTGTTATTATCCCCATTTTATAGCTGGAGAAACTGACAGAAAGAGGTGAAGGGTCAAACAGCTAGTAAGTGTTTTGAGGTCAGATTTTAACTCAGTATCACCATCTTTCCACTTCCTAGGTTCATAATTTTGGCATTGTCTTCAGCTCCTCATTCTCCACTGTAGACATTTAATCAATTACTAAACGTTGCCATTCATGATTTCTCTTGCATTTGATCCCTATTCTCCACTCATACAGCCACTGTCTAGGTTCAGGCCCTTATCTCCGCTGGACTAAATTATTGCAACAGACTCCTGAGTGATCTTTCTGCCTCAGGTCTCTCACCACTCTAGTTCATCCCACATACTGCTGCCAAAGTAATTTGCCTGTAGGGCAAATCTGAGCATTGTTCAGTTGTGTCTAATTCTTCATGATCTCATTTGGGGTTTTCTTGGCAAAGATACTGGAGTGGTTTGCCATTTTCTTCTCCAGTCCATTTTATAGATGAGGAACTGAAACAGATGAACTATCCTGCTGATAAATCCTGTGGAGTTCTTGTTTTTTATTTAGTAGCTTCTGAATTTCTCCATCTTTTCATCAAACCAAACTTGATGTTTGCAAGTATTCTGGCCCAGATGAGTAAATGCAGTTCTGCATACCAAATCTTTGAAAGTTTTCCACTCCTTTTTTGCTCCATGTGATGGTTCCACTTTCCCTTCAAGTTAGCAAAAAAACTGTTTCTGCTCAGAGAAGTGCTCTAATCTGTTAACATTAAGTCTTCTGGTAGTTGTCTTGCCTGGGGGCTACTGCTTTTGTTGAATGCAAATACTTAGCTTGGAGAGGATAAGTCTATGATCAGGCCAGTACTCTGTACCATATATTGCCTTCATCATTCTCACATCCTGTCTGTCTCTTCTCTTTACAATAGTATAGTCTGTTAAATGCCAACATTTGCTGTGAGGGTGCATCCACAAAGTTTTATTGTGTTTAGGTAAATGGAAGATAGTGTTGGTGATGAGAAGGTCATGAGATGCACATGTCTTCAGTAGTAAGGGACCATTGCTGTTGTTATTTCCAACTCCATTTCTCCCAAGGATTCCTTGCTATGTCTCATAGTCTATGCCTACACTTGCCTTAAAGTAACCCAGAATTATAAGCTTGTCCCTTTTTGGCACATTAATGTTGAAGATCTCCAGGTCTTCATAAATTGTTTCTTCATGGTTTGACATGGTGGGATCATATGCACTGATGATGGCTGTATGGTGCTTTCCTATAAATGACAATCATATTGTCATGAGTCTGTTGTTTACTTCTAAGAGACATATAAGCTTGTTGACTAAAACAGTTTTGATTGCAAAATCTATACCAGCTTCAAGGCACTCTCCTTTACTGCAACAACTCCAGAAAAACATGTATCCAGCTCCAGTTTCAGTAAGATGGTATTCATTTGCTGGCCTTATTTCACTCAGGGTTACTATTTAGATGCAATATCTGCTGAGTTCTCTTGCAACAAGAGCTGGATTACATGTTGTCTATAAGCATGTGGAGGGAGGGAGACAAGATGGTGGATTAAAACCTGGGATTTGCTTGAGCTCTCCCCCAAACCCCTGAAAATACCTGTAAAAATGACTCTAAACAAATTCTAGAGCTGCTAAACCCACAAAATGACAGAATGAAACAAATCTCTAGCCCAAGACATTCTGAAAGATCAGCCGGAAATGTTCTGTTGAAATGAGCTGGGAGCTGATTATAGTCCAGCATAGGCCATGCTAGCATAGAAAGGGCTAGAGGAGGATTCAGGGTACTGAATCACTGGTAGCTGTGGTGGTTCCAGACTTTTTGACTGACAAATACCATAGATAGCATAGAAGGTCAGTGAGAAAACTCTGTGGGACCTGGATGAGAGAGCAGTGCAGTCCAGGCCCCTCCCCAAGGTGACAAAGGTTGCTGCACAAGCAATAGCAGCAGCTGTTTCTGGAGTTCTAGTCCTGCAGATTGTGGGGGGATTGAGTGCCTGATCAGAGGGGGATTGCAAGGATCTCTTTACCAGTGCTTAAGTGAGATTCTCTTGTTTTGTCCTGCTTGGATCTGGGTTTCAGTCCTGGGTGGCAGTCCTGGGGCAAGAAGGAGTGCTGGCATGGTGGAACTTGTGGCAGCAGTGGAGAAAGAATCCTCTTCACAGTTCCAGGGCAGAAAAGAGTGCTTGTGGCTACTCAAAGATCAGAGCACAGACCAGGAGAGCAGTAAACACCTCTCCTTTGTTCATACAACCTTAGGAGAGCTGAAAATTTACAGGCCCCTAGAAATATCTCTGCAAACAGCTCTCCCACCTCCCTCCACAAACACTGGAAGCAGAGACCTACTTTGACAAAGAGCTCGAGTCAAGTAATTGGCTAGAAAGATGAGCAAACAGCAAGGAAAAAGAATTAGACTATATAGAATCTTACTTTGGTGATAAGAAAGATCCAAAACATACAACCAGAAGAACAAGGTCAAAGCTCCTACATCAAAAGCCTCCAAGAAAAATATGAATTGGTCTCAGGTCATGGAAGGACTAAAAAAGAATTTTGAAAATCAAGTAAGAGAAATAGACTAAATATTGGGAAGAAAAATGAGAGTGATGCAAGAAAATTATGAAAAACAAATCAACTACTTGCTAAAAGAGACCCCCCAAAATGCTGAAGAAAATAACACTGTAAAAAATAGACTAATCCAAATGATAAAAGAGATCCAAAAAGGCAGTGAAGAGAAGAATGCCCTAAAAAGCAGAATTGGCCAGATGGAAAAGGAGATCCAAAAGCTCACTGAAGAAAATAATTCCTTAAACATTAGAATGGAGCAGATAGAATCTAATGACTTTTAATTTATTTTTTAATAAAATTATTTATTTAACTTTTTACATTCATTTTCACAAAATTTTGGTTTCCAAATTTTCTTCCCATTTGTCCCCTCCCTCACCCCAATACACCAAGCATTCTAATTTCCCCTATCACCAATCTGCCCTCTCTTCTAACATCCTTCCCTTCCCTTATCCCCATCTTCTCTTTTGTCCTGTAGGGCCAGATAACGTTCTATTCCCCATTACCTGTATTTCTTATTTCCTAGTAGCAAGAACAATACTCAAGAGTTGTTTCTAAAACTTTGAGTTCCAACTTCTCCCCATCCCTCCCTCCCTACCCATTTCCTTTGGGAAGGCAGACAATTCAATATAGGTCATATCTGTGTAGTTTTGCAAATGACTTCCATAATAGTCATGTTGTGTAAGACTAACTATATTTCCCTCCATCCTATCCTGCCCCCCATTGCTTCTATTCTCTCTTTTGATCTTGTCCCTCCCCAAGAGTGTTGATTTCAAATTGCTCCCTCCTCCCATTGCCCTCTCTTCCATCATTCCCCACTCCCCACCCTGCTTATCCCCTTCTCCCCCACTTTCCTATATTGTAAGGTAGGTTTTCATACCAAATGAGTGTGCATTTTATTCCTTCCTTTAGTCAAATGGGATGACAGTAAACTTCATGTTTTTCTCTCAGCTCCCCTCTTTTTCCCTCCACTAAAAAGTCTCCTTCCTGCTTCTTTTTTTTCTTTTTATTTATTTATTTATTTAACTTTTTACATTCGGTTTCACAAAATTTTGGGTTCCAAATTTTCTCCCCTTTTATCCCCTCCCCCCACCCCAATACACCAAGCAATCTAATTTTCCCTATCTCCAATCTGCCCTCTCTTCTGTCATCCCTCCCTTCTCTTGTCACCATCTTCTCTTTTCTCCTGTAGGGCCAGATGACTTTCTATTCCTCATTAACTGTATGTCTTCTTTCCTAGTAGCAACAACAATACTAAACAGTTGTTCCTAAAACTTTGAGTTCCAAATTCTCCCCATCCCTCCCTCCTCACCCATTCCTTTTGGGAAGGCAGGCAATTCAATATAGGTCATATCTGTGTAGTTTTGCAAATGACTTCCATGATAGTCGTGTTGTGTAAGACTAACTGAATTACCCTCCATCCTATCCTGCCCCTCATTGTTTCTCTTCTGTCTTTGGATCCTGTCCCTCCCCAAGTGTTGACTTCAAATTGCTCCCTCCTCCCTTTGCCCTCCCTTCCATCATCCCCCCCTTGCTTATCTCCTTCTCCCCCACTTTCCTATACTGTAAGACAGATTTTCATACCAAAGTGAGTGTGCATTTTATTCTTTCCTTTAGTCAAATGTGATGAGGGTAAATTTCTTGGTTTTTCTCAGCTCTCCTCTTTTTCCCTCCACAAAAAGTCTCCTACTTGCCTCTTAAATGACATATAATTACCCCATTCCATTTCACCCTCTTTCCTCCCACTACATTTCTCTCTCACCATTTACCTTAATTTCTTTTCAGCTATGGTCCCATCCTATTCAATTCACTCTGTGCTCTCTGTCTCTGTATGTGTGTGCATGTGTGTACATTACAGGAAAGTAGGGGGAAGAGGAGAAGGGAAGAGGATGATAGAAGGGAGGGCAAATGGGAGGAAGGCATAATTAAAAGTAAATACTTTTGGGTCTCCTTTAGCAAGGTGTTGACCTGCTTTTCATGCTTTTCTTGCATCTCTCTCATTCCTGATGGTAAGCATTGTTTTTCCTCATCTGAAAGGATGGGAGAAGATATCTGTTCACCAAGAAAGTAACTTTCTATAGTCTTATTTTTTCCCCTTCTTTGAGTATTTGCCCAACCAGTTACTTGACTTTTGGGTCCTTTGTCAAGAGTAGGGTATACTCTGGGAATCTGTAAGATCTCAGTTCCTCCAAGGTGGCACAATCAAGCATGTACACTGGTCTGGAAGCAGAGAGAGATTTGTGCCCAAAATCTTAGCAGTTACCTCTCCACAGCCACCTGGTCTCCAGTTCCGCCAAGTCAGCAATGGGGGCTAATTTTCAGATAAGTTGGATAGGTAGGGCCACCATTCAGTGTGAGATAAAGATCAGTTCCCTCAGGGCCTCTACACAGGGCTGAGGTAATATTCAGCTCCTCAGTGCCCCCAGGGGTTTTTACTCTCCAACAATGGATGTGGGCGGCTGTACGGGTTGCTGTGGGAACTGCTGCTGCCTGCCAATGTGGCCTCTGTGGCCGCTGCCTGAGACCAGAGCTATGGGAAGGCCCTTCTCCCTTCCTGGCCAGCTGGAAGAACCCTGTCACTGACCTTTGGCACCTGTGGGTTGAGAAATCTATGGACCGCTGCTGCTGGGACTGGGGATTCGCTGCTACTGTGATTGGAGATTCCACCCCAAGGTGTCCTCCTCCCAGCATCAAACGGTGTTGCATGGCCAAGGCTGGATTGGGCTCTGCTCTGTGTCTGATTCAACCAATGTTTCCCATGGGCCTTTCAGGTCACCCTGGGCTGGAAATCTCCTCCACTCTGTTGTTCTCCTCTTTTGCTACTCCAAAATTTGTTGAGAGTCCCTCTCTCCAGGTATTTTATGGGCTGTGTGGGGAGAGCCTGCATATGTGTCAATAATGTCTTGAAAGATGTTCTTCTCCTCATTGGCTTTTTGAACCTCTTTTGCCAATTGAGTGAGCCTATTTTTCAAGGTGTTATTTTGAGAAGGGATAGGGTCAAAAGAGAGAATAGAAGAAATGGAGGACAGGATAGGATGGAAGGAAATATAGTTAGTCTTCCACAACATGACTTTTATGGAAGTCTTTTTCATAACTACACATGTATTAACATATATTGAATTGCTTGTCTTCTCAGTGGGGATGAGTGGGGAGAGAGAAAGGGAGGGAAATTGGAACTTAAAGTTTTAAAAACAAATGTTAAAAATTGTTTTTACATGCAACTGGGAAATAAGATATACAGGCCATTTACAGGGTATTGTCCTCCAAGAAAATCGAGGGTGTGGGGATAAGAAAAGGGAGGAGTGTGAAAGAAGGGAGGGCAGACCGGGGGATGAGGTAATTAGAATGTATGCTGTCTTGGGGTGGGTGGAAAGGAGAGGGAGAAAATTTGGAACTCAAAATCTTGTGGAAATGAATGTTGAAAATGAAAAATAAATAAATAAATTAGAATTTAAAATAAAGAAAGGCAAAAGACAATCACTACCCTCAAAGAGCTCACAATATAATGGGGGAGATGGCAACATATGTACAAACAAATGATATACTATAAAATTAAAAATTTATTTTAATTCTATTTTGCTAAAAGGAAAATCATGAAAAACAAGTCAACAGCTTGCTGAAGGAGACCCCCAAAATACTGAAGAAAATAAGACCTGTAAACATGTGCACATTCCATGTTCTGATGTGAGTGAAATTATTTCTGCAAAATTTTTTGGTGTTTTGACCACAGGGTGGGATCCATCTGCTTTGAGGTAAGCAGGCCAGGGTTGGGTGAAGCAAGACAATTTTAGCTTATTTTTTTCTAACCCCTTCTTCACACCAGGAGATTAGCAATGCAGTCCTTAACAAAGACTGCTCAGATACCTAGGGGTCTGCCCAATTCCACTGTTGCTTGTGAGAAGACCACCCTATGCTATGGCTTCACAGGTGAGTTACACTGAGTCAAGTGGACACCAAAGGCGGAAAACATTCCTGAAAAGGACTCCGTAGCCCTCACACCAGAGGTACCAGCCTTTCTTGAATACATCCTATACCCCTGCTCCCATACTGTGTTATTTTTAACAACTTTATATGTATTTGTACCATTTGCTTATTTATTGTACTTGCCACTCCCATTAGAAACTGAGCTCCTTGAGAGCAGAGATTTTTTTCTTTCTTTGTATCTGCTTCCCCAGCCCATAAGGCTTCATAAACATCTGTTACATGATTGATTGAGGTCAGTTCTCCATCCAATATACCTTGCAGCTGTCAGAACTTAGCTTATTCAAAAAAATCAGCAAAGAATTTTACAAATGGAAATTAGTATTAGCTTTCTTTTCCAAAATGATTGGAATTCTGATGTAATATGGAGAAAACAAGTCAGAAGAGCTCTACTTACAGCTCCACCTATGATGTACTCATCTGTTCCCTCTTCCCAGAGAACCAGGATGCCAATAATTATAAGGAAAACCGCAGTGAGTAAACAGTTCAAAATATCCTGTAATGCAGAGAAGATAACAGTCTTATAAATGATAGGTACTGATCTATTACTTGATACTACCATCCTTTCAGGCACCCAGATTCACCACCCGAGAGCCGTCTTAATAGTTTTTCCTACAATTTACTATTTATTAACATTTTTTCCTTTTTAAATTTTGAATTCCAAATTCTCTCCCTCCTTCTCACTGCCTCCCCCACTCACTGGAAAAGCAAGTGATGTGATATCAATTATACATGTGAAATCATGCAAAACATTTTCATATTAGTCATACTTCAATTTGTACTCATTGTTCATCAGTTCTTTCTCTAGAGGTGGATAGTATTTCTTCATCATGAGTCTTTTGGAATTGTCTTGGGTCATGCTTCCCAGTCACCAATGGAGTGAAACAGGTCTGTGTGCTTGCTCCCATGCTTGTTAGCATGATGTTTTCAGCCATATTGTCAAATGCTTTCAATGAAGATGAACACAACATCAAGGTCAGCTGCTGCACTATGGTAAATTCTTCAAACTGGAAAGGCCACAAGCCAACACCAAAGTGGAGGGAGTGTTGGTGCATGATTTTCTGTTTGCAGATGATGTGCACTCAATGCAGTCTCTGAAGCTGAGATGCAACAAAGTATGGATCAATTGTTTGCTGTCTGTGCTAATTAGGCTTAATAATTAACACCAAGAAAACAGAGGTGTTCCATCAGCCACCACCACACCATTCATACGTAGAACCATCAGTTACAACAAATGGAGAAGTTTTGAATGTGGTGGATAAGTTCACTTACCTAGGTATTGTACTTTCCAGGGATGTACACATTGACAATGAGGTTGATGCACACATTTCCAGAGCTAGCTCAGTGTTTGAGAGGCTCCAAAGGAAAGTATGGGAGAGAAGAGGTATTAGACTGACTACCAAAATCAAGGTCTACAGAGCTGTTGTGCTGACCTTGTTGTATATTATGCCTGTAAAACCTGGACGGTCTACCAGCATCATGCCAGGAAACTGAATCACTTCCATTTGGACTGTCTTAGGAAGATTCTGAGGATCACCTGGCAGGATAAGGTATCAGACCCTGAAGTCTTTGCTCAAACTAAACTGAGAAGCATTCAAACTATGCTTCAGAGAGCACGACTGATGAGCTGACCATGTTGTTTGAATGCAAAACATATGCTTGTCAAAAAGACTGTTTTATGGAGAACCCACACAGGGCAAGCATTCACCTGGTGGTCAGAAGAAGCAATACAAGGACACTCTCAAGATCTTGCTTAAGAACTTTGGAATTGTGTGATATGGGAGAAACTGACAGAGGGTGGCTCAGCATGGCATATCCACATCAGGGAGGGTGTTACGCTCTATGAGCAAAGCAAAATTGAAACAACTCAAAGGAAATGCAGGATATGCAAATTTAGAGTATCGATCCCAAATGTTCACACAGACTATTTGTGCCAGACCTGTGGTAGAGCATTCCGAGCTCATATTAATCTGATCAGTCACAAATGGACACATTGAAACTTGACTCTAGCACAGTGATGTCATTTTGGTCCTCTTTGAGAACAAAGGACAACAACCAAGGATATTATATTGATCAGAGTAGCCAAGTCTTTCATAATTGATCATCATTACAACATTGCTGTTAAAATGCACAATAATCTCCTGATTCTTCTCACTTCACTTTGCATAGTTCACATAGGTCTTGCCACGTTTTTCTGAAGCCCCCCCCCACCATTTCTTGTAGCACAATAATACTCCATTACAATCATATGCCACAACTTATCCATCTATTCCCCAATTGATGGGCATTCCCTCAGTTTTCATTTCTTTGCCACTGCAAAAAACAACTGTTGCAAATATTTTTGAATATATGTCTTTTTCCTTTTCTTTTTATCTGTTTGGGATACAGAACCATTTGTGGTATTTCTGGGTCAAGGGGTATGCATAAATTATTCTCCAGAATATTTGGGCCAGTTCACTACTCCACCAGTTGTTCATTAGTGCACCTATTTTTTCCCTTATTCCTTCCAGCAGTTATTATTTTTAATAGGAGTGGAGTGGTACCTCATGTTATTTTAATTTGCATTTCTATAATCGATAATAATTTAGAGCATTTTTATATGACTATGGATAGCTTTGAGTTCTTCTTCTGAAAATTCTGTTTATATTCTTTGACCATTTATCAAATGGGGAATGGCTAATTTTTATATATTTGACTCAGTTCCCTACATATTTGAGAAATGAAACATTTATCTGAGAAACCTGCTATAAAATTTTTTTATATTCATTGTCTGTGGTACCAAAATGTGGTTTTCCTTTTCTTTTAATTATGATCTATTTTTGCTTTGTCTTTGTCTGAGATTGTGATTGCTACCCCTGTCTTTTTTACTTCAGCTGAAGCATATTAGATACTGCTCCAGTCCTTTTAACTTTGCAAGTGTCTATTTCAAATATGTGTCTTGTAAACCACATATTGTTGGATTCTACATTCTAATCCTGTTTCTGCTACCTGTTTCTGTTTTGTGGATGAGTTCATCTCATTTACATTCATGGTTTTGCTTACTGTTTCCCTCCACCACATTTTCTTGTATTTCTTCTCTTTTTTTTATCTTGTCTCTCCTCAAAAATCTGTTCTAACCTGTCTTCCTTAATCTGTCCTCCCTTTTATCATACCTTTTCCTCTTTCCCTTACTCCCTTGCCATTCTGTTTCCTTATTGGATAAATTACATTTCTCTGCCCAACTGAGTATGTATGTATATATATATATATTTTTTTTTTCTTTTCTCTTTTTGAATCAATTCTGATGAGAATGAGGTTCAAGTATTGCCCACCCTCATTTTCCCCTTTATTGTAGAAGCTCTTCCTTTTTTGGTGAGAAAATTTCCCCATTCTACCTCTCCTTTTTCCCTTCTCTTAGAGCATCCCTCTTTCTTACCCCTTTACTTTTTTGGAAATCATTCCAACATAATGGACTCCCACGTCTGCTCTCTATATTACCCCCTTTTAACTGCCCTAATTATAATAAAGTTCTTGGGAGTTACATGTATCATCTTCTCACACAGAAATGTCAATAGTTAACCTTTATTGAGTCCATTATGATTACTCTTCCATGTTTACCTTTTTATGCTTCTCTTGAGTCTTCTGTTTAGCTCTGGTCTTTTTATCAGACATGCTTGAAAGTGCTCTAATTAGATGTCCATATTTTTCTCCTTGAAGGATTACCCTCCGTTTTGCTGGATAGGTTATTCTTGGTTGCAATTCTATCTCCTTTGCCTTCCAGGAAATCATATTCTAATCCTTCCACTCAGATAACTTGAAAGCCTCTAAATCTTGTGTGATCCTACGATTCCATGATAATTGAATTGCTTCTATCTGACTGCTTGCAATATTTTCTCTTTGACGTGGAAGTTCTGGAATTTGGCTATAATATTCCTAGGAGTTTTTATTTTGGGCTCTCTTTGAGGATATGATTAGTGAATTCTTTCAATGTCTATATAACCCTCTTGTTCTAGGATATCATGGCAATTTTCTTGGATAATTTCTTAAAATATGATAGATAACTAGACTTTTTTATCATGACTTTAAGGTAGTTCAATAATTTTTAAATGATCTCTTCTTGATTTATTTTTCAGGTCAGTTATTTTTTCTGCTGAGCATTCTTTTGAGTTTGTTTTATTGTTTCTAGTTTTCTCATGGAGTTATTAGCTTCCACTTGCTATATCTAATTTTTAAGGAATTATTTTCTTCAGTGAGATTTTTTGTCTCATTTTCCATTTAAAGGTGTTGCTTTTTTCAGTATTTTTTGTATGCCTCTTTTACTGAACTATTAATTCTCCTTTCATTATTTTCTTGCATCATTCTCATTTATTTTTCCAATTTTTACTCTACCATTCTTATCTCTTTAGCTCTTCCAGGAATTTTTTTTGGGTTTGAGTCCAATTTTGAGACTTTTTTTGTAACTGTTTTCACATTATTGTATTCTTCCGAGTGTCTTGGTCATCCTTGCTGCTATGGTAGCTTTTTATGGTCAAATTTTTTTTTTGTCATTTGTTCATTTTTTCAGCCTACTTTTGACTTTGAACTTTTTGTTAAAGTTGGGATCTGCTTATCGTGAGATGGGGAGGCACTATCCCAAACTCCAGGAATTTTTGTGCTTCTGTTTTCAGAGTAGTCCTGGGAGGTCTGCAAGTTTTTGAAGCTTTTAAGGTGTTGTGATCTTGGAAGAGGCATGGTCACTGCTCTCCTGGTCTGTACTCTGGTCTTTACCCATGACAGGCCCCTGGTCCCCTATAGCTGCAAGGGTTAGCACTGCTCTTTGCTTTGCTACAGTGAATAGGGCCTTTGCTCCCTAGTGAATGACTTTCAGTACTCCTCTCTTTCCTGGAACTATGACCCAGAATTGCATATAGGAAATAGAGTTGTCAATAAGCATCAACTATACCCAGTGCCAGCAAAGGGTATACTGTAATCTCTTTCTGACCTCTTTATCATCTCTGGGTCAACAGTTCTTGAAGCTGCTGCTGCTGTAGAGGTGGTAACACCTGCTTTTGCTGCTGAAGAGTGTGTTGGCTATAGACAGGCCTCCACCTTGATGCTGCAGACTTCTATTGACCTCTTAAGTTTTCTCAGGCCAGAAAAATGTCTTGCCCTAAGACATTTTGTTGGCTTTTGTTGGCTTTGTTACTCCAAAATTTGATTTGAGGAATTATCTTAAAGTTGTTTGGAAGGGAATATTGGGAGAGTTCAGCTGGGTGGCTGCCCATCATTTGCCATTTTCTATAATCAGTCACATTGATTCTTTCCTCTCACTCTCCAATATTCCACCAGCTGATAAGGCTTTTTAAGGTTACCTTCATATCATCTTGAGCATCCTTCACTCATAAAACCCATTATCCCTAGTGTCAGGTACCTAGGTGGTATAGTGGATAAAGTTCTGGGGCTAGAGTTAGGATGAACTATTTTCAAATCCGACCTTGTATACTTACTGGCTGTGTGATGCTGGGTAAGTTATTTAACCTCTATCTGCCTCAGTTTCCTCATCTGTAAATTAGGACAATAACAGCACTTACCTCACAGAGGTGTGAGGATCCAATGAGATAATAGTTATAAATCACTTAGTACAGTGTCTGGAACCGAGAAGACACTAAATAAACACTTGTTCCCTCCCCTCACTCCTGGACTATTGCACAGCTGCTTGGTCTGCCTTAAGTCTCTTCACACTCCAATCCATCTACCCAACACTCAATTACCACAGTGATCTTCCCAGTCTTCTCAGGTCTGACCATGTCACCCACCACAAACTCCCTTACTCCCATTCAGTCAATTCCAGTGAATCCCTATTACCTCCAGAATAAAATTTTACATCTTTTTAGCTTTTAAAGCCTTTCATAGCTGGATCCGGTCATACTTTTCCAATTGTCTTATAGCTTACACCTCTGCACCTACTCTATGATCAGTGACACTGGTCTCCTTTCTATTCCTGGCACCAGACACCCCATCTCCTCCCTCATGCCTGGAATCCTCTTCCTCCTCATCTTCAGCCTTTGATTTCTCTGGTTTCCTTCAAATATCAGCTAAGATCCCACTTTCTATAGGAAGCTTTTCTTATTACCTCCTTTAAAAAGAATTTTTACTTCTAAAAATATTTTATTTTCAGTTCCAGACTCTCTCCTTACCCCTTTTCTTTACCCATACACTGAGAAGGCAAGATAAACAAAATTCACTACACATATGTATAGTCATGCAAAAGTCCACATTAGCCATGTTGAAAGAAATTAAGATAGGATGGGAGGAAGGAATAAAGAAAGGAAGGAAGGTAGAAAGAAAGAGAAGAAAATAGTCTTCAATCTACGCTCTGTGACCATTAACACTCTATTTGGAGGTGGACAGCATGTTTCATCATGAGTCCCTTTGGAACTGTGGGTGGTTATTTTGTTGATCAGAGTTACTAAGTCTTTCAAAGTTGATCATTTGTGCAATATTCT
The DNA here is from genome assembly GCA_023548195.1 of Bettongia penicillata ogilbyi. Taxonomy (NCBI): domain Eukaryota; kingdom Metazoa; phylum Chordata; class Mammalia; order Diprotodontia; family Potoroidae; genus Bettongia; species Bettongia penicillata. The sequence continues at coordinate 1,573,684 of JAJHZJ010000373.1, read as the reverse complement.
TGTTACTATGTAGATTGTTTTCCTGGTTCTGCTCATTTCACTTTGCTTTAGATCGAGGTTTTTCTGAAACTATCCCCTTTATGATTTCTTAACAATAGTGCAATAGTATTTCATTACATTCATATACAGTAATTCATTCAGTCATTCTCCAGCTGGTAGGCATCTTCTGTTTGCAATTCTTTGCTGTCACTGATATAGCTATTATAAATATTTTTGTACATATGGGTCCTTTCCTGCTTTCTTTTATCTCTTTAGGGTATAGACTTAGTAGAAATATTGGTGGGTCAAAAGGTGTGCACAACCCCACAGATTTTTGAGCATAGTTCCAAATTGCTTTCCAGAATGATAGGACTAGCTCACAGCTCCAGCAACAGTGCTTTAATTTACTTACTTCCTGACAGCCCCTCCAGCATGTCATTTTCCTTGTCTTAGTTAATTTGATATATCTAATTTGCACTTCCCTAATTATTAGTAACTTAGAGCATTTTTTTCCCCACATGGCTATCAACAGTTTGGATTTCTTCCTCTGAAAACTGTCTGTTCATATCCTTTTACCATTAATCCATTGAGGAAATGGCTTTTATTATTGTAAGTCTGACTCAGTTCTTAATGTGTCTTAAAAACGAAAACTTTATCAGAGAAACTTGTTACAATTTCCCTCCCCACCTGCTTTCCTTCTAGTTTTAACTATATTATTAAATCATAGATCTTACATTTTAACTATAGGTAAGGGACACTTACAAATGCTGGCCACATTATGCACACTAACAAGTGGTTTAGACCTAACACATATATTATAATGAACGATAGAACTATGCAGCATTCCAATAGCAGGATGGCTATGTAAGATTCATGGGCTGGTGCGATGATAAAGCTGACAGCTGCTCCCAGGACAAAAACCTATAAGAGAAGAGAGAGATTGCATTTAAACTTTTTTGTTACCACTATCCCAGCATAAAATATGGAACTGAATCAAATAGACCCAAATAGAGTTAGTAGCTTGGGAACCATTGGAAAGTAGATGGAATATGGGACTGAATAAAGGACCTTAGATTTGAACCTAAGGGCCCTAACTCACCAACTTGGGCCCCTCCCTTCACTTCTCTGTGTTGTCCTCATCTGTAAAATGGGAATCATAATACTTGTACTTTTTTTCTCCCGGTGTTTAATTTAATTTAAAGTCAGTTTAATCATAATAACACCTTAAGATAAAACCTTGAGCAAGTCTCTTCCCCTCTCAGATCCTTAGTTTATCCACAGGCAAAATGAGAAGGTTGGATTGCATAACAACAGTTGACGTTTAGGTTGTACTTGAAGGTTTGAGAAGTACTTGACTATATGACTTTATTTGATTCCTGTGGTCCCATGAGACAGGTCCTGCTCTTTAGCAAAGATGAGATGGAGAAGAAGTGAAGTGACACTCCAGGTCACACAGTTTGTACAGGTCTGAACTCAGACCTGGATATGTCTGTTTCTAGGTCCAAAGCTCTTCCTACTATACCATGTGACCTGAGATGCTCATTAAGGTCCCTTTCTGTTTTAGCACTTGATAGTCTATGTTTTGAGGCCCTTTTTCCAATTCAAAGAGTCTATGGTTACATGATTTTATGGTTACTGTGCATATATCATGTGTTTATGGTGACCACAAGTCTACTGTTCCCTTCAGGTATGTTCGATGAGCTCATTCTCCCTTCAAAGTGGGCATAAAATAAGAATTTATTGTTCTTAATCCTAGAAAATTTAAAACAAACTGTTTTTTCCATCTTCCTTTTTTTTTCTCAAGAATTTCATAGAACCTTACTCTCATTGGGAATGGGTTAAAGAGAGAACAACATATATATATATATATATATGTGTGTATGTGTGTGTGTGTGTGTGTGTGTGTGTGTGTGTATAGGTGTATAGGTATATATGGGTATTAAAATCTTCTACATTCAGAAAGAAATAAGAGGGCAAGGGGATTGGGGGGGAAAGGAGAGAGAAGATAAGGGAGGGACTCCTGGAGGGTTGGATAATTTAAGAAATAGGAGGTCAAAGTAGCAGGTAGAAGTAAAATGAAGGAGTAAGGAGGGATACAGCGAATAGGGTGAGAAGGATAATGAGGAAAAATAAGAACGGGAAAGTATAAAACAAGCAATCATAGCTTAGAATGTCAATGGGGTGAATTTACTTAGAAAACAGAAATGTATAGCAGATTAAAATTTTCAATTCAACAATATGCTGGTTTCAGAAAATACAATAAAAATGAGAGATACATACAAAGATAAAATAAAGGGCAGGAGTAGAATTTATTATGTTAAAAAAGCGAGGGTAGTAATCATTATCTCACAAAAAATTAAAGCTAAAATAGATTTAACCAAAAAAGAAAAATAGGCAAACTACACTATGGGTCAGCAACATCATTCAGTATTGTTTTATTTCACGTAAATAATTAGACAATATAGAATGTCTGAGAGTATATCTACCAAAACAGACACAAGAACTATATAAACATAAACATTAAAATACTTTTTTAATACAAATAAAATCAGATCTAAATAACTGGATAATATGTATTTTTCATAGGTAGGTAAAGCCAATATAATTTTGACAATTTTACCTAATTTATTTATTCAATGCCATCCTAATTAGATTGCTAAAAAATTATCTTACTGAGTTAGAAAAAAATAATAACAAAAGTCATTTGTAGGAATTAAAGGTCAAAAATTTCAAAGAAACCAAGGGAAGAGATGTAAAGGAAGGAGATCCAACAGTATAAGATCTTAACTATATTATGAGGCAAGACTACTGTTGAAGTGTAAAATGGATAATTTTGATTATTTTAAATTAAACATTTCTTGTGTAAATAAAACCAATGTAGCCAAGAATAGAAAGAATTCAGAAAATTAGGGAAAAATTTCATATGCAGTCTCTCAAATGGGATGTGATTGTGTTAGGATACTGTTGTGGTGTAGGAAATGATAAGCTGGTTAATTTAGAAAAAACATGTCTAGACTTGACTTATGAAAGAAGATGGTATTCACCTTCAGAGAAAGAGATGACAAGTGGAAATATGCATAGTACAGTCTTACATATGTGAGTATGAGTGTATATATGTATATATATGTGTGTTTATAAATATCTGTATATATATGTGTATATAAATATAAAATCTGTGTTTAATTGTGGCCTTCTTTATGATAGTTTGGGGAGAAGGGAGGGGAAAAATAAAGTTAAAAGTGCACAGTAGTGAAATAAAGAAAACCTACAAGGAAGTAAAGAAAAGCAGGGTAGCCAGATCCACCAAGAGGCTATTGCAACAGTCCAGATATGAGGTGATGAGTAGCTATACCAGAGTGGTAGCAGTGTCAGAGGAGAGAAGGAGACATATTGGAGAAATGTTGCAAAGGAGAAATCAACAAGCCTTAGCACCAAATTGAATATGGGGGAGGGAGTGAGAGATAGTGATGAGTTGAGGATGATTCCTGGATTTCTAGCCTGAGGGTCTGAGAGGATGGTGTTGCCCTCTACTGTAACAGGTAAGGTAGAAGGATGGAAGGGTTTAGAGGGAAAGAGAGATTCATTTTGGACATGTGTAGTTTAAGATGTTTACTGGACATCTAGTTCAAGATATCTGAAAGTCTCTTGGAGGTGTGAGAATGGAAGCTCATCTGAAAGGTTATAGCAGGATAGGTAGATTTGAGACTCATCAACATACAGAGGTTAAATGAATCTGTGGGAGCTGATGAGATCACCAAGGGAGGTAGAGGGAGAAGAAAATGAGCTGAAGAGAAAACCTTGAGGTGCACCTATCTTTGGAGGGCATGTTCTGGAGGAAGATCCAGAGGAAGATCAGAGTAGTCTGATAGGAGGAGAACTAGGAGAGACTGGTGTGCTGGAAAAGAATATAATTTCCTTGAAGGTAAGAATTACATCATTTTCCAACTTTATACCCAATACAGGGTCTTATATATAATAGGTGCATTTATTGTTGACTCGATTGAATCGAAATGGACTGATTTTTGACCAGTCAATTTAGTTAAGCAACCAGCAAGTGACTGATCAACTGGTCAAAATAACCCCCCCAATGTGGATTTGCAAAGTCACAAAGTTGATTAAGAAAAAAAGACCATTTCTCAATGACTTGATCTTGGCCTTGGCATGGAGGGAAAGAACCTTGGACTTGAAATCCTAGTACCTAGATTTCAACCTGGACACTGTCATCTACAATCTGTAAAGTGAGGAGGTTGGACTTGACACCCTTCCTCATATTCAGTCTCTCCCTATCTCCTGGCTCCTTTCTTGCTACCTACAAATATGCCTTATCTCATACATTTCCTTAAGCCACTAGTGTATATACATACATACAGATATCTATATCTATACACACATATGTATATGTATATGTGTATGTATATATGTACATGTGTATATGCATATGTGTATATATGTATATATATTTTTTCTTCATTTTTAAATTGCTAGAAGGAATTGTTTGCCTATCACCTATTCACATTTCAATCCCAAGCAATCTGACTTCCAGACTCCCATGGTATAAAACCACACTTCTAAAGGCTGCTGTGACCTCTTAATTATTAAATCTGAAAGCCTTTCCTGGGTGTTCATCCTCCTTGACTTCAATTCACCTTTCAAAATTGTTAACCAACTGCTTGCTCCTCCTGGATACACTCTTTCATGGACTTCCAAGTCATTGCCCTATCTTGGTTCCCTTCCTAATGGACTGACTACTTCTCAGTCTTCTTGGCTAGATCAACATTTATCTCTCATCATTCTAGTGTTCCATAATACTTTGTCCTTGTCCCATTTTTCATCTCTTCCTATACTCTTTTCCTTGATAGGCAACCAGTGGGCAAGGGAGTCAGACATGGAATCAAAAATTCCCAAGGTCAAATCCTAATTCAGACATTTAATAGCTCTGTGACTGTCGCCGAGGCATTGAACCTCTCTGTGATGTAGCCTTCCCAATTATAAAGTTAAGATAGCAACAGTACCTACCTCCCAGGGTTATTGTGAGACTCAAATGCAATAACCTTTGTTCCTCACTTTGCAAACCTTAAGGTGCTATGTAAGTGCTAACTTTTATTGTCTCATTTGCCTCAATGAGTTCACTTATTAACTATGCAGATTACTCTCAAACATACCTCTCCAGCCTACATATCTCTCCTGAGATCCAGCTCTGCATTTCCAGTTGTCTGCTAGTTAGTTCCACCTATGTGTCCCATGGGCTCCTCAACCTCAACATGCCCAGAACTGAACTCATCAACTTCCCTTATAGGCTAGTCTTCCTGTCTTTCCAAATTCCTCATTTCTGTTGATGGTACTGCCAACCAAAAAAGAGTCAACTTTGACTTTTCCCACCCCACATATAGAGTGTTGTATCTCATTTGGGGGTGACCCAGGGAGGATGATCATCCCTCCATCCAAACAATGATGAAAGTCTGTCTCCAGAATATGTCACATTCATTCCTTCTCTCCACTACACTGCAGCCAGCGTCCACATTTAGTGGCCTCTGAACTCACAGACACAGAACTTCATGGCTAGAAAAGATCTTTGAGACTGAATCCTTCATTTTCTAGATGACCAAAATGAGGCTAAGGTGACTCAGCTGGTTAATGAAGAAGGCAGGACTTGAATTCAAACCCAGAGTTCTTTCTCCTATGTGGTCTTCTCCTTCTGTGAATACCTGATACTGTCTTGTTTTATTTCTTCCTTCATTAAAGGTAGGAAGGTGGAGATGGAAAAGCAAAAGGTCCTATATAAATACTAATTTTTATTGTCTCATTTGCCGCCTGAGTTCAGTTATTAACTCTATGCAGATTACTCTCAAAGGTACATGTCTGGCTTTAGTCTCTCCCTTGAGATCAGCCCTGGATTTCCAACTTCCTGCTGGACAGCTCCACCCGGATGTCCATAAGCATCTCAAAAATCGCGGATTTTTGGTCAAGACTCACCCACCAGTTCACTAGCTATGGAATGTCAAGCTAGTTCCTTCCTTCTGAGGGGGTCTTGATTCTCCCATTTACAAAATGAGGTGATTGGATGAGACGATCTATGGTATCCCTTACAGCTCTTACTTTCAAAATTGATTACGAAAGCCCCCTTTCTCCAGGTCTTCGAGTCTCTAAGTCCTGGTCTGGTCTGCTTTCCTTTCTCTTTCCTTGTACCGCCCCACCTTTCCCCAAGTCCCAAACCAGCCTGGGAGCCCCAGGGCGGAGCGGGGCGGGGCAGGACAGGTTGAATCCTATGGACTCCCAGAGGAAGCTCACCAGTCTGACGATCTTCAACATGCCGGGTCCGGAAACCAGGTAACGGAGAGCTGCCATGGTCACCTTGGGGTGCACTTTCAATCGCCCCTCGGCCCGCAGTCTTATTTTAAGTGCCTTGGGCCACTTGAGTTTGTCCATGGTGGCGGTTGGAGTTGGGCCCAGCTTAGGGCCACCAGTCCGGGAGCGGTAATGAGTGAGAGGCACTGGGTCCCCCCAGCAGAAGAACTTTTCCCCGCGCCCCCACCAACGGCTGCATCCTGGCAGAGGACCGCGTCACCTCTGCCTAGCTCTCTCCATTCGGTGCTTTCGCACTGATTCCTCACTCTGTCCCTAATTCCACCCCTAGGCTTCGCCCGCGATTACATAGAAACCAGAATTGGCCGGTGATTTTATTGGCACAATGGGTATATAGCATTAAAGAAGTGCTTAAGACTCAAAGGCACTGAGATGTGACTAGCCTAGGGTTATATATAGCCAGGAAGTATGTGTCAGAGGAGAGACTCGAACTCAGATGCTCTAACCACTTGGCATACTACCTTTTCTTTCGTAAGATTTTTTTTTTAAGGTCTTTCCACCGATCTTTGCAGATTTCTATGTTATCCTGAGACTTGCTCCACCTGGGTGTCCCATAAGCATCTTAAAAATCACGAATTTTTGGTGAGATTTAAGGTTTAAGAGCTGTATGGGATTTCAGAGGTCATGAAGTCCACTCCCTGAATTTACAGAGTAGGAAACTGAGACTCAGAGAGGTTAAATGATTGTTCAAATCAGGATTAACTCTGATCTTCCTGACTCCAGGTCCAGTGCACCATCAACTATGCCCAGCTCTTCTTACCCACGACTTCTTTTCATTTTTATGCAAACGACTGGACCTGTGATTTCATTAATAGAGGAAACTTTCATATGAGGAAACTTTCTTTACTAACGCAGGTTGACACCTCTGTAAGGGTCTCTTTTAGGCTTACCCCAAGTGCCTAGAACACTGAGTCTTTGTTACTTGACCAAGGACACCCAACCAGTGTTATGTTTCAATTTGGTCAGTCAACAGGCATTTATTAAGCAACTTCTATGGGTCAGGCAGGGCAGTTAGAGAGTCCAGGGGATAGAGCATCCAACTTGAGGTCAGGAAGATCTGAGTTCAAATCTGACCTCCCAGGAGCTTATTAGCTGTGTGAACCTGGGCAAGTCACTTAACTCCTAATCACCTCAGTTCCTTCTCTGTAAAATAGGGACATACTAGAGAGAGAAATAGCAAACCACTCCAGCATCTTTGCCAAGAATGAGCCCATAGACTTGGGGTGACAGGACTGAATGGCCAAACAATAAATGCACCAGACATCATGCTAAGTAAGCACTAGGAATATAAAGAAAACCTGCCCCCTCCAAATAGAAGCAAAATCAAAAACAGTCTCTATTCTCAAGGAGCTCCCATTCCAATAAGGGAGATGCTATATAAAGATCTAAGTATGCAGGATATATATATATATATATATATATATATATGTATATATGTATGTATGTATGTATGTATGTATAGAGCATGTCAGGGTAATATGAAGGGAGAAAACCTTAACAGCTATGGGGAGGAGAGCTGCAAAGGCCTCCTGCAGAAGTGGGGTTTGAGCTGAGCCTTGAAGGAAACCAGGGAAACTCAGAGGTAGAGTTGAGGGGGTTGATCATTTCATGTTAAGAGACAGACACAGCAAAGGTACAACAAAGGAAGTCAAAGTATTATGTTTGAGAAACTCTAAGTAGGACAGCGCATCTTGATCATAGAATTCATAGAGGAAAGTAGAGTGTAAGAAGGCTAGAAGAGTTGGAAGGGATAAGGTTAGGAAGGACTTTAAATGTCAAATAAAGGATATATTTGATCTGGTGGTAAGAGTTAGCCACTGTTGTTCCTTGAGCAGGGCATTGACCTGCCAATCACACTGGCAGCTGAGTATGGGGAGACTTGAGGCAGGGAGATCAGTTTTTGCAGGCTATTGCGATGGTCCATACAAAAAATGATCAAGGTCTGAATTAGGGTGGTGGTTGTCTGATTAGAGATAAGGTGACACTGGAAGAGATGTGAAGATAGAAACAAAGGATTTGGTAATGAATTGGATATATGAAGTGAGGGAAGTCAAAGATGATATTACAGCTGTAAACTTGGATGACTAGTGAGGATAGAGACCTCTTTGTAGCCTTTGAGACTCTTGACCACCTTCTACTCCTGGAGAATTTCTCTCTCCTGGGTTTTTGTGATTTATCACTTAGTCATCCTTGTACTTTTCTGCTCACTCCTCAGGTATCTTTTCTGGATTTTCATCCATGTCACTTCCACAAATTGTGGGTTTCCTCAGACTTCTGTACTGGGCTGTCTTCTCTTCCCTCTGCCTCCTGTCTCAATACCATCATCTTTGTGGGCAGTTCCCAGGTCTATAGATCTAATCTGAGTTTCTCTCCTGAGCTAGAGTCCCTTGTCATGAACTTCTCTATTAGACACTTCTACCTAAATATCCCATGAGAAAACTCAACACGTCCAAAAGGGACTCATTCTCTTTCTCCCTTAAATCTTCCTCTCTGGAATTCCTTATTATTGTGGAGGACACCACCATCCTCCCAGTCACCACAACCTTGGTATCATCCTTGACTTCTCACACTCATTCACCCCACATATGCAATTAGTTGCCAGATCTGATTTTTTTTTGTATTTTTAAGATACCTCTTGTATATGTCTCATCCTGGAGACACATATGTGTCACCCTGGTGCAGACCCTCATCTTCTCTTAACCTCCAATATTGCAATAGCCTCTTTTTAAAAATAGTATTTTATTTTTCCCCAATGACATATCAAGACAATTTTTAGCATTCATTTTTACAAGATTTTGAGTTCTAAATTTTTCTTCTTCCTTCCCTCCCCTCTTCTTTTCTGAGAATGGTAGGCAATTTGATATAGGTTATACATGTGCTATCATGTAAAACTTATTTCCATATTGGCCACAGTTGTAAAAGAGGAAACAGATCAAAAGGAAAAGTTGTGAAAAAAATAAGGTAAGTGAAAATATTCAGGGTCCCTCAGTTCTTTATCTAGATGTACATAGCATTTTCCTTCTTGAGTCCTTTGTTTTGGATCATTGTGCTGCTGAGAACTGAATCATTCATAGTTGGTCATCATGCAATGCTGCTGATACTGTGTACAGTGTTTTCCTGGTTTGCTCATTTCACTTTGCATTAGTTCGTACAAGTCTTCCTAGGGTTTTCTGTAATCGGTGTGTTCACCATTTCTTATTGTACAATAGTATCCCATTATGTTCCTACACCACAGCTTATTCAGCCATTCTCTAATTGATGGGCATTCCCTCAGTTTCTAATATTTTGCCACCATGAAAAGGGTTGCAATAAATATTTTTTTGCATATGTAGGTCCTTTTCCTTTTTTGTTTTTTTGAATGTCTTTGGGCGGGGGTGACCTAGTAGTAGTATTGCTGGATCAAAAGGTCTTATTGCCCTTTGGGAATAGTTTCAAATTGCTCCTCAGAATGGTTGGATCAATTCACAACTCCACCAACAATGCATTAGTGTCCAAGTTTTCCCACATCCTCTCCAACATTGATCATTTTCTTTTTTTGTTATATTAGCCCATCTGATAGGTATGAAGTGGAACATCAGAGTTGTTTTAATTTGCATTTGTCTAATCAATAGTGATTTAGAGCACTTCTTCATATACCTGTAGATAGCTTTGATTTCTTCATCTGAAAGCTACCTATTCATGTTCTTTGATCATTTATCAATTGGGGCTCATGTTCTTATAAATTTGACTCAGTTCTCTCTATATATATTTGAGAAATGAGGCCTTTGTCAAAGATACTTGCTGTAAAGATTGTTTCCCAACTTCCTGCTTTCCTTCTAATCTTGGTTACATTGGTTTTGTTTGTACAAAAGCTTTTTATTTTAATGTGATCAAAATTATCCATTTTATATTTCATAATACTCTCTGTCTTTTGTTTGGTCATGACTTCTTCCCTTCCCCATAGATCTGGTAGGTAGACTATTCTTTGGTCTTCTAATTTGGTTATGTTGTGTCCCTCTTTATGTCTAAATCATGCACCCATTTTGATCTTTTCTTGGTATGTGAGATGTTGGTCTATACTTAGTTTGTTTCCTGTTGTTTTCCAGTTTTCTCACCAGTTTTCCCACAAAGGATAAGGTCTTTGGGTCTATCAAATACTAGCTTACTATGGTCATTCACTACTATGTCTTGTGTACCTAATCTATTCCACTGATTCACCATTCTGTTTCTTTACCAGTACCAAATTGTCTTGATGATTATCACTTTATAATATAGTTTGAGATCTGTTATTGTTAGGCCACCTTCCTCTATATTATTTTTTCATTAATTCCTTTGATATTCTTGACCTTTTGTTCTTCCAGATGAATTTTGTTGTTATTTTTTCTAACTCTATCAAATAATTTTTGGTAATTAGATTGGTATGGCACTGAATAAGTAAATTACTTTAGGCAGAATTGTCATTTTTTATTATATTGGCTTGGCCTAACCATGAGCAATTGCTATTTTCCCAATTGTTTAGATCTGACCTTATTTGTTTGAAGTGTTTTGCAATTTGTGTTCTTATAGTTCCTGAATTTGTGTTGGCAGGTAGACTCCCAAGTATTTTAAATTCTTTACAGTTATTTTAAATGGAATTTCTCTTTCTATGTTTTGTTGCTGGGCTTTGTTGGTCATATAAAAATGCTGATGACTTATATGGGTTTATCTTATATCCTTCAACTTTGCTTATTATTTCAAGTAGTTTTTTAGTTGATAATCTATGGTTCTTCAAGTATACCATCATATCATCTGCAAAGGGTGATAGTTTTATTTCCTCATTACCTATTCTAATTCCTTCAATTTCTTTTTTCTACTTTTGTTGCTATATCTAACATTTCTGATACTATATTGAATAATAACCTTGTTTCACCCCTGATCTTGTTGGGAAGTCTTCTAGCTCGTCCTCATCACAGATAATTCTTGCTGATTGTTTTAGATAGATACTGCTTATCATTTTAAGGAATGCTCCCCTTATTCCTATGTTCTCTACTGTTTTTAGTAGGAATGGATGCTATATTTTGTCAAAAGATTTTTCAACATCTATTGAGATAATCATATGATTTCTATTGCTTTTGTTATTGACATGGTCAATTATGTTGATAGTTTTCCTGATACTGTACCAATCCTGCATTCCTGGAATAATCCCACCAGGTCATAATGTATAATTCTTATATTATATTGTTGTTATAATTTTACTAGTTTTTATTCAAAATATTTGCATTGATATTCATTAGGGAAATTGGTCTATAATTTTCTTTCTCTGTTTTGGCTCTTCCTGGCTTAGGTATCAGCACTGCATTTGTGTCATAAAAGGAGTTTGGTAGGAGTCTGCCTACTTTACCAAATAGTTTATATAGTATTGGAATTAGTTATTCTTTAAGTGTTTGGTAGAATTAATTTATGAACCCATCTGACCCTTGGGATTTTTTCCTAGGGAGTTCATTAGTGGTTTGTTCAATTTCTCTGTCTAAAATGGGGTTATTTAGGCATTCTATTTCCTGATATGTTAATCTGTTTGTATTTGTGTAAATATTCATCAATTTCTTTCAGATTGTCAGATTTTTTGGCATACAACTAGACAAAATAATTCCTAGTGATTGCTTTAATTTCTTCTTCATCAGTGGTGACTTCATCCTTTCCCTTTTTTGATACTGGATATTTGGTTTTCTTCTTTATTTTTTTTTATTAAATCAAATTAGCCAATGGCTTATCTGTCTTACTGGTTTTTTTCATTAAACCAGCTCCTAGATTTATTTATCAGTTAGTGTTTTTTTTTTTAAACTTTCAATCCTATTAATCTCACATTTGATTTACATGATTTCCAATTTGGTGCTCAATTGGGGATTTTTAATTTGTTCTTTTCTTAGTTGCATACCCAATTCATTGATCTTTTCTTTTCCCATAGAATTTAGAGAAATAAAATTTCCCCTAAGTACTGCTTTGGCTACATCCCATGAATTTTGATATGTTGTCTTGTCATTCTCTTTAATAAAATTATTGATTGTTTCTATGATTTGTTCTTTGATCCACTTATTTTTTAGGATTAGATTACTTAACTTCTAATTGATTTTTAATCTATGTTTCCACTGCCCTTTGCTAAGGATAATTTTTATTGCATCATGATCTGAAAAGAATACATTTACTATTTCTACCTTTCTACATTTGATTTTGAGGTTTTTATGCCCTAATATATGGTCAATTTTTGTGTAGATGCCACATGCTACTGAGAAAAAAATATAGTCCTTTCTGTTCTCATTCAGTTTTCTCTAAAGGTCTGTCATATCTACCTTTTCTAATATTCTATTTGCCTCCTTAGCTTCTTTCTTGTTTCTTTTTTGGTTGGATTTATCAAATTCTGAGAGGGGATAGTTGAAGTACTTCTCTAGTATAGGTTTGCCATCTACTTCTTTCTATAACTCACTTAACTTCTCCTTTAAGAATTTCGATGCTATGCTACTTGTGGCATGTAGGTTTAGTATTAATATTACTTCATTGTCTATGGTACCTTTTAGCAAGATGTAGTTCCCTTCCTTATCTCTTTTAATTAAGTCTATTTTTTCTTTTACTTTGCTATCAGGATTCCTATCCCTATTTTTCTTTATGTATTTCAGCTGAAGCATAATAGATTCTGTTCTAGCCCTTTACTTTTACTGTGTGTCTCTCTGCTTCAAGTGCATTTTTGTAAACAGTATATTACAGGATTCTGGGTTTTGATCCACTTTGCTATCTGCTTCCATTTTATGGGAGAGTTCATCCCATTCACATTCACAGTTATGATTACTAACTGTATTTCCCTTCATCCTATTTTTTGTCCTCTTTGTGCTTTCTCTCCTATCACCCTTTTCTTCCTCATCAGTGTTTTGTTTCTATCACCTCCCCCAATTTGCCTTCCTTTATGTCCACCTTCACCCCTTTGCTCAATCTCCTTCCCTCCTACTTCCCTGCCAGGTAAAATAAATGTCTATATTCAACTGCTTGTGTATATTGTTCCTTCATTGAGCCAATACTGATGAGAGTAAGGTTCAAGTGATGCCAATCACCCATCCTCCCATCGTCCCCTCCACTGTAATAGATCTTTTGCACCTCTTCATGGGAAATAATTTATTCCATTCTACTTCTCCTTTCCTTCTGCACCTATTGTACTCTTTTTTCTCATTCCTTAAATATTTTTCCTGCCATTCCTTCAATTGACCTCACACCTGCACTCTCTGTTTAGATTCCTTCTAGTTGTATTATAAGTGATACAATTTTTAAGAATCATAGGTATCATCTTTCAATGATGTTTAGCTTTATTTTTCCAAATAGTTTAGCTTTATTGAATCTCTTCTGTTTTCTTTTCCCTTTCTACCTGTTTATGTTTCTCCTGGGTCTTGATATTCGAAGTGAAATTTTTGGTTTAGTTCTGGTCATCTTCTTATGGAAGCTTGAAATCCTTTTATTTCATTGAATGACCATTTTTTTTTTCTCCTTGATGTGTTATGCTTAATTTTCTGGGTAAGTGATTCTTGGTTGTAACTCCTTTGCCTTTAGGAATATCATGTTCTATGACCTTTGATCTTTTAATGTTGCAGCTACTAAGTCCTGTGTAATCTTAATTTTGACTCCCCAATATTTGAATTGTTTCTTTCTGGCCACTTGCAGTATTTTTTCCCTTGACCTGATAGTTCTGAAATTTGAAATAATTTTCCTTGGAGTTTTTATTTGGGAATGTCTTTCATGACGTGGTCAGTGGATTCTTTCAATGCCTATTTTCCCCTGTATTTTCATGATATTAGAGCAGTTTCCCTTGATGGTTTCTTGAAAGATGCTGTCCCAGTCCTTTTGATTATGCCTTTCAGGTAATCTAATGATTCTGACATTGTCTCTTCTGGATCTATTTTTCAGGTCAGTTGATTTTTTCCATGAGGTAGTCTACATTTTCTTCCATTATTTTCATTCTTTTGAATTTGTTTGATTGAGTCTTGATGTTTCATAGAATCATTAGCTTCCACTTGCCCAATTCTAACTTCTAAGGAGTTGTTTTCCTCAATTAGCTTTTGTACTTTTTTTTTTCTATTTGACCAATTGTACTTTTTAAGGAGTTGTTTTCTCCAGTGGATTTTTTAAAAAATCTCCTTTTCCATTTGGCCAATTCTATTTTATAAGTCATTATTTTCTTTTTCCAAGGTTGACTTTTCTTTTTCATAATTCCCTTGCATCACTCTCACTTCTTTTCCCACTTATTTTTCTGTGTCTCTTACATGATTTTAAGTTCTTTTTTGAGCTCTTCCATGAGTTCTTTCTGGGCTTGAGGCCACTTATTATTTTTCTTTGGGGTTTTTCCCATAGCTGTTTTGACATCATTGTCCTCTTCTGAGGACTTCATCTTCCCTGCCACCATAATAACTTTCTATGGTCAGATTATGTTTTTGTTTTTTGCTCATCTTTTTTGGACCTTTTCTTTTAAATTTGAGCTCTGCTCCCATGGTGGAAGATGTAGTCTTAGGCTTCTTGTTCCAGGGTCTATAGGCCCTGACTGTTTACCTGGTGCTGTACTGATGTTACCTGGAGGTCCCTGTGGGACCCACATCATGTCAGGTGCTTCACTGAGGGGGTTGGGGAGGGGGTGGGGGTTATAGGGATATGGAAGCTTACTTCTTGCTAAGCTTAGGTCCTAGTGCTAATGTCTAGCATGTACTGAAGCTGCTGGAGTGTTTCTGTGTTTCTCCAGGGATACATTAAGGTACATGGTGGTCTGGTGACTGGCAGCTGCCTGTTTGTCTAGAGTTAAGCTGAAACACATGACTGGGTTGGTGCTGGCAGTTGTCTGTATGCTAAGGCACCTATAGGCTTGGCCTCTACTTCTTTGCCAGGAGCTACACAGAAGCATGTGGAATCTAACTGTTGCAGGTGGCCTGTTTGCCTGGTGCTATGTTAAAGCACTTGGCTGTTCTCAGAGCTGGAGTCTGCCATTTCTCTGGCTATGCTGAGGCACCTGGGGACTCTGGTATTAATGTTTGCCTCTTACACCTCACTGGGGCTTGGGATCTGCTTCTAATTTACTGAGATGGGACTTCTTGCTGACTTGTTGGGATGCTGCCTGTCCTGGACTGTGCTCCCCCTTTACCAGAGTGAGACAGACCTTTCCTGCTGATATACCAAGTTTCTGAGACTCAAAGACTGTTTCACCCCATTTTTTGCTAGTTCTGCTATTCCAGGATTTGTTTGGGGGGCAATATTTTATGGTTATGGAGGTGAATATGGGAGTGTTATGGTGAGTTACTGGTTACTCTGTCATCTTGGTTCTTGGAAGTCTGCAATAGCCTCTTAGTCTCTTTGCCTAAAATCTATCCTTTGCCTCCAATCTATCCTTCACTGAGGTGCCAAAATGACTTTTCTAAAATTATATGTCTGACCATGTTACTCAATAAACTCTATGGTTCCCTATTATCTCTTGAATTAAATAGAAAATTCTCTGTATAGCATGTAAAATTCTTCAAAATCTGATATAGCATACATTCAGGGACCCACACACCCAATTCTTACTCACATGTTGAGGTCCCCATACAGTGGCTAACTACAATTGCTCAAGGTTCTAAGGGTGACCTTGAGGGTTTAGATTTCTAGTATTACTGTTCATAAGCTCCCACTGGTGTGCTTCCCATTAACACTCTGCCAGAATAAATTAGTTTTTAGCAAAGGGATTTACTAAGATGGTCTAGCAAGTAGTTACAAGAATATTCCCCCCACCTCCTAAGGTCTAACATTCTCCTACAAATACACATAGGATTTATGGAAAGAATGGGCACAAATTTTAAGTAAAAGATGGACAGACACAATGTAGATAATACATCCTACAAAGGGGTCCCTCCCAAATCCTAGCTACTGAAAACACTTTTTTCCTGTGTAGTGTCCTCATGAAGTTCCTCTTAGCTGGTATTCCCTCCTGGGTGCTAAAAGTCTGTGTCTTTGCATAGCTTATTGCCAGCACTTCCCTCTGCCATGAAGGGCATGTTGATGCTGCCTTTCCTTGGGTGTCTATCACTCCCATGCTGGATGGGTTGTCTCTTAGTGGTCTAGTCTCTCTAATTTCACCTAGATGCGTTATTTGTTCCAAGTCTGTTCTTTTTGATGATATAGTCTTTGGGGTGGGGGAAGAGAAAGAGGGGGAGGGAGAGAGAGAGAGAGAGAGAGAGAGAGAGACAGAGAGAGAAAGAGAGAGAGAGAGAGAGAGGGAGGGAGGGAGAGAGAGAGAGACAGAGAGAGAGAGAGGGAGGGAGGGAGAGAGAGAGAAAGAGAGAGAGAGACAGAGAGAGAGACAAAGAGAGACAGAGAGAGACAGAGAGAGAGAGACAGAGAGAGAGGGAGAGAGAGAGAGAAAGAGAGAGAGGGAGGAAAAGGAGGGAGGGAGGGAAGGTGAAAGGAAGAGACCCAGAATCCTCCAAGCTAGAACTCTTCCAGTCAGCTAGTAGCACAATGGATAGATAGTTGGGCCTAGAGGTACCACGACTTGAGTTCAAATCTGGCCTCAGACACTAGCTGGGTGATCTCAGATAATTCATTTAACTGCTGTTTGTCTCAGTTGGGGTTGATAATAGCACTACCTGACAGGATTGTTGTAAAGGACCAAATGAGATAATATTTATAAAAAGTCCTTGGCACAGTGCGGGGTGGTCTACAAATGCTTACTACATTCTCTCCCTTCCCTGCACATCTTTCACCACTAGACTGGTTTGCCTTGATGGCTAATTCTGAACCTACTTGTTCTTCTTATACATAGCCCAAAAAGTTTGACTTGATTTTCTCCACCAATTATGATGTATTATTTTTTCATTCAATATACAGCCTATACCCAATCTCTCATATCTCTGTGACCCAGCATTCCATTCTCTGTTATCTCCAGATCTCCCTACTTCCTACCCTTGATCCTATCTAGATCCCATTTCTTCCTTGGCCACTTGGTGGTCCCAAGTCCTTGGCCCTTTTCTGTTGCTTCACAGTCACCCCAGACTACTTGGCCACTCCTTGATTCTTCCCACAGTCTTTTGTATGTAAGATTCATCTTGCCTCCAAGAAAGGACTCAGATTCAATCTAGCCCACTTCCATTAGTGATACAAATGCTTTAGATTCCTTAAGAGTCTAGCCAATATGGTGGATTTTTAGAATCACACCCACCTTGGATGGTGTTCTAATAAACCTTGTCCTTGGCTAAAAGAAGGCTTAGGTTGAATTCACTGGGGTAGGACTCACATGTTGCTATTTTGGGGTCCCAGCACCCCTAAACATCAATAGCATGATTAAGTTTTATCGATTTTATTTCTCTCACAGTGGGTGGCAAGTATGTGCATAGAGCTAAATGTTGAAACTGGGCTCCTTTTGGGGTTCAGGTGCACAGTTTATATATCCTTCCAACAGAAGCTGGTGTCATTTCATCATCATTTCATCTTGGGACAGAGGAAATACCACTTCTGTCAGAGAATCCCCAGGACTTGGGCTATCTAGACAAAAGAATCTGTCTCCACCCAAGCCTGAGTAGAACACAATGGGGCTTTCATACCTTAGATTAAATTATTTGTGAGCTTGGGTTGGGGTGTGATTAGGATAGGGGGACTCAATGTAATCTCATTATCAGTAATGTCTTTCTAAAGACAAAACTGAACTTTGCAAAAAAGGCTGGGGGAAGCAATGAATCTTCAAGGTAATGATTATTAAAAATCATTTTTCACACTATTCAGTCCCAAAGAAGACCAAAAAAAAAGTAGAGATTGTAAGCTCACATTATCATGAGGACTGTGATAATGAAATTATGAACAGAAAATACTCTGCAAAACTTAAAGCATTATATAGCTATTGCTTCTACTAAACATCTTAAGATATGTGGGAACCAGGCTTTGCTGCTCAGTATGTGACCTTGAGTATGTCTCCTTTCTGGAACTGTTTTCTCTTTAGTTAAATGAAGAGGTTAGACTATATCAGCTTTCTTGCAGATCTGACAAATTATTCTCTAAGGTCCCATTCAATTCTAACTTTCCATGAATTCCCTTTTATGGAATCAAAATTGGAAGAAGTCCCAAGGGTCATCTAATCAAAGCTATACTTGAAAAAAAATCTTCATTACAATTTTCCTGACAAATGCTCAATCTCCATTTGAAGTCTCAGGGGTCAACTAGTCCAAACTATATTTGAAAAAAATCTTCATTACAATTTCCCTGACAAATGCTCAATCTTCATTCCTCTAGTAAAGAGGAATCCATTGCCTACTGAGGCAGGGTCAGTTTCTTCTTTGCATAGCTATAGTTGTCAGCAAGGTTTGCCTTAGATACAGAGTAGGATCATAGAGTCAGAGCTGAAAGTGGCTTCAGAAATCTTATCTATTCCCCTTCCTTTTACCTGTAATGGAAAGGGAATTTGGTCCTTGTGGATGTAATCACAGAAAGTAAAAATTGCATGACTGAGTTTCGAGATGTTAATAAAATATTAATACCTGGTGATCCTTTAATGAAGTGTGAACATATCGTTCCATTCTTGGAAAGGATTAAAGAAAGTAACCTCATTGAACTAAGAATTGAGCAAACCTTTGTTGTTTCGTCATGCTAAGCAACATGTTTAGTCTTTGTTGTTTCAGTCATGCCCAACTCTTCATGAACCCGTTTAGGGTTTTCTTGGTAAAGATACTGGAGTGGTTTTCCATTTTCTTCTCCAGATCATTTTGCAGATAAGGAAACAGAGGTAAACAGGGTGAGTGATGTGTCCAGAATCACATAGCTAGAAGAAAATGAGTCTTCCTAACTCCAGGCCTGGCCCTCTAGTCTCTGTATCACCTAACTGCCCCAAGCAACACTATGCAGGGCTTTAAATAGATCTACCAGCTGAATGTTAATGAGAAACACTAGTAGGGGCTCTAGTAAATATCCTTTGAACCTTGAGATAGCAGTCACCCAGGTTACCCAACCTATCCCCAGAATGTGAGTGAAAGTTGGGGGGATCTTCCAAAGGGATTGTTATATACATGCATTCTGTGTGTTCGTCCTTCGTTGCTGAAGAAGACCATGCCATCAGAGAAATAATGACATGACTTGCACTTGACTTTGTTTTGAGTGAGGGAGGGCTGTGCAGGTCACCAGCCTCACTTCTTCTCCAAAGCCATCTGAATCCAGTGACCAGATATTCATCAGGATGATTGGAGATGACCCAGGATGAGGCAATTGGGGTTAAGTGACTTGCCCAAGGTCACACAGCTAGTGAGTGTCGAGTGTCTGAGGTGAGATTTGAACTCAGGTCCTCCTGACTCCTGCACTGGTGCTCTATCCACTGCACCACCTAGCTGCCCCAGGTAATAATAACTAGAATAAACCATATTTATATAGTCAATTAATGGTCATCAGGATGACTGGAAATGACCCGGGATGAGGCATACATATGGGGAAACTGAAGATGTCACAGGTTAAGTGACTCACCTAAGGTCACTAGAAAGTGTCAGAGCCAGAATATATTGAATCATAACAATTCTCTCTTTTTCTATTGGTCTTATTTCTGTCCAAGCAGACCAAGTCTAGCACCTTTTCCATGAAATAGTCCTTCAAAACTTTACAGAGAGTATTGAAATTTTGTGTGGTATAATGTTACAGTATGTTCAAAGTTCCATTGAGCTTTTATGTTCTAAAATCACTTCCAGTTCCATCATTCTATAATTCACCCTCATATACTCCTATGAAGGGTAATGAATGTTGGGTGTATTCCCCTCTCAGGTCATAAAGTTGGATACTCAGGAGACCTCTTGGCATCCTTTTGTCAATTATGCCCCTCCCTACCTAGGCCAACTCTCCCATTTGAAGACTCAAACATCCTTCCACTAGCTATGCATCTTCAGGTCATCCTTTTCTTTAGTGGGACCCATGAAGGTTGCTTGCCTGGGCTTTAGCTGAGTGGATTGTAGTGAAGGAACATTGGATTAGGAGTCACAAGGATTAACTTTGTATGACTTTGGCTATGTCAGCAATCCTTAAATGTTTATTAAGTGCCTACTGTGTATTAGGCACTATTCTAAGCACTGGGGACCAAAGACCCTGTTGTCAAGGCGCTCACAATCTAATGGGGGAGACCACATGCAAATCACTATGTTATTGTTATTGGTTTGTCCTTCATATTCAAATAGGACCAATTACATCATGGACTTGATTCTGCCATGAATTCACATGTATCAGAATTGCATAAAATTGTCAGCCTCACTCTCTTTTGGAGTCATCAAAGTCATTACTGGTAATGGCTCACGATATAGTTGATGACCTTGGCATCTCTGATGTCTAACTAAGCTCTTAAGTTCTCCACCCACTCCAGCCACCTTCATTGCTTTTGGAACAAATTGTTCTCATCTGTCCATTCTGCCTGGGGAAATCTTCACATGCTTGGGGTAGACACCTCCTAACTCACCAAAGGTTTTGAGACCCCTTGGTTACCTTCAACCTGTTTTAGCCCGTCTGTCAAAATGTTTTACCACAGTGTGGTCACTATGCATGCTACAGCTTCTTGGAACCACAGGTGAGAGTTGAGAGCAAGATAGACACCAAAGATGGATGAGCACCCCTGAAAAGGGCTCAGCAAGCCCTCACACCAGAGGGCTAGTCCTCCTTGAACACCTGCCATTCAGACGGAGCCAGGATCATAGAACTAAGTACATCCTGTTCTTCCATCTCTAAGGCAGGTATGCTACCAGTCTCCCTGTTTCCAGAATTTGTTCAGTGGAAATTTTTCCTTATTTTACTTTCCCCCCCTTTTCCCAATTTCACACTTTAGAGAAAACATGAAAAAGTACAGCAATATATTGAATATAGAATAAACAAAATTACAAATCTACATTTTTTTCCGAAGTAGGCCGAGTCTGATAACTCTGAGTGTGATGAGAATGACGAGAGCGACGAGAGCGTCGCCTTTTGTCATGAGCGTGCTTTTTCTCGAAGGGACCACTTGGATTAAACATAAGTTTTCTGTAAATGAGGGCAGCATCTGAGATGGTAAACACAGTTGCCACAATTCCAAAGATCTGTTTAAAAAAAAAGTTATTACTTTTAGTCATTCATGTAATAGAAAAAAATTTCCCATTCGCCCCTTGTAATTTTTAACAAAATCTTTCTAACCATCTTTACTGAACCTAGATCTCTAAGTTGACTCCTTCACTTACATGTAGACTGGTAGGGATCTTAGAGATCATTTAGTCTAACCCCCTTTTCCCTTACTCTCATCTCTGTTAAACTCTTCCCCTTTTCCCAAAGTTTCTTCAGTAAGTAGGGAGAGAAAATAAATGTTTGCTAATGAAAAATAAAACATTAAAAAGTTTCTCTAGTAGCTGTTTAGAAAAGGAGAGAAGGGCTGGTTATTTAGAAGAGGCCTGAAAAAATATTCCTGTGTATTGTGAGCTAGAGGAGTCTATTTCTTCAGAGCATGAGTGCTTAGCATCATGTCTTTACTGTTTAATATCTTCATTTTAATGGAATCATGAAATATTAAAGCAGAAAGGAACCTGAACAACCACCCAGGCTGGTACTTCCTGCAATCTACCATTCTTTTGGTGAAACTGGTAAAAGTGAATCAGCTCGATCTAGGGAAGTTGTATGGGATCTATATACATAAATGTTATATAGAATTGGGCCATAAATGTCACAGACTGAGCTCCAGCTACTTACAGCAAAGAGCATTTTTAGGATTCCTTTTAGAGGCCTGAAAAAAATATATAAATGCTGTCCATGATGCTCTTGAGGAACAAGTTGATGGTGATTAATGTCTTAATGAGAAACTGACTAAAGATACCATGCAGAGAGCAAGCAAATGACCAAACCTGTGTAGAGGAGGGAGGAACTTACTGCTAGATTCCTGAGAATTTAACAAAAAAAGTCATTCCTCACTCTAACTGCCATATTCTGTTCTTTCTTCTGAACACAACGCCCTTCTAGGTGACTGAAGTACTTAGGTTTGTAATAAGGGAAACTTACTGGCCTGTCTCATCACACTGTTTTGAAGAGTACAGGTGTTTCCTTGTGAGAATGCGGCCTTGGGTTAAAAATGTGAAAATCTTTGTTTCTTCCTCTAAAGTAGACAAATTGTGTCTAAAGCAGTGAAAGTGGAAGAAGGGTAATCACAGACTTGAGAGTTGGAAGGGACATTAGAGGTCATTAAGTCCTACTCCCTTCATTTAACAGATGAGGAACTGAAGAACAGAGGGGTCAAGTAACTTGCCCAAAGTCACGTAGTAGTAAATGGCAAGGTAGAACCCAAACCCAGATATACTATCTATACATTCTGTGCTCTTTCTATTATAGCAGATGACTTCCCAGGACCATGAAAGAATTGGGGATTTTTTAACCTGAGAAGAAAAGATTTCTTGGAGTAAGGGTAGTTTAGGTAGATACATGATGACTGCCTTCAAATGTCTGAGTTACCATATAAAAGTGGCATTAGAATTAATTGATGTGGTAATAAGGAGGCAGATTTTTATATTGGGGGGGTAATGTATACTTCTCTATCAGTGGGGATGTGTAAATATACACTGGGTGACCACTTACTGGAAATGATAGAGATGATTTCAAGATAGAACAAGGTTCAAGATAGAAGGATTAGAACAGATGACTTCTTAGGTCCCTTCTAAATCTGGAATTCTGTGGCCTTATTTGTGCACAAATCTTCAGAAACATATTATGTAAGTAACATTTCCAAATGGAAAGAACTCTTAGGTGGTCCAGCTATGTGGACTCTTGCAGATAAGGAAGCATTACATTAAAATGAAGAAATACAAATTTAGTATAGTTTTGGGAATAAATTGTACGCTAATTTTAGTGTAAAATTATACTCCAATTCTGGGGACACAACTGATACCATTAATTATTCAGACTTTTATAGACATCAGTTAGCTTAGGGAATGAAGCTACCAAGTCTCTACTTACCCCTCCAATAGCAATATATACTTCAGTTTTTGGTACCAACGCCAAAACGGATACAATCATAAGTAACACTATGGACACAAGTGAGTTTATAATATCCTGAAAACAAAGCATAAAGAAGTCAGACTTTCCTGAAAACTGAGGCTGACAAAAAATGTCTTTGGAATCGATATAGCAAAGTTTAAGAAAGGCAGTGTGGTTTAATGGGAAGGCTTGGGTGTCAGAATTGGGCTCAAGCTCCATGGCTTATTAATTGGGCAACCATTTGCAAGTCACTTCTCCAAGTTTCTTCACTTGTGAACTTGGAATGAGATCACTGTGAGAACCAAATGAGGTAAGTGTGGGAAGCGTTTTGCTAACCTTAAAGCACACCGTAATCCTCCAATGCTATAGGAATGAGGTGCTCAGAGTGACCCCCAGTGGTCCCATTTTTATCCACCATAGTCGAATCACAGCTACTAACCCAGAGCACAAATCGTGGATGAGATACTTTGGGTAGGACAGATAGACTCTAGGGATCTCAGTTACATGATGCTAGCAATGCTTAGTGTTTAGGTATTGTAGGTGCAGGAAAATATTCATGAATGGCATATGTTCTAACTCAAATAATGAGGCAGGGTGATGTAGTGGAAAGAGCAGATTTAGTCAGAGGATCTGGGTTCAAATCTCACTTTTACCACTTGTCCTATGTGACCACGCTAGGTCTCAGTTTCTCCT
This sequence comes from Bettongia penicillata ogilbyi, assembly GCA_023548195.1. Classification (NCBI taxonomy): domain Eukaryota; kingdom Metazoa; phylum Chordata; class Mammalia; order Diprotodontia; family Potoroidae; genus Bettongia; species Bettongia penicillata. The sequence goes on along the minus strand of JAJHZJ010000373.1, from coordinate 1,549,696 downwards.
CATTCGTATGAAGTTAGACTTCTAAGTACCGGTCATATATGTAGACGTTAAGGGCCCTTCCAGTTCTAGATCTATGATCTTATGGACTATTCTGCTGCCATTAATTACATGGTCAGAGAGCGGACAATTTGTACAAAGCAAAACCCTCAGTGAATATTCATCTCATCAAATATAACAATTAATTTGACAGTAAGGTTACCCTGGTGATACCTCCTGGTAAGTTACCCAATGTGATATGACTGGCTGATTTGACAATATCTTGAACTACAGAATTTGATTTCAGTGAATGTATTTTCAAGAAAAGGGACTTTTGTGCAGTTTACTTCCTCAGCTGTCCCACCAATAGCATCAGCTCTTCAGTGTAGACAGTCTAAGGGGTCTATCTCCACAAGACTACCTCTTTTTAACTTGTGAGAAATGCAAATAGAACATAAATGCTCACTCTTTGATACCAACAATGTCCCTGGCCTTTATTAAAATATATTCATGTTATGTCTGGGAGTAGCCCCTTGCCCTCAGCAGTTATCAGATGAGCTAGCAGAAAGGATGCATTCATAACATTGCTGTGGTGATACTGCCAGCTGGAATAAACCTCCCAGGGCCCCAGGGTCTGGGAGTTGGGGGGTGCTGAAAATGGCCATCAAAAGATGAAAGGAATATTAAATAATAACTTTGCCTAGGTCAGGTCTACCAGAGGCTGACCTACATTACAAGTTATATGGGTTGCTGGACATTTGAGATTCACTCAGAGATCAACTTGACTGATGGGTTTGTCATTTTTTAGAATAGGTTTATCTAATACATAACAAGAGTTTTATTGGTCCTATGAGTATACAAGTGTGCAGGGGTTATGTGCTACCACAGAAGAAAAGACTTTTTAAAGAATATGGTTGATGTCCATCAATTGGGGATTGGATAAAAAAAATATAGTTATATGAATGTAACAGAATTTTTTGGGACTGTAAAAAAATGACAAAAGAGATAGAGTCAGAAACCTGGGAAGACATATACGAAGTGTGCAGAACCACAACACTGTAAAGAAAAACACTGAAAGACTTGAGAACTCTGATCAATGCGATAATGATTGTATACAACTCCAGACGCTACCGAACTCTTGACAAGAGAGGGGATAGACTTGGTGTGTGCAGATCTATTTTTTAGATATGGTCAATGCATGATTTGTTTTTCTTGACTATACTTAATGTTTTAAGGTTGGTGTTTTTTTTTTTTAACAGGGGGTTATAAGGAAGAAGGGAGCTATTAATAGTGGTACTAAAAAAGAAGACAGAGGGAGAGAAGGATTACAGAGATAGTAAGCAGGGGAAAATGAATAAATATTTACATAGTTTCACTATGTGCCAAGCACTGTACTAAGCACTTTATAAACATTATCTCATTTGATCCATACAACAACCCTGCAAGGTAGGTAATGTTATTGTCTTCATTTTATATTTGAGGAAACTGAGGCAAAGAGAGATTGGGTGACTTGCACAGGGTCACATAGCTAGGAGTGTTGGATTTAAAGTTGAATTTAAACTCAGATCTTCCTGACTCAAAGCCAAGAGCTCTATCTACTAACCACCTAGCTGCCTAAAAAAGAGGGCCACTTGAAGCTTTAAAGAAACGAATTGAAAAGAGCAGAAGGAAATTCAGAAGGAAACAAAGCCAAGCAGAAGAATTTTAAAATTCATGTGTTGAATTTATTATATACTTTTTAAAAAAGTAAGCTGTATGTAATAAAGTTTCACACACAGTCCTTTTTCTGTCCTTTTTTGTATATGGAAATGGTCATTAGTTAGTGTTTGTCTAATTCACAACAAAAAAAATTATCCAAAACCTTTTCAAAAGGAAAAATTATTGAGAAAATTCTTCATAATTTCACTATCATTTTACTGCATTGTTTTCCATTAAACTTAATTTTTTGCCTCTGAGTTTAAGACAGGAATTTTGTGGCTGGGATAGCCTGTGTTCTTCTCTCTGGCCAGGATTATCTCAGATATGAGCTGATAGCTGTCATATGCTATACTTCAATTATGCAGCTTTGAAGATGAGTGGAGTGGGACGATGAGTCACTCCAGAGACTTAGTGGGATAAGACCCTGAAGCTTACAGGTTAGAGGCATTCCTACTGGCCAGCTCTTCCAAGACTACCCCATGAACGGGCGAAAGTGTATGGCACAACTGTGTCACAGAGCTCTATGTAAGCATGTAGAGAAAGCAATACACTGGCCTGGGCTAAAAAGGTCTTTAATATTAAAGAATGGGGATTATACAGTAAAGGCCTTAATATACAGAAAAAAATTTCACCATAAAAATGAACACTTACGAGTAAAGGCCAAAACAAACATTTCAACAGTAGGTCAAGTCTTAGTACATATAGTACTACGAAAAAAAACACACTGATGGCCTCCATAGCTGTGATTACTATGTATGGTTCAGGGGCTTGAGCAATAACATGCAAGGTCAAGGCTACTACAATCAAAATCTGTAAGAAAAAAAAGGATTTACTTCAGTATCATTTTGTTTCAAGTTGTAAATATTTCTAACTCTGGCTGCTTTCTAAATACACAGGCATGAGGTGTGCCTAAGAAGCATTACGACAGATGTCTTCTCTTCTTTGCTCAAACTCTGCCAGCACGTGTGGCCTTTCCATTTTTTCCTTTCTTTCCTTCCCCAAGCTCTTTGTTTCACTAATTATTCTTCCTTTTTCTTCAATTCACAAACCCTCCCATTCCCCAATTGGTGGGGTATGCCATCACACACACACACACACACACACACACACACACACACACACACACAAGATGGGACTGTGAGAAAGCCCTAAAGCTTTCATCCATGTAGGAACCTCCCAGTGCGGAAACTCTGACAAAGCTGATTGCCTGGAACACTGATTCAGTGATCTGCCCAGGGTCAGAGGCACTCCTTGAATCCAGGTTTTCCGAGGCCATATCTCATGCCTATGGCAGCAGTTCTCAGAGTATGGTCTGAGATCCTCTTTCAGGGGGTCTGTGAGGTCCAAACTTTTTAATAATAATCCTGACATGTCATTTGCCTTTTACAATCTCATTCTTCCACAAGCATACAGCGTTTTCCAGAGGCTACATGACCTATGTGTTAGATTTAGCTGTGAACATAGACACTAAGTTATTATTTAATCTGCAGACTTGTACTTTTGCCTTAAAAATGAAAAAAATTGCAGACATGTAAATGGATGAGTGGGGGTGAGGAGAAGGGGAATAAGCATTTCCACAATACCTACTACGTGCTCAGCACTGTGCTAAATACTTCACAAATACAATTCTGCAAGGTAGGTAATATTATTATCTCCATTTTATAGTTGAGGAAACTGAGGCAAACAGAGGTTAGAGTGATTTGCTCAGGGTCACACAGCTAGTAAGTGTCTGAGGTTGGATGTGAACTCAGATCTCTTTGATACCAGGCACAGTGCTCTGTCCACTGGGAGCAATAATGACCAACAGACAAACTTTAGTTATTCAGACTTGGGTATCTGACAGGCATTTTCTCAAAAGTGAAGTAAACCAGTCACTTCAAGGAAAAAAACCTGACAGTATTTGTTGCCAATGACAAAATTTGAGCTTTCAAGGAAAAATTGGAATTTTGGAAAACTTGGATACATCACCATAAGTTTGACAGTTTCCTAAATACTTAAAAAGGCTTTTCTGATGAGATCAGTGGTGATAGTAATAAATATGATTTTCATACTATACAATGAAATGTGTCATTAATTGAGGAAATCTGCAAAACATAGTGAATACATTTTTTTCCAAGTGACCAATACATGATGTTACAGAATTATGCATAGGTAAACAATCCATTCAAAGTGCAAGATAACTCAATGAATTTAAAGAGTACAAAAAAATACTTGATAGCATTTCAGATTCCATACTGCAACTAACCTTTAAGAAACTAATACTTACCAAGTTTTGATCAACTAGTATCAAAAGATAATATTCAATTATCTGAAAAGGCTATTAAAATACCCTTTTCCAACTATTTATCTATGTGAGGCTCACATACTTCAAACAACATATTACAATAGACTGAATGCTAAAGCTGATTACAGAATATAGCTGTTGGAAAACAAACATTAAAGAGATTTGCAAAAAAATGTAAAATAGCAATTCTCACTAAATTTTATTTTAGAAGATGTTATTTTTCATAAAATTTTAGTTATGTTAACATATAATTGGTTTGTTAGTTTTATTTTAAATTAATTAACATTTAAAATATTTTCCTTTTTAATTTCTAATATGGTAGATATCTACAGGTACCACCCCCGTAAACAAAAGCTCTTTAGAGTCCCCAATAATTTAATTTTAACAGTATGAAGGGGACCTGAGACCAAAAAGTTTGAGAACTGCTTTATTGATAATAATATATAACTGCTCCTTATTATTTTTTGATATATCATCACTCATATGGCATAATGGAAACTAGTATATCTGGGCTTATGTCAAGAGACTTGAGTTTGAATGCTGCTTTCAACAGGTACTAGTTACCTGTGACTATGAGTAAGCTGATTATGTATAAAGCCAAATTCCTTTTAAAATATCCTACATTTACACCCATAACTCATTCACGATACATGCTTATAATCTGGCTTCTGGCCCACACCTCTAGCGAATGATAACTGCATAATCATTAAGAACCTCCTAAACATAAAAGCCAATAGCGTTTTCTGTCTTCATCCTCAACCTGTCTGCAGCCTTAGTTACTGTCAATCACCCTCTTCTCCCTGATTCTCTCTTCTAGTTCTGGACAAAGCTCTCTGTCCTTGTACTTCTTTGACCTGCCTGACTACTCCTCAATCTCCTTTGCTGCATCCTTATCCAGGTCACACCCACTACCTGTGGCAGTCCCACAGGTTCCGTGCTCCACCCTATTGTTCTCTTTTCCTTCTGACTATTTCACTTGGTGATGTCAGGTCTGATGGATTCAATTATCACATGTATGCCAATTTACTTATCAAACTCTAACCTCTCTGCTGACCTCCAGTCTCACATCTCCAACTGGCTATTAAACCTCTTGAACTAGATGTCACCTATGCTCCTTCCCAGCTTCTAAATTTCCCTATTACTGTAGAAGGCGCCACCATCTTCCCAGTCCCTCAGGCTCACAACCTAGGAGTCATCTTGGATTCCTCACCAACCCTCACTTAGAGAACTCTAGTAGTTCCATACTGGTTGTTGTCCTTTGTTTTCAAAGAGGACCAGAATGACATCACCATGATAAAGTGAAATTTCAGTGTGTCCGACTGTGGCTGATCGGACCAATGTGAGTTCAGAATGCTCTACCACAGGTTGGGCAGAGAGAGTCCATGTGAATATTTGGGGTGGATATCCCAAATTTGCACATCCTGCGTTTACTTTGTGCTGTCTCAATTCTGCTTGCTCAAAAAGCACAGCACCCTTTCTGATGTGGGCATGCCATGCTAAGTGGTCCTGTGCCAGTGTCTCTCATGTTGCACAATCAAATCCAAAGTTCTTGAGAGAGACCTTGGGACTGTCCTTGAATTGCTTCTTCTGGTCACCATGTGATCACCTGCCCCATTTGTGTTCTCCATAAAATAGTCTTTTTGGCAAGCATGCATTTTGCATTTGAACAACATGGCCAGTTCATCAGAGTCGTGCTCTCTGAAGCATAGTTTGAATACTTGGCAGCTCAGCCTGAGCAAGGACTTCAATGCCTCATACCTTATCCTGCCAGGTGATCCTCAGAATCTTCCTAAGACAGTTCAAATGGAAACGATTCAGTTTCCTGACATGGCGCTTGTGGACTGTCCATGTTTCACAGGCATATAACAATGAGGTCAACATGACAGCTCTGTAGACCTTCAGTTTAGTGGTCAGTCTAATATCTCTTCTTTCCTAAATTTTTGTTTGGAGCCTCCCAAACACTGAGCTAGCTCTGGCAGGGCATGCATCAAGCTCATTGCCAATGTATACATCTCCTGGAAAGTACACTACCAAGATAAGTGAACTTATCCACAGCATTCAAAACTTCTCCATTTGTTGTAACTGATGGTTCCATGTATGGATGGTGTGGTGGTGGCTGATGGAACATCTGGGTTTTCTTGGTTAATTACTAGGCCAAAATTAGCAGAGGCATCAGAGAATTGATCCATACTTTGTTGCATCTCAACTTTAGAGGCTGCATCAAGTGCACAATCATCTGCAAACAGAAAATCATGTATCAACACTCCTTCCACTTTGCTCTCGGCTTGTAGCCTTTTCAAAATGAAGAACTTGCCATTGTTCATCTCTATAAGGGTAAAGGGAATAGACTGTCCTGCAACAATCATAGGGGGAATCTCTCTTTTAATCACTGCTGGCAAAATTCTTACTAGAGTCCTCCTTAATAGGTTGATTCTTCATCTGGAAGATGGTCATATACCTGAGAGTCAGCGTGGCTTCAGAAAGGGCTAAGAAACAGTTGATATGGTGTTTGCTGTCCAACAACTTCAGGAGAAATGCCAGGAACAGAACAGAGGACTGTACATGTTTGTAGATCTGACCAAGGCCTTTGACACTGTTAGTTGTGAGGGCCTATGGATAACTGTATCAAAATTTGGTTGCCCAGAGAAGTTCATCAATTTGCATGTCAATTTCCTGATGGCATGTTTGCCCAGGTTCTGGATAATGGACAATGCCCTTGTGCCTTCCCAGTTACCAATGGAGTGAAACAGGGCTGTATGCTTGCTCCCATGCCTTTTAGCATGATGTTTTCAACTATACTGACAAATGCTTTCAATGAGGATGAACATGGCATCAAGGTCAACTATCATACTGACAGCCAGTTCTTCAATTTGAAAAGCTTCCATGTTACGTCTAAGATCAAACAGAAGCTCCTCTGCTTCACACTGTTGTCACAAGTGGACACCTTTCTTGTGTTCTTGCACATCCCTCCTTTCCATGCATTCAAAGGTGCAGCCATGCTTGTTGGTCTTCACAGGACTTGTACCCTTTCCTCCAAGCCTGGAATGCTTACTCTCTATTCCTCTTCTTAAAATCCTTAGCTTCCTTCAAGACTCACCTCAAGGGCTGCCTTCTCTAGGAGGCCTTTCCAGCTTCCCTGCCTTAGTGCCTTCTCCACTAAGGTTACCTTCCAATTACTCTGTAATGTAGGGGTAAGAACTGGACCTGCGATACAGGAACTCCTGAATAATAAAACTTCCTCTAGGGTACACAAAGATCTTGATTTGCCCTGAGTCATACAGTAGGAGACAGGACTGGAACCCAGATAGTCCTGGCTTTCAGGTTCTCTATCTTGGATGTTTTCTCTATATAACTCGCAGTTTCCTTCTTTATAATGTAAGCTCCTTGAGGACAGGGGCTGGTTTTTTTTTCCCTCTGTATCTTCAGTAATCAGCATTGTGCACAGTATATAAATGCTAACTAGCTGTCTCACTGCCCAGTCTTGGTGAGGGGCTTGCATGAATAAAATGAAGATGAGTTCCAAAAATTTGTTTTTCTTTACCTGTTTAACCTGTGACCCTTGCGTGTCTTTCAAGGACCTCTTTTCATGACTCTCTTGGCTCCCATTTCTGTGGCACAGGTGAGATAACAGATACCTTGGGGTCAAAGGAAAAAATGATACTTTTCTTTTGCCCTGCAGGTTCTATCCCCCCTCTTTTACACCTCAGATGGATATATCATTCCTCAAAACTCATTCTCTCAGGGCAGTGGTTTATTAGAATCTGGGTTCACAACAGGAAAATCAGTTTACACATACGAAGTAATAAAGCACTGAAAAACAGGGTCATGGTACCCTGAAGCCTCAAATCCAACATATCCAAAGACAACTCATTATTTTCAGATTCTTCTCCTCTTACTCCAATTACATTCTCTTTTTGACTTCTCTACTCCATTCCATCTATTTCAACAGCACCACCATTCTTCTCACTCACTCTGGGGTGAAGCCTTTCATCTTTCTCCTGTCAAGTCATATTTCCTCCTAATTCCTTTCCTTTTTCTATTTCCATTTCCCTCATGACCTCTCACCAGAATTCTCAAAGAAATCTCAAAGGGTCTAAACACTGTCTCTGCTAGTGAGCAAGTCACTTCAACTCTGAGTCTCTGCTTCTTTTTCATCTGCAAAATAGAGATGGCTGAACCTATCTTACAGAGCTGCGAGAAAAATGTTTTGTAAATCTTAGATGTATTATATGAACAAACGTGAGCATGTACTATATTACTTCAAGGCTCCGTTCATATGCCCTGCTCCTGCTCCTTCAAGAAGCCTTTTCTGATTCACCCAGCTAGAGATGACCTCTCCTTCCTGGGAACTCCCACAGCACTTCTTACTTTTCCAATGGTACTTATATTCTATCTTACATTTATGTTATCCAAATAGGAAGCTTCTTCTCCTCTACCAGACTGCAAATTCCCAGGGGTCAGGGACTTTGTCCTATTCATCTTTGTAATGCCTGGCATATAGCAGGTGCTCAGTAAATGTCTGTGGAGTGAGCACTGGAAAATCTGTCATATTACTTCACCGTCACACTTGACAAGTACCTGTGATTTCTATTATTAAGATCCTAAGGTCTTAACATCCCTTAAATATAATACTACTTTCCCGATGTTTCAAATTAATCTCAAATTGTACAGTCATTATCTTACTGTCCCAAAGCGTTCTAGCCGCCCACACCCTCATGTTCCACTTGTTATGGACGCATGCTATGTCCATACGCTCGGCCATATTCAGCTCTATAGAGAATGAGGCTCATTGGGGCCCAGTGTTACTTTCTCTGCGGGGTGGCCAGGTCCTTCTCCCTTTCTCAACTGGCCTTCCTCCAACAGCTCCCCAGCCCAGACTCCGGAGAGGCCGCACGATCGGGCGGAAGGAGCCCTGGCTTTTGAGGCCTTCTCCCTTTGGGTCCCTGCCCTCACATCTGGCCCATGGAGGGCACCCTCGAGGCCCTGACCTCGGACTGCCGACGCTGCCTGGTGCCCAGCCCCCACCAGGCCTGTTCTACTCTGCCCCCAGGGCTGAGGCCCGTCACCCTCCTCACTGTCACCTACACCCTCTCCGTAGGCCACGCCTCCCCCTCACCAGCCGTATTATCTTCACTATGCCCTTGATGGAGGTCAAGAAGCCGACCAGGGTCCTGGGCTGCACCGCCGGGTCAGTCTGGGGGTCCATGGCCCAAGCGAGGCGTTCCTACCCTGACCCCTCCCCGGCTTCCTCCGACTTGGCTCCAGAGCCCCCCAGCCGCCTTTGCCTTGAGTCAACGGCAGCCGCGCGATCACCTTTTGGTTCCCACCCCCCCAAACTGTCGGGATTTCCGCTGTCCCAGCCTCGTGACCGCGCCTTCCTGGCCTCGTGACCGCGCCTTCCTGGCCTCGTGATGCCCTGCAGAGCCTCAGAGCCACTGGGCTGTTGAGGTTCCTTGATTCTGCTTCTCCTTTGTCTAGTGTGTCCTATTGATCCGCTGCTTTTTAACCAATACCAGAGGGTCAGTCAGTCAGTAAACATTTATTAGTTAACTACTGGGTGCCAGGCACTGTTCTAAGAACTGGGGATACCAAGGAAGGTTCTCAAGGAGCTCACAATTCATTGGGGGGGGGGGGAGAGAAGAGATAGCATGCAAATATACAAATGAGTTATATGCAGGATAAACACAGAAAGGCACTTGTGGTTGTGTTTGTCCTTCGTTCTTGAAGAGGACCATGACATGAAGATGATTTGACTTGCTCTTGACTTTGATTTGAGTGAGGGAGGGCTGTGCAAGGCCACCAGCCTCACTTCTCCACAGCCATCTGGGTCCAGTGGCATGATATTCAAGAAGATAGCTGGAGATGGCCTAGGACACAATGGGAGACCCTGGCCCTCTCAGGCTAAAGTCTTATATTCTCACTTTGAGTGAGAGACACCCATTCAATGAATAGGCTTCCTTAAGTAGTTACTCAAGGGATGGCTCCTTTAATAAAAAAAAAAATCAAATTGGGAGGGCTTCCTGGGTAAAAGAGAAACAATTACTATTTAGTAATTACATTCACTCTGTGCTAGGTGGATGGGAACTTGATGTCCAGCTTATGAACTCCAGAGTGAATTGGGTTTAAGGCTTGATCTTTGAGCAGGAAATGGAGCCAGTAAACCCAAAGGAAAAAAGGAAGCTTTTGGCAATGGAAGTGTACCTTCTCCTGGGTACTAACATTAAGGGGGATTGGGAAAGGCTTTTTTTGTAGAAGGTGGGATTTTAGCTGGGACTTGAAAGAAGTAGAGATGAGGAGGGTGTTCCAAGCTTGGGGTTCAGCCAGTGACAAGGGCCAGAGTCAGGAAATTGAGTGTTCTGTTTGAAGAACAGTGAGGATGTCATTTTCATTAGAAAGAAGAATACCCAAGTTGGGGTGGGCAGGGGCAAGTGTAATAGTAATTTTAAATGGAAAGATCTTTCTTATTAATTAATAGGCCTGTATGATCTGCTTAAATTACCTGGAAACCTGGGTCACATGTGATGGGAGGAGCTTGCTGAAGAGGCGGAACAGAAAGGGTAGAGCAGAACTGGGAGGAAGTGAATGAGTGGGGTCAGGTCAGAGGGGAAAGAACATAGGCCAGCTGACAAAGGCCTAAACTGACACATTGTGACAGTTGAAAGTGAGAAGGCCCTGGCTGAGGGAGGGGAGGTTTGAGACTGATACATTGTGACAGTTGAAAGTGAGAAGGCCCTGGCTGAGGGAGGGGAGGTTTGAGACTGATACATTGTGACAGTTGATAGTGAGAAGGCCCTGGCTGAGGGAGGGGAGGTTTGAGACTGATACATTGTGACAGTTGAAAGTGAGAAGGCCCTGGCTGAGGGAGGGGAGGTTTGAGACTGATACATTGTGACAGTTGAAAGTGAGAAGGCCCTGGCTGAGGGAGGGGAGGCTGGAGACTGATATATTGTGACAGTTGATAGTGAGAAGGCTCTTGCTGAAGGAGGGGAGGTTTGAGAATGGCTTTGCCCTCTGCTGTGATCATGTTTATTAGCTTCTTTGTCACCACGATGGATTTTGCTTTCTGGTTCTGAGAATTGGCTTTCTGGTATTTAAATAAATGTTTTTCCTCTGCCTTCTATTATGGAGAGTCTTTTATATTTTGTGATTGAGAACTACACTGGCATATTCATAGTCACCATCAGTGCTGTGAATATTGCCTTGGCGATACATTTGGTGGCATGAACAAGATTGCAAAGTAAAAAAATTCTCTATTTGGAGGTAGAAATGATTTAAAGGAAGACATCAATATCCCAGGATGGAAGAATTTGCCATTTTCCTCACTAGCAAGGGAATGGGCTAAAAGTCTTGGACCCTATGAAAACTGGGAAGCAAAGTTACAGGAGGGGGAACCCGGAGACTTGGAAAGGTGTTTGTAAGGAATAACAATAAGACCAGGGAAGGAGTTGGCATGGGTAAGTAGGGGAGGTCGGATTTTACTAATGGCTTACCATATTATGTGTGGAAACAGAGATGAGCTGCTTAAGGAAAAAATTCTGATGGAAAAAGAGTACAAGAGCAGTTTGGGTGAGGGGGCAGGGGGGTGTCTCAGGGAGAAGGAAAGGCTGTTCATTTAGCTCAGAAGAAGTGGAAGGCTGACAAAAGAAATGCGTATCAGACCTTTGTACAGACCCAGCCTAGTTGCCACAAAGACAAAGAAAATGAAATAATTTTAGGGAAAGAAGTTTCTCAGTCAGAAACACACCTAATAGCGAGGTAGAAACAGGAGAACCAAGGTGGTAACTCAGTGTTTAGGGAAATAATTGAGGATTTTACTCAGCAGGTCATAAATATCTTGAGTAAATTCACCCAAAGGATGGGAGAATCGTTAATATCTTGGATGGTGAGAATCAGTGATGATGGAGATGGAGGAATAACTACTGATCCTAGTCAGAATCCTTTTGTACAGCAAATTTTTAGATTATAATATGCAAGGAGGTAGCAATACAACTAATCTGTTAGCTTTGGCTTCAGAAGGCCACAGTAAGCAGTATCCTACTGACTCTATGTGGCCTAGTGGAGACAGACCCTGGTATTCACTTAGGAACTGTATAAGAAAGTTAAAGGAGAAGGTAACAAAGACTGCCATGATTAGAAATGCAAATGCATACTATGATACTCCCTTCGCAGTTTACCATAGGAATATAATAGTGAAGATGGTTCCTCCTACTTACAAGTGCTTGATTTTGACTAATAATTGGGGAAATAGTGCACCCTCTTTCAGAAGTACTGGAAAGGATTTCACAGGTGACTTAGGAGACTGGGGAAAAGATGAAATTGCTAGAGAAAGAAGAGTAAATTGCAGATTCAAAATCAGAAAAAATTGACAAGGAGAGAACTGTTTTCTGCTCTATTGAGATCAGGGGTAGATTTTAGAAGCACAGATGGTATTCCAACTAATAAACTATACAGAATGTACCAAGAAAAGGGATTTGATACTAGACAAAGTAGAGAAGTAAGATCTGCCCCTACAGATCCTACTGAACCCTTGTATCCAAGTTTGTCACACCTTCAGGGAGAACAGGAAGTTGACTGAGCCCCAGCTCAGATTAAAGAAATACACAGATGGGAATACTGACCCCATATCAATTTGACCATATATTGGAAAAATGAAGCAAATACTGTAACCAGGGCATTAATAGATACTGAAGTAGAGGTATCCCTTATATATGGAAAACTTGATAAGTTTAAACATGGAACTCCTGTCACTATCACAGGATTGGGAGGGGCTGAAATATCAGTCAGACAAATTAATCTAACAATGAAAAGCAGACAATTACCTAAGAAAGAATATACCATGGTAATTGTATCCATTCCTGAATATGTCATTGGGATAGACATATTGAGAAGTATGACTTTAAATTTACCTGAGGGGAGATACTAGTTTGCAGTAAGGAAGACAGGAATTAATACAGTTTTAGTGGGTAAAATAAAAATGGACCCAATTGCTTTGCCTGAACCTTCTGAAGTGATTACTTTAAAGCAGTATCATGTGCCAGGTGGACAAGATGAGATCACCAATACTATAAAGGAATATGATGAAGCAGGATTGTTAGTTACAACCACTTGATGGAATAATCCTGTCTGACAAGTACAAAAGTCAGATGGGACATGGAGGATGACAGTGGATTGTAGACAGTTGAATAAGGTCACCCCTCCCTTGTATGCTGCTGTTCCAGATACTATTACCTTAATAGAAAAAATCCAGAAATATGATGGGACTTGGTATGCAGTTATTGATTTAGTCAATGCTTTCTTTTCTATCCCAACAGATTGAAAACAATGAGGCCAATTTGCTTTCATTTAGCAGGGCAGACAATATACTTTTACACACTTGCCACAAGGATATCTGCATAGCCCTACTATTTGTCATAGGACTGTGGTTCAACATTTGGATGAATTAGAACTACCTGGTGTGCAGCTTACCCACTACATAGATGATATTATGATACAGGGAAAAACTATGGAAGAAGTGGAGAAGAGTTTGACACTTAACTGAACATATGAAAAGCAAAGAGTGGGAGATTAAACCTGCAAATATTCAAGGGCCAGCTCAAGCTGTAAAGTTTTTGGGTACACCATGGAATCAGGGAGTGTGAGAGATTTTTCCTATCCCCACCCATAAGAAAGAGGCCTAAAAGTTTAGAGAATTTTTTTGGATATTGATGACACCACATACCACATCCAGGATAAATTTTGATAAATTTTATATAAAATTACTAGGAAAAAATATGAATTTGATTGCGGACTTGAGCAGACCAAAGTTTTTGATGAAGCTTAGGCAGCTATTCAATTGACCCTAGATTTATGGTCTATGCAAAGTGGCCCAGCGGAATTACAAGTTACTGTACAGGATGCATATGCAAACTGGAGTTTATGACAAAAGCAACAAAGCCTAAATGTACCCTTAGGATTTTGGTCTAGGAAACTTTGTTCATCTAGAATTCAATATATCCCTTTTGAAAAGCAGTTGTTAGCTGCATATTGGGCTTGGGTAGAGACTGAACAGCTGACTTTAGGCCATGAAGTAATACTAAGGCCTGAAATCCCAATTATGACCCGGGTAATGAGTACCCCAGCTTCTCATAGAATTGGACATGCATAGGAAGCTAACATAATTAAATGGAAACGGCATATTCAAAATAGATCTTAAACAGGCAAAAGTGGAGCTTCTGCTTTATATGAATCTATTGCAAACATAGATACTGAGGGAAATGGTACACCCCCTGAACCAAAGCAACAGTTGGTACAGTCCTTGGTAAAATGGAGTGAGGGATGTGATGCATTAACTAAAGAATAAAAGAAATATGCATGGTTTACTGAACCACAAAAGACATTGGAAAGCGGTAGCCTATAACCCATGTACTAGGCAAACTTTGGAAAGCCCTGGGATAGGTGGAAGTAGTCAATGCGCTGAACTTATGGCAGTACACCAAGCTATCAAAACAGAACAAGGAGGACAGTGTCATATATTCACTCATTCATGAGTGGTAGCTAATGGGTTAGCTACATGGATGCCCATGTGGAAAAATCAAAATTGGGAAATTCATGGCAAACTAGTCTGGGACAAAGAATTATGGGAAGATATATGGGACATGTCTTTGGTTACTAATTTGTCAGTTTTTCATGTAGATGCTCACATGGTCCTCACTACACCAGAAGGTGAGTAAAAGCACATGCTGATTGATTAGCAAAGATTGTTACTCAATATATTGTCCCTACTCTGACACCAACTGATGATCCAATACTAGCAAAATGGGCCCATCAAATGACTGGCCATTTAGTGGTGTGTCCAGGCCACACACCATTGGACACAAGACCAAGGTTAGTATCTCTTATTCATTGTTAAAGCAAGTAGCTGAAGAATGTTATATATGTCAGTTGGAAAATGAATGAACTGTTCCTCAGGTAGTAACTGGAGAGATAGCCAGGGGGAAAAGTACCATATAAAATTTGGCAAATAGATTATATTGGACACTTACACAAAGATAAAGGATGCAAATTTATATGTACTTATGTTGACACCTATTCAGGTACACTAGTGTCTTGTCCCTATAAGAATGCAACCCAGAAAAATATTATGGAACCCTAATGAAGATACAAAGTGACAATGGGTCACATTTCAAAGGTAATGAAATGAAGCAATATTGTGCATTAAACAACATAGAATGGATTTATCTTATTCCACATTATCTACTCAGTTATGCGAGAGGGTGCTTCCCAGAGATCTTTGGTACATAATGTTGACCGTAAGCATGAGCACATTGAAAATCTTATAAATTTGGCTGATAGATAAGTAATCCATGGGAGAAGGGGGCTAGCCTCTTCCTCCCCTGAATCAAAGAGAGAATTGTGGGAATTGTGTGAACCAAACTGACTCCATTTTATAAAAATGACTCCATTTTGAGACCTAAGTTTCATTTTCCTGTAAATTCCACTTGCTTACTAATTATGGGAATTAATTGACATCCTATTTCACAAGTGGAAAAGGTCTCTTGCTCAATCTCCCCCCTCCCAACTCTCAAAACTCACTCATTCCTCTCCCAACTGGAAAAGCCCCAATCTTTCCTCCAATAAGAAATCAGATTATCTAACTTTCTATTCTGGTTTATATTCTGTTAATCATTTTCTTTTAGTGCATAAAAAATCTGTCTCCCCCTCTGTTCTGGGTCCAATGCTAAACTGAGGAAGTTGTTGTTATACAATTGGCACTTATTGCTTAATAAATTGATATTCTTGGAAGTTTGAATCTTTGTTTACTCAGTCATTTCAAATTTCACCCATCATACCAGAGACTGAAGTGGTGCAAAGAGGTGAGGGAGATTATGCCTCCCACTTATGGGGATGGAGTATAGTTGTATATTTGTGATTATACCCTCTGAAGTAAATATGCCTTTGTAAAAGCTCCATTGTGGTACACTTAGAGCTCCTATAATAGTCGCTCATATCATTCTCTCCAGATGAATGAATGAAAAAGTATTTATTAAGCACTTACTGTATTTCAAGCACTGTGCTAAATATACAAATACAAAAACTGTACAGTTACCACCCTACAGAGACTTTATTCCAATGGGGAGAAATAGTACATATTGAAGAATAGTGACCAGGGAGGGATATTTTGGTTTGAAAAGTCACAGGGTTGGTACATGGAACCAAAGAAGGTAAGTAGGTTAATACACTTTTCCATTGGCAGTGGCAGTTCTTGATTTGATTTTGATTCCAGAGCTGGAAAGCTGGGGAGTGTTTGGTGACTGAGTGTACGGTAAGAAGATGACCGAGGTATAATGTGTAGCATGGCTGGGACCAGTTAGATGTGATGCAGATATGTGCTGCAGTTATTTACTGGCCCTCAGCTCATTCTCCCTTATTTCTTAAATAGTTCAGTAAGTACTTGACTCATAGTCTTCCTCCCCTCCCCAAACCCCTACCTTCATTCTTGGGTTCTTCAGTATACACATTGACATTATCTTAAACACCTTCACTTTCTATCTACTTCATCACCTTTTCAAACTCCAATGACATATATAGTATTCTCCTTCCCTTTCAACCACACACTAGACTATATTCTTAATCTATCTCATCAATCACCCAAGTGTTCTTCATGAGCCAGAGCTCTGGAATTCCTTTTTCAGATCACTGTCCTATCTTTCGCTTCTCCCTTATTCTTCCTTGGTTATTGTGTCAATTTGTTTGCTTAACTGTACTTTATTGTTACAAGGGAAGTCAATTGTGTGCATGTTTTTTTTTTTATCAATAATACAGTTACATAAATAAAAGACATTATGACTGAACTCATATTACTTAAATTAATTTTCATGTTTAGTGCTATACCAATCAATTACCAAGGAATTACTTTATAGAAATAGAAAATGTAATAACAGAATTCATTTGGAAGAAAAAAAGGCTTAGATTTGCAAAGGAAATAATTTTTTTAAAATCTAAATTCAAGTGGACTTAAAATCAAATTTTAAACAATATTGTAAATCAGTAATCATTAAAACTATTTGGTAATTGTTAAAAAGAATTACATCATCAGTAACAGGAACAGGATGTATATCATCAAGAATAGCATAGATGAGCAGGAGCTAGAAGAAGTTGAACACAGTAACCCAGTGTTCATTAAACCCAGGAACACAAAGTAACGTAGGAGGGACTTTCTTTTCAATAAGAGCTCCTGGCAAAATGAGAAAACAGTTTAGTAGAGATTAAATTTAGCTCACTATCATGTACTAAATAATGCTTTAAGTTCCAAATGTATATTTGACCTAAATGTAAGATGTCATGTCATTTATCTTTTACAGCACTGACTATGAAAAAATTCTTAAATAAACCAGGCTTAGAGGAGGTTATGAAATATAAAACAGACAATTTGGTTATGTAAAATTCAAATCTTTTGCACAAACAAAAGCAATTTGGTTAGTACTAAAAAAAAAAAGCTGTCAAATGAGAAAAAAAACAACTTTACATCCAGAATCCCTGAGAAAGGTCTAATAGCAAAGATAGGTAGAGAATTGACCCAAGAGCATTCCCAAAAGAAAAATATTTAAAGATCATGAATAGTTTTCAAAGAAAAATGATAATGATCAACAACCTTATAAAAATGTCAAATTGGAGGAGCCAAGATGGTGGAGTAGAAAGACTCACATATGCTAGCTCTGAATCCACTGCCCAGAAATTTCATGTAAAAAGAACTCCCCACAAATTCTGGAGCAGAGCAAACATGCACCAATGCACTGGAGGAGATTTCCATTCCAGAGAGCCCTGGAAAGCTGTCCCCAGGGGTCCGTCACACTCCGGACAGCGGAGCCCACCCCTGCCCAACTCTGGCCCTGCGGCCCCAGAGGAGCAGATCCGAGCAGGCTTCAGGGACAGAACCTCCAGTGGCCGTGAAGGTCCCTCCACCCACAGGCGCTACAGGTCAGTGAGAGAGACTTCTGGGTTGGCTGAGAGGGGAACGGGGTGTCTCCGTGACTCAGGCCCCCTCAGGAGGCAGCGGCAGAGGCAGTGGCAGAGGCAGCAGCGGCCCGGGACTCCTGGAGCAGCAGCAGGAGCTCAGGGCCATTACCGAAAGTCTCTGCATAAAGCCCCTGAGGGAACTGAGCCTGGGAGGCGGCCCTGCCCCCACCCAAGCACCAGAACTTAAGCTCACATTGAATAGCAGCCGCTCCTGCCTCGGATAGCCCTGAGACTGGGAAGCAGCATTTGAATCTCAGACCCCAAACACTAGCTGGGCGGATCTAGGCAGGGGTGGACAGGAATCTCAGAAGTCAAGTAACTGGCTGGGAAAATGCCCAGAAAAAGGAAGAAAAATAAGACTATAGACAGCTACTTTGATGGGGTACAGATGTTCCCACCTTTCAATTCTGATGACGAGGAACTATTCTTACCATCAGGGAAAGATGAGGAGGTCAGGGTCTCTGTATCCCAGACACCCGAGGTGGATGTCCGGTGGGCTCAGGCCATGGAAGAGCTCAAAAAGGATTTTGAAAATCAAGTTAGACAGGTGGAGGAAAAACTGGGAAGAGAAATGAGAGAGATGCAAGAAAAGCATGAAAAATGGGTCAATACCTTGGTAAAGGAGACCCAAAAAAATGCCGAAGAAAATAACACCTTGAAAAATAGGCTCACTCAATTGGCAAAAGAGGTTCAAAAAGCCAATGAGGAGAAGAATGCTTTCAAAAGCAAAATTAGCCAAATGGAAAAAGAGGTTCAAAAGCTCACTGAAGAAAATAGTTCTCTCAAGATTAGAATGGAACAGATGGAGTCTAATGACTTTCTGAGAAACCAAGAAATCATAAAACAAAACCAAAAGAATGAAAAAATGGAAGATAATGTGAAATATCTCATTGGAAAAGCAACTGACCTGGGAAATAGATCCAGGAGAGACAATTTAAAAATTATGGGACTACCTGAAAGCCATGATCAAAAAAAGAGCCTAGACATCATCTTTCATGAAATTATCAAGGAAAACTGCCCTGACATTCTACAACCAGAGGGCAAAATAAGTATTGAAGGAATCCATCAATCACCGCCTGAAAGAGATCCAAAAAGAGAAACTCTTAGGAACACTGTGGCCAAATTCCAGAATTCCCAGGTCAAGGAGAAAATCTTGCAAGCAGCTAGAAAGAAATAATTCCAGTATTGTGGAAATACAATCAGGATAACACAAGATCTAGCAGCTTCTACATTAAGGGATTGAAGGGCGTGGAATAGGATATTTCAGAAGTCAAAGGAACTAGGACTCAAACCAAGAATCACCTACCCAGCAAAACTGAGTATAATACTTCAGGGGAAAATATGGTCTTTCAATGAAACAGAGGACTTTCAAGCATTCTTGATGAAATGACCAGAGCTGAAAAGAAAATTTGACTTTCAAACACAAGAATGAGAAGAAGCATGAAAAAGTAAACAGTAAAGAGAAGTCATAAGGGACTTACCAAAGGTGAACTGTTTACATTCCTACATGGAAAGACAATATTTGTAACTCTTAAAACTTTTCAGTATCTGGGTAGTTGGTGGGACCACACACACACACGCACACACACACACATACACACATACACGCACATACAGAGACAGAGAGCACAATAGAATGGGACCATATCTTAAAAGAAATTAAGGTAAATGGTGAGAGAGAAATGTAGTGGGAGGAAAGAGGGTGAAATGGAATGGGGTAAATTATATCTCATTCAAGAGGCAAGCAGGAGACTTTTTAGTGGAAGGAAAAAGAGGAGAGCTGAGAAAAAACCAAGAAGTTTACCCTCATCACATTCGACTAAAGGAAGGAGTAAAATGCACACACATTTTGGAATGAAAACCTATCTTACAGTACAGGAAAGTGGGGGAGAAGGAGATAAACAGGGAGGGAGGGATGATGGAAGGGAGGGCAATGGGAGGAGGGAGCAATTAGAAGTCAACACTTGGGGAGGGACAGGATCAAAAGACAGAATAGAAACAATGGGGGGCAGGATAGGATGGAGGGAAATACAGTTAGTCTTACACAACACGACTGTTATTGAAGTCATTTGCAAAATTACACAGATTTGGCCTATATTGAATTGCCTGCCTTCCCAAAGGAAACAGGTGGGGAGGAAGGGATGGGGAGAATTTGGAACTCAAAGTTTTAGGAACAACTGTTGAGTATTGTTGTTGCTACTAGGAAATAAGAAATACAGTTAATGGGGAATAGAAAGTCATCTGGCCCTACAGGACAAAAGAGAAGATGGGGACAAGAGAAGGGAGGGATGATAGAAGAGAGGGCAGATTGGTGATAGGGAAAATTAGAATGCTCGGGTTATTGGGGTGGGGGGAGGGGATAAATGGGGAGAAAATTTGGAACCCAAAATTTTTGTGAAAATGAATGTAAAAAGTTAAATAAATTATATTTAAAAAAATAAAAATGTCAAATCATTAATTATAAGATAAAAGCAATTTTTTAAAAACCCTAGAATTTTGCTTCAAACCCAACAAATTGGAAAAAATGATTAAAGAAATAGTAAATATTGGGAGGGCTCTGAAAGCATAGGCAAACCAATACAGCATGATTGGAACTATAAATTGGTCTGATCATTTTGGAAAACAATCTGGAACTGCTTAAAAATTAGTACTTTTTTCATAAAACTAGACATGTACCACAAGAAAGTCAAAACAGTGAAAGGTCCCATATATGCTAAAATATTTCTAGTGCTAGCAAAGAACTGAAAACAAAGCAAGGGTCAGTGTTTGAGGAATGTCTAAACAAATTGCAGAATGTGACTATAACGGAATATTATAAATGGTAAACTATAAGGAATTTAGAGAAACTTGGAAGAATTTAATGAACTGATGCAAAATGAAGTAAGTAAAACCAAGAGGACAAGATGCCCAAGGAACACAATAATATAAAGGAAAATAACTTTTAGAAATATAAGAATGGGATTTTTGTAAAGGAGGGGGTGCCACAATATATTCCTGATTTCTGAGTTGCTTTGCTAGATATTGGAGAAGGAATTTTCTCTTGGTTGACATTGGGGACATTTTCTCTATGGTCGTACACATAACCTGCATGGAAAACGCACATGGTGTTATATATAGTATAACTTACACATAGTATGGCTGGCAATACCAGTCTACCTGCTTTCCTACTTCTTTGCCTCATTATTTTCCTTGATGGTACAAACCTTTTTTGTATAGCCTGGGAGAATCTACATTATCCTCTCCTTTTGTGGAGATTCTCTAGACCCAAGGAAAAGATGAATAGAAACTGATGGAACAATTCTTGATGATCTTAGCTGAGGAAGAGAATTGCCCATTGCACCCAATTACTCCAAAGATCTTCTTTTTTTTTTTTTTTTAAACAACAGGAGCAGAAGCCCCCACAATAGGACACAAAGGATGAATACTGTGTTTTAGGTTCTCTCTTTCTTTTCCCCCTTTTAAACTCTTCTTCTGAGAAGGCAGCAAAAGAGGTCAAGATTGATCACAGGCTTTGTGGCCTGAGCAGCAGATGCTAGATAGGATGCTAGAACATTCAGACCAATGCAGGCTGGGAGGATTGGAACCACATCAGCACTTCCTGGTACTAACTAAAATCTGAGAACTTGTGAGGTGGGGAGGGAATGCATCTTCCTTGCTTTGTCTTTAATTTATGAGACTAAACTGGGGAAAGTGAATTCCCCTCTCTACATTCCTTTTCTTCTTGAGTCTTTGATACATGCTTGGGGGAATATTTACTCACCAAATAACCTTGAAGAGGATGAGTACAGCTGACAGGGCTTTATCTATTTATTTTGTATTTTATTCCATGTTATTAAAAATGATATGATCATAACACATTGAGTTTATGTGCAAGAGACAACATTGTAATTAACTTGCATGCATCTATATCTTTTTCTATGCCTGCATGTAATTTCTTCTCCCAAAACAGAGTGTAAACACCTGAGAGCAAGTTACATTTTTGTGTTTGTGTCCCCAGTACCTGGAGTGCACTGTACCTGGCTCTTAGTGCAATTTGGATCAGTACATGTATAGCATGGGCAACTAGGTGGCACAGTGAAATAAAGATGCTCATGTATTGGGGAATGTTCAAATTGTGACATGAATGTAATGGAATATTCCTGTACTGTAAGAAATGCTGAATGTTATGAATACAAAGCAACACTGAAAGATCTCTATCAACTGATGCAGAATAAAATAAGCAGAGCCAAGAAAACAGTAGATGTAATGACTACAACAATATAAACAGAACAACATGAGGGTGGGGGGGAGGTTAAATTGGGAAATTATAAAGAAAAAGTGTGACTTGAAAGAAGAAATGTGAAATGACACTCTTATCCCACCTCTTCAAGGATGGGGATGTCTATTGATGTTGCACATTGTATATGCTTTACAACTTTTTCAATATGTCGATTGGTTATGCTGATTTTTCCTTCTTTCTCTTTCTTTTTTTCTTGTCTTAAAAATGCTATTTGTTAGATGGAATGTCTCCCTGGGAAGGGGATGGGGAGGGATACTAGGAAAGCTATGAGGATGTAAAAATCAAAAAAATCAATAACATTTTTAAAAAGTGCATAAATTTATCAGATTTGAAAGTTTTTCTACTTGACAGTGTTTCTTTCTGCATCCTTCTGCACATTTTAAATGGTTCAATGATGTCTTTTTCTTGTGGCAACACACTGAGACAAACCAATGTCCCATGTTTAGGCTAGCTCATTTATTCCCCATCCCCTGCTCTCTCAAAATTGAGAAAAATCCCAACAACTCACAATCCTTGTAACAAATAATAATACTCAATCAAAATAGACTCACATATTTGCCATGTGCAAAGATGTATGTCTTATTCTGCACTTTGGTACATCACTCCTCTGTCAGGAGGTAACATACTTCATCATTACATCTCTGGAGTTTGGGTGGTTATTGCATTGTTCAAAGTTCTTAGTATCTCACAGATAATTTTCTTTTTGTCTTTTAAAATTTATTTTCATTCTGAACTTGATCAATATGAAATAAAACAGGTATTTTCACATGCATAGTAGAAAAGAAGAGGTTGGGGGTGAGGTCAGAGTCAAGATGTTGGAAGGAAAAGCATTAGAGTCTATCTCACCCACTGTTATCTTCTTGAAAAGAAAACTCACCAGATCTAATTCTGCCCTAGAAAGCCACGAAGATTGTATATATGCAATGGGAATTTTTGTTATTTTAATTTCCTTTTATTAGTTTTTATTATTCTGGGATCAGGGCCACTCTTCCAGTAACTTTGGCTTAAACTGAAAGTCTGTCTTCTTTTAACCTCACCTAGACAAAAACTGACTCATGAAATAACATGTTAAGGAAAGACTGTTTGACATTCCTCAGACAGAAGCCAAAGGGAAGTTTGACCTTCCCAAAATGATTTATTATTTGAAGAAAAATTTCAACTGTCTCCCATTTCTTGGTTATCTTGTTGACATGAAAATCTCTTCACCTTTAATCAGCCCATTGTGACATCTCTAAATCTAGTTTAGTCACTAATCTGACTTAGTTTACCCATAGAGTCTGTTTAACTATGTTTCCTTTAGGGATGTATGAGCTCATGACTAAATTTGTTCAACTTTTATATTAAAGGGAGCATGGTATTATGAATCCATCTTTTAAAACTTTTATGGCCTAAGAGGAAGTATGAGACTGCAATATGTAAAATAATAATTTCTCTATTATTCTGATGTAATTTTGCCTTTTTAGAATTCTGATCTTTGTTCAGGGTTATTTCTTTTCTGAAGCTTGAACCTATGCTCAAGCATAATAAAACCCAGAGTTTTACCTTTATAATTTCTATATTGTGATAGATTTACTTCAGCAGTAATAACCCACCATGTGAACACTCATAACATGAAACTGCAGATGTCTATCATATATAAAACTTGCTTTTTAAGTGTAGGATGTTGGTGTGTGTGTGTGTGGGGTGGTGGTGGTGGTGGTAATGGTGTCTGTGTAGGCTATGTGTCCCTGCATAGGTTTGTTTAGATGTAGCTTGAAGGCATGAATAGATCTATTTCTAGGGGCTCTTCTGCCAGTTTCTGTATGAGAGACTAATTCAAAGTCTCTAATGAGGTTGTCTGGGGATGGAGAAATGAGAAAAGTGTCAATTCCTCTAGGTTAGCTTTTTCTCAGAGTCTCTCTCTCTCTCTTCAAAGACCTTCCTGAAGAAAATCTGGAACTGATGTCTTGAAGCTGGAAGCCAGAATCAAAAGGATCTCTTTTTCCTTAGCTTTAGACAACTTTGCCCTTTTTGCAGGTGCAGAGCACTCCACCAACAAGGAAAATCCTATGCAATTACTAAAAAAGAATACTCAATGACTGATTTTTTTCTTTCCCTTCACCCCCAAAGGAAAGCAAATCCTTTGTAACATGTAAGCACCATAAAGCAAAATATATGCACGAATTTGCCATGTCCAAAAACGTATGTCTCATTTTACAGTTGGATCCATCACCCCTCTGTCAGGAGGTAAGGGAATCATCCTCCCGATCTCTATCCAGTCATTGCATGGATGAGAGTCCTCAAGGCTTTCAAGGTTGCTTTTGTTTATAATGTTGTTATTGAATAGTTTATTCTTCTGGTTTTGTGCATTTCACTCTGCATCATTGACTATTTCCTAAGGTTCTCTGAAACTGTCCATTTCCTCATTTCTTGTGGGGCAACAGCATTCTATTACAGTCATATCTCACAAGTTGTTCAGACGCTACTGGTACCCCCTTTATTTCTAGTTCTTTGAAGCTGCAAAAAGAGCTGCTACAAAATGGGGACTGTGTTTTATCTAAACTTTTGGATTCCTAGTGCCTAGCACAGAACTTGGCATACAGCAAACGCTTACTTATTGACTGTGCAAACTTGTGGAGGATTTCTATGCTGAAAGTTTTCAGGAACGACTAGTTTGACTGATAGCAGATCGGTTTACTCTTGGGTCGGAACGCCTGGGCTACTTTGCTACTAAGTAACCACCCAGCCCCAGCCCCACCCCATCCCCCGCCGCGCGGCTTTGGCTGAAGCCCTGACGCGATCCGAGGTTTGTAGCGTTGTGGACCCCTTTGGCAGGCTGCTGAAGATTAATGACTCCTCTTTAGGCGATTAATAGATAATATAAATAAATATATAATAGTGAAGAACAAAGCTTTTAAATGCATTAAATATATAGGATTGCAAGGGAGAATCAAGTCAGCAAGCATTTATTAAGCGCTTACTAAGAACTAGCTCCTGCCCTAACTCTGTCACTGGAAAGAGTCTATATTCATTTAGGATGGAAGAAAGTCTAGTCCTTCAACTTGAATATATTATTTTGATAACTGCATTTCATTATAGTCTTCTTCCATCCCCCTCCCCCATTAGAATGTTAGACGGGCTATTTTTGCCTTTCTTTGGATCCACACTGCCTACCTAGTTCATAGTAAGCGCTTAATAAATGCTTGCTGACTTGATTCTCCCTTGCAATCCTATATATTTAATGCATTTAAAAGCTTTGTTCTTCACTATTATATATTTATTTATATTATTTATTAATCGCCTAAAGAGGAGTCATTAATTTTCAGCAACCTGGCAAAGGGGTGCACAACGCTACAAACCTCGGATCGGGTCCCGGCTGCAGCCAGAGCCGCGCGGCGGGGAGTGGGGCGGGGCTGGGGCTGGGTGGTTACTTAGTAGCAAAGCTAGGATTCGCCGTGTGTCCCTTTAATTCTCCGCCTTCAGCTTTTCCCCTGAATTACTTAACCTGAGTCTTTGGGGCTGACCATCTCGAGCGGCTTTTAGGTAGAAAAAGCCACAGAACTAGGGGGGACAGGGGGAGAGGGGGGCGCAGGCAAGCCCGGGCATGTGAAATAGGGAGGTGCTGCCTTAAGAGCCCGCCCCTCCCCGGCCCCCCGGCCGCCGCGGGCCACTGACGTTCCAGGGCTCGGCCCCTCTCGCAGGAAGCCGAGCCCGCGTCAGGATCCTCCTGCGGAAGCCGCGGAGCTGGGCGGCTGGTGCGCGCAGGTCTGCCCCGCACTCCGGAGGCTGGCCCGCGCCGCCGGGGCTGCCCCGCACTCAGGAGCCTGGCCCGCGCCTCCCGGGCTGCCCCGCACAGCCGGGGCTCCATGGTGCCTGTGCGCGCCTTGGGCCGGCTGCTGCTGAAGACCCCCGGCCCCGGCTTGGCACCTGCCCCGGGCCGCGGGAGGCTCCACCCCCGGGCCCCGCCGGGCCGGCAGCAGCACCTCCGGCCCCCGGGACTGACCATGGCATCGGGCTCCGAGGGGCAGCAGCAGCCCGCTCCGCCCAGTGCTTGGCCCATGGGTAAGCCCCATGTTTGTTTCGCTCTTTGCCACCCCCTTTCCCCTGCTAGGGAGAAACTGAGGCTTTCTCTGCTTTTTAGATTTGGATGGAAAGGACCCTTAGAACGCAATGGTTAGAGCGGAGAATGTGAGAGCTGTAAGGAACCTGGAAATGAGGATTGTTAGAACTGGAAGGGTCGTTAGAACAGGTGTCCCAGATATAAGAAACGTTAGAATCTAAAATGTCAATGCTGTAGGAATCCGTAGAACGTGCATCGTTAGACTGGAAGGGCCCTTAGAACAGGTGTCCCAGGTAGAAGGGACTTGACGATACAGTGTTAGAACATAGGATGTTGGAGCTGGAAGGCCCATGGAACAGGTGAAAGTGTCATGGATGCCCACGATCCGAACCTCGATATAATAATAATAATCCAGAGTTATAAGAAACCCTGGGACAGGCGTCCGTAGAGCTGGAAAACCTCAGAGCTGAAAGCTCCCCTACATTGGAAGCGGAGAGTTCAGATCCTCAGACCCCAGTTTCTAGTACCGGGCAAGTCCCTTAACCTGTCTCAGCTTTAGTTTTCTCTTTGGTAAAGCCTACTTCACAAGGTTTTTGTAAGGATCCAAAGAAGTAACATAGAAAAGGCACTAGGGAAATGCTAGGCATTATTATTGGTGTAGAGGGTTAGTGCTGGAAGGAACTTAGAGACTGTGCAATCAATCCAGTGTTGCTTTTCTTGATGGTGAAACTGAGTCTTAGAGAGTTTTTTTGATTTGTCTATGGTTACAGATGCGGTAAGTAGCAAGAAGAAAATAGGTATTTATACTGTGCAAAGTTTACAAATATTATCTCATTTGAACCTTGCTGGGAACCAGTCCTGGGAGGTAGGTGCTGTTATAATCCCCATTTTATAGTTGAAGAAACTGAGGCAAACAGGTTTTTCCCAGTCACACAGCTGGTAAGTGTCTGAGGCTGAATTTAACCGTCATAGAACCCATTTCCTGTTGTATCTAGGCCAAGGTACTTGGACTACAGTTGGTCCTTTGGTGTGGGCGCACCTGTTTGAGTGTGCATGGCAATCCCTCTGTACCTTTTTAGTGTATTCAATTCCTGTCTGTTCCCTTCCTTAAATACTTCAGAAAGAATTTATCAAATATACTGGATGTCTTCTTCTGTTTTTGGTTTCTTCTAACTGTAAAACCCACTTAATAGGTGACAAAATGTGGTTGAGTTTTTCCTGGCACAGATGTTGCTGGAACCTCAGATACCTGATATTTATTCCAGCCCCCTTTGGAATATATCACTTCACTTGCCCCTGTAGTCACTAATTTGGGGTTGATTTTTCTACCTTCAATAAATTTCCCCTTCCTTTAAAACGAGTACTGTGTGGTAGAAAGAACAGTGTACAATATTTTGGATGTGAATCCTGGGCTTGAATTCCAGCTCTTATATGTTACATGTATTACTTTGGATAAGTTATTTTTCCTCTCTGAGCCTCACTTCTCCCATCTGTAAAATGGGGATAATAATGCTTATTTTTATCTACTTAGAGTTTTTTTGATGATCAAATGATATGAAGTATGTAAAGCTCTTTGTAAAAATTAAAATCACCATGTAAATGTAATCTATGAGTGCTTTTTTCTGTTCTCTCCACTCAACAATTCACTTATTGAATTAAAGTGGTTGAAGGTAGAGGAGGAAATAAGTATTCAGTGCCTCCTGTGTGCCAGGTACTGTGCTAAGCCCTTTACAAATACTATCTAATCTGAAGGGAAGAGGAATATAGCTTAAATATATAGTTCTGTATTTTGAGTGCTTAGAATGGGCCCTTGCACACGGTATATAATAAATGTTTACTGAATAGTTAAACTCTCTCCTTAGTTTATTTGTATTTGTTAAAGTTTTTTTTGATGGCTTATATTTTTTGCAGCCTAGTTATTTTCCAATATACAGCCGCCATGGAACCCTCTTTTGTACCTAAAAAAACAAAACAAAACAGTTGAACAAAATCAACCAGTAAAGAACTTTGGTAGTGACATTCCACACTCATGGCCCCCAGCCTCTGGGTGGGGAGAAAGGAAGGCACTTTGGTCTGGTATTGCCCAACACCATTTTATAGATGAAGAAATGAGACCCAGGGAGATTAAGTGACTTGCCCAGGATCACACAGTTAGTCTGTAATAGAGCCAAGATTAGAACCCAGGTTCTAAGGCTCCAAACCCAGTGTTATTTCTACGAAACTGCAAGTGTTTCACAATCTATATTCCTAGAGCATGATCGATTATTGCAATTAGTCATCATCTGGCAGTAGGGTTATTTTCATGGGTCCCTTCCTTCTGAAACATTTTTTTTCCTTCAGTCATTCGTTTAAATTTAAATTCTGGCTTCAAAAGCAAAATATTGCCTAGCCATGCCTTCCATGGGTTAGAGCAGAGGTTCCTAAACTTATTTGGCCTACCACCCCCTTAAAAAACTACTCAGAGCCCCCTTGGAAATCTAATTTCTTTAACTGTTTAATGTTTTTTTTTTAAATTTTCATCATTTCAAAAAATATTTTTTAAAAAATGACATTTTAAATTTAATAATTTACTGTAAATTTATGGGGGTTTTTCCTGCATTGAAATTTTGATGGTGCAATATTGTGTCATGTAATGATATAGTATCATAATGTAAACAAATGATTACATGCACATATTCCTGACGATGCATCCTGGACTTCTGGATACTGCATGGCATGCTTGACTGCCAACTTGTTTGTTAAGACCTATCAGTGAACTTGACCACTGAGCGATTATAACTTGCGTTTTGTGTGTTTATTTGAAAAATGATGTAATCACTGTGACTTTAACTCTGTTACATAACAGAGGAAACATGTACGAACAATTTTTCAAAATTTTCTTATCCTCTTTCCTTATGCTTCCATGGCCCCCTTATTTTTATTTAGCTTTGCTCAGTCATACTTAAAGCTACTGTGCCCCCTCAACACCCCCCCCTTGGGGGACAGTATTACCCACTTTGGGAACCTCTAAAAGTATGTCCTCAGAAGTAACCTTCTTGAGTACTCTCCTCTTGAGTTGCTTAGCAGGGCCTGTGATATCAGTGATAAAGTGCTAGGTAGTGCAGTAGAGGGCCAGTGTCAGACACATATGAGCTGTGTGACCTTGGGCAAGTCACTTGATGTTATTTGCTTCAGTTTTCACATTTGTAAAATGAGCTGGAGGGAAAAATAGCAAACTACTCCAATATCTCTGCTAGGAAAACCCCTAATAGGATGATAGAGTCAAACACAATGGAATGATAGCAACACGGCCATGCTGGAACATGGAAAGCCATGTATAGTTTGAATAGTTTTTTCAACATTTTGATTAGGGAAGTGAACTTTATTGTCACTACTTTCATAATTTATTGTTGCTGAGTCATGTCCAACTCTACGTGATCCCATGTACACACTAGACCCTGGCTGGGGATCCTATGACCTCAAGGCCACATGTGGTCCTCTAGGTCTTCAAATGTGGCCATTTGACTCAATTCAGCTAAACAGTTTGTTCTGTGAAGTTTGGATTCAGTCAAAGGGCCACACTTGAGGACCTAGAGGACTGAGTGTAGCCTCCAGGCCTTAGGTTCACCACCATTGCACTAGGTCTTTCTATCCTCCTCTGTCTTTCAAAGTCTGCCCAACACTTTCATAATATACAATAATAGTAGTTCACATTTACTTATGTAGATCTTTGCAACTTGCAGAGTACTTTCCTGACTAATCCTGTGGTGCTAATGCTATGCCTATTTTCCAGATGAAGAAACCGAAGCCCACAAAGTTTTGTGGCTTGCCCACAATCACATAATCTGACTTGATCCCTGGTCTTTTGACTTCAAGCTCAGAGTTCTTTATCACATTTCCATAGCATTTAACAGTTTATAAAGTGTTCCCCCTATTTTCCCTTCAACAACTGGTTTTATAAGGTAGGGATCATAAGTCATTTTAATCACCCTTTTGTAAATGAGGAAATAGTGGCTCTGAGAGGTTCTGAGTGATTTGATTAAGTTCACATAGCAGTGAAGTCTGGATTTGAACAGAGGTCTTCTGACTAGGAAGTCCCATGCTCATTTTGTAGTGGTGTTCAGTCATTTCAGTGGTGTCTGAGTCTTATGACCCCATTTGGGGTTTTCTTGGCAAAGATACTGGAGTAGTTTGCCATGTCCTTCTCTAGCTCATTTTACAGATGAGAAAACTGAGGCAAACAGGGTTAAATGATTTGCCCAGGGCCACACAGCTAGTAAGTGTCCAAAGCTGAATTTAAACTCAGGCCCTCCTGAATCCAGGACTAGTGCTATATCCACTGCACCACTTAGCTGCCTCATTTTGTGTAGACTTCATGATGTGATTGGATAAACCCCAAAATACAGTGATATTTACCTCCTTGAAATAATTATTTCAACTGTGGTCACTTCTTTTCTTTTTTAGATAAACATGAGAAAAATGAAAGGGACCGAAAGTTAGTGGTAAGTACTTATTTATACACACACCCTCTATTGTAAGGTATATGCTTATACTTTGTCTTGAGATTTTTATGAATGTACGTCAGTGTAATGCACATTTATTACTCACCCACTGTGTGGAAGGGAGACAGAGGTACAAACAAGAAAGTCTTTGCCATCCAGGACCTTATAATTGTACTGAAGGAAACACAATATAAACACTAATAAGTAGATCCTAGAGAATTTGAGGAAGGGGAGAGCATTAATGAAGGGTAGGGGATGGGGAGGAATTGGGTTAAACTTCCCTTAGGAAGCTCAGGGGAATTCCCAGAGTTGGAGGTGAACAGAGAATGCATTCTAAGCTGGAGAACATTCTAGCGGAGGTGGACTGTCAAGTGTCAGTTTGTCTGGAATGTAATAATGTGAAATGAGTTAGAAATGTGAGGAGCGAGATTGGCCAAGTTTAAGTGCCAGCCTGATGAGAAAGATTATAAAATAATTGATGGAGCAAGAAATATATTTTTTAAGGACTTGTGAAATTGACATCTTTTATTAGAGGTTAGAACAGTTTTAAACGTGAATTTAGAAAGTCCAGAGTTCATATCTTCTCTCTGAAGCAAACTAGGAAAGCAGGAAGGTGGCACAGTGGATAGAGTACCAGCCTTGGAGTCAAGAGGATCTGACTTCAGATCTGCCCTCAGACACTTGACCCTGAGCAAGTCACTTAACCCTGTATGCCTCCAAAAAAATGAGAATGACACTTATTAGCTATGTGGCTCTGGTCAAGTCAGTTTGTCCTAAGGCTCAGTTTCCCTATCACTGGGCATAATAATAGCATCTACTTACAGAGAATTATGAGGTATTTGTAAAGCACTTTGCAAACCTTATGGTGCTATACATATATATATCTACATCTATATATGCTAGCTATATTATTTTTACTACTCTTAATACCTTAGCTTCACTTTATGTCAGAGCTACTTTAACCCTGAGAGTTACTTTTCACCTTTGTCTTTCTCAGAAGGCAGAAAGAGTTTAGGATTGGGAAGTGACAGGCCTTGGTACTTGTTCTGGTCCTCCTGCTGGCTGTAGCTCTGGGCAAATCACTTTTCCTTATCTGAAACTCATCTGGAAAAATGGAGGAGTTGGACCAGATTTCTTTCAGCTCTAAATCTATGATCCTGTAGGACACTTACTCCCCTTTGAGCCTCAGCGTCCTCTTTTACAAAATGGGGGTCATAATGTTTTTATACTGTCTACCTGTCAGAGTTGTTATGAAGAAAATGCCTTGTAAACCCTAAGTCTTATGAATCAGGCCAAATCAACAAGCATTTATTAGACCCCTACTATGTGGCAGGAGACCGTGCCACACACTGGGAATACAAAGCAAGGCAAAAATATCCCGATTCTCTAAAAGTCTATAATCTAATGGAGGAGACAACATGCAAATAACTAGGTACAAGCAAGATAAATATAGGTTAAACTGGGGATAATCACAGAGAGTAAGGAACTCTGTGTGTTTTTTAAATAATTTGGAGACAGTTGGGATTAAGTGACTTGACCAGGGTCTAAAACTAGGTATTTGAGACTGGATTTGAACTCAGATCCTCCTGACTCCAGGGCTGTTGTTCTATCTACTGTGCCACTTAACTACTCTTTTTTTTTTTTTTTTTAAATTTGGAAGCAATCAGTGTTAAAGGAACTCTCATTGAGGGGGACTGGGAAAGATTTCTTGTAGAAGGTGAGATTTTAGTTAGGACTTGGAGGAAGCCAGGAGACAGACAAAGATGAGGAGAGAACGCATTCCAGTCCTGGGAGAACAGCCAGTGAAAATGCAGAGTTGGGAGATGGAGTATCTTGTGTGAGAAACAGTAAGGAGGCCAATGTCACTGTTATTCTCACGAGGGTACATGGAGGAGAGTAAAGTGGAGAAGTATTAATCACATCATCATCATCACCATCATCACCATCGTCGGCATCATCATCATCGTCATCCTATTTCTCTCTTAGCTCTTTCATAGAGGCATTCTGAGAAATTAGACCCATGAATAAATCAACGTAAATACAAACATCAGTTTGCTTATTTTTTCCATGAAAATAAATACATTGATTTGCGTATTAATCATCTCAATGACTGTATATTCACTGCATGGTAGTTATCATTACTCTGCTAAAACCCTCTTCTAATCCCACCTCCCATTCTGATCCTGGGTTCAAAAAGGTCACAGCACCAGCTTGGGTCCATCCCACCACATAAGAAAGGCTCATGGATAAACTATGTATGTCTCTCATCCGAGGACCAGCCTGGCCATGTGCAGGAAGTTTCATCGCTAAAGGGATGGCCACTAGTGGATCATTTTTCACATCAGCTCATGAGGACATGAAGTGTGAAAGATTTTTTATTTGCTTCCATGGAGAGTGTAGCAACACTGAGGAAATCAGGAATCCTTGAACTACTGAAATTATAGTTGTTATTTATAGATAATGTTGACACTAGCTCTCCATTTCGCATCCTTCTCCATAACTGTTAAACTGATCCCTGATATTTCTGGGGCTAATATCTATTAACAATTTATCTTTCTTCAGATCTGTATCGAAGGTAATATCGCCAGTGGGAAAACGACATGCCTGGAGTACTTTTCTAGAACGACTGACATTGAGGTACTGATTCAGAAGTATTGTGCAAGGCGGTATAAGAAGTATTTGATAAAGCTGAGAGTCTGACAAGATGAGGCAGTTGTGAAGGTCTCATGTTCTTCCAAGGTCTAGTTGGGATCTAAATATGATCATTGCCTAGTGGACATTCAGAATCTTTCATAGAACTCCAAATCAACTCTTCAAGCCCCATAAAAGTGAATTACTGTTGTTAGTATTATTATTTGTCAGCCAGTAAGCATTTATTAAGTACCTGTGGTAGGCACTGTGCCAAGCCCTGGGGATACAAAAAGAGGCCCTTTTACTGTCAGGAATTCTACCAATCTTCCCAGTTATCCAGGGAAATTCAAATACTCAGTGGCATTTTGTAGTCCTCACCCTATATATCTAATCTGTTGTTTCATTTTGTCTTTTTTACCTTGAAAACATTCCTGGTGTATCTCTCCTGCTTCCACTCCTGTAGCTGCCACCTTGATTCAGGTTCTTACCACCTCTCATGTGGACTATTGCTGTGCCCTTCTGGTTGGTCTCTGTGTCCAGGTCTTTCACATCCTTCCACTCCAGGCATTTTCTCTGGTTGTTCCCCCTGCCTGGAATGCTCCCCTTCCTCCACTCTGAGTATTGATCTCTCTGACTTCAAGTTCCTGCTAAAATCCCATCTTCTACAGGAAGTATTCCTTATTCTATAAGAACTCCTTTGATTCAAGTACCTTCTCTCTGTTGATTATTTTCTATTTATCCTGTATAGAGCTTGCTTTGTACATAACGGTTTTCATGTTGTCTTCCCTATTAGACTGTAAGCTCCTTGAGGACAAGGGCTATCTTCTGCTTCTTTTTGTATCTGCAGTGCTTAGCGCAGTGCCTGGCACATAGTAAGCCTAAATTAATAAATACTTGTTGACTGCTCTTTCCATGATACCACCAGGACTTTCTGCTCTATTTCAGCCCTAATTGATAGGCATTAGATAAATAAAAAGTGTTTTATTATTCATTACTTTCTAGGGAAAGGAGCTAGGAAACCTGTTGCTAAATATTGCTGCCAACTACAGTTCAGCTAGCTGACTTTCCTTGTACTAACAGGCCCGTACTGAGGCCACAGCACAGTTTGAGTTCTCTTGGGAAATATATTAATGGCAAAGCCTGAGGCATTCACAGAAACATTCTTGAATGTGACTGGGTTGCCTGGTACTTCTAAAGGAACTCAGTGCCCTAATGGGATGAATAGTCACTGACTCACAGTGTTTCTGATTTCGGTAGGTATATGTCATACCCAGTAAAATACCAAAGGAAGAAGGGAAAGAAAGTTTGAAAATGAATTCTATCCCCTTGGGGGAGGCATGATAATAGCCTAATCATTCACTTTGCTATCTGTTGTGTTCTAGGGGGCAGCAAATTTATAGTGGGAAGATCTTGAATTATGACTTGGCCACTTATTTTGTGACCTTGAACAAGTTAATGTCTCTGGGCTTCAGTTTTCTAATTTATAAAATTCATTAATGCATATATGTTCCAATTGTGGGTCAGGCACTGTGCTTGGGGTAGTCATGCAGGAACAATGGTAGGACTGCCCCCAACCCTGAAGAGCTTATTGGGGGGAGGTGGGGTGAGGGACATGTACATAAATAAGTCAATACAAAGCATACAAAATGAATGTAAGATAATTTTTTGGGGGGTAAGGGCACTGTCATATGGGGCAGTCTTGAGCGGATACATCAAGAAGCTTGGGATTCTGTAAGAACTCGGGGGGAAGGAAAGGTGTACATTCTAGGACAGGGGAGGAACCTGTGAAGAGGCACTGAGAAGAGAGACTTGATATCATTTATGTGAAGCAGCAAATTGGACAGCTTGTTTGGGCCATAGACTGTGTGAAAGATAGTAATGTATAACAGGTGTCAAACATGCTACCCACAACACTCCTGAGTGAGTCTGAACCAGATTAAAATGTAATTGGGAAATATTTAACAAAATAAATTAAAATACAGTAAAAGATAATATAACATTTTAAAACCAGGTCAGTATACAGCCCTGAGGGGTCTTTACATACAGTATAGTGGCCTCCTGTTCTGTTTGAGTTTGACACCGTTTGTGTACAGTACACTTGGAAAATAGGCCAGAGGCAGATTGTGAAGGCCTTTAAATGGCAAACAGGGGAATATGCATTTTGTGTTCTACTCCTTGGGTATCCTTTAGAAAGCTGTTGACTCATTTTTCAGGATTTTCTTGCATCACTTTGATTTCTCTACCCAATTTTTCCTCTATTTCTCTTACTTGATTTTCAAAATCCTTTTTGAGTTCTTCCATGGCCTGAGACTAATTCATATTTTTCTTAGAGGCTTTGGATGGAGGAGCTTTGACTTTGTTGTCTTCTTGTATGTTTTGATCTGCCTTGTCACCAAAGTAAGATTCTGTAGTCTGATTTTTTTCCCACTGTTTGCTTATTTTCCCAGACAACTACTTGACTTTTTAGCTCTGTTAAAGTAGAACTCTGCTTTCAAAGTGGAGAGTGTACTGTCCCAAGCTTCAGGGGTCTTGTGTAGCTATTTTCAGAGATATTTCCAGGGACCTGTAAATTTTTAGTTCTTCTAGGGTTATATGATCAAAGGAGAGGTGTTTATTCCTCTCCTGGCCTGTGCTCTGGTCAGTAAGTGACCTCAAGCACTCTTTTCTGCCTTGATAAACTGTGAAGAGGATTCCTTCTCCACCATTGCCACAAAACTCCTCCATGCCAGTGCTCCTCTTGGCCCCAGGACCACCACTCTGAACTGTTACCCAGATCCAAGCATGGGCAAAGCCAGAGAATCTTGCCTTAGCACCAGCAAAGTGCTGCAGTCCCCCTCTGATCAGCTGCCTGATCCCCCCACCATCTGTGGGCCAAGAAGTCTGGAAGCAGCCACTGCTGCTGAAGCCACCGCTTCCACCCTAGGATCGGGGCTAGACTTGGAATGTGTTTCATCCATGTCCTACAGATCATCCCTACTGACCTTCTAAATTGTCTTTAGAGTTTGTGAGTTGAGAAGTCTGAAAACTACCACAGCTGTCAGTGATCTAGTCCCCTGAGGTCTGCTCTGACTAATGTGGCCCACACTGGACCATGTTTCTCTTTCAGACTGGTGTGATAGACCTTTCCTGTTGACGTTCCAGGTTGTTGGCTAGAAATTTGTTTCACTCTGTCATTTTGTGGGCTGTGCCGCTCTAGAATTTGTTTACAGTCATTTTTTTTTACAGGAATTTGGAGGAGTTTTCAGAGAGAGCTCAAGGAAGTCCCTGTATTCACTCTGCCATCTTCGTTCTGCCCCCTGCCCCCCATCTACTATTCCTTCAAAAAGCTATCTGTAGTCCCTTTCTCTACATCCTTTCCTTTTTCTCATTCCTTGACTCTTAGAAGTTTGGTTTCTGAATTTACCATGCAAATGAAACAGCTATACCATAAACAAATTAAGAGAGCATGGGAGTAGTTTATTCGTCAGATCTATGGATAAGGGAAGAATTAGGACCAAAGAAAATATAGAGGGCATTATGAAATATAAAATAGGTAATTTTGATTATATAAAATCAAAAAGTCTTTGCACAAATAAAACCAATGCAACCAAAATTAAAAGGAAAGCAGAAAAGTGGTAAAAATTTTTGCAGAAAATATCTCTGATAAAGACTTCATTTCTCAAATATATAGAAAACTGAATCAAATTTATAAAAATACAAGTCATTCCCCAATTGATAAATGGTCAGAGGATGTGAACAGGCAGTTTTCAGACAAAGAAATCCAAGCTTCCTATAGTCATATGAAAAAAATGCTCCAGCAGTCTCTTAATTGCCAAATTTGATGTTTTTTTCTTATTCTTTGTTCTTCTTGATTTACTGGCTTCTTTTGACACTGTTGACCCTCCTTGCCTCCTGAATATTCTCTCCTCTCTTGGTTTCCATGACACTGCTCTCTCCTGGATTTCCCACCTGTCTTAATGTTCCTTCTTCATCTTCTTTGCTGACTCACTTTTCATATCATGTACTCTACATGTGGATATGTATAATAGCAAGCACCCTGGCACCCAGGATTACCTGCTGGTACAGGTTCTTAGATCTGCTTTTCTGAAAGGAGAGCAACTTTTTAAGGGCTTGTTACTTTAATCAAACATATATATCATTCACTTCGTTCAGGAAAAAATGTCAGCACCCTGAACTTCAGAGAAAATACAAACAGAAATTACACACAGAAAGATAACAGACAGGGCTTCCAACTGTCTGACCATAAACAATACATACATCATTACCAGACAGAGAAACACCAACATCTGAGTTTTCAAAGCCAAGGGGGCTTCTTAATGGCTGCCCAGAGTCTTATCTGGCACACGAACCTTCTTCTAAAAACTAAGTCCCAAAGCAAAACCTTACCTCAGAGTGTGTATACACTTTTCAGAGCTGGAGGGCAGGACCCTTGTAACCCAGTGCCTCATTCAAAATTAACAAAAAGTATCTGAGGCCTATTAATGGGTGGGGAAGATTTAACTCTAATTAACTTTATAGTGTGCCCCAGGGTTCTGAGCTGAACCCTCTTCTCTCAGTAACCTTATCATCTTCTGTGAGTTTGATAGGTTTAATATGACTCACAGATATATCTGTAGCTACCTATAGATATAGACATTGATATAGATAATAAATACAGGTATAGATATGTTGTATACATATCTAGAAAGAGATAACTATGGAGTAGAGGTTTGTATCTACATAGATCTATCATCTACCTGTCATCTATTATCTGTCAATGCCTATATCTGTGTATGAATGTATGTATCTATAACCCTAGTCTCTCCCCTGAGCCTTGTGTCACCAATTGTCTATGGAATATTTCAAGCTGGATTGCCTCTTGGACATTTCAAACCATCATCCCTATTAGGCATTTCACACTGTATGTCTCAGAGGCATCTTAAATTCTCTATATCCTAAACTGAATTCATCATTTCCCCTAAGCCCTCTCTTCTTCCAGACTTCATTATTTCTATCGAAGGTACCCTCAATCCCCCAGCTTCCTAGATTTGTCACTTCCCCCCTATCCTTGATTCCACACTCCCCCTCACCACATATGGTCAGTCAGTTTTTGAGTCTTTGTGTTTCTATCTCTGTGATCTCTTTCATAAATGATCTCTTATCCCTACCCATACACATAGCTACCAGGATCTCATTACCTCTCACCTGAATTACTGAAGCAGCATCAGGTCTGGGCTCCTTGCCTCGAGTTTCTCACCATTATAGTCTCCTCTACACTCTGTCAAAGTTATTTTCTTTAAATGTACATCTAACCATGTTACTTCTCCAATGTGTCTCCCTCTTGTTTCAAGGGAAAACTTTAAACTCTTCTGTTTTAGTCATCATAGTGTGATGGGTTTTAACCCCTGAGAAACAGAGTTTCTGGGTAATTAATAATAAATTATTAGACTAGCTAATCAATAAATTGATGGTCAGTGGTTTCTTTCTGTAACCAAAGATGCCAAAGGATACCCTGAAATGCTTTAAATCAGACGTGTACCTTCTAGGGAACTCCTCTGACAAGTGAAACTCAATCCTGGTTGGGGGACATTTAATGAGGAGGTAGGCTAAAAGTCTTCAGCTCTTTCTTCTGAGAACATGGTTTGATCATGAGACTCCACAGTTTCAAGGCTTTAGTGTGGGGAAAGCCATTTCCATTTGGACCTTTCTGGCTAGTTTTCTCCTTTGTGAGCTCCTCCTCCTAAACTCTGATGGAGAGGATCAAGGACAGGGGTTCCTCCTCCGGGCAAAGGCTTACCAAGAATGGATTCTCTTTGTACTTTAATGGAAATTGGGTTTTCCAGTTGGGTAGGGAGCATGTGCTTGGGGGCTAGGAGTAATGTCATCTCCCAGCCATGCCCTTTAGATAAAGACTGACCTTTTCAGAAGCTGGATATTAATAGAAATAGGAAGGAAAGGGTGGATCACAAATTAATAGTTATTAATATAATAGTATAATATTAATTTCTCTCAATAACTGGCTCAGATTTATCTTTCCAGCTTAGCTGGATAGACGTTACTTACTTCTTCTATTGCATACACTGATCAGCCAAACCAGCTCTCCATGCCTCTGCATGGACTGTCCCACAAGTCTGTGATGTGGTCTGCTCTTACCTCTGCCTCATATAGTACCTCACTTCCTTCAAGAGAATTCAGGACCTTCTGCATGAAGTTACCTCCTTACTGCCACCCCCGGCCCGCAACTGCTAGTGCCCACCTTCCCAGCCTACCTTGTATTTAATAAGTCTTTTGCATTTATTATCTTTAAATTTATTCTGTGTACATTTATATGTATAAATATTCCCTCCATTAGAATTTTAGCTCCTGTGATTAGGAAATTGTTCATCATTATTTTGCATCCCTAGCACCTGGCACATATTACGCCCTTACTAAATGCTTGTTGATTATTTTTTTCTTGAGTAGGGGAATTATATCTTAAGATTTGTGTTTTAGGAATAATAGCAATATAGTCTATGTATGGAGGACAGAATGAAGAGCGAGAGATTGGAGGAAGGGAACTATTTCAGTGGAGAGGAGAAGACCAAGCAGAAAAATATTGTGGATATAAAACCTACAGTAGAGGTTGTTAAGCTTGCCGCCACCTGACCTCACACAACCCAAAAAATAGTGGACATGAACCAGATTAAAATGTAATTGGGAAATTTTTAACAAAATAAGTGTCAATATAATATAACATAGATAATATTAATTTGTGGTTTTCTAAGCCAGCATACTGGCTTGTGAATTGTGGTGTTGGAGAAGACTTTTCAGAGTCTCTTGGAGAGACAGCAAGGAGGACAAATCAGTTAATACTTAAAGAAATTAGTTCAGGCTATTCCCTGGGAGGTCAGATATTGAAGCTGAAGATTGAAGTACTCTGGCCACATATTGAGAAGACAGGACTCGTTGGGAAAGATTGAAGGCAAAAAGGAGAAGGGGATGGCAGAAGGTAAGATGGATAGATAGGGCCATATAAGACTGGAGAGACTTCAGGAGATAAGAGGATAGATAGGCCTATGGTCTGCAAGATCATGGAGAACTGGACATGAATGAATAACAATGGAAAACCATATACTGTTTTCTATTTCCATCTGAGTTTGAGATAACTGACACACAGATTGGACAACTGATTGAATGTGGGGAGTGAGGGAGTGTGGAGGGTCAAAGATTACACTGAAGCATTGAACCTGAGACAGAAGAAGTAAATTTAGGAAGGGAAGAAGCTTTAGGGTAGAAGATAATGAGTTCTGCTTGTAAATATTGCAGTTTAGATGTTTGGGGGAGGTCAGTGGGCAGTTGTTCGTCCTTCATTTTCAGAAGACCACTAATGTGCAAGCTGCCTCTCTTGGTAATAAATTCAAGAGGGAGAGAGCAGAGTTTGGCCTCATGTCCTTTATGGTGCTTCCCAGCTGCAAATCTGTGTGAGTCTGTGTGATACGTGATGTAATCTGACTTGAATTTCCTAGGCAGTTGGTGATACATGATTGAAGGTGGAGAGACTGGAGCAGGATATACAGGGTGTCCCAAAAGTCTTAATGCATTTTTTTAAAGCCAAAAAACCCCGATTTTTCCAAGTCAATAGCAAAACTAAAATGAGAGAACCTATACATAAGAGAACATATACTAGATGATGCAGTGTGACGGAGCTTTCCCATTAGGAGCTAGGTAACTGCTCGAGCAAGAGAGAGAGAATCCCAGATATATCATCTCAGGGGAAATTGTCTGAAGTCTCTAGTGTAGTCAACTGGGGGTAGGGACATAGTGGAAACATGACTCCTCTCATGTCATTTTCTTCCCAGAGTCTTCTTTTCAGTAACCTGATGTTACTGTTCTTCAGCTTGGAGGGTTGCCTGGGATACCAGGGATAAGTGACTTACCCAAGGTCACTTTCCCGGTCTTCTTGATTCCAAAACTAGTTGTGTAACCATTAGTCAAGATATCTCTCTTATGTTGGTGCTCTGGAAGGCCTCTTGAATCTTCATGGAAGACCCAACCAAAAGTGCCTTGAAAGAGAGCTTCAGAGTTGCACCTCATTAAGTTGACGACAATATGGGATGAGTTTAAATGCTGAGATGGATGGAGACCAGCCAACCAGAAGAATGGAAGTGAGTTTTGAGTTGAGTGTTAAAGGAGGTGAATGACTTAGGTTGGTAGAGAAGAGGAGAGAATCTGTTGGCTACCAGGTGGTATTATGACTCCAATATAAGCTTTTTGAGGGCAGTCTCTGTTTGCTTTTTATATCCCTAGGATTTAGCATAATCCCTTGAGTAGATCAACTGCAGTTGGCTAACTGCTTGGTTAATGAAATGGAGTTAGCTAGAGCTCTTCACAGTGAATGCCCATTTGTGTGTGGGTCAGGTGCATGCTTGCAAAGGTTAGAAATGCCTTGAGGCCACTTCTTTTTCTTTCTTGACTAGGGCCTAGCAATGACAGGGCACACAGGAGACCTTTTCCAAGTGGTTCTGTGCTCCTGTGTGTCATAGCTGGACAAACTGAAGAAATGGAAACCCAGATAAATTGAAAGAAAAAACACTTGCAGTGTGAGGTAGTGTTCTTAAGAGGAAGAGTCTAGAATTGGCAACTCACTCTCTAGCTTCCCTTCTCTGGGCCTCAGTTTTCTTCCATTTTTAAAATGAGGGGTTGAATCTTTAAGGTCCCTGCTAGCTCTATTATTCTTTGCTCTGGGTTTGAACATTTCATGTACTAAGGCCTATCAACCTTAATCAGTCAAGAAGCTTATATTAAATGCCTGCTCTAGGCCAGGTTCTTTTCAGTTCTGAGTTTTTTTTTGGTGATTCTTGGTATCTGTTTTCCATTTTCCAGGTTTTGCCAGAGCCCGTATCTAAATGGAGAAATGTCCGTGGCCACAATCCTCTGGTGAGTGAGCTGTACGGGGAGCCTGCTAGCCTGGAGAGGCTAGAGCATCTCAGTCACAGTAATTGTTTAGGGTTGTACCTTGGCACACTATGATATGTATGAATGAAAATAATAATGGAGTGCAGACAGAGGCCACTGGGCAAAATTCTACCTATGCTTAATTTGGGAATATCAGGGCTGATGGGAGAGGCAGGAAATGAATTAAGCTGCATATAATGCTCTCCAGTAGATACTTTGGAAAATCACAGTATACTGTTTGCCATTAGGTAGCGAAGCAGATTGAACACTGGACCTGGAGTCAGGAAGACTTGAGTTCAAATCCTGCCTCTGAATTAGTTGTGTGACTCTGGGCAAGTCACTTAACCTTTCTCTGTTTCAGTTGCTTCATCTGTAAAATGGCAATAATAGCCAACTTCCCCTCCAGAGCTGTTGTGAGGATAAAATGAGATAATCTTTGTGAAAAACAGAACCCAAATAATTTGCAAAACTTTTGCAGCTGTTGTTAGTTGCTTGTTCAGGGATAATATGAGTTAAAATCCATAATTACTAATAGAGAGTCATGGATTTTGTGGGGGATTGCTGGCCTGGAGAAGGTGAAGTTCCAGACTCTGAGACTTAGGTTTTTTTCAGGAGCATTTTAACATTTTCTGTATGACCTTGAGCAAACCCCATCCTCTCTATGGACCTGAATTTCCTTATCTGTACAGCAAGATGAGAAGACTAGACTAGGTAATTGCCAAAGGCTGGGCATGCTGTGTTCTAATATCACATTCAGCTTTGAAAATGTTTTCTTTTTTAAAACAAAATTAAATTATTTTCAATGAACAAAAATCTTTCTTCTTTCCAATGGAAAACAAAAGAAATTCCTTTTGTGACATTGGTCTTGACATTTTATTTTCTAAAGGATTTTTGGGCTTGAATATTCTATGTTCTGGAGTCCCTTATAACTCTAATGTTCTGTGTTCTGGAGTTCCATATAGCTCTAACATTTTGTGTTCTGGAGTCCCTTATACCTCTAATGTTCTGTGTTCTGGAGTATCTCCTATAGCTCTAACATCCTGTGTTCTGGAGTCCCTTATTGCTCTAATGTTCTGTGTTCTGGAGCCCCTTATACCTGTAATATTCTGTGTTCTGGAGCCCCTTATAGTTCTAACATTCTGTGTTCCAATTTGCCTTAGAGCTCTTAAGACTCTTCTAGCTCCAATATTCTCTTTTAAAAGTGCCTTGTGGGTCCCATCTAACTCTAGTATTCTTAGATCTCTTTTTGTTTGGAAATTCTCTGATCCTGTGGTTGCCTCTGACAGTAGGAGCTTATG
Source organism: Bettongia penicillata ogilbyi (assembly GCA_023548195.1). Classification (NCBI taxonomy): domain Eukaryota; kingdom Metazoa; phylum Chordata; class Mammalia; order Diprotodontia; family Potoroidae; genus Bettongia; species Bettongia penicillata. Next base: position 1,506,102 of record JAJHZJ010000373.1, on the reverse strand, counting down.
AGAGGGCAGATGTAGAGGGGAAATTTTTCCAAGGAAGCAAGAACTAATCCTGCCTATGTTGCCTTGGTGACAGGGAGCAGAAAGAATTGGGCAACAGAAAAGAGACCAGCAGATTCCCCTCCCTTGAGTTTCCTACCAGAGAGCCACTGGTTGAGTATCAGTCTTAGCCTGACTGGTAATTACTAAGGCAAGATTGTCTGCCTAATTGAATTCAGCAGATCTTTCTTCCTTTGCCCTCTCTATTCCTTTCAGTCCAGTATTTGCTAGTTGCTGAATGGAAGCAAGACTTTTTGGTGTTATGGGCTTGGGGAAAGGTTATTTTCATTTTCAAATCCTTCTCCATCTTTTTTTATACCATCAAGAATTATCATAGGATATTGTATGTGATGACTGTTGCTATACAGTTAGAATTGTAAAATTGGAAAGGTCCTCCAGAGTTGTCTAGTCTGACCCTTAACTCATTACAAACACGCATCACTGCTTACTAGCTGAGTGACCCTGGCCAAGTTATTTAATCTGAGTTTTTTCATCTGAAAATGGAAGTAAGACTCCTTTTACCACTGGCTCCTTGAGTTACCTTGAGTAAAATGTATTATAAATAAAAAGTATTATAAAAACATTTTAAAAAATGTTAATTTAAGAAACATTTATTTAATACCTATAAAGATAGAAATGTGGGCTGTCATTGTTACTAGGTTAGGGCTCAAATAGTGTAGAACTTTAGAGTTGGCTAGGACCTGAATGTTCTTCACCTTGCTTGTGTCCTATGTGTGGCAACATCTGGGGAAGCCCATTGGTCTCTTCTCCATTTTTAAATGTATACAACAAAATACATGGACTGTAAGGGAAACCAATTATATTGAAAAATAGTTAACAAAATATTTTTTTAAAAAAACAGCTCATGGTCCTTTGGTTAAGAATCCACAATCTCTTCCACTTTCTCCTGGATCTGGAAACTCTTCTACAGAAGCCTTGAAAAAATGGTAATTGAATATCTGCTTAATGCCCTTCAGTGATGGGAGAGTCACTGCTGTTTGAGGTGATCCATTCTGCTTTGGACAGCTATCGTTGTTTTCCTTTGTATGGAGCAGAAAACTGCTTATTCCTAACCTCTTCCCACTGGTCTTGGTTCTAATAGGTAGCTTAATAGCTCTACCTCATCCTACCCTTTGGGGCAAAGTAGAAAAGATCTGGTCTCACTTCCACATGGCAGTCTTTTAAATATTTGAAGACAATGAATGATCAAAGGTCATCTAAGTGTCCTATTAACTGAGGTAGGTATCCTTGGCCTCTTTGTCCAATGCTCATATGGTAGGGTTTAACAGTTTTTAAGTTGAATGGGTAGGTGGCTGAGTGGATAGAGTGTTGGGCCTGGAGTAGTCAGGAAGCCTCATCTTCCAAAGTTAAAATCGGGCCTCAGACACTTACTAGCTGCTTGACCTTGGCCAAGTCACTTCACACTGTTTGCCTCAGTTTCCTCATCTGTAAAATGAGCTGGAGAAGGAAATGTTAAACCACTTCAGTATCATAAAGAATCAGTCACAACTGAAACACCTGAATGATAGTTTTAAAGAAATGTAATATAAATAACTAGAGAATTATAATTAGTTTATTTATTATTAAGCATCATAATGTAATAACTATTGCCCTAATCTAATATTCGAATAACATTTTAAAAAGAAATTATCGAATGTATAAGCTGCCAACTTGTTTTAATCAATTAAAGATACGTATTAATGTTAACCAAATATGGTCACATTTATATCCTAGTTTGGATTCACTTAGTCCTTTATGCCCTTCGTTTGGATTTTCTAAAAGTAGCCAGTGGCCCTCCTAAAACATGGCCCGCTGACCTAAATACATGAAGTCATGAGACCTTAGAGTCAAATGGGACTAGAGACCATCTGGTCCAAATCTTTCATTTTATAGGTGAGGCTATGTTGAGAGGGGGAAATGATTTATCCAGTCACAGGCCGATTGCAAGTCTGGTAGTGTTTTCTCCTCTTCCAGGGACTGTACAGCAGGGAATGCATGACCTTTCTCATTGTAGATATTGTATTTTAATCAAGGAAGCCTTAAATTCACTTTAAAAAAATGTTAACTTAAGAAACATTTATTTAGTGCCTATATATGCAAAATCCTGTGCTAAGCATTGGATATATAAAATTGAAAAACCATGATCCTTTTCCCATCATCATTCCCATCCATTTCCCTAGCTTAAAGTCTAGTAGAGGGAATACAGTGTGTATGCAAATATGCTTGATAGAATATCCAAAGAAGACATCCAGAAAACTTCTCCAGAAAAGTTTGAGAAGCGATCCCTTTTAGCTCTAAGAAATCAGGGAAGGCTTAATGGAGGAGGTGACTTAGTCTGAGCAAGAAGTTGAAGTAAGAGAAGGATTTCACCAGGCACAGATAAAGAAGGAGTATGTGTCAGGCACGGAGGACAGCCAGTACAAATGCTTAAAGGTAGGGCACAGTGAATAAATTTATGGAATAATAAGTAGTCTGGTTTTCCTGGAATGGAGAATATCTGTATTGGGGATAGGAACATGAGGTAAAGCTGTGGAGAGTTTAAATATATAGTTTGTATTTTATCATAAGGGTAACAGTGAGTTATGGAAGATTTTTGAGCTTGGGAGTGTCATGGTTGAATTAATCCACACGTTTGCCATACATTTGACTCTTTGAGCCTACTTATAATTCTTGGAACCCCTCCAAGTTTTGTGGGGTTTTTTTTAACATCGTCAGGCAGCTAGGTAGTGTAGTTAATAGAGGGCTGGAGTTGGAGTCTAGAAAACCTGAGTTCAAATCCTACCTCAAAGACTTGCTCTGTGACCCTGGGTAAGTCACTTAACTTCTCTCATTCTCAATTTCCTTATCCGTAAAATGAAAATAATAGTAGCACCTATCTCAGAGGGCTGCTATGAGAGGAGCAAATGAGATAATATAGATAAAGCACTTTGTAGTGCTATGAAAATGTTAGATATTACAATTATATATAAAGCATCTTGCAAATCTTTAAAGGGTTATATAAATGTTAACTGGTGTTGTTGTTAATAGCTTTCTAACCATAACTCTACCATCTTGTTTTTGTGTAGTTGATTAAAAAAAAATTCCCTTTAATAAAAATATATTCAAATACCCCAGGTAAAAGCAATCTCCAAGATGATTAAAAGCCCCAGACAAGGAAATTAAAAGTAATATTCTGGGAAGTTCCCAGAGAGGTCAAGAGCTCACTGCTAGAGGCTTAGAGTTGCTTTTGTACTTTCCTCTTGTGCAGTAGATTTTATTTTATTTGTTTTTTCTTTACAAATTGTGTTTTTTATTTATAGAATAGCACAAGGATTTCCATAACGTAGTACAGTAGAAAGGATGGTTGCAAATGAAACTACAGATCGACTGTGTACAGCTTACCATCCCTTTTAACAAAATACAACAAAACCAGCATGTAAATTTTTTTTCTTCCCCTAATCTCCAGAGATGGCTGCCATTAGATAAAAATAGGTGTATATATGTGTAAAATTATTGCATACATCCTTCTATTTAGCAGTTCTTTCTCTGGATGCAGATAGCCTCTTTCTTCGTATGTCCTTCCTAGTTCATTTGGGTATTTATAATAGGCACAATAATTTATTCACTCCAAATCATTTTTAAAACCCTTGCTATTACTGAATACAATGTTCTGTTTCATTCTTCATTATTTCATGCAAGTCTTTCCATATTTTTCTAAAATCATCGATCTCATCGTTTCTTATAACACAGTAGTATGCCATTCCAATCATACCACAACTTGTTCAGTCATTCCCCAATGGATGGGCATCCCTGCAGTTTCCAGTTCTTTGCCACTGCAAAGAGAGCTGCTTTAAACATTTTAGAACATATAGGTTCTTTTCCATTTTCTCTAATTATCTATGTAAAAGACCACATAGTGGTATTGTTCCATGGGTATTTAGGGTTAGGGTTAGTAGACCAAGTAGTGATTAAAGGGTCTAGGTAGTTTAATAACTCTGGGCATAATTCCAGATTGTTCTCCAGCATGGTTGGGTCAGTTTACATTTTCACCAAAAATGAATGTGTCCCAGCTTTTCCACATCTGCAGTATTTATCACTTTTCCTTTGTATCATTTTAGCCAGTCTGATGGGTATAAAATGATAACTCAAGGTTGCTTTAATTTTTGTGCAGTTGATTTTAAAGGGATGTGTGTGTGTGCGTGTGCGCGCGCATGTGTGTGTGTGCATGTGCGCATGTGTGTATATGTAGGGAGAAAGGGTGTGTATTTATAAACCTCAAGTCTAAGTCATGCAGTGGATAGAGTCTGGACCTGGAGTCAGGAAGACTTTTCCTGAGTTCAAATCTGGCCTCAGACACTTTTTAACCATGATCCTGGGCAAGTCACTTCCCCTTTTTGCCTCAGTTTCCTCATTTGTAAAATGAGCTGGAGAAGGAAGTGGCAAATTACTGTAGTATTTTTGCCAAGAAAAACCCAAATAGGGTCATGAAGAGCTGGACAGGATCAGCAGTCAGATTCAAAACTATTCCTATTTTCAGGTCCGTATATTATAGATCTCCCACAAAGGCCTAGATGATTTTGCATGAATGCGTGTATCAAGAAATTAAGATTTATCTTTCCTTTCACATGCAACAATGTAGCTGCATATTCTGCTGCAGTATCATCTGGACCAGGCTGTTCGCTCCCTCTACCATGTAGTGGTTGCCTATCTCATCCTCCAAGGGCATGGTTCTCAAAACGCAGTCTATGGACTGGAGGTCCTGGAGACCCTTTTGGGGGCTTCTAGTTCAAAATTATTATCATAATACTCCTAAGACATTTGCCTATTGAAATTTTTCTTTTTCTGATCACTTATCTGTGTGAAACTAGATTTTCTTTGCCTATTTCAACCAAAACGATATTTCACAACAGAGTGAACACAGAGAATCCAGCTGTCTTCCATTAAAATGGATTGCAAATAGATTTGCAAAAATATGTAAAACACAACCAGTCTTCCCACCAGACTTTTTATATTGTTTTGAGAAATATACTTGTTCTTCATTAAAAACTTAGTTATATTACCATGTAATGGGTTCATTATAATTTTTGATGAATCAATACATATTTTAAAATCTTTATCAGTTTTAATTTCTTATATAGTAAATATCAATAGATTGTTATTCAGTCATGACCAACTATTTATGACCTAATTGAGGTTTACTTAGCAAAGATACTGGAGTGATTTGATGTTTCCTTCTTCAGTTTATTTTACAGATAAGGAATCTCAGGCAAACAGGGTTAAGTGACTTGTCTGGAGTCGCACAGCTAATAAGTGTCTGAGGTTGAATTTGAACTCAGGTTTTCCTGACTCCAGGCTTAGTGCTGTATCCACTGTACCATCCAGATGCCTGAATATACTCAGTAGATATCACTCACATAAACAACAGCTCTTTAGTTGGTTAAAAGTTTAAAGGGTTCTCCAAAAATTGGAGAACTGCTGCTGTAGCTACCATTTTTGCAGGAAGGGAAAGACTTGTCTACAGCCTTGGGATGAGTTTGGATTTGGAGTCCCCAGCTCTCTTCCTTGCTGGCTGTGTGACTTTGGTGGAGGCATTTTCTCCATTTTAGTTTTCTTTCTTGTGAAATCTCAGAAGAGTGTGGCTCCTTCCTGCCCTAAATCCTGTGGACTTGTCATTCTTTTACCTGTAGTATAAGTGTAATGTTTATCTCCCTTTCCCTTCTAGGGCTTGATGTATCAAGATGCCTCAAGATGGGGAATGACCTTTCAGACTTATGTGCAACTTACCATGCTGGACCAGCATACCAGGCCTCTGGTGAGTTTCACATGCTTGATTTTATTTTTCTTTTTTTCTTTTTTTTAACCTAGGTAGAACTCTAAGAGTGAACTTTAAGGGAACCTTTCTTTTTTTCTTTTTTTAGGAGGAAGAAATTCTTACTATAGTTAGTAGAGGTACACCATGGTAAAGTGGGAAATCTGTCCATTGGACTGGAAGAAAAATTTTAATTCTGGTACTAGCCCTATTTAGCTATATTAAGCCAGCTGCTTTCCTTCTCTGGGCCTCAGTTTCCTCATCTGAAAAATGAGAGAGCAGAGGAGGTGATTTCCTTTTACTTTCAGCTTTCTTTGTTATTTTAGAGTACATTCTAGCTCTGGGCTCTAAGGTACTACCCAGCTCTGATGTTTTCTGTTCTAAGGACCTTCCAAGTGCTGGCATTCTGTTCTAAGTCCCTTCCAGCTTTGTCTTTCTTTGATCCTTCCAACAGCATTTTATATGCTGACTAATAAATATGAATGATTCTTTCCATGGTTGCATAACTATACCTCTATAATAATTAATAATTAGAGTGAAGTATAGGTTCATATATATGTCCTTGGAAAACAGATACTACGCCTATGATGCTGTCTACCTTTTTTTTTTGCAAGTCTGAATTTCACTTTTTCCAAGTTATATTAAGAAGAGTCGTTTAGTGCAGCCAGAGAGCTGGCCTCAGAGTTGGGAAGTCATGAGTTCATTGTGACACACACTGGCAAATTATTCGACCTCTTAACGTCCCAGGTAACATTCATACATAAGTTGCTGAGCAGTTGTAGAACTGCATTGGTGGAGTTTTCCTGGGGGTTCCCATCACTCATGAAATCCCAGGTCCAGTGAAAAAAAAAATTTGGTCAAGAGTTGAAATAGGTGATTCCCTACCACTGTCCCCCAATTTCGAGTGAGATTTTGTTATAAATATGTACTGGAAGGTTATTATTAATAATAATATATAACATATTATTTCATATAATAAATAGCATCTATTTTTATATAAATATGTTTATATAGATTTATTATATAAAATAACATGTAATAAATGCTAATATAGAATAATAGCCTAGACTCAACAGAAATAATAATATAGAATAATAGCCAAGATTTACATAACACAGTTTGCAAGCATTTTATATATGTTATTTGGATCCTAACAACATCTTAGGAGGGTAGGTGTTATAAAATTATCCCCTTTTTATAGGTAATAAAGCCAAGGTACAGAAAAGTTAGGTGATTTGCCCAGGTCATACAACTGGTAATTTCTGAGACAGGATTTGAACTCAGGTCTTTCTGACTCCAATTCCTAAACTCTATCAACTAGCTGCAATAAACCTGTTTCTACATTTAAGGAAACCTTAATAACCCTTCTGGTAGGGGACATTGAGGCAGAGAGAGAGAGAGAGGGTCATAGTCTAAAGTGTGTAAGTTCTATGTGCCTTTCTTCCCCCATTCACAGTACTGTGAGCATTAATCTAATGTGGGAAATCTATTTTCAGGACTTTTAGGGAAAGGAAAGAATGGAAAAATACTTCAGTATCTTAAGAATTAAATGTTTTTATGATTATTTTCTTATATATGTAAACACATTTTCCTTGTAATTTAGGAGTATGAAAATAGTACACACATTCCTAAAGTTCCACAATTTCACTTTTTAAAAAAGTGTCTAAGGGTGAGTTTGAACTAATTTGTTTTTGTATTACAGAGGTTAGATATGGGCACACTGTTTTAAATTTGTTTTATCTTTTAAATGAGACTATAGCTTTTTATTTATCCAAGAAACTATAATGAGAGATGAAAAAAATTCACAGTCATAGGATTTTAGAGGTCATTTAGTAACTGTTCCCTTCATTTTATAAGAAGAGGTAACCATGGCCCAGAGGGATAAAAAAGACTCATCTGTGGTCCTGCAGGTAGCAAGGAACAAGGCCATGTCCTTTGATTTCAAATCTCTGACTTCTTCCACCACACCTGGCTGCTGTTGGGAGCCATAATTCATACAGTGCTGAGTCTGGAGTCGGGAAGGTTCCCCTCCCTGAGTTCAAATTTGACCTGAGATACTTATTATTACTAGCTCTGTGATGCCAGTCAAGTCACTTAACCCCTTTTGTCTCAGTTTCTCATCTGTAAAATGAGCTGGAGAAGGAAAGGGCAAACCATTTCAGTATCTGTGCCTCACTGACATTGTTCTGGGCACCATTTTCTGTCACACTGCTCTCTACCAGTGGTGGTTTCCAATGAAGTCAACTCCTTCAACCATGAAAATGGAAATCCTTAGGAAACCCCCTACCTCATTACCACCATCCTGGGGAGATCTGGTGTTGATGAAGGGAAAGCCTCCTTCCAGAGCCAACAGGGTGGAGACAATAAGGGTCTTCCTCAGGCTGGTGAAAAGATCAAAATTAATATTACATTGAATTTCTACTGTATTGATTTCTGCTGTAGTAATTGTGTAATGTGACTGATTTTATGATGTATTAATTTTGTAATTGTCTGTATCTTTCTGAAGCCACCTTTCTATGTCCTTGAGTTGAATTCAGGAATTCTACTTTCCCTCTGAGTTAAAGTTACAAGTTAACTTGGTACCATACCCCCAAAATATGTTGTCTGCTCTTGTGCAGTTAGGGGAGTTTTTATTTCTTCCAAGAGACACCTAGTCTGGTAGTTTTGATTTCCTAGTACAGCTTACAAGAGGCGGATGGGTTCCATAAAAACAATAGCATTTCTTAATTTTTGGAGAGGGTGGTTATTAGCCCCATGTGAATGCTAACCATCTTTTCTTGATGTAACAAATCATGTCACCACCCTTAGGATGCTGTTTACCCTATAACCAATTGAATTGTCTTCCCCATCCACCCAACTCTGTACTCCTATAAAATTATATAGGGCTAGTAAGCCCTATCTTGGGGTGTTATTGAGAGACCATAGACACAATTTATTGGTTACTGCTAGCCTAAGTAATATGTCGATTATGCTCGGACTATTGTCTCTTAGTTTACCTTAACTTTCAAATATGACAGTACGATGTGTAGCCTAGAGAATGAAGAGAATTGCTCCACAGTATTTGTCCACATGAAGTACTAAACTAATGAACCACTTTTTCTTTTTCCTCTAGATTTTACCAGTGCGGATGATGGAGAGGTCAATTCACAGTGCTAAATATATTTTTGTAGAAAACTTGTATAAAAGGTAGAGTTCTTAGCTTACTGATTTTTAAAAAATAACCATTGAGTAGTTTTTGTAAAACTGATTTTATCCCTCATTCATTCAATATATTTATTGAGTTCTTATGGTATGTGTGGTGCTGACTGATTTTCATCCAAAACAACCATCTGTCTTAGATATAGTGGAAAGAGAACTGGTTTTATTATCAGAGATCTTGGGTTCAGATCCTGGCTAGGCTGTTTACTTACCTGTGAGACCTTGGGCAAGCCAAGCACTGTATTTAAAGTTAGAAAGCTAGAAGGCGTTAGGTTCTAACGCCTGTTCTGCTACTTACTCTGTCATCAAGGGAAGCCCATTCCTCTTCTCTGAACTTCAGCGAATTAATTAAGGGTGATCTCTAATGTTCCTTCCAACCCAAAGTTAATTTGGTTTGGTAAGTCTGGTGGAACCCCTTTAACTTTGGTATATATCCCCAAAATGGGGGCAAGACATCACTTAATGGCCTAGTGTTTTAGCCACAATCACAGCATGGTATATTGCAAAGAACATTGGCTATGAAATCATTAGACCCATGTCCAAATCCCAGATTTTACTGCTTATGAGGCCTCAATGATGTTGGCTCAGTCAACATCCAATCTGTGGACCTGGCTCCCCCTATAAAATGAAAGGTTGAACTAGATCAGAGGCTCTTCATCTTTTTTATGTCATAGACCAAAATTGACAGTCTGACAAAGCGTGTGGACTTCTCAGAATCATATTTTTAAATAATTGAAGGACTTACTGAATTTTAGTTAGAAGTTAGTGAAAATGAATGCGATTTTATTTTCATGAACTCCATGAAATTTATCCACAGTTGCCGTGGAGGGTCAGTGAATAGTTCCCAGGTTAAGAACCCTTGGACTAGATCATGTACAGGGACCTTCCAAATCTGAAATACTAGAATCCTATGAACTGTGAAAACCCTTCCCTCCTTTGTAAGATGAGGGGTTGAACTAGCTAACTTTAAAGGTCCCCTCTAATTATAGCCATTGGGACCAACCCCCAGCCCAGAGTAAGATCCCTTCTGTGCATCTCTGATGAGCAGCTGGCCCCTTTCTACCTGAAGTTCTTACTGAAGGCAGGGATCTCACCTTCTTCCTCTGGCAGTCTATTCTACTTTTGGACAGCTCCTTGGGATGGGAACTTCCTCCTCAGATCCAGCTTCTTGAAAAGAAGACACAGAGAAAGCCCAAGAACTGGCTTTAAGGACTTTAAAAGCAGTCACAAAGAGGAAACATCAGTCTTGGTCTGTTTGGCCTTAGAGGTCAGATCTTGGAGGAATGAGAGGAAATTACAGTCCAGACAATTTTGTCTTGATGTCAGGAAGAATATCCTAACAATGAGGAAGTGGCCCAAAGCGAGAGCTTCCTGGACAGATGAGGAGTTCCATCTGACTTTAGGTACATCTTGAAGGATCGGGGCTGTGTGTTTGTGTGGAGTCTTTTCTGGGAGCAGGTTGAACCAGATGGCCTGTAGGCCACAGTCTGTCTCCCTGTAACTTCTAGTCACAGGACCACCTTTTGGGGCCAAGCAGAATCAGTGTTATTCTTCCTCATTAACCTTTCAGACTTTTGAAGGTTGTCATCATTATCTTTATTATGTTACATCATGTTAGATTCAGTCCATCAGCCCAAGCCTGCTCTGCCATCTAGCATATCATGGAGCTGTTCAGGATGCCCTAGTGGATAGAGCCTTGGATGTGGAGTCAAGAGAACTGGGCGGTTCAAATCCCACCACAGCTGGTTTTATTAAGCATTTTTGTGAATAGGCAAATCCTGTAATGTCCCTAAGGTTTAGTTCCTTCACCCATAAAATGGGAATAATGCAACGTGAACAACCTACTTCATCAGATTTGTCATGAGAAAAGTCCTTTATGAGTCTTAAAAGTGGTATTGAAATGTCAGTTGTTTTATTCTTAGACACAATCTTCATTTGACTCCCTCTTGCTCACTTTGAGCTTCTAGTTGTGGACTTTACATCTTGATTCACAGGATCATAGAGTACAGTATTAGAGGAGACCCTTAGCACATGGGCTGTTGGAACTGGAGGAAGCCTTCCTTGTAAATCATCTCATCATCTTATTTCATAGAGGGAAAAGCTGAGCCCCCAGGTAGGGAAGTAACTTTTCCAAGTTCACCAGCTTCTTAGCATCAGGCAGAATTAGAACCCATGTCTTCTGACTCTCAGTCCACTTTTCTTCCCATAGCTGGCTTATTTTTCATCAATATGTCTTTTCCTCCTTGTATTTTGACAGTCCCATTTTCTTCAGGAAAAGGGAAGATGTCAGCTAAGGCACCTTGCTGCTGTTCACTCATAGCTCTGGTTTGAGGTTTGCCATATCAGGAAGCTGAACCTCTTGGTTGCAGTAACATTTTTGGATTTTTGGTTCATTCCTTTGATTCAGGCTCTCCATGTCTGCCATTCACAGATAACAAAAAATAATATTTATTTATTTATCTATCTATCTATTTATTTATCTATCTTTTTACATTCATTTTCACAAGTTTTTGGGTTCCAAATTTTCTCCTCTTTTCTTCCCTCCCCTCACCCCAATACCCCAAGCAATCTAATTTTCCCTATCTCCAATCTGTCCTCTCTTCTGTCATCCCTCCCTTCCCTTGTCTCCATCTTCTCTTTTCTCCTGTAGGGCCAGATGACTTTCTATTCCTCATTAACTGTATGTCTTCTTTCCTAGTTGCAACAACAATACTAAACAATTGTTCCTAAAACTTTGAGTTCCAAATTCTCCCCATCCCTCCCTCCCCACCCATTCCCTTTGGTACGGCAGGCAATTCATTATAGGCCCTATCTGTGTAGCTTTGCAAATGACCTTCCTGATAGTCGTGTTGTGTAAGACTAACTGAATTGCCATCCCTCCTAACCTGCCCCTCATTGTTTCTCTTCTGTCTTTTGATCCTGTCCCTCCCCAAGTGTTGACTTTCAATTACTCCCTCCTCCCTTTGCCCTCCCTTCCATCATCCGCCCCCCAATATCTCCTTCTCCCCCGCTTTCTTATACTGTAAGATAGGTTTTCATACCAAAATGAGTGTGCATTTCACTCCTTCATTTAGTCAAATGTGATGAGGGTAAACTTCTTGTTTGTTTGTTTTTTTTTTCCTCAGCTCTCCTCTTTTTTCCCTCCACTAAAAAAATCTCCTACTTGCCTCTTAAATGACATATAGTTACCCCCTTCCATTTCCCCCTCTTTCCTCTCACTACATTTCTCTCTCTCCATTTACCTTAATTTCTTTTAACGTATGGTCCCATCCTATTCAGTTCAATCTGTGCTCTCTGTCTCTGTATGTGAATGCATGTGTGTATGTGTGTGCATGCGTGTACATGTGTATGTGTGGTCCCACCAACTACCCAGATACTGAAAAGTTTTAAGAGTTAGAAATATTGTCTTTCCCTGTATGAATGTAAACAGTTCATTTCTGGTAAGTCCCTCAATACTTCTCTTTGCTGTTTACTTTTTCATGCTTCTTCTCATTCTTGTGTTTGAAAGTCAAATTTTCTTTTCAGCTCTGGTCTTTTCATTAAGAATGATTGAAAGTCCTCTGTTTCATTGAAAGACCATATTTTCCCTTGAAGTATTATACTCAGTTTAGCTGGGTAGGTGATTCTTGGTTTCAGTCCTACTTCCTTTGCCTTCTGGAATATCCTATTCCATGCCCTTCGATCCCTTAATGTAGAAGCTGCTAGATCTTGAGTTATCCTGATTGTATTTCCACAGTACTGGAATTGTTTCTTTCTAGCTGCTTGCAAGATTTTTTCCTTGAGCTGGGAGTTCTGGAATTTTGCCACAATGTTCCTAGGAGTTTCTCTTTTTGGATCTCTTTCAGGTGGTGATCGATGGATTCTTTCAATACTTATTTTGCCCTCTGGTCCTAGAATGTCAGGGCAATTTTCCTTGATAATTTCATGCAAGACGATGTCTAGGCTCATTTTTTGATCATGGCTTTCAGGTAGTCCCATAATTTTTAAATTGTCTTTCCTTGATCTATTTTCCAGGTCAGTTGTTTTTCCCATGAGATATTTCACATTCTCTTCCATTTTTTCATTCTTTTGGTTTTGTTTGGTGATTTCTTGGTTTCTCATAAAGTCATTAGACTCCATCTGTTCCATTCTAATTTTGAGAGAACTATTAAATTCAGTGAGCTTTTGAGCCTCTTTTTCCATTTGGCTCATTCTGCTTTTGAATGCATTCTTCTCCTCATTGGCTTTTTGAACCTCTTTTGCCAATTGAGTGAGCCTATTTTTCAAGGTGTTAATTTCCTCAGCATTTTTTTGGGTCTCCTTTACCAAGATATTGACCTTTTTTTCATACTCTTCTTGCATCTTTGTCATTTCTCTTCCCAGTCTTTCCTCCACCTGTCTAACTTGCTTTTCAAAATCCTTTTTAAGCTCTTCCAAGGCCTGAGCCCACCCAACACCCCCCTGGGGTGTCTGGGGTACTGAGACCCCGCCCTCCACATCTTTCCCTGATGGGAAAAATATGTTCTCGTCCTCCCCATCAGATCCGAAGGTCGGGATCATTTGCATTTGTTGGAAAAAACTCTCTAAAGTCTTATTTTTCTTCCCTTTTCTAGGCATTTTCCCAGCCAGTTACTTGACTTCTGAGATTCCTTTCCACCTCCACCTGGATCCACCCAGCTAGTGCTTGGCCTCTGAGATTCAAATGCGCTTTCCGGAGGCAAGCTTTAGTTCTGGCGCAGGGGTGGGGGCAGGGCCACCTCCTAAGTTCGGTCCCTCAGGGGCTTTCTGCAGAGACTTTCAGGAACGGAGCGGGTGGGGGCGGGGTGGGGGGCCCCGCCTCCTATGTTCAGCTCCCTTGGGGGTTTTATTCAGAGGCGTTCAGCAGTAGAGCAGGGTGGGGTCAGGGCCGTCTCCCCGGCTCAGCTCCCTCAGGTTGGAAAGACCTTCAGTATTGAAGATCCTACCTGCTGCTGGGGGATTCCTGAGTCCCGGGCCGCTGCCGCCTCAGCCGCCCGCCCATGCCTCTGCCTCTGCCGCTTCCTGTCCCCGTCTCTGCAGCCGCCGCTTCCTCCCGAGGGGGCCCGAGTCACGGAGACGCTCCGCTCCCCTCCCCTATCGCAGCCTTCTTTCTTACTGACCTGTAGCTTCTGTGGGCGGAGGGACTTTCCCGGCTGCCGGAGCTTCCCCCAGAGCTTTCCTCTCTGAAGTCTGCTCGGGTCAGCTTCTCTGGGGCCGCGGCCAGGGGTGGGGGTGGGGTCCGCTTTCCGGGGTGCGATGGACCCCGGGGATGGCTCTCCAGGGCTCAGTGGAACAGAAATCTCTTCCCCTATGTTTATGCACCCCCTGCAGAGATTCAGAATTTATGGGGATCTCCTTTTACCTCAATTCCATGGGTTGTGGGCTTGGAGCTCGTAAATGTGCGTCCTTCTACTCCGCCATCTTGGCTCCGCCCCCTAAAAATCATCTTGTAACTAAATATGAACCATCATTTTCTTGAAGCTTTAGTATTTTTGAGTGGCAGTCAGGGACATTTCACAATGATACCTTATCTGATACAGCTTTTTAGGTTGTCTACATTAGTGCTAGGTGGTGCTAATGGTCCAGAAGTCAGGAAGCTTCATTTTCCTGAGTTCAAATGTGTCCTCTTATATTTACTAGCTGTGTGACCCTGGGCAAGTCATTTAACTCTGTTTGTCTCAGTCTTTTTTCATCTGTAAAATGAGCTGGAGAAGGAAATGGCAAACCACTCTAGCGTCTGCTAAGAAAACTCCCCAAGGTGTCAGACACTACTGAAAACCACTCAACAAGAAAAATACTGAGGTTACTTTTTTTTCCCTTCTGATTTTGGGTACCTTATATTTACTCCTCTGAGATTATGCCCCAGAATCTGATAGTGGTTAGGATTTCTAGTCTAAGACAATGTGGACAATAATCCACACGTGTTATTTATAGTCATTGCTTTATTTTTTTTTGTGATGAGCCTGATTATTAAATGACAGCACAATCTGGAAGAGGGAATTAAATTTATTGAAGGCTTTAGATGCCTCTCGATGAAAAGAGAGTTGGATTTGGAGATTCAGAAGACGTGAGTTTTAATATCATTTCTGCCATTTAGAAGCTGTATGGCCATGGGCAAGTCAGTTCTTACTCTCTGGACTTCAGTTTACTTATTTGGAAAATGGGGGGATTGGATTAGATAATCTCATCTTTGCCACTCTACTGTCTGTGTGACCTTGAGCAAGTAATTTAATCTATTCAGGTCTCAGTTTCCCCATCTGTAAAATAAAGGAGTTGGATTAAGGTCCTTTCTGTCTCTAAATCTATGATCCTAAATCTTTGTTCCTATGACTAGGTGATGTGTAAGATCCCCTCTATATCATAGGATACTAAGGCCCAATTTAGATGCCACCACCTCCATGAAGCCTTCTTGGATTCCTTCGGATTTTCTGAGGATCCTTTGTCTGAATTTCTCCTTCATCCTTTTCATATTCTACCTTATCTTGTACTTGTGTATATTCCAGAAGCACACCCCCCCAGCTACCCCTGAGAGTAGGGACTGTGTTGTACATCATTTTTGTATTTCCGTGTTCTGTACAGAATAGATGCTTAATGAATATCTGTTGAATGACAGAGGCTGGTGGCTAATCAGTATCTGATAAGAATATAATAATATTGAAACTGTTAGCTCAGATGTTCAGTTCTCTTGATAAATACATCTTTTTTGATGCAGTTTTGTCCACAGAAGGACCAAGGCCTAAGAAAATAAGATCTTAAGAAAATACTTACTCTGTTTTGGAGGGTGTTTAATATCTCCTCAGATTTTTTGGTTGGGGAGAGGGAAGTCTTAAGGGCAAGCTTATATGATATCAATTTAGTTTTACCTTTTTGGTCGACATCTATTATAGGAAGACAATGACTTGTTGGTACCACAAGATGGCATGTGTGGTACACCAGTGATTTTTGTGTTTCCCCTTCATTCCTGTCCTTGCTTTGGGGAAAAGCATTCTGAGATAAAATGATTAGGAAAACTCTTTTAAGATGCCAAGTGCTGACTTGCTTCTAATCACCATAGGGTTGACCTTTGATTTCTAGGAGCCAAGAGATCTGAATGCATCATTTCAGAGCTGTACAGCCATGGGGAATTCACTCTCCCCCTGGGCCTCATTTTCTTTTCTGTAAAATGAAGGGGGCAGGGAATAGGTTGCCTAACCTCCGAGGTTCTCTCTAGCTCTGACTTTCTGTGGTTGTGTGTTGTAGAGGCTTGTCTAGCTCTGACATGCTGTGTTTTACTCTGTGTCCTAACATTCTGTCCTCAGTAATTCTTTCCTGTTCCCACGTTTGTTTTCTAAGGTCCCTTTCACTTTTGACATTCTGATATTTTATGTTCTGAGACCTTTGTCTAACTCTGACATTCTGTCTTCATAGGTCCCTTTTAGTTCTCATATCTTGTGGTTCTATTTTCTAATATTCCATCAGTCACCAAGCACTTATTAAGCATTGACTATGTTCCAGGCACTGTGCCGAGCACTGGGGACACAAAGAAAGGCAAAAATTGTTCCTGTTTTTAGGGAGTGACCATCTAAATGGGAAGATAAAACATAAATACTTGGGTATTTGACATTTAAGAAATGTAAAGAGTAGATGGAGGGGCAACCTCAGAGGGGAAGGCACTAGCTACAGGGATGGGGAACCTGCAGCCTCGAGGTCACAGTTGGCCCTGTAGGTCTTCATGTGAGGCCCTTTGACTGAATCCAAACATGTTCTGTGAAATTTGGATTCAGTCAGAGGGCCACACTTGAGGACCTAGAGGGTCATGTGTGGCCTTGAGGTCACAGGTTTCCCACCCCAGCACTAGCAGCTGCAGGGCCTGGGTGGAAGTGAGGAGGCATAGCCTTTCAGGCATGGGGACCAGCCAGTGCAAAGGCATAAAGACGAGATAAGGAACAGCAATTATACCAGTGTCACTGGATGATAGAGTTCATGGAGGGCAAGAAAGCTTATGACTATGAAGGTAGAAAGGGCCCAGCTTGTAAAGAACCTTTAATATCAAACAAAGGACTTTATTTTTTTATAATTGATCCAAGGGATGATAGTGAGCCACCCAAGTTCCTTGAGCAGGGGAGTGACCATAATTAGACCTAAACTTTAGGAAAACCATTTTGCCAACAGTGAAAAGAATGAAATTGAGTGGAGAGAACCTTGAGGCAAAGAGACCAATTATGAGGCTATTGCAATCGTCAAGACACAAGTGGTGAGGATGTGGACCAGGGTCCACCTGTGTGAGTAGAGAGGACGGGATACAGACAAAAGACATCGTGGGTTAGAAATGACAAAAGCTGCCAACAGATAATTACGTGGGGTGGATGGGAGTGAGGTACTGAGGATCACAGCAGGGCCACGAGCCTGGCTGATACCAAGAGCCCAAGTCTGGATGTGTACATCTGGGACTCATCAGAGATTTGATAATTGAACTTGTGAAAGCTAATGGAATCACCAAGAGAGATAGCATAGAGAAGAGGGCCCAGGACAGAGCCTTGGGGGACATTCCCTGATAGTGGGTATGACCAGTTATGAAGACACTGCAAAAGCAGTGATCAGCAGTGCCGGAGGTGCCTAGAAGAGGAAAGATGAGGATTGAGCAAAGACCATTAGATTTGGCAATTTAGACATCATTTGGTCACTTTGGAGAAGCCATTTTCAATGGAAAGATGAGAGGAGTTGGGAAATGAGTAAGAAAGAAAAGGTGGGGAGTATAGATGGTTTTTTGTGGGGAGTTTGATTGAGAAAGGGAGGGGAGATCTAGAACCACAGCTTCACAGCACCCCTCTGAGCTCGGGACTGCAAGAAGTGTTATCTCCATTTTACCGAGGAAGAAACAGGCTCAGAGGGAAGGATCTTTCTCAAGGTCGCACGTCTGTTCAGCATGACAGAATCGGGAGTAAGCCCCAGGGCTTCTGACTCTCAGAACATTCCATGCTGTCTTCTCCTTGAGCTTTCTATTCATGTATTTCTCTGTCTCTCTTTACATGGGTGTCCCTTCTGAAGTTCCCAGGGTGATAGAATGGGTCTTATTGGTCTCTGGGTCATCTTTTGTTTCTCTGCCTCTATGTACTTGTTCTCCCTGTCTCTATGTGTTTTTCTGTCTCCTGGTTCCTTTGCATGTCTCCATGTGTCTCCTTGTGTGCTCCAGCTGTGAAAAGCTGTTATGTTCCCGCCTCAGCATACATCATCTTGGTCTGTTACTGAGTACAGGGTAGTGGCAGAAGGGTCACCAGCTCTGGGAATGAGGGACCATCCTGCCTTCGCTAGTAAATTGTCAATAAGGCATAGAAATCATTACAGGTGTCACTGTTAATGGTCTACCAAACTGCATATCGTAGTTACTTGCAGAGGGTCCTTTCTTTGTCACTGAGCAATACTTATTTGATTGTTTTAATCTGGGCGTTATGGGGGTGTAGCCCATTAAATAGAGGCAGCCAGGTGGTGCAGTAGATAGAGTGCTGGGCCTGAAGTCAGGAAGACTCATCTTTGTGAATTCAAATGTGGCCTCAGACACTTCCTAGCTGTGTGACCCTGGGCAAGTCACTTAGCCCTGTTTGCCTCAGTTTCCTCATCTGTAAAACAAACTACAGAAGGAAATGGTAAACCACTCCAGTGTCTTTGCCAAGAAAACCTCAAATGGGGTCATGAAGAGTCAGACGTGACTCCTAAATAAAGAGGTTTCCCCAATGTGAGGATGACGGTCAATTAACAGGTGTTACTTGCTATATACCAGGCAGGGTGTTAGGATACAAAGGCAAAAATGAAACAATTCCTGCCTTCTCAGAGCTCACATTTTAAGTGGGGAGACAAGAATGTTCTCAAGATATGCACACACATACACACAAATAAATTACAATCTATCAAGAAACATTCATTGGACCCCTCTGATATGTCAAACACCTTGTCAAGTTCTGGAAATACAAAGAAAACAAATGAAATAGTCCCTGCCTTCCAGAAGCGTTACGTTCTAACTGGAGACACCACATGTACGTAGAGAAGTAGATATGGAACATATACAAGCCCTTTTGGGGGGGGGGCAGCAGCTGGGAGAGGGATTGGGGAAGTTCTCGTGTAGGCAGTGATGTTTGAGTTGAATTTTGAAGGACACAAGGGATCACTAGAGGAAGGGGTAGGTGAGAACTCATTCCTGACATGAGGATCAGTTATCACAAAAACAAAGAACTGAGCAGTGGGTTGGCATATCACAATTGTTTTGAATATTTGGGGTGTTGTGGGATACCTCGTGGTATGGAAGAGGAGGAGAGCAGTAATGGTTGTTTCTCTCTTTTCAGTGGCAAGATGCCTGAGGTAGATTATGTGATCTTAACTGAATGGTTTGACTGGATTGTGAAGAACATCGATGTTTCAGTTGATCTAATAGGTAAGAGGTATGTTTATCCACCCTGTGGCCAGCCTAAATTAGACCTTTATTGCTTTGAAATGCCTTTTGCCACCCTGCAACTCTTGGAGGGAGGTGGTGCCTCAGAGTCAGCTAGAATTTATTAATCACCTCCTGGGCTCTGTATTAAGTGCTGGGGATATAAAGAAAGGTAAGGCAACTCCTGCCCTGGAGAAACTCACAGTCTAATGGAAGAGCTTAGAATAGTAGAGTAGAAAGAACACTGAATTTGGAGTTGGAAGATCCAGGTTATTATCCTGGCTCTGCCAGGCCTCTGTGTTTCCTGGGACCAGTCACACATCCTCTTTGGGCCTCACTTTCCAACACCATAAAAGGGAAGGACTTCGACCAGCTGTAGATCCTATGAACCTATAACCTCATGAAAGAGGGGAGTTGAGAAACTCATGTTGGATAGCCTCTGTCTTCCAGGTAACTGATTTGCAGAGTTACAGAGCAGGTGCCCATCTACTACACTGGTACAGGGTACTTCTTCATTGGGAGTATTTTATGCCGGTGAAATCGCGGATTCTCTAGTGATGCAGTTTTTGTGTTCAAATCCACACGGTATATTTCCGTTGGGCTAGAACCAGTAACCACATTTTATATAATTATAACTTCAAATAGTGTGAATTTGAATGCATACAACCACTTCAGAGGATTCATTATTCACACTGATTAGGACCTAGCTGTATAAACATATATTTATATCTCTCCATAGTTAACTAGCTGTTGGTCCCTGGGCAAATAACTTCAAGCTCTGTCTGCCTCAGTTTCCTCATCTGTAAAATGGGGACAACAGTGACACCTCTCCCCAGAGTTGTTGAGAAGATCAAAATGCAATCATGTTTGCAAAGCAGTTTGCAATCTTACTACTCTGTGGAAGAAGCCAGCCCCATTGTACGGTAACTATTAGTGATGATTATGCCAGCTCCCATTTCTTTAGCTTTTTGTCATTCACTAATCAGCTTTTACATAGAGAAGTCAAAGACACCTTTTCAGTAACCATGTTGTAAACTCTTCTCAGTGATTGCACATTCTAATACTGTTTCCTAATGGCAGTTTATCTCCGGACCTCTCCTGAGACTTGTTACAAGAGATTGAAGATGAGATGCAGAGAGGAAGAAAAAATCATTCCGTTGGTAAGGAAACCCTTTTTCTACTCAAAGTCAAGCCCCCAAATCTGTGGTTTTGCCTTTTTTCCTCCAGCCTTTGTACCTTTGATTCTCCTCCTTCTGTTCTCCCTCTTCTCCAATAATTCTAGGATAGGAGAGTTTTTTGTACAGGTTACTCCATCCATTGATGGAGATTACTACCCTTGCTTGCCTTCATACATAGTTGTCAGGAGTTGCTATGGCTTTCCAAGGCTGGTCCTCTAACTATAGCTATGAAGTATGTTAGCAGACCTGTGAAAGCCTTTCTTCTTCCTGACATTCAAGGCCTTCCACAGTCTGGTGCACCACCTTGCCTTTCTGGTCTTATCTCTGTGACTTATCTAAACTTTGCATCTTCATGCCCTCCCCCTTCCCCCTCAATATGTTAGAAAGTGCTGGAGAGAAGTGTTTGTGGTCACTGACCCTTCCAGGACTTCCTCTCTCCTCATCTTTGGAGGTGATTGGTGGACTCTTTTGATGACTATTTTGCCTTTTGGATCTAGGACCCCAGGGCAGTGTTCCTTGATAATTTCTTGGAAGATACTGTCCAGGCTCTTTTTTTCATCATGGCTCTCTGGTAGACTAATAATTCTTAGATTTTCTCTCCTGGATCTATTTTCCAGCTCAGTTGTTTTTCCAATGAGATATTTTACATTTTTTTCTATTTTTTTCATTCTTTAGATTCTGTTTGACTGATTCTTGATGTCTCATAGAATCATTAACTTCTTCTTGCCCAATTCTGATTGTTACTAGATTGTTTTCTTCAGTTAACTGTTGCATCTCCTTTTCCATTTGTCCATTTGTTCCAGTTAGTTTTTGTATCTCTTTATCCCTTTGTCCAATATTCTTTTTAAATTCTTCCATGAATTCTTTTGTCATATTTTTAAAATTGTTGGCCAGTTTTTTTCTACCTCTCTAATTTGGTTTTTAAAATCCTTCTTGAGCTCTTCAAAAATGCTCTTTGGGCTTGAGACCAGTTCATATTTCCTTCTGAGGTTTCAGATGGGAGTACAGTCTCAATGCTGATCTCTTTGGTATTTGTGGTTTGATCCTTGTCCTCATAGTAAGCTTCCATGATCTTTTGTTTGCTGGTTTGCTTCTTACTCATGGTGAATGTCCTTTTCCTGGCTTTTAGAGTGGATCTCTGCTCTGGGGCACAGGGGGCTCTGTCTCATGGTTCTTGTGCTCAGAACTTGAGGCTTTGTGTATTGTAGCCTCTGGTTCTTTCAGTTAGAAGCTAGAATGCTGCTACTTACCTGGTACTGAGCTGACTCATGTGCCAAAGCAGAGGCCAGGTGAAGTCTTACTGAATTTTCCCTGAAGTTACCCTGGAGCTTGCTGTACTAGATGTGGGAGAGGAGTGGTCTGGCCACAAGAGGTCTCCTCTCCTGAGCTAGAGTACAGGCAGGCTCAGTGGCTGGTGAATCCCCGTCTGCACTAGTGTCTGCCCAATTTTCCTGGCTGTGCCAAGGCACTCCTGGGGTACTGGTGTTGGTGTTTATGGGCTCCATTCCCCCAGGGTTCAGTATCTCCTCCAGATTCACTGAGGTGCGGCTGTCTGGGACAGCTCCAGTCCAGCACTTGTCCCCTTCAGCCACAGCAAGAGGGACCCCTCTTTGCAATTTTGCTAGCCTCTCTGGCTAAGAGATTGTATATCCCTAGGCTGATCCCACTATTCCAGAATTTTTCCTGGGGAAATGTTCTCTGAGTTTTTCAAGATCAACAAAATGAGCGGGGAGAGCATTTACAGATCACTCTGCCATCTTGGCTCCTAGAAGTTCAAGTAGGTGACTTACAGACATTTAGTCTTTGGGCTGATAGTCTCAGGACTGACTACTGCTGTTACCTGGAGTTCTGTGCTTCTTTCTCACTCAGTTCCTTTGGACTCCCGTCCTGGGCTGATATGTTTGAGAATCTGCAGTGCTCCTGCTGCTTTGGACTGCCCAGGGCTTTCTGCTCAGTGTGGCAGGATCCACACTGGGCTCACATAGCCTTTGGGAACCCCCACCATGATGAGGCATTGGAAGAGGGCTCTAGTTCTCCTCTATATTCTTATTTGCTTAGTATAGTCAATTTGCTATATAATGGTTGCAAAGTTAGTGTATTACATGTTCCTTCTTTCCCAGGCCTCCCCCTAGATTACAAGCCCCCTGAGAGAAAGAACCATGTCTGACATAGCACCATTTCTTCCCCAGTGCCTACCATGGTGTTCTGCACACAGTAGGTGCTTAATAACTGTCAAATTAATTTGTTTTCTTTCTACTACCCCTGCTAATTATGAAGTGGGAACTTTATATATAAGAACATTGGTTTTTCTAAACCAGTGTCACTGCTTCTAGCCAACCCTGAATTTCCCCTGGGCTTCCAGAACTCCCCAGTGGGGAATAGTCACTCTTTAAAGGGGAATCCCAGCACAACAGCAAATGTTTATCAGACCTCTGCTGTATGCAGAGATCCATTCAGTGTGCTGGGGAGGTTTAGAGTGTTGCCAAGATGGAATCTCTGCCCTTATGGAGCTCATAGTGTACAAGGAGAATAAGATATCAATACAGATAGACTACACAGGAATACGATAAGTGTAATTACCATGAATGATCATCACAGCGGTAACCATATTATAAATTAGAGGTGCCCCAGCACAGTCTGACTCTCGTGTAGGCTTATAGCATGCATCCTCTTTAGCCATTTACATTTCTGAAAACTCAAGGTTTATCAACTCCCCCTGGAAGATCAGTTAACATTACTGAAAATTAGCTTGAGAAAGAAGCCAATCACTTGAATGAATGAATAGTGGCTCGGTGGATAGAGCTCTGGACTTAGAGTCTGGAAGATCTGAGTTCAGATCCTGCCTCAAGTGTGACCTTGACCAAGTTACTTCACCTCTGTCTGCCTGCGGATAATAATAGCACCTACATCACAGGTTTGTTGGGAGAATCAGACGAACCAGCATGTAAAGCACTTTGCAATCCTTTAAAGCACTTTATTAAAGCTAGCTATGAATATTATGAATGAATGAAAAAACATTTATTATTACATCTAGTGATTAAAAATCAAGGCTTTATGGTTCACAAAGCACTTTCCTCACTACAACAGTGAGGGTGCAGAGTAGTGCTATCCCTGTTTTCTGAATGAGCAAACAGATGTTCAGAAAAGAAAGGGGCTACTAGGGAGGAGAGTCATGCATCAGGCAGAAAATTAGACTGGATTCCAGGTTCCACCTAGCTCTGAGATTTGATGATTCTGGTATCTTTGCTGATATAAAGTTTTAAACTAATATTCTAGTAAAGAGCCTTCAGCAATATAGCCCCCAAATTATTTACTGTGACCCAGGCAGATTCATACCAGGGATAAAAGGATGATTCAACATTAGGAAAATAATTAATTACATAAAAAACAGAAACAGTGATTGTATAGTCCCTTCTAGTGGTAACATTCCAAGCTCCTTGTTATGAAACTACTGCTGCTGCTGGGAGGTAGAGATGTAATGGAGTTTGGGAGTGCTTCCTTCTCTCCCTCTCGTGAGAGTCACTGTGAAGGTGATGGTTTTGTTGGCAGCAAGGACTGAAGGGTTGGGGTGACCTGGCCACAGAGAAGCAGTTGTCTCACAGGAGAGGGGAGAGGCCAAGCAGGAGAACAGCTGCTGCTGGAGAGGTAAGAGTCAAAGAAGCAAGACAGATTGGAGTCTCGCATCCTTTGGCTGGAAATTGAATTTCAACAGCTAGGGAAGCAGAAGTTCTTGCTAATGCGATGAGAGCAGGATATTTGGTGGGAAAATAACTCACCTGGCATATCAGATGGTTGTAATATGATGCATAATGAATATAGCTCATATTTATGCAGTGCTTTATGTTTGCAGCAAAATTTGCACATGTGATTTCATCTGATCCCTTCACATGTTCTGGTTTCAGCCAAACTTCATCTCCCACCTCCATGTTTTTGCACATGCCTCCAAGCATGTCTCCAAGATCCTCCTTGCCTTTGCCTCTTAGAATCTTTAACTTCCTATGAGGCTTGGCTCATGGACCAGTTTCTGGGGGAATTCTTTCCTGATCCATTAAATTGTCAGTGATCCTTTTGTCTCTTCAAATGATCAGTTGCGTACTTCTCTGTCTATATATATTATATGCTTCCAAAAGGATGCAAATTCTTGGAGAATCTTCTAGAATATGTTTCCCTTATTGTGTCAATCTCTGTATCCCAAGCACTAAGTATACGTCCTCGAAAACAGCAGGTGCTTAATAAATACTTACTGGATTAGATTGACTTGATCTTCCAAAGATGGCTTGTGAAGGTGGGAGGGCCTTCAAGAAGCAGCATCACACATCTCCTGTGGAGAGCATTGGTTTTGGAGTTGGAAGACCAGGACTGTATGTGACTTTGTCACTTACACTTTTGGGGCCTCAGTCTTCACATCTGTAAAATGAGGGAGTTGGATTAGCTCTCCCTTCATATCCTTTCCAACTACAAAATCTGTGATCTTAAGGGTTGTCAGAGGTATATCCTGAGGCCCGTAGAGGGGATGTCTACGATTTCAGAGAAGTAAAATCCAAGGTCACATAGCTACTTAGTAAATAGTGGGGCTACTACTTACATCCCATATTTTGGGCTCCAAGTTCTTTTTATCGTTCATTTAATAAACCTTTTTAAAGCACCTACTATATTTAGAGAGCTACGTTGTATCCTGGGGAGAGCTGCAAAGTTCAGCTCTCCCTTCAGATTATAGATTTAGAGACTGAAGGGACTTTAGGAATCCTCTAATCCATCACATTTTACAGATGAGGAAACTGAGATTCAGAGAAGTTAAATGATATTTCAAGGGTCACACAGGTACTGAGATTCAAACATGAGTCTAATGACTCCAAATCCAGCTGATTTTTCTGTTCTACCAAGTCCTGTCCTGTGGAGATGTAGTGCATATAATGTGTAACTAATACATGTGACAAATGCATCAGAGAGATGCACAACAGAGTGCTAGGTGAGGCCTGAGGGGAAAAGTGTTACTGATGGGGCTGAGGATCAGGGAGAGCTTCCAAATGCCCATGATATAACAACCTCCATGTGTTGTTTTGTTGGCCAAACCTCCTCTCCACCGAGTCTGTTATCAAAATTTTCCATTGTATGGTTTGTCTGAATCCCAGCCCTGATAGCTGTATTTGGCCATCACCTTTGATGGCCAAAGTTGGATTGCTGAAGGAGATTTTGCTCATGTCAAGACTTAACATAGCTTTATGTGTTTGAATGATTTTACAGGAATATTTGGAAGCCATCCACCAGCTGTATGAGGAGTGGCTAATTAAGCAAACCGTCTTCAAAGTGCCCTCTCCGGTTCTCGTAAGTATGTTTACCCTGGCTTTTAGAAGAACAGCAGGCTGAACTGGGGCTTTCCAGAAGGACACTCACCATGCTGGAAGTTAGAATGAGGCACTATCCATCTGTCAGAGGGTGGAAAGCTGCAGGATCTCAAGAGTTAGTTTCAAGGGGAGTTAGCATCATCTAGTTCTAAGCAGGACTCCTCCTCAACTCTCTATCTGGGGGAACATGGTTAGATTCTTCTGGGAGGTTCATAGTAGCAAGAGATCACATTTCTGTTGTATTTGAGGTACCTATCACATGCTTGCCTCCTAAGGTAGTTGGTGCAGGTATGAGTATCCACACTGTCCAGATGAGGAGAAAGAGATGAAGACATGAGTAATGGCTGGCACTTCTGTAGTGCTTTTTGGAGTTACAAAACACTTCAGAGCCCTGGATTTGGAATCAGAGGACCTGCGTTTAAATCTCAGCACTATTGCTGTGTGTCCTTGGGCAAATTATTTAACCTGTCTGGGACTCAACTTTCTTATCTGTAAAAATTAGGCCATTATATTTCATGACTTCAAAGGTCCCTTCCAGCATTACATCTGTGATACTAAATGTGTCTGATTCTCACAACAATCCTATTAGGGAGGTGGAACAAATATTATACCTATTTGATGCCAGAGGGAATAGAAGCCCAGAGGAAGTGTGTGTGTGTGCGCGCGCGCGTGTGTGTGTATGTACATATATATCTATCTATGTACATGCATCCATAAAGAGAGAGAGGGAGGGAGGGAATGAGATGGGAAGAAAGGGGAAAAGAGAGGAGACAGAAAGACAAAGAGAGCCCCAGAGAAAGGGAGAGGCAGAGGCATTCAAGCTACTGTCTGTGTGACCCTGGGCAGGTCATTTAACCTGTGTCTGCCTCTGTTTCCTCTTCTGTAAAATAAGAATAATAATAGCACTTGCCTTTCAGAGTTGTTGTGAAAATAAAATGTTTGTAGAGTGCTTTGCAAACCTTAAGGCTCTACATAAAGTGCTTACTACTATTACTACCACTACCACCACCACTACTACTTAGTACTACTACTACTTAGTACTACTACTACTTAGTACTACTAGTAGGAACCATTACTACTACTAACTAGTACTACTAGTACTAACCACCACCACTATTGACTAGTACTCCTAGTACTGCTTACTGTGTGTTGGCAGGAGAAAGAGAGCTAAAATGACTCTACTTTTGAGTCCATGGAAGAAGAATAATGGTGGTATGCTTATCCAGTATTTTTAGGAAATGATGTGTTCATAGAGTCGTGATTTAGATCTGTAAAGGACCTCAAAGGTCCTTTAATGCAACCCCACTCCTTTTCAAATTAAGGAAACGAAGGCCTATTTACTCCACACAGGACGTAAATGTTGGAGGGATTTGAACCCAGGTTTTCTGACTTCAAATCTTTCCCACTTTCTACTGCAGCACTCAAGCTACCTTTTCTCTCCATGCCAAAGCGAATTGTCCAGATTAAAAAAAATTTTTTTTACTTTAACCCTATCTGAATGACAGGCTTTCTGGAGTCCCCAGAGGACTCAGAACAGAATTCACATACTTTTTCGAAGATTCTTATCTTCGAATGTCATCATAACGAGCGTCCGTTGGTGTTCTGTGCTGTGTCCAGTGATGGAGCTGGATATAGATAGAGATTTCCCCCTTCACTGAATAGCCCTATCCCTCTCAGCTTTTAGTGTGCTGAGAGTAACAGTAATGGCGTTACTTTTGGCCACCATATGTGTATTTCTCCCAGGTGTCTTCCTTCTAAGTGTGTGTCTGCCATCCCCTGTGAGTGAAGCGTTTAGTTTTACTCTAACTTCTTAGAATCCTGTCTCAAGTCAGTAGGTTGAGAAAGGGGACTTCTGTTTACTGCATGAACTTAATTTACATTTTTGGAGATAGCTGATTAAGCTCCTCAAGAGGCCTTGTCTGCTACTGGCTGTATATTCTGTGGGTGATTGGATGGTGCAGTGGATAGAGTGCTGGGCCCGAAGTCTGGAAGACTTATCTTCATGAATTCAAATCCGGCCTGAGACATTTCCTGGCCATGTGACCCTAACAAGTCACTTTACCCTGTTTGCCTCTGTATCTTTATCTATAAAATGAGGTGAAGAAGGAAATGGCAAACTACTTCAGTATCTTTGCCAAGAAAACCCCAAATGGGGTCATGGAGTCAGATACAACTAAAATGACAGAACAATGTATTCTATATGGATGAGGCTGCTAAATTCAATCATTTCCAGATAAATGAGGTATTACAATATTTGACTCTAAAGCAGCGATTCTTAACCTGGGGCCCATGAACTTTTTTTTTTTAATATTTTGATAACTATTCCAATATAATTGGTTTCCTTTGTAATCCTATGTATTTTATTTTATGCATTTAAAAACATGATTCTGGGAATAGGCTTCACTGGACTGTCACAGGGACAGACAGTGACACAGAAAAAAAAAACTAAGAACTGCTAGTTTAGAATTAGTGAGTTTGGCCTAAGGGAGGGTAGAGAATTGACCTAAGTTTGGGAAATACTCTGTCAGTCTTCAGTCAGTAAACATTGATTAAGTGCCTGCTATGTGTCAGGCATCATGCTAAGAGCTAGGGATACAGGCAAAAGATAGTTCCCTTCCTGAGGAGCTCACAGTCTAATGTGTTAATGTTGTCTGAAAACATAAGGATTGGATGGGACCGTCTCAAAGGTCCCTTCCAGCTCTGTCCTTCTCTGATCCCTAAAACTGACACCAGCGTAATGGATTTGACCTTTTCCTTTCTTTGAGTCTCATTGGTAAGGCAACAGTTAATGTCTTCCTCTCTCTCACAGAGTGGTCCTTCTGGCTAATTATAGAAATGCATTTCATTAATTGATTTCTTTTTTACTTCTTTTCTAGGTGATTGAGGCAGACCAGGACACACAGACAATGCTGGAACTCTATGAGAAAAATCGGGACCAAATATTAACTGCAGGGGATATGAAACATCACTTATAGAACCAGGAAAATAAATGTGTGATCACAGTAGGAGCCTGTTAGGGTCTGTCAGTTTAGCCAATGAAGAATAACTTTTTAAGGTCCACTCAAGTAAATTTTCTATCCCATTTGATTAAAAATAAATGTGTCTGTGTTTATACACATATAACATACAGCATACATGAGGTATGAAGGGTATACGCATATGTACATGCATATATATGTATGTCTACTTCAGTATGCTAAGTATTCAAGTGTACATATATATACATTTGTGTATACATGTATGTCTTTGCTATTATCATGGTGTTCATTTATTACCTGAGTGGTTGGCATGAGGCCTATTGATAGTGTGGCCCACCTGATCTCCGGATGTGCCCTGCCTGAGATTTTTAGCAAAAAACAAAACAAAACAAAACAAAGATCGCATCTGTGGAGCAGGCCATTTGACTGCTGACTCGGGTGCGGTGCTAGCAGATTTGGACCAGTTAATCCTAATTGAAGATGAATGTCATTCATCATATAATTAAATTCCTACAGCCCCCACAAGCATATATGGTCACTGCTGACCCAGTAGGCTTTTTTTCTGCTGGTAGCTCAGTTGTAGGAAGTTTAATAGTGGACTTTCGACCTTCAGTGCTTTCACTGCCCCAAATCCCAGGGAATTCTCATTGGGCTTTTTCATGACCTCGGAATAGTTGCAATACAACTCAGTGGTTCGGCCTTTTGTTGTAAGCATGGGAGCGGGAGCCTGTATTTATAGAGAGAAAGCCAGGGAGTGAATGGAGCCAGCTTTATTGTCTGGTAATTTGTTTGCTGAGTCATTGAGGGGAATAAACAATTGTTGGGTTTTTCTTTTCTTTTTTAGAAGCCAATGTTGTGTTTGATTTCATCAAATACTAATGTTTTTATATGCTAGTTTTAACGAATCTTGATGAGTCTGGGTCTGAGATTCAGCTTACTTGTATTGGTGTGAAATGAAGTGACCTTGATGAGCATGATGGCTTTATTTTCTTTTTTATTGGTGGGGTACCAGGTGAGAAGAGATGGCGATCTGATTTACCCTGAGGCAGGGATCTCAAATCCACAGGCCTGTCTGTTGGACTGTTTGTACCCCACCATGGTTGGAAGTGTGCCACGAAAAACCCTTTGGCCTTTGACTCAGACAAATATGGAATTGCCGAAGAGAAAAAGACTTACCTAGCATGATGGCAAATAGAAATGTGTACATCCGATAGATGTTCCATTTGAGTCTGAAGTCTCCGTCTTTATCTGGCAGGCAGGAGATTGATTTCTGAGATCCTTTCTGTTACTAAGGATCTGTGATGGCATTGCAAATTTTCTGTGGTATTCAAATGTATTATTTTTCATTTTGAGGGAAATTACTCTTGGCATTTGGATAGTTTACAAAATATTGAAGAAAGAACAGGATAGCTGGGGGCTCATCCCACTCTCATTGACTACTTTGTGCCCTTTGAGGTCTCACTGGGACCCAAATCTTGAAAGCAATTCCATGAGGCCCCACGGCCTCCAAGGAAGCCTTGCTCTATTACTTATATTTTTAAAAGATAGTTTTTATTAATGTCTTTTTTTTACATCAGTGTAATTCTTAGGAACCCTCCCTTGGTTCCTCCTGCCCCAGGACTTTTAAAAACTTGCTTTAAAAAGGGGAGGGAAAAAAAGTCTTGTTAGGAAAGGCAAGGTAAGCAGGTGGAGGTTGACGGACAAAATCAGTTGTGTATATAATTCTGTTAAGTGGATCACAGCGCCCTCATGAGGATTCAGTGAGATGACAAAGCACTATTAAAATGTCAGCTATTAAGAAGCAGCATGGAGTACCAGCCTCTAATTCGTGCCAGCTGTGTGACCCTGGGTGCCACAGGCCCAGACTCTCCAAAGTGATATGTTACAGGGGTGCTATGTTCATCAGTATTGATAGGAAGAGGTTCTTTGCCAGGAGTTTCCTATACTAGTGAAACCACAGGTCTGGGACTACCCCTAAAAGAAAAAAAGATAGTGGGAAACTTTCCTAACCTGGACTAAAGGCCCTTCTCAAGAGCTGAAGTGCTAGACCTGGAGTCTGAAAGACCTGAGTTCAAATCCTGTCTCAGGTGTGACTGGGCAAATCACTTAACCTCTGCCCCAGTTTCCTCATCTATAAAATAGGAATAATAACAGTACCTGTCCCCCAAAATTGTTGTGAACATCCAATGAGATCACAGTCATAAAGTGCTCAGCGAAACTTAAAGTACTATATAAATATTGTTATTGCTATTACAATGATTATCTCAGTTTCCCATTCTGCAGACAGGCCCACCAAGGACAAGGCCCTAGGTGTTACAGTTGATAGAGAGTTGGACCAAAAGTCAGAAAGACCTGGGTTAAAATTCTGTCTCAGATACTTACTAGCTGTGTGACTCTGGGGAAGTCACTTGGCCTCTTTGCCTTGGTTTCCCCATCTGTAACATGAGGATATTAATAGCACTTTCAGGGTGGTTGTAAGGATCAAATAAGATAATTGTGAAGTGCCTAGCATGGTACTTGGCACACTGTAGGCACTATATAGATATTAGCTATTATTATATGGAGAGGGGAGAGAGAAACCCTTTGCTGTGTGAAATCCTAGCAGCTCTCTCCTCCCTTAAAGACCTGTTACAGACCCAGCACTCACACAAATTTGTTGACTTAAATTGATGGGGCCGGTCTGTCCATCAGTAGGTTTTTTGTTTGTTTAAGGTTATTTCTTTCTGAATTAAGAGCTTCCTAGAATCATAGACAGAACTGGATTCTGATTTAATTCCCTCATTTTATAAAAGAGAAAACTTAGACACAGCAAGGAGAGGTGTGATTTATCTAAGGCCACAGAATGAGTTTGTGAGGGAATGGCTAAGAAAGTATGTATTGTGCTTATTGTGTGTAAAGCGCTGCGACAAATGCTGGGGATGCAAACAGAGAAAGCAAGCCAGGCCCTTCCCTCCGGCCGTTCACATTCTAAAAGGGAGACAATACATGAGGAAGGTTTCAGCTACAGGTCAGATGGGAAGGCCCTGTAGGCCCGCAGCAAAGAAGACAGAAATACATCTATGGGGTCATTTCTAATAGAAAATCTTTCCCACTTCTGATGTTGAATCATCTGACAGTGGCAAGGACTTTTGTGGCATGAATTTTCCTTTACAGATTTCCTTCTTACAGCTTTGGCTGGTAAGAAGTGTAAGGGGTGGCTAGGTCACTTCTCCATAAGGGTTAATTCCCTGCATGATAGCTTTGGGGATTGAGCTGGAATTGGGTTTGGTGATCTTGGGGGAGCGTGGGCTCAGGATGCTGGGCTGATTCCCCTGGGATCTGAAGGGACATGGTGGTTTGGCTTATCTGGCATTTGTCACTTCTTACTTCTCTTTTGTGGTTCCTAATTGCATGAGCTAGTGCGAAAACCAAAAAAAGAATTCTCTGAACTCCCTCTCCAATGTTCCTGCTCTCTTACTTGTTAGAAAATGATATTAATGGCCCAATCTAGATCTCAGGGATGGGCTGAGCTCGACTGAGGAAGGCCAGAACTAGGCATCAGGGCTGACGTGTGGGGTGAGGCGGTGGTTGGAGAGAGTTAGTTGCAGATTTCACGAAGCAGCAGTCGTTAATCTTGGGATGCTCACATAGCAAAGTGAGTTTAGCAAGCAGATTTAAGACTAAGAAGGCAGAAATCATAGGGTTTTGAACTAGAAGGAACCCCGAAACTGTAATCCAACCTGCTTATTAATTGCAGGCAGAAAAATGGAACTCTAGCCCTGAATCCTGAATTTGGAGCAATCTAGGATTTCACTGTCAATATGGACAGTAGCAGGGATAGGGATAGGGAAGGGTTGAGGTAATGAACATAGATAGCACTGGGATAGCCAGGTGGTACTGTGGTGATTGCTCAGAAGATGTCTGAAGGTCTAGACTCACAGCGTGATTCAGGATTCAGGTGCCAGGAGATGAGGGCTTAAAGACAGAATTTCCAGCCACTGGGAAACTGCATCATAGGGGGACCAGCCTTAAGAGTGATGATGCTGAGTCAAAACCCCACCAATCCTGGGGCTCTTGTGTTAACCAAGACCAAGACTGGTCTCCAACTATGTAGCAGAATTCATAGCTATCAGGGCCCATAATCATCATCTACTACAACTCCCTCACTTTAAATTTGAGGAAACTGAGGTAGAAGAGGTAAAGTGCTATCCATAGTAATAGCTAGCTAAGAAGCCAGGCTTCAAACCTAGTTCCCTTGGTGCCTAATCATCTGTGCTACAGGTGGGAGAATGGAGGGGCAGAAAGTAAAGGAGTATGGTATCAGTAGCTACAGAAGGGTCCACCATGTCATCTCCCCAGTATTTATCTAGTCCTATTTACATATTACTTCACATCCATCCTGTGAGGGAGGAGGGGCAAAAAAACCCCATTGATTTTTAGCAGATGAGCAAACTAAGGCTCAGGGACATACTATGATCTTCCCATGGTCATACGG
Source organism: Bettongia penicillata ogilbyi (assembly GCA_023548195.1). Taxonomy (NCBI): domain Eukaryota; kingdom Metazoa; phylum Chordata; class Mammalia; order Diprotodontia; family Potoroidae; genus Bettongia; species Bettongia penicillata. Next base: position 1,472,706 of record JAJHZJ010000373.1, on the reverse strand, counting down.
CTAGTGCATGACAGTCAAGTTTTCCATGGTAACTATACTCCTAGGTGTTTCTGTGGTAACCCACCATCATTGTGCTTGTGGTAGTGAAACTTCTCTGGATTATCTTTGAGAAATCTCTAATCTATATAAATTTTGTAACTCCTTCCAACCCAAACTAGAAAGGACTTTAGAAAATGGAATGTCACAACTTGAAGGGACTTTAGGTCATAGAATGATAGAGCATAAAAAGAGCTAGAAGAGATCTTAGAACATTATAGAAAGTCAGCTAGAAGAGATCTCAGAACATAGAATATTAAAACATAAAAGTGTTGGCGTTGGGATGCTCCTTAGTCTGACGTACTTGTTTTGCATGTAGCTGAGGAAACTGAGGTCCAGATATGGGATGGGATTTGCCTTAGGTTATGGTAAGATGGTAGGGCCGGGATTGGAACCTAGGTCTTTTGACTCCAGGTCCCACATTCTTTGCAGTCTTCCAGATTGCTGCTTTCCTATCTTCTCTGATGATGGAGTCCTCCATGCCCTTGCAGGCATAAGATTGAATGGCCATGTGACAGAACCTGAATGGGGAATGAGAAGGATGTGTTGTTTCAGGGCCAAGGCACTGCTCCTGTTCAGAACGTCAAGCAGGGAGTATAAATACCTTGCCTAGCCCATGTTTCTGGGAATGTTGCTTGCCCCTCCTGACACACACAAAGCCTTGTTATCCAGTGGGTTTAAGCCAGTCATCGACAGTCATCCTGCTGGTGTGTGCTTATGGTGGTATCTGGAGGAAGCACCTCTAGACTTCTAGGAGGAATGTAGGTAGTGTTTGGAGGCTCCTGGACATGTCGGAAGGATGGTATTGCTCCCTGAAGCTGCTGCCTCTTGCTCCCAGAACAGCCATTCTCCCAGGGTCCACGCGCTAATTCTGACGCTGGCTGGGTGGTGGAATGCATTTTACTAGTTACATCCAGACACTTGTGCCCTCCCTCAGAATGACTGGAGTTTCCAGTAGCCTGACTCTTACTGACCTTCAAGGTCTCTTCAACAGGATAGTCAAGGCTTTCAGTACTGTGAGCTTTAATTTGGAGCCTGCTAAAGGAGGAGGAAAGGTCATCAAGGTCATCCTCACTGGAGCAGTCATCTTCCCAGGGTGTGTTGTCACAGAGGGGTAGGGCCATGTTGGTAGGCTGGGCCTCTGGAGCTGTGCCTAGATGGGTGGGCTTAGTGGTACTGCTGAGGCCTCCCACCTCTGCTGGCTTAGGTCTTACCTGTGGGCCAGGGACCTTACTGTTGGCAGATGTTGAATCTGTAAAAACTGTTAGGGCCTGGGGGCCACTGCATGCCAGAGGGGGCAGAATGGAGGCAACTCTGGACATAGCAGCTTTGTCAGAGACCAAGATGCCTTGGTCAGCACAGCCATCTTGGGATTGGGGCTTCTTCTGGCTACTTGGAGGGAGGGCCTTGGGGAAAAGGGGCATCTGGCCAATGAAGATGTCCCTATAGCAATTCAGGAACTCATCACTGTCTGAACACTTGTTAACATCTTGGACCACTTCCTGGTCCTGGGTGAGGACATCTGTGGGAGATGTTTCTCTAGGCAGACTTAGATCTAATTTCAAATGACAACCATCCTCTGATCTCCCATTCCATCGGCTTTCAAATTTGCCTTTGTCTACTGGGTCCTGTTCATCCCTTAGGTGGGAAAGCAAATTATCTGTTTCCCTCTTGCCTGGGAACTTGGACACCTGGTTGGGATGAGCGTCCATGTCTTTTATGCACTCTGGAAGCCCGGATGGCCAAGCATTTTGTAGAAGAGGGCCCTCCTCTTCCCTGTGACCTGACTCAGGAGACATTTCAAGGATCGTTTCACATTCAACTCTGGTGAGGAAGATTTCAAATGCTGTCTGCATTGCTTCCTCCTCGTTTATTTTTCTGACAAGTGAAAATTCTGTGGCTGTTAAGGCAACGTAACCTATTTTCTTCAGGATCATTTCCACAATGTTTTCTGGAAGCACAGACCGAACTGAGTAGACAAAATTACCTGTAAATGTCTGAAACAAAACAAGGCATTAGGAGTGAGGCAAACCTTTGAGGAAAATCAAACAATGAAGGGAGGAGGATTCTGCTGTCTGAGAATTAGGGGTGCCCAGGGTTTGATGGATGGAGAATCATGGGACTGGGGACCTTGAAATCAAAGAAACTTAATAGAGTTGAAAGGGACATTAAAACAATGAAAAGTTAGAGTGGAATGGGATCTAAGAACATAGAATGTTAGATTACAGGTAGAAGAAAACGTTAGAATAAAGATCATTAAAGCTGAAAGGGACACAAGAGAAGGGTATTTGTTAGAACACAGGATTGGAGATCATAGCTGAGAGGTATAATACTTCACAGTATTATTAGAACCAGAAAAGACCTTCAGACATAGAATATTAGAATATAGAAAGTAAGATTTGACAGGGAATGGAAAGATCAAGTCAAACTTCTCTGTTTTACAGATAGGGAAACTGAGGTCTATCCAGAGAAGGAACGTTATTTTCCCAGCGTGGTATAGGGAGTAAATCTCAAAGCAAGGGACTTCAATTTAGTTCTCACTTTCAATCCAAGGTTCTTTAAAAAAAAAACTTTAATTGATTTTTTGTTTTTGTATCACTTTCATTTCCAAATACATTCTCCCCCTCTCCTCCCCATGCAGAGAACTCTATTTTGTAACAAAGGATAAAGATAAAGGATAAAGAAAGAAGGGAGGGGGGAGCGACAAGTTAGCAAAACTAACCATCCCATCAACCGAATCGGACACGACATGGATAGTGTTCCACATTGTTAGTCTCCTGCAGAGAAGGGAGGGATGTACATTTTTGCACTTCTTCTCTGGGGCCACTCTTGGTTATTATAGTTTCACAGACATCCGACAGCTGATGCACACCACTAAGCCCAGATTGCCTGTGTGGGACAGGGCAGGTGCCCAGGTCAGAGAGCCCAGAGACTTTCTGTTATGGTTGAATTGCAGTTGTAGTGGTGGGGGAGGGTAAGAGAGTAGTAAGTCAGGGAGGAGACCATGAAGGAGCTGCTGAGTAGCAAGTTGTGGGGAAGGATGCTGCTTCATCCCCACAGCAATCCTGTGTAACTTGTAGTACCCCGTCAGCCCTGCTGCAAAGAGCATGTGAAAGAAAGATGTATGTTGCTCCAAATTCAATATTGTGGAGGGGGAGGGGAGAAGTGTGATCCACCATGTTGGGTAATCATTGAAAAACTCCTTATGGTTCTGTGCCAGTTAAGGCTCTAGTCTGGAAGTCAACAACTAGGTGGCATGGAGGCTTGGAGTCAAGAAGGTCTGAGTTCAAATCCTTCCTCAGACTCTTATTAGCTGTGTCTTTCTGGGCAAGTCACTTACCCTCCCTCAGCCTGTTTCCTCATCTGTAAAATGATCTGGGGGTGGGGGTGGGGTAAGTGGGAAGAGAGACGGAGGGACTTCATTGCTTCTAGGTCTAAATCTATGATTCTCCCTGAGAAACAGCAGTTACTTTGAGTCCAGTGTCCTACACTAGTGGTAGCAAACTCAAAAGGAAATGGGGATCACCAAGGAGATAATGCTATCTTTATTTTATTGTCCTTTTGTTTATTTTGTGAAATATTTTCCAGTTACATTTTAATCTGGTTATGGGTTGTCTTCTAAAGTATTACAGGCCATGGGGCCCCATGTTTGACACTTTGCTCTATAATGCTGAGAACAGGACCTTGAAACTATTAGGTTCTTGATACATATTTGCTGTCAATATTGTGGTTGAAAGACTTTCCATCACATAACCACTGGACTAACAGTGAGTTACATGAGTTACATAGTACTTTGCATGTTTGCATATTCCCACTAAAGAAGGAAGTCATTGTCAGGGGTCCCCATTGCCCTGTATTTACATAGTGCTTTATGAACAATCTCTGGATGCTCATGATACTCCTGTGAGGCAGGCTGAGGAAGTTTTATTAGCCTCATTTTACAGATAAGAAAACAGACACGGAACCAAGAGGTGACTTGCTCAAGTCCATAGGATTTGGTCCCAGATCTCCTGATTCCCTTCTACTTCATCTCTGGAACTTTCCTAAAAACTATTTCCTTGCTGAAGTCAGAAATGTGTGGGGCTGGACTTCTAGCATCGAACCTTGTGATACTATGACTCTGATTCCTAAGGAGCTGAAGGATTCCACCTTTACCCTTCTAATTCTTCCCTCCTATCCTTTTGTCTTCTCTCTGTGGATTCCCCTCCCCCTCTCCCTCTTCTCCTCCAGGGCTGATAACTAAGTTACATGCCCTGAAAGTCAGCCCCTTATCTGCTGGGATCAGTACCTACCTTCAGTGACTTTATTTCTCTCCTCCAAGGGAGGAGAAAGAGGTTGACACATATGAGCTCCAGGAATTCCAGTGCTGGCACCAGTCTTGGACATACATCCTCTCCCCGTCCCAGAAGCCCCTGGCAGGAGCCCCCGGTGACTGTCTCCTCATATAAGCAGAGTCCTCGGGGTTGCCTGGCCCCTGAGGCCAGGAGCTGCCTGGCTTTCTGTGTGACAGCTGGCTGCCTGCAGGCCCACAGCCTTCCATCCCGGCCTCTTGCCCGGTAGTAAGTGATATAGTCTTGGAAAAGCTCCAGCGCCTCCTGCCCAGGGGCTCCTGGGTCTGTCTCTTTCATGGCTTTGGGAGCCAGAGGCCAGGCATTGGCGGGGAGAGGGAGAGAGAGCTCCCCTCCTGTCTGGGGCACTCTGGGGCCTGAAGGAGGAAGTCATTGGCAAAGGTTCCCATTGCCCTGTGATTGGCCAGCTAGGGTTCCCCCACTGGGAGACCCAGGTGGTTGGCTGTCAGAGAGGGCTCAGATTGGGAGGAGTCTGTCAAAGGAGGAAGTACAGAAAGACAGCAGGAAGCAAAAGAGAAACTGGTTTGGAAGTCTGGCCCAGCCACATTGCTGTCTCTGGGAGATCAGAGAGGCTGGGATGAGAAGCGTCTGTCAAGTCTGAGACTCAGACCCTGGCCTTTCTCTGCTCTGGCCTTAAGCCAGGCAGCTGCTGGAATCTAGCCCTCAAGTGAAAGTTGACGGAAGAAACTAGGAATGTTCAGCCTGGGGAAGAGATGCCAGTTAGTCAGTCAACAAACACTGTGTGCCAGGCACGGTGTTAAGGGTTGGAATCCAAAGAAAGGCAGAAACAAACCCTGCTTTCAAAGAACTCGCAGTCAAATGGAGAAAACAGCCTGCAAACAACTAAGTGCAAATAAGATATTGTTGTTCAGCCATGTCTGATTCTTTGTGATCTCAGCTGGGTTTTCTTGGCAAAGATACTAGCCATTTCCTTCTCCAGCTCATTTTCTGGATGAGGAAACTGAGGCAAACGAGATTAAACGACTTGCCCAGGGTCACACAGCTAGTGTCTGAGGCTGACTTTGAATTCAGGTTGGCCCGATTCCCAGGCCAGAGCTCTAATCCTGGATTTTGTAACCCTGGGCAAATCCTGTAACTTTCTGGTGCCCTATGCAAGTCTGTAAAACTTAAGGTGCAAAGGAGTCATTGATCTGGATCGGTGGAGGAAATTTTCTCCCTGGGAATTTCCTACATCAATAGAATTACAGGTCCTGACCGACCCTCTCGCCACCCCCCATTAGAAACTAAACATTAAAGATTGATACAAATAACTATGCTTGCTTAATAACATTTCTACTGAAAGTAATCCATTTAAATGCACAAATTGTTGGTGCATTCAATTTTTTGTGTCTGTCTCCATTAGGATCCTCTCTGTCCAATGTACTTTGTGATACAATATTGCTCTCTCTTTCCTAAGTGGGAGTAATCTCAGATAACTTAATGTGTAACTAGCTAAAATGTGGACTTACAGCAATAAAAGTGATTATAGCTAGCATTTACTTAGCACTTCCTACCTGTCAGGCACTGAGTGCAAAGTCCTTTATAAATATTATCTCATTTGAGTCTCACAACAACCCTGGGAGGTCATTAGTATGATTATCCCTATTTTACAGCTGAGGAAGCTGAGGCAGGGAGTTTTATTTTCCTCATTTTAAAATTGAAGAAACTGAGGTAGGCAGAAGTTAAGTGACTTGCCTAAGATCACACAGCTAGTAGGCATATGAATTCACATTTGAACTTCAGGCCCACCTAGTTACCTCTTAGAAGGACTAGACTTCGTGTGTTTTGACTGGAGAGGACAGAACAAGAAACAATGGAGAGAGACATATTTCAAGACCTAGATCAAGCATGAAGCCTGGCCCCGTGCATATATATATATGCAGTCTCCTCTTTATTATCTTTGTGCTGTAGACTGGCCAGGGCTATCTCAGTTTTGTCTTTGTTTTGCTATCACCCAGCTCAGTGGCCTAACAATGAATAGTAAGGAAATGGTGGAATAAAAATGAAAACACATGATATAAAAGCAAACTACCCAAGAGGTGGCTTGTTATCTACAAGCCAAATGGGCAGCCTCAGGACATTGTGGGTTCCCTCCCAACGTCTTCAAGCAGACAGTTGTATAAATTCTTGCCAGAGATTTAGTAGACAGGCCTCCTGTTTAGTATGATTGGACTAGGTAACTTTTGGGGCTCTTGCCATCTCTGACATTCTATGACTCTTTTGATAATCTGTGTATCTGGATTCAATTTTGAGAATCCTCTCTATAATTAGTGCCTCCACTCAAGGACGTGATCATATGGAGACATCAGAAGCTGATTCATGTCCTTATGATGGCCCTCAACTCTTAGCACAGTGTCTGACAGATGGTACTAAATAGATGTTCATTAATTGACTGCAAGCATTAGGCTAACAAAGGCAAAACTGCAGGACAGATTAAGAGTTAAGAACACAAGAAGGATTTGAATCTAGACCTTTAGTAAAACTAAGATCAGAGAGAAGTCCTCCTGGTGAGCTCCATTTCCCAAACCACAAGTTTGGCTCCCAGGCCTTCCAAACTTACAACCAGCTGGTGAAATCTTTGCCTCCTGGGGTTCCACTTGAGATTTGAGTGGAGGACCAGAATCCCCAGAGCAGATCAAGGTTCTCAGTGCCACCATCTGCCAGTCTAATCAGGAATCTCCTGCCACTGCTGCAGATAGACACTGGTTGATCTTTCTTGTGGCTCCCCACCCTGTCTTTTAGTATGTTTCTAAAACTTATCTGTATTTGTCTAGCTTGGTTCTTGGTCCACAGTGTTAATGATGGCATTATAGGTTTGAAGTGATGCCAAGTCTGGCTCACTCTCCAAACTGGAAACCTATTACATGCTTCCTGCACAAGTGCCAACAGATACTTGTGTGCCTGAAGACAAGTCCCTTCAATTTCCTTCTCTCTAGAATGGGAATAATAATTCTGACCCTGTTTCCTGAGTTCTAGTCTCACATCATCACTTCCATATTGGGTGTCTCAAACCAGATATCTTATTGGCACATCTAAAACAGAACTAGTTATCTTTTTCCTCAAATTCTCCCCACAGCCCAACTTTCTGATTACTGTCCAGGATACAGTGCAGTGAGCAAGCCTTAGATTAAATGTCTGGTTAGGATGTGGCCTTAAGGCCACCCCTGTTGGGCCTTCACCGCTAGTGATAAGGGGGGCCTGGTGGGAATACTGGCATCATTTGAAAAACCCACCAGCAAGAGCTCTGGGACTGCCCCTCTCCTGATAACCCCCTGTAAGAGAATAACGTGCCCAGCCTCAACAGCACAGGGTCAGTCTTTACCTAGAGCCAGCCTGGGACTGAAGGTGCTTGGGAGGAAGGCTCCCCATGATGTGTTGGGACTGAGCATTCCCCTGTTCTCCCCATATGGACTACTCCTTCTTTCCTCCTTCCATGAGCACCGTTGGGTGTGTATGTGTGATTATGTGCTGCTGGATTGGACTGCCTAGTCATTCCAGACCCTGTAACTCCCCTTGCAAGGCTGATGAAACATTATAATAATAAGCACTTCCAGGTGTCTCTCCTAATTTGGTCAACCCAACCACCACTCTCCCATCCAGGCTTCTTTCCTTGGGGCATCATCTTGGACTCCTTGCTTACTTTCACCTGCACAGATCCAATCAATAGCTATTTTATACTTCCCTTTTCCTACATACTACACTTACCATGCTTACTTTCCCCACTTCCCTTTCTACTCCCACAGCCACCAACCAAATACAACAATATAAAAGAGGCCCATGGGAGGAACCAAGATGGCAGAGTAGAGGCAGCAACCCAGGCAAACCCAAACTATTCTCATCTGCCCGTTGCACCAAGGAGAGTCTTCACATGCTTGGGGTAGACAATCCCCAGTCACCCAAGGGTTTGTGACCTGTCAGTTACCCTCAACCTGATTTAGCCTATCTGCTGAGACAGTTTTTTTTAGGGTGTGGCTGCTGGGCATGCTACAGTTTCTTGGAATCACAGGTAAGAGTTAAGTGCTAGGTACTCATGGGGTGTTCTGGGACGACTAGCACCTCTGGCATAAGGGCTTGCTGAGGCCTTTTAAAATATATTTTACCCACCCTCCCCCAATTATATGCTAAAACAATTTTAGCATTTCTTAAACAATCATATACCACAGCTTGTTTAGCCATTTCTCAATTGATAGGAATTTCTTTGTTAGATGATTCTTGATTCCAATTCTGATCCACAAGAAAGAGTTACAAATATTTTTGTACAAACAGGTCCTTCTCCCCCTCCCCGTTTTTGATCTCTTTGGGATACAGACCTAGCAGTGGAATTGCTGGATCACATTTTTATTGCCTTTTGGGCATAGTTCCAAACTGCTCTCCAGAAAGGTTGAATCAGTTCACAATTCTACCCACAGTGCATTAATGTCCCAGTTTTCCTCCATCCTCTGCAGTATTCATCATTTTCCTTCTTTGTCATATAGTCAATCTAATGGTTTAATTTTTTTGCTGAGCTCTTTTCAGGACTGCTCATGCACCGTTCACAGGGCCACACCATCTATAAGAGAGGAAGGCAAATCTCCTGCCTCCTTTTCCCTTCCCGCCTCCCTTATCTGGGCTGAGATGAAGCAGCTGGATGGCACAGTGATAGTGGCACTGGGGCTGGCATCAGGAAAGCCAGATTTCAGATCTAGCCAGAGACACTTCCTAGCTGTGTGACCCTGGGTAAATCACTACAACTTGGTCCACCTCAGTTTTGTCATGAGTACCAAATGAAGTATTTGTAAAGCGCTTAGTGCAGCGTTTGGTGCATGGTGGGTATTATGTAAATGCTAGCTATTATCAATTATTATTATGTTTTCCCCATCCTGGCTTCCAGTTGCTTTATCTGAAATCAGGTTACCAACCCCTCCCTGCCCTCTTTTCCTCGTTTCCCACGGGATCACTCTCTCAACTTGATTGCTGATTAATATGAGGTGGGGCTTGCAAAGAGTCTTTTCTTAGCACCTTGTTTCCCAGAAATAGGTTGAGCAGGTTCTTCTGATACCCAGGCTGTCCCCTGGAAGCTACTGTACTCCATGCTGGCTCCACCTGGCTTTCTTAGCGGATCCTGGCATGTTCTGGGCATTTGCTTCAAATCGAACGCTTGCATCTGGCCCTTTCTCTCCACGCAGCACTCTCTAGCTGAGGCCTTTATCTCCTTTCTTCTGAACTATTGGAATATCCTTGTGCTTTGTCTCCTCCCCTCCAAGCTCCCCCTTCTCTACTCCATCCTGTAAACCAATATTCTTAAAATGCATGTCACCCCTCCAAAAAAACCCCAAAACTTCAGTGACTCCCTTGGGGAGCCCAGGGTAAAATACAAGCTCCTCAGTTAAGTATTTAAAGCCATTGTTAACCCCTTTCCAATGCAAGACAACACAATGCAATGCAACACAAAGACAAACAACACAACACAATACAACACAATACAGCTCTCTTCTGGATTATTGCAATAGCCTCCTATTTGGCCTCCTTGCCTCCATTCTTCCCCTTTCTAATCTAACTTCCATGCAGTTGCTAAAATGATTTTCCTACAGCCTAGATTTGACTATGTCACTTCCTTACAATACAATAACCAATACAATACAATAAACATTTATTAACACCTACTAGGAGCCAGGCTCTGTACTAAGTGCTTGGGATACAAAAAAAAAAAAAAAAAAAAAGACAGTCCCTGACTTCAGTTTATAGGGGAGGAGACAACACATAAGAAGAGAGGGGGTGGGTAGCTGGAAGAGAGGCATCATGTTCCTTGGAGTTCAAGCCAAGTCAGGTTGCTCATAGAAAGAGCAGAGGCAGCTAGGTGGTTCAGTGGTTAGAACTGGACTGGAAGTGGCTGGACCGGAAGTCATGAGGACTCATCTTCCTGAGCTCAAATGTGGTTTCATACACTTGTTGGCTGTGTAATACCCAAATAGGGTCATGAAGAGTTGGAAATGATGGAACAACCAATATACATGATATATAATATGTAATTATATTATTAATTACACACTATGTAATTATAATATATTAATATTATACCATTAATTAACATACATTATTGTATGTTAATATATTACATGTTGTTATAAACACATTCATATATAATTCATAATATAATGATATGTGATAATTATGTATTATCTATAATTACAAATGTATTTAGGTGGCACAATAGATTGAGCACAGACCTTGGAATCAGGAAGATTCATCTTCATGAATTCAAATTTGGCCTCAGATACTTACTAGCCATGTAACCCTGGGCAAGTCTCTTAACCCTGTTTGCCTCAGTTTCCAAATCAGTAAAATGAGCTGGAGAAGGAAAAGGCAAACTACTTCATTATCTTTGCCAAGAAAACCCCCAGATGGGGTCAGACTTGACTGAAACAATTGAACAAAAATCACAAAATAATAATTATTGATATGTATAATACATTTCATTTTGTAACTCTTAGAGTGCTATGTAAATATGAATTATTCTTGTTATTACTGAATCTTGCCACTTTGCAATCTTGTGACTTGGGGCAACTGACATAACTTTCCTGAGCCTTAGTTTTTTCATTTATAAAATGAGGTCACAGTGTATCCTATTAAACCTAACAGAAGTTATGAGAAAGTACTTTATAAGATTTAAAGTTCTATGAAGATGGCAGTCATATCTTTATTGGGAAGCTTCTAAGATTTTCCTCCATTATTTCAGCATGAGATGGAGGCAACTCTGGCTGCTTGAAGGTCCTGCCAGCATACCACAAGCTTTGGCCAACTTTGGTGATCGAGAAAGGCTTTGAGTGACTGGGGTTCCACTGTCCCTCTGTCGTCTGCAGTTTTGGGTTCAAATCTTGCCTTTGCTGTGTGACCTCAGGCAAGTCATTTAAACTTCTTGAGCCTCAGTTTCCCCATTTATAAAACGGAGATTTGGACTTGTTGGCTTTGAAGATCTCTTCCAATTCTAAATTTGTTATTCCATGACCAGCCTGGCCAGATCCAGAGAGGTCCACTGCCACTTTGACTGACTACAGGGTGAGAGCATTTTTGGTCATAGCAAATTTTAAATACCACTTATTAACTTGAGATTGTTGTTATTGCTGGGAACGGGACCCTTACTACCAAAATTGCTGACTTTGAAGTTTTAAAAGTTTTATTATTGGTATTATTAATTAGATCAGATGGAAGAGCTGACAGACAGACCCAGACTTGGCACCTTGTTGCTCTCTATGCCTGCTCACCTTGTAACCCCACCAGTCTCTAGAGTCTGGGCCCGGGCCCAGCTGTGCCAGAGAAGGAAGTCTCTCAGGTTTGCTGACATGGATTCAGGTTAGGCTACATCAGGAGAGAGGCCAGGCGGCACCACTCAGCCAGCCCTTTTGGGTCGGTCCATTTCTATCAGTCTTTGCACCCTAGCACACACCATACAGGGACTGGGAGCCCTTGTCATAAGAAAGGACTTCTCAGGAAGTCAGAACTGAACTCCAGAGCCCAATGAGGTGTTAATTACGTTATTCACACTCTCCCAGGCTTCAGAATGATTCACTTCAGTGTGAAAATATTTTAGCTGGCTGCTCATGTGACAGCTGCCTTCCTTCAATAGTGGGGGGGGTGGTGGTGAGAGGAGAGGGATGGGAAGAAATTGGGACCACCTGGGAAGGGAGGTGCTCAAGAGTCTCAGTGCAGGGAGGTGACTGTGAGGAACTGTCTGGGGCTGCCTGGAGAAAGTGGGGTGGTGGAAGGTATACGACAGATTGGCTGACTACTGACCATAGATTGAGAGCCGGAAGGAATCCTGAAGCCTTGTTGTACCCTTTTGTTTTGCAGATGAAAAACTGAGATCTAGAGATGGAAGATCTACTCCGTGAAGTGTCTTCTTTATCCTCCCAGTTATTAGTCAGGAAGGTACTAGTTCACCACCATTCAAGCAGGAAGTGGAAAAAGTGACATTTGAACTCAGGTCCTCTGAATTCTTTTCTCTAGAGTTTTTTCCAAGAATTATTATGAGGAAGGCACTTTGCATCTTAAAATGTAATAGCAGTGTGACCTGTCATTGTCATTTGAGGATGTTTCGATTCAAGTATGAGAGATAAATACTGTCCCTCAGCCTTCACTTACCACTTCCTAATTTGGAATCAGTCTATTGGGTTCCAGCCCTGGGTCACTGACTGTCTTCTTAACCCCAGAGGTTGAAGACTTTGTTTAAAAGGTTAAGAGACTGGTATGGACCCTCCTCCCTTCACTTTTCTCTCCCCCCTCCCCTATTTTAGTTTCCTGAGTGATGAGGTGGCAAGAATCATTGATTTGTATGAAGGTCTTGATTCCAATCCCTGCTCTGTTACTTACTAGAAGCTAGACCTATGGCAGGTAATGTTGAGCCTCAGTTTCCTTATCTGTAAAATGGGCATAATAAGACTTTTTGGTATTGTCAGTCAACTATCATTTATTAAGTATGTACTATGTGATGGGCACTGGTAAAGACCTAGCATTTATATAGCATTTTAAAGTTTGCTTAGGGTCATGTGGCTACTAAGTACCAGAGCTGAGATCCAAATCCAGATCCCCTGATCCCAAGGGCCCTAACAGACAGTTTCCGTGAATTGTTCTGGCCAAAAGTCATGTCCTCTGGTGGCCAGTTTTCGGTTTCTGAGCTGTTACATACTTTGGATGGTCCCTGGACAACAGACAGAAGGTTAAGGAAGGACTGTGGTCAAAGGTTTTACAGCCTTGGGAGTTCTTGCCAGAACTGGTGCTTCTCTGAGAAATCTAGGGTCTCCTCCCAGACATAACAGAAGTGTATGGGGCAGAACAAGCATTTATTAAGCTCCTACTATTTTCCAAGCTCTTTACAAATATTATCTTACTTGATCTTCCCAAGAACATTGTGAAATAGATGCCATTATTGTCCCCATTTTACAGTTTAAGAAACAGAAGCAGACAGAGGTTAAATGACCTGCCCAGGGTCATACAACGAGTAAATGTCTGAGGCTAGATTTAAATTCAAGTCTTCTGACTTCAGACCCAGTCTCTGTACTCTTTGCCGCATAGCTGAAGTGTTTCACCAAACAGTTCCAGAGTAAGTTTTTTTTTTTAGGCAATCAGGTTAAGTGACTTGCCCAGGGTCACACAATTTATAAGTGTCTGAGGTGGAATTTGAACTCAAGTCCTCCTGACTTTAGGACTGGGGCTCTGCCACTTAACAGTCTAATGTGTTTTTATATAATATGTCCAGAATAAGAAAGCTATAGGCCATCGCTACTGAAGGGTCCCTGGAAGCATATCATTCCTTGGCATAGTTTTCTAGAAAGTCCATGCTTTTCATTTTAAATCTTCATGGATGGACTCAAGAAAGAAGAACTTCTGCTGCTGAGTGGTTTCAGTCATGTTCAACTCTGCAATCCTATTTGGGATTATCTTGGCAAATATACTGGAGCGGTTTGCCATTTCCTTCTCCAGCTCATTTTACAGATGAGAAAACTGAGGCAAACAGTTAAGTGACTTGCCCAGGATCACCCAGCCAGTAAGTGCCTGAAGCCAGATTTGAACTGATAAAGTTGAATCATTTCTGCTTCTAAGTCTGGTGCTCTATCCATTGTGCCACTTGGCTGCTTTAGATAGAGGTACATGGTATAGAATGAGGGAGGGGAGAGTCTCATTGTCTTCTGCTTTGCTCAGACCATATTTGTAATATCATGGTTAGTGTTTTAGGAAGGACAATTACAAACCAGAGAGAGTCAAAAGAAGATCATCCGGGACCATTTAGGATGGAGGAGAAAAGACTTGGAGATTGAGAGTCGTGATCATGGTCTGTATTTGAAGGACTGTCATGTGGAGAAGGAATTAGCTTTCTCCTGCTTGGCCATAAGCAAATTTAGAGTCCAGGTCATAAAAACTTCCCCAAATTTTGGGTTACTCCAAAATAGAATGGGCATTCTTGGAAGGTGGTGAGTTCCCTCTCATTTAAATGAAGCCTGAATGGCCACTTGGTAACATTGCAGAGGAGACTCGTGTCCCCATATGGGCTGGACTAGAAGGCCTCTAGGTCCCCTCCAACACTGAGATCCTATGATTCTGTGAATAAGGATTCCACATGAAAATGAGCAGTCTGCTCCAAGACTGGACATAAGGAGATTGAATGAAGGCTTCCTTCTTTACCAGAAGCTGAGTCTTAGAAAGGGGAAAGGTAGAGAGCTCTTCTTTCCAGAGGTGATGACAATGTGTTTCTTAAACCATTACTGAGGGATTCCCATAAAAAGTGAAGTAAAGCAGCTAGATGCTCAACTCAGCATTGCCATGGTGTCTAGCGGCTAATTTAAGGGCATCCGGAGACTCAGTTCTCCACAGTCCCTTGGCCCACCTAGCCTCACATTGCTCTGTCACAGCATCAACTGATGGGGAGTGATGAATTACATTGGCATTTTCACTAGGATGTTTAGGAGTGCCAGGGAGTGGGAATGGTGCTGGCATACAAGAGATTTGAGGAAAAGATTAGCTATTATTTGGAGGATATGACAAGTGGGCGATGGGATCTTATTTGGTGTGCAGAGAATATTTGGTAAGAATTGGAAGAAAGAATGCTCAGTGCATAGTAAGCTTAAGAAATGCTTACTTATTTTTTGATCTAATAGAATTTGGGGTGCACAGGAAGCTACAGTCAGTAAGTCACCAATAATTTATTAAGCACTTACTATGTGCCAGGCACGTAAGGCAACTAGGTGGCAAAGGGGATATAGCACCTTGCCTGGAATCAGGAAAACCTGAGTTCAGATCTGGCCTTGGATGGTAGCTGTGTGACCCTGGGTCAAGTCACCTCTTTGCCTCAGTTTCCTCATCTGTAAAATAAGCTGGAAAGGGAAATAACAGATCACTCCAATATCTTTGCCAAGGAAACCCTAGATGGAGGTCACAAAGAGTTGGACATAACTGAAATGACCTAACCACCACAACAATAAATGATAGTAGGGATCATTAAATGGAGAAGAGAAGAGAGGATAGAATGAAGATTGCAATTGGAGGTTGGAATTGGCAAGTGGAAGCTACCCCAACTTCAAATGATATGAGTGATAATCAAAAGATAGTTGGGGAAGATATATGAGTGATGTGCAGTGAGGAGGAGGGGAAGAGAGGCAACAGTTTGAGAACGGTGGCCCCCATGGTGGAATTGTTGATATTGTGATAATAATAGTATTTATATAATAATTTAAAGTTTGCAAAATATCTTACACATGCTCTCATTTGATGTTCAAATAACTCTATTAGGTAGATGCTATTTTTCTTCTTTTACAGATAAGGAAACTGAGGCTGACATTAAGTGACTTGACCAGGGTAAAATTCCCCAAACAGCAAGTTAAATGTCTAGGCCAGGAAATTTCCAGATTTTAAGTCCAACACTATGGAATTTGAAGTTTAGAGCATAAAATGTTTGCTGGAAAGAAACCTCAACATAAAATATTGGGGCTCTTTGGGACTTGAGAGAAAATTTAGTTGAGCCCTTTCATTTTATAGATGATGAAACTGAGGCCCAGAGAGATTAAATGACTCGTATGAAGCAATATAGCTTCACTTAATTTAGTCGCCCTTGAAGGCATCACTGCATGACAAGACACAATGGCTGTTGGGTGTAATGACCTTGAGTTTTCAAGAAAAAGTAAATTACATTCACCGTACAGTCCTTCTCTACTGAAGTCCATCTATTGTGATTCTTTGTGACCTGAAGACAGCCCTGGATCCCCTGTTGCATGATGCTATGTGGGCATGATCATTGGTACAAATCATGTGTACATGCCATGTCACGTTCTGTTGGTCACACACAGCAAGTATCAGTTTGGGGAAGAGATGATGATGAAGCTGTTATACCAGAACTTGCCTCTCTGATGTGTCCATCTCATCCTTCTTGTTGAGTCATTTCAAACTCCTCATGATCCCATTTGGGATTTTCTTGGCAAAGATCCAGGAGTGGTTTGTCATTTCCTTCTCTAGTTCATTTTATGGATGAGGAAACTGAGGCAGAGTTAAGTGACTTGTGCAGGGTCACATAGCTAGTAAGTGTCTGAAGCTGGATTTGAACTCAGGTCCTCCTGACTCCAGGGTCAACAATGACTATGCTGCTTAGCTCCTCTTTATCCCCTCCTTTGAGTAATCTGACAGATATAGGAACACAGATCAAGAACTCAAGGGGACCTAGTCCATCTAGACCAACTAGGAAATGGAAGCCCAGGGAGGCTAAGTAACTTGCAGAAGGTGGTAAGGGTAAGAAGCAGAATTAAAACCCAAGTCTCCTTACTCTTAGAGCTGTCATAGCCTTTTGCACCAGCCCATAGCAATTGTAGATATTGACATGCGTCCCCTGGGCAACTAACTTGCCTAAGATGGGCTCCCTCTGATTGGCGATTCGCTTGACTCCATTGTCTCCCTCCTTGGGAATGTCAGAGCCCTGCCACTAAGACTCAGACTAGTTGGGGGTAGTTGGGTGGAGTTCAGAGTTGGGGAATGGGCAACCTTAGGGAACTACATGTGGATGAGGTAGGATGTGGGAGGATGGTACAGAGAGAAACCAGGTTGCCTCTGCTGGAGTCTCCTTTCGGCCACGAGGTCGCTTTAGTGTGCAGTATAACATTGGTCTGGACAAAGTGCGAAACAGTTCTTTATTGTGTAATTAAAAACAGCTCTACAGTCAACTCTTGATACTCGTCTTTCTGGTGGTAAAAGTCAGAATGACCTGAAAGTTGAGTAAGGACTACTCTTTTCAAAAATGTGTGGTTCCCTGAAGCTCCTGGACCCAATATTGCTGGAAAACAGGGCTAAAGACCATAACCTGTGTCAGGGACCCACACATTTTCCATAGTCTCAAAAAAAAAATTATGCCAAGTTTCAGTTGAGATTAAAAAAAAAAACAACCCATTCCAGCAAGTCATTTACAGCATATAACCAGCTGCAAAATCTTTCTGTGTGAACAATAAAACATTTTGTACCGCTTACAGATTCTAATTTTCAGAAACGTTCAGGTGAAGGCTTGCTGGGTTAAAACATTATTTGCTAAATCGAGGCATTTGTATCAGCTGCTGTTTTTTGCTGTTTCCTTTCCTTACAAGTTTCAATAAGGCAAGAAAAGCCCAGCTGTGCACTCGATTACTAAAGTTAGGTTTACAAGTGCTACATTGTTTGTCATTTATTTAGAACAAAGAATGAATATATTGTTGCTCCATTCAGAGCCCAGCCCGAGAAAGAAAAATGTCCAGCTCCGTTTCTGTAGCCAGCTGCAAAAGCTGATGTATCCTGAAAGTTTTTTTGGTTGGTTACCCACGCTTGCTACGGTGTGGAAGGAGGACAGGTTTCTTAGGAGACTCAAGGCGCTGCAGTGCATGTAAAAATCTATACAGTACGACAGAGAGAGAAGATAGATACATTTCCCCCTATAAAACAATGATACCACCAAAGTGAACAGATAGCTGTTTGTAAACAATCCCTAGTATCCACAGAATGAGTAAGAACATGGAGGCGGAAACAGCTCGAGAGCCTTTGAAAAGCATAGCCCTGGGAGAAATTTGAATGTTACATAGAGTAAAATATAAAAATCTTCATTTTTTTCTCCCCCCTCCTGGCCCTCAGCTCCTTAAAAAATTTACACTCTCTAGTATCCACAGAATGAGTAAGAACATTGAGGTGCAAACAGCTAAAGGGAGCCTTTGAAAAGCATAGCACTGGGAGAAATTCAAATGTTACATAGAGTAAAATATAAAAATCTTCATTTTTTTTCCTCCCCCCTCCTGGCCCCCAGCTCCTTAAAAAGTGATTGAAGAAAAGTCATAGCCCTTCACTGGAGTTGGAAAATTTAATGGAGGTGGGAGGAAACAAGAAACAGGATGAAAATCCTGGTACTTAAAAAATGAGCCCTAGGGCCCTAGTATTGGGAGATTGAGAGTTGGCAGGGACCCTGCAGATCATCTAGCCCAACCCCCTTATTGTACAGATGAGGAAAATGAAAGTTTCAGAAAGGTTGTGAGTTGTCCAAGGTCACACAGGTAGTAAGTAGATAGAAGAACAGGGATTCCACTTCAGGTCTTCTAACTCCAGCTCCCATGCTCTTTGGAAAATGCCACTCTGCCTCTAGAATAAAAGCCCCAGCTTTGAGGAGAAGCAGAAGGAAGGTTGGGAGATGGGGTGGTGCCTGGGTGGGTAAAACAGAACTTCTGGATTGTTTTGAGTCGCCTTTTTCAGGACCAGCTCTGGAACAATGGCTCCTGGCAGCGGCGGTGGCCAATGTGGGCGGTTGTCCAATACCCAAAGCTCCCCTCAGAGGAGGGAAGTGTTGGAGGTTTCCAACACAACTCCATTTTGTTCCCACATCCACGACAGAACTCAATCAGTGCCTCTTTTCCCTCCTGAGACAGACCTCCTTCCTAAGCCTCTGTCTATCCTCTGTTTCTGGTCTGGCTAGTTGGATACCAGTCTGAATGTGAATGTTCTCATGCTGATCAGAGGGAAGGGGTACCAATGGCTGAAGAATTCTGGGGCTGATCCCACAATCAGTTTTCATCCCTCTTTTCTGGCTGTGTCTCTCATTCTTCCTAGGAGATTTAAAGTCAAAATTTTCTGGCCCATTGTCCATTTAGTATTAACTAAATGTGCTTGAGTAGGTGGGGAGGGGGAAGATTTAAATACATCAGTTTCTCTAGGAAAGCTTTTGGCCATAGACCCACTGAAGTTAGGCTGGTGTATGCAGCCCAATTCATCCCTTAGTTAAAAGGCTGTTTTCTCCCTGGTTAAAGCATTAGTTGCTGAGTTTCTCTAGACTAGAGCTCCATAAGGACATGGATCTTGAATAAACTTTATTGTGGCCCCTGGTTCCCAGCATAGGGGTCTGCATATAGTAGGTACTTAATAGATATTTGCTTAATTGAACCAGCAGGGAAGTCATTTATCAAATACTGAGAAGTGATTGGGCCCAGGACACATCACCAGACCAACTCTCTTGTTAGGGTATTGCCCACTGGACCCCCGAGTCCAACACTACGCAGAGGCTGTCTGACAGAGGCTATTCATGCCAGAAATGGGGGTTTAACTCCTTGAGGGGCTGCCTCTCTTTAAATAAGCTCAAGTGCTGCCGACATTGGGAATCCATGTTCTTCTTGGCCACCATTTTCCTCCACAGGCATGCTCAGGTGGGCCTTCTGGGAATGACTTGACAGCATGGCTTACTTGGGTTCTTCTGGGCCAGCCAATGTTAGGGCTGTGTCAGTGATCTAAGAAGGTTCCAGTCCAGGTTTCTAGGTGCCTACTGTTGGGCTCCTGCCTGGATTGAGTCTTGTGGGTGGTGGAGGCTACTCTGTTGCCTCTTCAAGTTCATTTTAAAAGCTCATTTGGAAGGCAGAATTCTTTTTCCATTGAGAACACGAGCCACTATTGACAAGACTTGTCTATTTCCCCTGACCTCTGGCCCATGCTAGCACTCTCAGAACAACCAGTTTGTGTCTCTTTGGGGAGAAGATAGGGATGGGAGCAGAGAGTGAAGGGGACATATAGTATGGCAGAGATGACCTAGGGGCTACTTGGGCTGAGATTCTAGCAGGTTAGGAAAGAACTCCTAATGCAGAAATCAGGCTTTGATTACTTGGGTTACACCAACTTTGAGAACCTGCTGGGAAAGTATGGGTACTGGAAAGGACTGAAAGGAAAGGAAGCTAATGCCCCTGCATGTCCCGGGTCCTGAAAGGGACAGTGAACAGAAGGGAGCTTGTCCACTGGGCCAGTAGTGAAAAGGTCATTCTATTATTGGATGGCCCCTGCCCCAACCTCGTGGGTTTTGTGTTATTTTTTCTCTGCGTGTGTGTACGTGTGTTGCAGTAAGTCAGGCCCTGCTGTGCAGTAGGGCTTGTGAAGGCCTCCCCTGGTTACACAGTCCTGTTGAGAAGGGTCTGGTACTCAACTGGGGAGCTTTTCAGACTCTGAAGGGGAAGCAGCACATTAGGGTCATGCACTAAAGTTTCATAGGGAGGCACAGTTTCTAGGGCAATAGTGGAGATGACTGCCTGTCCTTGGGGAGATCTGATGGAACAGCTTGGACCCCCTTCGGCCACAGGCAAAGAAGCTCCATCCTCATCCCTCTCCTCTGCTGCGCTGATCTGGATGGAGACGTTTCTGTTCTGGCAAGGGTCATTCAGTGAGTATGGTGGAGGATCTTCAGTGGGAATGTAGATCTGAGTTGACCCTGGTCCCACACACTCCTCGTAGCTGAAAGAGAGAGAGAGAGAGAGAGAGAGAGAGAGAGAGAGAGAGAGAGAGAGAGAGAGAGAGAGAGAGAGAGAGAGAGAGAGAGATTTCTAAGGCCAAGGTCTCAGATAAGGACCCTTATGCCTCTCAAAATACTGTTTTTTCTGTTTTCACATTTAAAGCCTAAGGGTACTTCCCAGTTCTGACATCCTATATGCTGACATTCTATGCCTTTAAATCTCTTCCAGTTGATATGCTGTGTTCTAGTACACTAATGATAATAATTCCTAACATTTAGATAGTGCCTACTATGTGTCAGGCAGTGTGCTCAGCACTTTATAAATACTTTTCATTTGATCCTCACAATGAATTTGGAGGGTAAGTGCTAGTATCATCCTTATTTTACAGATGAGGAAGGGTAGCTGGGTGATGCAGTGGATAAAGGCCTGGAGTCAGGAGGACCTGAATTCAAATATAGCCTCAGATACTTATGAGCTCTGTAAGCCTCATCTGTGAAATGAATTTGAGAAGGAAATGACAAGACTTCAGTGTCTCTGTCAAGAAAACTCCAAATGGGGTCACCAAGAGTTGGACATGACTGAAATAACTGAACAACAGATGAGGAAACTGAGACAGACAGAGGTGAAACGATTTGTCCAGGATGATACAGTTAAGAAGTTCCTGAGGCTGGATTTGAACTCCAGTCTTCCTGACTTTAGGCCCAGTGCTCTATCCACTGTACCATCTTGCATCACTAACGTTTGGTGTGCTAAGATTCCTGCCAGGACTGATGTTCTATGTTCATGCATTCTGTGGAACTTCTCTATAGTTCTAAAGTACTTGTCATCTTTGATATAGTCTGCACATCCAGGACATAGCCCTGTCCTTGACCAGTCTGAGAAACAAGAGGGGATGAAATTGTCCCTGCCCTGAAGAACTCACAGTCTAGACGAGGGGAACAAGACGCACACACACACAAAATGAACGAATAGCTCAGTGTAGACTACAAATTGCAAGTGCTTTTGGAGCTAAGAAGAGAGAAAAGAATGCCTTGAAAGGATTATCAGGAAAGGCATGAAGGAGGAGGGTACAGTGAATACAACAATGGTGTTGACAAACTGACCTTGAAAGATGGCAAAAGGAAGCCAAGGGAACTTGAGGTCAGGGTGGCGCAACATAAGACTGCAATAAACCAGGCACAGGATTCATAGCCTCAGACTACTAGAAATAGAGGGGCCTTCGAACAGAACATGCTATCACCAAATGTTAGTGGTGAAGAGGAACTTCGAGGATGGAATGTCAGAATCCTGAAGGCGCAATGGTTGAGTTGGATGGGACCTTAGAACGCACCGTGATCATGCCACAGTTTATTTGAGCTGCAGGGGAACTTAGAACATGGGATCTCAGTGAGGCACCTTTGGACAGTGATTTGAGGGTCTAGGGACCACAGAGGCCAACCCTTTCAGTTTACCTTTTCAATCTTATACCACCTTACTCTCCTTCACACATTCTAGTTCTGTCAAACTGGCTTTCTTTCTGTTCCCCACAGAGGATGCTCCATTTTCTGTCTCCGGATCTTTGGTCATGGCTGGAATACACAACCATCTCAACTCCACCTCCTAGAAGGCTTGGTCTTCTTTAAGGCATAGTTCAAGTCAGACCTGAGTGCAAATCCCAACTTAGACATCTACTAGCTGTGTGACCCTGGCAAATCGCTTTGTCTCTATCTACCTCAATTGTCTCATGTGTAAAGTGGGGGATAATAATAGCACCTATCTGCTAGATTTATTGTTAGGATCAAATAAAATGATATTTATAAAGCATTTTGCAAACTTTAAAGTGCCATATGAAAACTACTATCATTATTAATACTATTATATGAAACCTCTTCTGATCTCCCCAGCTACACATGCCTTCCCCATCACAATTGCCTCGTGTCTATTTTATATGCAAATATATGTAAATATAATATATGCAAGTCTCTATATGTAAATATTAGATCTCTTATTAGAATATAAGCTCCCTGAACAGAGGGGTGATTTCATTTTTGTCTTTGTATCCCTGGCACCTAAGGTATGCATGGCATACAGTAGGGACTTAATAAATGCTTGTTACTGGATTGACTGCAGTGATTTGGTCAGGGTTCCAAAGCTCGACTGTGGCGTTGTTGAGTCACTAGAACTTGGTGCTTTTGAAGAACTGGTGCAGATCTGCTGTAGAACTTTCCCTGGTTGGGGCTGGGGTTGGGATTGGGGGAGTGGTTCTTGAGTCATTTTTGCCAGCTGCTTTCCTCTCCAGGATAATTGGCATTCCTCTTTTTATCCTTTGATTGTTTTTTTGAGTTTTCTTTGAGGCAATCAGGGCTTAGTGACTTGCCCAAAGTCACATAGCTAGTAAGTGTCTGAAGCTGCATTTGAACTCAGGTCTTTCTGACTCTAGGAATTTTCATTCTTTTCTGATTCTTCCCAGATATCCCCATTACACTTCATGCTCTGCCTGTTCTACCCCTCATCTGCCAGACTGTTTTCATTCTACTCACTTGAACCCCATCTATGAGCCCACCTCCACCAGGATGCCTTTCTTGATTAAGAGGGGAAAAAAAGGACTTCTTTGCTTTCCCTCTAATAGATCCCTTGCTAGGATGATGGCCTTTGAATAGTGATAACCTGACAGATTAGGTCATGTTATTCAAAATAAAAATCTTCACTGTGGCTCCGTTACCTACCACACTGAGTTGAAGTTCTTCTCCCTAGTGTCAGGGGTTCCCTAGGTAGCAGATATCCTCTTTGTAGACAGTATTTTGTTTTGGTTCAGTTGAGTCCGACTCTGGAGTGGATTGCTATTATCTTTTCCAGCTCATTTTGCAGATGAGGAAGCTGAGGCAAACAGGGTGAAGTGACTTGCCCAGGGTAACACAACTAGCAAGAGTTTAAGGCCAGATTTGAACTAATGAAGATGAGTCTTCCTGATTCCAAGCCAGTGCTCTATCCACTATATAGCTCCCACTATGGCTTTCTACACACTCACCTGCACTCTTCCCACGCCTTTACTAAGACTTGTACCCTCCAGGAATGTTTCCCTCTCTCTCTTTGACTATTGAATTTCTACCCATCCTTTAAATCTCAACTCAGATGCTCTGACCTTGAGGAAGCCCACCCTTATTCTTCCTCCCTTTCCTCTTTCCCATCAGGGCTCCTGGGGCCTCAGAGCCTTCTGTTTGTACCTTTCTAATGGACTTATATCGTATTGTGAATTGTTAGGTTTGTGTCCTGTCATCAGCCTGTGATCTGTATGAGGTCATGGACTGTGGTTTTATCTACATGATGCATCTCTTTCTGGGTCTAGCACAGGATTCTGCAAACAGGGGTTGCTTAATAAAGTCTGTTGAATAAATGAATTAATGTCCAAGTCACCAAGCAACCCAATAAATTGCAGAGATGTCACTGACATTTATCTCCTGATTCCTAACCTGTTATTCATATATTACACACTTGTCCCTGAGTGTCAGAGAAGTGGGCAGAAGAAGGGTGAGGAATAGCTTGTCAGTCTGAACAACAGCAGCCATGCTGTGGAGAGTGGATGACAGATGGGCAAAATGATGCCCAGAGAAAATGACTTGTGCAAGGTCATACAACCAGCAAATGGAAGAGCTAGGATAAGCAGATAAGCGCAGACTCTCTTTCTGCCTCTCTCTCTTTCCCTCCCTCTCTCTCTGTTTCTCTCTCTCCCTCCCTCTCTGTTTCTCTCTCTCCCTCCCTCTCTTTTTTTCTCTCTTTCTCCCTCCCTCCCTCTCTCTCTCTCTGTTTCTCTCCCTGTGTCTCTTTGTAACCTTCTAGGGGCAGGTGTGTGTTCCTGAGGTGGGTGACCCTCCTTCCCTTAGGAGTCTACTCTGAATACTCTCAATTGTTAATTTAAACCCCATCTACCCCTCTGGCATCACGAAAAAGGTGCTGAGGGGGGCGGAGCCAAGATGGCGGAGTAGAAGGACGCAAGTTTACGAGCTCCGAAACCACAGCCCATAGAATTAATGTAAAAAGAGACCCCATATCTTCTGAAAAAGGTGCTGAACTTGAAGTCTAGAGAACTGGGTTCAGAGCCTAGCTCTGACAACTTAAGGCTGTGAGATTTGGGGGAAATCACTCATCTCTGTGCCTCAGTTTCCTCATCGATAAAATGAGAGCAATAATATTTATTCTTTCTTCCTTCCAGGGCTGTTCTGGGGGGGAAAAGTGCTTTCTAAACTTTGAAGTGTTATGAAAATAGGAGTACAGGAGATGTTAGGTTCAGAGACTTAAAATGAGAATTCCTTAATTAAAGTTCTCTTTTTGTCCCTCTCTGGTCCCTCTTGTGTAGAGGGGACCTGGTATTCATGAAGGGTAAACCAGCAGAGCCCAAGTCCTATTAAGTCCTTCTAAACTAGAAATATTTTGTCTTCCTTGACTCCCTTCAAGTCTCAGCTAAAATCCCATCTATTGCAAGAAGTCTTCCCTGGTCCTCCTTAACCTTGGTGCCTTCCCTAGAGAGTATCCCCAAGTTAGTCTGTATTTTTTTTTGGGAGGGAGGCAATCAAGTGACTTGCCCAGAGTCCCATAGCTAATAAGTATCTGATGCTAGATTTGAACTCAGGTCCTTCTGACTCCAGGGCCAGTGCTCTATCCACTGTGCCACCTGGATGCCCCCAATTTAGTTTGTATTGAGAAATCAATATAACTTGTTTGTATCTAACATTGCTTGCATATTGTCTCCTCCATTAGATGGTGAGCTCCTGGACAGCAGCGGCTACTTGTCTGCCTTTATTTGTGTCCTCAGTGCTTGCTATAGCTCCTGGTACCCAGAAGATGTTTAATAAATGGTTGCTAACTTGATTTATTGGTTTGAGCATGACACTGAAATAGATGGCGTGTCAGTCTGTTGGCAGAGGCAAGGTGGAAGGACTTGGTGATGGGGAGACATGGTTCTACTCCTACCCCTGGACAAATCACTTACCCTCATCAAACCCCAGTTTCCTCATCTGTAAAATGGGGCTAAGAATAGCACCTACCTCTGTTTGTTTTATGAGGGTCACATAAGATAATGTGGGTAAAACATAACAGAAATGTCAGCTTCTCTCATTACCTGAGTGACGAGGCTTGTCACTAGGTTGGCCACAGGGTAATGATCTTCCGGGTCACAGTAGAGTTCTAAGGCTGCTACCAACTTGCAGAGAATTTTATCGTCATCATTCAGTCATTTCAGTCGTATCTGACTCTTCATGATCCTATTTGGGGCGTTCATAACAGAAATACTGGAGTGATTTGCCATTTTCTTCTCTAGCTCATTTTACAGATGAAGAAACTGAGGCAAACAGGGCTCAGTGACTTGCCAAGGGTCATACAGCTACCAAGTATCAGAGGTTGGATTTGAACTCAAGTCCTCCTGACTCTAGGCCCAGCATTCTATCCACTGTGCCACTTAGCTGGCCTGCAGAGGATTAATACTGATGAAATCATAGATTATTGAATCCTTGTGCAAACAAAGAACAGACATTTGTTAGGCACCTACTAGATGCTGGCCCTCTGCTATGTGCTTAGGATACAAAATATGGTTATTATCTAACTTGCATGAATATGGTACTTTGTGGCTATAAAGCCTGTTCACATACATTGGAGCTTCACAAAATCTCCCAAGAGGGCAAGAATTTTATATTGGGGAAACTGAACCTTCAGAGAAGTCATGTGTTTTGATAAAGGTCATACAGCCAGTAAGATGGGACGGTTAGACTCAAAGAATTTAATGGCCTCTTTCAGGTCTGACAATGTATCATAAAGCTGGGCTCAGGTTCCTTCCTTTATATCAAATCAAATTTTCTAGATTTGCAGTTGGGAGGACCTGGGTTTGAATATCCAGTCTATTACTTATTAGCTGCATGACCTTGGACAAGTCATTTTTATTTCCTCAGTCTTAGTTTCCTCAACTGTCAAAAGAAGGTTTTTTTAGGGTCTCTTCTACTTTAGATTCCAGGATGGGGGGGTCATTTAATCCCTCTTATTCGGATGTGGTGGACCTCTTTTGGAAACTAAGTGTTTTGGAAGTGGTGGTAAAGACAGGGTTAACATCTCCATCTGAGATGGTTCCCTTCGCAATAGGAAAAAAAGGTTATTGTGGGGATAGTGAGTGGGGGTACAGGGAAAAGAAATCCAGATCTGGCTTTATCATTTTCAGTGGGACTGAATATAAGTTGGATTTGTTGCCATGGAAACCTAAGAGAGTTTAACTAAGTAGCTGTCACTCATGAAGAATGACCTTGGGAGGAGGGGGAAGCTCTTGAAAGGGGAGTCTGAAAGTTGGGAGAACTTCTGGCCTTCAGGATCAAGGTGCAAAGCTGAGAAAACAATATGTATTTTTGATGGAAATGTTATTTTTGGCTTCATAAATCATTCAAGAGTCGGATTGCCAGAGAGATTCAGAAAAAAGAACAGGGATCAGAAAACCTGGGTTTGACTCTTGGACTGTGACTAGCGCCTTAAATCCCCCAGCCTTCCTGGCCCTTGATTTTCTGTTCAGTAACATGAGGCGGCTGAAAGAGATGAGCTCTTAAGGTCCCTTTAGGAATGACCTTGTCTGTGTTTTGTCCTTACTTATCTGTGTTTATGTTGTTTTCTCCCAGTAGAATGTAAGCAGCGACTGCTTCTGTTTCATCTATGTATCTCCTGTGCCTAGTGCATTTTCTTGTATACAGCAGGTGCTCAATAGCTAGCATTTATAGAGCATTTGAGTGTTCTTTCATTTCAGCAACCCTGGAAGGGGTGTGTGTGTATGTGTACTTATTATTCCCATTTCACAGAAGAAAATTAGGCAGACAGAGGTTAAGTGACTTGCCGAGGGTCATGCAGCCAGCCAGTAAGAGTCCGAGGTAGGATTGAAACTCAGGTCTTCCTGACTCCAAGTCCAAACCTCTAACTCCTGAACCACCTGGCTGTCTAATACATGCTTGTTGAACTGAGTTGAAGTCTAGGTTTCCATACACACCATCTGCATCTCTCACATTTGTGCCCCAAAGGAGCCTGGGGAGCAAACAGTGTTTCAAAGATTCTGCCAATTAAACCCAAGGAGAATTTGGCATCCTCAGCAAGAGTAAGGTTCAGGGGCTTGTGTAACATGATGGCTTAGTTAAGACCATCTGTTCTAAGCATGAGGCCTATAAACCTTACCAGTTCTCATCCACCAGTGTTGGCACCATACCCATCAATTACCACCATCGTTCATTCAGAAAGTCAGTTAAGGGTTCTCTATGTGCAGTGGCACAGTGGACAGAGCACCAGGCCAGGAGTCAGGAAGACTTGTGTTCAAATCTGGTCTCAGACACTTACTAGCTGTGTGACTTCACCATGCCTCAGTTTCTCACCTGTAAAATGAGCTAGAGAAAGAAACTGCAAACTACTCCCATATCTTTGCCAAGAAAACCCTTTAATGGGTCATGAAGAGTTGGACACGACTGGAAGTGACAGACACATAGTTTCTGGAGGACACCCCAAGACAAGTATGACTCCATTTACATCCTCATGGAATTCACCAATGAATTAATAGCCTCCATTTCTGTAATACTTTAAAGTATTTTCTTCACAAGAAATCTGAGGTCAATAGGGCTACTTCTCCATTGGTGAAAAACTGAGGCTGAAAGACAGGAAATGGTAATTTCTCTAGAACTCAGTTCACTTGTTTGTAAAATGAAGGGATTGGACTAGATGATTTCTTTAAGGTCCTTTTCAGCTTTAAACCCTGTGACCCCATGACTTATACAAAGTTGGAAAGTGGCAAAGACCTGACTCCCCAATCCTTTGCTCTTTCTACTCCATTTCACTACACATTCACATTCACACATTATCATATGAGATAACATTTGTAAAGTACTTAGCATGCACATAGTAGGCACTTATTAAATGCTTCTTCCCTCCCCTCTCCTAATAACTCTATAGTCAAAGTTATAATTAAATGCTTTGTAGACTACTATGCACAGAGCTATGTGAGGTCCAAGGGAGAGAAGGTAATTTTCAAGGTGAGAATCAGGAAAACATTTTTGGGATTGGTCCTGGAAGGGATATAGGGCAGGGAGCAAAGTTAATGTTAAATCTCTGACCAAGGTTAGGGGAGGTTTTTAGTCCATCAGTCAAACAGCATGCTCTACGTCAGGCACTGTGCTAAACAGCCGGGGATACAAACAAAGGCAAAAAACAGTCTGTGCTCTCAGTTAGCTTACATTTTAATTAGGGAGACACCATGTAGACAGCTCTGTCCAGACAAGATATAAATGGGAAAAACTGGGGATAATCTCAGAAGAAGGCACCAAACAGACTTAAAAAGGACTGTGAAAGCCTTCTTGTAGAAGGTGGGACACTAGCTGGGACCTGACAAAAGTCAGGAAAGACAGGAGGCAGAGATGAGGAGGGAGAGTATTCCAGGCATGGTAGACCCTCAATGAAAACACCTGGAGTCAGGAAATGGAGTGTCACAAGATTACAGAGTATATCATCATGTAAGACTGTAGTCAAAGATGTGGGTTTGAGACTAGGTTTAGCCATTTATTTTGGTAATGTGAGCAAATCACTCCACTTAGTCTCTGCTCATCTATAAAAAGGGGATAAATTTGTAAACCTCGAAGCTCGGTGGTTAGGTAGGATATTCACTCCTAAAGCTAGGGCCCCCACTAATGTTTCCCATTAACAGTCAGCCAGTAGAAGAAATGATCTCTAAGCAAAGGCATTTACAGCTATTTAAAGTTGGTTTGGGGCAGCTGTGTGCCACAGTAGATAGAGTATGGGCCTCAAGTCAGGAAGATTTAATTTCCTGAGTTCAAATCCAGTCTCAGACACTTACTAGCTGCGTGACCTGGGCAAAGCATGTAATCCTGTTTGTCTCAGTTTCCTCATCTGTAAAATGAGCTGGAGAAGGAAATGGCAAACCACATAGTGAAGGATGGACACAACTGGACAACAAGTATGAACTCACAGGTGAGGACATTTCCTTTTCAATGCTTTCTCTATAACTTATATAGACTTTGTTGCCTAGAACAGTAGTGTTAAACTCCAATAGAAAGGGGAGCCCTGCAGGCTACAGATTGACTTAGAAAATCACAAATTAACATCATCTATGTTGCATTGTATGTTTATTTCTTTTGTTAAACACTTCCTAATTATTTTTCAATCTGGTTCTGGCACAGGCTGTTGGGTGTCTGAGTTGAAGGCTCTGTCTTTGCCCATTCAGAGGTTTAGTGACTTGCCCAGGGTCACAGAGATGCCACCTGAACCCAGTTTTTCCTGACTTCACAGCAAGCTCTCTAGCTACTAAGCCATGTGACCCATTTCGTTTTTGCCTTTGTACACCCTTGCCTAGCACAGTGTCTGATGCATATTAGATAATTAATAAATCCTTATCGATCCACAGATTGGGCATAGGCAGTCAGAGTTTATTCAGTGGTCTAGAAAGGGAGAACTTTGTGTTTAAAGCGATTAATTAACCTCACAAATGAAGGCCAACTTTAAAAACAAACAGTTCTATTTGAGCAGGTTGGTGAAAATTAACAAAGGTTTTACCAAGAGGCAGGCCTACGGGGAAGAGATAAGGAATTTAAGATTCTGGCTCCCAGCTGCTCCTGGTGAATGAAAAATAACCATACCCCCCACAAATTTAAGGTGAAATGGAAATCTATTTCCTAAGAGACAGAGAGAAGCAACTGGAACACTTAGCATCTCTGTGGCTCTTGGTAAGGCTTTTCCCAGCTGTTTGGTGGTGATTAATCAGTGAAGCCAGCCCGAGACCTTGAGAGATGGCCAACATTATCACTGCTGTTTTCCCAGGAAGGGGAGGGAGCCACAAAGGTTAAGTGGTTGGCCCCACTGCAATGGTGCTCCAGTCCCAGAAACATGAGCTGCAACTGAAATGGGGTCTAGTCTCTTTCTCTTCTTGAAGGACAGTGTCTTGCATGTAGTAGGTGCCTAATAAATGCTGGTTTTCTTCCTTCCCTCTTTCCTCCTTCTCTTCCTCCTTCCCTCTTTTCCTTCCCTCCCTCCTTCCTTTGTTTTTACTCTTTCCCTCCTTCTATCCTTCATTCCTTTCTTCCCTCCCTTCCTCTCTCTCTCACTTTCCTTCCTTGCATTTTTTTCTCTCTCCTTTCTTCTTTTACTCCCTCCATCTCTCCCTTCCTTCCCTTCTTCCTTCCTCCTTTCCCTTTCTTCCTTCTTTTATTCCCTCTCTTCTTCCCTTCCTCCCTTTGCTTCTGCCTTTCTCCCTCTTTTTCTTCTTTTCTGCCCTGCCTTCCTTCCTCTTATCCTCCATCCCTTCCTTCCTTTCCTTCCCTCTTTCCCATCCTTTCCTTCCTTCCTCCCTTCCTCCTTTCCTTCCTTCCTTCCTTCCTTCCTTCCTTCCTTCCTTCCTTCCTTCCTTCCTTCCTTCCTTCCTTCCTTCCTTCCTTCCTCCCTCCCTTCCTTCCTTTCCTTCCTTCATTCTCTCTTTCCTTCCTTAATAAATGTTTGATGAACTGAATGATGGGCCAAGATCTTTCACCCACACGGGCCAGGCCTTGAGGGTGCTTTCCTATGTCATGCTGTATAAGCAACACGGGGTGGGAAAAAAATTCCCAGAAGGGAGTAAGGTAGTTTGGATTCTGGTGCTGACTTTGTCACTAACTAGTGGATGAACTAGCTATGAATCACTTACCCTCCCTTCTTAGTTTCTTCCTCTGTAAAACATGGCATTTAATTAGTGCCTGACCTGGAGTCAGGAAGACTCATCTTAGTGAGTTCAAATCCGGCCTCAGACACTTACTAACTGTGTGACCATGGGCAAATCACTCAACCCTGTTTTCCTCAGTTTCCTCATCTGTAAAATGAGCTGGAGAAGAAAATGACAAACCACCCCAGGACCTTTGCCAGGAAAAACCCAAATAGGGTTACAGAGAGTTGGAGATGATTGACCAGCAGCAAAATCCCTTCTGGTTCTAAGAGTCTATATTCCGAGATTCCTTGTTGCTTTAACATTCCATGTCCTGCTGGTTGTCTTGGGGCACATCTACAATTCTGACTTCTGGGAAGGTTGAGGCTAATGGATTGCTTGAGCATAGGAGTTCTGAGTTGTAGCAGGCTAAGCTGATTGGGTGTCTTTGCTATGCGCAGTACCATAATGGGGAGTCCCTAGGAGTGGGGGCACCAGGCTGCCTGAGGGGTGAACCAACATAAGTAGGAAATTTAAGAGTAGGTCATAATCTCCATGCTAATCAGTAATGGGATTGGACTGGTAGCCGCTAGAGTCTAGCTAGAGTGAGATGGGGAAACCAAGTCCCAAAAATTCCCTCAAAAGTCAACCATTCTATGTGCAATGTTCTAATATCCCATGTTCTCAGGTCCCTTCCAGCTTTAACATTTTATGATCAGAAGAAAGGAGAGAGAGGAGATTTATTATTATGTGGTATTGTTTTTGTTGCTGAATGAGAGGGAGACGGGAAGAGAAAGGTATGAATTGTGGGAGGGGTAGAGAGAGAATCTCCCAACAATGTTCTCAGGGGTGCCTGGTGATATGGGGCCTCTTGTCAGGCCCATAGGTTATCCCCTCTCCTGGAGTTTACAAGTGTCTTAGAGCACAGGAAGCTCTCTGAAGGAATGGGACAAAAGCATGTCTTGTCTGACTAAGGCCACTGGAGGCCGTGAAGGGCAGGGATGCATCAGCTTGTCTGCTTTCCCTTCAGGCCTGTCATCTAGTGGAGTACCTCACATGAAATCAATGTGACAGGCAGTGCAGAGGCTTGCTGATTCAGGAGGGAATCAGCAGCCCTTGGGGAGGGGTGCTGGTGACTTCTTCAGGGCTGTCAGGATGGATTGAGCAAACCGCTATTTCCAGAGAGGAACAATCCCAGAGCCCCTTAGGACCCTGACCAAACCTCGGGCCTCTGATGCCCAATTTCTCCTAACCTGGTGTGAAAAACTGTTTCAAAGAGCATCCAAACTCCTATGTGCAAGCAGCTTCTTTTAAGAAAATGCACAGGAAAGGGATCTGGTCCAGTTGCTGCCCCTGTGAGACCTTGGAGAAGTGAATTCCCCTCTCTGGGCCTCAGTATCCCCATCTTGCTCAAATGAATTTTGACTAGATACTGTGCAAAGTCTTGCTATGTGTCTACTTTCACATTTCCTGAGATTGAGCTTCTAGGACACTGAGGCCGGGCAAAAGACAGGAGAGAGGAATGACAAGGGATGAGGACCTCTTATGTGACTTTTCACCAGTTCTATGGTGGGTTTAAGACCTCTGGTTCCATGACCCTAGGATTTGAATATTAGAGTTCATCCAGTCCACCCTTTCATTTTACATATGAGAAGACAGGCCCAGAAAAGGAAAGCAACTTATTTAGATCGCTCTAAGTTAATAAATGGTAGAGGATGGAATTTGAATCCAGGTCTCTTGACCTGGTTTCTTCACATTATACCATACTGCCTCTGAGTAAGGGTTTAGGCTAGAAGGGAATGTATATCACCTCGGTTCCTGTGAAAAATTGGACCCTGAATCTTAGGCCTGGTAACCTAATTCGGCCACCTAGGTCACCATTTCTGTCCAAATGACAACAACTGGGGTCAGAGAACTTGGGTTCCAATCTCTTCTCTTTCTCCTTTAACTCAATCTGTGCAGCTTTGGCTAAATTGCTTAACCTGCCTGGGCTTCAATTGCCTCATTTGTTCAATGGGAACCTTATGAAGTTGTGAGGAGTGAATGTCCTTTGTAAACCTTAGGGAGTAATGTGCACAGGAGCTAGCCAGTGACAGGATCCAGGATCATAGCTTTAAAACTGAAAGGGACCTTACAAGTCAAGTCCTTCCACCTCATTTTACACATGAGGAAACCGAGGCACAGAGAGTTTAAGTCAAGAAGCTTTTATTAAACACTTACTGTATACCAGACAGTGTGCTTAGTCCTGAAGATGCAAAGAAAGTCCCAGAAATGGGAGATCCCAATCTAACGAGGAAGACAACATGCAAACAGCTATGATACAGGCCAGAGACACTCGACAAAGAACCTAGAAAGAAAGGACCTGCTTCTTGCAGAAGGCAGGATGTTAACTGAGACTTGAAGGAAGCCAGTGAGTCCAGGAGGCAGAGGTGAGGAGGGAGAGCATTCCGGCATGAGGCACAGTCAGGGAAAATGCCTGGAGTCTGGAGATGGGAGTATCTTGTATGTGGAATGGCAAGGAGGCCAGTGTTATGAAGCATGTAGAAAGGAATATAGTATAAGCAGCCTGGAAATGGAAGAGAGGGCCAGGCTAGGAAAGACTTTAAAAAGCAAATGCTAGATTTTCCATTTGGTTATAGGTGTAATAGGGAGTCACGAGAGTCTACTCTGAAGATGTTGGAGTAGGGTGGGGTCTGCACTGGCATGTTCAGACCCCAGAAGAACCAGAATCAGAACCAGGTCCCTTGCCTCCAAATTCTGGGTTTTTTCCAGTATAAGATATTGCTTCTCCTAGGTCTATCAGTCTGTTCAGAGCCAGCCTATCTCTCTGGGTTTAGAAATCTAACACATTCAATTCCTAATTCCCTCTCCTGGTTTTTTCCCCCTGTGGTCACAATTCAGCTTTGGACCATTGGAGTGTGTTTTCTAGGGTTCATTCACAAAGGAAATAGAATACACAAAATGAGAAATGATATACCAGGGGAAGGTCATTAGATGTGCAGATAAAAGCAATCTCCTCAGCTCCAGACTGAGTGGCACCTAAGCTTTCTAATCTAATCCTTAAATTAAATTCCCCAGGCTTAGCATGGCCTCTGTTCTTTGCTAGACCAGAAACCCCAAGCCAGGAGGCCAGGCTCCCTCACCGCTCCAGATGTGAATGGTGTCTCTCTCTCTCAGCCCCCTCCAACACTGCAGTGCTGATTTGAGATTCACCCATCTGTGCTCAATGGACCAAGCTACTGGCTCATCTTTCCAGTCAGACAGTTAGGAAACCACCAGATGGCATGAGGGGCTGGGGGTGTTTACTCTTCACGTTTCCATGGCATCATGTTTCTGATTGATTCTTCCCTCAATCAAGAGGGAAGAAAAAGACATATAGCCAATGTAGGCTGTAGTCCTATCATCTCAGAAAAGTCAAACTCATTCAACCCGATACTTGGCTCAACCCTGGAGTTTGAAAAACACAACTCTGCTCCTGGAAGCCATGTGGTGGAGTAAAAAGAGGAAGAATTTGGAGTTCTAAGACCTAGATTTGAATCTCCATCTTGCCACTAACTGGGTGAACACAGGCAAATCACTGATCCTGTCTGAGTTTCAGTGTCCTAGTCTATAAAACTGCTGTTGTGAGGAAGGTCCTTTGCAAACCTTAAAGAGTTACGGAAATGTCAGCTGGCTTAACATCATTACACAGCCCCACTGCCATACTGCCCTCATAGCTAATGAAAACCTTGCCACGGAAGGCCACCTTATTGTTGGTTGTCCTTCATTCTCAAAGAAGACCATAACATCAGGGAGGTGATGGCATGATATGCAAGTGAATTGGATTTAAGTGAGGCAGGGCTGTGCAAGGTCACCAGCCTCACTTTCTCCTCTGAAGCCCTCTGGGTCCAATCGCAAGATATGGATGAGGATGACTGGTGATGGTCCTGGATGCAGCGGGAGACCTTGGCCTTTTTAAACTATGGTCTTTCCCAGGTCTCAGTTTGACTGAGGCAACACCCATTCA
This sequence comes from Bettongia penicillata ogilbyi, assembly GCA_023548195.1. Lineage (NCBI taxonomy): Eukaryota > Metazoa > Chordata > Mammalia > Diprotodontia > Potoroidae > Bettongia > Bettongia penicillata. Next base: position 1,437,420 of record JAJHZJ010000373.1, on the reverse strand, counting down.
GTGATTAAGGCTAAGTAAGAAATGAGGCAAAGAATGGCCTCTTTTACCTAGTCAAACAACAACAAAAAAATCAATCTGGGAGGGGAAGGCCCTTAGGATTTCTGGCCAAAACAGAAAGAGTTGCTAAATCATATTTGCTCGACAATGACCAGGTTTAGGAACTATTGTTGGTCAATCAATGACAGCCAGAGTGATTTGGGTTGAAGGCACAGTTCTTAAAGAAATCTAGCCCATAAACTCCAAGATCTCTAGAGAAGTTTCATTGATCAAAATTTACATTCCTTTGGTCAGAGTACCCACAGGTAAGGGTATTATACCCTATATGGAAAGAGGGAGAAGAAGGAGGAAAGAAAAGGAGAAAAGAGAAGAGAGGAGAAGAAAAGAAGAGGGAGGAAGAAAAAGAAAGATAAGGAAGGAAGGAAAGAGCTGCATTGCCCAACTGTAACTGGCCAGCTGGGTCCCCACTAGGGTAATTTGTACTACACACAGGTTGTTAGTAACATGGAAATGAACAAGAGAAGTCCCTGCTTTGTTCTCCACTCTTCTCCATCCCTGGAAAAGCGCCAGTTTCCTCCCCCTTCTAATGGCAGAAAGTGAAGTGGAATTAAGAAGGTTCTTGATGAGGGAAAAAGAGGAAAGTGTAAAAACTGACTTGAAGTTTAACATAAAAAAACCCAAGATCTTGACAACTGGTCCCATCACTTCTTGGCAAACAGAGGGAGAAGAAATGGAAGCAGTGTCAGATTTTATATTCTTGGGCTCAAAGATCACTGCAGATAGCGACTACAGCCATGAAATTAAAAGATATTTGCTCCTTAGATGGGAAGCTATGGCAAGCTGAGCAGCATACGAAAAAGCAGAGACATCACCTTGCTAGTGAAGTCAAAGCTACGGTTTTTCCAGTAGCAATGGATGACTGTGAAAGTTTGACTAAAAGAAAAGCTGAGTAGTATGGAACTGAATTGTGGTCCTGGAGAAGACTTTTAAGAGTCCCTTGGACAGAAAAGAGAACAAATTAATCAGTACTTAAAGAAATTAATTCAGGCTCCTTACTGAAAGGTCCAGTACTGAAGCTGAAGCTTAAATACTTTGACCACATAATGAGAAGATGGGACTTATTGGAAAAAGACCCTGATGTTGGGAAAGATTGAAGGTAAAAGGCAAAAGAGACAGCAGAGGATGAGATAGAGTTTGTATCATGGAAACAATGAACGTGAACTTGAACAGATTTTGAGAGATAGTGGAGGATAGAAGGATCTCGGACGCTGTGGTCCATGGGGTCACAAAGAATTGGATGTGACTGAATGACTGAATGATAGCTTCCCTCCCAGGTCCCCAAGTCAGAGGGAATCTGAGCCCACATTCCTTGCCTCTTTCAGGACCTTGAGAGAAGATGCGTCTTAGTTTGTTTTTCCTTTAAAACAGAAAACATTTATAAAACTTGTTTACTGAGAGCCTTATAGACAAGAACTCTTCTGCGTTCTCAGGCTGAAAAATCAAAGGGATGATCTTATATTCCAGCTGTAGCTATTCTCTAAGAACTGGCCCTATCCCAGAGGCTGCCCTTCCTCATTCATTCATTCATTTATTTTATAAGCATTTATGAAGTGCCCATTTCATCAAAAGTAAAGTACAAGCAAAGTTTAGAAAGATGCAGGATTGTAGGCTCAGTAAGAAGATAGATGAAATTCAGTTTTATGTAGATCTCAAGAAATAAAAGACTTTTATGATGCCCTGAAGGCCAAAGTCCTATGGTGTATCTCAACTACTCAGTGCTGATGGAGCCACATTGATTAGTGATAAGGACATGATCCTAGAGAGATGGGCTGAACTCTTCCACAGTGTTCTCAACAGAACGCCATCAGTCAATGCTTAAACCATTGACCATTTACCTCAGGTTGAAGTCAATCCCTCCCTAGCTGAACTTCCAACTGAAGAAGAGGTTTTGAGGGCCATTGGGCTCCTTTCATGTGGCAAACACCTGGTGCTGATTGTATCCCAGCTGAGATGTACAAGGTAGGGGGGACCATTGCTCATACAAAAGCTGACTGAATTTTTCCAGGTTATACACAAGAGGAGGTTATTCCCCAAGAGTTCTAGGAACCCTCCGTTGTCCATCTCTATAAAGGTAAAGGAAATAGATTATTCTGTGACAGTCACAGGGGGCTCTCTTTCTTAGATACAAAAGCACTGTACTCACTGGGACACTAGGCAAATGAAAACAGTCTCTATCTTCATGCAGCTTCTGTCCCATTGGAGGGGGGAGAGATTTGCAATACACCTCATACAAGAGGCACTTGTTTTATATCATTAGGGACTGAGCAATCATCAGCAAAAATAAACATTACGAAAACCCAAAGTAAAAGGCATAATATTCACAAGGCAATTACAAGGCATTTTCCCTTGTAAAACTCTGCATTTTTATCGTATTGTCTCTTTGTGCCATGTGGAATTTGGTTAACACTTAGGATGTGGCCATTATCTGTCACAACATTATAATTCTCACCAGGAAAGTCCCTGTCATAGATAATTTCACTAATATTTATGTAATGAAGACTTCAATAGGAAGACCATTAGCTCTTGAGTCAGAGGACCTGGGTTTGAATTCTACCATTGCTACTTGCTACCTGTGTGACTTGAGCAATTCAGGTCCCCACTTTCCTCATCTGCAAAACAAGGGTGCTTGACTAGCTTAAAATCCTCCAATGAAATCATCTCTAAATTCTGTGATTCTTTGATCCCAAGGTCTTTGAGAATTCCTTACCCTGGTGGTGAGTCTGGGTACAGCACATTGACTTGGGACAACGTCTCCATGTAGGCACCAAAGTCGAAGGCAGGAGGGAACTCCTCAATGCAGGTGGATCTCAGCTCTCCAACAGAGCCACCATAGGAAAAGCCATCAGGAGCTGAAAAAGAAGAGTTAGGCTCTCATTCCTTGTATCCAGGAAAGAGAACGGAAACAGGTTTGAGAGAGATAGCAGCAGATCTTGGCTGGACATGTCTGGTAAGGGTAGTGATGGAAAGAACACAAGTCATGGTGTCTGGACAGGTGAGTTCAACTCTTGGTACTTACTGCTGTGTGACAAACAAGTTGCCTCATCAACTTCAACTATTAAAATGGGAATAATACTATGTGCACCATCCAACTTGCAAAACTGTTGTGAGGAAAGCCTCTTATAAGCTTTAAAACCCTACAGAAATGTGGATGATTATTACTATTATTAAGCTAAAGTCTGAACAAAATAGTTAGGGTAGACATACTGTTAGGGAGAAGATTCATACAATCAACTCAGTTTTCTTATAGATTATTTGGTATAAGCATTATCACTGGAGTATGTGGAAAAATATTTAACTGTGCTTTTCGGTTGCTTCTTTCAGAGGTTATAATCAAACCCATCTCAATATATGGCTAGGGAAAAAGAATTGGGGTATCATCTATCATCCTTTTTGGATGACATTCCATTCTAGTATTACTTGGCTCCTGTATCAGCATGGGAAATAGAAAATTTGACTATTTTCTCAAAGTTTGTTCCTCCCCCCACCTTCCTTCTGTCTCTAACAGTGTACATTTTAGGATGTCTTGGCTTTAAAATTCCATGAATACTCTATGACTGTTCAGCACATAAACTGAGTTCCATTCTGTGACATTATGGTCTAGTGGCTCCTGAATGGGCAGCCCCATATTCTTTCTCTCAACCAGTAGCCTCTGAATGCCACAGTGTTCTCTCATCTCAGTTTATTTCACTTATATCAGTCAGGTTAATTTCTCCATGGTTCTCTGGTAGAAAACCATGACAAACATCATGTTTGTTGTTTCCTTAATAGGCCATTACATTCAAGTACCACAGTTGGTTAGTCATCCCCCAGCTGATGGGCATTAATTATATCTCTAGTTCTTTGCCACCATTAAAAGTTTTGCTATAAAAATGTTGGTATATATAGCATCTTTCCTTTTGTCAAGGACCTTGCTGGTGTATATACCTAGAAGAGGAACTTTTGGGGCAAAGGGCATGGGCAATTTATCCACGTTATTTGTATAATTTCAAACTACTTTGTAGAATGGTTGAAATAATCCACAGTTTCACCAACACAGCATTAATGTGACCCTGTATTTTGATCCTAACACTATCTCTATCTGTAGAAAGATTGGTCTGACACCCAACAGGAGGAATGGCTGCAGTTGATTAAGGGAGCCATTCTCATCTTGAAATAAAATTTAAAATAAATATCTAGCTTAGCCTGGTGAAACAGAAAACACAGAGCCAGGGTTAGTGGGATCTAGAACCACAGAATCTCAAAGATGAAAGGGACTTTTAAGGTGGATGATAGAGTCCAACTTCTGCATTTTTATGGATGAGAAAACTGAGGAGGCTCAGTGGATAGAGAAAATGCTGGGCCTGGAGTTAGGAAGACCTGAGTTGAACTTTGACCTCAGTCACTCAACTGTGCAAAACTGGGCATGTCACTTAACCTCTCTGCGCCTCAATTTCCTCTGTGGTACAATGAGGATAATAATAGCACCTACCTCCCAGGGTTGTCATGATGCTTCAAAGATAGTGAGTGGCACATAGTAGCTACTATATACAAGTTAGCTAATAGTGTTAATAGTAGTAGTATTAGTAGTAGTAATAGTAGTAGCAGTAGTAGTAGTAGTAGTAGTAGTAGTAGTAGTAGTAGTAGCAGTAGAAGTAGCAGTAGTAATAATACACAGTAGGGCTGAGACTGGAATTCTAACCTCTAGCCCAGGATTCTTTCTGCTATACCACATTACCTCCCGGGCACAGCCACACCTTAGGTCTGCCTGTATCTCTGTGCGTGCGTGTGTGTGTGTGTGTGCGCACGCAAGTGCGCACATACACACACCATAGATTCACAATGGCTGTCACTCTGAGTAGGGAGAAAAGGACCCTGGAGGTTGTCCCTGAGGTCAGGCAGAGGCTCCTGGGCCTTCTGAGTTTCTCAGTTACCCCACCATTCTGCTCTCCTTGTGCCCTGTGCAGCACCAGAGCCTTTATTTTAGAGATGGGCTAGCTAGCCAAATGGATTATAGACTAATTTATTAATGTACTGAGTCTGCTGCACAAAAGGTCAGGGCCTCCAAAGGTGGGGCAGAGAATCAAGAGTGGGCAGGAAATCCGTCTCCCTGAGCTGCTGACTTGCCTAGGATCATGCCACAATGCCAAGAGCCTCCTTCCTCTGCCTTCCTGGCAGTAAGAGCCTTCTTTGTGCCTTGAGGCATTGTGAAAAGTGACTCATATTAATAAGGATAATAGTAACTCCTAATTACACAGAACGTCAAAGCAATTTGGGCCCATCCTCTCCTATTAGTTTATAACCATGGGTAAATCACTTAGAGCCAGAGGTCCAGAGTAGGTGGTCCAGAGAATACAGAATGCTGAACCTGGAGTCAGAAAGAGTTGAATTCAAATCATGCTTTAGATACTGACTAGTGATGTGACTCTGGGCAAGTTATCCTCTTTTAACGTCAGTTTCCTTATCTGTAAAATGGGGAAAATAATCTTACCCCCTTCCCCAGGCTGTTGAGAAGATCAAGTGAGAAAACCAATATAATGAATTTTTTGAACCGCAATATAAACATTAACCATAATTATTAATAACCTTTCTGAGTCTCAGTTTCTCCACATGTAAAATTATTATTATAAAACTTCTCCTGCCTAATAAAATATGAGAAAATTCCTTGATAAAATTTACAGTACTATAGACATGGCAATTTTTTATTAATGTCAATCCTCACAGACACACTATGAGGTAGGTAATATAGATATCAACTCTAATTTACAAATAAGGAAACTGAGACCCAGAAAGATTCATGGGATTACAGAATCATAGATTTAGAGCTGGAAGGGACCTTAGAAGCCACTGAGTACAAATCAGTAAAAGCTGAGAAAGGTTAAATGATTTTCCAAGGAAACAGAACTAGAAAGACTGAGGCAGTATTTGAATTCAGGTCTTCCTGACTCCACTGTTATACCTAGACGCCTCCAAGTTAAGTGGCTTGCCCATGGATACATTACTAGCAAATATCACCAAGAAGACCCAAACCCAGGGTCTTTCTTACTCAAGTATTAGCCTTCCTTAGTCCTCATGCCCTCCCTCTTCCCTGACTGCATCCCCCATCAAACTAAGTGGAAATCCTGCCATAGACATCATCGCCTTGCTGGGCTGCTGGGTTGTATGTTATCTGTAGGAACATTTCCCAGTCTGTCTCTTTTCCTGTTCCTTCCAGCCTCAGGGTGAGTTTTTTTTACAGTCTGTTTTATCTTGTACATGTCCTCATTTTTCCACTCGATCCAAACTGTCTCTGCCAGGGTAGGCAATCTGATATGGCACATGCCAACTTATCTCCCTGACACCATAATGTCCTGCCTCTTCTCTAGATGTCAAAACCCTTGTACTCACACAGCTTAGTGAGTGTGAATTATTACAGATCAGAGCACGTTTTAAAGCCAAGGGAGACCTGGAGACCATTGAATCCAAGCTTTCTATTTGACAGATAATGAAACTGAGGCTTAGAGATGAGGTCATGGTCAAGGTCATTCAGTGAGTTGTTAGCAGAGCTGGAACTCAAGCCTAGGTAACCTGCCAGGATTCCAAATGGAGTTGGATTGAATTCACTGAAATAAATATCTGTAAAGTGCCTTACTGTGCTCAGGGGAAGTGGGGTTGATCTTGGGGATGCAAAGATGAAAAACAACAATCCTTTCAAGAGCTTTCAATTTACCAAGAGGAAATAGAGGCCATGAATACATAGAAAAAAGATAAAAGATAGCATTTGATAGGGACAAAGTAGAGATTCAGGCAAAATAAGCTGGGATAATCTGAGGAGGGAGACTACTTCCATTTGAAGGAATTAAAAAAGGTTTCATTGAAGATGTGGCCACGGATTCAGAGCTAAGTTGAGCCAAGGACAATCTAGGCATGAGGGATGACTTCTATGAACGCGCAGAGTGGGGCAATGGAACGTCAAGGTGTAAGAACAGCCAGTTCCAGTGATCCAGCAGTCCGGTTGAGTTGGAATACAGGGTGTACGAAATAACGAGAATAAATTTGGAAAAGTTGTTTGGAGCCAGGTTCTGGAAGACCTTCATATTTTAGGATAAGGAACAATATTTATGCACCAAATATGTTCTATTGGTTGTACAATTGTCTTCTTAATGTACCACTAGGATTATGCCACTCCTACTCCAAACTTAAGGTGGTTTTCCACTTCTGTCCATTCTCAAAAAAGACCAATGAGGAGGGTGATATCTCAACTTGCAAATGAACTGGATTTAAGTGAAGCAGAGCTGTGCAAAGTCATTCAGCCTCACTCTCTTCTCCAGAGTCATCTGACTGCAGTGGCAAGACATAGATAAGGATGACTGGAGATGTCCCTGCAGTGGGAGATGCTGGTCTTTTTAAATGAATATCTTTCCCAAGTCTCAGTTTGCCTGAGGCAACACCCATTCATTGATTTAAGGCTAGGTAAGAAATGAAGCAAAAGATGGTCTAGTTTGTTAACTTGAAAAAAAAAAATCAACCTGGGAGGGGAAGACTCTCAGGGTTTCTGGCCAGATCAGAAACAATTGCTATTTATACTCACTTTGAGTCATCAAAACCCACATTAGGTTTGGACTGGGACCTATTACTGGCCAATCAGTGAGAGCCAGAGTAATTTGGGTTTAAAGGCATAGTCAAGTAGCCCCATTTGAATACTAATGGGCTTTATCAAAACCTGGTTTTCCAAAGCTCTATTTCAAGAAATCATAAATGAAACTACATGAGACAAAAGAGTTAACTGTCCCAGTATTTTTAATGATAGAATAAATAATTAGAGAAGAGAAAAAAAAAGAAAAAATCTAGCCCCTAAACCTCAAGATATTTTGTGAGGCTTAGGTAATTTGCCAGAGCACCCATATTACACAAACCACTGTTTCCCTGGTGTTAGTCTCAGGTCCTTAGACTTAGTATGTACTTTAAAAACATCCACTGAACTGAACTGAGCCATATGTCTGAAAGACTCTCTTCATGGGCTTATGTTCTAGATAAAGACTAGGAACTCTAAAGTACATCTTAAATGCCTCTTCTTGTATGAAGCCATCCTTGATTTTTCCAGGTAAGTTATTACTCCCTTGCTGAATGCCCCATAGTACTGTCCCAACTTCTTTATCACTTAGCAGCACCTAGGTAACTCAGTGGATAGAGCACTGGGGTCTGGAGTCAAGAAGACCTGAGTTCAAATCTAACCTTACTAGTTGTGTGACTCTGGGCAAGTCATTTAACCTCTTTCTCCTTCAGTTTACTATGGAGCATTCAGAAATGGAGTAATAACTTTCCACCCAGAAAAATCATAGAGGGCTTATGGAAGAGATGGGCCTTAAAGGATAGGTAAGGTTTCGACTGGCACTAGTCTTTAGCCATCACATTTGAATGAATGTATGTAGATGGTAGTGGATAGGGTGCTAGGCCTAGAAGACCTTAAACACTTACTAGCTGTGTGACCCTGGGCAAGTCACTTACCTACTCTCTGACTCGGTCTCCACAATTATAAAATGGAATTAATAAGAATATCTAGCTCCCAGGGTTGTGGTAAGGGTGAAATGAGATAGTATTTGTAAAAGTACTTAGCACAGTGTGAGAGAAATGAAATAGTTAAGTTTCCACACCGCTAAAATCATCAGTCTTGGGGGAAACAGAAGTTGTTTAGATAAAATAAAAGTTATCTCCCAATTATTAGCAAACCAAGGAGGTTCAGAAGCCATAAACTTGGGGGTCCTAGGCAAACCGGACCAAGCTGGTCAGTTGTTCTCTTACTACAGTGCAAGCTTAATTAACCTCATGCATGTAGCAGGGAAACTCCCTGCATAAAATTAGAACCTCATTAAAGCAACATGCGACCCATGACAGGGAATATATGTGAATGGGAAACATACAAAAAACATGTAACCTGGAAGGATTAGGATAATCCTGATCCAGAAGGGAGAAATTGGGATTACTAACCTTATAAAGCTTGTTCTTGCTTTTGTGGGGACACACTGTCCCTTTGCTACAGGGGTATGTCCATTTCTTGAGAACAGAAGGGAAATGCACTTCAACTTTTCCAGTAAAGAAATTTTGAGACACCAATCTTCAGAACTGAGTCTGGGGTCGTTATTTATAACAGTGCCCGGCACATAGTTGGTTAGTTGCCTTCTGGTCTTGAAGAAGACCAGAATGACATCACTGTGCTAGAGTCACGTTTCAATGTGTCCTACTATGGCCGATCAGACCAACAAAAGCTCGGAATGCTCTACCACAGGTCCAGCACAAACTGTCTGTGTGAGCATTTGGAATGGATACTCTAACTTTGCGCATCCTGTGATTTCTTTGAGCTGCTTCAATTTTGCTTTGCTCCTACAGCACAGCACCTTCTCTGATGTGGGCATGCCATTATGAGCGGCCCTGTGCCAGTCTCCCATATCACACAATCAATTTCAAAATTCTAGAGAGACTTTGAGAGTATCCTTATATCACTTCTTCTGACCACCATGTGAACGCTTGCCCTGTGTACCTCCTTGCTACGCACACTGGAGAGAATGGATCTCAAGGAAGTAACAAGAATCAATGACTCAATACATTGTTTTTCCATGTTTTTGGCAGGGGCATAATAAGCACAATGGGACTTTGAGGAGCACTCTTTGGGGGTGCTCTGGACACAGATGAAAGCCTCCCCCACCAATTGCTCCAATGACTTATGACTTGAAGAGGGGGACACCAGAATGATTGGATTTATGGTCAGAAGATCAGAGTTTAAGTCCCAGGCCTACCTCTAGGTTGTGGGAATTAGGGCCTCTCTAAAACCTCAGTTTCCCTATCTGTTTGATGAGGACATTACTCTAGACCAGTCTGTCTGGTGGTTAGACACAACTGCTTTAGATCATCGAAAAGCCTTCGGATTCTAACATTCTAAATTCTATGTTCTAACATTCTATTTTCTAAAGGTCCCTCCCAGCTCTAATTTTTGGATTCCATTTATTGGTCATAGGAGTAATTGACTTCAACCTTTGGCAGTTCTGCCACTGAGCCCTTGAGGGCAAGCGAGGGCTTGTGATGCCGTGGGTGTCCAGGGACTCAGATTGGCCTATAGGGGAGGGGCCACTTCTCTCTTACCATAGGTGGGGTCTCTCCTCAGGTGTGGGTGGTTCCGGAGTCGCCCATCCTTCCTCAGGCTGCCCACAATGATGGTCACACAGGACAGAAATAGCACCAGGCCGATGACCACCCCAGCCACCAGCAGAGGGGACACCAGCAGGCTGGGGTCGCCAGTGCTCTCTGTGAAGACTGGGTACTTGTTGATGGGGCCGCTCTGGTTGGAGTGAATTTCTGTTGGCAGGGATGAGGAGGGGAAAAAAAAGACATATGAGTATAGGTGATGGATAAAGGAGTCAATTCTACCTTAGCAAAGTCTCATGAATCCATGATTTTTTTATATTCAGGGTCATAACCTTAATTCTAGCCCTCATTATCCCTCACCTGAACCATAATAACAGCTCGCATTTCTTTAGCATTTTAAGTTTTACTAAGTGGCTTCACCATAACAACCATGAAAGATCCATTTCAAAGAAGAGAAAATGGGGGGCAAAAGGTCAAATGACTTGCTTATGGCTATCATAGCCAGCACCAGAAGGTAAGTGGGGGTAGCTAGGTGACACAGCAGATGGAACACTGGCCCTGAAGGCAGGGGGACTTGAGTTCAAATCTGACCTCACATACTTATTAGCTGTGTGACCCTGGGTAAGTCAATTAGCTGATTGCTTTCAAAAAAGAAAGAAAGAAGACAAGAAATAAATCAGAGATCCACACAGGGGAAATAGTTTGCCCTGTAAACAGCAGAATTAGAATTTAAACTCAGATCTCTGCTTCCACATCCAATGATACATCTATTATGACTACCACCTCTAGGGGCAGTTATGTGGCACAGTAGATAGAGCATTGTGCTTGGAATCAGGAAGACTAATCTTCATGAATTCAAATCTGACCTCAGACACGTAATAACTGTGACCCTGGGCAAGTCACATAACCCTGCTTGCCTCAGTTTCCTCATCTATAGAATGAGATAGAGAGGGAAATGGCAAACCCTCTAACAAGAAAATCCCAAATGGGGTTACAAAGAGTCAGACATGACTGGAAAACAACAAACTTAATTGTTAAGGGTGATTGAGTAAATCCATTAAGTAAACCCAACCCACTATAAATGATAAAGTGTCTACGATCATACATCTTGATGAGGTGAGAGCAATTATTCAAAGACTTTAGATGAAGTGTGAAATTCCTTGAATATACTGTAATGATATTAGTAGGACGAGTATTCTGATTGGCTGAGTACACTTAGCCATGCTCTGGGGGTCATCTCTAAAGTTGAAGACCAATTCAGAACCCAAGTGAGTGGCAAGAAAGGAGAGACCATTCAAATAACCCCCCTGGGAAGTTGTGTGGGTTGGGGAAGAGAGGACTTTGGCCTGGCCTTGGTTTCACTATGGAGAAGGTCCTTGTAAGTTTCAAAGGGTAGGGGGGACTTGAACTGTCCTCATTCCCATGAGTATCCTAGCACAGTCCCTGGGATATCAATGATGGTGGTGACATCTACATTGGGAACCAAGGACAGATTGATTGATCCTGGTTGACTAGTTGAAAATTAGTAATTAATTCAAATTCAAATTAATTGAAAACCAACCCACAATCATGGCAGTAAGTATGCTGGTGGGTGCTGGTGAACTCTCTGGTACTGCATAGATGACTTCCAATGCCTAGAGGCCTGAGGGGAGCCATGCTCTGGGGACCTGACTAGTCACTCAAATAGAAGCTGGGATAGTACCTCCAGAACACAACCGTCATGATTAAAATTACCCATTATAGTCTCTCCTTTAGACTGTAAGCTGTGTGAGAACTGTTTCTTATTCTCCTCTGTATTTCCTCCTGTGACTATCTAGCAGAAATCCTGGTGCACAAGAGACACTTAGTAAAAAAAGATCTGTTGAACTGAATGTGGGGCCTCAGTTCCCAGAGGATTTCCAAGGCTGCCTCTGCTTCTGACTCATATTCCAGATTGGCTTCCTGAGTTATTTGACCCTACGCAGAGAGGCGCCTGTTTGGCTAAGACCCAGTCAATCTTCTGTGGCTTATCAAATGACACACTGGGGTAAGACAGAGCCGTTAGATTCTGGGACCTTTAGATTGCTGACATTCTGGGCCCATTCTCCCTTCTTCCACTGTGGTGGGGCTAGGGAAGACTAGGGTCACATGAAGCAGGTCAAAAAGAAAGTCAAGCAACGTCAAGGAACATCTAAGTACCTCCAAGGCATTACTGGGACCTCCAGGCACCAATAACAGTGGGAAGAGAAATAAGGATAAAGAAGGATTCCTGTAAGTCACAGAATGTTAGAACTGGAACTGTCAGATCTAGAGGGGTGTCCGAACATAATCTATAGAACATCTGGATGTGTACCCACCCTGACCCTCTTTCCAGATCCCTTTTCGTACTGGTCTTCCCCCACTGGAATGGAAGGGCAGAAAGTGTCTTGTTCGCCTGTTTTTATCTTCCCATCATCCCTGATACCTAGTAGCTCATCAATGTTTATCTCTCTCCCTCTTTCTCTCCTTTTCCCTCTTCCTCTCTCCATCTCCTTTCCCCTCTCTCTCCCTTTTCTTCTCTCTCTCCATCTCCTCTTCCTCCCTTTCCTTCTCTCTCCATCTCTTTTACCCTCTCTCTTTCCTTCTCTCTCCTTCTCTCCCTCTTCCTTCCTTTCCTCCTTTTCCATCCCCTCTCTCTTAGCGGTGAAACATAAAATGGCAGAGTTGGAAGGAGGGGCCTTTAAGACACAGAAGTGATCACCTAGTCCAGTCTCCTCCTTCACACAGTCCATGGCCTTAAAAGAGCTTCTAATCTCATGGGGGAATAAGGTATGTTTCCAAATAACCAAGATACAAAGAATGAGATAAATGTAAGGAAGAGATTTTGTTGTTCGGTCTTGTCTGATTCTTTATGATCCCCTTTGGGGTTTTCCTGACAAAGGTACTGGAGTGATTAGCCATTTCCTTCTCCAGCTCATTTTACAGATGAGGAAACTTAGGCAAACAGGGTTAGATGACTTGCCCAGGGTCACACAGCTAGGAAGTGTCTGAGGCCGGATTTGAACTTGTGAAGATGACTCTTCCTGATTCCAAGCCCAGTGCTCTAGCTGCCCAAGGACACAATACAGCATCCTAAAGATTCAGTGAAATCTTACTAATTTGGGGGATTTATGGAGAGGGTGGCATCTGAGTTGAACTTTGAAGGATAATGACATCAGTAGCTAACACTTACACGGCTCTTTAAAGTTATCTTATTTTATCTTTAAAACAATCAAGGAAGATAGGTGTTATTATTATCCTCTTTACACAGGTTGATGAAACTGAGTCAGACAGAAAGTAAATGACTTGCCCAGGGTCACCCAGCTCTGAGGCAAGATATGAATTCATGTCATTCTGACTACAAGTGCAGTACTCTGTTCTCTACACTACCCTGCTGCATATTCTCAACACGTAGAAAGGCTCTGTGTGTGTGTGTGTGTGTGTGTGTGTGTGTGTGTGTTGGGCAGGGGTTGGGAAAGGCTGAGTGGGAAGAGGGTAGGGTAAGTTAGCATCCCAAGCACAGTGAACACTATAGGCAAACCCGGGACAGACAGAGATGACAGGATCATGGGAGAACAGACCCAGAGTTGGAAGGATTGTAAATGTCATCTAGTCCAAGCCTCTTATTTTACAGATGAGGAAACTGAGGCACATGGAATGTAAATGATCTTTCCAAGATCACTCAGTTAGGAAGTGGCAAAGTCAGAGCTTTGATGAGCATAGCTAGTTTGTAAAATGTGCAAGGGGGTGGGGGAGGTGGGGAAATTGGTTAGAAAAACATTGGAAAGGTACCTTTCCTGTGGAAGCACTAGAATGGTGGGCTGAGGAGGCTGATCTTTCTTTCATACACAAGAGGCTGTCTACAGAGAATTTTTGAGCAGACAGTTAAGAGTGGATAAATGGAAGGAGGAGCAGAGAATATGGGTTTAGGAACCTGAACACAGTACCTCACTTTTATCCAGCACTTCACAGTTGAGGGGGAAAGGGAATAAGCATTTATTAAGGACCTACCATGTGCTGGGCACTGTGCCAAGCACATCCTCACAAATTAGATTCCATCTGATCCTCACAAGAACCTTGGAAGGTAGGTGCTACAATTATCTCTATTTTGAAGTTGAGGAAACTGAGGAAGAAAGAGGTTAAATGACTTACCCAGGGTCACCTCATTAGTAAGCATATGAATCTGGATTTGAACTTGTCTCCCTGATTCCAGGTTCAGCCTCTATCACCTAGCTCATTGCAAAGTACTTTCCTCATAAATACCCTGTGAATTAGGCAGTGCAAATATCATTATTCCCATTATGTAGGGGAGAACACTGAGGCTCAGAGAAGGAAATTTACTTTCTCAGGGTCACAAAGAGAACATACAGGCCAGAGCTAGGATAGACTTGAGAGGGAAAGGTGGGTTAGGAAGCCATAGCAGCATTCCAGGTAAGAGGTTGTTTCTCCCATCTCTTTCTGTCTCTGTCTCCCCCATCTCTTCCACTTTCTCCTCTCCCTCGCTCCTTTTCTCTGTGTCCCCCTCCTCTCCCTTATCCTCCTCCTCTGTCTCTCTTTGTCTCTTCCTGTCTCTGTGTGCATCTCTCAGAGTGGGAATGAAGAAGACCCGCAGTGCTTTTTCCTTTTGAGGGAGAGAAGCTTTGTGGATGCAAATGGCATGAAAGATTTCCTTTTGTCCAAGTGGCCACGCAGGAGCGCATTTCTAGGCTTTCTGAGACAGCTTGCATTCCTGGTTTACTAATGAGGGCTGCCAGATTGGAAAGCTGCCCTAAGTAGCTCTGATAGGCTAGGAAGAGGAGTAATTAGTGAAGCCCACCTGGTAACCTGACTGTGATTGGGGATGGGGTAGAGTGGGGAGCAGTCCATCCAGGGGCAAAGTCTTCCTTGTGCTCACTGTGGCTCGGTCCAATCTGCCTGGACACTTCCGCCCATCCTCCTGGGTCCACTGGGGAGCCAGGGCAGACAAAGGTGACCTCATTACCGGGACCACTTAGCATCTGAAATTCATCCAAGATCCTACCCTTGCTCATCCTGCATCCCTGCAGGCCACCGCACTTCTCTCTTTCTGAATGAATCACAGAATTAGCCGTTAGAGATGAAAGGAATTTGAGGAGGTTGATTATTAGAGCTTGAAGCAAGGAGCCTTAGAATATAGAATGTTAGACCCCAGAATATCAAAGCTGGAAAGCACCTTAGGACATTGGAAATTAGAGTTCTTGGAATTTGGGTTAGGGATTAGAAAGGTTAGGGTTCTTAGAGATCATCTATTGCAATCCCATCATTCTACACAGAGAAGAAACTCACAGCCCAGTGCTGTCTCTTCCATACCGCACTGGGAAATTAAGATTTACAACGTGCAGTACTGGTGATTCTGTCCAGGCTACTCTAAAGAAGAGATCTGTTTTGGTTCATAATGGAAATATTGTTTGCATGCACAGTGTACTCCCAAAGCATTGACTTCTTTTGGGTGGGTTAAAAATGACCCTTGAAAAATCTTGTCTTTGCTATTTATTTGCTTAGCAAGTTCTTTCTCTATAGAGAATGCAAAGGCAGACACCAGTTCGTAAACATAGGAAAATTCCTGAATCTCAGCAAGCTGATGATAATTGCATAAAGTACATGCCTGGGGTCGGGAATCTTTCTAGATCCGGTTTGGCATCTTGTCAGAACTCCATGGAGAAGGCTGCTAAAATGAATCTGTACACTGTCAACTGGTGTATCTGCATTCAAGTCCCTAATAAAAGGATCTTTTAAAAATGATTTACTTTTAGTCAATTTTCTTAGATTACTGAGACCTATCTCAGAGAGTAAGGATTAATACCGTTCTCTGAGCAAACGATTTCTCTCCTGAAAAAATCTCCAATGGCTCCCCATAATCTATTGAATAAAGAATCATTTTCTGCTTCTATCATTCAATGCTCTCAACAATCCGGCCCCTCTTTATATATTGTAGTGGGTACAAATTTGTTAGCGGTGTCAAACTGGTCACAACACTCAACTTTTTCTGGGTCTCCATGACCTCATCCATAAGAGGGAGGGAGTGAGTGAGATTTAATGACCTTTAAAGTTCTTTCTAGCTCTGAATCTATGATCTTATGATGTCATACCAACTGCTCCCCTTCATGTACTCTTTTTTATCGCCTGATCCTGCCCTGCCTTCTCCCTTTTCCTTGTCTTTTCTTACAAAATCTCCTCTGCCTATTGAAGTTTCTTGCTTACTTCAAAACCCACCATAGAGGTCATTTCTTCCATGATGTCTTCCCTGGTAACAATCTCTTCTCCTTCCCCTCTCCAACTGCTCTCTCTTTCCTCAAAATTCTAATAGCAATTTCCTGGAACACTCCTTTGCTTTCAGCCCCTAATTCTTTGCATAAATAAGCTCCTTAATAGTTGTTGGGTTCTTTCTGTCCCGTCTGACTCTTTGTGTCTCCATTTTGGGGTTTTCTTGGCAAAGATCCTAGAGTGCTTTGCCATTTCCTTTTCCAACTTATTTTACAGATGAGGAAACTGAGGTAAATAGGGTGAAGTGACTTGCTCATGGTTATACGGCTAATAAGTGTCAGAGGCCAGATTTGAACTCAGGATGATGAGTCTTCCTAATTGTTTTATTTTGTCTTTGTACTTCCAGTGCTTTGGCTCGAAGTAGGTATTTAATAAATGCTTGACTGGTTGATACCCGCCTCCCCCATTCATTGCCTGTTGGACAGCTGGACACTTGAGAGCAATGTCTTTGTTATGTCTGTCTTTGCATCTCTGGCACCAAAAGTATGAATCTGCATGGAGTAATACTTAACAAAATATATTCAGAATTGAATTGAATTAATGTCTGGTATATTTTGTCAAATAACAGAGAAACATTTGGAAGTATTTGCTATCAAAACAATAACAGGGCTTTGGTCCCCTTGGCATTTGGAGGAGTTGTGGGTTGCCTTCACTACCACCCCCTCCTCGCCTCCTCTCTATCCCACACAGAGCGGCCCAGAATGCCTTAGGCAGCCTGGAGGTTTGCTCACATTTGTCTAAGTGACAAGGCCCATGAATCCTTTCAAGCCCTGCAGCTCCTCGAGAATGGGCTTTTCTCTGAAAAATCAATATCCTCTATAGATTTTTTCCCCCATCTTCCCTTCGTTTCTCTCCATGCACACTGTGTCTCCTCCTTTTGGTCTCTGGTTATGAAGCAATAACTCTGTGAACCTTGCAGCTCAATGACCTATATTAACAGCAGCCAAGTACAAAAAGTTCAGCTTATACTGAGGGAACTCTAGCGTCCTCTCTTTTCTCCACGATTTCAGTTGGCTTTGGTCAATTGAAACAAACAAGATGTATATGAGTCGAACATTTCATGAGTCTACAAAGGTATAACTTTTAATTTTCACCCTCAAATTCCCTAGGTAAAGCATGCTTGTTGTACTGACTGGACTTCCATTGATGTTAGAATGGACTGAAAAAAAAAAAGAATGGTAGAAGATAGAGGGTCAATACCAGAAGGGGTTACAGAATGCAGAATGTTAGAACATAAGGAAAGATGAGTATGGTAAGGGAGACAGAACAACGGAATTATAAGATCTGGGTTGGAATTCCAGCTATGTGAATGTGGGCAAGCCACTCTGGACCTCAGATCTTCTTCTGCAAGAGAGGACCACTTAAAGACCACCTGGTTTTTAAGATCCTGTCCAGCTCAAAATCCTATGACCTTACACCATTACACAGACTATCCTTCATATGGGAAACAGTCTCCTGCCTTATGGTCCCCTCTTAAGAACCCTGGAGATGTTTCATTTTCCTTTTCTTGCAGCAAAGCCTTCCTGGTCACCCCAGCTGCTCATGTGTTCTCCTCTGAGACTACTTCTATGGGGATATTTCTCTTGCATGTACTGAGTTATGCATTTATTGTCTATATAGACATACATATAAGTATATATTTTATATGTATATGTGTATGTGTATGTATACGTATATATGAGTGTGTGTACATATGTATATGTATGCATATAGTTTCTTGAGGGCAAGGATTGCTTTTGTATTTTCCTTGTACCCCCAGTGCCCAAAGGAGAATGCATATTTAGTTGTATCTTAATCTTTGAGACCCCATTAGGGGCTTTCTTGGCAAAGATACTGGAGTCGTTTGTCATTTCCTTCTCCAGATCATTTTATAGATAAGGAAACTGAGGCAAACAGGGGTTAAGTGACTTGACCAAGGTCACATGTTTATTGTCTGAGGATAGATTTGATTCCTGACTCCAGGTTTGACACTTCATGGCTAGCTGCCCCAAGGATAGTGGGTAGCACTTACTAATCACTTAATGAATGCTTATTCATTGGTTGGTTGAATGCTATGGATAGAGGGGAACTCTGGAGATCATTCAGTCTAATCTCATCATTTTTTGAGGACACAGAGCTAAGGTGGATTGTCACATATTCCATTCAATTGAAATAAACGATCATTTGTGAAGCACACCACCCCAGGCACTATGCTGGGTACTGAGGATGCCAAATTTAAAAAGCCCAACAGGGTCTCTGCCCACAAGGAGTTAACATCCTACAGAGGGGAATATAATACAAACACAGATAAATAAATACGTTAATATAAGAAAAAAAGGAACAACTGGGTGTGGGGATCAAGGAAAGCTTTTTAAGGAGGTGGCCTTTGAGCTGAGCGTAGGAAGCTAAGGACTCTAAGACGCAAACATGAGGAGGCAGAACATTCCAGACATGGAGAACAGCCTATGCAAAGGCGTGAGGCTGGAACATAATATCGAATTTCAGGACCTACCTAGTACTCCAGCCTGGAACCAGGAAGGAGTTGTTAAATAAGTCTTGAAATGGAAGCTGGCTCGGAGGTGCAGTGGATAGAATGCCATCTCTGAAGTAAGGAGTACCCGAGTTCAAACCTGCCCTGAGATACTTACTGGCTGTTTGATCCTGGGCAAGTCACTTTCCTCTGTTTACGTCAGTTTCCTCATCTGTAAAATGAGCTAGAGAAGGAAATGACAAACTACTCTAGTACCTCTGCCAAGAAAACCCCAAATGGAGTCAAAGAGAGTTGGACATGACTGAACCGACTCAGCAGAATGAAGGCTGGAGTTACGATGTGGAGATACTTAAGTACCAGGTTGAACATATTTTTAATTCTAGAGGACAGAGAGACCACTGAAGATTTTTGATCTAGAGGGAGATTATTTGTGCTACTGTGCGTAGGTTGGATTGAGGATCATTTATGAAGCACCCCATCCCAGGCACTATGCTGAGTACTGAGGATGTAAAATTTAGAAAGTCTGACATGGTTACTGCCCAGAAGGAGCTTACATACCATGGCAGTGGGGGGCGGATATAATATAAACACAGATAAGTAAAAATAAGCTAATATAAGAAAAGGAAAAGGAACAACTTGGGGTGGGGATCAAGGAAGGCAGTTTGGAGGTTATTATAACAGTCTAGGTGAGAGATGAAGAGAGCCTAGGCTAGGGTGGTGGGCTGTATGAAGGAGATAAAAAGGACTGATAAAGGGATATTTTCATTTTAAATGTTTTATTGATGCTCTTATTTATTAATACTGCTGTTACTTCCCGGTGATTAATTCTACCTTGCAGTCCCCCAAGGATCCCCCTCCTTCCACAGAGACCTCCCTTGTAATAATTAAGTAAAATTGGCAAAAAAAATAATCATTTCTTTGGTCATATCTGAACAATGCTGCCTTATTCCTCATGTAAATATATAATTATATAAGTAAGTCTTGTCGCTTACTATGTCTATGCATTAAGATGAGGAGTTTGCTGATGTGAGAGACGCAGAGATGGAATTGACAAGACTTAGCAATTGCTTGGATAGGGAAGGTTGTGGAGAGGGAGGGGAAAGATAGAAGAATAACTCCAGAGCCATGAATCTGATTCTGTCCTTGACAGAAATAGGGAAGTGTGGAGGAGGGGTGAATTTATGGGGAAAGATAAGGATGCTTTGGGTAGTAGACAGAGATTGGATGTGGAGTCAGGAAGACCTTGGTTCATATCCTTTCTCAGATAGGAACCGGCTGTATCACCCTGGCCAATTTTGTACAATGAGGGGGCTGTCTTGGTGGCCTCTGAGGTACTGTTCAGCCCTCTAGGATGCTAGGATGAGTTGCTTTTTGGTGTTGAGTTTGAGGTGTCACTGGGACACTTTATTGGCAGACCCAGCATTAGAACCCACCCCTATGTCCAACCTTGACGGTGACCTTGAGGAGCTGAAACAAAGCAGAAAGGGTGGTCTGTCCTCCTGAGATCTCTAACTCTTTCTTCTTTATCATGTCTGCCAGCTATCAGATAATGACTTTTCTCTTCTTGCACTGACATCCTTATTATAAAGGCAGAATGGATCAGATTGGCTCACCGGCTGCCTGCAAATTGAGAATGTCAGAGGCTCGCATGAGGGCCCAGAGAATAAATCTTTCCAGCTGCTGTGGCTTGAGGGCATTATACTGACGCCACACCAGGCCTGGCAGGGGCTGTTTCAAATTAAGAGGAAAAATCTTCCAATTTTCCATCCCGAGGCTCATTTTATCAACAAGATAAATATGACTGCAGTAAAACAATATAGTGAGAAATCTCCCTCACTCCTGCTACCCAATGCCTTCCACCCACACCAGGAGAGTTCAAACGGACCTTATATACAGAACTGTGGTGGCCGTCTCTGTCCCAGGAGATCAAGGGTTGTACACCTGGGAAGGGCGCCCCATGTAGTCACTGGTCAAAAAAAAAAATTAAGCGTCTTCCTACAAGGTAAAGGATAGATCCCTGAAACACCTGAATTCACTAGAGCCCACTGGAAATTATAATTTAGGTTTAACAACAGTAGATTTTTCTGCAGCTAGAAAAAGACTGCTTTCTTCCCTTGGATTAATTCATCTTAAAATAAGAAATCAAAAAGACTTGGAGACAGCAGAGAACAAAAGAAAACCTACAAGGAACCAAAGAAAAGATGAACAGCTCTCAACATAATGCGTAGTATTTAATATATAGGCTTTCTTGAAAAGGAAATTTACTGCTATATATTTTGTATCTTCTCTTATGTTCTGCTGTGCATGACATGTTTTTCCTTTTCTTATTTTACATTTAAGTTTTAATATAGAAGTTTGTTTCTTTTTTTCTTATTATGTATTTAAGTTTTAATTAAAAAAAAAGAATTGGACGAATCAAAGAACTGTGTCTGTCTTTGTCATCGCATGCATAAACCAGAAGGCAAAGCTTATATTTATCATTTTCTTTATACTGCTATTCAGGGGTGGGAGAGAAGTGGGAAGAACATGGAATTTGGGGGTCAGAGGCCCTGAATTTGAATCCTGACTAGGTGGTGCAGTGGGTAGAACGCCAGAACTGGAGTCAGAAAGGAGTTGTTGTTTGGTTGTTTCCCATGACTCTTTGTGGCCCCGTTTGGGTTTATTTTTTGTCAGATATGGAAGTGGATTGCCATTTCCTTCTCCAGCTCATCGTACAGATGAAAAACTGAGGCAAACAGGGTAAAGTGACTTGCCCAGGGTCGCACAGCTAGTAAGTGTCTGAGGCCAGGTCTAGCCATGTGACCCCAGACAAGTTACTTTACCTGTTTGCCTCAGTTTCCTCATCTGTAAAATGGGAAAAATAATAGCAACTCTTTCCCAGGGTTGTTATAAGGATCAGATGAGATAATAATTGGCAAGCACTTAGCCCAGTGGCTGGTGCTAAGTAAGCCTATATATAGGGCTTATATATAGTTATATAATATATAGTTATATATAATAGTTATATAATATATATTATATATAATGGTTATATATAATATATTATAATATATAGTTATATATAATAGTTATATGTTATTATTATTTCTTGATACTCTTGGGATCTTGGGCAGATGATTGCACCTCCCTGAGCCTCAGTTTCACCATCTGCCCAATGAAGAGATTGAGGCAGTGACCTCTAAGTTCCCTTCCTGCTCTGCCATATTATGTTTTGTGTTCCTACAGTCTACATTCTGCAGTCTCTCCTAGCTCTGACACTCTAAGGTTTTACATCCCTTCCAGTTCTATAATGCCATGATCCGTTGGTTAGCTATAAACATGCAGCCCAGGAACCCAGACTAACTCGACATGTGGTCAGTCTCTCCCATCTGTCCCCTTCTCTGTTAACACTGCTGCCACTCTCAATCTGGCCCCATAGCTTCTCTCTTAGAACACTGCAATAGCCACTTAATCCATCTCCCTGTTTCTAGTCTTTCTTCGCAACCATCTATCCAGCACATAGTAGGTCAGGCTATGCCACTGCCATGCTCCAAAAAGTTTACTGGCTCCTGTTTTCCTCTAGGACAGCACCTTAGCCTGGAATCCATCCCAAGCCATGGATCCCATCCTTTCATCTTCCCCCCACCTGCCTTTGTGGAATTGGTTCATATTATTTCCCCTTGGCACACTCTACATCCCAACCAATCCGGACTAACAGCTATTCCTTCAATACAACATTACGTCTCCTAATCCCTATCCTTTTGTACAGACAGCTTTAAGGGCCTGGAATGCCCTCCCTCTTGGCATCCCAAGCTTCTTCTAAGACCCAGGCTAAGGGCCACTTCCTACAAAAAGCTTGTCTTGATTCTCCAGTGATAATTGCTTTTATCCCCTTCAACCTAGATTCATTCATTCTTTCTTTCTTTCTTTCTTTCTTTCTTTCTTTCTTTCTTTCTTTCTTTCTTTCCTTCCTTCCTTCCTTCCTTCCTTCCTTCCTTCCTTCCTTCCTTCCTTCCTTCTTTCTTTCTTTCTTTCTTTCTTATCTCTCATTTATCTTTATCCATCCCTTTATTGGTATCTATCACCTCTCTCTCTCCTCTTTCCTTCTCTCTTTCCCTCTCTCCTCTCTCCATCCATTCATTGGTAACTATCTTTTATCTATTTATTCTTCTCTCATCTACTTATCTATCTTCTATTGATTCATGTGTGTACATGTTGTACCCCACCCTGTAGAATGTCAGTTGATATGCATTTATTAAGCACCTGCTGTGTACCAGGCACTGGACTAAATGCTAAGGCTAAAACCCAATGCCTGCTCTCCAGGAGCTCATTGTAATGGGGGAGAGAAACAACTATGCACAAACAACTGGATCTGGGGCCAACTGGGAAGTAAATAGAGGAAGACTGGGACAGGCCTCTTGTAGAAGGAGGGCATTCATTGAGACTTGAAGGAAGCAAAGGAAGCCGGGGGGTGAAGAGGAGGGGGAGTGCTGCAGGCACGGGCAACAGCCAATGGAAATGCCCAGAGTTGAGAGACAGTGCATCATTCGTGGGGAACAGCTAGGAGGTCAGTATCTCTGGAGGGCGTAGTATGTGCAGGGAGTGAGCTGTAATAAGACTGGACAGGTGGAGGGGCCAGGCTTTAAAAGACAAAACTGAGGATTAATGTTTGATCCTGGAGGTGACAGGGAACCAATGGATGAACAAGGGGTGGTACCATGACCAGATCTGTGTTTCAGGAAGAGCCCAGCTGAGAGCAGGATGGAGAAAAGAAGCTGTCTGAGGTCAGGGGGGACTGGGTCTGCTACCCCTTTGTCTCTGTACTCTCAGTGACTCCAGTACTGCCTTGAATATATATATATATATATATATGTACATATCATATATGTATATATATATCATATACATGTATTTAAGTATACATGCAAATATATATCCATCCATATATATATACATGCACATATATGTGTGTATGTATGTGTGTATATATAAATATATACAAATATATTCATCCACCCATATATACATATACATACAAGTGTATATATATCATACGTGTATGTATATATGCATATATATAAATATATATCCATCTATCCATATAGACATATACATGCATATATATGTGTGCATGTATGTTTATGCATATATAAAAAATATTCATCCATCAACATATAAATAAAAGTGTATATGTACCATATGTGTATATATATATCCATCCATCCATATCCATACACAATATACACATATATGTATATATGTATAAACACACATACAAATCTGACTGGATATTTCATTGGCTTATGGAACTCACCACAAACAGACTCTCTATGGATGCAGACCAGGCCCTGTTCTGAGCCTCAGAGTCTTGGGGAGTTGCAAGGGTGCTGAGATGTTAAGAGGCTTGACCAGAGGCACACGGTCAGTGTATTTCAGGGGTCAGAATTAAAGCCAGCTCATCCTGATTCTGAGGGGCTCTCTATCCACTATGCCATGGTGCTTTTAGCCTTTATTATGGAAAAAGAAAACAAGCATTGACTAAGTGCCAACTACATGCCAAGGACTGTGCTTTACAAACACTGTATCATTTGATCTTCATAGTTTTGCGAGGTAGGTGCTAGTTTTATCCTCACTTTATATTTGAGGAAACTGAGGCAAGTCAAGGTTGAGTGATTTGCCTAGGAAGCCTACTGGTCCTTAATGAATATTGGTTGACTTGAATCACAGACACCAAGGGTTCACAGAGACCTTAGGGACCATTAAGTCCAGCTCCTTCACTGGATGTAGGAGGATATAGGGAAGGGACCTGTCCAAGGTCACAAAATAAATTAGTGGCAGAAGCAGAAATAGAAACCAGATCTCCTTAATCTTCATCTGGGACTCTTTCCTATACATCATTCATCATTTACATACCTCACACCAGAAACAAGCATCACGATAACAATAATTAAGCCCCCTAATAATTAGTAGTAAAAATCTCCCTTTCCTATAGCCCCTAGAAGTTTGCAAAGTGAATTCTCAGTCAGAACCCTGTAAGAGAGACAGTATAATATTGTCCCAGTTTTACAGATGAGGAAACTGAGTCCCAGAGAAAGAAGATGACTTACTCATGGTGATACAACTGGTCAGTGACTGAGCCAGGAGCGGAATGAAGTTCTCCAGACTCTTTCACCAGAGTCCTTTCCATTACATTGTGTGGCTTTTCTTAACCTTTACTCAGTCCATCTTTCCATCAATAGTCAGTCCATTAATAATCAATACAGTGTGCCTGTTACATGCATAGCACAGTGTCAAATGACAGACATCATTTCCTCTCCAGGGAGAAAAGTGGTTGATGTCAGAGCTAAGCTGTAGAGCAATAATCTAGAAAACACTGAGTTTCATGAAGAGCTGGAGTGAGGGGCCACTGGACCCGGGGGTAAGGGCTAGAAATTGGAGTTGAGAGGGACTTGGGTTTGAATCCTGGCTCTGAAACCAGCTGTGTAACTCTGGGCATCCTACTTAGCCTCTCTAACTGATTCTGTATTCAACATTTGCAAAATGGAGAAAATACTTGATCTATCCAAGAATCAGAATGTTAGCAATGGAAGATGAGAGAGAGAGAGAGAGAGAGAGAGACAGAGAGACAGAGAGACAGAGAGACAGAGAGAGACAGACCCAGAGACACATAGAGAGAGACAGAGAAAGAGATAGATCCAGAAAGACAGAGATAGGAGAGAGAGAGAAAGGGAGACACACACATACACACACACACGTTAACAGAGACACTGAGACACACACATACCACACACAGATCTAGACAGAGACTGAGAGATACAGAGACAAAGAGATAGAGACAAAGACACAGAAAGACAGAGACATAGAGAGATATAGACATGAAGAGACAGAGACACACAGAGAGAGGGATACATATACACAGACAGACACAGAAAGAGACAGAGAGTATATAGTACAACCCCTTCATTTAACAAATAAGGATATTGAGGCCCATAGGAGAAAAATGACAGGAAGATGATTTCTAATCCTTAAACTAGTATATAAACATGCTATTGTGATAATTTATAATCTGTATCATCTTCATCATTTTCTTCATCATCATCATTATCCTTTTGTATGGGTTTGGTTGTGAGGCAACAGAATGTTCATCTATTTCAGGACATGGATACCTGTGGATACCTTCTTCTTTCCCTATAGAAGTTCCTGGCTGTGAAAGAATGGCCCAAAGCCCAGGGTAATGGAAGGTATTAACTGATGCCACTTGTCCCAAGGATTGTCAAGTACATTCGTTCCAGCCTCCTTTTCCCTGGTGTATTCAATAGCCAGTTACCCTCCTATACTCTCCTGTACCCAAGATGAATGTAACTGGAGGAGGGCAGGGAGTGCCCTGTCTTTGCTCTCCCACCGCCACCTCCGCCTACAGTTCAGAGAAAGCCACCATTACTCACCAGAGACCCAACTTTGGTGTACAGAACAGGTTTTGGAGAATAGGGGCTGAGAGGCGTGCATCACCCCCTAGGGCTGGGCCAATCTGGGAGGGACAAAGCTTGGGTTATTAGTGGTCACAGAAGGGAGCAGCCATCCAGACCTGCAGGGGTGATAGAGTCATTTGGAGTTTGTTCTTTCCGGTTTTCCATTTCTTGTTCATTGCAGAGTTGTCCAGGGGTCTGGGTGACCTCGAACAAATCCCAGCCTCTACCTAGCTCCTAGTTTCCTCACCTGCAAAATGAGGAAGGTACAGTGGGGATTTCTTTCAAAAAAAGTCCCTTTATGACTCAAAAATTCTGTGATTTTGTCAAGTTGAGCTGAATGATCGCTAAGGTCCAGCTCTATTTTATAAAAGGCATTCTAAAAGTCTCAGCGCTGTTTTAAGCTATGAAAGTTTAAATAAATATTTATTTGGTTCCATCACTTAAAATTTAAGATGGCACTAAGACTTTTGGGATGCCCTGTATTCTAATGTCCCTTTGTGATTTAAGTTTCTATGTTCTAAGGACTCGTTGGAGTTCTGACATCCTTCCCTGTTTTAATATTCTATGTTCTGAGGTCCTCTGGAATTCTAAGTTCCTTCCAGCACTGACCCTCTATAATCGGTGAGTCTGAGATTCATGACTCATCATGGGGAACAGCAGAGAAGTCAAGGACATTTGCAGAGTTTCTTGTGAGGTAAAGTGGTGTATGACCTCCTAACAGGACCAGGGCTGGATTGGAGGTACAGGAGAGAAGGGCAAGTTCCTTTAAGTAATTCCAATCTTTTTTTTTAAATGAAAATAGTAACTATCATTTAATATAGTCCTTTAAGGTTTGCAAAGCACCTTATAGGTACTCATTTAATCCTCACAACAACTCTGTAATGTAAGAGTTATTATTTTCCTAATTTACAGAATAGGAAACAGAGGGCCAGAAAAGTGAAGGGTCTTGTCCTGGGTCATGCAGATAATAAGTGTCTGAGACAGGATTTGAACCCAGGTCTTCCTAACTCCAGGTCCAATACTCTATCTACTACACTTTGCTGCCTCCCCTTATAGGGCCATTTATGGATGAATTAGAGGTAATTTTGAAAAAAAGATTCTCTTACTCTGGGAAGTAAGTTCTGTCCTCTGTTAATCCCTTTTAGTAGCAGTAAAGTGCACTTGAAAAACCTCAATGTCTTCAAGGATTAAGGATGACAAAAGTGGGCTGTCCACACTTATCTCAGGAGGAACTGGGGAAATCAGTGTTCCTGGAGGTCAGGCAACAACAGGAGAGAGACACAGAATAGACTGAATCCCCAAAACGCTGGGTACTTGTCAATAAAGGCTATTGTTTCATCTGTTTGTCTTGCCTTTTTAATGAGACTCTCAGCTCACTAGGGATCAAGAATTTATCTCTTCCATCTCTGTGTCCATCTAATGTCTACCAGAAAGGTAGGTATGTAATAGGTACTCAAAAAAGATTTGTTTGTAAAAGGAGGCAGAGCTCATTGAGGGCAGGGATCTTTTTTATCCCATCCATCTTTATTTCCATCTCTAATGGCTACAAGAGGGACAGGTATATAGTAGACATTCAAAAGAGATTTGATTGATTTGATTCAATTCAACAGTTACAATGTGCTAGACCTTGTACTTGGTAGTGGGAATTCAAAGAAAAAAATAAAATCTCTATGCTTGAGGAGCTCACACTTTACTGGAGGCGGGGAATATGAATACAGAGAAGTAAATGTAAAGTAGGGGGAAGGGAACAAGTTTCTAAGCACCTACTTTGTGCCAGGTTGTGTGCTAAGTACTTTATAAATATTATCTCATTTGATCTTCACAATAATCCTGTGAGGTAGATGCTATTATGATCCCCATTGTACAGTAGAGGAAACTAAGACACAGATTAAGTGACTTGGCCAGGGTCACATAGCTAGTAAGCATCTGAGGTCAGATCTGAAGTTAGGTATTCCTGACATTAGGTCCATTGTACAACCTCTAGACAAAATAAAAAGAAAATACAAAATAATGAGGAAGGGAAAGATTGCTAGGAACCAGGAAGAGCAGGAAAGGCCTCTCAAAGGAAGGGACAGCTGAGCTGACATTGAAGGGAGCTAAGGGTTCCTGGAGATAGAAGTAAGGAGGGAATACATTCTAAGCATGGGGGCACAGTCTTCACAAAGGCAGGAGATGAAATATCTGTGGGTAGCTACACAGCAAGAAGACCTCTTGGACTGGTGCATAGACTATGTGATAGGGAAGTCATGGGAAGTCAGCCTGAAAAGATGGGTTGGGATTGGATTGTCAAGGATATGGAATGCCCCACAGAGTGGAATTTCTATTTTATCTGTGAGGTAATGAGGAATTATCACTTAGTCAGCTGTGTTGAGGATGGACTGGTAAGAAAAGATGTTGGAGGCAAGAAGGTCATTTAGTGGACTATCACTTTGGTCTAGGCAAGAGGTGATGAGGACCAGAACTAGGCTAGTGGCTGGGTGATAGAGGAAAAGGGACAGGTGGGAGAGATGTTTTGGAGGTGGAGTTGACAAGACTTGGCAACAGAATGGATGTGGAGGGCAAGAAAATGGAAAGAGGTAAGAACGAAATCTGGTGTGTAAAACACAATGCTTAGAAGGATATAGGGATGTTAGAAAGAGGGATGGGTATGATTTTTCTTGTAAAATATTGGGTGAAACTAAACATTCTGTTGTGTCAAATGTTATAAGAAAGGTATAGTTGAGTCTGTCAATCTATATCTGACAGTCTTCTCTTAACTCTTTCCCTAACTTCCTCCTCTCTCACTTTTTTTTTTTTTAGTTCATGGCATCACTTCCCTCTCAGCTGTTCTGGCTGGAGATCTTGGAGTCTCCTTTGATTCTTTTCTCTCTTTTGTCCCTAAATTCAAGCTGTTATTGTATTTGTTCCTTCCCTGTATCTTGCAAATTTAGTTTTTTAAATCATCCTCTTCTACTCCAAGTTGTCTCTTGCTTGGACTTCCAAAACAGCCTCCTCCCTGGCCTCCTTGGCTCTAGTCTTTCCCTTTCCAATCTATCCTGAACTTGTTGCTAGATCATCTTCCTCATGCATTGATTTGATTATTTCTCCTTGTCTCATGAACTAATAAATAACATTCAAATTCAGCCTGTCTTTGGAAATCATCTAGTCAGACACCAACCTATCTTTCTATCTCTGTTTTGGGCTTCTCCAATTCATGCCACAATGGTCCTCACCTGCTTTTTGTGCCTCCAGGCCAAACCCTTTCTTATGCTTAGAATAGAATCCTCTCTGTACCTGATGAAATTCTTTTTCCTCAGGTCTAGCTTTGGCCTCCTCCATGCAATCCCTTGATACTTCTTTCCTTCCCCTTTACACCCTCAAAGCTGAAAGTGATCCCTTGACTCTAATTTGTAACAAATTTGTAACATAGTTACCATGTCTTACCTCCCCCTAGTAAACCTTGATCTTCAATAGGACAGGGATTAAATTTTATTTATTTTTATGTCTCACAAGCACTGAATTCTGCACACAGCAGGTATTTAATAATTGTATGTTGAACTCACTGGCTTGAACATTATCAGGGAAGTTCATTGCTTTATGAGATACTCTGATAAAACTCTCATTGTTAGGAACTTTTTCCTTTTTATATTGGGCTAAAATCTAGACATCTGTAATTTCTGTTCATTGCTAGTTCTGACTTCCAAGACGAAGTAGAAGTATCTAATTTTTCCTAGAGATACTCCAAGAAGGTGATCATGTTTGGTTATCAAAATCTAAGAAAGGAGGCAACAGGAAAAACCCATAGTCACAAATGTCTTTACACAAATATTCAAAGATCAGGTGACAGGTAACATAAATAATAATATTAATAACAGTAGCTTACATTTATATCCTGCTTTATGGTCTGCAAAACTCTGTACAAATATAATCTCATTTGATTTTTAGAACAACGCTGGGGGATCTTTATCCCTACTTTACAGATGAAGAAACGGAGGCAATCAGAGGTTAAGTGACTTGCCCAGAGTCATTCACCTAGTAAATGTTTGAGGCTGGGTTTGACTCTGAGATCAACACTCTATTCACTTTGCCATCTAGCTGAAATGGTGAACTAGAGGTGCTAATTCCAGGCAGTAAATTTGACTTTTTAGGAATCTTTGAGACTAAGTGGGATTGGAATATAGATCTGAATAGGTATATCTTATTCAACTGAAACAGGGTAAAAGCAGGTGGTGGTACATAGCTCTGTATTTTAAGAAGGCATAGTTACTCCAAGAAATCCAAGAACCATCTCTTTCTTTACCTCTCTCCTCCATTTGACACTGTTGATCACTCTTTCTTCCTGGATACCAGATTCTATAGCTTTGATCAAAGTATAAATCGTATAATTGAGCAGCTAGGTGGTGCAGTGGATAGAGCACCAGTGCAGGAGTCAGGAGGACCTGAGTTCAAATCTCACCTCAGACACTTGACATTCACTAGCTGTGTGACCTTGAGCAAGTCACTTAACCCCAACTGCCTCATCCTGGGTCATTTCTAGTCATCCTGATGAACATCTGGTCACTGGAGGAGAAGTGAGGATGGTGACCTGCACAGCCCTTCCTCACTCAAAACAAAGTCAAGTGCCAATCATATCATCATTTCTCTGATAGCATAGCCTTCTTCAGCAACGAAGGACAAACACGCACACAAATAGTATAGTCAGTAACCTTGATAGTTAAGTCCAGGGGATTGGAGGTTTCACACACACACACACACACACACACACACACACACACACACACACAAGTTTATGGGAAAAGTTTTTCCAGTTCATTAAATAATCAATACTTAATAAACTACAGTGGGGGCTTAGAACTAATTATTTAATGAGAAATGTTGGGATGCTAGTGGTTAATAAGAAAATCTCCAAAAATTTCCTTTGTCTTAGAACACAAATGAATAAGGAAAATGAACTAGTAGCTGGTAGAGAGAGGATCACCTCTTTTAGGTCATGTAGTTTATACAGAAAACCTGGTTATACAACTTTCTCCTGGTTTTTCTCTTACCTTTCTAACCATTCCTTCTCAATCTGCTTTGCTGTCTCATCATCTAATGTTATGCCCCTTAACTGCGCGTGTACCCCAAGGCTCTGTCCTAGGTCCTGTTCTTTTCTCTCTTCCAATGACCTCATCAGTTCCCATGGGTTCAATTATCAGCTCTATGCAGATGACTCACAGCTACATTTATTCAGCCCTGGTCTTTCTCTTTAGCCCCAGTCTTGTATTTCTAAGTGTCTATGGGATATTTCAAAGGGCATGTCCTGGAGGCATCTCAAATTCAACCTCCAAAATATTTTCCCCAAACCCATTCCCCTTTGAAACTTACTTATTTCTCTTAAAGGCACCAGAATTCTTGCAAGTCTTTCAGGTTAGAATCTTGATTTTACTCAAGTCCTTCTTTTCTCTTATCTCACATAACCAATCAGTTGTCAAATCTTACCATTTCTATCTCTACAGCATCTCTTGTATCTGATCCCTCTTCTCTACTCACATAACTACCATTTTAGTTTAGACCCACATTGCCTCTTGCTTGGACCACCATAATGGTCTTTTAATTGATCTCCCTGCTTCATCTCTCCCTACTTCAATTCCATTCTCCACCTAGCCTCTAAAAGGGTTTTCTGCCCATGTTGATCTGCCCATGTTACCCCCTTTAATCAACTCAACCCTATTGCCTCTATGATAAAATAAAAACTCCTCTGTTTGACTTTTAAATCCTTCACAACCTGGCCACAGTCTACCTTTCCAGACTCATCATACCTTATCCCCTTTTTTCATTCTATGGTCCAGTTCCAGGGGTGGGGAACCTGTGGCCTCAAGGCCACACATGTGACCCCCTAGGTCTTCAAGTGTGTCAGTCTGGGAAGGCATTGGTAGAAAGGATGGGGGCTGGGGTCTAAATAAAGAACATCCTTGAAGGCAGAATGAGCAGAGGGAATGTGACCATGTCCACCACGGGCCAGAGGTTGGCCTTGCTACAGCCAAGCACTAGGAGAGAGAGGGTCTCCCTCAGACTAACCTTTTGACTGAATCCAAACTTCACAGAACAAATCCTTCTTTTAGGGGTTTGGATTTGGATTTTGGAAGTTTGGATTCAGTCAAAGGGCCATACTTGAAGACCTAGAAGGCCACATGTGGCCTCAAGGCTGCAATTAGTTCAGTCAAATAACCAGTCTTTTCTTAGTTCTTCTCACATGATACTTCATTTCCTATCTCTGTGCTTTTGGATTGGCTTATCTCTGCAGGTAGTGAGGTGATGCAATAATAAAATGTAGACCTAGAGTCAGGAAGACTAGAGTTCAAATCCATCCTCAGACATTAGCTGTGTAGCCTGGGCAAATCACTTAATTTCTGTGTGTCTCAGTTTCTCCATCTGTAAAACAGGGACTATAACAGCAGCTACCTCCCAGGGCTGGTGTTCAAGATGAAAGGAGATTATACTTTTAAGGTGCTTTGTAGACCTTACAGCATTACATAAAGCAAGTGCTTGTAATTATTTTTAATATCTCTGATGCCTGGAATGTCTTCCTTCTCCACTTCCATCCACCTTGCTGAATCCCCCACTTCCTTAAAAATGCAGCTTAAGCACTACTTTCCAAATGAAGCCTTTTTTCTGTGCCCCCTCCCAAGAGTTACTATTTCCTTTCTCTCGCTGCCTGGTTAATCTACATAACACAAAGTGTCCCAAAATTTCTCAGTACAATTTTTATACTGCTATTGCTTAAAACTTCACAAAGACTTTTGGGATAGCCCATAATTACAACATATTTACATGGAGTCCCCCTGATAAAATATGAACTTTGCACAAGCAGGCAGTTTTGTTTTTGTCTTTTGTTTTTTGACTTTGTATCCCCAGCACTGAGCACCATGATTGACAGGAAGAAGGAACCTTAATAAATGCCTGTTGGTTGCCTGAGTGATTGCTTTAGGTAAAGGTCAACGTAAGGAGAAAGAGCAGCACTTCTGCCATTAAAGTATACTCTGGACTCTTCAGAAGAAATGTGTGAGGAAGCTAGCAAACAGATCACAAGCCTGGCAGGGAGAAAGGATAGCGTACAGATGGTGGACTTCATTCTAAAAGACTTATTCTTTCTCTCTCTCTCTCACGCACACACACATACACAGACACATACACACACACACACATACAACCCTAAAGATTCATTCCTCAAACCAAAGTGAAGAAATGCAATCCTGGATTTGATTCTCACTAACAGGAAAGAACAGATTTATTAAAGTAGAAATGACAGGAACCTGGGGAGAAGTGGACCCCTCCCTTCTCGAGCTTATAATAGAGGCAAGAAAAGCCAGACATAGCCTGATATGCACCTTAGATTTTGAAAGAGTAGATTTCAAGGGATTCAGAGGACAGACAGGTAGAAGCCCATGGCCTAAAACCCAGTCCAGGAGTGATGGGAAACTCACAAGAATGTAATTGTAAAGACACAAAGGGAAACAACTCTGAGGAAGAAAGAATGGGAGTTGTTTGAAAGACACCAAATGGGTAAGCATAGGGAACTCATCACTCAATTCTGATTTTAAAATTATATGTACAGTAAACAGAAGTGAGGGCAGGTAACAAAATAGAAATCCAAGTCCTTTAAGAACAGGATTTATATCCAGGAGTATTGAGCAAACATAAAGACGAAAAAAGTATGTTGAGTTATATTAAGGAAAAGAGAACCAAAAAAGGGGTAAGATTGTGGCTTGAGATGGATGAGAAGATGGTAAGTGACAACAGAGAGAAGGTAGAGATGCATGCGTGATTTCGATTATGCCAAAGATAATGGCCTAACAAATAGGACAAAAATGAGAGAGCAGATGTCCAAGATAAATGTATAGTTAGTAAAAGACCACTTCAAAAAGTCACCTTGATCAGAAGAACTACATCCTTTGGTGTTGA
This sequence comes from Bettongia penicillata ogilbyi, assembly GCA_023548195.1. Classification (NCBI taxonomy): domain Eukaryota; kingdom Metazoa; phylum Chordata; class Mammalia; order Diprotodontia; family Potoroidae; genus Bettongia; species Bettongia penicillata. Next base: position 1,403,151 of record JAJHZJ010000373.1, on the reverse strand, counting down.
AAGAACTGACAGAAGTCACTGCTGAGGGACTGATAGCGATATCTGAATGATGGTGGAGAATGGGAGAAATGATACAGAACTAGAGAAAGACAAATGTCCCAGTTTTCAAAAAAGGGAAGTCTTTTAAAAAAAGGCTTGCACAATCTAGCCTGGTGAGTTTTATTTCCCTTCCCAGAAATATTATAAAAGGGTTATTAAAGAGATGGAGAGGGTTTCATTAAGAACAAGTCAGACCAGTCTACACCTTACCTCTGTTTAAGGACAGGGTCACCAAACTGGTAGATCAGGAGAAAATTACAGATGTGGCTTACTTAAGTTTTTTTTTTTTTTTAGCAATGTATGTTTCCTCCAGGTCTTCTCACCATCAGGCTAATCATTCCCAGTCCCCTCAATGAATCTTCCCAGAATGTGGTTTCCATTCTCTTCTGCAGTGACTCAGGGACCTGAGATTTTCATTCTGCATTGCTAGGCTCACCAGTAAGGTCAAAGAATTTAGAACTAGAGGGGCCTTATGTGTCTAATCCAACCTTTAACAAATAATGAAACTGAGATCCAGAAAAGAAAAATGACCAATCCAACAGCGAATTAAGTAGCAGTACCAGTAATGAACCTAGATCTTATGTCTCCAAATTAAATGATAGGTCCATTATGACACAAGGTTAGTAACATTAAATAAGTGCCAATTAAGGGATTCTCTCATTTTCTATCTAAAAAATAGCTGTGCTAATTTTTTTGGGAGGGATTTCTATTAGAACCTTTTGTTCTTTTATATCATATTACTTGGCTGATGTAGGCTATTCCTCTACAATGGTCCAGTGGATAGAGCCCTGGACATGGAGTCAAGAAGACTTGAGTTAAATTTGGCATCAAATACTTGCTGAATGGGTCTGGGCAAGTAATTTAACCTCTGTCTGCCTCAGTTTCCTTAGCACTTACACTGCAGGGTTTTAATGAGGATCAAATGAAATATTTGACTTAGCTTTTCCTTCCTTCCTTCCCTCCTCCCTTCCTCCTTTCTTCTCTCTTCCCCCTTTCTCCTTCCTTCTTTTCATTAAAACAAGGCACTGATATAAAAATGACCAACAAAGAGACCTTGTCTGACAGTGTATGCATTTCCACTCCTATAATCCCCTGATTCTCGACTGAGAAGCCATAAGACTTATTTTCATTGAGTAAAAAAAAAATTAAGCCATGAATTTAAGATGTCACAAGAGAAGTAAGAAAAAAAAATCCGCATGAATGAAACTTTCCAATTTGGGGCCCTGGATTTGAAGGTTAGGTGGGTTATAAGCATATAAACTCTTCTTTTCCTCTCAACAATGGAGCCTGGAGCAGAATCACCTGAAATTCTGTACAGAGCGGTCGAAATGTAATTTTCTTTCACTTATGAAAAAACTCTTAAATAGAACAGGTCCTGACTGTGTCTGCCTCTGAAATTGTTTTAGCCTCAAAGAGACCAGAGCACCAGCGAAAATCTAATAAGGAGACCAAGCTACTTTATTTAATACTCTTGGGATTAAAGAAGACTGTTCAGTGTTGGCTCCAAATGTTAGTTTTAGACAGGACTGCTTCAGCCAGAGAATTTTCACTCGGAGTGTACTCTCAGATACATGCCTAGTCTATTCATTCATTTGCTGAACATTTATTAAGTGCCTTCTATATGCAAGATATAGTGTTAGATGTAAGGGATACTTAGATTAAAAAGGGCCTACTATACGCCAGGAACTGGGCTAAGTGCTTTACAAACATCACGTTGATTTTGCTTCTCACAATGTCTCTGTGGGGTGCATACTAGGATAATTCTCATTTTATAGTTGAGGAAACTAAAGCACATGGAGATGAAGTGACTTGCTTGAGATCATACAGCTAATACCTGAGGTCAGATTTGAGCTCAGGTCTTCCTGACTTGAGGCCCAGAGGTTTATCCACTGTAACACCTAGTGGCTTCTAGATAAAATACAAGGCAGCCCTGAAAGAAATTATATTCTACTGGGGAGATACATGCGGTCCAGTGTTGGAGGTGTGGAGCGGAAAGAAGAGAATGGGTGGAGCACGTTGTCTAAGAAAGTTTGGGGATGGAAAAAACCCTTTCAGCTAGAGCACAAGTTCGGAACCTTTTCTAGTGTCATGAGACCTTTGGCAATAATCTGGTGAAGCCTATGGATCTCTTCTCAAAACCATGTATTTAAATGCATGAAATAAAATATATAGGATAATGCAAGAAATCAATTATATTGAAATACAATTATCAAAACACTTTTTAAAAAGCACAGAAACCAAAAACAAGTTCATGGACACTAGATTTAAGAGCCCTGAGCTAAAGGGATCAGAGAAGTCTCTCATAGTGAACTGGTCATCTCATTGGCTTGGATCAGTCTTACAACTGCCTCTTACCTCCAGTGGACCCCCATTAGGGATCCTGGCTCTTCTGGAGATGGATCTTCCCTGACCTAGTGCCTGAGAAGTTGATCCAGTGGGAAAGGCATATACACACATATACATCCTTACAAGCACAGGCCTGGGCTCCACATAAATGCTAAAGAGGTGGAGAGTCTTAGGAGGGCTGAGTTCATCTGATCTAATTCTGCCTGAGAGTCAAGGTTGCCTTGTTCCCTTCTATTTAAACCAATGACTCCAACGTCTCTTTTTTTCTTTTTTTTCTCAAACCTCAGATAACAATAGCTAACATCTCCATTTAGTGCTTTCAGGTTTACAAAGTATTTCACATACATTATCTTATTTAGTCCTCAAAACGACCCTGAAAGGCAGATATTCTAGACATTATTATCCCCATTTTATACATGGCTCAGAGAGATCAAGTAATTTGTTTACTATTCCCCATATATTAAGTGTCAAAGGCAGGATTGAAACCCAAATCTTTCCTGACTCTATGTCTAGTGTTCTTTTCACTGTACCATGTCTTGCACAGTAATAATTGAAACAGTGGCTCACATTTCTATGGTACTTGAGAGTTTTCAAAGTGACTTCCTTGCAAAAACTCTGTGAGTACAAATATTATGGATACTCATCTTATGGATAAGAAAATCAGCCATATTGTGACTCACCTGACACCACATAGGACAGGAGTGACAAGTGGTCCATGAACCTAGGTTTATATTACGACACTCTACCTATAGTCTATCAGCTATAAGGAAGCATCTCCTCAAAGGGAATTCCAAAGCTCATATCTAGAAGACAGAATCAAGATGTCTTCAGCTCAGAATTCTTAAAAGAGGGGGATGCCTTAAGGAAGGACACAGGACAGAACTCTGGATTCCTGCTGCCTGCTTCTGCACTGGAGTGAGGGCAGAGGGGGACCATTCCTTGCCTTGCGGACTAAACATCAAACCCAGTTGGGTCTGTCAATGAGATGAAGCGTAAGAGAGGTCACATTAAGGATGAGAAAAAAGTAAAACTTTTTTTCTCTCTCATTTGTCCTTTCCTTTCATCCTCCATGACCAACTCTAGAGTAGGCCACTATTAGTTCTTATATTAACTATTTAAAATAGCCTTCATCTATTTTCTGCTACTATCGGCACATCCTTGGGTAAGTCACTTCCCTTCTAAGTCAATTCTTTATCTGAAAAAGTGAAAAGGTTGGACCAGATGACATCCATAAGGATGTCTCTAACTCTAACATTCTGTGCTCTGCATGCTAATAATACTCTAGGATGCTTCCATCCCTATATTTATGTCCTGAGTTTCCTTCCACCTTCTATGTTCTAAGGAACCATATGGCTCTGACAGTCTATGTTCAAGGGGCCCTTCTACTTCTGCCATTTGATGAGTCTAAGGTCTCCTTGCCTCTATTTGCTTCTTCTTCAATCCTCCCTGTTACCTTTTGCCAAATTAATCAACCTATTGCACAACTCTGTTACTTGGTTGAAAACTTTCAGTGGTTTCCCATTTCCAATATAGGAAGACCAGAAAGGGTTTTGTTAGTTGTAATATAAGACATCAGGATGAATGCCCTTGTTGGCAGCTATGTAAAATAAAATGAAGCAGGGAGAGTCAAATGGCTTTTATTCTTATCTCTCATGTTTTTGGCCTACTAGTCAAAAAGAATTTTGACAGTGGAAGAGAGAACATTGCTACTCCTTACTCCTATACAGTTCCTATGGGAATTTATTTGGGGGGGAGGGAAGTTGTGATAGCAATCAAATTAGAATCTTTTGCTGTTTTTGTTTTACTAAAGGTGTCTCTAAATAATGTGATTAAGGAGCATCTTTCCCACCCATTGTTGGGCTTAGGAAGATTGTAAGAAGGTCCATGCCTTTTGTTAATGAGGCACTGGTTCTCAAGTGATGTGATGCCCTCTGGATCTAGAAAGTTTATAAAAACTGAGGTGTGGGTTTTATTTTGGGGCTTACTGACTGGAAATGGTTATTTGGCCAGAAGAGGACTCTGGAAAGCCACTAAAAGGCCTCTGGTTTGAAAAACCCAGATGTCAGTGCTTCCCTCTCTGTTAACTATAGTCAGACATTTAGACCTGTCTGTTGATGGTCAGGCAGAGGGAGCCATGTCTGTTGATTTCTCTGTATTTTCTTTGAAGTTCAGGGTGCTGACTCCCCTGAACTAGGTGAGTGATACATGTTCTTGATTACAGTGATTGTTAACCCCTCAAAAGTTGCCTTTTCTTTTATGAATGTAGATCTAAAAACCTGTGATAGCAGGCTACCCCTGTGCATGGTGGGGTGTGTACTATTACAGAAGTATAGTTCCTGAAATGGCTTTTGGAGCTGACAGGAATTTAATAGTGGCAAAAGGGAATTTCCTAACCCTAAGTCAGATAGTCTGAGATCAAAGTGGGGCCTATGTCATTTTTCATCTTTGTATCCCACTGTTCAGGTCCTTGCACAGAGCAAACATTTAATAACTACTTGTTAATGTGATAGAGAGTATACTAAAATGCTGTAAGATAGTCTACTATTCTGTAAATATAAACAGGAAACACAATTCCCCACATCTTGATTTAAAAAAAAACCTATATATATATATATATATATATAATACACACACATATATGTGTGTATATATCTATATTAGAGAGAATACTGCTCTTTTCATGTACAGACAGTTCAATTGCTGAAAAGAGGCAGAAAAAAACCATTTATGACCAAATCTACTTGTGAAGAAACATAGTATCTCAGATTAAATGTTGAGGAGACAGATTGGTCTGAGGACCAAATAGAAAACTGCTTCTCGGATGAAAGTACTATGAGGACATGTGCTGAATGTACTAAAGGCAGAAAAATGAGTTTAAAATGGCCTTGGGGCATTGTGGTTCATGAAATTATGACTCTTTTTAGAGTTTTAAAGGTTATAACTGACAAATTTATAAATTAAAAAAAAACTGGTGGAAAGAGTCTAAAAGAACTGTTTGTTTCATACCTGACAGAAATGTCGATTTCTTGAGTTTTACCTCATAGGGTAGAAGATGAGTCACCGACAACAAAGAGGCTCTGATTGGAAACATTGGAAGATGAGGGAAGCCAGAGAAGAAACTTTGAGAAGAAACTACAGGGAAGAGAAAGAAGCTGAATGTTGGAGGAGTTAGCGGAAATCAGGGACAAAAGATACAGAAAACATCCAACTAAGACAGTTAACTCTTCAGATGTTTTGATGGGAGCTTGCTGATTGGAAGAGAGGCACTACTTTGCGGACAGGCTGGAACAGTGGCTGGAAACGTATTAGACAAGAGTTTAATCCTGCCGCTGTGTGAAGAGCTGGATTTGGCTCTCTACAGACTGATAGAAGAAAAACCTTTTAGGGTACCTGAGAAGTTGATCCTCTCAATGATTGCTCTCTGCCTAGAACCTCCCTATCATGAGAAGGCCCAGTCATGGCGCCTTCAGTCTCCACTTCCGTATCACTCTCCAGCCTGCTCCACTTCTACATTGGCTGCTTGGTGTGGAGACCTTCCTTCTCCTCTCCCCAGCTCTGCTTTCCAGTTTTTCTTTATTTTTGTCTTCCCTGAATAGAATGTAAACTCATTGAGAGTAGAGATTGTCTTGTTTTCTTGTTTTTGTGTCCTTAGCACTTAGTGTAATGCCTGGCACATAGTAACTGCTTAATAAAAATTTCACCTATCCATCCATTCATCTATCTATCTATCTATCTATCTATCTATCTATCTATCTATCTATCTATCTATCTATCATCTATCTATTCATCTATCATCTTTCTATCCATCTATCATCTATCTGTCTATCTATCCATCCATCATCTATCTATCCATCCATCCACTCATCCATCCATCCATCACCTATTATTTACCATCTATCCATACTCTCTCTTTCTCTCTCTGTCTTCTCTATTACTGCATCATTGCTTCAAGAATGGAAGCTCAAAGATTTTGGCCATCTGAAACATAAGGGGAGACCAATAGAGAGTGTGTTGTAATGAATAAAGCATTGACCTTGGAGTCAGATAAGTGCTGTAGTGGATAGATTTACTAGACCTGAGTTTAAATCTGGCTTCAGAAACCTAATAGCTATGTTTTCTCTTGGCAAGTCGTTTAACTTCTGCTTGTTTCAGTTTCTTTAATTGTAAAATGGGAACACCATAGCATCTTCCTCTCAGGGTTGTTTGAAGATCAAATGAGAACATTTGTAAGCTGTTTAGCACGGTGCCTGGAACATAGGAGGCACTTAGGAAATGCTTGTTCCCTTCCTCCCCTCCCCCACCCCAAACTAAGACTTAGATTCAAATCCCATTTCAGACAATGTGTGAACCTGAGCAAGGCTCTTTGAGACTCAGATTTTCTTGTATCAAAAATGGAGGAGTTGTACTTGATTCTAAATTTATGATCTTATGGGAGAAGCTGGCAGAGAAGCAGCTTTGTATTGTACAAATTGATCCTGAAAGGACCACGGATATCAAAGTCTTTAGTTGAGAGTTGAGTTACTCCAAGGTGATTTGGGAAAAATGAAAAAAAACTTTACACATTCTAAAATATTTATAGCAGCTCTCTTTGTGGTGGCAAAGAACTGGCAATTGAGGGGATGCCTATCAACTGGGGAATGGCCGAACAAGTTACGGTTTTGTGATTGTGATGGAATACTACTGTGCTATAAGAAATGATGAATTAGTTGATTTTAAAAAGACATGGAAAGACTTGCATGAAATAATACAAAGAAATGAAAACAACCCAGAAAACACTGCACATAGTAGTGGCAATATTGTTCTAAGAACAACTTTGAATTCTGAGTATTATAAGTACTCAAATCAATTACAAAGAACCTATGAAGGAAGATGCTATTCACATCCAGAGAAAGAACTGATAAATAGATGTATGAATAGTATTGTTTTACACACACACACACACACACACACACACACACACACACACACATGCACACACATGCACACAAATTAGTGTCTAATGATATTCTTTTCTACGGAAGGGTAGGGAGGGAGGGAGAAAATTTTTTTTAAAAAAAGTAGCATTACTTTGAAAATGATGTCAAGCAGGCAGAGCTAAAATGGTAGAGAAAAGTCAGGAAATTGCCTGAACTCTCTCTAGTTTCTAAAGAAACAACTTTAAATAAAGCCTCAAAATGAATTCTGGAGTGATAGAACCCACAGAAGGATGGGGTGAAATAATTTTCCAGCTCCAGATAACTTAGAAGGACTGCAAGAACGGTCTATTTCACTTGGATAAAAGGGGAGCACAGCCCAGTGTAGGCAGTGCCTGGGCAAGTCAGTAGGAGGCTCCTAGTCCCAGAACAGATCAGCAATCAAGGGTCCTCAGTGCTGGCTCAGAAGGCCAACAGCACTGGGGGTCAGCTGTGAGGCCTCCAGCCCCAGTACAGCACTTGAACTGCCAGCCCTGAGGTTCTAATGCAGAAAGCCAGTGACTAGGCCCTCGCCTTGTGGCATAAGAAGCTTAGAACAATGTCCTCTGTCCCTAGGAGCAGAGCGCAACTTTATGTCAATTAACAGGCTGGAAAGTGAGCAAAAACCCAAAAAAACCCTGAGTACAGAAAGCCACTATAGTGACAGGGAAGCCTGAAACACAAACTCAGAAGAGGATAACTGTCAAAATGCCTACATGTGAAACCTCAAAGAGAAATAAGAATTGGTCTCAATCCCCAAAAATCCCCTTGGAAGACCTAAAAAAGAATTTACAATTTTTTTCTAAATCAAATAGGACAAGTAGAAGAAAAATTGAGAAAAGAAAGGAGAGTGAAAAAAAGAGGCAACAACTTAGAAAAAGAAAACAACTCCTTAAAAAGAAATGGCCAAATGGAAAAAGAGGTACAAAAGCTAACTGAAGAAAATAATTCCTTAAAAATTACAATTGGACAAGTGGAAGCTAATGACTCTATGACACACTAAGAAGCAATCATGTAAAATCAAAAGAATGGAAAAATAGAAGAAAATGTAAAATACCTCAATGGAAAAAAATGACCTGGAATTCAGATCCAGTCTAAGAATTATGGGACTACTTGAAAGTTATGATAAAAACAAAGAAGCTGGACAGCATCTTTCAAGAAATTTACAAGAAAAACTGCCCTGATATCTAGAACCAGAGTTTAAAATAATAACTGAAAGAATCCATGAATCACCTCCTGAAAAAGATGCCAAAATGAAAACTCCCAGGAACATTATAGTCAAATTCCAGAGCTCTAAGGTCAAGAGGAAAATACTACAAACAGGCAGAAACAAACAATTTAAATATCAAGGATTCACATTCAGGATCACCCAGGATTTAGCACCTTCTACCTTAAAGGACAGGAGGGCTTGGAATATGATATTCCAGAAGGCAAATGAGCAAATTATAACCAAGAATCAGTTATCCAGCAAAATCAAACATAATCGCTTTTGGGGGAAAATGGATGTTCAATGAAATAGGGGACTTTCAAACTTTCCTGCTGAAAAGATCAGAGCCTAACGGAAAATATAATTTTCAAATACAAGACTCATGAGAAGCATAAAGGAAGCTCTGAAATTACTAAATGTTAACCAGAAACAGAAGCTTCTGGAGGACCTCATTATCCACAGGGAAACTTTCTTTGACCTGGACTCTGTGCTAGATCTCCTTCATCACAGTGGTATGCTCCTTTGTTGAGCATACATCTTCCTGATTTATGTTCTCCCTAATGTTTACTCTAAGAGAGTCACTTAACAGTTATCCTCATTACCTTTTCCAAGTAATCCTGGATAATTATGATACATGGACAGAAGATACCTAGTAAAAGCATCCTTAAAGTGATGTTTTGTTCTGTCAAACCAAATGTTTTTCATAATCAATAGATAAGCACAATCCAATTTATATTTTCTACATCTTTCAGTCAATTGTAAAATGGTAGATATAGGGTTTATTGTTGACTATCATTTATGGAAACTTACTTCTTTCCATAAATAGAAGTTAGTTTATGCAGGTGATTAGGAGTGCTGGATTTGGAATCAGGAAAGCTTGAGTTGAAATTCAACTTAGTTACTAAATGCATGACCCTGGGCAAGTCATTTAACCTGTTTGCTTCAGTTTCTTTATCTGTAAACTGGGGGTGATAATAAGCACAACTACACCTCAATTTTGTTGTGAAGCTAAAATGAGATAATATTTGTTAAGTGTTTTGCAAACCTTAAAGAACTATTTTTTGTGGTGGCAAAGAATTGGAAACTGAAGGGATAGTCATCAACTGGGAAATGGCTGAACAAGTTGCGACTATGATTGTGAAGGAATATTATAGCGCTATAAGAAATGATGAGCAGGATGATTTCTGATAAACTTGGAAAGACATGAACTGATGCAAAGTGAAATAAGCAGAACTAAGAGTACAGTGTATACAGTAACAACAATATTGTGCAATTGCACAATTCTGAATGACTTAGCTATTTTAGGCAATACAGTGATTTAAGACAATTCCGAGGGACTTAAGATAAAAAGTGCTATTTACCTCAAGAGAAAGAACTGATGGAGTCTGAATATGGATTGAAGCATACTTTCTTTTAAGCTTGTTTTTTTAGGAGTGTGTGTTTTCTTTCACAGCATGACTACTGGGGACATGTTTTGCATGACTGCACATGTATAACCTATATTCACTTGCTTGCCTTCTCAGTGAGGGGGGAAGTTAGGAAGAGAATTTGGATCTCAAAATTATAAAAAGGGAATATTAAAATTATTTTTATATGTAATTGGAAAGAAAAATAAAATGTTTAAACCTTAAAGAGCTACAAAAAAGGAAAACAATGTCTAGTATTTATTACATAGTTTTTCAAAACAAAGTAAATAGTGTGAAGTATAAATTCATGATTTTATATCATTATGTTGTCCAGTGTACATGGAAATGTTCTGGTTTTTTTGTCTTTTTGTATTTAAGAAATTCAAAAGGAGTTAAAAAGGAATAAATATAAAAACATTTAAAAAAAAGAGTTACCCGGTATATATAGGTTTTCCTCATTGACATGTCTTCCTCCTAGGTTTCCATAAATATGAACCTACGCTACCATAAACATTGTGTGCATTGATGGGAGGTAACCCAGGTTTATAAGTGACTTACAATATTTTGATTATTTCTGTTCTTGTTTTCTATTGAGTAGAAGTAATGATTAGTCCTGCTTTTGCCTTTTCCAGATTAAAGTTTTATATTTGAGAGTGCCTAGTACCATAGTGACTGGTTTTCTATAAATGGGAAGCCTATCCCTAGGGCCTCAGGAGCTGTGGTGGTGAGAAATAGGATAATGTCCCATTTCCTCCAACAAGAATTACCCCCAAAGGCCCTAAGAAAGTTTTGAGCTATAGCCAAATGGTATATGTCCCTCTCTGAGCACAGGAGACCTGCCAGACTGAGTTTATATTGGAGTGACTAAGGCAGCCAGTAAAACAATAGGGAGGTTCATATATTCAGGCTTCATAAGTTTAAACTTTATTTTTTCTTACTGACACTTTTTGCTTTTGTATCACTGTAGTTTCTAAATATCTCTCCCCACACAATGGATCATTTCTTAAAACAAAGAATAAACAAGAGGAGGAGGGGGAAAGCAATTCAACCAAAGCAATCTGCTGCATTTGACGGTGTATACAATATTCCACAACCATAATCCACTACCTCTGCAAAGGGAGGGAGGTTCATTTTCTCCACTCTCCTTCACAGCCAAGTTTCTTGCTCATTATAATTATACAGAATTGTTTTGGCTTTTTGTTCTTTCCAATTACATTGCTGCAGTCATCGCATATATTGTTTTCCTGATCCTACTTACTTAACTCTGTACCAGATCCTGATTCTGCAGATATTTTTTTTACAAATGCCAGGGGATTACATGTTGCATACATAAGCATTGCTGGGAAAAGGTGCTAGGCACTAAATGCCTTTGTCTCTGAAAGATTTCAACAAACCCTCGGGAACCATTCCAGTTGTGCTGGCATTGGTCACGGTGATTTGGTGATGAAGCCAGTAAATAAAAGATGAATCCCAATTATGTTCTGCGTCTGGAATTTGTGAGAGGAGGCAGTCAATGCAACAAGAAAGGAACCATTTCCAAAAGCCAACGCAGTTTCAGCTTGTAGATTTTTAAAAAGAATGCTTGTATGTGACCCTTGAACACACATGATGCCCTACAATCCATGTTGTTCATGCTACTCCTTTCCCACAACACACCATCTCCTGACTTCATGCTTTTGCATAGAATGTCCCCTCTCATGCTAGGAATGCATTCTCCTCTTCTTTACCTCCTGGCTTTCTTGGCCTCCTTTAAGATTCACCTCAGATCCTACAATTGCAAGATGCCCTTCTTTTCTACACCTCCCCTCTGCCAGTGTCTTTCCTATGAAAGCACCCCTAATTTATCCTGTATAATATATTTTGTTTGTACATAGTGGGTCTCACATCGTCTACCCCATTGCACAATATGTGAGCTCCCTGAGGACATAAATGAGTTTTGATCTGGGTTGGTTGAGGGCACTCCTACACTAAGAGTTTTCTACATTGTCAAAATAATATCCTGTGCTTTCTGCACTATGGTACCATAAGGGGATATTGTGAGCAAAGATTCTTTATAAAAGGGAAAGTATTACAGAAAAGAGAGTCCTTTATTACCCTCCTAATCCAAAGGAATTATCCACCTCTCCTTTCTAGAGAGTGAGGAAGAGTGGTTTAATGATGGCTTTGCTTTAGAGGGTGAAGACAAGATAATTATCTAAATGACAACCGATAGAGGAACACAAATCAACAGATTCTTATCATCAATCTCCAAGGGCATAGAGGAATGTCATTCTCCATGCCTGGAAATGCTCCCTTCATCATTTCTGGTCCTGGAAATTCTTCATTTCCCTCAAGACTCAACTTTTTACCTCCTCCATGAAGCCTTCCCTGAGCTCCCAGTTAAAAAGGGAGAGAGGGAAAAAGAGAAGTATTTGTAAAACACCTACTATGTGCCAGGGACTGTGCTAAGTGCTTTACAAATATGATCTCATTGGATTATTGAATCAATCCTGGAAGGTAAAGGCTATTAAGATGTCCATTTTATAGTTGAAGAAACTGACACAGAAAAATGTTAAGTGACTTGCCCAGGGTCACACATAATTGTCTGAGGTTGGATTTGAACTCAGCTCTTTTTTGCCCTGGGCCCTGCACTTTCATCACTGCACCAACTAGCTGCCTTCCTTTCTTTTCTTTTAGATTTTTTCTGGAGCACTTACACCAGATCGATCTTTTCTCCAATTTATCTGTGTACATATCAGATTCTCACTCTTCCTTCCTCCTAGTTGGAATGTGAACTCCCTTAGGGCAGAAGTTACATTATTTAAAAATCTTTGCATCAGCATCACCCAGCCCAGGGTCTTCTACATAGTTGTTTTTATTTGTCCATTGTTTTTGAAGAGAACCAGTGACATCATGGGGTGGGGGGGGAATTTCTTGACTCATGTGAATTGAATTTAAGTGAGGCAGAGTTGCACAGTCATCAGCCTCACTCTCTCTTCTAGAGTCATCAGAGTTCAGTGGCAAGACAAAGGCCAAGATGACCAGAGATGGCCTGGGATGTAGTGGATGACCTTGGCATCTTCAATGTCTGACCAAGCTCTAAGAGTTCCACAGTGCCTGTTGCAGCCACCTTCATGGCTGTTGGGACAAACTGTTTTCATCCACCCATTCTGCCAGCGAAAGTCTTCATGTGCTTGGGGTAGACATCCTCCTAACTCACTGATTGGTTACTTTCAACTTGGTTTAGCCCATCTAACTGAGATGGTTTTACCAGAATATGACTTCTGAACATGTTACAGTTTCTTAGAGCCACAAGTGCGAGTTGGGTGATTGATGGACACCAAAGGTAGATAAGCAGCCCTGAAAAAGGGCTTGGCAAGCCTTCACACCAGAGGGTACCAGTCCTTCCTTAACACCCCATATTTACTGAATTGACTTGTGAATGGTTTGGGGAAACAAAAACAAATAAGGCTAGGTAGTTACCATATGGCATGAATTTGTTTTCATTTGTCCTTGTGAGAAGAACCAGAACTAAAAGGTGGAAGGTACAGGAGTGAGCTCTCTATCACAATGTTTGAACAGAAATCCATCTATGTGGCCAGCCCCACATATTCCTGAAATTCTCACCCTCTTCACTTCTGTCTCCTGGCTTCCTTTGAGACTCAGCTCAAGTGCTCCCTTCTGCAGGAGATCTTTTCCAGTCCTCTCCCTCATCTCCCAGTCTCCACTACTGGTGGTTCCCCTCTGAGATTATCTTCCATTTACACTACCATGTATGTACATAGCTATTTGCAAGTTGCCTCTCTTGTTAAAAATGTTTGCACCCTGAGAACAGGGACTATTTTTGCTTTTCTTTGCATCAATGTTCCTTAGCTCTATGGCATGGTGCCTGGCACATAGTATGCACTTTACAAAAGCTTGTTGACTGACCAAATGACTGACTGATGACCTTATTTGCAAAAATAAAGAAGATGACCTGTGAAGTCCTTTCCAACTCTGAGTCTATGTTTCAAGGCCATACTTTACCCATGAAATGATAATTACATTATGTAGTACTTATAGACTGAAAATACTTTTCTTCCAACTATATGAGCTAAGAAGGGCAAATATTATTACTATTTCTAGTCATGGTAAAAAGAAAACTTTGGAAGGCTCACCACCAGGTGATTTAAAAATTTTTAAATGTAGCAAAGGCATGAAGGGGTCACAAAAAAACACCAAAGGATGGAGGTCTCACACTCATGTATTCCTAGTTTCTTGGAATGAATAATTACCTCCATTTTACACATGAGAAAACTAAGTCTTGCTATCAAGTGATAGAAGTGGGATTTGAACCCAAATCCCCTGCTTCTAAGCCTAAGGGTCCATCCTATGACAACAGTTGGTCTTTCCAGTGCAAAGGCAATGAGTGAACCTCATAGCAAAGCACTTCCCATAGGGGAGGGGCTTACTGATGACCATATGACAGGTGGCCATCTGCAAGGTCTAAATTCAGTATCCTCATCTCAGTCTAGGCAGGTTCTCAAATTGAAAAAAAAAAGGCATATATGTAAATCCATTATGTCAGGTTATTTTGCATAATGAAATGGAAAGAAGTTGGAATATTACAAGCCCTGAGAATATCAGACAGTTGAAATCACTGCCTTTCCATCTGATCTACCTTTAAGTGGATCAGATGCTCCTACCTTCACTATTTTTAGGATTTATCTGAGGTTGGTGACAGCTAATGAGGCCAAGGCCATAGGTGTGGTCCCTCAGTTTCATTCCACTCCAGGAAATAGGGCCAAGCCCAGGTCACAGACTGAACTCTAACCCTTATCACAGATTAAACCTTGAGCCCAGTCACAGACTAAGCCTCACCTGAAGACTGCACAGGGGTTCTTAACTTGGGGGTTGTGAACTTTAAAAAGAAACATATTTTGAAAACTAGATTTCAATATAATTGATTTCCTTTGTAATCCTATGGATTTAATTTTATGCATTTAAAGACATAATTCTGAAGGGGGCCCATAGGGTTCTCCAGGCTGCCAAGGGGGTCCATGACACAAAGGCCTGGAAGCCTCTGCTTCTGTCACAAACTAAGGCCTAATTCTGGCTACAAATTGAGCTCTAATCCTATTGACATGATGAACGTTAACCACAATGATATCTGGAGCTCTAATCATGGTGATAGACTGAGTCTGAACTTAAACTAACCTAAACTAATGACCAATGGACTGGTCATCAAGAGGATGAGGACAGAAAGAAATGGCTGAATATCTTCCATCCCTGCCAATGGAAAAACATTCCTGGCCCCATGCCCTCCTGGTGTTGTCCCACTGGCCATGATACCACTGAATGTTCTGTCCAGGTAAGGTAAAGGCTTATTTGTCAGAGCTGGAACCCTGGGCAAAGTCCAAGGCTCTCGTGCGAGGGATGTGAGAATGATGAACAGGGTTCAGATGACATATATGGAGACAGTAGGAGGCTGTAATGCTCATGAGTCTCTCACTTCTAGGCACTAAGGGACCGGTTCCAAGCAGAAATCAAGAATAAATAATAATAATGTATAATGGTTTGAGGTTTGTTCAGGAATTTCCTCACAGCAATCCTATAAGGGAAAGGTAGTACCAGTGTTATTCTCTCTGTTTTACAGGTGAGGAAACTGAGGCAATGAAGTGACTTCAATATTCACTTAGGAAAGGACAGAGCCAGGATTTGAACCTCTATTTTCAGACCCTGGGATTCTGACCTCTTTTCTCTCAAATAACCTAAGCTTTATCACAGAGCTGTGCTGTAGCCCTGAGAGACAGCCTAAACAAGTAGGAGTGGTAAGACTATCCCATTCAGATGAAAGGGCATTGGTGCTCGGGCAGAACTCTGGAGCATCCATGAATGCACACGCCTTTTACCCTCTCTTTGCACTATCACCAGCTGCTTGGGAATAATATTAATTGGTTCCATTATAAAAATGCCCTACTAATTACAGGAGAAAATAGTTTTCCTTGCAAGTTGTGCTCAGAGGATTGGGTTGACATCTGGCAAGTCCTCTCAGCCATGCACCAATATCTTTCAGTCCTCCTTGGTATCTATTATAAATGGAGCAGGTTCCCTCCTAAGGAAAGCTTCAATCTTATTGAGGAGATGAGGCATGGTAAATGCATGTGCTTATAGCCCACATCTGCCCATGAATCTGGGGCCCCTTCCTAACTGAAAAGGAAGGCCTGGGTGTCAAATAAACTACAGCTAAGCTGCTGGGTGGTACAGAGGATGGAGTGCTGATCTTTGGAATCAGGAAGCTCTAAGTTCAAATTTTATCTCAGACTCTTCCTTAACTGTGTGACCCTGACCAAGTCACTTAACTTTGGTCAGCCTTAGTTTCCTGAACTGTAAAATGGAGATTATAACAGAACCTATTTTGCAGGGTTGGTGTGAGGATCAAAGGAGATGACAAATGTAAAATGCTTTGTGAAACTCATTATTCTTTACAGTGCAATGGGGAATGTGGAAGAAGGGAGGCATGACAATCTTAGTTTTGCCAATTACTATCTGGGTACCTTCGGGACAGTCATTCCTTTTCTCTGATCTTTGTCTTAAAATGAAGAACTTGTCCTAACCGTTAGTGCTCTAAGGTTCTGATCTTCTGTGTTTTGTATTCTGATGTTTTATGACTGCAGGCTGCTACCAGCTTGAACATCAACATGCTGTGTCCTGAGGTCCCTTCCAGCCTCTAACATTACATGATAAACCGTGAACGTCATAGCATGTGTGACTATCCACGAGCAACAATTCCCAGTTCTAATTTTGCTTTAGGCCAAAGCATGGTTCCTGCTATTTCTCAAGGTGTCACAAAAATCTCAAATCCAATTAATGTGAAGGTAGTTTAATTGACATTACACCCTAGCTTTAGCCAGCTTGTACATGCTCATGGTTGGTTAAAAGAGAGACCCAGTAAGAGACCATGAAAAGGCTAAGTGTAGCCCATTCCCCTCTGCAGGAGAAACATCTGGAACCTAGCACATGACCTGATGATGACCTGTTTGGAGCCCCAAATCTTTCTTTTTTAACCTATGTCTTTACATATTTCCATTACATGATAAAAACTTCACCTTGAACATCTCAACAATTAACTTCACTTAGTAAGTGGTATTTGGACTATTATTCTCTTTCCTTGGCTCTGCTTTTTTCTTTGCATCATTTCACAAATCTACTTTCATAATTTTTAATATTTTTCATATCTGTCAATATTAATTGTATTTTACTATTCCATTATACTTATGTATCATAATATATTCTATTCCCCTATTGTTGGATATTTAGATTATTTCCAATTTTTTTCATTTATAAATAATTTTGGAGGAACTGGTGTCCAGACTTGTGATTTTATTAGTTTATGGAATTTCTGGAATGGAAATTCCCTCTAGTGATACAAATTGTTGACTTGTCTATAGCATCAATAAAGCACCAGCTATCTGGATACTGTCCCTGTGCTGGTCAGTAGGTGTGTAAAACCAAAAAAGAGATAGTCCTTGCAAAGAGCTTACATTACATTGTGAAAGATGGCATGTACATTTGTAAGTGTATACAATGTGTACCTAGTATATACATTTAGAACTATATTACAGTCATTTTTTGAGGAAGGGTACTTGTAGGAAAGGCAGGAAATTAGGGGCAAAGCCTCTTGTAGAAATTCTGGGGCTGAGCTTTGAAGATAGAAAGGATGTAAAAGGTAGGTAGGGTAAGCAGTGGAGTACACTCTGGTCAGGAGAGGTTGTACAAAGACACAGAGACTAAAGGTGGAATACTCTGTGTGAAGAGAAGGGAGAGAGAGAGAGAGAGAGAGAGAGAGAGAGACAGAGAGAGACAGAGAGACAGAGACAGAGACACAGAGAGAGAGAGACAGAGAGAGACAGAGAGAGAGAGAGAGAGAGAGAGAAAGTTTGGCTTAAGTCACAGAGAATGTAAAGGACAGAAATGGAAAAGTAGGTTGGAATCAGGTTGTGAAGGAATTTGAAAGGCAGAGGAAGCTGTACTGGAATCTAGATGTAAAAGGGAGCCATGGAAGCTTTAGGCATAAGAGAGAGGGTGACTTAGCCGGACCTGAGTTTTAGGAAAATCATGTTGGCAGCTGTGGACAGGATGATTTGGAGAAGGGAGAGACTTAAGGCAGGGAGATCAACTGAGAGGCTACTGGAATGACACGGGAGAGGAGTGATAAGGAAATGAGAAAGAGTGGTGGATGTGTGAGCCCAGAGAAAGGGATGGAGACACTGGAGAAGTAGAAAGGCCAAGAGAATGACAACTGATTGGACTTGGAGAGTGAAGGAGAGCTGTGGGTGACTGGGAAGATGGCAGCTCTTTATCACTTCTACAAACCCCTATTTGTTATTGAAAATCCTTTACAGCTTGGCCCCAATCTACATTTCCAGTTCTATTACATAGGACTTCCCTTGATGCTTCTCCCTACGGTTGCGCAAAAGTGGCTTCTAGCGCTCCTCATAGATATCACTATCTCCTGTCTCCAAGCACAGACTGTCCCCCAAGCCTGGAATGCATTCTCTTCTCACCCCCACTTCACAGAATCCTGTGTGTTCTTTAAGGCTCAACTTGCACACCATCTTCTATATTAAGATTTTCTTGACCTCCCCTCCCCCCAGTTACTACAACCTTCCAACTCCCAACCCCAACCACTATCTCTGTGTTGAGTATATATCATATGTATATGTATGCGTCTGTGTATATCTATACAGCTATTTTTCAATCGTGTCTGATTCTTCATGACCCATTTTTGGGTTTCCTTGGCAAAAATCCTGGAGTGGTTTGCCATTTCCTTCTCCAGCTCATTGTATAGATGAGAAAACTGAGGCAAACAGGATTAAGTGACTTGCTCAGGGTCACACAGCTAATAAATATCTGAGGCCTTCCTGATTCCAGGACCAGCACTCTATCTACTTTGCCACCTAGCTGTAAATACATCTATCTATATATGCGTGGGTGTATAATATATGCGTGTATACACAATACATAAATACATATATACACATATGTATAATATGTGTATGTATATATAAAAATTTACGTCTACATATACCTGCACATATATATGTATGTATGTATATATACTGATATATGTAATATATGTGTTCCTATGAAATAAAATTTAAACTCCTGGGGGCAGGGCTGTTTAGCACTTGGCACTTTATAAATGTTTGCTGATTGACTTAGAGAAATAGAGAAGTTTGGAAGAGGAGAAAGATGATTAAATCTGTTTTCGCTCATGTTGATTTTAAGATTCCTAAAACAAGAGTATTCAGTTTGCACATCCCATTTGGATATCCAGTCTGAAAGGTCCAAGACAGAGTTGGTGAGGTAGATCTGGAGCTAATTAGTAAGAATGGATTATACAGATTTGAGAGTCGCCTGCACAGAGACAGATAAATCCATGGGAGTTGATGATGCCACTAGGAATAAGAGAGGAGACAGGGAATAGAAAGGAGCCCACTCCAGAGCTTCATGTTCTGCCCAAAGTTATGAAGTGAAATTTTGATGATGACCCATCAGAGGAGACTGAAAATGATCAGTGAACCAGACGGAAGCAGATCCATGGGAGATCAGTTTCATGAAAACCCTCAGAAAGATATGATAGGAGGAGAGTATCAAATGATGCAGATAGCCACAAGGATGACGAGGGAAAAAAGACCATCTCATCTGACAACTAAGAGATTTGTGGTAACTTCAGAGACACAGCTATTTCATCTGAGTGATGAGGTCAGAATCCAGGCTGCCAAAAGGTCGAGGAGAGAGTGAGAGGAGAGGAGACAGAGTCAAGACAGCTTTTCCTAGTAGTCTGGCTTTGAAAGAGAAGAGATGTAAGAGGATGATAGTGTGTGCCTACGGTAGGGTTGTTTGTTAGGCAGCAAAGAAGGAATAAATATAATAATAATAGCATTTATATAGCACTTCAAGATCTCTGCAAAATGCTTAGAGTATGCTATCTTATTTGAATCTCACAACAATCTTGGGAGGTAGGTGCTTTAATATCCTTATTTTACAGATGAGGAAACTGAAGTTGAGAGAAGTAAAATGGCTTTCCCAGGGTTATACAACTGTTAAGTGGCAAAGTCTGGGCTTCTTGATGCCAAACTCAGGGCATTATCAGCTGATACTGAGAGGCAATTGTATACAGAGAGACTGAAGGACCGTGGGGAGAATCTGCTAGAGAAGATGGGAGAGAAGTGGAGAGAAAGGTCATCTCTTCTTTGGATACTAGAGTAAAGTAGAAATAAAAAGGGATGATGTTAAGGGGATGGTTTAGATGTAGAGGAGGGGAGAAGGGGGAGATTAAGAAGAATAGCTTCTCTTTTTTTTCAGTTAAATAGGAAGCAAAGTTCTCAGCTGTCAGGGTTGGGGGTGAGGAACAGGGGAATCAACTGGAGGGAGACTGACCAGCTGAAAAGTACAAGACCGACTCACAAAGTGGGTGATGGCCACCGGACAGTAGTAAGGTGGAGAATCTTAGTAGAATGGCCTTCACCCAAGCTCACTCACGTTCTCTCTCTCATGCACACTGCTCTGTAGATCACTGGTCAGCAAGGCTTGGAAGTGGATGAGCAAAGAATGACACCAAGACGACCTTGTGGTCACCATGGAAAAGTCCCTGGGGTGAAGGGCCCTGAAGCAGAGAAGCCCTCTGCTCTAGCAGAGCAGGCCTGCACCCGAGCCATCTGTTAGTGTCCACTGGGGGTTTTCCATCACCGAATGTCATGGTGCATAGAAAGGACAAGGACGGCAATCTGTCTTTGTGCAGACAGCAGAGAAACACACAAACAGCTGTTCCTGTCTCTCTTTGCTTCTTTGCAGTCATTGTACCAGAACTGCCCAAGAGGGTGAGAGGGTTCGGTCTTCTTTCTTGGGTGTCTTTCCTCAGTAGTACAGATGGGCATAGCTTCGTTGAAACTCTTTGACAAACGTCAAGTTAGGGGCCAGTTTTCATCTATGCTAATCATCTCTTAGCAATGTGACTTATTCAATTCTACTCTCAGATTTTTTTTCTCAATACCCACAGACAGACAAGTGGGGAACCCTATCTACAGGTTGGAAATGTGAAGACAGAACATTCTCTTCTTGGGTATTTCTTGGTTGTCAGAGGGATTCGCACATGACTCATGTGTGTGCTGTAGGTGGGTGAAAGTGCAGTATGGTGGAAAGGATGCCAGTCTTTGAGTTGGAAGACCAGGGGTTTTAGTCTGGCTCTGACACTTACTAGAAGCATGTCTGTGAACCAGTCACTTAGCCACTCTGATCCTCAGTCTCATCCTCATTTTACAGGGGAGGACTGGACTTTATGATTTGACCTTCTGTGGAACTAGAAAATACTGAAGCCCAGGTGAGGGAGGAATCCCAGATGCTATTGGGGCACAGTTCTCCAGGGCACTTCGCCCCATGTAAATGATCTGACTGTGGAGTTAGAAAGAATTTCTGGCTTTGTAATAAATTCTCTTAGAAAGGCTGAGAAAGTTGATTTGTCAGATCAGTAGCACCAGGAATCTTTAAAGCAGGTAGATAGCCTCACTTTAATGGCTTCCAATTAGTGGGGGACGTTCTTGCCCCTGCTATACTCCTCTGAGCTCTGCTCACTGTCATGGTTTTGTGGAGGTGGTTTTCACCAAGTATGTGATGTCATTGTTCGAATGCCAAGTGTATGTTTGCCTAAATGATTATTTTATGGAGAACTCACACAAAGCTAGCGCTCCAATGGAGAGCAGAAGCAATGTAAGCTTGATCTCAAGGTCTTTCTGAAGAACTCTGCAATTGACTGTGGGAGATAGGAGAGAGTGGCACAGGACTGCCCAGCATGCTGTGCCTGCATCAAAGATGATGCTGTGTTTTATAAGCAAAGCGGAATCCTGGTAGCTCAAACAAAACATGAGATGCATCAATTCAGAGACATCTCCACTTCAAATGTTCATGTGGACTATGTGTGCCCAACCTGTGAGAGCCTCCAAGCTTGTGTTGGTCTGATCAGCCACAGCTGGACACTACCTTGACCCCAACATCATGATGCTATTTTGGTCTTCTTTAAATATGAAGGACAATGTGTGTGATGTGGGGTGTGCGTGTGTGTGCATGTGTGTGCATGTCTGTGTCTGAGTTTGTTATTTCTTTGTCAGGTGCATGTACTCTTGGAGCCTCAAGGTTGTTTTCACACTGACAGCTATGGAGTAAAAGTTATAGTTTCAAGGAGACAAGGTGATTTGATCCAAGGAATCAAAGCTATGTCAGGAACTGTTGACTCTGGTATCCTGGCAACACATTCTGGATGTCTGGATAAGGAGGCCGGCTCTTTGTAGATCTGAGAATGGGAATGTAGATCTCTTACAGAGGTGACTAGGGCACCAGGTGTTCACAGTTCCATCCAGAACCTTTAGACAGAGGTGAGTTGAACTGTTCACATGCCTGTCAACATGGTGAGCCTGAGCTAGCTGCTACAGGGGATCAGCGATAACACTCTCTCCAGACTCCACAAAAGAACCTGGTCAGAGTTGGTACAGAGCCCTTGCCTTGAAACAGACTGGAAGACTCCTTTATTTGGTCACAACTGTCAGTGACAAGGGGGAATATTCTCCTGGTGAGAGGTGAGACCTGTGGGCTCTTCTCCTCTGGGAAACACATCAGATAGCTCTCTCCTGGGAGTGGTTTCTGTGCATGATAGAATAGAGAGGCAGTGTGGTATGTAGTGGAAAGGCAGCTGAATGTGGAGTCAGAGAATCTAGGTTTGAATCTCTTCTACTTTACTATCTGAGCAGTCACTTTGGATGGTTACTGCCTCTTTCCCTCAGTTTCCAAATTTGTAAATGAAATGGTTTGAACTAAAGCAAAGTCCCTCCTAGTTCTAATTTGGGGGGAGGTTGGGGAATGACACTATTGATGACTGCCAATATCTGAATGACTCTTAAGTGGATGAGGGAAAACCACTTGTTTTGTGACTCTAGAGTACGCCTATACAACCTGTGGCCTGAGGGAAGAACTACGACCAAGGCAGGAAAATGACAGAATCATATTGCAATAAAAATTAATTAATTGTTTAAAGCCCTCTGGTGAGCCTTGGATATAGAAAGATGGAAAATGACACAAAATCTGTTCTGAAAGAATTTATACTCTATTAGGAGGATTAAAACATATAGACAGATAGGTATGATACATGACAGAAGATGGTGGCAAAGGAAAGAGTTATGGAAAATGTTCTAAAAATATTTGAGATAGTAGAAGACCCTTCCTCCTAGGCAGAAAGACAGGCAAGGCTTTATGGAATAGCCCTGAGCTGGGCTCTGAAAGAGAATTTGAACAGGCAGAAATAATAATTGAGCATATTATCGGTATGAGAGATGATTTGCACAGCACCAGCCAAATCAATAAACATTTATTAAATGCTCACTTGTTATTACTTATTGTATATTACTGATTAGTGCCAGGTACTGTACTAAGTGCTGGGGATAATATAAGCTTTAAAAAAAAAAGGCAAATCCTCAGGGAGTTTATATACGAAGGAGGAAGAAAGCTGAAAAATAAGGAGGGGGTATCTGAGCAGAGGCATGGATAGAGTCCAAAGTCCATGTAAGGGTGGGAACAGGGGAGAAGGCAGCTGAGCAACAGGAAGAGTGCAGGATGATAAAAGAGGATTGGATAAGATAGAGAAACAGTTAATAATTTGGTCTGACTGGCATAGAATATGAGAAAGTAAAAAATACGGAGTAAGTCTAGAAGGGTGGGTTGGACTCAGGTTGTAGAGGGAGGGCCTCCAATGTCAAAGAAGTCTGGAATTTATCTTAGAACCAATGATGAGCCAAAGAAGGATTCTGATCAGGGTGGGCCATGGTGAAGAATCGCTGGGGACAGAAGGGAGCCTGGAGGCTGGAAGATTTAATTAAGGTTCTATCATACTGGTCCAGAGAACCGGCCTAACCTTGGCTAGTGCCCATGTGAGAGGAAAAGTGGGATTCCAGAGAGGTAGAAAAAACAAGCCTTGGTAGAAGGAAGGGGAATGGGGAGAAGGGAGAGGCAGAGATAGCTCATAGGCTTGGGGCCTGAGTGATTGGGAGGATTGTAGGAAATTTGGAGGCAGGGCAGGTTTTCAGAGGATGATGGAGAGTCCTATTTTAGACACTTAAGTTTGAGGGGTTGACAGAAACTACACTCGCTGAGAAGAAGGAGCTTTGCCTTTCGGCTTTCATATTCCCATCATGTACACTCTTCTTATACATAGTAGGCACTAAGAAATGCTTGTTCACAAGAAATGAACTGGCGGTATATCTTGATGGAACTGTATGATAGCACTTGTTTGGAGATGTGTGAGTGGAGTTCAGGCAAGAAAGATTAGTTCTGGATATATAGATTGGGGAGTTCTCAGCTTAGAGGTGATCGATGAACCCATGGGAGTAGGGAAATTGACCAAAAACAGTAAGTGATGGGGGGACACCCTTTCTTGGAGCCTGAGATGGAAGATGAAATTTCAGAACTGTTGGAAAATGGAACCATTTGCCATCTACCATTTCAAGGGTAGAGAGTTCTCTGTCACTGGAAATAATCTGGCAGAGGATAGAGGATGACTGTACGTGTTGCTATAGAACAGCTTTTTGAACTGGAAGGCTGGACTAGCTCCTCCCAGTTCTGAAAGTCTACAATTCTGTTCCTACTTGGGAACTGTAGGCTTAATTTGGACTAAAATTCATTTCCTGTCTATACTCCTATGTCCTGGGGTTGCCTTCAGAACCTTCCTTCCCCCTGGGCTCCCTATGGAGTAGATGGGGCAGAGATGAAAAATCATTAAGTGGAAAGTGCCAGCATCTCTACTTGCCCTCCCTATCCTATTCAGCTCTAATCCTTATACATATTAAATGGAGAAGGTCCCCTTCTTCTCCCCCCTGTGAAAACAAAAAGCCTGAAGAAGCTATGGCTAGAATTTAATGATCAGGGAGAAATACAGGGTAAAGGGACTGGTGTGTACATGAGGCGGATTGTAAAGGACAACATTTTGTTGCTGTTCAGTCATTTCAGTCATTCCTGACTCTCTATGACTCCTTTTTGGAGGTTTTGTAGCAGAGATACTGGAGTGGTTTGCCATTTCCTTCTCCAGTTCATTTTACAGATAAGAAAACTGAGGCAAACAAGCTTAAGGGACTTGTCCAGGGTCACAAAGCTAGGAAGTGAAGAGGAGTCTTTTGGACTCCAGGTCTGGCATTCTATCCACTGTACTAGCTAGTTGCCCCATCTGTAAAAGGAGGAATTTGGACAAAGTGACCTTTAGGGGCTCCTTCTCATTCTAAATTCATGAGCCAGTGATCTGCTGAGTCATACAAATAGGATGCAATCTTCATTGGTGGAAGAGATTCCCATGCTAGGAGTCTTCACACTGTAGAAATCACAGGTCTTTCATTTACATACATTCAGTGTTTAGTATTTTGATGCACTCTCCTAAGACCTGAGATTGTCAAAGCTGGAAAGGGCCTTAACACTTCGAATGGTAGACAGAACATAGACTCTTAAGAGCTGGAAGAAACCTCAAAACGTAGTGTCAAGGATTGAAAGTGATATGGCACGTAGTAGGTCATTAACAAAAATTGATTGATTGAATATAGTGTTACCTTAGATGGGACTTTAGAACAAAGAATCTCAGAGTTTAGAGATTATCTAATCCAGCCTCTTCATTTTTCATTTAAGGAAACTGAGGCCCCAAGAGTTAAGTGAGCCTAGACATAAATTCATTTTTTCCGGCTCTGAGCCTAGTATATAGATGCCTGCTAATTCATTCTGTCATTAATGGACATCCCAGAGACTTGGCACTTCCTTTTACTTTCTGTTGAGGGTCATAATTTCCTTCTAGGGGCAAATCAATTTTTCTTTTTTCCTCCTTGGTTTATGCTACTATTATAGTATCTCCCTCTGCCCTGGGCCTCCACCCCCTTCACTGTGAATGCGGGGGAAATATAATCTTATTTTAACGATGACCTTGGAAGAGGAGATTGACTGTGTGACTATGAAAATAAGGTCAGAGGCTCCTTCTGGGGAATGGCGCCAGGGCCATTCAGGCCGATTTGGATGGAATGAATGCTGCCAACCTTGTCCTTCTGGCCTGGCCAGGCCCAGGAAGTCTTAATGCTCATTTCAAGGTGGAGGAGTACTGCTCAGTTCTCTTCCTCCTTCCCTCCATTTTTCTTCTCCAAAGCAGTTGAGCTGTTTATCCTGGTGGGGACAACAGTTACGACAGGTCTGCAGAACTGCGAAAATATCCAGCCAACCTGCTAAAGACTTGTCTAGGAGACAGTTGGCAATTCTGGTCATCCTCTCTCCCATTTTCCCTTGGCTTCCCTCTAGAAAAGGGCTCCTGTAGCATTTCTGGAGGATTTCCTCCTTCCTTTCATCTCTTTGTCTGGAAAATAGTGAGAATAATACCTTCCCTACAAGTTTCCAGATACAACAAAGGCCAAGGGAGAACAAAAGGAGCTTTGTATATAAGAAAAAGTTTGCCTTCCTCTCATTTCCAAACCATACTGGGGAAAAATGTGGAAATTTAAAAATAATTAAAAATGCGATTAGTAATTTTTTAAAAACAAGAAACAAAAACATTTTTAGAAGTTGAAAGGGAACTCAAAGGCTATCTAGAAGTAGCTGGGTGGTATAGTGGATGCAACACTGGACTTTCAGATAGATCTGGCTTCCTATCTCAGACACTTGGCTGTGTGACCCCATAGAGCCCAATTAACCTTTCTGTTGCTCAGTCAGTTTTCTCTTCTGTACAATGGAGCCAGGAATGGCACCTCAGAGGGTTGCTGCAAAGGCTGGATGAACACATGCATGTGCATGTGTTCAAGTGCATGTGTGTACAACCCCACACAATGTTGCATCTTAGTGTACTTAAAACTGTCCTAAATGCAGTTTACATACACTCATTCATGCATACAAATACACATACACACAAACACGCACACTTACACATATATACATACTTATTGCTGTATTCATCCTTTGTTCTTACAGAGGACAAATGACATCATGAGGCTGATGTCTTGACTTCCATGTGAATTGGATTTAAATGAAGCAGAGATGTGCAGAGTATAAATATATATACATGTGTTTGCTGTTGCTTGATCATTTTCAGGCGTGTCTGACTCTTGGTGACCCCATTTGTAATTTTCTTGGCAAAAATACTAGTGTGATTTGCCATTTCCTTCTTCAACCCATTTTACAGATGAGGAAACTGAGGCAAACAGGGTGAAGTGACCTGCCCAGGGTCACACAATTAATGTTTGAGGACAGATTTGAACTCATGAAAATAAGTCTTCCTGATTCTAGGTTTGCCACTCTATCCACAGTGCTACCACATATACCCATACATGCATACCAAATACACATACACACATATACACATATATGTGCATAAATGTATGTACATATGTGTGTATGTAACACCTTAAAAACCTTAAAGCACTATGTAAATATGAATCACTATTGCTATTCTTTAAAAAAAGTTCCAAAAGTTACTTTAGAGCAGGAGGTCTTTAAAGAAATTTTCTTCAATTACATGTTAAAATAATTTTTTTACATTAAAAAAAAGTTTAAAGTTCCAAATTCTATTCCTCCCTCTTTCCTTCCTCTCCCCCCTTCCTGATATGGCAAACAATCTAATATAGGTTACATATGTGAAATCACGCAAAACATTTCCATATTAGTCATTTTGTAAAAGAAAACTTGAATAAAAGAAAAAAATGAAAGAGTGAAAAAATAGCATGCTTCAGTCTGTATTCAGACAATATCAGCTCTTTCTCTGGAGGTGGATAGTATGATTCATTGTGAGTACTTTGAGATTGTCTTGGATCATTGTATGGCTGAGAATAGTTGAGTCATTCATAGTTCTTCATTGTACAACATTACTCTTACTGTGTACAATATTCTCCTGGTCCTATTCTTTTCACTTTGCACTAGTTCATGTAAATCTTTCCAGGTTTTTCTGAAATCATCCTGCGTGTCATTTCTTATAGCATAATAATATTCCATCACAATCATATACCACAGCCTATCCAGTCATTCCCCAATTGATGGGCATTCCTTTGATTTCCAATTCTTAGCCACCACAAAAAGAGCTGCTATAAATATTTTTGTACAAATAGATCTTTTCCTTTTGAGCAGGGATCCTTAATGGAGAAATTTCAGGGACCCCATCTACTTGAATGGGAAAAAATGACATCTTGATTTTTCTTGTTTAGTCATTTCAGTCATGTCTGACTGTGTGACCCGAGTGGGGATTTTCTTGGCAAAGATAATGGAGTGGTTTGCCATTTCCTTCTTCAGCTCATTTTTATAGATGAGAAACTGAGACAAACAGGGTGAAATGCCTTGCTCAGGATCACACAGCTAGTAAGTATCTGAAGCCAGGTTTGAACTCAGAGAGACTTATCTTTTTGATGCCAGGTCTGACACTCTATTCACTGTACCCCCTAACTGCCCATAATTTATAATCCTATGTAGTTTATTTTGTGCATTTAAAAACACAATTCTGATGAGGGGATCATAGGTTTTCCTGAAGTGTCAATGGTCCTAGGACACCCACAATGGTAAAAACTCTTGCTTTAGAGGTAGAGATCACCAACATAAATGCATATATTTTGCTCCCAATGCTCCTTCCTTTTCTCCTTGTGCCAAAATTTCAAAATTTATGGAAATGTTCTACCTCTACCTAATTCACAAAATGACCATGAGAATGAAATAAGATAAGTGCGATAGTAAAAACACACCAAGCTCAGTCAAGAGAACTGGATTCATGTCCTGGCTTACTTAACTCTTTGGGCCTCAGTTACCTGTACTGCAAAATGAAGAGGTTGGGTTAGTCTCTAAGCTCTGACATTCTGCTTTCTAAGGTCGTATCTAAGGTGTTGTTGCTGTTCGTCTTTAGTTCTGAAGAGGACCCATGACATCGAGGTGTTAACGTCTTGACTTGTATGTGAATTGGATTTAAGTGAGGCAGAGTCGCACAAAGTCATCAGCCTCACTCTCTTTTCCCACTGAAGTCCAGTCGGAAGACACAACTCAAGATGACCAGGGTGACCTGGGATGGAGGGGATGATGTTGATGTCTTCAATGTCTGACCAAGCTCTAGTGCCTCCTTCAACCTCCTCCATGGCCGTTGGAATAAATTGTTCTCATCCACCCATTCTACTAGGAAAGTCTTTACATGCTTGGGAGTAGACACCCCCCTAACACACTGACAGTTTTGAGACCTGTTGGTTACCCTCAACCTGGCTTATCCCATCTGCTAAGATGATTTACTGGGGCATGGCTTCTGTGCATGCTATGACTTCTCAAAACCACGGGTGAGAGTTGGGTGAATGAAAGTGGACTCTAAAGGCACATGAGCAGCCCTGAAAAGGGCTCAGCAAGCCCTTATATCAGAAGCGCTAGTCCTCCCTTAATACCCCTGGCATCCCAAGGTAACACTATATTCTAAGAGACTATCAATCAACCAATGTATGTTAACCACCTACTATGCTCCAGGTCACTTTCAATTAGAACACTACATTTCAAGCCTCCTTCCAATTCTTAAGAGTCTGTACAGTGTGTTCTACTTACCATTCCAAGTGTTAGACCCTTTCCAGCTTTGGCATCTTCTGATTCTATAAGTGTGTTTCAAAGTCTGCTGCTGTTCAGTTGTTTGAATCATGTTTGACTCTTCCTGACCCCATTTGGGGTTTTCTTGGCAAAGATACTGGAGTGGTTGGCAGAGGCAAACAGGATTAACTGACTTGCCCAGCTGCAATACACAGCTACAATAAGTAAATGTCTGAGGCCAGATTTAAGCTCAGGAAGATAAGACTTCCTGATTTCAAGTCCAGTGCTCCATCCCCTGTTCTGCCTAGCTGCTCACTTCAAAATATTAAACGCTATACATATATAAATGAAAGTACTCGTGATTTCCACATCATGAACACTCCTAGCATGGGAATTCACTCCACCAGTCAAGGTTACAACCTCTGTGTGACTTAGCAGGCTATAGGACCATAGATTTAGAGTGGGACTGAACCCTTAAAGTTCATCTTGCCTACATCCCTCCTCTTATAGATAAGATAACTAAGACCCAGAGAGGATCAGGGTCACTTAACACTTAAGTTATAAAGCTAGAATCTGAATCCAAATCCCCTGACTCCAAGTCCAACACTTTTGTCACCATACCACTGCCTTAAATCTTAGGGAATTATTTGAGGCATGCAGAGGTTAAATGACTTGTCCAAGTTCATACAGCTAGTAGATGCCTGAGGTAGGATTTGTACCCAGGTCTTCCCAGTAGTCTGCCCACTGCACCACACTGCCTTTATATGAACATAAATTGCTGTTATAGTTGTTATTTAGAAGGATCTATGGATTGAGTCCAGATCTCAAATGATGTAAACAGTTCCTGGTGTTTCCTGGGATATTTGGAAGATAAGGGCAGCCAGGTGCTGTAATGGAAAAAGTTCTGGGCTTGGAGTCAGGGAGACATGAATATGACACATTAATTGTGTGACCCTGGGCAAGCCACCTTACTGCTCTCAGCCTCAGTTTTCTCATCTGTAAAATAGGAATAATGATAGCACCTACCTCACAGGGTTGTTGTGAGGATTAACTGAAATATCATGTAAAACGCTTTGCAAAACTTCAAAAGCCATCCAAACGTTGTTTTTAGGGCTTGAGACACTCTTTTTTTTTGGTTGTCTGGAGTTAAGAAAGTGATGGAGAAAATGGTAAAAATGCAGATTAAATTGAAAATTAAGGACGCTTCTATTGTCCATCTCTGTAAAGGAAAAGGAAATAGATTATCTTGTGACAATGTGGGTGGGGCAGGGGAAGGTCACTACCTGCAAGATTCTTATCAGAATCCTCTTTAATAGGCTGATCCTTTCACAATATCATTTTCATATACCTGGAAGATGGCCACTAACCTGAGAGCCAGTGTGGCTTCAGAAAGGGCTGGCTCAGTGTTTGCTGCCCAACAACTCCAGGAGAAATCCCCGTGCCCCTGGTGGAGTGGTAGGGCTGATGTCCTGCCAAACCTTACCTGGATCTTCAGTCTATCTCCACCCAAGGCTGCTCCTGAATGGGGCATGAAGCCATAGGGTGACCCCTCTACTCTTCTTGTCCATACTGTACAATTCAGAGCTTCAGTATCGATTATTTGTTGATCCACACAGAACCCAGTGAGATGGCTAGTGAAGATATTACTGGGCCCACCTTACAGACTAGTCAGTTACCCAGCTGGTCAACAAACTTATTTACAAAACACTTATTATGGGATACACGGAAAGGCAAAAACATGGTCTCTGCCCTCAAGAAGAGTACATTCTAATGGGGAGGCAACATGTATGTTTGACATATATATATATACATTTACATATGGATGTATTATATATATGTGCATGTGTATGTGTGTTTATATGCACATACATTCTAATGGGGAGGCAACATGTAGAAATGATGTATGTTTGACATACATATGTACATTTACATATGGATATATTATATATCTGTATGTTTATATGCACATACATTCTAGTGGGGAGGCAACATGTAAAAATGATGTGTGTTTGATATATATGTGCATTTACATGTGCATGTATTACATGTGTATATATATACACACACATATACATACAGAGAGTGAGTAGGTGAAAGTAATTTGAGAAAAGAATGACAATATCTAGCATTTTTTAGAATGCTTTAAGGTTTGAAAATACTTTACAAATATCATCTCATTTTATCCTCACAATAACTCTGAGAGGTAGGTGCTACTGTTATCCCCATTTTACAAATAAAGAAACCAAGATAGACAGTGGTTAAGTGACTTACTGAGAGTCACAGAGTTATTAAGTATCTGAGACCAGATTTGAACTTGGGTCTATCCTAACTCCAGAACCAGCACTCTATTTGCTGTGCCACCAACTTGTCTCTACTAGGCACTATCACAACGGGGAGGGCACCAATAGAAGCCTCCTATGGAGGTGAGATTTAAGCTGAGCTGGGAAAACTAAAAGGCTGAGGTTCAGGAAGTACAATATTCTGGGTATGGGGGGGGCTTTTGCAAGTGCAAAGGCAAGGAGAAAGGAGATAGTAATAACAGTAAAAATAATTACAACATCAATAATATTAGTAGTATTAAAAAACTACAGTAGCTAGCATTTATAAAGAACCTATTGTATGCCAGGCACTGTGCTAAGTGCTTTCCAAATATTATCTCATTTTCTGTGTTCAAGGGATTGCAAGTAGGTCATTGTAGATGGAGTCTAGAGTGTGTGAAGGGTAATGAAGTTTAAAGAAGGTAGAAAGGGACTGAAGAATGAAGAATTTAAATAGAAAATTTTATATTTTATCCTGTAGGTAACAGGTGCTATTGAAGTTCACTGAGCAGGGAGTTGACACGGTCAGACAAGTGCTTTAGAAAAATCACTTTGGTGCATGACTGGTACATGGTTTGGGTGGGAGAAACTTGAGGTAGGAAGACCAGGCAGAAGGCCACTGCAGTAATCCAGGTGACCCGGGATGAAGACCTGAACTAAGGTTGCCCCTGTATGAGTACTGAGAAAGGGACATGAAAATGATATTGTGAAGGTATGAATGATGAGACTTGGGGCTGAGTTCGAGGGAGGAGCTGAGGATGGACAGTGAGGTCTGAAGCCTGGTGATGTCCTTGTTGATGTCCTTGACAGTAACAGGAGAGTTTGGAAGGGAGGAAGGTCTGGGAAGGAAGATAATGAATCCTGTTTTGGCCATGTTAAATTTGTGATGCTTATGGGACATCCAATTCAAGAAGTCCAAAGGACTGTTAGAGATGATGAACTGGAAACCCAGAAGGTAAAATGACTTGTCCATGGTCCCATCATTTAGAAAGTAGCAGAGTTGGGGCCTTTTGGTTTCATATCTGTGTTCTTTCTGCTATACTACAAAAGTCTCCTTTTTTTTTCTCCTCCCTGAGCACTCGTTCTTTGATTAATTTAATTCTTTGGCAAAATCCACAATATCGTTAATAAAAACCCCAGCCCTCTTCCCAAAGCATCCAACTCCTGGCTAGAGAGTGAGGTGCCCACACCAGGAGGCCTGGAGCTCAGAAGCTGGTACCCTCAGGGGATGGGCTGAAGAAGAGGACTTACTGGAGCAGGTGATTTTGATGGACATGTAGTCTCGACTACAGTCCTTCTTGTAGTGACAGCGTAACCAGTTCAGCAAGCACAGCCCGTTGTCACACTGCAGCTCCTCCTTCTTACATGGAAGGATGTTCTGCTCATCTGAAGGACACAGAGACAAAAACAGCGGCTTTTAATCCCTCTGCTTAGCTGGAAGGAACCTTAAAAATACAGAACATCAGAGCTGGCTGGCGGGGATACAAGGGATGATCTAGTGTCAACTCCTGACTTTACAGATGAGGAAACTGAGGTTCAGTGATTAAATCACTCACCCAAGGTGACATAGTTATTTAGTCATATATCAGGCTTAGAATCTGGAGATGTTCAGCTCCCAGTCTGGCTTGTTGCTTTGCATGATATTAGCTCCTTCTAAACCCTGTATCCCTCATCTGGTATAGCCCAGGGCCATGACTCTCCCAGACTGATTTCCAAGAGATTTGTGACATCACTCCATCTCCCCTCTCCTTGCCTTTGCATTAGCTACCCTCCATTCCTAGAAGGAATATTCTTTTCCTTCACCTCAGCCTTTTGATTTTCCTGGCTTCCTTTAAGACCAAACTTAAATCCCACCTCAACAGGAGATCCTTCCTGGTTTTCCCCAAGCTGGTAGTATCTTCTTCTTCCCCTTGGAAAGCTGACTTTGGTCTAGGCATAGGAACAAGCCAGCTATGGATTTTTGCTGAGCTGAACATCTGGATGTCCAAGAGAATATGATCTAGTTACTACTGTCAGTCAAATCTAGTCATGACTGATCCCATGAGGGTAAGCACCCCCTGTCCCCACTTACACACACTCACACACACACACCCGCAGACATTCACAATGAGTTCTTTAAGCCATAGCTAACTTTCATTTGGACAACATGAAATACATTTTAGGATTTTTTTTGACAGGATCTACGGTTTCATTAATGTAGGGAACTCCTCATCTACATCTGCTGATGCAAACTGACATGCTCTGAAATTGTGATCTTAGAGAATTGTCTAGGGCACTAAAAAAAGGTCAAGTGACTTGTCCAAGATCACATGACTGGTATATGTCACAAGTGGGACTTCAGGTCAGGGTGTCCTGGCTCACTGGCCAGTTCTCTAATCCACTCTGCTGTGCTGCCTCTCATATACCTTAGGATAGTAAGTATTTATTGAGTATTTGCCATGTGCTAGCAATCATATCGAAACGTGAAATAATTCCTTGCTTTGAGAAATTCACAGTATAGTTGGAAAGCTAAATATATACAAATAATTAGGATGCAAATTACAGGATGATGAGTCTGTAAAAGAGATACAAACACTATCAAGCTGTCCCCAGAGATCAGCCACCAAACTGATCACTAGATAAAGTCTTTAGACTCAAAGATTGTGAATCATATGAGGATTGTTTAACTTGAAAAGGCTACAAACCAAGATGAAAGTGGAGGGAGAGTTGGTACATGAATTTTTGTTGTCAGAAACACTTTCAAGGTCTCTCTGAACAACTTTGGAATCGATTGTGCGACATGAGAGCTGCTGGTAAAGAACCAACCAGCATGTTGTGTACTCATCAAAGATGGTACCTATGAGCAAAGTAGAACTGCAGTAGCTCAAAAGAAATGCGAGATGTGCAAATTCTGAGACATCTCCACTCCAAAAGGACCATTTGTGCCTGGTCTGTGGTGGAACCTTCTGAGCTCATACTGGACATCAACATAGTAATATCATTTTGGTCCTTTGAGAATGGAAGGATGACAACCAACCAGGCAAAGGAACTTTGAGAAGTTCAGCCACCACTGGGGCAACTCATACAAGGAGAGAACAGAATTTTAAAACATTTCAACAATCTGCCATGTTCTATAACCCTACCATTAAAAGATTTGAATCGATTCTTTCTGGTATGTCCTGGAGCAGTGTGTGAATGTGTAAAATATGATGCAATTTGGTGATTATTTATTTGGGAGTGTGGTCACTTGTACAACACCACCAAGTGAACTGCAGCTGATGAAAATGCTGATTTAATCTGTGTGCTAAGGACTTAATTAGCAATCAGTCATGCTCACTGGAGGTAAAAGCTGTCTTGCCAAGGGAAAACAGACCTCCCTGCTTCAGGGCACACAGATCCCTTCAGATGCTAGGGATGGTGAGTCAGAGTGCAAACAATGCCAATCTCTGGGAATGACCCAGTACTTCATTCATTCATTCTTGTAGTGGGGATTAGGGAAAAAAAGAAATGCTTGAGTCCCTGAAACACCTCAATTACCCTTGAGATCATCACCCATTGCAATACTCTTAGTGAAGATCCTAGGTGTTCAACATAAGATTAAATCACATTCATAAAATCTTAGAATGCAAGCAAGGATGTTAGGAACCATACTGGGAGGAGTACTGGATTGGGGGAATAATCGGGGGCCCTGGGTTTTAGTTTTGCCTCACAGTCCGGCGTAATTTTCATTAGACCAGAAACTGCTAGCGGAAAATAGCTGCTCAGTGTTTGCTCAAGTCCCATGTATCTGTCACTGACTTCCTTCACTGAGCCATGAGGGAATGAGTCCATGGTCTCTGAGCTCAGCTTTCTTCATTTTGTGGCTGAAGTACAGGAGGAGAGTACTTCCATCCCGCTCTCTGACTCATCTCTAATTGGATTTCCTAACAAGGGGAATTCAGCGTGCAGTACTTTGAGCTATTAAGTGGTTCTGTTATATACACGAAAAGTCTGCTTCATTTCCCTCTCATTTCCTTGTTCATCAGCCTTCCACTCAAGGGGACTCTTAGAAATGCAGACTTAAAAAGGTACCATGCTAATTAAACAACCAAAGTCCCCCCTCCTTTCTTAACTGAAGTGAAAAGGAAGGGGAAAAAGTGACTCAGGGGAATTTCATGCCTGAGCAGGGCCCAGCTTTCTCACACTGTACCTAGGAGACATTCATGATCATCTTAGAGGGGGAAGATTTATCAGGATATATAGACTTGATGCTTCCATTACAAATAGCCTAAATGTGGCTGTTTGACTGTCCAACCCTACATACCCTCTAGCCTTTTTGTCCAAGGGGTTTTCTTGGCAAAGAAGCTGGAGTGGTTTGCCATTTCCTTCTCCATTGTGTCCCCATTTTACAGACTAGGAACTGATGCAAATAGGGATTAAATGACTTGCCCAGGGTCACACAGCCAGTCAGTGTCTGAGGCCACATTTGAATTCAGATCTTTCAAGCTGGTCATTTATATTCAGTAGATTTTAAAATGTGCTGGCTAGCTCCCTTCCCTGCAAATATCCCTTGACCCGAGGCATCACTGTGACTGCCTAGCTTAAATCCAATTCACTCTCATGTCAGGGTATCACCCTCATAAGATGACTCTTGTCCTCTTCAAAAGTGGACAGACAACAGTAGTCACTGTGTCTAAAATTCCATCACTGGGGGAATGTATTTATTGGAAGAGAGAAGCAGA
Organism: Bettongia penicillata ogilbyi; assembly: GCA_023548195.1. Lineage (NCBI taxonomy): Eukaryota > Metazoa > Chordata > Mammalia > Diprotodontia > Potoroidae > Bettongia > Bettongia penicillata. Next base: position 1,366,626 of record JAJHZJ010000373.1, on the reverse strand, counting down.
AGTCAGACCAATGGGTGGATGTTAGAGGGAGGAAGAGTTCTTCAGAATTAGAGGGCTCCAACCATCAAACGGTCTGCCTTGGTAGGGTATGAGATTTCTGTTACTGGAAATTTGTAAGGAGAGATGGGGGATTTGATGGAGGTATTACTGAGGGGATACAAGCTTCAGCTAGATAATAGATGTCTTCTGATGTCCCTTTCAACCCTGGGATTCTGATATTCCCCGGGCTCCTTTTGAAAATACACAGACTTCTGGGGGGGGGGGCAGGCAATGAATTAAGCCATTAGAACCTTGGTGTTAAGTATTTATGATATATTCATTAACATGGAAGGGACCTTCTATGAGATGACATGTGTGAAGTGCTTTATAGACCTTGTTGCTATCCAATCATTGCTGACTTTTTGTGACCCCATGGACCATACTGTCCATGTGGTAAAATACTGGAGTGGTTTGCCATTTCCCGCTTCAGTGGATTAAGGCAAATAGAGATTAAGTGACTTGCCCAGGGTCACACAGCTAGAAAATATCTGATGCAGGATTAGAACTCAGGTCTTCCTGACACCTCTCCCAGGGCTCTTATCTGCTGTGCCACCTAGCTGCCTACTAGACTTTAAGCCTTACCAAAAGTTGCCCACTAGGCTGTTGATGTTCTTTGTTCTCTAAGAGGACCAATCCACTAGGCATTCACATTCCATACCTGCATTCTCTAAGAGAGCTGGGCTTCTTACCCATTTAAAATTTGAGAATAGATTGAGATCATGTTGGCTCCAAGACCTCTGATCATTGGTGTGACCCAATAAAACCGTGTGGTGGTGGGTTCCAGGAGGAGCTATTATCATTATTATGTTAATTTATGTAAGAACTGGAATCCCACTTGCTGGCCTAAAGAACTCTCTGTCCAATTTGGAGTTTTAGACCCTTGGGTCTTGGTAAAGACACCCTGATACCAAACTGGCCTTCCATTTCCTGATGGACTTAACCTTCCTGTATTTGGGATATATGTCTAACCCCCTGCAGTGGTTGGCCCTGCTCTGAGTGAGATAACTCATCTTTGTTCTTTCTCTGAAGAAATCCAGTGGTTTCTTACTACAAGAATTTGAATTCTATATCCTGCATATATGCTTACTTCCCTACTCCAGGGTGCTAGTCCTCACAGGTGGTAGATTCTGGTTTTTGCATCACCTGTACTTGGGCCACTAGGTAGTGCAGTGGATAGAGCACCAGCCCTGGAGTCAGAAGGGCATGAGTCCAAATCCGGACTCTGACACTTACTAGTTGTGTGGCCCTGAGCAAGTCACTTAACCCTGTCTGCCTCAGTTTTCTCATCTGCAAAACATGAATCATAAGAGTACCTACTTCCCAGGGTCATTGGAGGATGAGATGAGATGCACTATGCAAAGTACCTTGCAAAACTTAAATAGCTATATACTTGCTATCTGCTATCTTCATTCCCTCTCTTGTACTTGGGGCATCCCGAACTACTTCACAACTCCTAAGAAATCCAAGACTAGCCTTCACTCTCTAAAATGAAGCTTCTTGGCAAGAAGAGGATTTGTAATAGTGGAACATGTGGCCACATTAAACAAATGGCTCTCAGTGAGGGTAAATAGATTACCATTCGAGAGGCCCCAGAGAAGGCACTATAATTTGGTTTCACTTCACATGTGAGTGATAAACTTTTCTTTATTATCTCAAAGGGAGGATGAAGACTCATAACATTTAAGAAGAAGAAAAAAGCCAAGAATGGAAAAGATCTGTGAAATGCAAGTGGGCCCTTTGGGAAAAGAGCTGTTATCTCAGGCACCACCTCCTTCCATGAAATCTTCCTTTCTACTGATTGAGCCCCTAACCATTGATGTACAAATAAAGATTACAGAAATTTCTATGGCTCACACTCTATATAATGGGCCTTGTAATAATAAAGGGAGGGTGGCATGGCAGCAAGAATGATGGATTCAGAGAGCACCTGGATCCGTTTCTTGATCCTGCCCCTCATTACCTGTGTGATCAAGTGCCTAGGCCCAGTTTTCACATCCATAAAATGGGAGAGCTGGACCAGATGCCTTTTCATCTCTATGACCTGTGACTGAAAAGAGGATGAAGGTTTAAAGATCCAGATGGATATAAGAAAACTGGCAGATTGGACCTGATGCAGGCCAGAACAAAAATAATTACAGTTACATAGAATCCTACGGCTATGAAGCACTTTATATACATTGTCTCATTTGATATTCACAACAATAACAACTGCATTTATAGAGTTCTTCAAGATTTGCAAAGCATTTTACAAATATTATTTTATCCTTACAACAGCCCTGGGAGGTAGGTGCTACTATTATCTCTATTTTACAGATGAGGAAATTGAGGTACAGAAGGAGAATGTGGCTTGCCTAAGATGACACAGAAGTAGCAGAGATGTACTAGAATCCAGGCCCTGTGATTCAAAGTCTTGTGAGTGATACCATAAAAAAGCACTAAAGAAATTTTTAAAAAATCCTTTTTTGAGTTAAAAACCAGTGAGTTAAAAAATAATTGAGTAAATAAAAGTCTCACTCTTTTTAACTTAATGAAAGATTTCTTGAATTAATGTCATTGTTTTCTCCGACACCATCTGTCGACTCAATAAAGTTGTTTTTAAAATTAGCTTAATCGTCTCTGAAGTTGCTGTGTTTGCACTCAATACAAAACTTTTTAAAAATGATCTTAGTTGTTTTAAAAATCTTGACTCCTTGTACTTGAGTGACAGGGTGCTCAAAGCTTGCCCTTCCTTGGTGCCTTGCACAGGTGGTGTGTGTGATGCAAAGGTGCATAGTTACACTGTCCCTGGCCTCTGAGAAATTGGAATCTTGGGTGTGAAGGAGGATGGTGAGCCACAAGGACAACATCCATTCAGTGACAGAAAAAGAACGGTCAATGACAAAGAACCTTGGGCCAAACATGGTGGACAATGTTGGTGCTAGGGTGTTTAAGCCAAACCACATGTTCTTTCTTCTTTTAACAAAAGGCCAATTATAAAAATTGCAATTACGTGTCCTAGCAGTTACAATCAATTGTGAGTTTGGATGACTTCTTATAATGACCGCATAACCCTGGGTATTTATTTACTCATCTATGTACTGATAGAATATAAACTCCTGGAGCGGCATGAATAGCTTTGGGTTTCTCTTTGTATACCCAGCACTTTGTCTCTTGTTATAGCTAGAGCCAAGGTAGAATGAATCATTGTTGAATTAAAAGGAATGGTGTAATGGAAAGAGCACTGGCCTGGGAGTCTGGCATGGGGTCCTGGAGGGACTGGGTTCAAGTCTCAGCTCTAGTATGAACTAGCTGTGTAACCCTGGGTAAGTCACTTCCCCTCCATGAAGCTTAATAAAATGTAATAAAAGGAGGTTGGATCAGATGCTCTTTGATGGCCCTGCCAGTTCTCAGAGCCTATGATTCCACTTCTTGTGTGTCAGTTTGTAGATGCTGGTTTTTGCATGTGACGACAAAAATGAAGATAACATAATGCATAGGACTAGGACAAATTAATGCAATGAACTAGGATGGATTTCTTCTCATTTTGGTGATCTGTACTCTTGGCTATAGACATTGCAGTTATTCAGTTTTGTCTGACTCTCTGTGACCCCATTTTCTTCTCCAGCTCATTTTGCAGATGGGAAAACTGAGGCAAACAGGGATAAGTTCCTTGCCCAGGGTACATAGCTAGGAAGTGTTGGAGTGCAGATCTGAACTCAGGAAGATGAGTCTTCCTGACTCCAGGCTCAGCACACGATCCACTGTGCCTTCTAGCTGCCTGCAATTGGCTGTTGTTCAGTCATGTCCAACTCTTGGGGACTCTTTCACTCATGGTGTGAGCCCCAGAAATTTCCATAGCTTTCATTTCTATATCTTGGTGCCCAGTAAGTAGAAAGGAAGGCCTCATGGAGGAGGGGGTACCTGGGCCACTTAAACCATGCCTTAAAGGAAGGGAAGCACCCTGAAAGGTAGAGAGGAGAGCGCATCATACAGACTATACTAGTGGCTTTTGATTTCTAGGGGTCCTTGAGGCCCTTTCAGGGAATCAATAAAGTCAAAACTATTTTCATAATAATGCTAAGATATTTTCATCTCTAAAACATTCATATTGATAGGTATAACCCACATTAGCCAAAGCTCTTTGGGTGGTTCTCAATAATTTTTGAGTATAAAGGAGCTCTGTGATCAGAAAGTTTGAGAACCGCCAGACTACACCAATCCTTAAGAAAAGGAACATAAACTTGGACCAGGAAGAGACCTTAAAAGTCAACTAATCTAATGCTTCTTATCTTAAAGATGAGGAAACTGAGACCCCAGAAGGGTATGTGAGTTACCTAAGGTCACACAGGCGAAGTGACAGAGCCAAGATTCAAACCCAGGTCCTCTGATTCAACATTCAGTGCTCTTCCCACTCTATCATGCTGCCTCCCAGAATAGGATTGGACGGGAAAGAACGAGGAATGCAGGAAGGTGAATGATGTGAAATAAGGATGGAAAGGCAGGCTGGAACAAGACTGGCAAGGTCCTTCAATGCCATGCAAAGAGTATTTGTTCCTTCTTTCCACCTCATCAAGGGCACTGAAGATCAGCAAGGGAAGTGCCTTAGGTGATTGCCTCTGGGGGCATCAGATTAAATATTTTCATGTGGCAGATGACAGTTAGAGTTTCCCCCATTATCCCTAATGACTTTTGTTTCCAAACAGTGTCAAACAGTAGACATAAAACCTTTAATTAGCTCTCAATTAATTAATTCCTTTGAGAAAAAGAGAAATGAGGAATGAAGATTACATAATATCGAGTGATAAGCCACACTCAGCAGGAATGCGGAGGGAAAAGACAAACATGGCACCAGTACATCGTCCCATTAGTAATTGTGGAGGCTTGCAAGGGATTTTGTAAAGTGGATTCCTGCACAAGTACAAGTTGGACTAGAGGTCCTTCCTAACTTTGGGTTGAAGATCTTCATCACTGATGGGTCAATGAACATTCATTAAGCTCCTGCCATGTGTCAGACACTGGGTTGAGTGCTGGGGGTGTCTCAAGGGGTTCAATCTAATGTGGGAGAGAAACGAGAAGAACTAGGTACAAACAAGGTCTATATAGGATAAATTGGAAATAATCAACAAAAGGAAGGCACTAGTTTTAAGGGGGGTTGGGAAAAGCTTCCTGTAGATGGTGGGATTTTAACCAAGGCTTGAAGAAAGCCAGGAAAGTCAGGATTTAGGGATAAAAAATTATTCTAGGCATGAGGGACTGTCCATAAAAATGGCAAGAGGTAGGAGATCGAGTATCTTGTTTGAGGAACAGCCAGGAGGCCAGTGTCACTGGATCAAAGTGTATGTGGAGGAATGGAAGACGTCAGCAAGGCAGCTAGGTCTGCAGTGGAGAGAGTACCAGGCCTTGAATCAGGAGGATGGGAGTTCAAATCTGGCCTCAGGTACTTCCTAGCTGTGTGACTCTGGGCAAGTCACTTGACCCTGTTTATTTCAGTTTCTCAGCTGTAAAAGGAGTTGGAGAAGGACATGGAAAACCATTCCAGTATCTCTGCCAAGAAAACCCCAAACAGGGACACAACTGAACAACAGAGCCTGTCCATTCCATTATAAGACAGGTATAGTTACTGGGAAGGCTTTCTATCCACCAAACCTAAATCTGCTTTTCTATGACTTCCATCCTTTGCTCTTAGTTTCTGCCAGGCAGAATAAGTCTAATACCTCTTCCATTTGACTGACCTTTAAATTGTAGATTATCTAGAGTGTCTTTGCTAACTCTCTTCTCCAGGCTTAACTTGTTCCTTGTTCCTTGAATAAATCTCCACATAACTCAGTCCCCATTCTGGCCACTTCACCCTCCTCAGGATTCTCTCTGGTTCATCAATATCCTTCCGAAAATGTGTGCTTAGAATGGAACACAACACTGCAAATGTGGTCTGACTCCACGGACATCTCTCTTTCTCTGTCTCTGGAAACTTGGCCTCTCTTCGTACAACCCTGAATCTGTGACAGAGACCTGGAGTTAGCCTTCTGGCATTTTCTGATTGAATCCAAACACAGCTATCAAGAATATTCAAAAGTAGAATTATTATTGGCTTAATGAAAACTAAAGAGCTGACATTAATAGAGTGAAAGATGTGGAGTCAGGAAGATCTAAGTTCAAATCCAAACTCAGGCACTTACTAGTTGGGTGACCCAGGCAAGTCACATAAACTCTCCCTGCTTCAGTTTTCTCATTTGTAAAATAGATTTAATAATCGCATCTATCTTTCAGGGTTGTGAGAATAAAAGGATATAATTTTCGTGAAATGTTCTGTAAACCTTAAAATGATATATAAATGGAATTACTACCACTGCTACTATTACAACTACTACTACTATTACTAGTTCTGGATTTTCAAAATGCATACTTCCTATTACCTTATTTGATCTTTTCAATAACCTAGCAAGGTGGGAATTATCATCTGCATTTTATAGATGAGGAAACTAAGGCAGAGGGATATTAAATGATTTGACTGAAGTCACAGAGCTAATAAGTGGGAGCTACAGGATTTGAACCCAGATCTTATGACTCCAAATATACTGCTCTTTTTACTCCACCACAGTGGCTAGAACTATAGAATCACTTGGGAATATTTAACCTGGAGAAGAGAAGCATTGTTGGTGGTGATGAGCTCTGTGTTCTTATACTTTCATCATACAGGAGAGAACTTGGATTTGTTCTCTTTCCAGCAGAAACTAAACTCCTTGAGGGCAGGGGCCACTTTCATGTTTATCCTTGCATTCCTGTGCCTACCCCCATGCCTGGAACATATTAAGCACTTAATAAATGCTGGCTGATTTGAATTGCTTGGTTCCAAGGGACAGAGTGTGGAGCTGTGGGTCAAAATTACTCAGAAGCAGACTTATCTTGATATAAGTGTAGGGGCCAAGGATAGCCCAGTTCTTAAAACATGCTTAGTTTTGCCATTCCTAGTCAGGAGGTTTTCTTGCCTTGTTTCATTCCTACATGTAGAACTCTGGGGAGTCAGTTTCTGACCATGAGTAACTGAATGGTTGGTAGAAGAGGATGGCAAAAAGTCTTCTAATTAGCAGGAGCTGAAAGAAATAATGACGCTCAAGGGCTGAGCTGGAATGCAGTTCAAATACAAAAGGGGTTACTGATCTTTTGATTTTTTTCCTTCCTAATATAGTGAGGTAGGATTGTTATGAGGTGTCAGGTAAGGGGAAGAGTGGCTGCCCTAGCTCCCAGTTGGATGCTCTATGTCTATGGGCATTGTTTCTTTGGTGCTTCCCTCCATCCTCAATCTTAGGTAAATGAATATCCTGAGAGAATTGTCCTAGCAGAAACCATATAAGTCTGGGACATCCTGAGGTTCCATCAGAGTCATCAGAAGCCAGGTTCACAGAACCAGTAGTAGTCAGTGATAGAGAAAGTGCTTAAAGAGTTCCTAGAGGACTGTGGTGGCCTGGATTATCATGACCTTAGCGGTAGAGAGAAGCATTGGCCAGGGAATCAGAACTTCAGGGCCCTTCAGTAAGCTCCACCTAAGGAGAACTTCTTGAGGATAATACAAAGGAAGGAAGGGACTTCTGAGGTCAGGAGGTACTCTTTTGCCAGATGTATTCTCTCTCTGTGTGCCCCATGACCACTGTACTTTATTGTGAACCCACTTTCAATGGGGTAATATTTGTAAAGAACTTTGCACAGTGCTTGGTACACAGTAGGTGTTTAATAAATACTTGTTCCCTTCTCTTCCCTTAAGGTCTCCTTAAGGACCTTGTATGTGTAAAGGTTGAGTACAGCCCTGCTAGGGAAGATTGTTTTGTAACAACTGTTTTTTTGCTATTCCTTTCTGATAAACACCTTTTATAAAGAGTTCAACTGGTTGATTAATAATGGGGAACATACTGGTGAGGGCTCAAGAACAACTGTACCAGAAATCTCAATCCCTCAGGGTTATCCCTAGAACCCTGAATCCCTATAGAATCCCTAGTCAATATCCTCGGAGGGCCCCTGCCTGATCATGTAAGTGACAGTTGGGGATGTGTTCCAGAAAGGAAGACACTTAAGGAAACTGACAATTAAGGCTGTCTAAAAATGGAAGGAGCTACCTTGGGAGCTAATGAGTTCCTCATCATTGGAGGTTTTCAAGCAGAATTTGGCTAATCTGTAGTAGAGGTGATTTCTGTTTACATACTTGTGGACTGGATCTTCTCTGGCATCCTTTTCAACTCTGAGATGGAGTGAATAATGTTTGAAAGTGTTTACTTTTATATGAAAAAAGTTGAACTAGTTTTGTCTTACTGCAAAAAAGCCTTATTTTTTAGCCAACACATAAAAAATAATATAGCCTGCATAGTATAGATTTTCTTTTTTTAAATCATGAAGGCTACTATTGTAATAGTTAGATGTTCCCAGGAATGTACTGGTAAATTTATAACAAGTAGATCCCGGAAAAAAAAAAGTGTGTCCACTCAAACGTTTAAGTTTAATCTGTGTTAACATTTTCTCCATCATTTTAAGTCTAAATAATCATCACGAATAAATCAAGCCCTGATTTTTAGTGTTTGCTGGTTTAGGGACATTTGCCAATTTCCTAGGTATAAATACTTGCGTTGAAAATTTAACAAGCGACTCTCCCCAGAGCATAAGCTGGCTCCAGCATATGCCTGGATGTTACTAAAGTACATGATCCCTAAGGTCCCTTCCTCTCTAATATTCTCTGCTTTAAGGTCTCCCCCAACCACCCAGACCTCTAAACTTCCAAGATTACATGTGAACTCTCATTGAATTTGACTTGCTAAAGAAGTGCAACTATTCCGGTCTCCCAGCACAACATGAGATGGAAAGGATACTAGTGAATTAGTAAACCTGGGTTCGAGTTCCAACTTGGTTATTAGTTTACAGTGTGCAAATCACAATTCACCATCCCTTTTCAGACTGTAGTCCCTCCTCCTACGTTTTCAAAAGATGGGTTTAAATTCGAAGCCCTTTCAGGTCTTTCTAGAGTTAACAGTCTCTGATTTCCATGGATGCTCACTATTTCATTTAGCTCCCCAAGCTCATCACTTTTTTTTTTGTTCCAAGAATCAGAGGCAAATTCCAAAGGGGTGAATGGAATTTGGCTCTCTCCAATTTCCTAGCTTGCCCTCCCTGCAGCCAGTTCACTCCTAAGGCTTTCCTGCTGATTGCCAGAACCACTGGAATTTCCCAACAGCCTTCAACATCATCTTTCCTTCCTGGGGCTCCAGCTAAGTAAAAGCTTCCAGCCAAGTGCTGAGAGGCTATCATTGCCCAAGATGGAAATGTAGCATGGTTCAGTGGAAAGAACTCTAGATTTAGAGCCAGAAGTTCTCAGTTCAAATCCTTCATTATTTATTTACTCCAAGGAGTCCCTTTTCCCCTCTGGGCCTCAGTTTCTTCAAATGTTCAAGATGATCCCCAAAGTCCCTTCTAGTTCAATATTCTATGATCCTAAGTGTTAAGGGCATGGAAATGACCCCAAACCCATTTGAAATGGAAAATCAACCCCAAAGGAACCATGAAGGATAAGTGGGGAGGGGTACTTCTTCTAGCACACAGTTTTTCCCACCTTCCTTTCATCAGAAATTAAGTTTGCTTCTGCTTGCAATGACTCCCTGGCTCACTAGATCACTCCCAGAAGAATATTCACATTCGTACAGCTGTATGCATTTTATTGTAAGGCAAGCCTTTATAGTGGGGGAAAAAGATTACTTATAGACATCAGAATAATTGCTTTTTCCAATATAAATGGAGATTTCAGAGACTCAGGAAAGGATGAAGAAAAAAACCTGAGCATGTATTTGGGGCAAGGAGTCAGAGTTTCCTAGGTTTTAGTCTTAAAAGGAATCTTAGGAAACATCTTGCCTAGGGGTGGGGAACATGCAGCCTTGGGGCAACATGTAGCCCCTCTAGATCCTCAAGTTCAGCCCTTGACCTTGCCCAAAGCAACACAGGTAGTAAGAAGCATTTCCTGCCCTCCTAAGTAGTCAAAGGATGTGAGCCAACAGTTCTTCTCAAAAGTATTATGAACTATTAACGACCATGAAAGACTGCTTCAACTTAACAAATAATGAGGAATGCAAAGCCAGACAATGCAGAGATTTCACCTCACATCCAATAAATTGACAAAGATGACAAAAGATGGGAATTTTCCATGGGGAGGGGCTGTGGAAAACTAGGCACACTAATTCACAGCTAGTGGAACTGTTGTTTTGTCTACTAATTCTGGATCCTTGCCAAGAAAGGAACTAAAATGTCCCCATTCTTTGACCCAGAGATTCCATTGCTAGGTATATATCCCAAGGAGATCAATGACAGAGAGGTTCAACATAATTATAGCAGCACTTTTGGTTGTACCGAAGCAGACATCCATCCTTTGGGGAAATGGTCCAACAAATTGTAGCACATGAATATAAAAGAAAATGATTCCACCATTAGAAATGATGAATAAAAGTAATACACAGGGACATGGAAAGACTTAGATGAACTGATGAAAAGTAAAGAAATCAGGATCAAGAAAACAAGTGATTACAGCAATGTGATGGGGAAGAACATTAACAACTGACGGCAAGACTGGACACTTTGTAATTATCACAACCAAGTTTGATCCCAAAAGAGATATGAGAATGCATCTTCTTCTGATTTTGTAGAGATGGGGAACTATGGAGGTGGAACACACCATATACTGTCAGATTTGATTCATATGTTGGTTAGATTTGCTGAACTGCATTTTATCTGTCTTTTAAGAAATTCATTATTACAAGGGATGGTCGGGGGGTTTGGGGATATAGTAGAAAATGAAGGTGTTGCAAAAGGACAAGATATCACCTTTTTTTAAAATCAGAGCCTGGGATTCCCCACCCCCCACTTTCCCCCTGATTCCAAATCTAATGTTCTTTCTAGTACACTGTACTCATTCTTATGCATCAGAGAAGGGAAGAGATACAGGTTTGGGAAGGACAGGGCTCTAGACAAGGTCCTGAGTAATAGCTGATTTTTGCTTGGTTGCCAGATGTAAATAAATGACACATGTTGTTCCGAAAATCTTCCCCTCCCCTCTTTGCCTTCATAATTAGGGTTCTTTCCTGTTATTTTCATACCAGTCCAAAATCCTGTTATTTATACCTCAGTACAAATTGCTTTTGATCTACAGATTTCTTTGGGGAAGGGGGTGGGAAGATACTAGAATCAAAGGCCTACCCAGAAGAGACTTTTAAGAGCTGAGTGACATGGCAGTCGGTTACTTCTGACTACCTGTTCTTACAAGCTACTGCCTTCTCCTGGTCTCTCACCTCCATTTTCCCTTCCCAAATCGTCACCATTGACTCTGGGCATTAAGGACCATGGCTAGAGTGCTGGTCTTACCGTCAGGATCTCACTCATATACCTACTATCTGTGACCCTGTGTAAGTTACTTAATTGCTCCGTGCCTTAGTTTCCTCATCTGTAAAAAAGGAAGGTTTTGTTTTATTTATTTTTCAAAATCTCTGATCCAATGATTCCTCAAATACCAACTTGAAATACTGTAAATATGATCTGCTCTTGGAACAAAGGGTCAAGTGAGTCATAGCAAAAGCCCAAATAAAATGCCTGGAGACCACCAAGTTAAATGCCCAGGAACCACTGACTAATCACTAGCTAAATGTTTCTTAAAGAGATTAGGAAAAAGCTGCCTAATTAGACAAAGAAAAGAGTTTTCTGGCCTCTGGGAGTTTGCCACCCACTAACCTACACCAGGAGCAAGTCTTGTTCTTGCACATAAAAGTCATCTGGAGAAAATGCAGCCTCTGCTGACTTCTTTTTCCATAACGATCTTTTAAACACAAAAGAAGCACTTATCTGTCTGGAAGGGGGTAGATAATAACAATCCACATGGATACAGTTTACAGAGAAAGTGCTTATTTCAAAACAATCTTAGGAAGGTAAAACAAGCATTACTTTTACATTTTACAGATAAAGAAACTGAGGCTTGGGAGTAAGGACTCCCCATCCTGGAGGCAGGTGAATGGTTAGGTGAAATAATGAGGATCATAAAACTGAAAGGTCCCTTAGCCACCATCTAATGTAATTTCTCATTTTTCAGATGAGGAAACTGAAACTCAGACTCTTTCTCCAGGTGACCCAGGGGTCACATGGGGGCAGAGATAGGCGCTCTACCCAGATCCTTTGATTTCAAGTCCAATGCTCACCTCATCATTTGGATTCTATAAATTTTACAACAAGATGGGGGAGGGGGAGAGGGAGGTGACCCAGCTACTGATGCTCCCATAAACTTTTCTCTAAATATTTCCCTAGACAAACCCTTCTGCACCACTTGTGTGCTTGGATTTGCTCAGTAATAGAGGGTTAACAAGCTCAAGGACCCTGATGGCAAGAGCCTGGGAAAGAAAACCTCTTTCTCCTCTTTGAGTACTGCTTCAGTTAACCAAGCTCCCCTAAGTAAGCTGCCACTGTAGCACTGACACCCCGGGAGATATCTGATCTATACCCTCTCCCCAAAACAACACCAACAAGGACTCTTTGTGGCTCTGAGGTGATGGTTTGAGGGTGGGACAGTAGTGGAGAAAGGTTCTCCCCATATCCTGGCTCATTTCTCGACTTCTTAGAATCATTCCAAGTGGGACCCCTGACTCCATTCGGGTGCTTAATGAGAAGATTGGGAAAGACAGAACAGGAGGGGAAGGAGTGGGAGAGCAAGTCGAAGAATGGAAACTTTCACCAGATCCGAGTGAGGGGGAGGGAGCGTGGGGGTTGAGAGCCTCCCACCCCCAATGTCAGTGGTTTGGATTAGAAGAGATCTTTAAAGTCCTTTCCATTTCTAGAGCCTCTGATCCTAAGATTTAGCCTAGCCACCTTAGTTCACACACGAGGAAACTGAGTCGGGAAGGGATGATTTGCCCAAGGATTCCCTCACTCCTCTGCCCTTTGGCAGGGGCCACAACTCCCTGCCATAAATGGGGAGGGTGCCAGTGTGTCCATCTGCCAGTCCTTTCGGCAGCTGTGACCCAGGACTTGGTGAGCGCAGGCTGATGGGCAGAAGGGCGTGGGGGAGGGTGAGGAAGGGTGGTGGTGGGGGTGTTGCGGAGACCAGGAAAGGGACTGCGGGGAAGAGAGATGGAGCGTTTTCCCTTCCCCCACCCTCCATCCCTCATCCTTGTCCTCTTCTCCTCCCTCCAGCCCCCGACCCCCGTCCCCCATCCTCCCGCAGTCCGCCTCGCGCTGCGTCCCCTTACCCGGGCACACGCAGCCAGCCGCGGTCCTCTCCATGCGCCCAGAGCTCCGGGGAGACACCACAGGGGGCGGAGAGGGGGCCAGGCGTCTCTCCTCCTCTGCCTTCTCTGCCCGGCTGGGCGGGGCGCGATGGGACCGAGCGGGGCGGGGCCCGGCCCCCGTGGGCTCGGGCCAGGGGAAGAGAGGCCGGGAAGGGCAGCCGGGAGCCAGCGGCCAGCCCAGTGAGAACCAGGCTGGGGGGCTGCCGCTCGCCTCCACCTAAGAGCGCCCAGGGCGCATCTTGGCCACGTGGGATGCTCGGTCCCCTGGGGCCGGGCCAGAGGTGGACCTGGGCGCGCTCCGAGCCCTTGCAGTCCAGCCCATACCCCGGGGGGCGGGGGAGCGCCCGGCAGTGGGGGAATCCGGAGCTACCTCCTTCAGGGCGAGCTCCGAGCTGGGCCGCTGGCCGTGGCCAGCGACGGCCGCCAGGATCGCCGGCCGCCGCCCATCGCCCCTTCTTTCCTTCTTTCCTTGGCCCGATGCCTCGAGAGGCGCGGTGGTGTGCGGTGCCCCCGCGCTCGCTGAGGCTCGGGCTGGGGTTCGGGCTCCGGGCTGGGGCTCGGGCTCGTATCCGAGGCTCCGGTGCGCTTGGCTGCTCCGCCCTGGCGGCGCCTACTCTGGGGCCGACAGCTTCACCCCGCGGGATGTGTCACATTTGAAAGAGTTCAGGGGAGAAGGGAGAGGGAGGGACACGCGCGCGCACACACTCACTGTACACACACACACTGCACACACACACTGTATACACACTGTACACACACACACACACACACGGAGATTAGGAGAGACAGCTAGACGCGCGGCGAGAGTGAGACAAGGAGAGACAAGCACACACACGCACGCACACACATAAAGGGAGAGAAAGCAGACATGGGCAGACACAGATAACAGAGGAGGAGAGAAAGGAGCCAACCCTTCAACCCGGAGGCGGGGGAGGACAGACAGGTTGAAAAGACTGGGGGCTGGGAAGAGCCCGAGAGAGGAAAGGGGGCAGGGAGAGGACAGAAAGACGGGGTGGGGGCGGGGGAGGTGCCGCAGGATCCGCAGTAACTGTGCCCAGGGAGGAGGGAAGGGCAGCTGCCTCCTGAAAACAAACTCAATTGCTCCGCAAAGAAGGATGGGGTGGAGATAGGGTAGGGGTAGAGGTGGGGGTGGGGGTGGCTCGGGGGCAAGCTACTGGAATGCCAAGGTTTCTTAATTAATTAGTTGGGCTCTGGTGGCAGGGGTTTAGGTAGACCTTCGCACAATCACAGAATAGCAGAGATGAAAGAAATCTTGGAACCTGCAATGTGAAAACCCAAAGGGATTTTCGGAAAGAAATGTTAGAATTTGGAATGTTAGAGAACTGGAAGAGACCTTTGACAACATCGACGACCCTCTTGGCAGTCTGGTGAAGCCTGTGGACCCCTTCTCAGAAGAATGGTTGTCTATTCATAAATAAAATACATAGGATTACAAAGGAAATAATTATATGGAAATACCTATTAAAATATATTTTTTTTAAAAAGCAAGTTAATGGACAACTCTTCCCCTTCTCTCTCCCCACCACCCTTCCATTAAAACAAGTTCCTTATTTTGCAGGAGAGGAAACATGCTTTGAGGAGTTAAGTGACTTGCTTAAGGTCACACATAGAAATATCTAACTCTTTATGAGATCTCAGGAAAAATACAATATTTCTTCAAATGCCAACCATTCCTACCCCTCCCCCACAACGTGCTTAGCCAACCCCCTAGGTTTACCACATAACAGGAGAAGTGATGAAGGCGGTATGAAGCTTTGGCCTAAGGTCTAGAAAATGTGGTTTCTGATTGAGATTGCTGCCTTAAACCTGGGCAAGTTACTTTGGTGGTGGGGAGGGAGAAGGAGAATAATATAGTAGAGTATAGTGAGGGCAGCTAGGTGGTAAAGTGGATAGAGCTCCAGGCCTGGAGTAGGGAAGACCTGAATCCAAATCTGCCTTCAGAAACTTTTCCTAGCTGTGTGCCCTGGGCAAGTCACTTCATCCTGTTTGCCTCAGTTTCCTCATCTGTAAAATAAGCTGGAGAAGGACATGGCAAACTACTTTTGCATCTTTGCCAAGAAAACCCCAAATAGGGTCATAAAGAGTCAGTCATGACTGGACAACAGCAGAATATAGACAACATAGGATTTTGAGTTGACAGACTCCAACTGGGTTTGAATCCCAGCTTAGTGATTCCTTGGTGACCTTGTGCAAATAATTTCTCCTTTCTTCACTATTGTTTCTGATTTGTAAAATGAGATGATTTCCAAGACCCCTCCAATTTATAAATCATAATATACATGGTCACATTCTCTGATCTGTCCCAATGACCTGATGGAGTATTTATGTGACACAGATGGAGGCCTAGAACATGGCATGCTTTCCAAAGGCACCCAGATGCAGGGAGAAGGGAAGGGCTGAGAGTTGCCTCTCTGGTGGAGGCTGTATTCTTACTTTTGTCCCTAGCTACTCATCCTCATGAGATCCTTGGTCCTCACAGGAATACAAAGAGGTAGAATTGGCTGAATTAGATGTTATTATTCCAAGTCAATGTGGACTATCTTACTGAAGATGGGAGACTTCTGAGTTAAAGAGGATTATTGAACAAGGGACACTGTTCTACACCTCCTTTCCCAGTTCCTGTGTGGAGACACAACCTTCCTGTTTCACCTCCTGCCTGGAAATGTGGAGGATCATCATCATCATCATCATCATCATCTACATAGCACTTGAAGGACTTTAATAAAATTAATAATAAAAGCAAATATTTATATAGTGCTTACTATGTGCCAAGAACTGGGTTAAATGTTTTACAGATATAATCTAATTTTATCCTCACAGCAGCCCTGAGAGGTAGGTGTTATTATTCTCCTTGGGGGCAGCTAGGTGATGTAGTGGATAGAGCACCAGTGCACTAGTCAAGAGGATCTGAGTTCAAATGTCACCTCAGATACCTGACACTCACTAGCTGTGTGACCTTGGGCAAGTCACTTAACCCCAATTGCTTCATCCTGGGTCATCTCCATTCATCCTGATGAATATCTGGTCACTGGATTCAGATGACTCTGGAGAAAAGTGAGGCTGGTGACCTGCACAGCCCTCCCTCACTCAAAACAAAGTCTAGTGCAAGACATTTCTCTGATGGCATGGTCTTCTTCTGCAACAAAGGACGAACACACATTATTCTCCTTATTTTACAGATGAGGATTCTGAGGCAAACAAGTTAATTGAATTACCGAAGGTCACAGTTGTCTGAAGTAGAATTTAAATCCAGGTCTTCCCAACTCCAAGCCCAGCCCTTGATCTCTTGTATCAGCTAATGGGATACTCCTTTGAAGAGAATGAAGTACCACCCAGTCAAGCCAATGGCTAAAGTTAGAAAAAAGACTTCAACTGGCTATTGAAGACTAAACCCAGAGAGTCCAGTGGATTGACCCATCCAGCAGAGATGCTATATACTGGGAGGAACCCAGTGGTCAAGCAACATCATTGTCTTGGCTCACCCTGTATGAACTTGGCAGCAGTTGTCCAGTGACAGAGCTTGTTTATTCCCACCCAGTAGCCACTGCTCAGTAACAATTTTCATCGTCACTTTGAGCATCTCATACCCATCATGGCAATATGACACACCCTTGTGATGATCTCATCATGATGGTGCAGTACACAGACCCAGTTTTGCAAGTTTCACTTCTTATGAGCCTTGGACACTGAATTTACTTGATGGGAGCTTGGGGAACATGGTTTTTCAGCTTTATGATCCAGACTTCACTGGTTTCATCTTGTTAAATAAGTATCAGAGTGGCCTACACAACCCATCTAGCAGCAGCCTTAACTACTGTGTGTCAGCATCACTGCCTAGCTATCTGCTAGAGCCCCAAAGTGGACTTTGCAGCTGAGACACATTACCTTGTGAGAAGCAAGCCCAGCTTAGCCACCCATCTAGTGAAGAAAGCATTCCCTGAGATAAGCCACTGCGGCTAAATACCAGAAGCAACTTGTCTTTCACTGATGCCACACTCCACAGACAAGGTTGTGTTGACCCTGAGGAGAAAGAAAAGGCAGCAAGGCCCAGTAATTCAAGAATTATCAGCTGCTTTGGTCATGCACGCTCACTACATGTGTGCCTCACTTTATATTTAGTCTAACTCTTCCCCCTGTGGAGTGTGTGTGTGTGTGTGTGTGTGTGTGTGTGTGTGAGAGAGAGAGAGAGAGAGAGAGAGAGAGAGAGAGAGAGAGAGAAAGAGAGACAGAGACAGAGAGAGACAGAGACAGAGAGAGAGACAGAGAGAGACAGAGACAGAGAGAGACAGAGACAGAGAGAGAGAGAGAGAGAGAGAGAGAGAGAGAGAGAGAGAGAGAGAACACACCCTAGTGTTGGGGGAAAATGTGGCTATTTTTGTTGCTATGCATTTTTGTAAATGCCTTTGCTAATGAACTCTCTGGTGGTTTTGTTAAAGAGAAATTGTTGATAGGGGAAATCACACTGATAGAGGCTGATGAGTTAATGTTAAGTGACCCACAGGGTTACCCCTAGAACTCTGAAAATAGTGGCAGACATCCCTCTGGGAATCCAAATATCAATTCCAATGAAAGATGGGTAAAAGAGTCTAAAGGGGAACAACTGTTACATGGATCTTTGTCCTCATAACCAAGTAAAACATTTAAGTGAACACAAGAAAAAGAAAATGAGTCTGATGGTGTACGTCTAGATTTCTACTTCTATATTTAGAGGAGGGGAATGTTTTTCAGTATCCATTCTTTAGGACCAAAATTGTTTATTGCACTTAATCGGAGATCGAATGCCTTTTAGTATTTTTTTGAAATTGACATGGTTGTAGTCAGTGTAGATCTTGTGTTCCTGGTTCTTCTTCCTTTACTCTGCATCAGTTTATTTAAGTCTAGCCATGTTTCTCAGAATTCCTGGTATTTACTCTTTTCTATGGCATGATTGTATCTTACAACATTCACCTGCCACAGTTCACTTAGTTATTCCCCGATTGATAGAAACTTACTTCGTTTCCAGTTTTTGTCTTGTTTTGTTTTGTTTTGAATCACTGCAATCTATATGAAATGATTCAAGTGGGAGAAACCTGGAGGAATAATTGAGAAATATAACCACGCTGGCAGGAAGTGCAAAATCATACTGACAAATAATAAAACCACCATAAAATCCAGAACCTCATAAAGGCTTGGGTTTTTACATTGGCTCTGCTATTTTCAACTTTTGTCACCTTGAGCAAATTCCATCATTTCTTTGGGCCTCAGTTTCCTCATTTTTAAAATGAGGATGTCAGACTAGATGATCTTTAAGGCTCTTTCAGCTCCAGATCCAACTGACCATTTTTATCTTTGTCTCCTCTTCATCCGACAAATAGTAGATGCTGAATAAACGTTTATTGATTTCAAATATTTATTGAGTGCTTAGTATGCTACAGATACTATACTTGATGCTGGGGATAAAATGGTCCATCATAAAAGAACTTATAGCCTATCAGGAGAGGCTACATGTACTTGTATATCTATATACAGACATGTATTTTAATGTGTGTATGTACGTATGTATCTATTTCTCTTTCTACATATCTTCTATCTATTGCACTTGCTCTGAGATATTTCCTCAAACCTACTCTCACACTCAAAGTTTGGGTCCTGAGAGGATGTTGGATATTTTGGTTTCTAAGGGTGACTTGTGAGTCTGTATGTCTAACATTATGTAGCTTATGAACCCCTGTGGTGTGCATCTCATTAACAGTTAGGTAGTCAATAAAATTAGCTCAAAGGAAAGACATTAATGAAGAGGATGTAGTAAGAATAGTAGTGACAAAATATTCCCACCATAAGCCTGGGGAGCATTTTCCCATAAATACACTTTCACATGTGTATAAAATAGCTTTCATATGAAAAGTGGACATAAATTTGGAGTACAACAATAGTGTTGTACACATGTAGAGGATATATATAACCAAGGCAATTTGTGATTCTAGAACTCCAGGGTTGTGATGTTTCTTCTTTCCATGGATTCCTCATGTAGCTCCCTCTTCGAGGCAGCATCTTGACTGGGCAGCTTACTCAACTCAGCTTCCCTACCTCAGCTTTTGGCTACCAGAGCTAAGCCTCTCTTGAGTTCATTACTAGCTCTCTTCTATGATGCCAGAGCTCATAATCTTCAAAGGTGCTTCTGATCTCAAGTGGCTACCTCTCTGCCTCTTTGGAGAATGTGTGACCCTGTTCCCTGCTGCATGCATCTTAACTGTGCTTAGAACTTACTTGAGCTGAGAAACACTACAGCTGCTGAATGAGGTGGATCATACTGGGTAAATAGAACCATCAATGGATGGTTGATTGGGTAGGAAAAAAAGAAGCTGTGCTCCTTCCCCTCTCTGAATTCTGGTATATGCCATATTCCACAACCGCTTAAAGCACTTTACTCTGTATATCTACTTTAAACAGAAGGTTTTACTAGTGGGGAGTGAGAGTGCAGTTGATTGCTCTCAAACTTGTGACTGACTCCAGGATTTAAATTCTTCTGGGCATGTTGACAATTTTTTGTTCATCTAATGGTCAGATTCCCTTTAATTTCATCAGATAAAGATGTTCACACTTTGTAAAAGAGAACGCTAAGTGTTGACACCTTGTTTAAGCATTGTTTTTTCTCATCTATGATTGTATCTGGTGACTACATGAATTATACTTGAGTAAGGGGATGGAAAAAGACTAGCTCCCCTCTCCCTTATATATGATACACTCAGGCATACTTCAGAGATATTGTGGGTTTGATTCCAGACTACTGCAATAAAACTAATATTGCAATAAAGTGAATCACCCGATTTTTTTTGGTTTCCCAGTGCATATAAAAGTTATGTTTACACTATATTGTAGTCTATTAAATGTGCAGTAGTACTGTGTCTAAAAAACCAATGCGCATGCCTTAATTTAAAAAATACTTTATTGCTAAAAGAAAGCAACATGCTAACCATTATCTGAGCCTTCAGTGAGTCATAATTTTTTTGCTGATGGAAGGTCTTGCCTCAGTGTTGATGGCTGCTTTCTGATGAGGGTGATGGTTGATGAAGGTTGGGGTGGTTGTGACAATTTCCCAAAATAAGACAACAATGAAGCTTGTCTCATTGATTGTCTCTTTTTTATAGAACCCATTATAGGTTTATTAAATGGCCTAATTTCAATATTGTTGTGTCTCAGGGAATAGGGAAGCCTGGCGGGGGAGAGAGAAAGAGAGAGAGAGAGAGAGAGAGAGAGAGAGAGAGAGAGAGAGAGAGAGAGAGAGGAACAGCTGATTGGTGGAGCAGTCAAAACTCGCACAACATTTATCAATTAAATTTGTCTTTCATACGGGTGTGGCTCCTGGCACTCCAAGACAATTACAATTGTAACATTAAAGATCCTCTAATCACAGATCACCATATCAAATAAAGTAATAATGAAAATGTTTGAAATATTCCAAGAATTACCAGATGAGACACAATGTGAGTACATACTGTTGGAAAAATAGCATTGAAAGACTTGCTTGATGCAGGGTTGGTACAAACCTTCAGTTTGCAAAAAACGCAATTCAGTTTGCAAAAAACACAATATGCTCGAAGCACAATAAAGCAATAAAATGAGGCAAGCCTGTACATTATAAATACAGGGTCAGTTTAAGATAAGCAAGAAACTAGAAGCTAGAGGGATCATGAAAGGCTACATATAGGAACTGGTATTGGAGATGATCTTTGAAGGAAACTAAGGAATAGATGTGAGGAGAGAGAATGTTTTGAGCATTGGGGAGAGACCATGCAAAGGCACAGTGATGAAGGATGGAGATTTGTAGGTCAGGAATAATAAGGGGAATTTGGCTGGACTAGAGTGGGAATGAAAGGGAGTAATGTTTCATTGGAAAGGCTGGTTTGAATGCTAAACAGAGAAGTTTGAATTTGATCCTAGGAGTAGGGGCAGCTAGGAACCACTGGAATTTGCTGAGTAAATGAGTGCTATGATCAGATCTCTGTTTTAGGAATATTGATTTGGGCAGCAACATGGAAGATGGATAGAAGAGTGGGGTGGAGAGACTTGAGGCAAGAAGACCCATTAGGAGACTGTGTCAATAGCTCAGGTGAAAGATGATGAGAGCTAAAATTTAGGCTTCTAGAGAAGATAAAAGGAATCTAGAAGTTGACTGTGCAATAAGTGTAAACTATTTGAAGCCTCTGTTGGATCAGAGATTCAGATGTAATTGAGGAACAGTGAACATGAGATCTCTTGCCCTTGGATATTTGTTCCAAATGGCATGTTTTCCTGTTGCAGATTCTTATTCAGAAAGGGATGTAACCAAATGACCTCTGAGGTCATTTTCAACTCTGAGACTCCAGCATTCCATGGTTGTTTGGGAGACCTGTTCAGTGTCAAAGGGGTAAATTTCCTTTTTATCCTTCTGTCTATTTCTTTGCCCATTTTACATTATTGGAGAGTTGACTCTATCATCACTGTTCATCGATATCTCTATACTGATGCTACTGAGAGCCAATCCCATGCTAACCTAGAGAATAAGATATGTTGGGAGGTAATATAACCAATCCTTTCCCTGAACATCATTCATTCCGAATTGTTTCTCTAGGGCTGGAGATAGGCCTCCTGGGACACTGTCATTTTCTTACCAACTCCCACAACATTTAACTAATAGAAGCCATGTGCCAGATAGCTGGAAACTATTAAGGCTCACCCTGGGGCCAAGATTACTTTTGCTCTTTGGAACAGAGAAAAAACCCTAACTTGAAGACTAGAACCAAGGAAATATCCTTATCAATTTCATTGGGATAATGGGAAAAAAGATTGAGTAGCTAGAATGAGGCAAGATTGTGGAGGTCCTTGAAAGACAGTCCAAGGTGGAAGGAAGCCAGAAGTTCTTAAGTAAAAAAGTGGCAAGACTGATTTCACCCTCTCCATAAATTCTTACGGATACTCACATGCCATGTTTACAAAACTTTGGTCAGGTCTCAAAAAATCTTAGAGGCCTGGGAAAGCCCTTTGATGAGAAGAGCAATCCTCTTTCAACTCTCTTTGTCTCCTGTTTAGAAGAGAATTTCAGAGCTTGAAGTTGTCTCAGGATCTAGAATGTTAGAACACTGAAGAAAGAATGTCTCAACCAAAATGTGTCAAACACACAGCATTCTAGCTCATTGAGACTGCAACCAGATTAAAATGAAATTGAACAATATTTAACAAAATAAGTAAAAATACAATAGAATATAGAAAATGTTAATATATGGTTTCTATGTAAAACTGCAGCTTATAAGGATTCTTATGTATGGTGTAGTGGTCTTGTTTCCTTTTGAGTTTGATACTACTGTCTTAGAACAGAGTGTCAGAAATGGAAGAGATATAAGAACATAGAATAAGAGATAGAAAGCATCTAAGAATATATAATATTTTTTAAAAGGAAGACTAGGTGGCACAATGGAGTCCTGGAGTAAGGTGGGATTGAGTTCAAATATGACCTCAAACACTAGCTGTGTGACCCTGGGCAAGTCACGTAACCCCAATTGCCTAAAACAAAAGAAAAAGAATATATAATATTAGAGCTAAAAGAGTGCTAAACAGTGAACAAGAGCATTAGATTTGGAATCAGAAGGCTTGGTTACAATCCCACTTCTGTCGCTTGTTCCCTGACTTTAGACAAATCATTTAATTTCCCTGGGGCTCAATTTCATTGTCTGTAAAATCAGTGTTGTTCATTATGATTCAGTTGGCTTAGTTGTGTCTGACTCTTTGTGACCCCATTTGGAGTTTTCTTGGCAGAGATACTAGAGTGGTTTGCCATTTCCTTCTCCAGCTCATTTTATACATGAGATAAATGAGACCAAAAGGGTTAAGTGACTTGCCCAGGGTCACACAGCTAGTAAAAGTGTCTGAGGCCAGATTTGAACTCAGGAAGATGAGTCTTCCTGACTCCAGACCTGGTACTCTATCCACTGTACCACCTAGCTCCTAAAGTTAGACTAGATGGCTGCTATTGTCCCTTCCAGACAGGGATAGACTTGGAAATGTTTAACAATTAGTTCTCTAAAAAAATTTACAAACTTCTAGGTTTAATCTGTATTATTGACATTTTCTCCATCACTTTCTTAAGTCTACAAAATCAACAAAAATGATAAATGAGACCCCAATTTGTAGCAGTTGCCAATTTCTGAAGTGTAGATACTTATACCGAACGTTTAACAACCAGCTCTTCTAAGCAGATTGCAGTTGGCTCTAGTTAAGACACCCTCTGCTTCCAGCTTGTGAGTTATTGGTTCTGTGATGTTAAAACATAGACTATCCCAAACAGAAGCATCCCTAGAAGACAGGAAGAGACAAAGGGGATGTTAGAATTTTCTCTTGTGTTACAGACAAATATATCACAGAAGGAAAGGTGGATTTGATGTCTGATGAACTGGGTTTGAATCCACTTGCTTTACCAATTGCTACCTGAGTGGATTGAGACAAGTTGGGTAGGTTCTCTGAGCCTTATTCTCTTCTGTAAAATGATAGGGATGAACTAATTGATCGTTAAGGTACCATCTACCTCTTAAATCTAGTGATCCCATTTAAGCCCCTTTAAGTGGAGGGTGGCATGCCTTGTTATTGACAGAGATGAGACTAAAACTCTGTCTCCTAACTTATGGTGTGGAGCTCTTTCCACAGCCTCTGATTATCATGAATGGAAAACATTGGTGTTATTGTTGTATGGGTAGAGAACTGGAACAGATTATGGCATTCTATCACTTTGTAAGCTTTATGATTGCATGATGGGAATGTTTCCTCATGAGGAGAGGAATTAGAATCAGCCTCAAGACCTGGAGCATCATGACATTTGAATTGGATACAGTAAAACTCAGGAAGGCACTTGAAACTAGGACTTGGTTGAGAGTAGACAGGGACTTTCACTCCAGACAACACTAGCCATTTGATGTTGTGAAAAGGGCAGTGGGATGATTTGCAAATGTCACCAAATCTCTCTGGGCCTCAATTTCCTCATCTGTAAAATGGAGCTGGACTAGCTTTTAACTGTACGGTCCTCTCTAGCTCTAAATCTGATGACCAGAAAGGAGAGAATAAATATGGCTCCCCTTTATTTATATATCAGTAATGACAAATTTCACTGATCCTGGCTTATAGGAATTGACCCTGCCACCCTTTCTCTAAGTTTTCTAAATGTTTGGTGAAGTAATTTGAATAACTAGATCAAATTGGCATAGAGTGACAGCGCAATGGATAGTTCCCTTAGTTCCCTAGGAGAGGAAGTATTGGTGTAAGTGGAAAGTAGACTAGTTTTGGAGTCAGAGGATCTGAATTCTGACAATAACCATGATAATATCTAGCATTTATATAGGCTTGCAAAGCACATTACAAATATGAATTCATTTAATCCTTAAAGCACCTGGGAGGTAGGGGCTATTATTATAATCTACAGATGAGGGAACTCAGGGTCACACAGCTAGTAAGTGTTTGAGGCTAGATCTGACTGAACTCTGGAAGATGACCTCCGACCTGGCACTATGGCGCCACCTATCTACTGGAGTTGGATTACACAGCATCTATTGTCCTTTCCAGAAAGGGATATACTAGTAAATGTTTAACAACTAGCTCTCTGGAAAAAAAAAAAAAGGATGTGACAAACTTCTTGGTTTAACCTACACTATTATTAACATTTTCTCTATCCCTTTCTTAAGTCTAGACAATCAAAATATTAACAGAAGCCCTGATTTGTTATATTTGCCAGTTTTTGAGTGTAGATGCTTACAATTAAAAATATTTAACAATCAACTTTCACACAACAGGTTAGAGTGTTCTAACTAGCAAAGGCTCTGCTTCTAGCTCCAGAGCAACGGTTCTGTGATGACCTGAGGTTGGATTTGAAACTCAAGTTTTCTGGACTCCAGTCTCAATGCTGTACCCACTGAGCCACCTATCTTGCTTAAGTCTCACATCTGCCTCTTATTACTCATGTGACCTAGGGCAAGACACTATGTATCTTTAGGCCTCAAATGTTTCATCTGAATAAATGAATTATTAGGACTAAATGATCTCCAAGTTTCTTTCCTGCTTTAAATCTATGCTTGTATGATTTTTTGGATCCAGCAGGAAGTGTTAATGCAGGCAGGTTACACATTGTTCAGGCAGTTAGGAGAAAGAAGAGGTAAATGGTTATGAGTCACCATGAGTCTCCGCTGATCTAGAGAGAGAGAGATGAGCTTATGAAGTACAAGTAGGGAGAGTCCCTACATCCCCTAAGAGCACCCATGTGCTTGATATATGGGGAATATGGGCTAAAGGATAATGCAGGTATATTTTTAGGTCAGTTGTAGAGTAGTTCCCTGGAAAAGTTAATGAGCAAGATCTGCTGGAGGCCAAATTTTGGAGGACATTAAACAGGGCTGGTAACTAGCTGTTAGGAGCTTGGGAGAGCTACAGGAAGCAGATGCTGTGTATGACAGTACCAAAATGACTAGCATCTATGGAGAGTTTCAATAGAGATGTAGAGAACAGAGATGAAAATAGCAATAAGAAGCAGCAATTGGGAATGGAAGATGCCTGAGGGCAAGGACAGGGTAGAGGCATAAGAGGCAATCAGTGCCACAGACAGA
The DNA here is from genome assembly GCA_023548195.1 of Bettongia penicillata ogilbyi. Lineage (NCBI taxonomy): Eukaryota > Metazoa > Chordata > Mammalia > Diprotodontia > Potoroidae > Bettongia > Bettongia penicillata. Next base: position 1,340,696 of record JAJHZJ010000373.1, on the reverse strand, counting down.
GGGTTATAGAAGGGAGCACAGAGGTAGAGGAGGAAACTCTAACTGTTCTCAGCTGAGGTGCCACCCAGGGAAGTCCTGTAAGTCAGTGAGACCTTTCAGGTCTCATGGGGAAGGTTGCTAATTTGGGAATACTATTACTATTTTATAGATTCAGATGCAAATTTTATCTATTCATATTTACTTGCAAATATTTTGAGCCTTGTAAACCTGTGCATTTATAAGAGGATCCAGTGCCTAATCTGGAGGAGGTATTATATCCTAAAATGGTCAGGGACAATTTGGAGAGGGACAATAAGTGAGAAATCTCCCATAGTGTACCTAGTCTCTTGGTGTTGGTTGGGAACCTAATAACATAAGGATTTGCAACAATAAACTTGAAGCTTATAAAATGCTTTCCCACAACAATTGTGTGAGTTAGCTTACACACACACACACACACACACACACACACACACGCACACGCACACGCACACGCACACGCACCACCCCCATTTAATACAGAAGTAGAAGTCCCCAGAAGTGACTTGTCCATGGTCTCTTCCATCTCTGGATTTCTTTCCTTTGACTCTGGAAGCAACTGTGATGCACTGACCAAGGTGCTGAACTTGTAGTGGAGGGACCTGAATTCAAGTTCTGATATTACAGCTTATTTCCTGTGTGGCTTTCGGTAAATTATTTAATCTCTTTGAGCCTATGTGTCCTCATCTGTAAAATAAGAGGGTTGGACTAGATCAGATGAGCTCTAAGGATCCTTCTAACTCAATGATCCTATGATCCTCTGGCCTTTCATGTTATAGTACAGTGTTTTCAGAAGAAACTCTGGTGGAAAGACTTTAGAATTCAATGGCTGTTCTTGGCTTCTGAGGGATGTTTTCCCTCTGAGATCCCAACAGTCTTCAAGCATTAAAGACATTGTACTCTCTTTCTTTGATGCTCTGGCATGTCTGTCCATATCGTCAAAGTCGAGAGACTGTTTCAAGCCTCTGCTCTCCTCCCCTTGCAATTTGCATTCTAAAATCCCATTTAATTTCCCACTAGTCATGTCTTGATGTTTCTCCTAGCCTCTTGAAGTATTGAACTTGACTGCCAGCCTGCAGTTAAATATGCTCGCATGACACATCAGGATAATGGCCTGATGTGGGTAGGAAGTCATGCAGTTAGTGCTTTGAAAAGTATCATGCTGCACAAATATTGAGGCAAGAGATCTTCCCAGTGTTCTGGTGAGGGAAATGTTATTTTTATTTTGTCACTGAGGAAACTGAGGCTAATTTGTAGAAGATTGCTTTAGGTCTCAAGGGTTCTTTCTAACTCTAAAACATGACACCTCCCTGCCCTCAAAGGAAATGACAAAATTAGGAAGAAGCGTTAGCTTGTGGGGGAGGGGGTGAGACAGAATAATAGAATTACAGATCTGGGTGGGACCTTAGAACATGCAGCAGTAGAACCAAAAAAACACCTTAAAATATTAAATATAGAACACTGGAACCTTGATAGGGAACTTGAAACCTAGAACATAAAATATGAGATGCAGAAGGTACTCTACATAGAGGTTGACAAATTATGACCCATAGCCCTTTTTTTGTGTGGCCCGAGAACTAAGAATTATTGTTATATTTCAAAATACACTTTTGTATGACCCATGGGTCAGAGTTTGTTGACCTCAATTCTAGAACATAAGCTCTGATATGGAAGTCATTTTAAAATATAGGGTTTTAGAACTGAAAGGGATAGCAGAATCCATCTAATCTAACTTTATTTTACAGACAAGGAAATTGAGACCTAAGGAAGTTAAGTGACTTGCCTAAGATAGGACAGGTAGCAAAGATCAGAAGTGGAATTTCAACTTAGCATATTGGGCTCCAGAGTCATGGCTTCATGGTCACTATAAACACTTTACTATACTGCTTTCTGTGAACATGGCATATTAGAGTTGGAAGTAAAGTCAGAACTGGCATGGGACAGCTAGGGCTTTGCCAGGTACCAACATCTAGGGGAAGGAATGTCTACTTTCTCTGCTCTGAAGAGCTACCCAATGATCCACTCACTTCCTCCAACCTTGGATTACCATGCCCCAAATTTCTGTGGCCTTCTCAGTCTTCTCCCATGATGTTCCTTCCTATTGAGAGGCACTGCTCTTGATATGCCTGGCTTTAGGAACTTTGTTATATGGGCTAGCCAGGATTAATGTAGAATAAGTGAGGAGAGCAGTAGGGCAATTAATAGTGATGGCATTGTCTGCCTGATGCCATCCTCCTTCTACCCCTATGGGAACCTCAGTCAGATTCCTTCCTTGGTCCTTGTCATCCTCTGTACTTCTCTGCACCTTCTGAAACAAACCAACGCAACTCCCTTTCATTCTCAATTTCTTCCTCTCACATTCTTTACCATCTGATGTTTGCTGAAACCTAGTTCTCCTTTCCCCCCACAAGATCCCATATTTCCTGGTTCCCTTGTCAAAGACTATATGTATATTCTATTTAACCCCCCATATACTTGGTCATAAAACTCTTTGCTTCCCACTTTTATATTCTCACTGTCTTTAAAGTTTATTTCATCCTATTTAGATACTTGTATAAAGCTTCAGGTCACTCTTCCCTCCTACGTGTTAAATTCAGAACCTAGTTCATCATCTTCATCACAATTTTTATCTCCTTATGTTGTAACTTTTAAGTTCCTCAAACTTCTCCACTCCTACAATATCCATCTTTAGTCAACCTTAATGAAGCACAGAAATGATCCTACCTTCAACACTTCCTCTTCCGAAAATGAAGATATGCCCATGTCTTACCTCCATATTCAATAAACTTCAGTAGCTCCCAATTGCCTACAGAATCTGACATTTGAAGTTCTTTATAACCTAGCCCCGTCATACCTCTCCAGTTTTTGTACACTTTCCTTATGTCCATATGGTCTGTAATCCAGTGACATTGACTATAGCAGTTCCTCACAAAGACACTCCATCTCCTGACTAAGCCATTTTCACTTGCTGTCCCTCATGCCTGGAATTCTCTCCCCTTTCATAACTGTTTCCTGGATTTGCTGGCTTCATTCAAGTCTCAACTAAAGGCTAACCTTCTGTAAAAAGCCTTTCATAATTCCTTTTAATTGTAGTGCCTTCTCTCTGAGGTTATCCTTAATTTGTCCTGTATATCGCGTTTATGCAGAGTTGTTGGCATTTTCTCTCCCTCATTAAACTGTGAGTTCCCTTGAGGACAGGGACCTTTTTTGGGGAAGGACTTTCTTTGTGTCTTAATCTAAAAGTAAGCACAATAAATTTGAGTTGAGTGACTGAGTAACTTGTCTCCACTGCTGAAATGAATTTTAACTAGATGCTGGAATTCTTAGTTACAGTTTTTTCTGGAATGGACCTTAGAACATAGAATACTGTAGATTGTGGTTGGTATGGTCTTTCTTTCTTTCTTTCTTTCTTTCTTTCTTTCTTTCTTTTCTTTCTTTCTTTCTTTCTTTCTTTCTTTCTTTCTTTCTTTCTTTCTTTCTTTCTTCCTTCCTTCCTTCCTTTCTTCCTCCCTCCCTCCCTCCTCCGTTCGTTCGTTCGTTCGTTCGTTCGTTCCTTCCTTCCTTCCTTCCTTCCTTCCTTCCTTCCTTCCTTCCTTTCTTCCTCCCTCCCTCCCTCCTCCGTTCGTTCCTTCCTTCCTTCCTTCCTTCCTTCCTTCCTTCCTTCCTTCCTTCCTTCCTTCCTTCCTTCCTTCCTCTCTTTCTTTCCTTTCCTTTCCTTTTATATTTTTAACTACATGTAAACAAAAACATCTGTTTTTTAAAATGCTGACTTCCAAATTCTTGCCCTTCCTCTTTCTGTCTCCTCCCTCCTTGAGAAGGCAAGCAATCTGATATAGATTATACATATGCAGTCATGTAAAACATTTCCATATTAGACATGTTGCAAAAGAAAACACAGACCAAGAAAATGAGAATAAGGAAAAGTCAAAAAGCATGGTTCAATCTGCATTTGGACTCCATCAGTTATTTCTCTGGAGGTAAATAGCATTTTTCACGAGTCATTTGGAATTTTTTGGATTCTTGTATTGCTGAGAATAGCTGTCATTCGCAGTTGGTCATCATACAATATTGCTGTTACTGTGCACAATGTTCTCCTGGTTCTGCTCATTTCTCTTTGCATCAACTCATATAAGTCTTTCCAGGTTTTTCTGAAAGCATCCTGCTTGTCATTTCTTATAGCACAATAGTATTCCACCACAATCATATACCACAACTTATTTGGCCATTCCCCAATTGATGGGCATCCCCTCAACTTCCAATTCTTTGTTGCCACAAAACAAACTACTATGAGTATTTTTGGTACAATATTTCTTAAGGCATTGTAACTATGTAGCTGTGCTAGACTTTCATAAGGCTATATTCCACCAAAAGTTAGACTAGTTTTCCTTAAAAGTATTGAAATTGTCCTTGACATTTAATTAGCCCTAAACCCCAAGAGAAATCATATGGTTGTCTCAATAAACACAGAAAAAACCTTTTGACAAAATACAACATCCATTCTTGTTAAAAAACACTGGAGAACGTAGGAATAAATGGAGTGTTCCTTAAAATGATAAGTAGTATTTGTCCAAAATCATCAACAAAGCATTTTATCTGTAATGGGAATAAGCTAGAAGCCTTCCCAATAGGATTAGGGGTGGAACAATGGTGCCCATTAATATCCGTATTATTCATTGTTGTACCAGAAATATTAGCTGTAGTAATAAGAGAAGAAAAAGAAATGGAAGGAGATTTAGTTAGCCCAGGGGCCTAAGGCTTGAACCATTGGTAACCTAAGGACAAAATACATTGCTCAAGTAGTTAAGTGTATCCCATCAAGTTTCTGACCAGCAGACCAGCATGGCCAACACAGAGACACACAGGGAAACTCTACCCAAGTGAAGCAATTCTAGATTCTTGTGAAAAATTTTCCCCTGCAATGGCTAAGAAAATTTCCTTTTGTCAATTGTTAGCCTATGTGTTCTCCATTTTATTTGTATTTGAAGCACCTGATGAACTAGCTAATAACAGAGTCAGAGGAGACTTTAGATTATAGGATGTTTTGAACGTAGAATGGTAGCCCTGAAAGGGTCTGTAGAACATAGAATGTCAGAGCTGGAAGGGGCCTTAGAACAAAATGTGTGAGAAGTGGAAGAGATCCTAGATGTAAACTGTTAGAACAGGAAGGGTACTTACATCTGAGAATGTTAGAAATATTTCTTCAGACCCTTCATTCTGGAGATGAGGAAAATAAAATGGATCTCATTGAAAAAAATTAAAATAATGTGTGAAATGATTTTTCTCAGTCATAAAATTGGAGAAGGGCTCTGAACTCCAATACAGCTTTCTGACTTCAAGTTCAGTAGTCTTTCCACAAAACCACGTAGCCTCTCTCATTATAAGATTTCACTTTACTACAGATACATTTGTTAAGTGCTTACTGTTTGCAATATCCTAAGTGCTAAGTGTTGAGATCTCTAACATTATAATTAAATATGAATGCAAACCCTCAAAAAATGTCCACCTGACAGCTGAAATGGTTTTGATTGCTGAAATTTATTTTCATCTAGAGAGACTTCTTGGTCCTTGTGACTGGGAAAACACAAAGCAAGTAGATTAGCTAAAAGTCATGTGTGTGGGGGTGGGGTGGGGAGAGTTGGGGTAAAGTGATTTGCCCAGGGTCACATAGCAGTAAGTGTCTGAGTCTGGATTTGAAGTCATATTGTCCTGGCCCTAAGGCTGGTGCTCTATCCACTGCACCACGTAGCTGCCCCTAAAGCCATCTTAAAAATGTAATTTTTAACTCTTCTGTGACATAAAAATAAGCTTCCCCTGCATGGCATGGTCTTGACTTATTTATCCTTGAAGTACCTTCATGTCCTCATTCAAAGAAAGTCATTAAAACCCTACTGTTCCTTTCCTATGGGATCTCGGGAAAAAAGCAGAGACTGGGCCAATAGTTCTAAAGCCAGGAAATCCTCATAGATTATGTTAGGGGCAAAGCACCTCACAAGGGAGTGCTACATATTTTGCATAGAAATTCATAGAAGAGAATAGAAGGAAGGCCAGAAGGAATTAGACATTCAGGGAAGCTTTGAAAGTAACAGAGAATTTATTTCATATTTTCAAAGAAAAGCAAGTTTTCTATGAGAGCCATTAGAGATTTCTCATAGAATCCTTATCTCTTTTCTGCTTAACTGTTTATGAAAAAACTCATTTTGGTTGATGTCTGTTAAGTTCTTAACTTTAAAAAATGGAAAAAGAAGACCAACCCCTCTTCCTTTGCAAATCATAAATATAATTTAAGAGAAGAGTTCCTAAACTCTCTACTCTTAGTAGTTGTATGGCGTTCAATCTTAGGGAACTTTCTCTAATAATATCAGTATTGCTCATATATATTTAGACTACCCAGTAGTCTCTCTCTCTCTCTCTCTCTGAACATCTGAATCTGACTCATTTCTAACTTTCTACTAAATAATATATATTCAGTTCACTTGCAAAGAATCAATAATAAATAATTGAACATAAAGCATATTTATTGCAGAGTGTGTGTGTAAGAGATTCTCCCTATAAGGACCTTTTCATATGGAGCAATGTGGTGCTGAAGAGGAAGAAAAAGTGCTTTTGTCTGTGGTGGGTAAATGGCTATCCAATCCAGTTCTTATGAACAAACACAGAGATGCTGATGCAGTTTCCCCTGGGAGAGAGGCTGGGCAGCCTGCTTCTGGTAAAGTTGTGATGACATGTAATAGGAGTGCCTGGGAGAGACTGTGGAACATGCCTGGTCCTGGGCTGTTAACCACAGGTTAAGAAGGAATCTTTTTGATTGACTGGGAGTGCATTCAAAAGGCACTAAATCTCTATCGTCTGAGTATCAACCTCATCATTCAACTGAAATTGCTCTCTCCAAAGTTCCCAATGATCTTTGCTGACAAATCTAGTGGCCTTTACTCAGTCCTCATCCTTCTTGACCTCACTGCACCCTCTGCAGCCAATCTCCCTCTTCTCCTTGATACCCTCTTCCCTTCGTTCTCAGAGAGGATCATGACAACAGGAAGGTGATGCCATGACTTGCAAGTGAATTGGATTTGAGTGAGGCAGGACTATGCAAGGCCACCAGCCTTACTCTCTCTTCTGGCACCAGCTGCGACCAGTGGCAAGATGGAAAGAGACAGTGAAGTAGTGTAACTGGATGGAGCTTTGAGTTTGCAATCTGTAAGACCAGACTTTAAATCCCACCTTAGAGACTTAGCTAGAAAGTAATTTCACCTGTATCTGACTCAGTTTACCACACTGTAAAAGGAGGATAATAATAGCATCTACTTCCCAGGGTTGTGGTGAGAATCAAATGAAATACTTTTGGTAAAGCATTAGGCATAGTTCCTGGCACACAGTAGACATTTAATAAATGCTTCCCCCCGCTTCTTCTCTAGGTATCTAAAACACTACCTGGATCTTCTCCTATTTATCTTCTTTAATGGATCTTCATCCAGATCATATCTGCTCTATCTTGGGCTATCCCCCTCCCCTCTCCTCCCTTCCCTTCCCCTCCCTTTCTCTCTTCTCTCTATACTGTTTCACTTGTTGACTTCATCAATTCTCATGGATTAAATTACCATCTCTATGCTGATGATTCCCAGATCTACTTATCTAACTCTGCTGACCTCTAGTATTGCATTTCCAACTACTGGTTGGACAACTTGGATTGAATATTACATAGACATCTTTAACTCAAAGCATCTAAAATGGAGCTCATTATTGTCTCCCCTCCCCACCTCCAAACTCTCTTATTCCTAACTTTCTTATTACTGTTGAGATCACCACCATTCTTCCAGTAATGCAAGCTTATAACTTAAGTGTCATCCTTAACTCCTCATTCTCTGTCATCCCCTTATACAATCTGTTGCCAAGTTCTGTTGGTTTTATCTTCCTACCATCTCTAGTACAATCCATCTTCTTTCTCTTGACCACCCTGTCACCACCTTGGTGAATGGATTTATCATCTCATGCCTAGGCTGTTGCAATAACTTTTTGATTGTTTTCCCTGCCTCAGTTCTATCCTCCCTGTATTCTATCCTTCACTCATTTGTCAAATTAATCTTCCTAAAGCATAAATCTAACCCCTATTCAATAAACTCCAGTGATTCCCTATCACCTCCAGTGTCAAATATAAAATACTCTGTTGGGCATTTGAAGCCCTTGATAACCTGGTCTCTTTTTCAACCTTTCCAGTCTTACTTCCCTCCACATACTCTATGATCCAGTGACACTGGCCTTTTTGATATTCCTTGCACAGTACACTTCATTTTCCTTCTCCAGGAATTTTCACTGTCTGACTGCCTCCATTTCTGGAACGCTCTCCCTCCTCACCTGCTTCCAGGCTTCCTTCAAGTCCCACTAAAAATCCTATCTTCCATGGGAAGCTTTCCTGATCTCTCATAATATTAATATCACTCCTTTCTTGTTACATTCAATCCATCCATCCATTCATCCATCCGTCCGTCCGTCTCTCTGTCTTTCTGTCTATCCATCCATGTACGTATCTATCCATATCCATATATCACTTTCTGTCTCTGTTTCTCTTGTTTATAGATAGTTGTTTACAGGTTCATTTCCCCATGATACTGTGAGGTCCTTGAGAATAGGGACTGTCTTTCAATTTTCTTTGCATCCCCAGTGTTCAGCACAGTGCCTGGCCTACTATAAGAATTTAATAAATGTTTATTGACTGAGCTCTCATTCAGCTACCGCTGAGTCTGTGCCCCAAGGGTCCTTCCTTTATTGTCTTGATGTTGGACTGGCTGGTCACAACACCTGACATGGATTCCACACCTGAACCTCCTAGTGGTTTGCCCTCCCTTCAGAACTCCTAAGGTTATAATCTCCCCCAATTTCCTTCATCTAAAACAGGAAAGAACAAAAGCATTGCCAAGGAATAGAGGCTCATATACATGGGCTACTTAGGAGCCTTTGAAGGGGCAGCTCAGCGGTGCAGTGGATAGAGCATCAGTGCAGGAGTCAGAGGAACTGAGTTCAAATCATACCTCAGACACTTGACACTCACTAGCTGTGTGACCTTGGGCAAGTCACTTAACCCCAATTGCTTCATTCTGGGTCACCTTCAGTCAGATGGTCACTGGATTCAGATAACTCTGAAGGAGAAGTGAGGCTGGTGACCTGCACAGCCCTCCCTCACTCAAAAACAAAAGTCAAGTGCAAGTCGTGTCATCATTTCTCTAATGGCAACGAAGGACGAACACACACACATGAGTCTTTGAAGGGGTATAAAGGAAGCCTGAGGCCTTTCCTCTTACATCATAGTTGCTCACCTGAACAACAGCTAGGCTGGCAAGCTTTACCAAAGCCAAGCCCTGGCTCATTAGTGCCGTTTTGAATACATCCCAGTCCTGGTCATGTGCCAGTCAATAGGCTACTTCATCGTTACATGATTAGATTCAGTTACATAATATCTTCACATACTCCATCTGGGAGAACAGGGTACTTTTATTACTTATAATCATAACTTTCTGGAAGCACGCTTCCCAGCATGCACCCAGCATGTTAATACCTGCTCACCAACCCTCTGTTACACAATAACAGCCTAGTTTTTTTCATCATTGACAGAGGAATCACTATATGTGGACACTAACTCCTCAGTTATCTATAAAAATCAAAACAATATTAACAAAAAAGTCACTCAAAAGAACATCATGTATTGCTTACCAATAGACAGTCATATTTATAAAATCTTTACGAGAACTATCTAAATTTGTATGAGAGGAATACCTGATGAAAGCACAAGAAAAGACTTTTTACAAATGAGCCTTTACACATAAAAGATCCTTTACATATTTATTGTCACACCGTTGCCTGCAAGGTGCTGAGAATAAATGACTCTGCTGTGTTTACTGTGTATTATTTTTATTGTTTACTGTATTATTATTATGTATTGTAATTATAGCTATATGACTATGGACAAGTCACCTATCTCCTGTCTGCCTCAGTTTCCTCAACTGTAAAATTGGGATCATAATAACACTTATCTTACAGGGTTATTGTGAGGATCAAATGAGGCATTTGTAAAAAAAAAATGCTTAGCACATTTCCTGGTACATAGTAGGTGCTATATAGAGATGTTTTCCTTCCTTTCTCCTTCCCTATTGATTTTTTTTGAAAAAGAATTTTACTTGATAGGACAAAAAATACTTTTAAAATGTCTCCTCTAAAATAGATGCTAAGAAATAAATGCTAAGAAAATTTCTTGCTAAATTATTTCACAAGAATTACTGCATTGGCTGATTCTCTGATTATTAAAGTCAATATAAGTAGGATTGGGAGATGCATATTTGACCAAGTCTGCCACTGTCCTGGAAAGTTATCTTTCTCAAGATCCAAATGAAAGAATGAATGATTCCCTGATGCTCCTACAATGTGTGTTTCATTGTGCTGGCCAAAAACATTCAGTTCTAGAATCTTAAAGATATTCTCCTTTATGATTATGGAAAGAAACCCCCAATGATCCGTACAGGAAAAATTAAATGACAAAAAAGGACCATTATCCTGTCTGCTATATGCAATTGGATGGCCAATCCACTAAGTTAGTATATTATTACATAGGTTTGGGGCAGGCACTGCAGATGGACAATGAGCTGGGTCTGGAAATGAATAGGAGAGAGAGAGATCAGGCTGGATTGTATCTGGGAAATCACAAATTTCATTTTTAAACAATTCCAAGGTCTTCCATTTTTTCCAAAACAAACTTTTCCTTAGCCATGTTGTATTGTGAATCTTGAGAAGCTATAGTCTCTGAGAAATCAAAATTGTGGTTGCCTCGAAATTCACATAAGGAGACTACAAGTCAAGCCAACAAATCAATAAGCATTTATTAAGCATCTTCTGTGTTGTACCAGAGGCTTTGCTAAGTGCTGGCAATACAAAGAAAGATCAAAAAATCCATCCCTGGTCTCTAGGAGCTCATAGTCTAATGGAGGAGACAACATGAAAGCAAATAGATATGATCAGAATACATACTGGATGAGTTGTGCTGTTGTGTTTGTCCTACATTCTCCAAGAGGAGATGATATGACTTTCAGTTGACTTGGATTTGAGTGAGGGAGGGCTGTGCAAGGTCACCAGCCTCTTTCTCCTCCAGAGCCATTTGGATCCAGTGGCTTGATATTCATCAAGATGACTGGAGATGGCCCAGGACGCAATGTGGGACCTTGGCCATTTTAGGCTAAGGTCTTATCGGACACTCATTCAATGAAAAGGCCTCATTAAGTAGTTACTCAAAGGATGACCCCTTTCATGAAAAGAAAAAAAAAACAAAAAAAAATCAAATTGGGAAGGGGAGACTCTCAGGGTTCCTGGGTAAAGGAGAAACAGCTGTGCTTTAGTTGAAGTAGAAATCTACCCACCAGTAAAGCAGGGGTATAAGAGCATTATTTTTAAAAATAAATTTTATTGATGTATTTTATTTTTATATTACTGTCATTTCTGGACATATTCCCTACATGGCTCTCCACATCCATTGTAGAGCCAAGTAAAAATAGCTATTGTATAATGATCATGACTGACTATGTATGTAACATTCAGCTCTCCCAGACTCTTGCCTTTTTGCTAATGGGAAGGAAGTAGGTTTTATTAGCTATTCTCTGGGACCACTGATGATTTTCCAGTTACTTAGAACTTGACTTGCTTGTATATAATAGTCATTGTGCATATTGTTACTATGATGCTGTTTATTTCACCTCCTATCATTTCGTACAAATTTCCTCATGTTTCTCTAAACTCCTCATATTCATTTTCTAACCCTACCATACTATTTCTCTTCATTCAGCCCTCACAGTTTGTTTAGTCATTCTCATAATTACCTCTCAAGGTTATTTTGAGGGAAAAATGAGATAATATATGTAAAGTACTTTGTAAACCTTAAGGTTTACAGTAATCTTCTTATAACAATAATATTATCTATAACAATAATATTATTTCCTTGTATTTTCTTCCTGCATTCCCCTTGCCCTACTCAAAGAGAATGACTGAAAAAAGATAGCATCATGGAGAAATAACTGACTGTTCTTGACCTGGTATCTTTACTTTCTACCATACTCAGTTTCTCTAATTAAATTTATGGTCAATTATTCAATTTACTGTGACCTCTGAATGACTTGTCTGTGGAGGCAGAGTCTTCTTTTTCTTCCTTTTTGGAAAAATTTCCCTACCTCTCTCCATGTTTCTCTTTTCTTCCTCCCTCTTTCTCCCTTCCCTTCTTTCTTCCTCTTCCCCTTTGGTAGCAGAATGGAAACAACCAGATATGGAAATTCCCAATATAGGAATGACACTGTCATCTCATGTGACCAAGTGTCCCCAGTGAGTCTTCTCTATCCTGAAGCCTGAGTCAACTTCTGGGAGGATAGAGTGCTGGGCCTGCGGGCAAAGAAAACCCTTTCCTGAGTTCAAATCCGGCCCCAGACACTTCCTAGCTGTGTGACCCTGGGCAAATCACTTAACCCTGTTTGCCTCAGTTTCCTTATATGTCAAATGGACTGGAGAAGGAAATGGAATTCCAGCAAATTTACTAAGAAAACTCCAGATGAGGTCATGGAGAGTTGCATCGGACTGAAACAACTGAACAACAATTTTTAGGATGTTTCTCTTCAATAAAGCTTAAATATTTCTCTCTGTAATGTCTGCTTATTGTTTCTTGTTCTGCCCTCCAGTCTTAAACAGAACAAGTCCAATCTCTTTCCCACATTACAGTCTTTCAAATAATTGAAGATAAGTATCAAATCTCTATTACCACCCACCCCTCTTCCTCCCTAAGCTTTCTCTTTTCCAAGATAAATACCACAGATCCTCCAACTAATGCACATGGACTTCATTGCTCACCCTCCTCTGGACATTTTTGGTGCCCAGAACTGAACACATTTCCCAGATATCCTATCCCTACTAATTTCATCTAATTAGAATTGACTTAATAATTTATTTAGTATTTCGTCGATCTTTTTGATCTTGGCTCTTATTCAATGTCTCAGCCATTCTTCCCATCTTTGTGCTATCTAGAATTTATTCTAGATATTTAAGGAGCATGTCATTTATGCCTTTATCCAAAGTTCTGTCGTAAGGAATATAGAACCATGCACAGATCCCTAAGAGCCTGCCCTAGAGACCTTTCTCCAAGTTCACATCAACTCATTAAGTACTATTTGTAGGGTGGCTATACCCTTCATATATAACATGTATACATCATGTTATCTCCATATATCTCCTCTGGGGCCATTTCTCCCTGCTGAAAAATTGAACTCTCCTGGAACCATTCAGGGTCTTAATAGGTAAGCTTTAGACTTGTCTTGCTGGGATCCATGCCACAGCATAAGGGAGTATCCCTTCCTTTCACCTTTCTAACTCCTCTCTACGGGCTGTCTTCCCCCATTAGAATGTAAATTTCTTTGGTGGTAAGGACTGTCTTGCTTGTTTTTGTTTATATCCTCCGTGTCAAGCAGAGTTCCAGGAACATAGACTTCATCCAATAAATGCTCTCTATCTAGTCATTGAAACAGCTGTTAATCCGCCTATCTTTATTATAGTCTACCTCACACCTGTCTATCTTGTTCACAAGGAGAAACTAAGAGAGAGATTGAGGGACACAGACAGAGACAAAGAGACAGAGAGACAGACAGAGAGAGAGAGAGAGACAGAGAGAGAGAGACAGAGACAGAGAGAGAGAGAGAGAGAGAGAGAGACAGAGAGAGAGAGAGAGAGACAGAGAGAGACAGAGAGAGAGAGAGAGAGAGAGAGAGAGAGAGAGAGAGAGAGAGAAAGAGAGAGAGACTTTTTCAAATGTTTTCTGAAACCTGTGATAAAGAACACAGAAGCAGCTGGGTGGAGTAATATATATCAGGAAAATCTGAGTTCATATCTAAACTCAGACACTGACTAGATGTGTTACACTGGGCAAGTCACTTAATCCCTATTTGCCTTAGTTCCTCATCTGTAAAATGGGGGCACACTGGAGAAGAAATAGCAAATCCCTCTAGCATCTTTGCCAAGAAAATAGCAAATGGGATCAGGAAGAGCCAGACATGACTGAGCAACAGCAAAGCCTTAAGGAAAGCACCCAATAGCAGGGAACCATTTTTAGGAACAGGCCATTTTGCTGAAGTTTCCGGAAAGAGAAAGTAGGAGACTGAAATGTAGAATTCTGCTTCCAAAGAGTGAGTTTCACACAAAGGTTTTTATACACCCAGAGAGTTCTAAAAGTTGTCATTAAAATCAATTTACAGTTTGTAGAGGAGCCAGGCACCAGAGCAGATCTTCAAAGGAAAGGAACATGAAAGAAGGTGTAACTATCTTTCTTCCTGGAACTATTTTACATGTTTCTTATCAGTGAGCTCTTGCATAGTTAGGGGAAAAGGCTTTTATGCTTAAAAGAATATTTTGGGGTACTGAGGCCATCTGCTGCCTCCTTGAGGTAGAGCTTTCTGCTCAGTTAAGAATCAGTGCATTTTACTGATTTCCAGAAGACCTAAGGTTTGAGTTTTGAATTTGAGACTTAATAGCTCTGGATTGTGACCAATTCCTCCCTTCTTTGGAGCTCAGCATTCTCATTTGTAAAACAGGTTGATGATTCATCTCCTACCTACCTCATAAGCCTCTGATGGGAAAAGTACTTTGTTAATTTTAAAGTCCTACAAAAATGTGAATTGTTATCATTAGCATTGGAGATCCCAGTGAAAATGATTGTTGGAGAGAGGTTACAGAGGAGACAATGACTTAAAACAGGAAGGGACTTTAGAGGTCATCTATTCCAACTACCTCCTTTTACAGATAAAGAAATGAGATGATAGTTACAAAGCACTTAGTATAGTTCCTGGCTTGTAGTAAGCACTTAAATGTTTGTTCCCTGACTTGATTTCCTCAAATTTCACAAAGCTATTAAGTGCCGGAGTCAGGATCCAAATCCAAGGCCCCTAATTCTAAAACCTTTCATCTCTCCCTGAACAAGAAATCCATGGAGCACAGGTGGAGGGGCTCAGTAGGATGGACAGGGAATCACCATGTCCATCAGTCATTGGATTGTAGGTTCAAAGTTGAATCTTAGGAGGCTATCTAGTCTAACCCCTCTTATTTTACAGATGAGGAAGCTGAGGTTCCCAGGAAAGTAACAGGAACTTTAGGTGAGTAGATGGAGTCATGTTTGGTTCTCATCAGGATACCTGGGGAGTCACCAAGAAAGCTTGTCTGCTCATTAATTGATTCAGGGAGTCCCTGTGCACTTCTAGGATGCATCCTGAAGATATCCTCAGCTATAGTCCAGATTATCCAGATTGATAATGAATATGAAGTCCTTTGTGCCATGGTCTTTGGGGAAGGAGAACTGGCCTGCACTCAGGGTAGTTTTCCAAACTCTAGGGTCTGTAGTTGATTTCTCATGTGACCTTTCAAACAGAGGAAACACTACTGGAGCTATTGAAAATTTTGTATTGTTTTAAAAAGTCTGCAAAGTACCGTGTAAGTACATGGGTTCAAATCCTGGCTCTGCCAATTATTTGGTGTGTGATTCTCTGGGCCTTAATTTCCTCACCTATAAAGTGAGAGGACTGATGAGATCAGAGGGGCCAAACTCATGGCCCAGGCTGCAAAACTCACAAGTGATTCCTGAGCCAGATAAGAACATAGGTGTTAATCCTAGCATGGTGTAGTAGGTTCTGGAGTTGAGGGAACTGAATTCAAAGTCCATCTGTGACATCCACTGTGGGTGTAAACCTGTAAACACCTATAAACCTTAACTTTTCTGAGCCCCAGTCTCTCTAAAATAGCAACATTTGTACCACTCACTTCACCAGATGGTTGTGAGGAAAACTGTTTGTCAATCTTGAAGGATTATAGAAATGCAATGGTAATATCAATATTATATGATAATATATAACACAATATAGTATAATATATCAATATATTATATTATAATATACAATATATAACATATATTATTGTTCACAACAATGATAATGGTACTATTTTAGAATACACTACCATAAGAGACTCTATTTTACTCAGGTCTTTAAAGAGGTGGACTAAGGTCTTGAAATGTTGGTGAGTCTTCTGGGAGTCTGGGTGGGTTTTTATCATTGTTTTGAAGTTAGATTTGCTTAACACAAGGGACTTCTGGGGAAAACAGGTTTAAAAAGGTTGAGAGTCAGGGAATCTGGGTTCTAGAAGCAGCTCTGACACTAAATGTTTTTTTGATTTGGGGCGAATCACTTCAACCCTTTGATCGCTGACTTGCTTTTCTATAAAATGAGGGTTGTAATTAGTAAGGGACATTCTGGCTCTAATACCATATCATTTCTGGACAGTAACCCATTCTCTAGATCTTCTCCCCTCACCCCACCACACATCAAGACTTACCTGGCCCCTATGTCCCTCTACTAAGACATTTGAAGTGGAATCAATGAAAATAATCAATAAATGAATCAATAATGGTTGATAATGGGTTAATGTATTAGTTCTTTCAGGCAGTAAATAAGGACCAAATGTATGGTTCAGGAAGTGTAGAAAGTGTGTGAAAGCTGAAAAGATCCTTATAATATAGAAAATTAGAACACATACAACAGGGTCCCATAAGACTCTGGAACCCTTGGCTGCTTCTGAGGCATTTGGGTAGTCATATAGTTATATAATATAGCTCAAGTCCCCATCTGGCACATTTTCTATCAGCATACCAGAAACTATAATTCAAACAACAAAGCTTTTAAATTACGATAGAACAGCCAATTGAATAATGAGAGAAAATAATTCTTCACATTGTTTTCCCTGTCTTCTTCTACCCTGCCTCCCTCTCCCCCCAGCTCTACACACATGACTTTTGCATAATCTTTTACAGCAGAGGTATCAAACATGCACTTGCTTGTGACCTGCCAAGCACTGCAAACCAGATTGAAATGTCATTGGGAAATAATTGATAAAATAAACAGATAATAATCAATTTGAAAACTTAGTCAACATGTAGACCATAGGCATATTTATATAGGGATCAGCTTGTCTCTACTAGAGTTTTATACCACTGTCTTATAGCTTTTCACTCTTCTCACTGGTCATCTTGTGCTCATATCTTTCATGGTTTTGTGTCCCAGAAATGGGTTGCTACCCTACTGTCTTCCAAAACTGCCATTTACCACCCCTCTGCTGAGCTAATGCTGTCATCTGTTAGACCTGTCATCTGCTACTGGAGTTTCTCAGCAAATACTGCTTTTTTGTGCTAGACTACTAACATGCCTGGTGCTCATCAATACAGTTTCAGTTCTTTTATTAGTCAAGTCTGTTACATTATGCCTAGATGCATATAAAAGAGCTTTTAAACTAGCTGTCAAAATCTTCCCCGCTTCATACTGATTCTCCTCCCTTCTAGGAAATCCTTCTAGTCCCCTACCCCATGGTTTATGGCAAATGAATTTCTTTTTGTTTTTAAGTTTTAATTGGTATTTTCTGTTTCTTATATCATCATAGTATATCATGTATCCCTCCTCTTCCCCTTTTCTGAGAGCCATCCCATATGGCAGACAGTATTTTTTTTAGAGAGGGAAAAATGATTGATACCTTGAAAAAGTCTGAAAACCTGTGCAATGTTGTAACACCTGTGGACTTCTAGGTTGGGAGTATCTTTTTATATCTCTTTATTCGAGTTCCACTGGATCTTTAGTATATTGTTACATTTATTTTTTATTTTTTGGTGTGTTGTCATTCTTTCCATTTACATTGTGTATATTGTTTTCTTAACTTTGCTTATATCACACAGATCTTTCCATACTTTTCTGAATTCATCACACATCATTTCTTAAAGCATGGAAATATTCTATTATGTGTATAATTTGTTTAGCCATTCCCCAATTGATGGACATCTACTTCTAATTCTTAGCTATCATAAAAAGTGCTGCTATAATTTTTTTTAGAGTACATGGGAACTTTTTTCTTAATGATGGCTTACTCGGGGGTATAAGTTTAAAATGGAATCTCTGGTTCAAAGGGTATGGATATTTCAGTCACTTTATTTACATAATTCCGAATTGCCTTGCAAAATGGTTGCACCTGTTCATAACTTCACCAACAATGTATTAGTATGCCTGTCTTTACCCCATCCAACATTGTTGCTACTTTTTGGTTCATATTTGCTAATTTATAGGGTGTGAGGTGAAATGTCAGGGTTGTTTAGATGTGTGCTTCTCTTATTATTAGTGATTTGGAGCATTTTTTCATGTGGTTGCAAATATTTTGCTATTCTTTTTAGAATTGTTTATATCCTTTTACTATTTACCTATTGGAGAATGGTTATTAGTCTTTAAATATGTGTGTATACATATACATACATATACATATGTGTGTGGGTGTATACACACACACACACTTTTGATACTAAACCAATACCAGTGAAATTTGATACAAAGATTTTTACCTCCATTCTACCACTTCCTTTCTTATCCTAGATCCATTAATGTTGTCTGTGCAAGAAGCTTTTCCATTTCAGGTAATCAAAGTTATCTATTTTATCATTTGTAATTGCCTATAGCTCTTATTTGTTAAAGAATACAACTCTTATCCATTGCTGTGAGAGGTATATTGTCTGTTTCTTGTCTGAATTTTTTATATTATGTTCTTTAACATTAAGGTCACTTATCCATTTAGAATGTATTGTGGTATGTGGTGTAAGGTGTTGGTCTGAGCCTGATTTCTACCAGACTGCTTTCCAGTTTTTTCCAGCAATTCTTTATTAAAGAGGAAGTTTTTCTCAAAGTAACGTTTCCTACTTTACCAAATAATGACTAATTTAGTTCTACTCTTTCTGTATGTCCTTTGTCTAATGGGTTATAATGATCTACTTTTTAACCAATACCAGGTTATTTTGATGATTTTTGCTTTATAACTGAGATCTGGAAGTATTATTCACCCTTCATCT
This sequence comes from Bettongia penicillata ogilbyi, assembly GCA_023548195.1. Classification (NCBI taxonomy): domain Eukaryota; kingdom Metazoa; phylum Chordata; class Mammalia; order Diprotodontia; family Potoroidae; genus Bettongia; species Bettongia penicillata. The sequence continues at coordinate 1,321,750 of JAJHZJ010000373.1, read as the reverse complement.
TTATTTCATCATTTCTCTTGATATTCTAGATCTTTTGTTTTTCCAAATGAATTTTTTTATTCATTTATTTTAGCAAACTGTGTAAAATATCCCCTTGTTAATTTGATTGGTATAACGTTAAAAGTAGAAATAAATTTCGGCAGTATTGTCATTTTTATTATATTGGCATGACTTAACTATGAGCACTGAATATATTCCTCCAGCTATTTATAATGTTCTTTATTTCTTTGAGGTACACTTTGTAATTAAATCTATGAGTCTTTTCTGTGCTTTAGAAGGTTGATCTTTGGATATTCAATACATTTTGTAGTTATTTGGAATGAGACTTCCATTTCTATTATTGCTTCTTGTGCTTTGTTATTATATAGAAATGCTATTAATTTTTGAGGATTTATTTTGTAGTTTGAAACTTTCCTGAAGCTGTTGGTGTTATTTGCCCTGTTTTCAAAGAGGACCAAAGACTTGAATATGAATTGGATGTAATTGAGGCAGAGTTTTACAAAGCTGTTAGCCTTACTTTCTCTGTCTGAGTTATCCAAGTCCTGTGGAGAGACAAAGGTCAAGATGACTGGCAGTGGCCCAGGATACAGTAGATTACCTTGGCATCTTTGATGTCTGACCAAGCTGTAAGTACTCCATAGTGCCTGTTTCAGCCACCTTCATGGTAATTGGAACAAATTATTCCCATCTTCCCATTCTGCCAGCTGAAGTTTTCACATACTTACAGTAGATACTCCCTAAGTCACTGACTTGTCATTTACCCTAAACTTCATTTAACTAGTCTGCTGAGACATTATTGAGACGGTATGACAGCTGGGAATGGTACAGCTTCTTGGAACAACATGTGAGAGTTAGGTGATAGGTAGACACCAAAGGTGGATAAGCAGTCTTGAAAAGGGTTTGGCAAACCCTCACACCAGATGTATTGGTCCTTCTTGAACACCCCATACACTAAAGCTATTGATTGTCTCAGTTAGTATCTTTGCTTATTCTCTGGGGTTTTCAAAGTAAACCATCATATAATCAGCAAACCGTGACAGTTTTATCTTCTCTTTACCTGTCAGTATTCATTTAATTCTTTCCTTTTGTCTTATTGCTATTGCTGCCATTTCTAGAACTGAATTAAGTGGAGAGAATAAGCATCCTTGCATTACTCCCATTTTTTTATAAAAGATTCTAATTTATCCCTACATTCCCTACAATCATTGGTCTCTCTCTTAATCATCTCATAACAGTAAAAATAAATTTATTATTTATTAAAATGCTTGCTTTTGGTTTTTCTAAGCGCATACTCTGTGTATGTGTGTATGTATGTGCATGCGTGTGTGTTTAAAGAGAATTGTACTTTGTCAAAGGCTTTTTCTGCATTTTAAAAGGAAAGGAAAGGGAAAGGAAAGGAAGGGAAGGAAAGAAAAGGACAGGAAAGGAAAGGAAGAAAGAAATCTAGCCAGTAAGCCCCAAGTTAACTGGGCATCCTCTGGCCATCCAAATTTACCTTCCTTTGGAGAGGAGAAAGAAGAGGAGGGGGAGGCAGACAGGAGAGGAGGAGCTGAGTTACCTCGCTAAATGGGTCCCCATTCAGCCAGCTATGTCTATTCATAGGATTGTGCTTGTCCTTTGTTGCCGAAGAAGACCATACCATCAGAGAAATAATGGCGTGACTTGCACATTACTTTGTTTTGAGTGAGGGAAGGCTGTGCAACGTCATCAACCTCACATTTCCTCTGGAGCCATTTCACACTGTGTTGTAAGGACCAAGTGGAAGAGAGAGAAGTTGAGTGCTGGGCAAACTCTAAGGTAGAACTAGAAAGGTAGGGAATTATGATGAAGCTTTCATTTGCCTGGAGGTGTAGGGAAGGTGAGGAGGTGCCAGGAAGTGGTCAGGGATGTCACAGTAATATTGGGCTCCTCATCATAGATTGAAGGCTTGAAATACATTCACTAGCTGAAATACCCCACCACTCAGTGGCCCCATCTGAAAGTTGTGTGAGATGGTGTAGTTTACTTCAGTTGTCCGAGCTTCCTGTATTTTCCTTTCCCAGAACCTTAAACCTACCGCATTCTGAAGCTGGGACGACAATGGGTCCCTACCTAAGGGCTCTTCTGGACCCTCCTGGCTTTAGAGTGATTATCAATAGTAACTGTTGCTGTTTCCCTCTGAGCCTGATGTCTTTGCTTTTCTTGGCCTCCTTAAAGGGGCCATGCCCTGGCTCCTTCTTAAACAGGCCTATTCAATGAATGGGCGTTACCTCACCCTAAATGAGTACGTGCAAAGAGTACTTTGGCCTAAAGAGCCCAAGGTCTCCCAGTGCATCCTGGGTCATCTCCAATCATCCTAATGAATATCTGGTCACTGAATTCAGATGGCTCTGGAGGAGAAAGTGAGACTGGTGACCTGCACAGCCCTCCCTCACTCAAAACAAAGTCAAGTGCAAGTCATGTCATCATTCCTCTGATAGCATGGTCTTCTTTGAAAATAAAGGATGAACACAGCGACAACACAACAATCCTTTACAACTAGATTGATTTCCTTTTCTGAGATCACTTTAAGGTCCTCTCTATCTGGTCTTCTGATAGTTTAAATATTTTATATTTTTGATGGTTTTCCTCTATCTCTTTTGTCTTCTCAGTTTTGTTAGCACATATCTGTACGTAATACATTTGGATTAAGTTTTATTTCTTCTGGGTTTGCTGTGATTTCACTTTGCTCATTTGCCATTTCATTGATTTGATTTTCTGCTCTCTTCCTTTTAATCAGATTATCCGAGGTTTTATCAATTTTGTTAGTTTTTTCAAAAAGCCAGTTTTTGCTGTTATTTATCACCTCTATCATTTTCTTTGTTTCCAAATTATTTATTTTCCTTCTGATTTTTAATATCTCTTGTGCTTATTTTAGGTTTATTAGCTGATTTTCTAATTTCTTTAATATATATTCAGTTCATTATTCTCTCATTTTTCATTTTTCTAGTGTATGATTATAAATATTTGATTTCCTCTTTGAGGATTGCTTTAGATGCATCTCAGAAATTTTGGCATGTTGCCTCATCATTATCATTCTTAAAACATTTATTCATTGTTTCTTTAATTTATTCTTTGACCCACTAATCATTAAGATTTTGTTGTTAAGTCTCCATTTGGGTTTGTTTCTTCTTTTTGTGGTCCCTGAACTAATTTCCATTCTTATTGTTTTATGGTTTATAAAGGATTCATTGATGATTTCTGCCTTTTATATTTGTTTGCAATATTTCTGTGCCTTAGTACATGGCTAGTTTTAAAAGCTCTATGTAGTGCAAGGAAATACATTCATTTTTTGCTGACCCATTTAGAAGATGCCATAAAATTCTAGTTTCTTCAGAAATTTGTTCAGTTTCATTTTCCTTTTTTCTAATCTTCTGTTAGACTTATCTAAAATTGATAGAGGGATATTGAAGTCTCCTAACTTTTTATGTCTTCTTGAAGATCAGATAATGTTTCCTTTTTGAATTTGGATGCTAAGGGAATTTGGAATATATAAATTACTGACATTTGTTTGTTGTCTATTGTTACTTCATAATTTTTCCTTGTTTGTCCCTTTTTTATTTTTGAATGCTTATTTTTTCTTTGTCTGATAGCATGATGGCAACTCCTGAGTTTTTGAATTCATTTGATGTACAGTAAAATTTCCCACCTTTCCTTCAGTTTTATTTTGTGTATATCTTTGTTTTTTAAGTATGTTTCTTATAAACAAAAGGTTATATGGTTTTGTTTTCTTATCTATGTCATTCTTTTTCATTTTATTGAATTGTTTATTCCATTCATATTTAAAGTTACTAGAATTAACTTTATATTTTCCATGTTTCAAGCTGATTTTATTTCTAAGTTATGATTTCTCCCCCTCTTCTGCTATAAACAAAATATTAAGTTCCTTCAATTATTTTACTTTGATCTCTAAGGCAACCCTGTTCCCTCTGGCACTCTTCTTCTCTGCTCCTCCCATCCCTCATTTTCATTTGTTACCCCCTTTCTAAGATTGGGTGTATTTGTTCCTCTTCCCTGATTTTGTCTGGTTATATTTTTCTTCTTCCTCATTTTTCCTGTCAGTTAGTTAAATAGATTCCTTTTCCTCTCCTCCCCTTCATCTAGTCTTGTTCATTAATTTTTTAAATTTCATTTTTGAGACCTCTTTCCAAAAAGGATTTCTCTTACTCATTTCATTTTCCATCTTCTCTTTCTATTTACTTTATACTCCTGTTCTTTAATTCACATTCCCTACAATCATTGGTCTCTCTCTTTTCTCCATTTTCTTTAAATAATGAAAGCTTTCAAGGTATCCATTGTAGGCTCTACCCTCTAGGTGTTTTCTGCCACTAACATGTAGACCTTACTCCATGGATTCTCCCATTCTGTAGTGCCTCACTCTTAGAACAATGTCAATTATTACAGGTGTCAGAGAGGGCACTATACCATTGAGGCCCCTTCCTCACTGCTCTATACCCTCTTTTGTTGACATTTCCCCTGCTACATTTGCTTAGAAATCTCTTCTCTGTAACTATGCTTTCCCACTACTCCAGGTGCCAGATGCCCCAAAGGGTTCCATCTCCCTTCCTCCCAGGGCAAGTAGACTTTTTTAGTACTCAAATCATCCAGGCTTCAATTAGTATAAGGTACTCATCTCTCTTCACTCATAGGAACATTCATCAATGGAACCACTTCCTACCTCCAAAGTAAGACCTCCTCCCTTTCCTCCCTGTTTTGAATCTTTACCCTCTCTTCTTCAGCCACTTCCTTGTAGGCTCCTCTCTTTCTGAGACCACAGAGACCTTCACTGATTGCCCTCGTTTTAACCCCAGCATATTATTTACTCCTCACCATTCCCTTGTCCTCTCTTCCCCTGTCATGTATCATGTGGTAATGTCGTACAAAAGAAGCATTCATTTCTAGGCATGGTGTCTCCAGGTACTGTCCATAATTCCCCCTGTCCTCCTTGTTTCTATTACCTCTACCAGATTTCCATTTTCACTTCTGTCTCCTTGTGTATTTTTTGAAAGATGACTCTTACTGGTTTTTCTGTCATCACTCTGTTGCTGTTGCATTCACTCCTACTGCAATTCTGTTGCTTGGGGTTTTAGAGAAGGAAACAGCTTCCTTCCTTCCTTCCTTCCTTCCTTCCTTCCTTCCTTCCTTCCTTCCTTCCTTCCTTCCTTCCTTCCATCCCTCCTTCTTTCATTCATTCATTCTTTCTTTCTTGGCAAAATAGATTTACTGGAATGTCTTTAGTCACAGTTGAAAGTAGCAGTATTGGAAACATTAATTGCTCCATAGATATATGGAAACCATTTCCAAAACCTATTTTTACACGAGAAAAATTGTGCATTTTATAATCAATAACTGAATAGTTGCCATCCTTTTTCATATAATGTTTCATCTCTCTACATATGCTTCTTACCTCCCACTCTATCCCTGAATTTGATACAATAAATCCTTTCCTTTCTAGTTTATAGTAAGAAATTGTGTTAAATTATAAATATCATTGGCAATGTTTAACTATATATGTATATAATGAATTGGCAAATATCTAGTTTCATATTAGGTTCCTAGAACATGGCACAGTAGATGTTCCTGTTTTAAAAACAAATGAATAAATATACGTTTTTATGAAGGGGAGGAGGCTAATCAGTAACTTGCCTATGTTCCAATTTGAAATGGACACTTGGTTCATTTTGCTCCTTGAGGAAAAAAAAAACTTTAAAAAGTTATATACCCATTTCATTAAATTATGCATCAATTTTCTTCTTTTTCCATTATTTCAGAATTGTTTTAATGGAGATTTCTGGTCGCTATTATTTCTGGACAATAAGAATAATAATCGCCAGCCAAAGGATACCAGCAGTCAGTCATGATTGTCTTCCTTTTGCATCCAAGCCATCACATTTGTCTTCAAAGCTGTTTAGATCTGTTGTTAAAAGCTGTTGCATTATCTGATAAGCTTTCTCATTTGTCTTGCAAGACAAGAACGAACTACAGTTCATTCAGTCTCTCTCCTCTTTCAATCACTTTTGTAATATTGTCTTGTATGACATCAATTATTTCATACACCTGATTCTGTACATGTCTAATTTTGTCATTCTGAGCTCCAAATTTTGTTCCAGATGAGACCCTTAGGAAAAAATCCTCTTCTTCATCTGAAACTTATTCCAAAAGATTTCACCTTTCACTTTTCATGGGACCAGTGACATCATCATCATCATTTAGTTAGCACTTGAATTTAAAAGTCATCTTTATTACTCAAAAAGTTATTTTCTTTTCCCCAACTTTAACAAGCTAATATATTACATCTAGGCATCAGCCAGGAGATTTCTGGCTGCTCCTCGGAATGAGACCAGGATGGATTGGGTGGACTGGACAGCGATGATCTGGAAGTGGGGGTGAAAGGAAGGAAAGAGGAAGAAGAAGAAGAAAGGGGGGGAGAGGAAGGGGAAATGGCCTTGAATATGGACCATGTCAGCTGCTCCACTTCTCTGCTGCTTGATAGGACCCTTGATTTTCTTTCTAAAAATATTTCAAACTCTTTTTTTATTATTACATTCATATTTTGTTCTGTATGATTAAGCTCAGATTTGCAGGACAGGTCACCTTGAGATGCATTGGGCAGCCCAGTGCCCTTTGGAACAGTGTATTCTATTCCCTCCTTTTTTTTTTTCTAGCAGGTACAGAATAGTCTTGTGTTATTCAAATGTCCTTTCCTTTGTATGTGAAGATTTTCCCCCTATAGCTTGCAGAATTTGTTGTTTCTGGATTGAATTGTTAAATTTAACCATTTTGTATCTCGGAGTTTGAGATCTTGTTTTGTTTTGTTTTGTTTTTTTTGTTAGGCAATCTTTGAATTATTTCAATTGGGATTTAATTTTCTATGTTCAGAATTTCTGGGCAATTCTGTTTTATCATTTCTTTCATTATGACATTAAGGTTTTTTTGTCCTGTCATCTTCTTCTAGGAGACTTAGGTTGTCTCTATGCATTCTGTCTTTAGATCCTTAAATTTTGCTTCCATAGTGAGCATATATTGAGATTTCTGGAGTCAAAGCCAAGATGGTGGAATAGAGAGTGCTGAACTCTCCCCACGTTCGCCTCCAAACAGCTTTAAAATAATGCCTCAAATTGAATTCTGAAGTGGCAGAACCAACAAAAGTTCAGAGTGAGATATTCTTCCAGCCCAAGTCAACATTGGAGGCTAGAAAGAGAAATCTGTGACATGGTAGAAGAGGCTGACCTGGAGCTCACGTGGATAAAACACTAGTGGTGGGACTGGGTGGTCGTGACAGAAGCAGCAGTAGCTTTAGGTACTCTGGATGGCAAGGGGACCTGGCAACTGGTCAGAAAGAGATTCTAGGGTATCCCTATGCTAGCTCTGGTTGCAGGACCAAATAGTATTTGGCAGTTACATTGCCTATATCCACTTCTGGGTTATTGTTCAAGGGCAGAAAGGAGTACTTTCAGTCAAAAGATAGTGGAAACCTTGAAGGGCAATATTACTTCCAGCGCCAAGGATCAGGGTCCCAAAAGAATGGCATCATTTCTGGTCCCAAGGGAGGAAAGGCCTTGAGGAGCAGTATTGATTGGAATTCCAAAGGATCAGGGGCCCTTCCTGGCTAAGGACCAGATTTCAGACCAAGAGAGAAGCATCCACACCTTTTCCCAGATCACGTTACCTTGGAAGCCCCCCAGAATTGGTCTGAAAACAACAGTGTAAAAAAGATGCTTGAGACAGAGCCCCTAACCCTTCCCCTCAAGTTGTTCCCCTGGTCCTCACACTCTAACATTCCTGACAAGTGGTCATCTAGCCTCTTCATGAAGACCTCCAAGGAGAGGGAATCCACCACCTGTGCAGGTAGCCTTTCAAATGCTGAAGAGTGATATCCCACTCCTTCTCCTCCCCTTCCTTTCCACACAAAACACTCAGGTCTTTCAGTTGACCATCATGTATCATTGACTTGAGATCTTTTATCATCCTACTTGACCTCCCCTGGACATTTTCCAGGTTATTATTGTTATTTTTTTATCATGGGGCCCAGAACTAAACAAGAATCTCCAGATGAGGTCTGACAAAGGCATACTACAGTAGTATTATTCCTTTCCTGTTCCTGGAAGCTTATGCATAGATGGCATTAGCTTGGCATTAGGGTACCACAATACCCTACTGACTCATATTGAGCATGTAGTCCCTGAAAACCCCGGATTCTTTTCAGAAGAACAATCACTGTCTATCCATGTCTTCCCCATTTTATATTTGTGGAGTTGATCTTTTTGGTAGTCAAGTATAAGCCTTTTATTTATCCCTATTGAAGTTCATCTTATTAGATTCAGTTCAATGCTGTAGCCTGTCAAGATACTTTTGGATCATGGCTCTATCATCTGGTATGTTAATCTACCTCAGCTTTTTGTCACTGGCAACTTTGATAGGCATGTCCTCAGTGCCTTTATCCAAGTCATTGAAAAGGTGTTAGAAAGCAGAGGATCAAGCACAGAACCCTAGGGCATCCCACTGGAGACCTTGTTCCATTCTGACATTGAGCATGAACACAATTATGATTTGAGTTTAGCTATCCAGCTATTTTAAAATCCATCCCATTGAACCAAGAGGTGAGTCTGACATGAAGTCTTCTGAATAAAGTCATGCTGGCTGGCTCTTTGTAATAACCACTGAGTTAAAGCTCAAGTTACCACAGCTTCAAGATGTGAGTTCAAATCCAGACTGATTTTTACTAGCTATGTGACCCTGGACAAATCATTTGACTTCACTTCCCTTATATATAAAGTGGAGATGATAATGGAAACTACCTCCCAGGGATTTTATGAGGATCAGAATAGATTACGTTGTAAAATGTCTTTGTAAACATTGTTGTTGACTTGTTTTTTAATTATGTCCAACCCTTTGTGATCTGATTTGGGGTTTTCTTGGCAAAGATATTGGAGCAGTTTGCCATTTCCTTCTTCAGCTCATTTGACAGATGAAGAAACTGAGGCAAACAAGATTAAGTGACTTTCCCAGGATCATCCAGCCAGTAAATGTCTGAAGCTAGATTTGAACTCACGAAGATAAGTCTAGGCTAGGCATTCTATCCATTGCACCACTTACCTGCTCCTAAATCTTAGAGTATTTATATAAATGATAGCTGTTACAAATAATTTTATTATTATTTCTTCTGCCTTATTACTAAGTAAATAGCTATGTTCACGATTTAAGTGTGTCCTTATTGTAACTGGCTGGTTTTGTACAAATGGAAGTGCATCCGTGGGAGATCAAGAGCTAGAGTGGAGAGTAAGGGCATATATTGCCCCACAACAAGGATACCCCTAACACTCTGAGAGTGTTTGAGTGTAATCATATGATGGTGACTCTTTTTTAGGAATTTAGATCTGCCAGTGTGAGAGAGAAGTTTGGAGGGAGTGAGTCAGCCCAGAGAGCAAGTACTGTCCAAGCTCCCTGTGTGAGAGGCACAATGCGGGTGAACATTCCTAGACATCTCTTACCCATATCCCAACTAACAAAAGCTTTGAGATGTGAAGGCACAGATATTTTCTCTCTGGACTCCAGAAAGATATTCCTTCCTAGCCCACTTCAGAAATAATGACTATATAGCATCTTTCGGCAATGGGGATCAAATGGACAGACTTTGAATTCAGACATATTCCCAGAAAGCCATTTATTTCTTTACCCAATTGATTGGTAGATATAGAGAATATAAAATTTTCTTGTATTCTTTAGAGAATATAAGGTCTTCCTGGAGTCCATAGGGCAATGTGCTTATTGCTTGTTGACTATAAAAAGCATGTGGTTGGGTAGAGCAAAATGTCATCTTAGAGGTGCTAGTCCAACAAAGACCTCCCATACTTAGGTCAAAATCATAGGATTCTTTGAAAGACGTAGCAGCAAACATAACCTTGTTCAGTGTCACTCTGATTTCAAATATTATGAAGGGAAGCATAAAACAGGTCCTTGAGGGCAAGTATTGTTTTGTTGGTTTTTGCTTTCGTCTTGTCTTTTGTATTCCCAGTGCCTAGCATAGTGTCTGGCTGATAATAAGCATTCAATAAATGTTTCTTGATGGATTGACTACCCATCCTTGTATATTGTTGCAGTGGAGTGAAGGTGTCGATTATGGGAGTTAATCAGGTCAATGAGCTTGGGGAATTAGTATGCTTATAAAACTATGAATATGATATGTTCAAATATATTATGAAAGTCTAATAACCATAGTTCATGATGAAGAAATATTAATATGTATGCTGAAGACTGAAAATTTAAGAACATTCCAAATTGTGATGGAGAGAAAGACTGGGAGCTAGGTCCTAAACTCCAACCTCTCTATGTATAGAAAATTTCAATGACTTCTCATTGCCTTGGGGCTAAAATACCAGTTCCTCAGCATGGTGTTTAAAGCTCTTCATGATATAGTTCTAGTCAGCCTTTCTAGTTTTGTTTCCCATGACTCCCTTTCATAATCTGCAGGTTCCAGTCAAGTAGGTGTACCTCCTGCTCTATGACCTCCTCATTCCCTCTTCTGGGCCTCTATTTCTCTTCTAGCCTCCTTCTACCTCTTAGAATTCTTAGCTTCATTCAAGACAAAATTCACCTGTCACCTCCTAAGGGAAGTCATCCTCTTGGATATCATTCTCTGTCCATGGACATACTCATCTGTTGACATATTTATATCTCTTGTGAGAGGTAGTGAGTGAAATGGAGCAAGAATGTTGATCTTGGAGTCAGAGAGATATGAGTTCAAGTCTTTTCTCTGATAACTCTTAATACTTTAATCTCAGAGCACATGCCAATGTATTTTGGAATAGAGAGTTTCCTATACTAATCACCTAGCTGAATCTGGCTCTTTCTCTTTCCTTTCTACAAAAAGAAAACAAAACCAACATCTTGTAGGATGTAAGTTCCTTGAGGGCAGGGAATGTTTTTGGGTTATCTTTGTTTTCACAGAACCTGTTATGAAGCCTTAAACAAACAATATCAGGCATTTAATAAATTCATGTTGAACAGTCTTATATGACAATCGACAAGTAATTTCTCCTCTCCAGGTCGTATCTATAAGAGGAGATTAGTCATAACTTTCTTACTTACCTCACAGGCATGTTATGTATGAGTAAAGTGCTTTGTAGACTTTAGAGGGTTATAGAACCACGAACTCTTTTCTGTTAGGACTGCATTGCTGGGAAGAGGCTGAATCTTTTTCATATAATGATTAATAAAGTCTTTGAGACCTGAAGGCTGAGAGGTTTTCTCTATGGACCTCTTTAGAAAAAATATTCCTTTCCCGCCTCTTTTCAGAAATACCACAGTTCAGCTTTCTTTGGCAGTAGGATCAAACAAACAGACCTCAAATGCCAGTGCATTCCCAGAGAGCTGTCCGTTTTTCATCTCTGTGAGGCCTTTTATCTTCGATGGGTCTTGTGTGCTGTAGCCGTAATGTCTCTGGTCTTTAAGAGGTGTGCCTAGTTATAAGTACCTAGAGGTTTCTTTGGAACTTTTAGATTTTATTCAGGTTGTATCTGAAGCCGGATTTCAGCTCAGTGCAATGGGAATTTGTAAGTGGAAAGAGAGAGAGAGAGAGGGAGAGAGAGAGAGAGAGAGAGAGAGAGAGAGAGAGAGAGAGAGAGAGAGAGAGAGAGAGAGAGAGGAAGAGAGAAGGAACAGACAGAGATAGAGATGGAAACAGAGAGAGAATGTAGAATGTTGAAGCTAGAGAGGATCTTACAATATTAATTATTAAAGATATAAGGGACCTCAAATGAGTGAATAATATAAGTACTTACGATGAGCAAAAGGTCTAGGAATACCAGTAGAAGGGACTGTCTCTGCTTTCACATTCTAAAGGGGGAAGAGCATAGAATACAATAGAACATTTCAGCTACAAGTCAGATGGAAAGCTTCCATGATGCTCAGGGTACAGCCACAGAACAGATGGTAGCACCTCTTCTTTTATGTCAATTTCATTGACAAAATCATCTCAGTTTCTTATGTCAGCTAGATAACTGAGTGGCAAAATGGATAGAGAGCTGAACCCGGAGTCAGAATGACGTGAGTTCAAGTCCTCACCCAGACACTTACTAGCTGTGTCATCCCAGGCAAATCACTTAAGCTTTATATGCCTCAGTTTTCTCATCTGTAAAATGGGGATAATAATAGCAGCTACCTCCTAGGATTGTCATGAGGATAAAATGAGAATATTTGTAAAGTACTTTGCAAAAGTTAAAGGGCTTTGTTTTTTATAATTGTTTATTACTATTACGTTGAACCATTTAATAGTGCTAAGGCAAGAACTTTCTTATCTGGGCCTTCAATATGCATGGCTTCAACATGCAGAAGCAGTTGCCTGACTTCGTCTCCACAGGGGGGCTTCCTAGGATATTGGCTGTGGACTCTCCTCTCCTCCCAGATGAGCCTCGAAGGAAGCTAAGGATTCTAGGAGAAGGGGGAGGGGCAGCACATTCCATGCATCTTATCCATATATCTTGGGAAAGGCACTGAATAGGAAGTTGGGGTATATATATCAAAAGACTGGACTTCAAATCTGCTGCTTATTAGCTGTAGGACTTTGGGCAAGTCAGTCATCCTCTCTGGACTTCAGTCTCCCCATAGTAATTTCTGAGATTTCCTATGGTGCTGAATTGGATGTTCCTCAATATATATTATGAAGACCAAATTAGATAGTGAATGGACAGTGCTTCTAACTCAGCAAATCCCTAGGAGGGAGGATTATATTACTTTGCAGAAGTATTTTAAAAAATCTACCACTCTGAAACATGGACTTTAAAGATTATTAACAAATGGAGTTAAACCTCTGGAGCACAATTCAGATTTTATAAAGGGCCCCAGACTTCCTTTTACTAAGTGACCTCTTGGGAACAAAGGTCCCTGTGGTAGGCATTAGGTTACAATTGAAAAAAGCTGTAATTGGGCAGAAGGAGACCTGGGGTTTTAGCCCTACCTCTCCCACTGTCACTGTGTCACCTTTGGAAACTGACACACATTACTTTTCTGGGCCTCAGTTTCCACATCTATAAAATGAGGATAATTATTTCAGCTGTACTCAGCTCACAGGAATGCTGTGAGGATGGAATGGGAGATATTTATGTGAATATGGCTTAGAAAGTTAAGAGGTTTCCCAAACATCCATTGATATTTTGGCTTCGCTGTAGAGAGCAAGTCTTTATCAACCTTCTGAGGTAACATGTTATTGGAAAGAGTGCTGGACTTAGAGCTAACTTGGATAGGGTCTCTGTATTGATGATGGTGCTTAGTAGCTATGTGACCATTGACAGATGTCTTAACCTCTGTGTTTCTCAGTTTTCTCACCTACAATGCAGATCAGATAATGGAATTAGGAGTCCAAATCTGGCCTCAGTCATTTACTAACTGTGTGATCCTGGGCAAGTCACTTGACCCTGTTTGCCTCATATGTAAAATGAACTGGAGAAGGAAATGGGAAGCCTCTCCAGTATCTGTAACAGAAAGCACACAACATACACAGGGGGACCTGCTACCACAGGTTTTTAGATCTGCATTCATAAAAGGAATGGCAACTTTTGAGAGGTTAGCAATCACGTTAAGCACATGTATCATTCCTTTAACCAAGTACGTATATCATTCACCTAGTTCAGGGGAGTCAGCTCCCTGAACTTCAAAGAAAATACAGAGAAATTAAAAATCAGCAGACATGGCTTCCTCTGCCTGAATTCAACAGAGGGTTGGACCCCAACTATCTGACCATAGTTACCAGAGAGGGAAGCACTGACATCTGGGTTTTCAAAGCTGCGGGGCTCCTTTAGTGGCTTCCTAGAGTCATCATCTGGCCAAACAAACACTTCCAGTTAGTAAGCCCCAAAATAAAACCTCACCCTCAGAGTCTTTATATACTTTTTAGAACCAGAGGGCATCACATCCCTTGAGAACCCCCTTGAGTGCCTCATTAACAAAAGGCATGGACCTTCCTACAAATCTTCCCAGGTCTGACAGTGGGTGGGAAAGATCCTCCTTATTCACATTCAAATAAAGGCATTATACTTCTTGATTATATTAAAACAGCAAAAGATCCTATTTTACTTGCCATTACAATATCTTTGCCAAGAAAACCTCAAAATGAGGTCATGAAGAGCCAGGACATAACCAAAAAGTGAGTAAACAATAATGCATTACCTTAGTGGTGTTTCTCCTAGGGTCATAGGAGATAGTGTGTGTTGAAGTGCTTCACAAATCATATAGAACTAGATAAATGACAATTATTATTAATATCATTATTACTGTTAGCTTTTTCTTCTCCTTTTTTCCAAAAGGGAGTAAGATAGAAACAATCTGAGAACAGTAGCTATATTCCTATGATTCTTTTATATGCTGAAGACACAGAAAATAAAATTCTCACCACTAAAATCCTGGTACTGCCAAATGGGTCCCCCTCAGAAACAGTTATGATATGATTGAATGTTATAACCTTTATCTGATTGCTTACCATCTTAGGGAGGGGGAAGAAAGGAGGGAGGGATAGAAATTGGAACTCAAAACTTCATAAAAAATGTTTAAAAATTATTTTAACAAGTAACTGAAGAAAAATAAAACATATTAAATTTTAAAAAACTAAGGAAGAGTTATGAAAATCAGTAGAAATGATGTTAATGAGGACCATGGAACCTTTCCATCTGACTCCTAGACAAAACCTTCTTTGTATCCTTAGCACTCAGCATAATATTTTGCACATAGTGCCTTTAATTCATTCATTCATTTCATATTCTTCGGACTATCACAAAGTGGATAAAATGAAGTCTTTTTGAAATAGAAAAAAATTGTGCCAGGCTATAACTTCATCTTCCATAGACTCACTGAAAGCATCAAACATGTATGGGACAAGTAAAGTGGCAGATGGGGTGGGAAAGGCATGTACCTTGTCCTGTTTCCCACATAGTTTTACTTTCCTCTGTATTTTGAAAGCTTTTCATTATTTTTCTCTTTGGAGATTCATGAAAATTCTTTATGGTGACATCTATTAAAAAAGCTGTTCTAAAATATTAATGGATTAATGCTATGCCCAGGGGACTGTGGTTAACAGCTCTGTTTGGGATGATGCTTTGGTTTTTGTTGCCTTCTCAAGGGTATTTTGGAGTTTTTATTTGTAGCATGAGGCTTATCATCTCTTAGTTATTCTAGCCACCTGGTTGTGTCTCTTTAAGTATCCGATAGATGCTAAATTTTTGCATCCTTCAGTGATAATGTGGCAATTTACACCTTTTTGTTGCATAATATATACTGATCAATATGTTCAGGTTCCTTAAGAATAAGCTTTCTGTAATTTCTGATGGTAATGACCTGATCTTGTATTGCTACCATAACCCCACCATTGCCCCATTCCCATGAGCACATCTGCATGACTCAATCATTTGCATGCCACTTCTCTGTTGACTTACCATTGATTGAATTTACATGGAGGTAGCTATGGAGAGCCTCTTGTTTTTGCCCAGGGATCCTATTAACCATTTCAATAGTCTTTATCCAGATTCAAATAATTTTGGTTTTATTTGACCAATCCAATGATTTGCATTTGTTTTCAGTCTTTACAATTGTGAAATAAAGTCTGTTTTAAAAGTGTTTTTGCAAAATTTTGACCTGTTTATCACATAGTTACTTTTTGGTTTCATTGGAGAATTTCCATGAATGGAAGTAGTGGTGTAATTCTATTTACAATTCATCCATTAAACTTGATGTCATTTGTTACAGTGGCTGGTACACAGTAGGAACTTAATAAAGATTTAATGATTGATCTGTATACACTGTGATTAATACAATGTTTTGGTAAGACTCCCTCTGTGACTTGAGATCATACCAAGTTCTATTCGGTAATTTGAGTAAGGGTTTTAAAGGCTGGACTCAAAATGTCTCCCAGTAATTGCTACATTTTCTACCAATTTTTTTTTTTTTTTTGCTATTATTGTGTTAGTATTTCGTCTTAAATTGAGTGCAGTTTTCCACACAGACATTAAATACCTTAGCATTGTGGTTGGTATGTTTATATATCCCAGGATCATGTCAGAGGAATTTGAACTAGAATGAATTTAAGAAATCATTTGGTACAATCTTCTTATTTATAAGTGAGGAAATTGAGGTCAAATGCCTTGTCCTTGGTCACAAGAGGAGTAAAACATCAGGGCTGGGATTTGAACTCCAAATCATTTACTTTTTAGGTGCATTTCATGAAGATTAGTGTCATTGGCACTTTGGCTGTATTTCCACAGGGACATCTCTTCATTAGCATTTTGGTGGTTGTTTTAAGTGGATATGTCTTCATTAGTATTGTTCAGGGATGGTGCCTTGCTCAAAGTAGAAATTTTAAAATGTGTGATGAATGGAAAGTTTTTTGAATCTTATGGAGATGTGTCTATCTTAGCATTTCCCTTGCATTTCTGATTTTGCTTAGTGGCATCTTTAGAATGGGAAAAATTACTTTTTCTTTTAAGAAATTAAAGTACTGCAGGGGGAAGAAAAGCATTTTGATGGCAGTATTATTAAGACCTCACAGGGAAGAGACTTGGTTCTGTTGAGTGTATCTGACCCTTTTTGTCACAAACTTGGTTAGAGGGCACACATTTATCAGTGCAGGGCAAGGTGAAGTTCAGAAACTTTGCCTGACTTGTGAAACTTGGCTAAGAAGCCAACTGTTCTGGCTTTGGGGAAGAGGGGTAGCCTGACCTGTACCTGGCTGAGGGCAGTATAGCCTTCACCCGTTGTGGTCTCCTTCCAAGTCTGAGCCTTTGCCCAGAATTAGCAAACACTGCCATCTCTTGACTGTTCTAGGACATGCCTATCATGACAGTCTCCCAGTTGAAATGAACCTAGATCATCAAAGCTAATCCTTACCTGAATAGAATCTCCCTGTAACGATTTAAGTAAGAGGTCTCTCTGAAGATCTCCAGGGAGTTAGAGGGAGGCAGCCCAGGCAGGAAGCTTTTCTTTACATCTGGTCACAAACTCTTTCTCTGTGTTCACTCTGACCCCAGTTCTGTGCTTTGGGATCAAGCAGGAAAAGCAGAATCCTTTTTCCTCAGGCTAACCCTTCAAACCTTTAATGACAGCTACCTTGCACCCCTAAATCCAGGCCCCTTTACATTCTTTTAGAGAGAGTTTCTGGCTGTTCTAGAACAGTTGGGGAGAAGTGTTAGGTCCTTGGAAAATTTTAAGTGACACTTCATAGGATCATAGTCAGTAAACAAGTAATTGTTAAGGACCTACTATGTGCTGGCTAAACTGGAGATAGGAAGAAATGCAAAAAATAGTCCCTGCTCTTAAGGAACTTAAAATTGAATGGGCAAGATAACATGTAAACAAGTATCTATCAATGAGATATAGGCAGGATAAGTGGGAGATAATCTCAGAGGGAAGGCACTAAGAAAGAATGTGGAAGAAAGCTCAGCCCCCTAGGGTGGACATGTCCTCAGAATATCATAGGTTTTAGAATTGTAAGGGACCATTGAGATCATTTTGTACAACAATAATAACTGGCATTTATATGGTGCTTTACTACTATGATCTCATAACCTTGGTGGTAGGTGCTATTATTATCCTAACTTTTACAGAGGAGGAAACTGAGGTAGATGGCTAATAATGATAGGCAGCATTTCTATTGTGTTTCAGGTTTGCAAAGCACTTTATAAATCTCATTAGATCCTCATGATAAGCTCACTGGTAGGTGCTATTACTGTTCCCATTTTACAAATAAGGAAGCAGAGGCAGAGGTTAAGTAACTTGCCCAGAGTCATATAGCTAATAAATGTCTAAAGCTAAATTTGAATTCAGGACTTCCTGACTTAGGTCAAGGGATCTATCCACTGAGCCACCTATCTGCCTAGTACGATCCCATTATTTTGAGATGAGAAACCTGAGGTCCAGAGTGAATTTTGTGTGGAGTCTCACAGAAAGTTAGTGAAAGAATTAGGATTTAAATCTAGGTCTCCTGTCTCCAAGTACAGGGTTTTAAAATTTCATTTTTGCATCTTGATGGGAAGGATAATATTTGGGAGCACTGAGAGCTCATGGTATGTTCTTATCTGTCTACTAGTTGCTTGTTATTAAGGAATCTGGTCTCCAGAAAGGAGATAGAGGAGATAATTAACCTAGATACTCTAAAATAGGAAAATTCGTTCAGAAAAACCATCAGGGAAAGATGATGAATTTAGTCTAGGCTGGATTGAGTCTAAAGAGTCATCCAAGTGGAGATGTTTGGCAGGCAGTTGGGGATGTGCATGGGACTGGAGTTCAGGATAGACATGAAGGCTGGATACGATCATTTAGACGTCATTGAAGTCAAAGGTGTGGATAAAGGTAGGGTTTGGTCTGGTTGAACTATGTGGTCCCTAGCAGATCTGAGATCCTGAGATTCTGTGAAATTCCCAGCAAGCAGGAAAAACTGCCCCCATTCAAGGTCTAGTTTATAATCCTTAAACCCCTCTTCCACCCACAGCCCAACTTCGTCACAGACAGCTCTCTGCTGCCCCTTACTGGCTAAGGTCATTGCCAAGGGTTCACTGTCAGTTTTCTGAGTTTAGCAGACAAAACCCAAACCAAACCAGACACAAAATAGACCAAGTAGGCTTATTTCCCACTTTGTTTTTTCTTCATAATAACCCATAGCATTCATTACAGGAGATGTCAATACACGACAATTAAAGAATGTCATATTCATTAGAGACTTTTGAAATGGTGACATTTAATTGTGTTAGAAATCTGGGACCATCTAGTCTATAAAAGAGATGTTTCAAAGGAATAATTTCTTTCTCTAGCAACATAGGCTTTCAATGCCACATATTCCGAACTGTATGATCTCCTTGCATGTTAATCAATGACAAGTGTGTCAATAAATGAATATTTTCAATTTTAGCTGCTTAATTGTTTGAGTGACTTAATTAGACTAGTTTCAAAATTTTGTGCTCTTTTTCTCATTCATTTCATGAATTCAATAAGCATTTCCTGGGTGCTTCTTATGTAGAGGAGACACAAAGATAAATTTCTAGTGCTTTCAGGTTTTCAAAGCCTTTTTTCATTCATTTGAGATAAATTGTGCAGAGATAAGCACCCTCTTTTTATGGATGAGGAAACTGAGGTTGAGTAAGGAAAGATTACTAGCCCAGAAATATAGGAATATGACTTTTCTCTCAAAGTGGGGGGCAGATTCTCCTCCTTTGTAGGAGAAACAGATGGTATGGATTCTCTTAGTCTTCTGGGATCTTGAATTTATATTCATCTCTCTTGCCAAGGAAATATCAAGGAATGCAAACAGCAGGACAGGACTTGATTGTAGGTAGAAAAGGAAAAGAGAAGACCAGAGGAAGCTGGAAAAAGGGCCCAGCTAGGGCCTGTTACTGGTGATCTCGGCCTCTTGATAAAGGAGGACATGACATCCATTGCAGGAGAGGTCAAGTTCTTCTTACTTTGCAGTGAACAAAGGGGTTGAGGGCCTGTTCTGAATTCTTGCTCATATCCATTGGTCTGAACCAACTCATTTGAGTTCTCGATTGACATATATGCCCCTTTGAAGCCTGGCTTAAAGGTCCTCAAAGTGTAGAATCAAATCAAATGATTCTTTTGAATTGCCCTCTCTACATGGGACTCAGTCTTGGGCTTTTAATGCTCTCAGGGCACTCAGTCACTGTTGAGGGCTAGGAAGGGAATGCTAATCACATTGGCAAACCCTTTCATTTTGCTGATCTGGACAATGGGAATGATGCTACTTTCCTTTTCTACCTCTCAATTCAATTCAAGACCTACATTAATGAAGGACTCATTACACGAAAGGGCCCATGCTACCTGTTCAGAATATAAAGATAAAAAATAAAACTGTCTCTGATTCCTGTAAGGGGTTTACATTCCACTGAGGAGATGCAACATGTACACAGATAAGTATGTAGGAGGTAATTGGGGCGGGGGCGAGGGTGCTCATAAATGCAGGAGTCAAGTAGGACTTCACAGAAGATATGGCATCAATATTGAGCCAGGAAGTCAGATAAGGATGTTTGAGAGGCAGAGATGAGGAGGGATTGCATTCCAAGCATAGGGTATGTCTGGGTAACATTTTATACTCAACATATCCAAACCAGAATACCTTTCCCTTTAAATTCTCCCTCCTTCCTATCTTCCTTAGTCCTGTGGAAGACACCACCATCTTCCCAGTACCTCAGGCTGACAACCTGGGAGTCAAAGCTGTTGCCAAGTTCAGTCCATTTCACTTCTGTAACATCTATCCTATGTGTCCCCCTCTCTCTTCTGACATTGCCACCACCCATCCTGATGCAGACTTTTGTTGCCTCACACAGCTGCTGGTAGATCTGCCTGTCCCAAGTCTCTCCCCACTCTGATCCATCCTCCATTCAGCCACTAAAGTGATTTTCCTAAAATGCAGCTCTGAAAATGTCACTCCCCTCCTCAATAAACTCCAGCGGCTCCCTATTGCCTCCAGGATCAGATACAAAAACTTTGTTTAACTTTCAAAACCCTTCATAACCTACTCTTCTTCTACCTTTAGTCTTCTTACATTTTGCTACCCAATGTATACTTTTCGATACAGTGACACTGGCCTCCTGGCTGTTCCAGGAACAAGACACTCCATCTCTCAGCTCCAGGAATTTTCTCTGGCTATTCCCCATGCCTGGAATACTCTCCCTTCTCTACTCTGAGTACTGGCCTCCCTCACTTCCTTTGCATCCCAGCTGAAATCCCATCTTTTACAAGAAGCCTTCTCCAAACCCTTTTAATCCCAGTATTTCCCCTCTTTTAATTTTTGTTGTTCAGTTGTTTCAGCCATATGTGAATCTTTGTGACTCCATTTGGAGTTTTCTTGGAAAAGATACTGGAGAAGTTTGCTATTTCTTTCTCTAGCTCATTTTACAGATGAGGAAACTGAGGCAAAATGGGTTAAGTGACTAGCCCAGGGTCACACAGCTGGTAAGGGTCTGAAGCCAGATTTGAAGTCATGAAGATGAATCTTCCTCATTCCAAGTCCCGTGTTCTATCCATTGCCTCCTTTATTTCCTGTTTAACTTGTATGTAGCTTGTTTTCTATTTGTTTGCTTGTTGCCTCCCCCATTAGATTACAAACTCCTTGAGGATAGAGACTGTCTTTTTCCTCTTTTTGTTTCTCTGTTCTTAGTACAGTGCCTGGTATATAGAAGGTTCTTAAAAAATGTTTACTGATTGATTAAAATGAGTAGATGGAGGGCATGGAATATTGAATTTCTGGAATAGAGCTGTCTAATTTGACTGGAACCCAAAAAGCATGAAGAGGAGTCATGTGAAAGAAGGGTGAAAGGGCAGGTTGAAGCTAGTCTCTGGAGGATCTTAAATGACAGGCTGAGAAATCTGTATTTATGCTAGACGCCACAAAAGGATCTCAAGCATGGACAGACTTGTGTCTGTCCAATCCTGAAGATTATTTTGGCAGTTGTGCACTGGAAAAGGGGATTCCAATTAGGAAACTATCCCAATAGCCTGGGTGAGGAAAGCCTAGATCATAGTGGTGTCCATGGGAGTGGAAAGGAGGGGTCAGATTGTTCTTTTATTGGAGCTGCATGAGATGAATAGCCCAAGGGGACTGGCACAGACCTGAGCACTGGATTTGGATGCCAGTCAGAAGAGAAGGTAATTGACAAGTCAACAAGCATTTCCTAAGTGCCTACTATGTAGGCACTCTGGGTGAAGCACAGTGATGGGAGATGTCGTAAAGGCAAAAGTGATAAGCATTGGCCACTGACTGATATAGGAGAATGGGAGTTGGGGCTAAGAGAGGGAACAGTCATGGACAGCTCTGAAGTGAGAAAGTTTGGGGTGGGGGTGGAGTTAGGGAGAAAGATAATTGGTTCCATTTTGGAAATAATGAGTTTAAGATTCCTACAGGATATCTAGAAGGAGACAGAAACTGGTGATACTGGATTGGAGTTCAAGGGAGGAATTAAGATCAAATAAAAAAATTTGGAATCATCTGTCCAGAAGTGATCATTGAATTGGTGGGATCTGAAGAGATCTCCCTCTGAGAGAGTTTAGTGACTTAACAGAAGAAGGCTCAGGACTGAACTTTGGAGATCAGGCAATCAGCCCTGTCCATATTGAGGGAGAATGGAGAGAGAATGACTTGAAGAAAGTGGGGTCTATGGACTCACTTACATGCTTCCCACGAGTCTCTTCCACATTTTCTCCAATCACTTCTAGAAGTTCTAACATCGGGTGATGACCCCATTTTGAGGTCTCTGGAGAGGGCTTTACCTTCAGCTCTTTCAGTCATTTTTTATTTCCTGCCTCTTTCTGGAGCAGATTCAGATTCTCTTCTACTCCTAGAACCAGAAGAGATCTTGGAACATAGGGTATTAGGGCTGGAATTGATCTCAGAGATGGAGGCAACCTAAATCCTGATGTCCATTCCAGCTGTGACAACCTTTATTCTAAGGGCCCTTTCAGATCTGATGTTCTGGTTTCTTAGACACAATTTAGTCCAATTCTCTTACTTTACATAGGAAAAACTAAGGCCCAGAGAGAGGAATATGATTTCCTCAAGGACAAAAAAGAACCAGGACTGGGGCCCAGGGGCTCTGTCTTCTGCCTTCCCATCTCCATGGTTGGGAAGTTTGAGTTTACTCGAAGTACATCATTCAGAAGTTATTGATACTTATTGTTCAGTTTAGTGATCAAGCAGTGAAACAGAACTCTCCCAAACCGATCTTAAGATTTTCTTTTATTTAAGTAAAAACCCCAAATATAAAAATACAGTACGTTCAGTGCAGCAATTTGGCGAATGTACAGTTAATAACTCCAGAAAACAATTACTATACTAAAAGGGGTGGGGTGGGGAAAGAAGAGTTTTTATGAAACTTTATCTAACTAACATAACCTGAATTAATATTAAGTTAACTTGACTAGCACACAGTTAATTATGAACCAATATTTTGAGCTATATATATATATATATATTTGCCTGTCAGTATTATTAGTAAAATACTTTTACGTAGAAAAAAGCCCCTAACTAGTGAAGGGTTAAGGAAATATTTCAGTGTCATCTACATTTTGTCATAGAGTGAAAGCACCCCAAACAGGTTTAAGCTATTGCTGCATAGATTGGGAAGTTAGACTACCAGGATGTTCAGTATATTCCTTCTGGCTGTGTGGACAGTGAACTTTTTGATATGTATTTGCCAAAGAATGTTTGAATTTTGGATGACTACAGGTGGCTCCTGATGGCATATGAGTCAGGTCTAGGCTAGTTTTTCTTTGTTTTTCACTGGATCTACATAAGAGGAATGGCCCACTGGGTCTGGCATGAACTTGGGCACTGGACTTGGAGACCAGCCAGAAGAGGATGTGATTGATACCTCACAGCCTAATTTAGCCTTGAGATAAAGAGGGACAGAGGCCTGTCTCCATTCCAAAGGAGAAAACAAATGGTGGTGGTAGTGGTAGTGGGTATGAAGGGTTCAGATCAAGGTCAAAGCAGCAGATTTGGTCTTTAGTGGGGAATGAAGTCTTCTTTTGTCAGATGATGATTCTAAAGGAAAGGACATATGATAGTGGCTGCCATTTAGATAATATTTGAAGATTCAGTCTTTGTTTGAAGTTCTCTTCTGGTGCCTCACTGTAGAGTGCAGGTGACCCAGAATTCACAAAGGTTTTGTCAGTGGAATACGTGCTTCTTAGTAAAAAGGAAGGATGGACCATGGGACTGTGTGCCTGTCATCCAAGGACCAGACTAGCTAAATTCAGAGAGGTGCCTCACCAGGTTGGACACAAGTTTATGAATTTTTCAGTTACAGCAACTCTCAAAGACTATAGGAGGTTGCAATCTGCATTGGTGGGGGGAGTATCAATGATAAAATCACAGATCCTTTCAATGTTGAAGGTTGCAAATTAGAGAGATAGACAAAAGGTGGTCCTGAATCCTTTTCTGTGGTGAGGCATTTCCCATTTTTGTCATCGCATCTGTGAGGAAAAATTCATCTTACAAAGCTTTAGAGAGGAGTTCAGTGAACCCTTCAATGCCACAGTACAGCAGATAAGTTTAGTAGGGTATATTGGGAGTTGTGCCTGGTTTTGTCCTGGGAATGAGGTGCAATTGATGGGGTGTAGTCAGCGCCATGTTGAATATGTCAATAGTGTAAGATGGCAGTTCCCAACAGCTAATGTGACCCAATGCTGCATTATATAGACTATTACACAGGCATAATACTAGAGGCAGAATATTCAGAATGTACAATCAGAGTATTGTGTCCAATTTGAGGCATGACAGTGACTACTCAGAGCATATTCAGGGGAGGGGAATCAGGTTGTTGAGGTACTTGGGGGCCATTCCTTACAGGGATTGGGTGAAGCTATTGGGGGATGGTCGGTCCTCAGGAAAGAAAACTTAGACATATTTCTTAGGGAAAATACAAGCTAGATGTTTGCGAGTGTTTGAAGGGCCTCGATGATGAAGGATAAGAATGAGTGTGGTTCAGCTCAGAGGGCAGAATGAGGAGAAATTAGGCAGGATTATAATTAGGTGGAAGCTATAGGACTTCTTACCACTTAGAAGTAAAGGAAAGGACATATAGTCACTCAAAGTCCTTTCCTTTACTTCCAACACTTTACTTCCAAAAGTAGAATGAGTTGCTTTGGGAGGTAGTGAGTTTTCCTTCCTTGGGGGGTCTTTGAGGAAAGGTCATCTGACCACTTTTCTGGGATATTATAACAGGTATGGGGTTGGAATATATGACCTTTGAGATCTCTTCTAACTCTGAGATTTTGTGTGTGTGTGTGTGTGTGAGTGTGTGTGTGTGTGTATGTATTTGATTTGGAAGAAGATCTGGGAGAACAAAGGTGAATACATGGTTGATGGATGCATTTCTAAGAGATAAGAATGTGTGTGTGTGTGTGTGTGTGTGTGTGAGAGAGAGAGAGAGAGAGAGAGAGAGAGAGAGAGAGAGAGAGAGAGAGAGAGAGAGAGAGAGAGAGAGAGAGAGGAAATAGGCCAGCTAACTGGGTAGATAGCATCCAGAGGCCACAAGTCACCAAGTTCCCTTCTCTGTGGACATGGAACCCAAACCAGATTGACCCCAAGATGCTATTCATTAAAGAAGCTCCTTAGAATTTTAACCACTTTAGCCTCCAAAGTCTGAGGATGGTCACTGTGGTTAGCAGATTTAAGGAACTAGGAACTGGGGAAAAAGTTCTTCTATTTTTGGTTCAGAGGGAGTAAGGATGACTTATGGAGATTTACTAGCAAATTTGAAGCAAAGCAGATACAGTTGGCTTGGATTCCCTTAGACATCTCTCCCAAAGCATTGTGTGGTACTGAGAGGCCAGCTCTTCCTTAGTTGGCAAACCACATAGAAGTGGGTAATTTGCCCTCTCACATGGTATCTGCCATCAGGTAGATGGTGGTGCCTTCATTGTCAGAATGGCCATGTTTTTCACATCATCTCAGGTTATAGAGCTGGAAAAGACCTTAGAGAGTGTCTTGGTCTGATCAGCCACAGTTGGACACTCTGTACCTTGACCCTGACACAGCAATGTCATTTTGGTCCTCCTTGAGCACCGAAGGATAAAAACCAGTCCATCCATTTCATTTTACAAAAGAGGAAACTGAAACCCAGAAAAGTGACTTTTTCACATTGACGAGTAGTGAGTAGCAGAGGCAAAATTTGAACTTGGGTCCAGATCTAGGTTTTTTTCCACTACATCCCAATGCCTCTCCAGAGGTGTGGATAAATGGAGGATGACGAGTGTGATTATACTCAGCTATTTTTCTACATCTTCCAAATTCAAGTGAATTCAACAACCCATTATTGAGTATCTATTATGTGCAAGAAATTAAAAAGTGGCTAAGTCTATCCTTATAGTTTCTTTCAGGCGACCTTGGGGATTTGGAGCTTTTCCTGCAAAGGGGGTGGTTTCTGGGATCCAAATGAAAAGGGTTTGGTTGATCCCTAGTGTGAGAATTAGGCCTTCTGTGCCAGTTGTGGCTGGCCTCTGACAACCACTGTCCTTCACAACCCCCGATCAGTGGTAACTTTAATATACTAGCTCCTGGCTAGGCTCAGTGCCGTATAGCTCTGCTAGCATTTTGAACCTGGGCCCCCAGTCATTCAAGAAGTCATAGTCAACATCCGAATCTGAGGAGTCTGTGACAAGGCTGCTGAGTGACTCAGCGATGGACTCGGCTCCTTCATAGCCATAGATGTGGAGTGTGTCATATGGAGGCCCACCGCCATCATGGTCTGCCTCATCCTTCTTCACCTCAATCATGATGGCCATCTCCCCAGTTACTGCCTGGGGGTGAGTGGGTCTTGGAGGTTTTTGGATCTGAGCATAGAGAGAAGGCCGGGAATCTAGGGCAGGCCTAGGAGGCTTCCCTCCTGGGGGTTTCCCACTGCTCTTGCAGGCTGAGTTGAGCACAGATACATCATAGCTGTTGGTATCCATCTCCCCACCACCTTCCTCATCATAGGTAACCAGCTGCTCATGAATTTCTGCTACGTTCTTGCCTTGGGCTCTGTCTTGTTTCCTCAACCGTCGGCGGAGGATGATTAGCACCGTGATCACTGTAAGTAAAAAATATTTATGTCAACTCTTCCTGAGCCCACAGTCAGTCAATCAGTGAATCAATCAAGAGTTATAAAATACCTACTATGTACCAAGAACTGTGCTAAACACTGGGGATACAAAAAGAAGCCAAAGACAGTTCCATCCCTCAAGGAGTTTATAATCTAATGGTAGTGCACATTCATAACTATGTCACACAATGTCATTACTGGAAGGGTCCATTACTGGAAAGGTTAGATTGTATGAGCAAAGAATATTTCAACATTCTACGATTTGTGTTTTAGAAGTCCTTCTAGTTCTAACATCCTGTGTCCTGTGTTTTAAGGTTCCTGCCAAATCTATTCATCATCATCACAGCTAGCATTTATATAATGCTTCAAGGTTTACAAAGAGTCCTAGAACTGGAAACAACCTTAGATACAATCTAGGCCAACCTCCTCATTTTACATATGAGGAAACTGAGGCCCAGAGGCTTGACTTGTCAGGAGTGTCACAAGTCAGAGGCAGAACCTTCTCTAGAACCAATATTTCTTATTACATCCCAACCTGGTGTTTTTTTCTATTATGCAATGGCACTTGACTCAGTTGGATTGCCTTGTCACTGCCCTTGAAGAGAGAGCTCAGGATCAATCTGATCACCACTATACTGACCATCACCTCCCCTCAGACCTCAGTGGAGAAAACCCAGCAGCCTGGACTGAAGAGTTTTTGGAATAGTAATAACCCATTGCCCTCTACCACCATCCTCGGTCATCACAAGCAACCTTTGTGGAGATGCAGCCTGGCAGATGCTCCCATAGATGCTCCAGTTCCAGTTACTGACACCTCCTCTCCCAAAAAAACCCAAATTCTTGTCTATAAAGTCCCTGATGCTGCCAAATGGTTTAGAAAGAAAAGTAAAAAACAGCCCCTATCCTCAAGGAGCTCACAGTATAATGGGATTGGCGACATGCAAACAAGTATGTTCAAACAAGATACATACAGGACAAATAGGAAATAATCATCAGAGAGAAGACACTAGATTTAAGAGGTATTGGGAAAGGCCTCCTGTAGAAGGTGGGATTTAAGGAAGTCAGAAGACAGAGGTAAGGAGGGAAGGAGTTCTAGGTATGATGGATAGCCAAAAAAAAAAAAAAATCCAGAGCTGGCATTTGAATTTTGTTTGCCACATTGACTGAGGGTTAGACGACCTTGGTTTCAATCCTTTCTGTGCCACTTGCAAGCTATATGACTTTGGGTAAATTGTTTCAAATTCCTGGCCC
This sequence comes from Bettongia penicillata ogilbyi, assembly GCA_023548195.1. Taxonomy (NCBI): domain Eukaryota; kingdom Metazoa; phylum Chordata; class Mammalia; order Diprotodontia; family Potoroidae; genus Bettongia; species Bettongia penicillata. The sequence goes on along the minus strand of JAJHZJ010000373.1, from coordinate 1,293,905 downwards.
TTCTCTCCTCTGTGAAATGGGCATAATAATCCCTGCTTCTTGGGGGTATATTAGAAAGAATACTAGACGAGGTCCATTATACCACAAAGAATGAAGAATGTTAGATGTGGGATGGTATTTTAAGATCATCTAGTTTCACTGTCTCCTTTTAAAGATGAGAGAATTAAGGCCCTGGGAAGGGAAATAAGTTATAAAAGGTCACCAAGGAAGTTAGTAGCAAAGCCAGGTCAAGAACGTGGGTCTCTTGATTCCCTCTCCAAGGCTTTAAAAATCATGTTATGTACTTCTTCCTGGTTACTCAAAACCCTGTCCCTCCCCACCTGCTACCCCAAATATGACCCTACTTTACACTTACCAACAATGGTGAGGATGCACAGAAAGATGGCCACTAGGGCTTGGATGCTCACGCCAACCTGCCTGGCTGGCTCTTCACAGAACGTGGGCTCCCCATGCTCATTGCATTTGCAGACTGTGATGACGAGGGTGGTGGTGCCCGTAAGGCTGGGTTTCCCATTGTCGGCGATGACCACAGGAAGGTAGTGAACCTTGGCTCTCTCCCGATCAAACTGACCATATTTCACTGTGATGTTGGCCGAATTGTCTGAAAGGGAAAATATGTCTGGGTAAGGTCACTGGGCCCAAAACAACTGCTAATATCCTGGGAGTCTGGCCAGTGTTATGGGCTTATAGAACACAGGATTCTAAGAGAAGTTAGGGATCATCTTGTCCAACCCCTTATTTTACAGAGGGGGAAACAGAGGTCTAGAGAAGCTAATTCACTTGCCCAAGATTATACAAGTAGTAAATGGTAGAACAGAGATTTAGATGAGATATTTGTAAAGTTCTTGGCATAGTTCCTGTCATACAGTAGATTCTTAATAAAAGCTCTGTCTCTTTCCTTCCTTTCTCTTCCCTTCCTTTTCCTTACTTTCCCTTTTCTTTCCTTGCTTCTCTTTCCTTCATTTCCTTTCCCTTCCCTTCTTTTCTCTTCCATTTTCCTTTCCTTTCCTTTCCTTTCCTTTCCTTTCCTTTCCTTTCCTTTCCTTTCCTTTCCTTTCCTTTCCTTTCCTTTCCTTTCCTTTCCTTTCCTTTCCTTTCCTTTCCTTTCCTTTCCTTTCCTTTCCCTTCTCTATCTTTCCCTTATTTATCTTTCCCTTTCCTTCCTTTCCCTCTGTTTCCCTTTCATTCACTTTTCTATCCTTCCCTTCTCTGGTCTTCCCTTTCCTATCTTTCCTTTCTCTTCTCAAGCCCAAATCCTTTTATTACAGATCAATATCATTTCAGTTATACTTCGTTGAGTTTTCAGCTCTAAAATTATGCCTGGATTACCATATTGGTTTCCTAATTGTATGTATTTGCTGTCCCCATTTGTAAATGAGGAAGTTGGACTAAATGATCTCTAAGTGTTCTGGAAGACCTAAGTTCAAATCCCTCCTTAGACACTAGCTATATGACCCCGGGTAAATCACTTAACCTCTCCCAACCTTAGTTTTCTCATCTGTAAAATAGACATAATGATAGCACTACCCCACAGGGTCATTATGAAGGTTAAATGAAATAACATATGTAAAACATTTTGAAATCCTTAAAACACTATATAAATGCTAGATATTAACTCTAAAGTTTCTTCTCATTGCATGTCCTAAGGTTACAAAAGAATTTGACCAGATAATCTTGGCTGTACTTTCTCTTTTTGAATTGAGTTTGAAAACTGGGTTGCAAGAAGGACAGTGTGGTAGCCTGTAAAGATCATGAGCCTTGGAATTAGGAGACCTGGGTTCAAATCCTGAGTGGTACTAACTGCATGGTATAGTGCAAATAACTTAACCTTTCTCCATTATATTTTCCTTCTTTGTAAAATGGGAATAATATTACTTCTAGGACCTAGTAAGTCAAATCAGCATATATTCAGATGCCTACTATGTGTCAGTCACTTTGCCATGTGCCAAGGATACAAATAGAGGCAAAAGATGGTCAGCACTCTTAAGAAACTCATAGTCCATAGGGGAGGGCCACATGCAAAGAACTCCTTGTAAATAGGCTATAGATGGGATAAATTAGAGATAACCAACAGAAGGAATGCATTAGGGTAAAGGAGGATCAGGGAAGGTTTCTTGTAAAAAGGAGGACTCTAGTTGGGACTGGAAACCCAGGGATCTCAGAGATGGAGATGAACAGAGAGACAATTCCAGACATGGGGGACAAAAGGTGAAAATACCCAGAGATGGGAGATGGGATGTCTTGTGCAGGGACCGCCAAGGAAGCCAGTGTCACCACATGGAGAATAGTAAGGTGGAAGAAGATGGGAAAGGCAAGAAGGGAATGGGAAATGGAGGTCTTTAAATGACAGAGTATTTTATATTCAGTCTTAGATATAATAGGAAGCCACCGGAATATATTAAATAGGAGGGCAATGTGGTCCTACCTGTGCTTGGGAAGATTAATTTGGTTGCTGAGTGGAGTGGGGAGAGACTTGAGACGGGAAGACCAGCCAGAAGATAGAGTTGATGGAATTGTTGGAAGGAATGGGAAATTCTTCATAAATTTTGAAGTGCCATAGATGTGTGACATTATCATAAACATCATTATAACAAAAGCTCCCATAGAGATACAATACCTCGATTTTCTATCAGGGTGAAGTTGCTGTCCTCTTTACTCAGGGAGTATCTGAACTTCACGTCCGGTGGTGTTACATCTTTGTCTGTGGCCAAGATCCTTGTAACTAGCTATGGCGATTGAAAAGAAGGAAATGGGGAGTCAGTCCTGCATACAACGTGGGAGCAGACACATTGTTTCTCAGTAGGGGGAAATGAAGAATCTATAAACATAGCTTCAGTTATCAGAATAGGCTAGAATTATCACATCTCTGGGAATTCCCTGTGCATTGGAACAAGGCAACCCATAGGCAAATTTTAGAATTTGTTGTTCAGCCATTTCAGTAGTTTTTGACTCTTTGTGACTCTATTTGAGTTTGTCTTGGCAGAGATACTGAAGCAGTTTGCCATTTCCTTCTCCAGCTCATTTTACAGATGAGGAAACTGAGGCAAATGGGGTGAAGTGACTTACCCAGGGTCACACAGGGTAAGTGTCTGAAGCCAAATCTGAACACAGATCTTCTTGACTGCAGGCCTGGCACTCTACCCACTGGGACATCTAGCTGCTCTGATTTTAGGATTATAAATCCCATTTAGAGGAAAGTGATTTTCTTGAGGGAAGGTGATAGCTCTTGAGGGGGGTGGGGTGGGCACGAAGACTACTATAATAGCTCTTCAAAGTATTGAGGAAACCTCCACTCTGAAAATTCTATATTCAGAGGCAGTCTTCCACTTTACCCATAATCCTCTTGCAGAAAAACAAATTTGCATTTAAAGATTAGGTCACATGGCCAGGCCAGGCATTTCACGAGTCTGTGTGGGCAAGTTCTGAAGGGATAAGCAAGTTCCGAATTGTGTCTCTCTCACTATTACCCTTAAAGGTCTGTAGGTTTCTGTGCCTTGAGAGGAACTTGGAGAAGAAGCCAGTCACCACAACCACTCTGTCTGCAGGGTTGAGCAATTTACAGTGAGAGAGAGAACAGTGATGTTGCTTCCGGGTTTTTTCATATTTCTTAGCTTTTTAATAAATGTCAATTTTGTCCCTGAGCCTGGTGGCTATTTTAGTAATAGAAGTAATTCTATATACCCTGAAAAGAAATGTCACAAAAGCAAATAACGGGTGAAAACAACCAAGAGCTATCTCTTCTTCTGAACTGTAGGATTACTGTCACCAGTCAAGAGTGCCATGTGTCTTGGGTATGTAGACATGGGGGCTGTCCATTGTCTACTCACTTCAGTTCATGGGATGTCAGAGTTGGGAGAGATCTTAGAACATTTCACTCAACTCATTCTTGAATGAATGAATGAAAAGCATTTACTACATTCCAGGCACTCTTCTAAGTGCTGGAGATACAAATACAAAAGTGAACTGCTGCCCTGAAAGGGCTTACTTTCTAAGTGGATGCGGGGAGACAACACATAGGGGAGTTTTGGCCAGGGAGTTATGGTCTTTGCAGTCACAAAGGACCCAGAAAGCAATTCTCCTCACGGATAGAAGCAGAAAATGTGTGTGAGGTGGGGGTTGGAGGGGGGAATGGGGAAAAAGTGAAGAGAGGTAATTGCAGCAGGGATAAAAGTGGTCAGGGAGAAAATGAGGACTCAGCAATCCCAGAGAATGACAAGTTGAAAAGCTCAGTTCTTACTAGGCATGGCCTCTGAAAGGGATCTTAGAACCTAGAATTTAGAGTTGCAAGGGACCTCAGAACAGAATATTAGAATATTAAAGGTGGAACATAAATGTCAGAGCTGGAAAGGACTTTAGAACATAGAGAATGTCAGACCTAGACAGAACATCAGAGATCAGCTCGTCTAACTCTCTCATTTTGTATGTATAATTGAGGTGGTTGAGATTGACAAATGGAGCAAGTATGGCATCCCAGTCTATCCTTGAGGAGCAAAGCTAGCTGTGGCAGAGAAGGGAGATATTAAGGAACCTGCAGATATCTTGAGGCAGAAAACTCAGACTGTGGAAGTTTCCCCAAAAAGGTCCGATCTATTCCCAACACTTCCTTCTGGTGGAGATCTGTCCATATAAACTATAATATAATATCAATCCTATAATATAATCTCATGTTTCATTAACCAAATGTTTCCAATAGCCTGAAGCTTGCCTCAACCACAAAAATGCCAGGGGTTCACTAGAGATAGGTAAAAATGTAAAGTTAGGCAGAAAACCCAATTTCACCCTAAACATTAGAAATTTTCTTAAATAGGGGCTTAGAGTGATTGTGATTGAACTCACAACTTTTAATCTAAAATAAATACTTTAAAACTGAAGAGGAGGGATTATATTGGGGGAATTATATTGTGCCCTAGGCCAAAGACAAGCTAATTAGTCTAACTGGGAGTTACAGAGAGATAAGAAAATGGAATCCCAGAGTCACAGAACACTGGAAAGTCAGGAGATCTGAGTTTTGATCCTTGGTCTGTGCTAACTATCTGTGTGACCTGGGCCAAGTCTTTGACCTCCTCTGTGTATCATGGTGCTTGGCTGTGAATTGAAGGGGTTATAAGAAATAGTTTCAGACATTCCTTTTAATTTACATCTTCTACGATGTCATCTTCCTTCCTAGCTTGAGCATAAACATACCCAGCTGAGTGCTTCCCCTCCCCCCAAACCTGTGGCTCCCTTAGAATGACAATGGCTAGGGACATAGGGTTTTCAGGGTACTCACTGTTCCAGGCGCAGCGTTCTCACACACTTTGGCATCATTGGGATGTGCGATCTCTGGGGCATTGTCATTCTCATCTAGGATCTCGATGTGAACTTGAGCAATGGATTCTTGGCCTGTGAATTTCCCTGGGGATAGAAAATAATGATATTACCCTTAAATCGTAACTCCTTCATTGGTATTTGTGACTATATGACTCAAGGGAGTCAGACCTAGGGAATGACACAACCAAAGGAGTGTCATCATTATAGGGCTCCTAGTTTTGTGAGGATGGCTGGTACCCCAAAGATCTGAGATTCATTGAAACAAACGCCCATGTCTCATCCCTTCTTTTGCCATCAATAAGACAAAATGGGGTACAGTGGGGGAAAGAATCCTGGACTGGGCAACCAAGAGACCTGATTTCTAGCCCTAGCTCTGTCATTTACCAGTTTTGTGACCTTTTGCAAGTTAATTCCTTTTGTGAGGTCTCAGTTGCCTCCTTTGAACTTCTCATCTGAAACTAAGGCTTAAAGAGATACAATTTCTTATCCAAAGTCCCACAGTTATAATCACTGTATCTTGGACTTGAAGCCAGGTCTTCTGACACCAAGCCCAACATTTTTACCATGCAACAATGAGCAAAGAACAAGCATGCAGTAAATACTTGCTGATTGCTTGTCTGTACCATCTTACTGGTCACTATCTTCATCAGCTTCTGTTGGCTTTTCTCCCCTCCTTACCAAAAAGGCATGTAAATGCTTTCTTAAGTTCTCCCTCCCAACCTTTGTCAGAAAGAGGTAAACAGAGAGAAAAAAAGAGGGAGCCCCAGAAGGGACATCCCCCATTGACAGCTCACCACGAGGGTCCATCTCTTTGGCTTCAACAGTCAGGTTATACCAAGGGTAGATTTCACGGTCCAATTCCTTAATATTGGAAATGTAACCCTGCTTGGTGATTCTGAAAAATTGTCCTCTATCGCTGGTTGACCGGATGTAGTATCTACATTATGGGAGAAAAGACATCTCCTGGTATATCTTTCCAGTACCCACTACATGCTTTCATTGCTGGCTTGTAGATGAGGTATCTGAGGCTAAAGGAAGGTAAGTGACTTTTTCAAGGTCACATAGCTATTAATTAAGTAGGGACAAGTCATGTTGGCCTTGGATGTCAATGACATTGGAGATCATGCACTCTTGTGTGGGGACAATAATTATTCTGGCTGTGGGGGAAAAATAGTGTATTAGAAAGAACTCTAGGTTATGTGTTATGGTACTAACTCTGTGACCTTGGACACGCCTTTCCTCCATTCCAGGCCTCAGTTCTCTTTTCTCATTAAGTTACTTACTAGTTTTGTAACCATGGGCATAATTACTTCCAGAAGGTGAGCTGCCTTAGCCTCAGTTTACTCCTCTGTAAAATGGGAATTAATAATACTTACACTACCCAATTCACAGGACTGTTCTGAAGAAAACACTTTGTAAAGCTTTGTGGTTGTTGTTCGGTCACATTTGATTCTTCATGACCCCATTTGAGGTTTTCTTGGCAAAGATATTGGAAGGGTTTGCCATTTTCTACTTTGGCTCATTTTATAGATGAGGAAGCTGAGGCAAACAAGGTAAAATGACTTGTCCAGGGTCACACAGCTAGGAAGTTTCTGAGGCCAGATTTGAACTTGGAAGAGATGTCTCTCTGATTCCGGGTCCAGCACTGGGCACCTAAACCTTTAGGTACTATAGAAGTGTGAGCAGGGGTGTTCTAGTAAATGTTTATCAAAGGTCCCCTTGAGAAACAAGAGTATAAACTACACACTTTATGCTTAATCTGCATTATTAATAGTTTCTTAAATCTAGGCAATCAATAGAACAATACATTAAGCTCTGATTTCTAGAGTTTTTTGATTTCTGAAATGTTAAGTGCTCACACTGAAAATTTAACCACCCCCTTGTGCAGAGCTCCCAACACATCCTTGAGTGTAAGTCATCATTATTATTTGATTCCTGAAGGGTTGGGATATAGGCAGAAAGTTGGCAGCAAAGGGTATGTCTATTGTGTGAGGAAAATAGTGAGGGATGCTGGGAAATAAGGACGGTATCTGAGGTCTCTGGGAGATGTGGGCTGGGATGTCATAAGGTGGGAAAGAAAGGGAAAATAGGTCAAAGGAGAGAGCATTAGACTTGAAATCAGATCTAGGTTTGATTTCCCCCCTCTGCCACTGGTGACTTGTGTGACCTCAGTTTCCTCATTATTTTATATAACGGGGTTGAACCAGATGGCTTCCAGGGTCCCCCTCAGTTCTAACATTCCATGTTTTATGTTTGCATTTGACATTTTAAGTGTTTCACCATCTGGCTTCTAGCTTATCTTTCTAAGCTTACACATTACTGCTCCTCACATGCTTTATATTCTAACTGAAGAGGCCTCTTTGCTGCTTTCTGGATAACATGTTCCATGTCCTGCCTCCCTGACTTTGTACAGGCTACATCCCCTGCTCAGGAATGCTCTCCTTTCTCACTTCCACCTTTTGGAACTACTTGATTTCTTCAAGACTCAGCAGAAGATTCACTTCCTTAAAGAGGCCTTTCTTGATTCCTCTAGTTGTTAGTACCCCCTCCTCAATCCCTCCCTGTCACTGTGTATTTATTTTGACTATATCCTGCATTTACTTATCTGTTAATATATTTTACTTCCCTGGTGGAAGGTAAGCTATTTGAGGGCAGGAACCCTCTTAAGTAGTCTTTGAATTTTCTAGCACCTAGGACAGTTCCTGGTCCCAAGTCACTACTTAAGAAATATTTGGCGGATCTATACATCTAACTTTCCTTCCATCTCTAACATCCTGTGAGTCTGTTGGAAAGGGGAAAGCAAGGGCTCTGATTTGGGTATCCCCCACCTCCCCAAAGTCTCAGAAACCAGTTCCTTCTTACTCAATGTTCCGTTGAGCTGCGTCAGGGTCCTTGGCTAATACTGTGCCGACTAAGGGTTTCTTTTGGTTTTCCATCAGTTTGAAGTGGTAGAAACGCTGAGAGAAGACTGGTGGCTCATCCACATCAGTGACATTGATGTGAACAACAGCTAGGTTCTTTGAGGGGACATTATTCAGGTATCGGAGGTTAATTGTTGGGTCTGTTGCCTCGATGGTGAAGCTATATTCTTTGATGTGCTCATAATCCAGGGGCTAGGAAAGAGAAGGGAACACTTGGAAAGAGCCATACACTTGGAGTTGAGAGATCTGGGTTGTAGACAGGGGGAAGTGGCTTTTTTCCCCCCTAGAACTGTCTTCTTATCTGCAAAATGGAGATAGTAATAATCCCTACTCTGCCTACCCTTCCCATAACAGTACTAGGGGACTGAGTTATTATTATTATGTATGTGAAATCCACTCAAGTGGACTTGAATTCTCATTGACCCATGTAGATATAGATCTGAAGGTTGCAGTCAGCATTGCCTGCAAAGAATAGCAGGAGCCCCTTCCCTCCACTCTGTTTTTGTTGTAACTACTTATGCTCCATGAATCCAACTCATCCCTCCAGGATTGTGCCATATTCTACCTTTTGCAGGAAGCCTTCCTACATCACCCAAGCCCAGACATTGCTCTCCCAGAAAAGTGAGCCTGTACAGGCATTTCTCACTATTGCTCACAGGCATTTCACCACTATTGCTTTGTATTTGTAGGCAGGAAGTCAGGATAGGAAGGATAGGATCTGTCCACACTTAGATGGGGAATGAAGAATATTCTTGGCACATGCATTCATCCTATCTCCTCAACTAGTTTCTGTCCTTCCTGAGGGCTTGGAATAGGTTTTAGACTTCCCTATCATGGCTCACAACACTAGGTGTTGATTGCTAACTGGTGGATGATGTACTTGTGGCAGAGTGGGTTAGGCTTATGGGACTTTGGGTCAGGATTACCAAAGGAAAGGGAACAAATTAACCCCTTGCCCTGCTCTGCCTCAGACACTGAGTACTTTAGTCTTGGTTGTTGGAATTGGTGGGGTCATTATGGAAGCATTTCTAAATCCATCAGAAAAAATACAGAATTTCAGATTTGGAAGGGATGTCATCCCTCTAATAGTAATAGATAGGATCTATATAGTGCTTTAAAGTTTGCCAAAACCTTTGCAAATATGATATTATTTTCTCTTCCTAACAACCATGGGGGGTAGGTTCTATCATTATTAACTCATTCTCCAAAGGAGGATACTGAGGCAGGGGTCATGTGCCCTCTCTACTTCACTTCCATATGCTCCATGTACCTTCTTGGGTTTGATGATGCCTTGGTTCCTGGAAGCATCGAGCTCAATGACAAAGGTGTCCCTGTATTCTCCCTGGACGATGCTGTACTTGGTCATTCGGTTCTGGGGCTCATCAGGGTCTTCGACCGTCAGGGACCCCAGGGGACTTCCCACTCGGATATCTTCAGGAACCACAAATTTATAATTTGCTGCTCCACAAAAGAAACATTAGGGAGAGTTTGGTTAATGAGCTGTGCCTCTTATTTTACATTAATTAGATAGACCATTACTTTGCAGGGAATCTGGGTGAATTATGTCCCAGACAACAAAGTCACATAGCTTTAATGGTACATGGAATCCCTGTTTACAGGTTCCCCAGAACTCTTTTTTTGTACCATAAAGTACTGGGTAAAATTTATACATCTCTCTTGCCCTGGCTTGTTTTCCTTATTAATAAGAGCTGTATGAACAATACTACTGGAACTCTAAGTAGTCTACTGTATTATCCTTGGTATTCCTCAGGTCTTCTAAGTAAAGAAGGTCCTTGAGGGCTAGGATTATTTTCTTTTTGTCTTTGTATATCTAGAGTTTAGCACAGTGCATAGTACATGGCAGGTACTTAATGAATTCATGTTGATTGATTGATATCCAGAACCTAGGCATTGTGCTGGACAGTTGGGATACAAAACCAGAAATTAAACAGCCCCTGGAAATTGTAATCTATCCAAATCTCTTATTCAGGTTCCTATGGGACCAGCAACATTTATTTAAAAGAGTGTTGGGGTAGTAGTATATGATGACTCACTTGGTGACCAGGGTAAGGACTGGGTTTAGGTGGTAGATTGGATCAGGATTTGGTCCAGGGCTGAATCAAATGGAGACTAAGTGACTTGCCTAGGGTCACACAGTTAGAAAGTATCTGAGGCTGCATTTGAACTCAGGTCTTCCTGACTCCAGGCCAAATGCTCTATCCACTGAGCCATTGACCTGCTCTACGGTTAGAATCAGAGATCATCTTAAAGTTCTGTCAAGGACTAGGAATAGGACCAAGTTTTTCAGAAGAGAAGTGGAATCTGGGATGGGAGTATGGGAAATAGACAAGACAACTCATCTTCCCTCTATGGTCAGTCTTGGGGGAGATAAGAGCTTATTAGGACTAGAAGGTGAACTAAAAATCTAGATTGAATAAAATCTCCTTAGCCTGGACTAAAGTCTTAGTTTCAGGTGTCCTATCTGAGTACAGTATACCATATATGGCCCACCGCCTTCCCACCCTCCTACTCCCACCCCCTATACCAGCCTTGTTTCTCCAAGTATCCACTCACTTTCAGTGAAGATTGGGAAATTGTCATTGATGTCACTCACAGTGATGACCACAGTGGCTGTGCTGGACTCCCCTTGGAGCCCTGGACCATCTCTGGCTTCCACCACAATCTCATACTTTGACTGCTTTTCTCGATCCAGGTTATTCACAGATGTAAAGATAGTGCCTGGATGTGGTGAGGAAGAGGGAGGGAAAACAGATACAGGAGGAATATGAGCTAAGCAGTGATCCCCATTGCTTTTAAGGACTTTTAAAGACATCTTTAGGACATTGGTTAAATACTTCCTGCCCCACTACCTACACTACCTCCCCCCACTCCCAGCTTCTTTTTATGTGTTTTCTTCTTCTATTAGAATATAAGCCCCTTGAGAGCAGGGACTATCTTTTCTTATGTTTGTACATGTATAATGACTAGTCCATAATAAAAGCTTACTAAATGCTTGTTGGCTGACTTTATACAAGGTTTTCCCAAACTTGCCAGTGTTTTCCAAGTTCTCTTTGTCTCACTGCTTGACATCTTGGGGACACCATTTCCCTCTGTGGGCCTCACTTCCCTCCCCTATAAAATGAGGGAAACAGACAGAAATCTCCTAAGTCCCTTTCATCTCTGACATTTTATATTCCAAAGTCTCTTCCTATAGTAACATTACATGTTACAAGTTCTTCCATTCCATAGACTAAGGTAGGTCACTTTTAGCTCCTGTATTTCATATCTCTTGTTTTAATCTACCTTTTAAGGTCCCTTCCAGTGCTAGCATTCTATGATGCTTGGGAGAACCTGTTGTATGTCAAGCATGAGGGATGCAAAAGAAGCCTAAAGACAGTGTCGTTGTAACAATCTTTTTTGTAAAGGCAACAGAGGTGACCAGTAAGGGGAGTGGATTATTTAACAGGCCAGACATACGCAGCCATATAAATGTGGCTTAGAGACCATTCCCCAGGAAAAGCTTCCTTTAAACTCAAGCATGCTGTCACTGTTCTTTGGAGCAATTTTGACTGGCAGTGTGGGTCTGAGGGCTGATTCCATGGTCTTGGCCCAAGGTATGTTCTTCCCAACTTAGATACACACAAGTCATTAGGAGCTACATCTTCCACCTCACACTTCCACACTCCATGGATCTGTGATTTTGTCCATGTTGGGACCCAGGACTCTTGGTTCGAATGTTCTGGAACTGTGGGTATTTATTCTGCTGCCACAGATCCCAACCCCTCCATGTGTTAGTATTTGGCTCATTTAGTCTTTGGGTGATGAACCTTTCTGAACTGAAGGGGCAGCCAAGGACAAAGGACAACATCATCCCTGAGGAGATCCCAAAGAGCATGTCTTAGCCTCTGAAGGCCATTCCCAGATCAGAGTCCTAGGCAGTGGCGGCATTGGTTGAACTGGCATGTCATTTCCTAAGGACACTTCTTTGAAGAGGAGCCATGTAGAAGCTTCTTGAGGGCAAGGGACTGTTCATTTTCTCTTTTCCCTAACTTCTATTACTATGACTGGTATATAACGGGCACTTAATATATTCTTTTTGAATATATAACATATTCTTTTGATTACTTGCTGTTGAATGAATAACCTCTTGCCTGTTTGTAAAAACCAAACCAAAGCACACCAAAAAACTCAGCAACCCCAAACAACAACACACTATTTTCTGGTCACCTAAAAGTTCTAAGTGGGTACATGTCTATCGTCTTAGGCATGAGAATAATTGGAAGGGAGGACACTTAATAGCCATACAAACCAGAACTGTCAATGGTGAAATACTCTCTGCCATGAACTATATTGTAGGAAACCGAGGCATGGCCTAATACGGTAGGGTCATCTGCATCCACTGCTGTGATTCTGGTGACTGAAGTTCCTACAGAGAAAGTCAATCAATAGGTTAGAATAACTTTGGTCAGACCCTTGTGCTGATAATTATCATAACAAAAATGGCAACAATAATGGCAGCTCTCTTTCCTATAGTGCCTTAGAGCTTATCAAGTATTTTAGATATTGGCTGTGAGATTGTAAGCTTGCTGATGGGGTTCTAGGGAACCCCCTGCAAGGGAATCGAAATCACTAAAGACCCTGGGAGTTATATTTCTTTAATGAAGGGGTGTGTGTGTTCGTCCTTCGTTGCCAAAGAAGACCATGCCATCAGAGAAATGACGACATGACTTGCACTTGACTTTGTTTTGAGTGAGGGAGGGCTGTGCAGGTCACCAGCCTCACTTCTCCTCCAGAGCCATCTGAATCCAGTGACCAGATATTCATCAGGATGACTGGAGATGACCGAGGATGAGGCAATTAGGGTTAAGTGACTTGCCCGTGGTCACACAGCTAGTGAGTGTCAAGTGTCTGAGGTAAGATTTGAACTCAGGTCCTCCTGACTCCTGCACTGGTGCTCTATCCACTGCACCACCTAGCTGCCCTAATGAATGGGAAGGCGAGAGAAGGAAAGTTAACTAGACTGACTAAACTAACTAAAGTTAACTTAGGATGAGAGGCCATTATTTCCCTCCTACTAGAATCATTTGGGGTGGGGGGAGAAGAGAGAAATGACATACGGAGCAATATTGTTTGACACACAGAGCAATATTGTGACCACATTGGCCACTGTAGTGACAAATTCATGCCCTGTCCTCAAATCTAAGACTCCAAGGGAGACCATGGGAGGTGAAAATTGAAGAGACAAATGTCAAGGTAAAAGATTACACCTTTTAAAAATATTATGTGTGTTCACTCAGGCATCTGGAACATGGAAAGAAAAACAGACCCAGAGGGAGTGTGGGAGCACTCCCTCCTCGTCACCATCCCCTACCTCACTTCAGAAGGGCTCATTCCCAGTTGCCTCCATCAAAGCCTACATCTCACTCCTTCAATTTTATTTCTCAAAAACACACACATGGTTGTTTTCACCTTGCATTTTCCTTGTATTCCTTTGCCAGTGGTATGAGGGTACAAGGCAGCTCTAGGGGCCACTTAGGAGAGAATGACCTTTCCTAGCTTAGTACGGAGACCCCGCAGTGTGGAGCCATTATCACAAGCCATTCGTATTTCATAACTGTAATTTCAAAGATAGGATTACTAGCAACGTGGGGCTTCTACATCCATTGGATTGGGTCACAAGCCTAAACCTGTTGCGCCTCCTAGTGGTCACATATACATGCTCTCATTTGATTTGGAGATAGTACCTAGCCCCCTCCAGACACTGTGGGGGGTTATTTCTCAGTCCTGGCCAGGGTTAGGACTCAGTCTGTGGCTATGGTTAGAGTTTTGTGGCCGTGTTAGGATTAGGGCTCAGCTAAGGGCTTGGTCTGGGGCCAGGATTAGGATTTGGTCTATGGTCAGATTTAGGGCTCAGTCTGTTTCAGGGCAGGGCTTAGGCTGGGAGTGTGAGACAGAAACGTTTCCTGTGTGCGAAGATGTGTTATACGGGGTGGGGGGAAGAGTGGGGTACAAGCCCCAGTCTTGGCTCATTCCCAGTGTGCTATCAGCAGCTACAGCTGAAGAGCCCAGATGGCTGGTGATGTCCAGGCCAGTCCTGGCAGGACGGAGACTTTGCAGGGTAAGAGATGCCCAGTGTTTGTTGGAATGGCAGCTGAGCGCCGTCTCCCTGGTACCTACCGACAGCGGACATCTCTGGCACTGAGCCATTGAGAACTCTCTGTGCAAACACGGGGGCGTTATCATTCACATCATGCACTTTGATCGTGAAATTGGACGGTGGCTCCAAGTTCTCGTTGGTATCTTTGTCCACAATGTATGCAGTGAGGTAATATTCTGATTTCTTCTCCCGATCCAGCCTCTCAAAAGCATACACATCTCCGGTCTGTTCACTGACTCCAAAGAGTTTGTCTTTGCCGACCTCGGGCCCTTTGAGAACATACCTGGCATTTTTTCTGTTCACACTTGATGTGATCTAAGAGGGAAAAAAATTGAGGGCGATTAAAATTGATGGGAGGGGAATCCTCTCTGCTGTGCAAAGTGGGCACGTCCTGTGGTTTTTTTTTTTATTGGTAAACCTTTGTTCTTAGCATTTTCTCTGTATGAGAATCTCCCCTCCTTTCTCTCCCTCCTCCCTCCCCTCGACTTGGGAGAGTTAAAAGAAGTTTCGACTTGGAGTCAGAAAACGTGAGTTTGACCCGCACCCCCCTCCCCCAACTCTGCTACTTAACTACCTGTGACCTTGGCCCAGTCATCTTTTCTGGTCTCAGTTTCCTCACTTGTAAGATAAGGGGTTGATCTCTTCCAGCTCTAAATCCTATGGCATCGCTATTATAATTA
Organism: Bettongia penicillata ogilbyi; assembly: GCA_023548195.1. Lineage (NCBI taxonomy): Eukaryota > Metazoa > Chordata > Mammalia > Diprotodontia > Potoroidae > Bettongia > Bettongia penicillata. The sequence goes on along the minus strand of JAJHZJ010000373.1, from coordinate 1,278,837 downwards.
CTTTTCATCATTCAAAACCCAGCTCACATACCACCTGCCTTTCCTGACCTAATCCTCCACAGATGAAAGCGATTTTTTTCTCTCCTCTCAATTTCCACAGCCAGAGAGATATTCACACTCTATTTTGGAACCAAATCACCTTCCCATTCCCCATCCCCACCCTCACCCCCACCCCTATTCTCATCCCTCTCCTCAGCCCCATTTCTACCCCATACTTTCCCCTTCCCTTCCTCCTTCCCCTCCCCATCCCTCCAGGAAAGGATGGACAGATAAAATATGGACACTTATTCTTGAAACAGAAAATGTGTCAGGTTGACTGATTGTTCTTATTAAAGATGTAGAGTCAATAGAGCTTTTTAATTAGAATATGCAAATTGGGTCTGGAGTCATAAAATAAATAGCCAGAATACCACTAATGAAAAGGCACATTTACACCAACGACTTGGAGATACATGCTCCTGGGAGTGAGGGGACCTAAATTCCCCATCTCTCACCCCAAAAAGAGAGGTTTTTGTGGATCTGAGCAAACAATAGGCACTCAACCAATATTTGGTAAATTGACTTGCAGAATTATTATATAGGAGAGGACCTATTCTACTTGGCCCTAAAGTGTAGAATTAGGAGAATGGGTGGGAGTCTCAGGGGGGCAAATTTCAGCTTGACAGAAGGAAACACTTCCAATATATCAGAGCTATTAAAAGGACACAATCCTTGCTCTTAAGGAGTTTATAATCCAATAGGAGGATATGATGTCTACAGGAAAAAGTTTAATATAAAATAGGGTGGTCCGGAGCATAGAATGTAGAACTCTGGGTCCAGCAGACTCTAATTGGAATTTCACCTCTGACAAGGGCACCTGTATGACCTTGGGCAAGTCATTTATTTAACTGAAGGGGATAGACTAGATCAGGGATAGGGAACCTGTGGCCTCAAGGTCACATGTGGCCCTCTAAGTCCTCAAGTGCCCTTCGGCTGAATCCAAGCTTCCCTTAACAAAAGGGGAATAAAAGTTCTGTAAAACTTGGACTCAGTCAAAAGGCCACACCCAAGAACCTAGAAGCTCACATGTGGCCTCAGTGCCGAAGGTTCCCCACTCCCAGATGAAATCTTGTGTCCTGGATCCCCTTGACAGTCTGGTGAAGCCTAGGGTCCCTTTTTCTGAATAGTATTTCGAATTTTACAAGACAAGACACATAGAATTTAAAAGGAAACCAATTATGATGAAACAGTTATCAAAATATTAGAAAGAAAAAGTTCATGAATGGCAGGTTAAGAAGTCCGACCCCAGATGATGATCTGAGGCTTTTCTTTAGTTTTGTAAAGCTATGATCCTATCATGAGGTAAAAGAGAGAGCCAAAAAAAGTACCATGGGAGTACTGGGGGTTGAGGAGGGGGAGGAATGGTATTTATTAAGAATCCACTATGTGCCAGGCACTGAGTTAAGCACATTTACAAATACTATCTCATTTGATGTCTTTCATCTAGGGGAAAATGGACAAGCCTTCCTGGAGAAGATGGCATTGGAGCTGGGCCTTGAACGCCAGTGCATGCTATTGTCCAGAAAATCCTTGAAATGAGTGAGATGTGATGTAACTTTCAGTAATCCACTGCTAGGTTGATCTCATGGGCCAGTGCCTGCGGGCTTCAGAAACAGATTAGAAAGCCCTTCCTCATGTGGTGTGAGTCACTCATGACGCTAATTGCATTCTACCTCACCCTGCTGTGCCCCCCTCACTCCTTCCCTAGCTTTGGGAACAACGTAAGCACTGAGAGAATTTGACCATTGGGCCTTTTGTTGGATAGAAGTCAAGTTCCCCTGAGGAAGTTCATGGTAATAACAGCCATCCATTAGATTATCGTGAAGGATATGAGTTAACAGTGTGATGTTACCGGTCTTCTGATTCCTCCCCTCCCACTATGAGCCTGGAGTTGAGGGACATAGTGTCCGGCATGAGGGAAGTGCATTTTGTTTCAGTCAGATTACTACAGAAGGAACCTGTACTGTTCTAGTTGTTTCATAAAGGGCAGCTAGGTGGCATAATGGATAGAGTTCTGGTCCTGAAGTTAGGAAGATTCATCTTCCTGAGTTCAAATCTGACCTCAGACATTTACTATGTGACCCATAGTCACTCTACCCTGTTTGCCTCAGTTTCCTTGTCAGTCAAATGAACTGGAAAAGGAAATGGCAAACTCTTCCATTATCTTTGCCAAGAAGACCCCAAATGGGGTCACAAAGAGTTGGACATGACTGAACAAAAAGATGCTTTATATTACAGAGGTCATAGACAAGCTAGACTAGAAGAAAATGGAAAAAGCAGGACTAGAATTATGAGGGCACCAGAGCTGGTAATAGGAGGATTGGCTGTAGGGAATATTTCAGGGATACTTAGCCAGAAGGGAAGACCCAAGGGGGCCCATGATCTCTTTCGACAAATATTTGAAGGACAAAAGAGAGATTTGTCTTTTGTACTTGGCCCCAGAGGGCAGAATTAGAAGCAATGAACAGAAATTACAGGATAGCCAATTTTACCTTGATGTAATTATAAAGTGAATTTTATCTTTGCCCCATCTGAAGAGTCATGGACCCTGTGTTTCAAAAGTCAGCTCTACCCATAAAACTTTGACTGATACAAAAAGAAGCTAAAAGGTTGGGGGTAGCAATGACATGGGGATGAATCTTATTAAAAAAAAAGAGGAAATAAGATGGTCCTTGAGATGTAGAGAGAACCTGCTTTGGCCTCTTACTGTCTATTTCTTTGGACTGAAGCAGGTTTATGAGGCAGGTAATGAGGCTGGAGGTGTCACCAGAGTGGAGGAGTCAAGGAACTGGATGATTTGAAAAAGGGTTCAGTGTTTGAATCCAGATCCCTGGCAGCTTCCCTTGAAGAGGGACCAGAGACAGCGGTTTCTCATTTCCTCAACTAAGCATTGACTTTACTGGAAGCTTGAATGGGACCACATGGGAGAATGTTCACTCCTGTTGGGATTGGCTGATGGGGTGTCTATGTACTTGAATGGTATCTGGGAATTCTTGGGTTTGCCTACAGACTGGTAAAAGACCAGAAAGAGCTATAGACATGTAGCCCATTTGGTCTTTGTTTTAAAGCATGTCAAATATATTTTTATTTCTTTGATTATGAGTGATGAAGGGTAAGTCATGTTTGTGTGGATGATTCCTTTATGCCATATTCACATAATGAAAATTCATTGAAATATGACAGATCAGGATGGAGAGCAGAGTTTTCCAAGTTGGGAGGGGCTTAGTCAAGATTTTAACTGGATATATCCACTTGGCCCATACCATTAGACTAAAGAAGGAAGTAGCGGCGGCGGCAACAACCCGGAGAAGCTGGGGTTAGAGGTAGCAACTCTTTAATAGCCAGGTTGTTGCTCTGCCTGGGTAGTCCCTGCTATTCAGAGACTACCTGGCTGCCCAGGTGAGTCAGAGGATTCAGGCACCTGGGATCTCCTCATTGAAAAGGACCATTTAACTGTGCCACAGAGCCCCCTGGTGGTTCAATAAGGAAAAACTTCCTACCAATGAGGGGTCCCCAAAGTTGAGCGGGTCTGCAGGTTGTGAATTCTGCACCATGAAAATGTTTAAGCAAAGGATGACCCTTGTCAGGGACATTGTAGAGGAGATTCCTTTTCAGATATAGATTGGCCTCTGAAATCCTTTCCAACTCGGAGATTCTGTGTTTTATATAATTGGACTCCCAAGTAGAGTAACTTCAGTGTTTTCTGAGCTTAGGAGAGATGATCCTTGGACTTAGGCTTGGAGAATACCTTAGAAATGGCTGGGGAGGCGCCATGGACAGAACATTAGCATTCCAGTCAGAAGAGCTGGATTCAAATTTGACCATCTCTTTGGGCTTGGGCTAATCACAAATTTCATGGGTCTCAGTCTCCTCATTTGCAAAATAAGCAAGTATGTCTAGATGACTTCTAGGTCACTGCCAGCTCTAGATGAATGATTCCCTCATTTTACAGAATAGAAAACTAAGGTCAGTTAAGGAGAAGTAATTTGCCCAAGGATTATGATTCAGGATTTGAAACAATGTCTTTAATTTTGAATGCAGTCTCCTCATTCCTCCAGATTGCCTCTTACACTGCTGCTCACACCAAGTTGTGTGTGGCAGAAAGATCTTTCTGCCTTTTCTTCGTTATTCAAGGTTTATTCATTTACTTCAAAGCCACCTCCTCCAGGAAACCTTCCCAGACCAGTTCAATCCATGATGACTGTGCCTAGCAAAGGCCTTCCTATAACACTCAAAGATACACACATTGTTGTAGAAATCATAGCTCGCATCCTAACAGTTTCATGTGTGTTATTCTTGTCTCCCTTGATTGTAATCCCCTGAGAGCAGGAAACTCTGTAACACTCAACTGAGTGAGTAATTACTGCTCTTGGAAACTTTGTATCTTTATCTGTGAAATAAGAAGGTTAGAGTCCATGATCACTTCCAACTTCCAACTATAATTCTCAGTGATTCCATGTTTCCTAGAAGGTCTAGGGTAGTAGGGATTGAATAGTAGGGGTCCTGGGAAAGCTGTTTGCCTTGCTGCAGGAGGTTCTAAGGACAGGCAGCCTCTGAAGGAGAGAACCCTTTACCTTGCCCACATGATGAGGGAGATTGCCAGGCATCTCTTCCTGGATGTGCATTTGGTTCCAAATCCAATCTCTCTTAAAGCGTGGGCGAGCATCCTGGGCCCCTGACAGGGGGAGCTCCTGGGAGAAGCTCACTGCCTCTGCAGAGGCTCTCATTTCACTTCTGCAGGCTGCAGTCAGAAAGATGATGAGGATCTGCTTCTCCATCTTCCTGTGAACTGCTCAAGTCTATAGAAAAAGGTAAAGACAGATAAAAAAAGAGTAATGAGCATTTATATACCATTTTAGGAATGTTATGTCATCTGATTCTTACAACTCTGAGAGGTAGGCTCTATTATCCCCATTTTACAGATGGAGAAGTTGAGGCACAGATAGGTTAAGTGACTTACCCAGAGTTGCACAGCTACTAAGTGTCTGAAGCTAGAATTTGAATTTATCTCCCTGAATCTATGCCCAGTGCCCTATACACTGCACCACCTTGCTTGCTTAGTACACTCCCACTGAGCTATCTACCTGCCTAAGAAATCCCATTAATTAAATTTATATTAAATAGAAAATTTTAAATTTAAATATAAAATAATTGCTATAGCTGAGAGTGATTGTACTTGGTTCTGGGGGGAGGGAAGCTTTTTATATATATTCTTCCCCTCCCCCCAGACTGTAAGGTTTTTGAGAGTAGGAGTCTGCATTATATCTATGCTAAAAGAATGAGATATATGTCAAGTTGCGGTCCAGGCAAAGTGGGATGAGGAACTTGAGCAAGGAGAGAATATTTTCACCTGAAGAGTTCAGAGAATGTTGAAGGCAGAGGTTGTTTTGTTGTTATTTTAAATATCTCCAGGACAAGCACAATAACTTGCACACAGTAGTTTGTTCTTTGTCGAGGGGAAGATTCATGGATGAGGCATCTGAGAGGACACTGAAGCAAGGGGAATGGTGGGGAAACCCATGTCAGGCACGGAGAAAGGAAAGAGCAAAGAAATGGAGACAAGAGCACTAAGGATGACGATGGCAGATGGAGAGTGGTCCACGAGACCATATGAAGGGTACTAGTATGAGATAAGATTGGGAAGGTAGATCACAGAAGGATTGTGGACCCTGAATGCCATGACTGATTTGTACTTTAATTGAGAGTCAATTGGAAGCTACCATTTATATATAATTCTATATAAGTGCATGCTATATACAATTTTAGAAGATTTTTGAATGGAGGAATTACACAGAAGGAGATCTTTGGATCTTTGGAGATTAAATGAAGGATGGATTGGAGAAGAGAGAAGTTAGGAGCAAAGAAACTAGTTGGAAGTCTGTTCTTACATTCTAGGTGAAAAGAGAAAAAGGCCTGAATTAGGGTCATATCAGTAGGAGTAGATGAGAGGCGACAGATGTGGGAGATATCATATGAGTAGATGCCACCTGGCTTGGGAGGAGAAGGCATAGTCAAAGATCATTCCAAGGATGTCAACTTGAGTGATGTGGAGGACAGAGGTTCCAATGACAGAAAAAGAGAAGTTAGAAGGGGAGGGGGTGGTAATAGGGGAAAATGATGACTTCAGTTTTAGATTCTGAGGGGCCAATGGGGCAAAATTAGGTGTGAAGAGCCTCCTTCTTTCCTTTTGTTTTCACATGAGTTTAGGTTGATTATGGAAACTTGACTGTTTTCTTTTCCAGGCTTCCGTTTTCTCCATTGTAAAATGAGAGGCTCAAACCACTTGATGTCCAAGCTCCCTGCCAGCCCTAATATTCTATATTCTAAAGTCCCTTAACATATTTTGGCTCTCACTTCCTACCTCTTCCTCTTCCCTGATGGATGAATGATTTAATTTTCCTTATATTGTGAATTTCTACTAAATTTATTTTGCTTCTGTTTCTTCTCTTTCCTTCAGCTTGTGCCTGCCATCTTCCTTCCTCCTTCCTACCAGAATTCAGGGAGTTAAATTCATTTTCTGTTAATTCCAATAAGAGACTCCATCTAGGGAAAAGACCCTGCATGCCTTGAAGTTATGGGTCCTGGACCCATGACCCAGGAATGCAGAGAAGGAAGATGAAGAGTTAGTTTCTTTTGACTTCTGAGGGAACTCATCCTTGGGAATGATTTAATGAGTGAGAGGTGGTGGCACTGAGGACTTTCTGCTACATCATCTATTGTCCCCCCTCCATGTGGTGACACACCAGCCTAGTCTTCCCATATCTCCATCCATAAATGTGTTCAGAAAAGCTCATTCATACTAAAGTGTTCACAGTGGGTAATGTCCTAATACCTCTCAGAAGTGTTTGCATTTAAAGTGGGGATATCATGTCATTAGTTAGAGGAATGGTTTTCTAAATGCGGAATTTTAGGTATCTGCGAAAGTTTGGCAGGAGAATTTTTGGTGGGGAGGGAGGTTTTTCTCAGTGTGCTTCACATTACCCAGTATAGACACTACCCATGTGGGCCTCTGGTGGGAATCTTAAATAAAGAACAATATAATTCTAATTTCTCTACACTGTGACTCCCCATAATCCAAATGGCCCTTTGAGAAACAAACATAACCCACTTTGGAGTCTGGATACTTCTCACTCCCAGAGTCGCTGTTTCCTTTCTTAGCATCTATCACAAAGGATGGACAATGAGGTAGACACCTCCACTGCCAATTGGCTATCGGACACTTGGTAGCTCTGGTATAAGTCTGAATTTCTTTAATTGGGAGTCAGTTCTCCTGAAGGGTCACAGAAATTTTCTAAAAAGATTATAGGACCACAAGATTTAGATCTATGAGGGACCTTAGACACCATTAAGTCTAGCCACCTCATTTTGTATATGAGATCCCTTTTATACACATAGATGAAGTGATTTACAAAGGGTCACACAGGCAGGTAGTAAGAAGCAGACCTGGGATTCTAGACCCTGGCCTTCTGACCCCAAATCTAGTGTTCTTTTCCTTACAACAGAGACCAGGGAGACAAATTTGGGATTATCTGTAGAGAGGGAGAAATCTCTTCCCTTCTGATTAACCCAGAGAAGAGAAGAAACAGGTTCATAGCTTTGGCTTCTTTGCCCTTCTCAGCTCTTTCTCTGGCTGACCCCCCTTCCTGAAATGCTTTCCCACCTCCACTCTTGACTACTGACCTCCCTGATTTCCTTTTAGTCCCAACCAAAATTCCACCTCCTACAGGAAGCCTTTCCCACCTCCTCTTAATTTCAGTGCCTTCCCTCTCTTAATTATTTTGAATTTGTCATCTATATAGCTGTTTGCTTGTTGTCTCCCTATTAGATCATGAAGACAGAGACCATCTTTTACTTCTTTTTGTATCTGTTGTTTAGCACGGTGCCTGACACATAGTAGGTGCTTAATGAATGTTTATTGGATATTGATTTAATGCTAGAAGGGACCTTAGAGGCTATCTCATCCAATCTCCTCTTTTGCATAGAGTCACATAGTAAGTATCAGAGGTGGATTTGAATGCAGGTTTTTCTGGCTCCAAATCCAGCCCTCTGTCCATTATCCCACAGTGCTTAGGGCTTGGGGTAGGATGCTCAGTTATCTTTTGCCTTTTTTTGTATCCCTGACTGACATATGATAAGCACTTATTCATTTGTTGTTCAATTGTTTCAGTCGTGCTTGACTCTTCATGACTCCATTTTTGGGTTTTCTAGGTAAAGGTACTGGAGTGGTTAGCCGTTTCCTAGGAAACTGAGGTAAACAGGGTTAAGTGACTTGCCTAAGGTCTCACAGATTTGAATTCAGGTAGATGAGTCTTCCTGATGCCAGGCCCAGTACTCTATCCACTGTACCACCTAGCTGCTCTGGGGTAGGATTAGATGAACTTCAAGGTCCTTTGGACTCTTGAGATTCTATGAAATAAGACTGAGACCAACTGACCTTTCAATAACCTTCTCCCAAGCCAATGGGCACTCAGCTGGCTTGAGGAGGGTATTTTCTTCCATTATATGATTCCTAAAGAAGCATATTCTACATCTCTCCTTGGTCACTCAGCTCTCAACTCAGTAATAATTGTAACATGTCACATTTGTATAGTAATTTATAGATTGCAAAGGCAAATAATATTTCATTTGATTTTCATTGTAGCTCAGTGAAGCAGGCAGGGGTTTATTCTCTCCATTTTGAAATAATATTTTACTTTTCCCCAATTATATGTTAAAAAAATTTTTTAAACATTTAAAAAAAGTTTTAATTTCCAAATCTGTCCCTCCCCCCCTCTTGCTCCCTGAGATGGTGAATAATCTGATATAGGTTATACAGGTACAATCATATAGAACATTTCCATTTAGTCATTTTGTATAAGAAGACTCAAATAAAAACAAAAATGAAGCAAAGAAAGTGAAAAATAGAATGCTTCAATCTGTGTCCAGACAATATCAGTTTTTTCTCAGGGGCAGATAACATGCTTATCATGTGTTCTTTGAGATTGTATTGGATCATCGCATTGCTGATGTTCTCTCCATTTTACAAATAAGAGATAGCCTCTCATTTCGTTTGTGACCTTGAGCCTTTGTAGCTCTGTCAAATGACTGGTCAAATGAATGGGTTATACTATATGGTCTCAGAAGGTCAGAACATCAGAGATAGAAGGGAGTTAGGAACGTTAAATATCCCTTCTCGCAATAATGTTCTGTGTTCTGCGATGCCTTCTAGCTCTGGCGTTCTATATTCTAAGTTTTTTCCAGCTCTGAAGTTCTGTGTTTTAAGGCCCCTTTCTGTTGACATTTTCTGTGTTAAGTTTCCCTCTGACTCTGATATCCTTTGTTCTAAGGTCTCTCCTAGCCCTGGCATTTTATGTTCAAATATTGTACACCCTCAAGACACCTCCTTGCTCTGAAATTTTATGCTCTAAGGGCCCTTCTGGCTCTGAAATTTTATGTGCTAAGAGTCTTTCAAGCTCTAATATTATAAGAAGAGCTAGATTAATGGATCTTCCTACCCCACAGAGTGATCAAAATGGTGGCTTTGATTTCCTTAACTGAAGCACTGAGCTTTGTCCTAAACAGTATAGAGTAGAAGTGGGGAGCCTGCAGCCTTGAGGCCACATGTGGCCCTCTAGGTCCTCAGGTGTGGCCCTTTGAATCCAGGGATTTGTTGTTCTGTGATGTTTGAATTCAGTCAAAGGGCCACACTTGAGGACCTAGGGGGCTGCATGTGGGTCTCATGGCCGCAGGTTTCCTACCCCTGGTCTAGATGAATTCGTTGTTCCAGGCAGGGTATGGCCACTGAAGGCTCCTGAATTATGTTGAAGGAAGATCACCTGGGAAGCCTCTGCATCTGCCTAGCAGACAATACCCTTATTGTAAAAGTCCCCGAACAACAGTTCTTTCCTACCTTGACTGGTTGGTCTGTGTGAAAGTCAGCTGAACAACAGCACCATTCCAAAGAAAAGTGGGTTCAAGGGAGAGGAAGTTCTGAGAAAGGGCAAAGAGCTGAAGCAGGAGATGGCAGATCTTTTGTTCACTGAGGGAGTTCTGTGAACTCTAATAATACTGTTACATTTGAATGGTGCCAAACTGGCCTCTGGAAGAACTGATGACACCAATGGTTTTCTGAGAAATGATAGGGGAGGGATGGGGCTATTGAGGCCATTGGCTCTTCTTCTCCTGGGAGTGAACTGTGTCTTGGGCCTGGTTTGAGAGTCAGGAAACCTGGGTTATAGTTCAGACTCTGCTTCTAACTTTCTGTGGGACCTTGGGCAAGACAATTCCCTTTAAGGAGCCTTCATTTCTCTCTCTGTAAGATGAAACAGTTGGACTAATGATAATGACTTACATTTACCTTTACTTCATGTTTAAAAAGTGTAGATAACACATCATTGCATTTTCACAGTAGCCCTGTGGGAGCTCTGTAGCACAACTACTATTTAACCTTATTTTAAAAAGAAACACATTCAAGTAGGTTAAAACCCAGGGTGCATGGAGTGGAGATGCTGTTAGAACCCAGGTGTCCTGATTCCAGATCCAATAGTCTTGCCAATATATTGTATTATGTTAGGGAATAAGAATGCTGAGCTTTGAGTCAGAAAGATCTGAATTCGAATCATACCTCACACACTTACTGGCTGTGTAACCTTGGGCAAATCACTTAACTTCTGTCTGCCTCAGTTTTCTCATCTGTAAAATGGAGATAATAAAAGCACTGATCTGCCAGGGTTGTTGTGAGGATAAAATCAGATAATATTCTAAATCACAGTGCCAATCTTAAAGTGCTCTGTAAATGCTATTATTGCGATTATACTTGTCATTATTCTGGTGTGGCAGGAGGTGGTAGGGGTAGGAGAAGATTATAGGGGACACAAAGGAAGTTCTATTCCCCACTCAGATACCCCTGCTGGGTCCAATGTTCTTTCTGCCATAGATTTAAGAATGACAGAATTATAGAATTTGAGAAATGAAAGGGACATTGAGTCCCACTCCTTCTCTAAAAGAACATTCACAAATGATTGTCCAACCTCTGCCTGAAGACATCAAATGAGGGGTGTCTCTGGAGAATATTTAGGCTTTGAGCTACTTTCTACTAGGTGTGGGGAGGGCAGAGGGATCGAGGAGAAAAAAAGAAAGAAAAAGCCAATGGAAGTGAAACTTGGAAATGTCATGTCAGAGAGTTCATGGCCCCTGAGAGACGCCAGTGAAGCCTGCTTGCCTTGGGAAATTTTGATGACTTTCCCACTGTGAGAAGGTCCTTCTCTTTTCCCTCTCTGGCACCCCTCCCCCATCCCCAAGGGATTTTAGGTAGCAACATAGAAGTGCTCACATTTCAGGACCTTTTTAAGGTTTAAGAATGACAAATCAGTTTCCTCACCGTTGTTTGAGGTATCCCTTAATTCCCCTGTGGAACAGCTAGGTGGCTGAGAAGATAGAGTGCTGGGCAAGTCAATAGGACTCACCTTCCTGAGTTCAGATCTGGCCCCAGGCACTTCCCAGCTGTGTGACCTTGGGCAAGTCCCTTAATCCTGTTTGCCTCAGTTCCTCATCTATAAAATAAGATGGTGAAGGAAATTGGCCAATCACTCCAATATCTTTGCAAAGAAAATTCCAAACAGGGTCACAAAGAATCAGACACAACTGAAATAACTGAACAGTCTAATTCCCCTGCATGTGTTGTCATCCCCAATTAGAATGTCAGATCTTTGAGGCAGGGACTCTTGTTTGCTTATATTTATATCCCTAGGACTTAGTATAGAGTGCAGAACATAGCATGCACTTAACAAATGCTTTTTAAAATTCATTTTTTCATTCAGAGGTAGTGCATTGATAATGCTATGAATAGGATGCAATATATTTTACTCTTTATATACTCCCAATAATAATAGTAGTAGTAGTAATAGTTACTATAGCAATTGGGCAGCTCAGGGAATAGAGCCTTGGACTTGGAGTCAGGAACATCTGAGTTTGAATCCAGCCTCCAACACTTACTCGCTGTATGACCCTGGGCAAATCATTTAACCTCTGTTTGCCTCAGTTTCCTCATCTCTAAAATGGGGATAATAATAACACCTCCCTCTCAGGGTTGTTGTGAGTTTCAATAAGAGAATAATTAGAAAATATTTAGCCTAGTGCCTGGCATTTACTAAGCACTATATAAATGTTAGCTGTTATTATATGGCACTGTAAAATTTGCAAAGCACTTTGATCATCAGCCTTCTGAGGTGTGTGCTACTGTTGTCATTTCATAGATGAGGCAAAAAGGGTTAAGTGACTTGCCAAGGTCATGTAGCTAGTAAGTGTCTGAGGCTGAATTTGAACTCAAGTCCTCCTGACTCCAGGCTCAACAGTCTATCTACCATGCCTCCTAGCAGCTGTGGATCACAAACTGAGCATAATTCCTTCCATCTTGTGTTACCTATTAGCTCACTAATTAAAGGACCCTCCTTTCCATGTTCCCCTCCCCAGTGACCCCTCCACAAGAATATCCTGTGTGATAATGTCTGTTCAGGCAGACTTCAAAGATTCTCCAATTTCAGGAATCAGCTTCATCACTCTGGTTAAGGCATCTTCACTAAGCCAGCTCGTGCATCATCCCCTCCCAATCTTCCTTTGCCTGAAGCTTTCCACTTCCTTTGTGATTTGTCCTTTACATGGATGGGGGTGGGGGATTCCTTTGCTGGAGAACTCAATAAACCCCAAGACAAATTTAATACTCTGGGATCTCACTATTCCTCTATCATCCACAGAGCAAAATGAGGAAACTGAGGACAGGAAGAGGAAGTGATTTGTCAGTAAGTAGTGGGCTAAGAAATGGAATCCAGGTCTTCTGACTTCAAGCCCAAGGATACAGAGATGGGTCCCAACATGGATCCCTGGAAAGAGTCAGTTGAGAGCTTAGCTGCCAAGAATGGGAGAGAGAATTTCCAATTCCAATTTGAATTCCTTCTCTACTATAGACCAAATTTGGTTAAAAGAAACAAACAGGTTAGGTGATATGTAAATTCATATTGTTTATTCCCTTAAAGCCAGTCAAAGCTAGTGAACATATACTTCCAAGGAGTCAGAATGTGAATTCTGACTGTTTGATAAGAATGACTAGGTTTAAATATGTTTTAGAACAATCCCAATTCAGTATGTCTGTGTCACTCAAATTTATGATTTCCACATATGTTTAACCATATTATGAGAAAGGAATTTTCTTACTTGAATAGGTGGTAAATACAATAAGAGAGTTGACAAAGTGTCAGTTGAAATTACCACCCAGGATATCTGTATTTTCTTTACCATTAACATGCCCTTAACATAGTATACATATCCTTACTGTTAAGAAAAAGTCCCATTATTCAAGATAGTGTCTTGGGTTAAGGATCTCATCCTTAATGGCCATAAAGAGAGGAAAAAATGCTCTTATGTCAGCCCCATCTGATCATGTTTTCAAAGAAAGAGATATTCTCTGAGTTTACTCAGAGAACAAAGAAGCTGTTAGGTTGAGGTGCTTCTACTGGTTGGCTAGTCCAGTCTCTGGCTTTTATTGAGGTTCATTTGATGTGAAACGATATCACTACCCATCAATATCTCACACTTAGCACATCCAGATCTGAGATCCTACTTTCTCCCTTAAACCTGCCTCTCCTTTCAGCTTCCTTTTGTCCATAGGTTGGTGACACCATCATCTTCCTGATTACTCAGACTTAGAAACCTCAGCATCAGCTTTGACTGATCTGACTACTTCTCAAGCCCCCTCCCACTTCCTTTTATACCTCGCCCCCAACATTGCCAAATCTTGTCCTTTTTATCTCCCTGACACATCTCTGGGATCTGTTTCTTTCTTTTGGTTCACGGGCCACCACCCTAGCTCAGATTCTTGTGAGAAATAATTCATTTGAACTCCTATGCTATTCCAATCAGTTTACTGTAATTCCATAGGGGGAGTGATTTTAAGTTCTGTACATTAGGCTCCAGAGCTGTGAGCCGCAGATTATAAATTCACTTGCTTAATCATAGGAAACTAACTAGAAGCCCTCCATCCTTGTTTTTTCTTGTCATGGTGAGACCAAGCTTTACACGAAAAGTCCTCCAACTTATTTTTGTACCTCTGAGCCATTCTCTTTAGTCCAACATAAGCAGTTGACCATCTTATGACCCTCTTATGACTGCTTAGTGGAGATACCCCATGCTTTGGCCAACCAGAGACACCCCTGTTAGCATACTATTTCTAGCTGATGCATCATTTTTGTCTCACGAAACAAAGTCTATCAAACAATGAGACTCTGTACTTTGTATAGTCCTGTTAGAGTGTTTGGATATCAAGCCTTATAAAAATAAGGCCCTAGAATAATAGTGCATCTCAGATTGTGAGGAAGATCTGAGGTCCACTTCATTAGAGGGGACCACGACCCCTTAATAAAGTGTCATTGGCTCAGAGCTGTGCCTCAGTTTCTTTTATTGTAGGTTGGACAATTTTAATCCCCACATCCTCGTGATTTTTGATAATTGTCATAACTTTCTAATTAATTGGTCTCCCTGCCTTCAGTCCTTCCCCTCTTCACACAACTGCCCGCAGATCTGTCTTTCTAACATAGGTCTTCTGACTCTGTCATTCTCTGTCTCAGATAAGCACCTGTGGCTCCCTAGGACCTCCAGGTTTAAATGTATATTCCTCTGTCTGACATTTTAAAGCCTTTTATAACTCTGGTACTAGCCTCCTTTCCCATCCTACACATTCCTCCTCTTCACTCATTGTGTTCTAGGCAAACTCTGCTCCTTACTATTCCTCAAAACTCATGAAATCTTTCCTGATTCTCCAGATTTCTAGTGCCTCCCACCATTGCCTTGTACACATTTGGTACCTACTACTATATGTGCATATGGTCTTCCCTGAGAGACAGTAAGCTTCTTGAAGGCAAGGATTGTGTTTCTTTATGTCTTTGTATATGATGGGTACCTAATACATGCTTATTAATTGGATGATTGATTACCCAGGGAAGGAGTTGAGGGAGGGCTCATTGAGAACAAACAACTCAGTTTCTGAGTCTTATGGGGGCGAAGGATGTGATTCAGAAAGGTTGTTCAGCCTTGTACGTAATTAGAGGTTACCAATTATATGTAATTTTGGGAACAGGAAGGATATACCTTAGAATTCCTTGTTTGTCTTTTCAGCCACATTTGTGCACACGAGAAAAGGACTCCCTCACCACTGTTGTCTTTAAATGAAGGTGACGGAATGAGATGTTCTACCCAAGGGGGAAAGCCCTTTGAGGAGTCTGTTGTCCATCAACAAACAGTGATAATGACAGTTTATATCTATGGTATTTTTACAGTTTTTACAAAGTCCTTTTTTCACTGTCCTGTGCAGTAGTGACATTTTTGTTTTTCTCATTTTACAGATGAGAAAACAGATATAGAGAGGTCACAGAATCATAGCTAGAAAGGACTATAGAGGAGGTCATTGTGTATATTGTGTTTAGAGGTAGCTGGTGGCACAGAGGATAGAGGTGGTCTTGGAGTCAGGCTTAGTTAGACCTGAGTTCCAATGTGGACTCAGATACTTGATGACTGTGTGACCTTGGGCAAGTCATTTAACCTCTGTCTGCCTCAGTTTCCTCTAATGTAAAATGGAAATCCTAAAAACACCTACCTCCCAGGGTTGTTGTGAGGACAACATGAGTTAATATTTGTAAAAAACACTTAGCACAGTGCCCAGCACACAGTAGGTGCTATATAAATGCTTATCCTCTACCCTCTTGTTTTTATAGTTGAGGACATTGAGGTCCAAAGAGGTTCATATGGCTAGTAAGTGTCTGAATCAGGATTTCAACGTAGGTCTTTTCATTCCCACGTTCATCACTTTATTCCCTTACTCATTGTGCCATTCTTGCCCATGGTCACATAGTTCATAAATGTTCCAAGATCCGCTTTTTAATCTCAGTTTGAATTTAAGTCCAGATCACTTTTCATTGTGATCCACTGTCTGCCAATTACCAACATATTTAAATTTCACCTCTGCTGACCCATTTATTTTCAAGTGGTATTGTTCTTTTAGCCTCATCCTCATCAGGAACTATTAGCTCGTCTCACCCAGCACATAACAGACTTATTGCTTGACTACTTGACTAGAACAACTAAACAAACAATTCAACTTGAGATTCCTGAGCACAATTTTCACTTTGATAAACTCACAAATGTGATGTGCTAATACACCCTGACCTAGCAGTTAGATCAGTTAATGATTCGCTGATTACTGTTGGGCTTTAGCTGGTGGAAGGATTTTGACTTTGACCAAATATAGAAAATCCTTCGCATGTTCTTTGTGAAAATGCCTTTTTCCATTTAGTCCTTTGTGTCCTATCCCAGGGGCTAACACAGAAGAGAAATGCATTTAATCTGATGTAGACATCTTTGCTCATTTCCGGCTTCTGTTTCACTGATAGCTTGGACTAAGTCTTTCTGAATATGTGTATCCCACCCACAATTTGGTCTCCATATCAATGAATTTAGGAAAAGACAGTTGGCCAATAAACATTTATTGAGCTCCTACCATGCACCAGGCATTGTGCTAAAAACTGGGGATACAAAGAGAAGCGAAATCAGTCTCTGCCCTTAAGCAGCTCACAATAGATTAAAGGAATCTTCTATATGAATCTCTCTTTGGGTTTTGACTCAGCTGGCTCTTAACTATGAAGAGAAAAGGCAGATAGATGTCTTTTAAAGGAAGAGTACATGGGTCTTCAGTGAAAGGGACCCAAGATCTCTGCTGAAGCTTGGAGCTTTGGAATTAAGATAAATAACCTTTCTGGTGGAAGGAGAACCAGCCCGAAGGGAAATTCACTGCCCCTTCGTTCTTCCCCTTCTCCTTCTCTTGCTTTGCCATATCATTCATCCTGTTCCCCTCGGTAAGGATGCCATTCCTTTGTCCTCTCTAGCTCTTTACTTCCTACCAGTCAGTCTCACTGCCTCTGATAACTCCCCCCTGACTATCCCAACTCATATTGATCTACGCATCTGGAATCATTGGTATACAGAAGTCAGAGTTGAAAGGCACCTTAGAACATAGAATGTTAGAATAGAAAATAGAGAAAATAGAGCCGGGAGGGGACTTAGGACACAGAATTTTAAAATAGAGACTATAGAATGTTACAGGTAGGAGGGATTCCCAAACATAAGATGTTAGACAAGAAAACCAAGAAAGTTAGAGCTGGGAGGGAACCTAAAACATAGGTAGAATCCTGCTGTATCTCTCTTTCTCTATGTCTCTCTATCTCTTTCTGTCTCTCGGTTTCTCTCTCTTTCTCTGTCTTTGTCTCTCTCTGTCTCTTCTCTTCCTCTCTCTGTCTCTATCTGTCTGTATCTCTCTCTGTCTCTCATTTTCTCTGTATCTCTCTCTCATTCTCTCTCTCTCTCTCTCTCTTCTCTCTTTTTCTCTCTCTCTTTCTTTGTCTCCAAATCCCCTTCTATTATAATTCTCCCAGCACATATTTTATCTCCTCAGTGGAAAGTAGTTTCCTTGTGGGCAGGGGCTATTTAATTTTAGGTTTTGTTTTCCTAATGCAGTGCCTTGTGCATGGTAGGTGTTTAATTGAAGTGAATAAAATAAATATTATTCTATCGTAAGAGGATTATAGTGTTTAGAGCTGGAAGGGACCAAAGAGATGATCTAATTAAAGTCCCTTTATTTTGCAGGTGAGGAAACTGAGGCACCTGAAAGTGAAGCTCCTTGCCTAAACTCAGACTGGCTGTATGACAGAGCTGGGATTCCTGCCTCCATCCTCGGACCCCAGATTCCCTGGCCGCCCTATTGCTTCCCAACCCAAGAATTCTCAAATCTCAGTTTGTAGGGCCCTAATAGGCCACCCATGCCTACGTGCAAGAATTCCTTTGACAGTTTCCCCAACAACTGCTCATTTGACCTTTGCTTGGATGCCTTCAGTGGTGGGCAGTTTACTGCATCATGAAGCAGCCTACTCTATTTTCTACAAATTCTGATCACTGCCAAATTCTTATTTGTCTTGGTCTGAAATCTACATCCCTGTAACTTTCCCCCATTCACCCTAATTTCTTATAGATCCCCAATCTTTCCCTTATATCACACTGCCTCCATGCTCCCACGAAGACAAAAGCAAATAGATACACACCGATATTGAGTACACACTCTTGTCTCTACTGGAGTCAAGCGACAGCAACGTTCTAATCCAGCCAGAGGCTGCCCCTTCCATCTTGATTAAAGGCAAGAAGCAGATTGTTGGAAGCTGATGATTGAAGTTAAAGCATGAAGAAAGAAGCTTCCCAGGGAGAAGGATCAGTGCTGGGATGGAGGGGCGGAAATTAACTTTGGCAGAACCAAAAGAATGATCCCAGGTGGGAGTGTGTACACACCCCACTGTCTTCCCAGCCCTCCCAGCCCAGCTGTGTGTAACCACTTTCCATTGGCCTCTGGACTCTCCCCATGGAGATCCCCTCAGAGAACCCCACAGAGCTGGGGTTTCCAGGTTCAGGAGTTAGAAGGCCAACAGGAAGAGATAACAGAACATGTTTTTGTTGTGGGCCTGTGGTGGTGAGAGGGCAAGGGCCTTAGCCACTCCTCACTGCCCACTCCCTCTAGTCTCTGATGAGTAATTAAGCTTGCAATCATCAACCCATTCCTACAACACTTGGAGGTTTACAAAGCACAATCTTTACAACAAGCCTGTGAGGTAGGTGGTGCAGATATTATTTGCCCTGTTTGATGGGGAGACTGAGGTTCAGAAATGGGAAAGGAATCATCCTAAGTCAATGGTAGAGTTAGAAACAGATCCTCTGCCTTCAGGGGAATCGTGTCTCCAAGGGATTCTTCTGATGGTGTCATGTGGGTAGACGAGAGAGATATTTTTGAGTAGGCTTGCATTTTGTGAACCTTAAAACTTCATGTAAATGGGAATCATTATTGTTTTTGTTATAAATATTCTTCCCCAGTATGGGTGGGTGCTGAGCCCAAGGACTGTATTATTACATATTTAGGGAGATTTCATTTTTCCAGGCCACTGAGAGGTACATTTCTCAACTTCTTCTTTACAGACAGAATTCTAGAATTAGTTTTAACTTATATTGGAGCAGGCAGACATCCCTTTTTCAACATTCTTACCAAGGTCATCCATGCTATTCTTAAAGATGTACAGTGATGGGAGGGGTGTGGGCGGGAATTCATTATATTCTGTAACTGTTCTACTTTGGGCCAACTCTGATACTAGGTCTGATTGGGTCAGAGCTGGGGGAGGGGTAAGAGTGACATTGCCCCAGGACATCAAAAATCTAGAGGGTGCTGACAGTATTTACATTCCTTCAGCATCACAGAAACAACCCAAGTTGACCTCTAGTTACAAGAATAATTAGTTTCAAAAATTCATTTCTTGACTGTTCTCTGTCTTTCTACCCCTTGATGGTGGTAGGGGACTTAACCTCAGAAGCAGTGGTTTCTCCAAAAGCAACAATGGGTCTTTTGCCTGTGGGGCCCATTGCCCCAGGGTCTTTGTTTCCTTGTTTTGGGCTGGTATGCTGGAGTCTCTATCTTTATCTGGTCTTTCGACCATGGATCTCTTCCCTAGCCTCTCCTTAAAAGTGGATTGGCAAGCATGTTTCCTGCTCCTTGCCCTTTGCTTCAAATGTGTTCAGAAGCAGCTGCTGACCTAGAGTCAGAAAGATCCATGTTAAACTGGTTAGAGACCCATCCTAATCTGTCATCCCTCATTCATTCAGAGTTTGTGGCTTCCCACTGAATCAGGGGCTGCAGAATGGGCCCTGTTTTGACCAATCAGTCAGAAGGGGACCGTTGAGTTCTTGGCCTTCCTCCTCCAGCAGCTGGGAAGGAATTCATCCAATCTAATTTTGGTTCCTTATGCTTAGATTGTTCAATCATCCAAGGGCAGAAGAGTCAGGAAAGGTGTGCAAAGGAAGAACAAATCATTTCACTATTCACCTTCCATCCATCTATATCCTATAATGGAGAGCACTGGATTTGAAGTCTAGTGATCTGAGTTCAAATTCTAACCCTGTCACTTACTACTGAAGTGACTTTGGGCAAGTCTTTGCATCTCCCTGAGCTAAATGCTATCTCCCTTGCCCAGAATGCTCATTTTTTTAAACTTTGCCTTGATTCCTTCAAAGCTCAACTCAGGTATTACCTCCTTCTATGGCAGGGTTCCTAACTTTTTTTTGTAGATTTCTTTGGTGGTCTGGTGAAGCCTATGGATCCCTTCTCAGAATGATGGCTTTAAACTCATAAAATAAAATACATAGGGTTACAAAGAAAATCAGTTATATGGGAAATAGAGATGTGTTTTTTTTCCCATTTAAGTTCATGGATCCCCTGAAACAGGGGTTCATGGATCCCAGATTAAGAACTCCTGTTTTAGAGGCCTTCCCTGATTTCCCTCCCCCATGTCTCAGCTGCTAAAACTCTCTTAAACTACTGAATATTTCACTTTGCACATTTTGTGCTTTTACTGAGATGGATAGATGTTGTTTATCTTGATAGAATGTAAGTTCCTTGAGGATAGGCACTGTCTATCTCTTGGGTACCTAGCACAGTGCTAGGCACATGGTAAGCACATCATGAATACTTATCAATTGATGGACAGGGTTGCTAACACATGCATTGCTTCCTTCACATGGATGTTAAAAAGAAAAAAAAAACCTTTGTAAACCTTAAAGTACTACAGAATTGTGTTTCTATTGTTAATAATAGTAACCCAGGCTTAGCTCAAGGACTGTCTTCTCCATGAAGCCTTCTCTGACACTTTAGGCCCCCATCATCTCCCTCTTCGCTCAACCTAGAAAACTGAGATTATACAGACTGGTGGTGGTAAATAATAATTACTAGAGCTCACATGTTCATCACTCTTTACAGTTTACAAAATGCTTTCCTTACAAACAGCTCATGAAACATTTAAGTGCTTATAACAGGGGAACCAAGACATTGAACAATTAAAGATTCTTTTCAGTGGCTTGCTATGACTTTGGGGATAAAATACAACCTACATTAAAAACTCTCCCCAATTAGGTTCCCTATGCCTTTCTAGACTTATTTTATGTTATTCCATCTTTGTGCATCCTTGTTTTAGCCAAACTGTGAATTTCCGAACTTACCATTGCATCACCAACCACCATGTCCCCTATGCCTGCAATGCTGTCTCTTCACTTCCATCTCTTAGTATCTTTTAGAATCCTTCTGTCCTCCCTCCCTCCCTGCCCCCTCCTACTTTTCTTGTTCCCTTCCTTCCTCCTTCCCTCCCTCCCTCCCTTCCCCCCCTCCCTCCCTTCCTCCCTCCCTTCCTTCCTTCCTTCCTTCCTTCCTTCCTTCCTTCCTTCCTTCCTTCCTTCCTCCCTCCCTCCCTTCCCCCCTCCTTCCCTCCCTTCCTCCCTTCCTTCCTTCCTTCCTTCCTCCCTCCCTCCCTCCCTCCCTCCTTCCTTCCTTCCTTCCTTCCTTCCTTCCTTCCTTCCTTCCTTCCTTCCTTCCTTCCTTCCTTCCTTCCTCCCTTCCTTCCTTTTCCTAAATGTAGTAGTATATCCATTGTCTAACCCTGCCTCACCATTTGTCAGTGTTCTCTCTTTCTCCTGAAATTACTTTGTATTTGCATAAAATGTGGAAGCATTATATTCCCCAGTGGAATATAAACTCTTTGAAGGCTGGAGCTATTTTTATTTTTATATGCCCAATGCCTAAAACATTACCTTGATGTAGTAAGCACTTAATTAATCTTTGTTGAAATGAATTGAACTGAAATGATGCAAGATAGCATATACTTAAAAGCAGGGTCTTGAATGAATCTTAATATATAGATTCATAGAGTCATGGAATCTCACTGTTGGGGGACCCTCCACTGTCCTGGACTCAGTGGTTCAGTCCATGTCCAACTTCATCCTCAATGGATTTATGATATTATTGATGTGGAGTACTCCTTCCAATGATGAAGATAATGGATTGTCCTTGCCTGTCTATCCTGTGCATCTCTTGTCAATGTCCTCTAATTAATCCATCACAGTTAATATGCCCAACATCTTGGAGGCTTTCCTATAGTTCCCTTGACATTATATAGATGCCAGTCTATATTTGAATCCTTTTAACATATAACCATCTAGGCTGGTTTGGAAAATCTCCATCCCAAAGGAGCCAATTTCACTTTTGGACAGCTCTAATTTTCTTAATCCAATACACTACTGGATCCTTAGCCTCTGCCATGTGGACATTCCTTCTAATTGTTGAGTATGGTAGATACAGCACTAGACTTGGAGTCAGGAAGATTTGGATTCCAGTCCCACCTAAGACATTTTTTAACTGTGTTACATGTCTGACTCTTCATGACCATTTCTAGACAAAGAGCGGTTGGCCATTTCCTTCTCTAGTGGACTAAGAGAAATGTTGCTTGAGAGACTTGCTCAGGGTCACACAGCTAGTGTCTGAGGCTGGATTTGAACTCAGGTCTTCCTGACTGCAGGCCCAGTGTTCTATCTACTGAGCCACCAGCTACTTGTTACTAACAGCGTGATTCTAGGTAAATCACTTAACGTCTCTGTGGCTTGTTTTTCTTATTTGTAAAATGAAGGGACTAGACCTGATAGCCTTCAAAATCTCTTTCAGATCTCAATCTATAATCATGTTATCCTATGCCAATTTCTACACATCCATGCTGACCCATCCTGCACAACTTAGATCCATATCTTCCTGTAAGTTTGCCCCAAGAGATTCACTCTGTATGCTGGAATCCTTTTTCCAATTCTCCTGCCACCATGAGCTATCCATGGATTATGGATTTGTTGTGGGGTTTATTATGAGACTGGCCTGTATTTTTCCAGTGATGCATTTCTCTGCTGACATCCATTGCCTTGACTTTCTTGCTCATGCCCACCATGCACTTCCACACTGTCTTTTGGTTGACCCTCAATTTCAATTCTTCAGAGACTAGTGTTCCCTACCATGGACAAATGCTGCACATGAACCAAGACCTGGATTCAGAACTCAACAGGAGCCCTCCTAGTCTACATAGCTGCAGATGCTAGTTAAAATGCTTGTTGAATGACTTGGTGAGATAGGGTTGCATTGTCTCTGGGAAATTATAAAGTGTTTCTTAATGATCCCAAGTTTTTCCCTGAGACAAGAGCTCATCGTTTTAAAGTCTTCCAATGATGCCCTATGGCTGCAAATCATGGAATTTCCTTATAATGTGACTAAATCATACTTTCTGCACTTTATACAATGAGTCAAAATGGTACAAATCTAAGCCTTCTTTCACATGACCAGTCATTATAAGGATCCTATGACATAAGTTATAGAAAGTGGTAGATGACCACTTAATAATCCTGGTTTTCCTCCTCTGAATATATTCTAGACTGACAATATCATCCTAAAATGTTGTCCCAACTTTTAAAGAAGGAAAGAGGGTGGAGTCTTTAAACATGTCATCTAGGGTTGCCCACTGGGCATCACCCTGGTTTTCTCACTCTTCCTCATTCTCCATATGCCCTCATTCACCATCTTGATTTTACCTCTATAATCTGTCTCACATCCATCCTTTTCTCTCCACTCACATGGCCACTGCCCCACTTTAGGTTCTTATCACTTCTCATCTGGATTATCTCAATAGCCAGATGGCTCTCTGTACTTCAAGTCTCTTCTTTCTGTTGTCCCTCTCTGCATACAGCTGCACAAATGATTTTCCTAAAGGACAAGTCTGACCATGTCACTATCCTGCTCAATAAACTCCAATGGCTCCTCCCTATCATCCCATGGATTAAACATAGATTCCTTTGTTTGACATTTAAAGGAAGGAAGCAAGCATTTACTGAGTACCAGACACTGTGCTAAGCGGTTTATAAATATTATCTCATTTGATCCCCATGATAACCCTGAGAGTAGAAATTGAGGTAAATAGAGGTTAAGTGACTTGCCTAGGGTCACATAGCTAGTCTTAAGCTCAGGCTATCTTTGAGCCCAGACTCCAGACTAAGTTAATTACCTAATTACCCTTTGTGACCTGACTTCAACCTAATTATACACTACTTCCCTTCACATATTTTAAAGTCTTGCCCAATTGGCCTGAATGGGAGTTCTTAACTCACTGCATTCCACCTCCTAACCTTTTTCCTTTGTGTAGGCTTTTCCCCCATGCCCAATCCTTGCCTCCACTTCTTAGAATCCATAGCTTCCTTTAAAGCTTGAGTCAAATGCCACTTCCTACATGAGATCTTTCCTGATTCTCCCAGCTGCCAGTATCTCCTTTCTAAAATGGTCATGAGTTTATTCCATATCTATATCATTTTGTATACATTGTCTCCCCTGATGGAGTGCAAGCTCCTTGAGGCCAAAGATTGTCTCATTTTTGTCTTTGTATATGCAGTGTCTAGCATATCAATGTCTAATAAATATTTACTGATTAAATATTTATTGGTAAACTCGATTTTGATTCCTGGGAAAATTCTAGACTTATTTTTAAAGGAGTGGTTTGTAAATACTTGGAAAAGGGTGGAGTAATTACTCTGGGTTCAGTAAGAATAAGTCATTTCCACTCAACATCATTCCTTTTTTTTAGTAGAATTACTGGGTTGTCAAGTTCTGGGAATGCTGTAGACATCCCATACCTAGATTTAACAAGACATTTGACAGTCTTTCATGGTATATGTCTTTCCTTGATGGAGAGATGTTGGCTCCATGATAGTGCAATTAAGTTGATTTGAAACTGATTGATTAGCCAGACTCAAGGAGTAGTGATTAATAGTAAAGTATCAACCTGAATGGGGGTCTCTGTTGGATTGCTGCTGGGATCTGTCCTTGATTCTATTCTGTTCAATATTTTTGTCAATGCCTTGGATGAAGTGGAGGGAAAAGGGTAGGATAGGAGAACAAATGTTTATATAGCACCAGACTGAAGTCAGTGTTCCTGGGAACACTGTGTGTGTTCATCCTTCATTGCTGAAGAAGACCATGCCATCAGAGAAATGATGACATGACTTGCACTTGACTTTGTTTTGAGTGATGGAGGGCTGTGCAGGTCACCAGCCTCACTTCTCCTCCAGAACCATCTGAATCCAGTGACCAGTTATTCATCAGGATGACTGGAGATGACCGAGGATGAGGCAACTGGGGGTTAAGTGACTTGCCAAGGGTCACACAGCTAGTGAGTGTCAAGTGTCTGAGGTGAGATTTGAACTCAGGTCCTCCTGACTCCTGCACTGGTGCCCTATCTACTGCACCACCTAGCTGCCCCTCCTGGAACAACAGATCTTGAGACAAGTGTCCATCTTTATTAAGTACAGATAGTTTTCTGATGATGCCCTAGGGCTGCAAATGCTGTTCTGTCATGTCCAACTCTCTATGACCCCATCTGGGGTTTTCTTGGCAGAGAAACTGGAGTGCTTTGCCATTTCCTTCTCTGGCTCATTTGACAGATGAAGAAACTGAGGCAAACAGAGGTTAAGTGGCTTATCCAGTGTTACCCAAATAGGAAGTGTCTGAGACTGGGTTTGACCTCAGGTATTCCTTCTCCAGGTCTGGTGCTCTTTCCACTGAGCCATCTTGCTGGATTTCCTTACAATGTGACTCAATCAGACTTTCTGCATCTTATGCACTTACTCCAAGTAGAACAAGTCTAAACCCTCTTTCACATGACCAGTCCTTAAAGGCAGTTAATGTGTTCTTCTCTAGTTCCTTCAACCAATTTTCACAACAGTTATTCCCATTTGTCATTGTTTAGGGGAAGAAGTGTATGTGTTGTAGTGAAAAAGGAACTGAAAGTACTAGAAGAGTAAAGGGTTCAAACCCTATGACCACGACCACATGACTTAGTGTCTCTGAGTCTCAGTTTTCTCATCCATGAAATAGGAATAATCTAAAAAATATCTGTAGCATCTACTAAGATGAAACTTAATAGGGATAAATGTCCTCTACTTCACCTTTAAAAAAATCAACCTCAAAAGTACACATATGAAAGAAGTGTGGCAAGATAGCATTCTATGGGGAAAATCTGGTGGGTTTAGTGGATTTCAGGGTAGTTAACAGTGTGATATGGCAGCCAAAAAAGTCACTGTTATCCTAAGCCTCAAAAAGAGAGCTGCAGGATCCATTACAGGGGAGGTGAAGATCCCATTGTCTTCTGCCCCAGTTGGCCCATATCTGAGGAATTGTATTTAGGTTTAGACAATATATTTTTGGAAAGATATTGAAAAGGAGAACCAGGACTCTGAGGGAACCAGAAGTCCTGCCCCATGAGGATCTGCTGAAGAAATTGGGGATCCCAAATGAGAAAATAATATAGTGGACAGTCAAATATTTGCAAGGTCATTCTGTAGTAGATAAATTAGTTTTGTTTTGCTTTGCCCCAAAATGGCAGAATGGTGAGCAATGGATGGAATGAGGGGCTTGGATGAGATTATCTCTAAGTTCCCATTTTAGTTATAAATTCTATGATTCTATATAGTCTATAAATTCTAAATTCTTTAAATTATAAAGGGCTAGATTTCTCTCTCAATACAAGGAAGAGCTTCCTAACAATTTGAACCAAAAGTAGAATGGACTGCCTTGGGAAACAGTGGGATTTCCATCACTGGAATTCTTTAAAGGGCTGACCATTCTGG
This sequence comes from Bettongia penicillata ogilbyi, assembly GCA_023548195.1. Classification (NCBI taxonomy): domain Eukaryota; kingdom Metazoa; phylum Chordata; class Mammalia; order Diprotodontia; family Potoroidae; genus Bettongia; species Bettongia penicillata. Next base: position 1,252,215 of record JAJHZJ010000373.1, on the reverse strand, counting down.
GGGGATGTTGGAGGAGATAGAGGGAACTCCTATTCAGTTATGATTTGGACCTCTGATGTAATGGTATCTAGATGGTGCCACTGCAGTGGATAGAGTGCCTGGCTTGGAGTCAGGAAAACTCATTCATCTTCCTGAGTTCAAATCTGGCCTTAGAGACTTACTAGCTGTGTGTCCCTGGGCAAGTCATTTAATCCTGTTTGCCTCAGTTCCTCATCTGTCAAATGAACTGGAGGAGGAAATGACAAACCACTCTAATATCTTAGCAAGAAAACCCCAAATGGAGTCACCAAGAGTTGGATACAGATGAAAAAAAAATGACTCAGTAACATCATCCCTGATTTCCCTTCTGAGTCTGAGAGTTTGCAGGTCTATGATTGATTTTGCCAGTGTAGAAATATCCTGGGGTGGGGAGTGGGGCTGTGGGGCTTTTCTCCTCTCCTCTATCTACTGTTTTTATTTTGTCAGCACCTAGTTACTTTCATGTTGCTTCTTCCCCCATTAGAGTATAAGCTCCCTGAAGGCAGGGCTTCTTTTTTGCCTTTCATTGTATTTGCAGGGCTTAGCACAATGCCGGCGCATAGTAAGTGCTTATAATGCTTGTCCACTGAGTTGGCTGTGGCTCCCTTTTGTTACTGGAAAGAGAAGAGGGAATCTCCAATATTTGGACACCAGCAGCGGGCAAGGAAAACAACCAACTGATAAAATGATTTTTATTTGACTCTTGCTATCTTGACCAGCTTTTCCACTTGAGAATCATCTCTCATCCCCTAGTCTATCTCAGCAAAGGGCCATGAGTCACTGGGGCTTCTAAGTTTAAAACTAAACATGCCTCCTCCTGCTTTCCTGTTTTTCACATCCTGCTTTTGTTTCAGCAAAACAATCATCCAGGTTGGTCCTGCTTGGCTCGTCTAAACTTAACCCTCTCAAGGAAATTCCCTGACAGCTCAAACAAAGTCATGGAGAGACCAGATGGTCTCTTGGAAGTAGGTAACTGTGGTTATTGGTCTTAAAAAAGAGTCCTCTGTTCTTGTTTGAGAGGATGGTTAATTCTGAGCGTTGCAGCGTCAGCAGTCTGAGTATGCCTTGGTGAACCAAAAGTAGACTGAAGGTTTTCTAGTTAGAACACGAAGAGAAACTAGGAAGGAAGGAAAGAGGAAAAGTCAGGAAAGCAATATGGCGGAGGAAAGGAGAAAATGGAGGAGAGGAAAAAAGGAAAGAGGAGGTAGAAGTAATCTCAGTAACAATTCTTTAATTCTTTTTAATATTTTCTTTTATTATTCCACCTCATTTAATTCTGCATTATTCCATAAGTGAATCATTGGATAGAGTATTAGGAAGATCTGAGTTCAAATCTAGTCTTAGAAACTTACCAGCTGTGTGATCCTGGCCAAGTGACTTAATATCTTTTAGTCTCTGCTTCATGACCCAGGTTGGGTCATGAAGAATCATACATGACTGAAATGACTGAACAAAAAAGCCTCTGTTTCCTTATCTATAAATGGAGATAATTATAGCACTTATTTCACAGGTTTGTAGTAAGGAACCAGATAGATACATATAAAGCCTATTTCAGATAAAGTACTAATTGAAAATTAGCTTTTATTATTATTTCCCTTCCCTATGTAATAATAAAGGACAGATAGATTGCTCAGTGGTTAGAGCACTGGGCCTGGAGTCAGGAAGGCCTGAGTTCAAATGTGGCCTCAGATACTTACCAGCTGTATGACTCTGGCCAAGTCATTTAACCTTTGTTTGCCTTAATCCACTGGAGAAGGAAATAGTAAAATACTCCAGGATCTTTGCCAAGAAAACCCCACTGACAGTATAATCCACCATGTCACAAAGAGTCAGAATCTACTGAACAGCACTGTATAATGATATTTAGAGTGCTAGCTCTAATTTATATATACTATATAATTTACTATGTTCTAGGCACTCTGCTAAGCACTTTAAACATATCTCATTTGATGATCACAATCTTCCTAAGAGGTAGGTACTATTATTTTCCTCATTTTACAGTTGAGGAAACCGAGGTACACAGAGTTTAAGTGACTTACATCAAGCTAGTAAACATTTGAGCCTGAATTCGGGTCTTCCTGACTCCAGGGCCAGCGCCCTATCCACTGTGCCAACTCTCACCGTGCCATCCTTCTAGTCTGCATGCCTACTGGATAGAGTGTTGGATTTGGACCCAGGAGAACTGGATTTGATTCCTCCCTCAGATACTTAGTAGCTGTGTGATCGTGGGCAAGTGACCTAAACTCTCAGAGCCTCTGTTTCCCGTCTATAAAATGGCAATAACGATACTCTATCAACCTTGTTGGCTCATTGTAAGAAAGGGATTTTGCAAACTCTAAAGCTCTGCGTGTCAGTTAATATTATTACTGTCCTAACCTAACTCATTCCATCTTACTCAGTCCTATTTTGTCCCATCCTCCCCCATTCTTTTTCCTTCTGTCTCATAGGACCAGAGGATTAAAATTTGAATGAGCCCTTAGAGATTATCGTAGGCAGCACTTTTCTTATTTTTCATGAAAGATGATGGAAGCCCGGGAACTGACTTGCCCATAGTTACATATAGGTAATAAGTAATAGAATTAGGATTTAACACTCTGTCTTTTGACTCCAAATCTGCTGCTGTTTTTACCATGCTATCCTATCCTACTCCATCCCATCCATTTGCATTTATTATGCACCCACTGTATACAGGCACTTAGGTGATACAGAGGTCGGCTTGACCTCTGTGCTCATGTTTACTATTTCAGCTTACAATCAGAACTCTCAGAATCAGAATGAAGCCCATAGAGTGTAACTTTGGAGGCCTCCCTTACCTTGTCTTCCTGTGGCCATCTCTCTTCTCCTGTCTCCAGCCCAGGTTCTAGTGCATTGTTTTTTTCTACTGTGGCTCTCTGAGCTCCACATCCCTGATTCTTGTCCCACCAGAATTACTGTCCTTTCAGAGTGCTACTCCTGACTACCTCTCCTTTAGACAGGATTTTAGGACTGCAAGGGGTCTGGCACCTCATCAGTCTAATGCTACTAATCGGCTTTCATTGATATTCCACTTTAAGGCTTACAAAGCACATCCCTTCTGAAGCTCTTGTGCGGTAGGCAGGACAAGTGTTATTTTAAAGAGAGGGAGAGGTAGAGAGGATGACAGGCTGGTCATATGGTATGAATGTGGAAAGCTGGAGTCCCCTGCAGATGCCTTCCCAATGTCAGGAGAAGTGAGGAGGTTTCCAGCACAGTGGGTGGAGCCCCTGTGGGGAAACTGTTAGGAGGATTGGGGCAAGAGTCACACAGGATGAGCAGATATAGATTCATGGCAGGGGTGGGGGGGGAAGGGAGAGGGGACTCCCAGATCGATGAGTTCTCAGATCCGTTTGAGAGAGGAGAGAAATTGCAGATCGGAAGCCTTCATTGCCATTGAGACTCACCGCCTTTTCAATAACAAAGGGAGCAGAGGGAGAGGATAGAGAGAGGGAAAGAATTTTGAACGCCAAAATAAAAAAAAATTAAAAATTGTTTTTTACATGTAATTGGGGGAAAATAAAATGTTAAAATTTTAAAAAAGAGGGCGCTCATGGAGGTGATGATCACAGTAGCTTACCTTTATATAGATCTAGCCTGCAGAGTACTTTCTTTACAACAACCTTGGGAAGTAGTGATTTAGAATTATTATTCCCATTTCCATAGATGAGGAAACTGAGGCTCTGAGAAATGAGAGTCACATAGCTAATGAGTAACAAGACTTGGGCTCCTTGGCAACAAATCTAATATGTTTTTATACTACTCCATGCCTCTTTGGTCCTACAGAATTCTGAGAGAATTTCCAGGCTGTTTGTAATAGCTACTAATCAATTACTAACATTTATATAACACTTATTGTGTGTCAGACGTTATGCTAAGCCCTTTATATTAATTATCTCATCTGATCCTCATAACAACCTTAGGAGGTAGGTGCTATCCTTGACCCCATTTTTACAGATGAAGAAACTGAAGCAAAAAGATAAAGTGACTTGCCCAGGGTCACACTGCTGGAAAATGTCTGAGACTGGATTTGATCTCTTCTTTTCCTGACTTTGGGGTATCTCTCTATTAATTGCACCACCTAACCTTAGTAGGCAGGTGGGAGATATCACTTTTCTGGGCAGGGAGTGGGGGTAGAATGGTCTTTTCGCCTGTGCCCTACAATTTACCTCATGAACCTTACTGCATGTATATACTCTTGGCCCTAGGGCAACATTAACTTTCTAAAAGGTTTTGATTCATTTATATCATCATCAAATGTTTGGGTGATGGTGAAGAGGAACTCAGAAATTACAGATCTAGAGTCAAAGGGAACTCAGAATCCATGTATTGCCATCCACTCATGGTTCCTCACATGAAGAAAATTGAGTCCGAGAACAATGAATTCACCTAGGTAATAGAAGTCAGAGATGGGGCTTGAACAAGTCCTCTGACTCCAGAGTCATCGCTCTTTGCCCTACATGGTGTTGTCTCTTCTTGTGTGAGAGACAAGTAAACTGAAGCTCAGAAAGGGTAAATCATTTGACCGTGGCCATTCAGGGACCAAAACCCAGGACTCCTGACTCTCAGGCCACCAGGGTTCCACCATTCCTTTCAATGGCAAAGAGCTCCTCAGAAAACTATAGCTTTTCCTCTGATTTTGTATCTTCTTTTACCTTTTACACACACACACACACACACAACAACAACAACAGCAACAGCAAAAGCCACAGGCCATAGAAAAATGCCCTAAATGGGGAGAACTTCCCATTCATGCTCTGAATGTTCCAATTGCGGGCACATGACTGATTGTCTCATTTCCTATTTTTGGATCATACAGCCACAGATTCAGACTGATAGAGTTGGGAGAAACCATAGAGAACATTCAGTCCAACTCTTTCCTTCCTTTTACAGATGAGGAAACTGAGGACCAAAGTGGGGAAATGACTTTGCCATGACCACACAGTGAATTGGCGGTAGTGTTGGGATTCTAATTTAGATCTTTCAGTGCCTGGCTCAGGGCTCTTGCCACTGCATCATACTTTTCCCATGCTGAACTTGGTGAAAATTAGCTACAAGGCAGTACCTGAGGAGGAAGCTATAACCTCCAGGTTATAGCCAAGAAACTTTCACTATGAGACAAACTTTGAGGATGTTTGATGCCCAAATCCCATGTGGGAATCCTGCAAGGCTGGTGGTGGGGAAGGCTGGTCCTTAAGTGTCCAGGACGGGCTGGGCTACATTACCGATGACTGGTCTGGGACTTTTCATTAGGAAAGTATTTTATCTTTCTTTTTGATTCCCCAAAGTATTTCTCACTTCACTGGCCTGGATCATTTTGAGGACCTAGCCCACAGAACTGTAATTCAGTCTCATGACTTGGAAAATGGGCAGAAGCCAGAAAGATTTTGGTGGAGGCTGTTTTTGAGATGACTTGGAGGGGATGGTCTCCTGTCTTGTCGTGGATTCCTTTACTTCATCCTTCTAATGGAGTCTCAAAACCATGAAGGAGATAAACCGGACAGGGTGGGGGAGAGACTCAAAACAATCTAGGATGGAAGAGGCAAAGAGACAGGATGCTACTTCTTGGAAGTAGTCCAATGGTGTGGAAAAGAAATGGGGCTGACCATCAGCCTTGGGTTTGAGTCCTCTGTCTTCTGGGTGACCTCTTATAGAGTGTGAGAAGTGGATAAGATGATTTCTGAGAGTCTTTCCTGCTCCAAGGTTCCCTTTTAGTTCATATTTTTCCTTCTAATTTCAAGGAAGCATAGATTTATAGCCAGAAAGGACCTCAGCCATGCCTTAATCCAAGCATTCTACTTTACAGAGGAGGAAACAGAGACTCAGAGAATATAAGTGAGTTTCCCAAGGACACATATAGCACATAACAGGGCTGACATAGGAATCTAGATTTTCTGACTCCAAAGCCTGTGCTCTTTCTCTACTGTATCCCTCTTGCGTCCCTTTCCGTTTCTGAACTTTTAAAGTTCTGTATAAGGAACAGGCATTGGGGATCACAGTCGAGGATTCAATGTCTTCATGTACATAGATCTATCTCTCTATATTATACATATCTATGTGCATGCACACACACACACATGTTCCAGATCTGTGACTTTATCTATGTTGGGAACACTTGGTACAGAAATCCCCCTACAATGTTTTGAGAGCGGGTAAGGCACTGAGAGGTACGTCACTTGATGGTGGATACACAGCTAGTATAGTCAACATGTGTCAGGAGAGCAATTGGCCTTAATTCTTCCTTACTTTCAAGGGTGCATCTCTATCTCCTAAGCCTTGCCTCCCAAACGTGCATATATGTATGTTTATTTGTATACACTTCACTTTCCCTACTGGCCTAAATCTCCTAATAAACTCTACTCTAATTTCCGTCCTCCTCTGTCCTCCCCCATCAGGATACAGGAAATCAAGAAAGTTGTTTATCCCCTAAGGAGTAGGGGTCTCTTACCTTAGCTTTGGCCCCGGAAGTGGGGCTGAGTGTTCCTGGGTCCTTTGCCTTCTGCCCAACCTAGGAGAAAGGCTCAGCTGAGAACACACTACAGCTCTGGCGTCCCTGTCCCAAGTGGGCCACTGGGTACTGGGTGTGTGCAGCCTCCCTCCTCCCTCCAGCTTTTCCAGCTCAGCCTCCCACCCGGCATGGTTTCCTGTTATTGTTCCTCTGAGGGTCAGACCTGGAGAGGAAAGCTCCAGATACATGGAGACTGCATTGTGAGGGACAAAGCTGCTCTGAGCCTGCCTGAGAACTGCCCCTGGGATATTGGAAATCTGAAGGCCTCTGTTGATTTTATGTCTGTCCTGTTAATTTTATACGGGTAAACAACTTTGGGGCTGGGCCCAAATGAGGGGGAGTATTTTGGAGCTCTGCTCAGAACTGCCTAGATGGGTCACCCAGCATTATGAAGGAGTGCTTTGGAGTGAGGGGCAACCAAGGCTAGAGTTTATCCAAAGCCTCTAGAATAGGGGTGGGCAAAGGATCAGAGAGTCCTGGACTATAGACTCACTGTAGGAGGCCAAAATCCTATAAGATGTTTAGGTGAAGTTGTTTGCTTGGTTCAAGTGTGAGTCAGGACTTGAATCCAGGTCTCAACTCTAAATTCAATGCCCTTTCCACCACATCAATCAAGTTCCATCTTTGTAATTGAAATATTTGAGAGCTCTGCTCTAGACTTATAATAAGAGGTTACTGGGTGGATGTGGGGTTTACAGGGCTTGGAATCCAGAGTTGACATCTCAGCTTTCAGTGGACTCTTGTGCCTTTAATGAAAATCATGTCCCTTCTCTGGGCTTAATTTCTCACATTTATAAAACAAGCCCAGTGGGAGAGTGGATAGGGTAGTAGCCTGGGAGTCAAGAGTTTTAGATTGTAGTGCTGGTTCTGCCACCAATTGGGTTTGTGGCTTTGAGCAAATCACTGCCCCTGTCTGGGCCTCAGTTTACCTCTTCTTTAAAATGAAGTGATTGGCCTAGATTATCTCTGAGATCCTCCAAGTTTTAAAAGCTTGAAGATAATACTTTTTTTCTAATTTTTTGGTTTTGAATTTAATGAACACCAAAAAAGAAAGAGAACATTTCCTTATCGAAAGCAGAACAGAAGATTATATATGAAGCTATGAATGTATTTTATATAGCTTACTTTAAAAAAAATACACAAATTTAATACTATTTTCAAAGATGTCCTGATTGTGTTTCCCTCTCAATTCCATTTTGGTTTCTTCTTCTGTGAAATTTTAAATTTTTTCAAAGACTTTCCTTTGTTTCTTTGCTTCTTTTTGGAGGGGAATACCATTGCTTTCTCTTTCCCCGTAACCTCCCTCCCTCTCCTGGAGGCAAAAGCACAATATTTGTAACAAATAAGCAGAGTTAAGGAACGTAAATCCACACATTTGCATGTCCAGAAATGTGGGCTTCATTCTGACTTTGGCTTTGGGAGTTGGGTGGCATGCTTCATTACTGGTTCTTTGGAGCTCTGGTTAGGTCATTGATTTAAGTTATGGTGTTGTTGCTGTAGATGTTGCTCTCTGGGCGATTTTTGGGGGATGGCTCCCAACTGCTGTCCAAAACAGCTGGATCAATTCACAACCCGCCAGCGGTTGGACAGAGGGCTCATCTTTTGAAGCCCCTCCAACAACTGTCATCTTTATTTTTCATCATCTTTGCCAATCTGATAGGTGTGTAGTGGAACCTCAGAGCTGTTATAGTTTGCGTTTCTTGGGCAGTTGGGTGATGACATAGTGGATAGAGTGCCAGACCTGCATTCAAGAAAACTCATCTTCCTGATTTCAAATCTGGCCTCAGACACTTACTTAGTTGTGTGACCCTGAGCAAGTCACTTAACCCTTGTTTTCTCATCTGTAAAATGAGCTGCAGGAGGAAATGGCAAACCATTACTGTATCTCTGACCGAACAACAAAATGCTACTATGTGTTAGATACTGTGCAAGAAGATAGTGATACAGATATAAATAGAATAGATTCTGCCCTTAAGGAACCCCCATTACATGGGATAATAACCATGGGATTTCTATAAGGGTAAATTTTGTCCTTGTTTAGCAGGATGAGAAAATAGAGGCTCAAAAATATTGACCTCTGTCCTTCCTCCCTTGCAGAGTTGTAAGTTCTTAAATGAATTATCTATGTTAACGGTGATCGATTATCTCGCATGGGTTCAATTATTATCTCTATGCAGGGAATCCTCAGTTCTCTACATGTAGCCCTTATTTCTCCTAACTCTGAGCCTGTTTTAAAAAAAGATACCAAAAAAAGATAAAATAGCCATGTGTCAATATTGCTTTTGAGCTTATTTTTTCACATGTAAAATGAATATAGTACTACTTGTTCTCCATACCTCCAGGCTGTTGTGAGGAAGCTGTTTTGTAAATTTCAACATGTCATGTAAATAAGAGTTAAATTTCTTCTTTTGGAGACAGGTATGAGGTACTGGAAAGATCACTGAGTCCAGAGTCAGCAATCCTGATTTCCAGAACCATAACAAGGGTGGAATGATGGGGCTTTATTCCAGGATGCCAACATTCAGAGCACTCGAACCACGTCAATAGCTAGAGACAACTGAGCTTAGCGTCAAGTTAGCAAGAATGATTAGTTAAACAGGAAGCTTCCTGCCCTTATCTGCCACACCCAGCTGAATTCTAACTCTTCTTTGCCTTAAGATGTGGAAGCTAGAACCAAGGAATTCCAGAGCTATGAGCATGAGGAATAAAAAATAGTGAGATGGATGAATTGTGTGACCCTTTTTTGGTGAGGAGCGCTGACTATCCTGCTCTGAATTCTTTCTTTGTTTTGGGGTAGGTGGAGTTTAAACTGAAGGTTTGATCTCCAAGTCTAGAATGACTGAAGAAATTCCTTGAGAAAGTGAAATTTAACATAGGGCAGGGGCTTGCTTGATTCTCATCTTTTCCTTTTGCAGGAGGCAACTCAGGAAGGAGGAATAAATCAACTCCTGGGAAAGATGGCAATCCCACTAGAGAGGCAAGGAGTAGTATATTGATTATTTATGAATTAGGGTATAAGTCTTCACTTTTTTTTTGCCAGGTTGAAATAAGTTTGTGCAATATTAGATATTAGCCCAAGTGCTTGGAGAGGGAACTTAAAACTCTTTCTCTTTATTGAGTCCTAGCTAGGAGTCAGAGTCTGATCTCAGGGGATGTCCCGGGTAGGGGAAAAAGCAGACAAATTCTGATTTTCTCTTAGGAAATTCCAAGTCAGCATGAGCTAACAAGATTGCCCTAAGAAGCTTCTCAAGAGTGAAACTTGCTGGTGTATGCACAAAGCATCAGTTCTGAGTCACTAATTGCATATGTATAATGAGGATGGAACCCCTGAGAAGTGTCAGCAGAGCTGGTCTGCCTGCTTCTGACCGACCAGAGTCCTTTTCTTCATTAGCATCTCTGAAGCACATGGGCTAACAATGGATGCATGGATACCCAGACCCAGGCTTGGACATACACACATGCAAACATATACATGGTACTTGCCAGTCATTCCAATGTACTTTCAGATGTCACAAGTCCTTTGAGCTGTTGGTTGTCATTGCAAATTGCTTTCTGTATGACAGCATTTTGAGAAAGATGATAATAGTAATAACTGGGGTTTATATGGTGCCTTAAGATTTGTAAAGTACTTTACATGTGTTTTATGTGGCTAACATTTATATAGCACTTAGTATGTGTGCCTGGCATTGTGCTAAGTGCTTTACAACTATTATCTCATTGGATCCTTACAACCGCTTGAGAAATAGGAGGTATTATTATCTCTGTCTTCCAGAGAAAGGGGCTTACTCAAGAATACATGGCTAGTAAGTGTTTGAGGGAGGATTCAAATGGAAGTCTTCATGATTCCAAGTCTATTGAGTTCCAAACATGGACCTTTTTTGGATGTTCAGCTTGTGATTTGACTCTCCTGTGGTGATTTACTCACTGGGATCTTTGGGATATTGTGTGGCTTAAAGCAAAAAAAAAAAAAAAGATCTCCATTGACTTGTAGATAGCTAGTTATCTGCACAATAGTTAGAGTGCTGGGTGTGGAGTCACAAAAAATTGAGTTCAAATCTGACCTCTGACACTCACTAACTGAGTGACCTTGGGCAAGTCACTTAATTTCTATCTGCCTCAGTTTTTTCACCTGTTAAATGGGGATAATAATATAGCACCTACCTTCCAGGGTTATTGTGAGGAACAAGTGAGATAATAATTGTACCTGACACATAGTAGGTGCTTCATAAATGTGCACATGCATGCAGGTCTTGAGTCTCATTTACACGGTTCTAGAGCTGGAAGAGAGCTCAGCATACTGTGCTAGAGGAGCAAGCTTAGACATGACATAGTCAAGTTCCCTCCTTTTACGTGGGTGAGAACACTGGCTGAGTGGGTTCTCCTTTCCAGGCCCATGCTCTCTCTGTTGGATCAGCCTTAATCTTCTTTTGTCAGTGAGACCTGGAGGAAGAAAGTCACAAGAGACTGGGGGCCCATCCTTGGGTACCCTCCCCCACCCCTTATAGCCATTGTTGCCTCCTCTCTGGGTCAGTAATCAGGGTTGTGCTGCTCCAGTCTCTGCTTCCTGCCTTCCTTCGCAGTTTCCTCAGTGACTGTGGACTGCAATTTCCTGAGCTCCCTGTCTTGTGTGTGTGTGTTTGTGTGTGTGTGTGTGTGTGTGTGACAGAGAGAGACAGAGAGAAAAAACAGGCAGAGACAGAGAGATAGAGATGGAGGGAGGCAGAGAAAGAGAGAGAGAGAGAGAGAGAGAGAGAGAGAGAGAGAGAGAGAGAGAGAGAGAGAGAGAGAGAGAGAGAGAGATCATGGAAGTTTAGAACTAGGAAGGACCTTCAAAATCATCTATTTTAGTTCTTTCACTTGATGAATGAGGAAGTAATAATAAAAGCTTACATGAACATAATGCTTACTGTGTGCCAGGCACTTCATGCTTTACTACACACTTTACAATTATAAATTATAAATTCATTTGATCCTCGTAATGAGAGGTACATGCTGTTGTTACTCTCATTTTTATAGACAAAGAAGCAGAGGTTAAGTGACTTGCCCAGGATCACACAGCTACTAAGGGTCTGAAGCTGTACTTGAACTCAGATCTTTCAGACTATAGACTTGTCTCTTTATCCCCTATGCCCCCTAGCTGCCCCTAAATGAGGAAGAAGCTTGGTATAGTAGAAAAAATACTGAACTCAAGAGTCAGAAGACCTGGGGTCAAATTCTGACTCCTGATCAAGCTTCTCTTTGGCCTCAGTTTCTTCCTCTGTAAAATGAGAGGGTTGGGCTAGATGGTGCCAAAGGTCCCATCTGTCTCTGAATTATCTGATTAATCAACAAGCATTTATTCAGAGCTTAGCAGGTGCCAGCCCATGTGCTAAGTTCGTAGAGATACAAACAAAAGTATGAAACTGTCTCTTCTCTAAACAGCTTACTTTCTAATGGGGGAGATGCTATACTCATCTCTAGTAAGTAGGTACATAATATATACAAGATGAATATAAGACAGTTTTGGGAAGGTGAACACTGGTAGTAGGGGTTGAGGGGCATCTTCAGGAGAGTCTTCATGTAAGAGGGAGCAACTGAGCTGAGTCTTGAAGGAAACAAGTGATTCCAAGAAGTGAAGATGAGAAGGAGACAGCTTCATTTCTTAAAAAAGAAACCCCAAAACTCTCTCTTGCTAGAACCACCCAAAAACTGTGCCCATTGGTCTGATGATCAATAGACCCTGGCTGATGTGGTTCAGAAGGATGGCGTATCATTGATATTGTTGTTGCCTTTGTCCTTTGTTCTCGAAGAGAACCATGACAGCAAGATGATGGCATGACTTGTAGTTGACTTTGATTTGAGTGAGGGAGGGCTGTGCAAGGTCACCAGTCTCACTTTCTTCTCCTGAGCCATCTGGGTTCAGTGGCCTGATATTCATCAGGATGAATGGAGATGGCCCAGGATGCAGTGGGAGACCCTGGCCCTTTCAGGCTGAGGTCTTATCACATTCTTACTTAGAGTGAGAAACACCCATTCAATGAATAGGCTTCTTTAAGTAGTTACTCAAGGGATGGCCCCTTTAATAAAAAAAAAAATCAAACTGGGAGGGGAAGACCTTCAGGGTTCCTGGGTAAAGAGATACACTTACTATTTAGTATTTACATTTGTTTTCAATTTTTAACAATCACTTCCATAAGTCTTCAATTTTCTCCCCCTCCCTTTCCCCTCCCTCCCTGAGACAGCATGTAATCTTATATGGATTCTACGCATACATTCCTATTAAACATATTTTTCACATTAGTCATATTGCATAGAAGAATTAAAACGAATGGGAGAAAGCATGAGAAAAACTAAATCAAACCAAAACATAACACATGAGAAAATCATCATGGTGGAACATCAAGTCTTGCCGAGCATTAGAACGGAGATGGGAAGAGTTGGAAGGGGTCGAGTGAATAGAACGTTAGAACATTAAAGCTGATTTTACACAAGAAGAACCTGAGGCTCAGAGAAAGATTAAAGACTTCTCCAAGGTCACAAAGATGGATTATAGGATCAAATGGGCATGATAATAGCACCCACCTTCCAGGGTCATTGTGAGGACCAAATGATACGTAATAGTTGTAAAAAGTGCCTAGCACGGTGCCTGGTCCTGCAGAAATGTGCAGGGCCTGTTCTAACATTTTATAACCTAAGACCCCTTCCAACTCGGATAGCCAATATTTGAAGATTTCTTCTAGCACTCATATTTCATATTCTCAATTCTCTTCCCATTACTTTGAGTGTTCTAAGTTCCCTTATATCTCTGAGGTCATGTTCAGCTCTCATAGTCTATTTCCATGGCTTTGAGCAATATTGCCAGGGTTTTCCAAAGGCAAGAGAAATTGAAATTGAAAAGAGAACTGGCTTCAGAAGATCTAAGAGCAAGTTCCTTCTCAGATGCTTCCTACCCTTGGTCAAATCTGTAACTTTCCTGGAACTCAGTTTCCTCATCTGTGAAAAAGAGGAATTGAATTAGATGGCTTCAGAAGTTTTTTCTAGCTAGGCCTAGATTTGTAGTCTCTACTGAGGCAGCTGGGTGACAGAGTGAAATAATGTTGGACCTGGAGGCAGGAAGTCCCAGGTTCAAATCTGGCCTCAGACGTATGACTAACTGAGAGACCCTGGGCATGCCACTTGACCCTGTTTGCCTCAGTTTTCTCATCTGTAAAATGAGCGGGAGAAGGAAATGGCCAACTACTCCAGCATCTTTGCTAAGAAAACCCTACATGGGATCATGAAGAGTCAGATATGACTGAAACAACTGCACAGTACACACAGAACAATGGGTTTAAAACTGGAAAAAGAATCGATGTGACTATACTACATTACAGGCTGGCAGAGCTCCCTCTCTCCTCCCCATGAATGCAGCCCAGGCCATCATTGGGTGTTTCAACTAGAAGAGCATTCTAGTGGCCACAAGCCTCCAGCATTTAAATCGTCAGTACTGTGAGACCATTCTTGGCAACAATTTTTTCTCTTAAAAAACACATTTTTTTCTAAAATGAAATTGAATTCATGTAATAATATTAACAATGATCCATTCAAGTCCTAGGGATTTCCTTGCTGACTTCCTCCAGAGGCATCAAGCATCCTTGCAGATGCTGTCTCACTTGGCATTTGGAACCTCTGGGAAAGCAGGAATTCCATCATGCATCTTCCTCTTCCCTCAAACGGTTTTACTCATGTTTCAGTAAAAGTGCACATGTGATGCAATCACTGAAGAATGTTAGAGGAGGAAGGACCCTTAGAGATGATCAGTCCAATCCTTTCATTTTATAGAGGAAGAAACAGAAGGGGGGAAGGTGGCACTCAGCACTCCTGGGATTCCCGAGACATGAGGTCCCCCGACCCCTGTGGAGGATATGTTCCATTCCATGGTCAGACCAACTGTCACAAACTTCTGGGGGGGCTTGTCCTAAAAGGGCATCTTGTTTAACTAAGGCTAGCTGTAGAGGAACCTTGCTGGGGACTTCCTGTCCCTTGAGGCTCCACATTCCTTAAAACCTTGGCCCGAGGGTCCCAAGAAGAACAATAGGGCTGGAGCTCTAAGGCAGGAAGGTAGGTCATTGATAGTGTTCCTGTCTCATAATTAGATAAACAGACATTCCTTCAGCCTGGGGTCCTAGGGCTGGATTTGATTCCTTCTTTCCTATCTTCCTGTGTCTCCTATTTTATGGGGTATCAAAGATGATTTCTAAGAATTTTTCCAGAGCCAAATCCTGTGGCTTTAAGTTAGAGTACATTCTATCATGTTTCTTTTCTTCTGTAGACCCATGGGATAGTTTGGCTGCTCCTGGTAGTGGTGGTGGTAGTGGTAGTGGTAGTGGCAGTAGTAGTAGTAATAGTAATAGCAGTAGTAAAAATATAAAAATTATCATTAGCAGCAGTAAGCATTTATTAAGTGCTTACTATGTGCCAACTATGGGAATACAGAGAGACATAAATAGGTCCTTCCATTGAACAAACCTTCCACTATTTTATAATACCTCATCCTAGTACGGAGGTGATCCTGATTTCTTAAAAGCTATGGCAAGGGAACACAAACTCTAAGCTGGAAAAGATTTTCTTCAGTATCAACTGGCGTTGGTCCCAATCTGGGTACTCATTATTATAATTAATATTATTTTTTAATAAACATTTATTAAGTACTTACTAGGTGCAATGTGCTGTGCTAAGTACTGGGGATACACAAAGAGGCAAAAGACAGTATTGCCCTCAAGGAGGAGACTATATGCAACATGTATATATAATATATATTATATATACATGAATACATTGTATGCATATATATATATATATATATGTATATATATATGTACATGAACAGACCAAATGTGAAGGGGCTCAGCATTAGAACTTTGCCCATTACAAGATTGGTTTTTCATTCATGGCAACCCATGAAATCATTGACAAATGTATAGGCAGGATTCTGAGCTGTGTGTCATTTGAGGAAGTATCTACCACTATGAAATCAGATTCAAATCCAGGCTCTGCTCCTTACACTCTGTGTGTGATCTGGGGTAAGTCACTGCCATCCATTACCATATCTGATCTTAAAGGACTCTTTGGGAGATAAATTGAACTGTAATTGACAAGCCCCTCCCTCCAGTTTGGAGCCCATTAGGGTGGAACACTCTTTCCATTTCCCAAGTCAGAAAACTGAGACTAAAAAGGGACATGCCCAAGGCCACGTGGCCATCAAGCAGGGGAGCTGGGCCTGGAAATTCTGTTTTCTAGTTCTGTCTTACATCACGTGTCCCTTCTTGGCTGCCATCCCCCTCTCTCTTCCAGGGTCCTCCTCCCTCGGGACAGATGAGAAAGGGGTTGCTGGTTAGCCTTTTCCATTCCTGTTATCCCTAACTAAGCACATGTTCTATTTGTTTTTTTTGTCATGGGGAAACTGGGCACAGATGGGGTAAAAATAACAATCCTGGGGAAAGCCAGAATGGAATTAGGGTTTGACCTTGAGTCCACTGAGCTTTCTGGTTCTGTTGCCTTTGCTTTGTTCTTGTTTTTAAAGAGTGAGAGTTCTTAATACCCTCCACTCATTTTTTTGCCCCTGGTCACCTTTCTCCTAAGTTCCTACTTATATACGTACATACATACATACATATATATTTTTCAGTGTCTAGACCACTGGTCTCCAAATATTAAAAATTGCTCATTCTATAGGTAAAGTAATTTTGAGTGCTGCACCCAATATATATATACATTTATTTATAAATTAAATACATGTACTCTGAGTGACTCAGTCTGACCACTCAGAATGAAAACCTCATAAGATTCTTACTCTAGGATTAGTGCCCCACCCTGTTTGGAGGGCCTGCCACAGAGAGGAGATGATGATGGGAAGGCTTTTGGGTATGTTGAGTGTGGGAGGAAAGGATTTTCCCTATTGGACCTTCAGAGCTGCTGCTGTCAGCCAGTCAGTTAATAAAAATTTATTAAGTGCCTACTATGTGCTAGCACTGGAGATACAAAAAGAGGCAAATGATAATCTCTCCCTCAAGGAACTCCCAATCTAATGGGATGGGGGCCTGGGTAGAGGTTGGATTGTAAATGCTCAATACCTGAGGCAAAAGTGGGGAAGTTGGGGGAGTTTCCACAACAATGGGCATTAGAGGACTGTTGGGAGATAATAGGTGAAGATTGGTGATAACCTCCATCATTGATTATTTCAGAGAGAATGGTATTTGACCTATCTTCTCATTTGCTGATGAGTTGATCATACACTTCTTAGGGTCATGCCACCATTTTCTATTTTGAAGGCCAGTGGACAAAAACACTGAGTGGTAGAACTGGAAAGGAACTTTACAATATAGAATATAGCAAGTGAGATCTGGCCAGAATCTTAGAGATGATCTATTCCAATATGTTTATTTTACAGATGGGGAAGCAGGTTCAGGAGAGAGAATCAGTATGATCTGATGGAAGAACATTGGATTGGCAATCAGAAACCCTAGGTTCTAGTTCCAGTTCTTTCTCAATTATGCTTCTGACTTTCTGGACTTCATAAGCATGCCTCTGTTTCAGTCTTGCCCCTGGGAACTCCCTCAGTACCTGAACTCTCCTCTCTCTGCAATTTCCATCCATTATGCCAGCCCTATTCACCCATTAGTGAGTTTCTCCTGGGATATTCATTTTGGAGAGGATCCCGTGCTGGTCAACCTTCATTCCCCTCCTGAGAGGGCTTCTGAGGCAGCAGGTGACACAGTGACTGAAGACCTGAGTTTAAATTCAGTCTTAGACTCTTTCTAGCTGTGTGATCCTGGGCAAGTCACTTAACCTCTGTCTACCTCGATTTCATCATATGTAAAATGGGGATTATCACATATTTATATTATTTATTTGTTAATATTGTTTTAGTCTATTTGTTTATTATGTGTAATAATAGGATAAAAGCTCTGGATTATTGTGAGAATCTGATGAGATAATACTTGTAAATTGCTTAATACATTGCCTGGAACACAGTAGGTACTATATAAATGCTTACATATTAAAACTTGCTCTCTTTTCCTCTCTTCCCATCTTCCTTTCCCACATCCCCCCCCCCCCATAATCAGCTTTTTATGTGTCATCTTTTTCCATTAGATTATAAACTCCTTGAGAGCAAGGACTGTCTTCTTGTTCAGATTTGTTTTCCCACTGCTTAGCACAATGGCTCATAGTAAGTTCTTAATAAATGTGTGTTACCTATGTACCAACCAACCTACCTATCTATTAATTCTGTCACTGACTTTTTATGTGACATTGGCCAGACTGCTTCACCTTGTCTAGGTTTAATTTGTTTATCTGTCAAATAGAGAACATTGGATTGTATAATGTCTTAACTCCTTCTTGGTTCTTTCTCAATAGCAAAAATGCTTTAAGGAGGTGGTTGGTGGTTACCTATTGTTTTCTCCTACTTTCCCCACAGATTCTTTTCCTTCTGTTTATTATTTTAGTAGCTTTTCCCACCTGTTTATATCCCATAGGATGGCCTTTAGTAGAATACATTCCCCCCCCCCTCCTTTCTTCTCTCCCAATTCCCACCTAGCTCCCCTCAGTACAGGGAAGAAGGAAGTGAGCATCTTTCCAGTACGGTAGGATACTGCGGACTATGGAAGAGATACAGAAAGGGTCACTTATAGGATTTAGAACTAGAAGTGCCTTAGAGACCCTCTAGTCCAATATCCTCCTTTCTCAGATGGGGAAACTGAGGCTAAAGCCAGGAAAGCACTTGCTGTAGTTGTGTGGATGACAAAGTCGGTGACTCCAATCCAGTCCTAAGATCCAAATCTTCTCCATCCCCTTTCTTGAGCAGGGCAATGACCTCTGTTTTAACTGCTCTGTTTTTGTTTCTCGCCAAAGGATTTCCTCCCGTGCAACAAATCCCAGGACTTGGGTCTCAATGACAGGAAACACATTGTGGAACCTAAAGATTGGGATGTGGGGGACCCCTCCCGTCCTTGGTGGCATGGCTTCCTCTCCTTGGGACTCCTTGTTTTTGATTGGGGGTAGGGAGAAGATCGGGGAAGGCTGCTGAAAGACCTGAGGAACTGGAGCAGGGAGGAGAGATGTGAGCACCTATTACCCCCAATACTCTCCCTTCTCTCACCTTTGCGATCACTCTACTGCCGGTGTGATGAATATGTGAAAGCTCTCCTGGGAGACAGTCCAGGTCAGATTCAGTGAAACAGTCAAGGAAGGCTGCCTGGAGGAGAGGCAGCTGGGCCTTGATAAATGGTAAGATACATACAGGCCATTGAGAGAAGAAGAGGGCAGAGAGTGTATTATGGCAAGCAGGATGATATAGGAGAAAGACCCCTGAATTTAGAGCCATGGGATCTGAGTTTGAATGCTACCTACAGCTTGCATGATTTAGAGGGAAAATTCTTAAATGTCACTTCCCTCATCTATAAAATTGAGGAGTTGGATTTGTTTGCCCTGCCAAGTCCTTTCTGGCAATGATGGGGTGCAGTGGTTAGAGCATTGGGCCTGGAATCAGGGAGACCTGAATTCAAATCCAGCCTCAAATCCAGTACTAGTTGTGTGACCCTGGGCAAGTCACTTCACCTTGTTTACCTCAGTTCCCTCACCTGTAAAATGAGCTGGAGAAGGAAATGGCAAACCACTCCAGTATCTCTGCTGAGAAAACCCCAAGTGGGGTCAAGAAGAGTCAGACACAACTGAACTACCACAAATTCTTTCTGGGTCTAGATTCTATTAAAAAGTTTTGGGAGGGGCACAATGTGAACGTATGTACTGAAAAGAGCACTGAAGATTGTGTCAGAAGAGCTGTGAGCAAACCCTTGCTCTGCCCCTTAATCACAACAGCTAACTAACATTTGTAAAATGATTTAAGGTTTTTGAAGCCATCACAACTACTGTGAAGTAGATGCTATTATCGCCCCCATTTTACAGACAAAGAAACAGAGACCAAGAAAGTTGAAGGGACTTGCCTACTAGACTGCACAGCTAGGAAGAGTCTTAGGAAAGATTTAAACTCAGGTCTAAGCCTAGTCATTATTTTACTTAGCTAAACTACTATCAGTGTGACCCAGGCTATATTGATTAACCTCTATAAGATTCAATTTTCAAAGCAGGAGATTGGATTAACTGACTCATAAGGTCCCTTCTTGGGATTCTATGAAAGCCCAAGATGTGCTCTGGGGACAATGAGGAGACTGACCTGGTTGGGGCTATAAAGGAGCAAGAGCTTCTCAAAATTGTCTCAGTTCTCCTTTTTATTTTTTCAGAAGTCAGACACTGTGTAAATTTACTCATGATTAGAGTTTACAATCCTCGTAGGTGGGATAAATACTAGTAATCCCTTTTTGCAGATGTGAACACTGAGGTTCAAAGATGTTAAACAATTTACTTAACATCTGGAAGCTGGTGAATAGTAGAGCCAGAGCTCCTGATCTGGATGCTTCCTTCCCACAAGTCACCAAACCTTTTGCTTAAAAACAAAATTTGGGGCCCCTAAATGCTTGGCTGGAAAGTGTGGTGTAAAAAAAATGCCTCAGGAATAAATCATATGCCAGCTAGTGATCACTGAAGGCAAACATCCTGGGTTAATTCATTTGTTTATCTTTCTGTTCATACTTTAATTCTCAAAGATAATGTTATTTATGGATATTCAAGGAGATTCACAGAATATTAGTCAGAATGACCACAGAAATTGTCTTGTCAATAGGATGATAGATCTGAAATTACAGGGGATCCCCGAGGCCCTAGACCAACTCCTTTATATTACAGATGAGGAAACAGGTGCCCAGGAAGGCTGAGTTTCCCAAGGTCCCACAGATAGTCAGCATTGGAGGCATTATATGAACCCAGGTCCTCTGACTCCAGAGCCTCTTTACACTGTGCCAGGCAGCACAATATGGGGAAAAAGCACTGGATGTCGGATTTCAGGACAATGGGTTCATGTACCTGGATTCAGGTACATGGCTCTGTACCTGTCTGCCTGGGTGACTTTGGGTAGATTGCATTGCCTGTCTATGTCTTTTTTTCTGTAAAATCTCTTTTTTTTCTGTAAAATAAGAAGGCAGCACTTGATAATCTCTAAGGTCCCTCCTAGGTCTAAATCCTATGAACCCTGAGTTCTAGAGACTGATCCAAGGTCACCCAGGAAGTAAATGACAGAGCTGGGGGATTTCGAGTTAGGGCTCCCATCTGTGCCCACCAGTACAGTAAAGCAAGCTGGGCCCTGGCCATAGTGATGCCATTAGGAGGTTTCTAGGAGGCTGTTTGTCTTGTGCTTCTGCAAAATAATGTCACTAAAAGGGCCTGTCATCCCTATTCCCTTAGGGAATGTATCACCTCTGATGAATGTTCCCTGCCGGATCTGTGTTTTGTCTCTCTGCCCAAATACGAACATTCTCAATGGCCTTTCTTCAGCAAACATTATGATTTAGGGCAAGAGAGCTGAATTATACTAGTTTCCCCTTAAATAAAGGAAATCAATCTGTTCAGCCTGCGTTTTTGCTCTCGACATCGATCTGGCATAAATTCCGAGGAGTCTCAGATCATAAATACGTTTATTGCCAATAAGAGTTAGTGTAAATTACTGGGAGGCTGATGGCAGCTGCCGTCAATTTCTCTTTACTCCAATTTCCTCTCCTGTCCCACTCAGGATCCCTTTTGATGGACTTGTCAATTATTACTATCATTATTAATTATTATAATTATAATTAAAAACTCCAATTTCTACTGCACTTTGAGGTTTATGAAGCACTTTCCTTACAACAAACTCAAGAGATACAGTGTGAATGTTACCATCCCCATTTTTGTGGTGGTACAGTTGTTTTCAGTTGTGTCCAACTCTCTGTTTTCGCTTTTGGGGTTTTCTTGCAAAGATACTGAAGTGGGTTGCCATTTTCTCCTCCAACTCATTTTATAGATGAGGAAACTGAGGCCAACAGGGTGAAGTGACTTGCTCAGGGTCACACAGCTAGGAAGTGACTGAGGCCCGATTTGAAGTCAGGAAGAGGAGTCTTCCTGACTCCAGGCCTGGTGCTCTATTCACTGCATCAGGAGGAAACTGAAACTCAAAGAGGAGACACCATTTGCCCAGGGCCCTCTAGCTGGTTGGCTTCAAAGCTGGGATTTGAACCCAGATCTCCCAAATCCATGACCAGTCAACTGTTCTATGCAGCTTCCTTTAGTATCAAGTGGTAGTAGTAATGGGTCAAGGCAACTAGCTTCCATTCATTCAGCACTTTATATCCAATGATCTCATTGAAATCTCATGACATCCCTGTGGGGCAAGTCAAAGTTGTTATTGTTATACCCATTTTATGTGTGTAGGTAAGTGATGTTGTGGCCAGAGTGCTGGATTTGGAACCCAAAAGACCTGAGTTTGAATCCTGTTTCTGACACCAGTTGTATGAATAAGCCAATTGACCTCTCTCAGCCTTAGTTTCCTCATTTGTAAAATGGAGATAATAATAGTACCTGCTTCACAGGGTGGTCCTAAGGATTGCAAATCTTAAAGCACTATCAAAATGTGAGCCATTATTATGATGAATGTGTAGACAGGAAGTTTTATTTTTTTTAATCGACGTCTTTCGTTTTTTAATTGTGATCATTTCTGGGTGTAGGTCCCTCTCTGTTTAGCACTGAGTCATCCCTTGAGACAAAGGAAAACAATTAAGCCAGAACAAGCTATATTGTGACCTTCATGTGCTGATGTGATCTCTGTAGCCAGGCTTGCTATGGGCAAGGGAGCCTCAGAACTTCCTACAGTCTCTTCTTCCTTTTCTTCCTCTTTGGATTCATGAGTAACTGAGTAGGAATGGGATCTTAGACATCATCTAGTCTAAGCCCCTGAATGTGTAGACAAGAGGAGAAGTCACTTGTTAAAGTCAACAATTAACTGAGATGCCTAGGATCCAACCTAGGTCCTCTGAGTCTCCTTCAGGTGCCCTCTCCGGCCCAGCACACCTCTCCGTGCCCCACCTTTGCCTTTCCCAGTTTATTTTTGTTCAACTTCCCCTTCTCTTTATCCTCACTGTTCTCCTGCCTTCTTCTGGCACTTAATAACAGGATTTCAGAGTGGACGGGCCCTTAGCCGTCATTTGGTCCTAACGATATTTTAAACAGAATTCGCCTTAACATAACTTTGACCTTTGAGGCCTCCAAGAGGTAGTCCATCCTGCTTTGGGATAGATCTGATTATTCCAAAGTTCTCCTGGACATCAGGCCTGAAATTTACCTCTGTGCAATGTCCAGAACTCATACTTCTGTCTTCTGGAGCCAGTGAATGTCTCTTCAAGGTGAGACATCCCTTTAACTATTTGAAGATGGTGATCACGTTTTTAGCATGTCTCTTCTCTAGGTTGTATCCATTTGGTTGTCCTCTGGGTATGGTTCTTGTTTATCCTTTCCTCCTTCTCCCCATCCTACCTCCTCCTCTCCCTCCTCCCTCTCCTCCTCATCCTCCTCCATTTCCCAGCTTACTCCTACTCATTATAAGGAGTGAGACTATGGTGTTGGTTGGATATTATAATTATCATTATAGTATAAGTATGATGCTACTTTGTATGTTCTAAGGCAGTGGTGTCAAACTCATATAGAAATTTCCCATCAGCTGTATATTGACTTAGAAAACCACAAATCAACATTATCTTTGTTGTGTTGTATTTTTTTATCTTGTTAATCATTTCTTAATTGTGTTTTAATCTGATTCAGGAGTTTTGCTGAGTTTGACATCTCGTTTCTAAGATCCCACCTACAGCTGACAGTCAGTCATGTTTTATGTTCTAAGGTCTCTTCCGGCTCTAACTTTCTACATTCTAAAGTCTCATCTAGATTTAGCAGTCTATATTTTTGGTACTAAGGTCCCCTCCAGTTCTGACATTTTAGCTCTTAGTTCTTAGCTCAGATGTTCTAGCTCTGATATTCTATGTTCAAAGGTCCTTTCCAGCTCTAATGTTTTATGTTATAAGATCCCACCTGAATCTAACAACCTAAATTTTTGTTCTAAGGCCCCCTCCAGCTCTAAGGTTTTTTCTAGCTCAAATATCCTGTGTTCTAAGGACTATCTTAATGTAATATCCTACAATCTAAGATCCCTTCTAATTCTTGTCATCAATGATGCTAGGAGTCTATATAAAATAAAAACCCAGCAAGCTAAAAATATGTGGCTTCATATTATAAGAACTGGGGGCAGAAACAATGCATACACAATAAATCAGTTTTTTATACTGTTAGCTACTTAATTGCTAACTAATAGGAACTAAAAATAAATAATAGATCCCTGAATCTGCTCACCAATAGGTGATGAAGAGAAACCAAATATTCATTTGAAAAGCATATTTTCTACCAAAGCTATTTTTTCCCAGGCCATAAATGTCAAAGACAAATGAATATATTTTACTAAGAGACCAACATATCAGGGATTCAGACATGTCTGCTGGGTGGATGAATTACCAGGTCCTGTTGCCAACTGACTGTTGTACAGTTTAGAGTTGATTGTGCTCTACCCCCACCTTCTGCCCCACAGTATTTACATCTCAGAAGAAATAGTCATCTTGGATGCTCATTAGTAAGGAATCATTATAGCCTTCCCGTTTTTCAGGTAGATCGATGCCAGTAGCAAGTCTGGAAAGGGAATTGTTCTTCAAATACCAGGGTACAGCCAGAGTCAAGTCTGGGCCCAGGCAGATGGTAGAACCCTGTCTTTGAGGGAGCATTGACCATTTCCCCTCCTCCTCTCCCCTTTGCCTCACACCCCCACCTTTCAGCTTCTTTTTATGGGTTGTCTTCCTGGAGGATAGAAATTTTTTTTTTGCCTTTCTTTACATTTGCAGCCCTTATCACAGTGCCTGGTATATAGTAGGTGCTGAATAAATTCTGAATGATTGACTGATGATCCCTGCCTCTAGCTTAGCACCAAACTTATTTCTTTGCTTCTTTGTTGGCTGAGGGTGATTGCTATCCCCCTGAAAAGTTTTGGATGTTTCTAAAGGAGCTCCTCATCTTCATCATTCTAATACCCTTAGGGGTGACTTCATTGACAGGAACTCTGGACACTTCCTTCCTCTTTCCCCAGTTGTTGGAAGAGGGGAGGGGAAAGGTACACTATGAAGCTTTCTTCACTTACTGTGAACGCAGAACTTACACAGTGTTGGAATACAGAACATCTCTCCCGTGTACACCATGCCTCCCATGTACACCATGCCTGAATTCTCTTTGGAAACCCAAAACGGTATATAGGTGGGTCCTGAAGAAATTCATAGATTATAGGTTGTGCTCAGGTTAAAACCTACTATATCATGTGCTCTCTGGGTAAAAAAAAAAAAGGCTAGCTGGTCACCTTGAGTTCTGTAACATCTCTCACATCTGTCTCCTGCTCTCTACTCACACCACAAGCATAGCCCCTCATCACACTCACCTGACAACTGCTGTCGCTTTCTGATTGATCTCCCTGCATCTAGTCTCTTCCTTCTCTAATTCATCCTCCACACAGCTGCCAAATTGATATTCCTAAAACACTGGTCTGACCATATCCCTCCCAACCTTAAGAAGCTTCCCATTTAGGCTCCCAATGCAAGTGTCTCTCTTTGACATTTAAAACCTTTAGTGATCTGACTTCATCCTATCTTTCCAGGCTGATTATATGTTATCCTCCCTTATCAAATGAGATAATATTTGTAAAGTTCTTAGCACAGTGCTTGAAACACAGAGGTGCTTAAAAAATACTTGTTTCCTTTCCCTTCCCTCTATCTTGTACTCTGGGCAATCAGAACTCTACTTGCTCTTCCCCATACGTAATATTTCATCTCTAGCCTTTAGGACAGTGATTGGCACATAGTAGGAGCTTAATGAATGGTTATTTCTTGTTGATCTCTTGTTGCCGTGGCTTTGCACAGTTTGCTCCCATTTCACCTTTTCCTTCTTGTCTTTGCTTCTTAGAATCCCTTCCTCTCTTCAAGGCTCAGTTCAAATCCATCTCTTTCAAGAAGTTTTTCCTGACTCCTCTGATAATAGGGCCAACCCCCCTCTTTCCAATTACATTATATTTCTTTTATAGCTAATCTATATTATTCTCTGTGGATATGTTGTATCTCTCCCTGCCCCCACCCCAGTAGGACGTGAGCTTCTTGGGGACTGGGAGTGTCTCCCTTCTGTATTTGTATCCTCAGTGCCCGCACAGCGATTGACATAGAATACCAGTGATAATAATGGTGACTAGCAATGTATACAGTACGTTAGGGTTTGCAAAGTGCTTTACAAATGCCATTCCATTCGATCCTCATGATAACCCTGGAAGATAGGGAAGATATTATTATTAGTATCTTCCTTTTAACAGTTGAGGAAACTGAGGTAGAGGGCAAGTGATCTGTTTGAAGACTTCCAGTCCTTGGAAAGCCACCAGCTCCTGCTTCTTGGGACAAAGCAGAATAAACTACATGGTGGCCCTTCAGATGCTCAGAGTCCACAATGCTGACTACCAGGGTGGGGAGCCTGCGACCTTGAGGCTACATGTGACTTTCTAGGTCCTTGGGTGCAGCTGTTGGACTAAGTCCAAGTTTTATAGAACAAATCCTTTTATGAAGGGGATTTGTTCTACCTAGTTCGGATTCAGTCAAAGGATTTGAGGACCCTGAATGAATAAATCTCATCCAAACAGATTGGATGATTGCAACCCTTATTCACACAGGATTTTGCAAAGTACATTCATCACAACAGCTCTGTAAGATAGGCAGTGCACATGTGATTATCTTCATTTTGTAGGTGAGGAAACTGAGGCACAGATTCATTAGGTGACTTTCCCAGGGTCCTACAGGTAGCAAGGAACAGAGCCAGGGTTTAACTTCAGGTCTCATATATCCAACACTAGTACGCTTTCCCTGCTATCGTGCTGAATGAATGTAAAGCTCTGTTGGTGTTATGGTATATTAAAATGTGGTTAAAACATAGTCTATCCTCGGTGAGTTTATTTGGGGGAAGTGGGGGAGGGATTGGGTGGGTTGGAGGGAAACAGCCTTGCCAGCCCTGATAGTGATCTTTTTATGTTTGATTATCTGAAGGGATATACATATTACTGGTAGTGAATTCTTTATCTCAGGAGGTCTTCAAGCAAAGGTCACTTGTGGATGTTGTAAGAGGAGTACCTGATCCAAGCATGGGTTGAACTCCATAACTCAATCTTTCCAAGGCTGAAATTCTTCAATTCTGCAAAATTGACTTCAAGGCCACAGATATTCAGAGCTGGGAGAAGTCCTTGAAAAATAAGGTGGATGGGAGTGGGTCAAGGCAGCTTCCTGAGGGAGTAGGTTTTGATCTGGTCCAAAAAAGTAGCTCAGAAAGAACTCAAGGATGACTTTATATCCTTCCCAAAGATGGAATCCCCTGACAAGCTGAGCAGTGACAGGGTTGGTAAAAAAAAATCTTGTGCCAGGTGCTATGGAGAAAGGAAGGAAGAGGGCACCCTGGAGGAAATGCCGCACTGGAAATAGTCACAGTTCTTGCCCTGTGCTTAGGAGATAAGGGAGAGGACTTTAAAATCTTTGAGTTGCCTGCCAAACATCTGTACAGGCCCCAACTCCCTCCTCCCCAACCCACTTTTCTTGGCCAGTAAAGGTGGAGAGACAAATCGCCATGCCAACTCCATGATTCTGCCAGCTGGAATACAGCTTACGTCACTGGGGTGTTGTGAGGATAAAATGAGATACTACAAACACACACACATTCTAGAAAAAAAGTTCTAGGCTATTCCTACTAACAGTAAGAATAATAATAAAAAATAAATAACAGTGCCTAGCGACACTTCAAAATTTACAAAGTGTTATATTGTGATCCAGTTGTTTTTTAGTCATATCCAACTATCTGTGACCCCATCTGGAGTTCTCTTGGCAAGGATAATGGAGTGATCGATGAGGAAACTGAGGCAAACAGGGTTAAGTGATTTGTGCAGGGTAAAACAGCTAGGAAGTGTCTGAGGCCAGATTTGAACTCTGAAAGATGACTGACTAGACTCCTGGCCTTGTACTCTATCTACTGTGTCACCTAGCTGTCCAAAGCATTAAATACATGCATGTGTAGAGATAGATATGCACATGTATGCATACATGTATATACACATGTAATATACATATGTTGTATATATGCATGTATGTGTGTATATACGCATGTATAAGGATTTGAAATTTTTCAAGTGCTGTTATTTGTCATTAGTATTAGTAGTAGTGGTAATACTATCCCTAGAACCTCTTTTGCTGCATTACTGCTTCCATAGAATGTGTTTCCATCTTGACCTATCTCATGTTGTATCTCTCCCTCCCCTTTACTCCCCCCACCCCATGTAGAACACAAGTTCTTTGAGGGCAGGCACTGTTTGATTTTTGTCTTTGTATCATCTACCATCACCCAGTCCAATACCTGGTGCAGTATAGTGGTCTGTTTATTCAATTGAACTGAATGGGGAAAAAGTCAGCCAGCAAGCATTTATTAAGCACCATTCTAAATGCTGAGGAAGTAAAGAAAGACAAAAGTCAGGGTTCCTTCCATCAGGTTGTTTACTTTTGAGTGATCTGGGACTTACAGAATTATAGAAAATCACAGCCTGCAAGGATATTAGAAAATAAACTATCAGAGATGGAAGAAACTTTAGAATTCCAGAGGCAGAGAGGACCTTAATACATGGAATGTCAGCACACGGGATGTCAGAGGCACATCAAGGTCAGTTACTGTACTGATATAAGTTCTTCAACTTGAAAAGGCTACAAGCCAAGACCAAAGTGGCAGGAGTGTTGGTGCATGATTTTCTGTTTGCAGATGATTGTGCACTTGATGCAGCCTCTGAAGCTGAGCGGCAACAACGTATGGCTCAATTCTCTGCTGCCTGTGCTAATTTTGGCCTAATACTTAACACCAAAAAAACACAGGTGTTCCATCAGCCACCAGCACACCATCCACATGTGGAACCATCGGTTACAACAAATGGAGAAGTTTTGAATGCTGTGGATAAGTTCATTTATCTTGGTAGTGTACTTTGCAGGGATTTACATATTGACAATGAGTTTAGAATTCCCGAGGCAGAGAGAACCTTAATATATGGAATATCAAAACACGGGATGTCAGAGGCAGAGAGGACCTCAGAACTTGGAATGGTAGAGCTGAAAGGGACCTTGACATCAGACTAGTTCAGTTCCTTCCTTTTCCAGAAGAGGATACTATGCCTCATATAGGGGAGATGATTTACCTGAGGGCACAGCTGCCATATTCCTCGAGCTGGGCCTTGAGCACAGGATGCTTGAGTTCTCTTGGTTGCACTTTGCTCCCTTCTCAATTCTTCCCTGGGGACTGGGCTCTCCATGAGAGAAAAGTCCTGAACTAGGAGAAGCCCCAGCTGGATAGTATGGAGGTGGTGATACAGCTGGGTAGTTTGCAGATACAGGGGAGTTCCTGGCACAGTATTCCAAGGCTTTTGCCAGTGCACACATGGAGACCCTTGAAGCCAAAGAGGCTGACTCCACTTGAACCTCCTTAAGCCCATGTTGGGGCCAGGTGGGTGCTAAACCTGTCATTTTTTCCCTTTCCTCCCTTAAGTGCTTGTTTCTGTAAGGCCTGGGTCTGGCATGAATCCACTGTGTGCTAGGTTTAATGAGTTCATTTTCCCCTTGGGATAGAGAGAGCTTTTGTTCTCCCACATGGATAAGATATTAATTCTGAATTTTCCTCTTTGCTGAATTCTCATTAAGATCATTAAAAGGACCCATCCAATTTCTGCCTGGGAGGGAGAACATAGAATATCAGAGAAGGAAGGAACCAGGGGAATTATCTAGTCCAACTCCTTCATTTTACATATCCGGAAACTGAGGTCCACAGAAAGAAAATGGATAGAAGATAAGTAGTGGAGATAGCTTTCATAACACTGGTCAATTGATTGGATATGGGGAGTGAGAGAAGCAGGCATGACAGCGAAATTAGGAGCCTGAGTTCACATGATGGCAGAGCCATGAATGAAGAGCCAGAAGAGAGCAATGCCATGAAGTCCCAGGGAAAAAGAATATCCAGGAGGTGGCAAAGACTACAGAGAGCTCAGGGAGGAAGACCCAGAAAAGGCCATTGGGTTTAGTAATTAAAAGATAACTAGCAACCTTGCAGAAGGCAGTTTCAGTTGAGTGGTGAGGTTGAAAGCCAGATTGCAAAGAGCTGCCGAGGGAGCAGGAGACAGCAAGTGGGACCAAGGAGTGTAGAGGGATTTTCCTACGAGTTTAGCTAAGAAAAGGAAGCCGAACTTAGAGTTTAGCAAAGGACAATATGACAGAGTTGAAGAACAGGGAATTAGAGATGTTCTAATCCAGGGGTGGGCAACCTGCAGCTTCAAGGCCACATGTGGCCCTCTAGGTCCTCAAGTGTGGCCCTTTGACTGAATCCAACTCCACAGAACAAATTCCCTTCATAAAAGGATTTGTTCTGTAAAACTTGGACTCAGTCAAAAGGTCACACCCAAGGACACAGAAGGCCACAAGTGGCCTCAAGACTGTAAATTCCCCACACCTGTTTTAGTCAGTCAGCCAATCAATAAGAATTTATTAAGTGCCTACTATGTGCTGGACACTGCCGTGGTAATACAAAGAAAAAGAAAAGGCAGAATTATTGCCTTCAGGAAACTTACCTTCTTGTGGGTAAAACAACATGCAAACTGCTAATACATATACAAGATCTATAGAGAGTAAATGGAAAATAATCTCAGAGTGAAAGTCCCAGGAAAGGAGAGAGTGAGGGCTTCTTGCAGGAGGTAGGATTTGAGCCAGATCTTGAAAGAAGTCAGGGAAACTTAGAGGCAGAGAAAAGATGAGGGAGTATTCAGGTATGTGGAGGATGGATTGGAGTGGCCAGAGATGAGGTAGGGAGACCAATCAGAAGATTATTGCAATAGTACAGGCAAGGGGTGATGAAGGCCTATACCAGAGGGTGGTTATGTGAGTAGAGAGATTGTGAGGACAGAAATGACAAGATTTGAGAAGAGATTGGATATGTGGATATGTATCTGAGTTGAAGATAATGCCAAGGTTGTGAGCCTCAGTGGCTAGGAAGATGGCAATATCTTTAACAGTACTAGGAACACTAGAAAGAGAGGAGGTTTTTTGGGAAAAGATAATGAGTTTTGCTTTGGATGTGTTGAGTTTGAGATGCCTATGGGAATCAAGATTTCTGAAAGGTAGTTGGTGATGTGAAATTGGATCTCAGGAGAGAGATTAGGGCTGGATACACAGATCTGGATAGCATCTGCACAGAGATGACAGTCCATGGTATTTAATGAGATTATTAAATAAAATTGTACAGTGAGAGGGGGGATTATTAATTTGAGGTCCACAGACCCCCAGGGGTTCATGTTTAGAATTCAGAGGGTCTTTGAATTTGGATGGACAAAAAATATATCTTCATTTTCACTAATCTTGAACTGAAATTTAGAATTTCTTTTAATTACCAAATAGAAAAGAAAACTTTCTAAGAAAATGTCCATAGGGGTCGTCAGACTGCTAAAGGGATTTATGTCACAGAAAAGGTTAACAAGTCTTGGTACAGAGGGAAAAGAGAAGAGGACCCAGGACAGAGCCTTGGGCATGATCTGGATGATGAACAAGCAAAGGAAACTGAGGTGTGACTGGATAAGCCATCCTTGGTACTAAATATCTACTTTTTCAATTTTTCAACCAGCCCACCTTGCATTGTCACCACCTGACCCTTAAGCCCTATTTCTGCTCCTACCACTTCTCCTGGAGATTCCCTCAAAAGACCTCTCTCCAACCCCTGATTCTCTGCTTGGGCTTATTCCATAGTCATTGGCTACT
Organism: Bettongia penicillata ogilbyi; assembly: GCA_023548195.1. Lineage (NCBI taxonomy): Eukaryota > Metazoa > Chordata > Mammalia > Diprotodontia > Potoroidae > Bettongia > Bettongia penicillata. The sequence goes on along the minus strand of JAJHZJ010000373.1, from coordinate 1,220,862 downwards.
CCTGCTCCACCCCTTTATTAGCATACTACCCTGATCACCCACCCCCCTATTTCTTCATCCCAGTGATTCTGAATCCCCAACTGACTACGCACAGACCCTGTTCCCCATCCCTAGCTGCCCCTATCTTTTCTCTCCCACTCCTTCCCCATCCTCTCAGCTGAGAGCTTTACTTCACTGAAGAAACACTGAGGTCATTCCTCCAACAGATCCCACTTGTTCATTCTTCTATATCTTATATCACATGGACAGCTTCCCCCTCTAACTGCTCCTCTGCTGTCTCACATGAAGAGTGAGGTATGTGTGGTGTTTAGGGAGGACCAACACCTCTGGAGCAAGGACTTTCTGAGACCTTATTAGGGCTGTTTGTCCACCTTTGGTGTCCACCTGATTTACCCAACTCTCACCTGTGGCCCCAAGAAGCTGGAGCATGTGAAGTGGCCATCTCAACAGATGGGCTAAACCGGATTGAGGGTAACTGATAGACCTCAAACCTGTTGGTGAGTTAGGGGGCTGCCTATCCCAAATGTGAACACTTCCCTCTGGCAGAACAGGTGGATAAGAACAATTTTTCCCAACGGTCATGAAGGTGGCTGAAGCAGGGACTGTAGAGCTCTTAGAATGTGGTCAGGCATCAAAGATACCAAGGTCATCCACTGCATTCTGGGCCATCACCAGTGGTCTTGACTTTCGTTCTACCACTGGACTTGGATGACTCTGGAGAGAGTGAGGCTGACAACTTTGTGCAGCTCTGCCTCATTTAAATCCAATTCATGCCCAAGTCAGGACATCACCCTGTGAGGTCATTGGCCCTCTTCAAAAACAAAGGACAACAACATGAAGAATAACCTTGAGACATAAAGCACAGAGCTAACAAAAATGGCTGAGAGGGAGTTGAAGTCCCAATTAAAGAGTGGGGATTGTAAGGGAATTGTGAGGTTGCCTTGATGAGTTCAATTCACCAGGTTCATACAGTATAGATACTAACATACCAATAACTAATAGAAGAGATTGCAGAACCAATTAGTGTAATCTATGAAACATTATGGGAAACCAGGGAGGTGCCACAAGGCCTGGAGATGGTCACATATGCTCTTTTTCAAAAAAAAGAGGAGAGGCTAGAAGAGAGGGGGGTAACCTGTAGCCTCAAGTCCATATGTGGCCTTCTAGGTCTTCAAGTCAAAGGGCTGTACTTGAGGACCTAAAGGGCTACATGTGAACTTGAGAGGAGGTTCCCCATCCCACCTCAGAACTTAAAAGTTACAAGCTATTGAACTTGACTTTTTTGATGTTTGGAAAAATAATCAAACAAACCTAGAACATGCTATTAAAAGAGGGTTAGTGAATAAATAGAAAGGAAAGTTGTGATCATAAAGGACTTCGTTAAGAGCAGGTCATGACAGAAAACTAATTTCTTTCCCCTCCCCTCAAATCAAGGTTACTAGGTTTGTAGGTTAGGGAACGTTATAGATATAATTACCTAAATTTTTTGAAAGGATCTGACAGATCCTCACATGCTATTCTCATGGACAAGATGGGAGATGTCAGCTATGTAACAGTGCAATTAGGTGGGCTTAAGGCTGGTTAAATCAATAAACATTTACTAAGTGTGTAGTATGTGCTAAGCTCTGAAGATACAAAGAGAGGCAAAATATAGTTGCTGAGCTCTAGGATCTTACAAAATACTGAAATATATGCAAGGCAAGTTGTATACAGGATAAATAGGAGGTGGAGAGTATGATCTTGCCCTCTATGGTAATAGGGAAGGTAGGAGGGGAGGAGGGTTTGGAGGAAAGATAATGAGTTCTGCTTTGAATGTACTGAGTTTAAGAGATCTACTGGACATCCAGTTTGAGATATCTGAAGGCATATGGAGATGTGAGATTGGAAGTTAGCAAAGGGTTTGGAGCAGGATAGGTAGATCCGAGAATTAGCACAGAGAAATGCTGATATTCCCAAAGTTGTCATTAATGAATCCATGTCAACCTGAAGGGAGCCTCTACTGGTGTCTTCCAGGGAATTGATGTCAACCTGAAGGGAACCTCTACTGGTGTCTTCCAGGAACTGTTCTCCATATTCTACATGTGTTAGTTTTTTTTACCAGCAACTTGTATGAAGTCATAGAAAGCATTTGCAGCTGACACAAGGCTAAGTGGAATGTACTGGCTTTCAACTCCGGGACCTTGGGCCAAATTAAGACAATGAAGTTTAATAGGGTTAGCTATAAAGTCTTATACGTGGGTTAAAAAGAACCCCAACAACTTCTTGAATACCAAATGGGAGAGATATGGCTAGATTACATTCCAGATGAAAAAAAAACAAAACCCTGGAGTAAGCTCAACAAATTTACCAGTGAGATTTGGCCTCCAAAAAGCCAAGGTAACCTTAGGTTGAATTAAGAGAGACTTAGCATCCAGAACAAGTTAGGTTACCAATTCTGTGGAATCTTGTGCTCAGTTGTGAGCAACACATTTTAGGAAGGACTGGAGAAGATTCAAGGGCCTTGAGTTTATGCCATGCGAGGAGACTGTTGAAGGAACTGAGAATGTTTAGCTCAGAGAAAAGATTTAGGGAGGGCATAAAGCTGTCTTCAAGTATTTGAAAGGCTATCATGTCCAATGGATAGAGCACTGGCCCTGGAGTCACAAAGAACTGAGTCCTGCTTCAGACACCTATTAGCTGTGATCTGGGCAAGTCATTTAAGCTTTGTCTGACTCAATTGCCCCATCTATATAAGGGGGATAATAATAGTATTTAACCCCCAGGATTATTGTGAAGATAAAATGAGATAATACTTGCAAAATGCTTTGCAAATCTTAATGCATTGTTATTGTTCAGAGTTGTCTGACCCTTTGTGAGCTCTTTTGGGGTTTTCTCAGCAAAGATACTAGAGTGGTTTGGCATTTTCTTCTCCAGCTCATCTGAAAGATTAGGGAACTGAGGTCAACAGGGTTAATTAAGTGACTTGCCCAAGGTCAGAGAGCCGGTAAGTGTCTGAGGCTGGATTTGAACTCGGGAAGATGAGTCTTCCTGATTCCAGTCTCTGCATCCTATCCATGTGCCTCCTGGCTGTCTTTTGAATGCTAGTAATTTTATTAGTGTCCTTCCTAAAATGTGACACAAAACTGGACATGATATTCCAGTAGAAGAAGACTGTCGCCTACCCCATCTGACTGAAGTGATTCTTTAGAACACAGACAGATTTCAGGTGAAAAGTAGGAAACAAAAAGGAAGAATGACCGCTGAACACTTTGAACTAAAAAACATAAGGAAAAACAAATTTGAGGCTGTTTCAGAGAACTGGATAGTCTGAGAAAAAGCACTCCTTGTCCTTCAAGGATAACAAAGAAGCGAGAGTGCTGTTAAGTGAGAGATCAGAAGAAGAAGAGGCTGGTTGTGGTTGGTGACTCCCTATTGAAAGGATACTAAGTCAGCTATTTGTGGACCTGGTAACAGGAAGGTTTGCTATCTTCCTAGGACATTTATCCTAGAGGTGACAGCCTTCCCAAGATTTGGTGGAAAACCAATGCCACTACTCACTTCTGGTGAACTGTGTGGCAATAAAATTTGGGCAAGAAACTGAAGGCTGCAGGGGCATGGATGGCGTTTGCATCACTGCCATCCATCACAGGCAGAGGATTCAGAAAAGTGAATAGCAGTTTAAGAAGCTGGCATCTGAAAATGAGATCTGGATTTATGGACTATGGTTTCAAATGTAGGTTCCTGGTCAGGGATGTGGTCTGTCCAATGAGGAATGGTAAGAACATGTTTTTTGGGAAGCTTTAAAATCTAATCAAATTTGGAACTAAATTTGGAGAAATTTGAAAAAAAATGTAGAAAATATTTTGAAACACAAATTTGGAAAAAAATACCATTTTACCAACACAAAATGATATAACAAAATACTATATCCCAATGCTGCCAAACTCCAGTAGAAAGAAATGGGGTCACTAAACCATACATAAGGATCTCTGTCGCCATATGTTGACTTAGACACATATTAACAAATATGTTCCATTGTGTTTTTATTTAATTTGCTATTTCCCAATTATATTTTAATCTCTATTCTGCCACGCTCTGGAGTGTTGAGCTTTGTATTTGATACATCTTCTCTACATCCTGAGACCTTCATCTAGTTAGAATGCCAATTTGAGAAATAGAATCAATCAAGGTATGAGTACCTGTGAAGGCACCTAGATACCTTTATTGAACAAACTGTAAGGGTAAATTAGATGCAAAGTCTTTAAGTAAAGTTAACAACATTTGTTAAGTACCTACTATATGTTAGGCATTGTAGCCTTGGGGATACAAAGAAAGGCAAAACACCCAAACCGAACCAAAACTACTACCAAACAAAACCCAGTCTCTATCTGAAGGAATTAGTGGGGGAGATAAACAATTATGTGCAGGATGCAATATATAAACAATTATGTAAAGGATATATGCAGGATAGCTTGTGTATATACAGGGTAAATTAGAATTAAATTTGGAAGTAGTGAAGTGCTTCTAGTCATTGGATGAGATCTGATGATAACATACAGAAAACATCTTAGGAGTGGTGGAAAGAATTAGGTACACTGCAGCCAGAGGGCATCAGGGTAGGGAATGACATTCTCTAGCCTCTCTAGCATCACAGGATGACCCTGTGAATTTTGATTTGTATTTCATGGGTATTTATAACAATGTCCCCAGTGGTGGCTGATGGAAGCTTCTGCTTTAGGGGGTCAGTGATGCACTGAGGACATACTGAGAAGAGGCAGTTTCAGCCGGCACCAACTCGGAGTACGTTGGACAGCTACATCCATGAATTCCCCTTTTGATGAACGTGCCTTCTGAGCTGGAGTGCACTTTTCCCTGAACTCTACATGGACTTGAGGGACCGTGTGTCTCAGATATGTGGGAAGAATGCTTTTGTATCAACTATTCTTACTATACCATATTAATAAATAGTCCTTTCTCATAGCTAAAAAGAAGTTTGGCTGGTTGGTGATCTGAGGTGGGGCATGTTGGATGGGGGCTCTTGAGCCATAGTGACCCCTAGTGCCCAGATGAAAGAAGAACCAACATGTTAGTGCCAGGAAGTAGCCCAGAAGTTGGCTCTAAGGGCTTCTGAGATTCTTTAAGGTTGATTTGGAAGTGTTCACCTCCCATAACATGCTGTTACTATTATTTTCTTTGCACAGCCTTGTACAGGACTGAGCACCTAGTTCTCACTCAGTAAGGACCTGTTGACTTCAAGAACAATGGCATTCAGATACTTTAATGAAGAATGATTAACGACTCATTCCTGGTGGTAACTCTGAGGTGGTGGTCATCTGACTCCTAGCCCTAGTCTCTTTCTTGTGCATCTTTTCTATCCCAGAGAGAGCATCCTATAACCTTCCCTCCACCCTTCTCTCCCTTCCCACATGGGTTGGGAAAACCAAAGGTTTCAGAGTGAAGAGGCACCCACCTATTTACTTGTTATAGACCAGGCTCTATATAGGAACTGGGCTGTTGAACAAAAGATTTGGAGTCTGATTCTGGGTTCAAATTCCAGCTCTGCCTCTTACTACCCATGTGATCGTGGTCTCACTTGCCTTGTTTGGGTTTCAGTTTTTTTTCCTCTCTTCTGTAACATCAGAGGGATAAAATGTGAAGACCAGACTCAAGGATCTTTAATGCTCCCTCCAGCTTCGAATTCTATGATCTCATGATTCTATAGAGGAGCTCTCTGCTTTAGGCAGGGGCAGGCTACATGATATCTGATGTTGCTTCCCCTACTTAAATTCTAGGCTTATATGACAAGATGACTGACTTCAGGGGACACATAGGGCAGGACACTCTAGGCCTAAGCTGAGTAGGCAGCTGCCTGTGCTATGTGGTCGGAGGGGATGAAGGTATGTTCAAAGATACTACCCTTACCTGCCTTTTTCAGTTGTTTCAGTCATGTCCAACTCTTTGTGACCACATTTGGGATTTTCTTGGCAAAGATACTAGAGTGGTTTGCCATTTCCTTTTTCAGGACATTTTACAGATGAGGAAACTGAGGCAAACAGGGTGAAGTGACTTGATCAGGGTCACAAAGATAATAACTGTCTGAAGCCAGATTTGAACCCAGAAAGATGAGTCTTCCTGGCTCCCAAGTCTAGTACTCTATTCACTGTATTATCTACCTACCTTTTACTGGGCCTGAAATGTCACTATTAGAGCACATCTAGATGAAGTTAATGGCAAAGACAGAGTGAGAGATTAGTGTTCCACTGGGTAAATCATTTTCCTTCATTTGTTACATTAAGGGGTTGGGCCAGATGGCTGTTAATAATCTGTGATCCTTGGTCTGGGGCAGTGGATAGTGGATCCAATGAGGGCCTGGGCAAGCAAAGTGGACCATGCTGGTCCATTGTGGCTTATAGGTCACACACAGACCTTCAGGATTCATCCCACTGTCCTTCTTCTTGTCCCCTGGAATGGGTTTGACCCTTTGAAAATGGAGGCTTATTTTGAAGTGGAAGGCTATGTCTAGGTTTCCTGTCAGTGACAGCCCATGCTGGCCTGCAGCTAGGGCCTTCAGGAGACATAGAATTTAGAGCCAGAAGTGACCTTAGAGATCTCCTGTTCCAGCCTTCTCACTGGAGGGAGGTTCAGAGAGAGGAAGTAATCTGTACAAGGTCACCCAGAAAGAAAGAGCTGGGTTTGGATTCTTACCAGGTCTTGTCATTTGAAATCTACTGCTCTCTCTCTCTCTCTCTGTCTGTCTGTCTGTCTCTCTCTCTCCCTTTCTCCATCTATGTCTCTCTGTCTCTGTGTCTCTCTATCTCTCTCTGTCTCTTTCTCTCCCTCTGTCTCTGTCTATGTCTCTCTGTCCCTGTGTCTCTCTCTCTCTCTGTCTCTATCTCTCTGTGTCTCTCTCTGTCTTTGTTTCTATCTCTCTCTGTCTCTCTGTGTCTCTCTCTATCTTTCTCTGTCTCTGTGTCTCTCTCTCTCTGTCTCTGTCTCTCTCTCAGAAGTCTGACAGCAAGAATAAAGAAAGCACTGACCTTGAAGTGCTGCCCCCATGGTGAGCCTCATCCTTTCCTCCTCAGGCCTAATGAAAGGCTGAAAGGGGACTCAGGCTCTGCAGAAAGAGCTGATTCAATCCCTTCAGCCTCAGTGATCGGCAGAGGGCAGCATTACATTATACTAACTCCTGTGCCTTCAGACACAGCAGAGATGCTTCGTTTCTTGTGAGGAATTCTCATCTAGTCTCAGGAAAAGAGTAATGGAAAGAGGCAGGCAGAGCGGCCCCACTTTGCTGATCCCTATTCGTGTGACCTTGGCATAATGAAATCTCTCCCTACAAGAAAAGACACAGCATACTTAGCTCTATGCAGTGCTTTACTCTTGGCATAGAATTGACAATAAAAAACCAAAACAAAACATTTTTTTTTTCCAGGGATTGGGTGGGGTGGAGGAAATCAGATTTGTGATTTCATTGGCAGGGAAATCACAATCTCCACTGAGAAAATTCGCCTCTCTCAATGCAAATCTGTAGCTACTTTGCAATTAACATTATTGCGTTGTTTTCTGTGGCATCGAGAGGTTAAATGCTCTGCCCTGAGTCACACAGTGGGGAAGAGTCAGGGGCGGGGCTAAAAACAATTAACAACATGTAATAAAACATCATCTGCTTGGTTGTATCTCCATAACCTCTGCCCCAAATGGAACAATTTCTAAGGGAGAGTGTAGAACATTCTTAGCCTCAGAGTCCTAGAAAATCCATGATTTGGTTTGCGTAAGCCCTCATGGCCACTCCTGCTCTGAGTGGTCCAAGGAGTACAGTAGACAGATCATCAGGGACCTCTTATGGCTCTGAGCCCATCCCACCCTCACTCACCCTACTGAATATGAAGCAAGGGCTTGGGAACTGAAACTCTTACAGCTGGTCCTTTTCAGTTTGGTTTGGTCCCTTGTAAGCCACAGGGATCCCTGACTACTTCTTGTCATTGCTAACTCATCATCAAGCAGAGGTGTGGGCAGGGATAGCTCAGGATGCAGACAGAAAAATCCTTTCTCCTTTCCTCATCATCTAACCTTCTCTTCAAGGGTGTGCTAGAACCAGCTCACATTGCCTTTCAAGAGCTCATAGTTAGATTTTCAGCATGAGCATTCACACCTTGAAAATGGCAAACACTCCAAATGAGGGCTTGATTTACTGTTCTGTTGCTTTTCTAGATTAAGAAAGTGATGGAGAAAATGTGAATAATGAAAATTAAATTTAAAAGCATGTCACATGCACATTTATTTGTTTTTGCTGGTTGATAAACATCTACTTATCTAAGCAGCTAGGTGGCTCAGTGCATCGAGTGCTGCACCTACATCTTTATGAGTTCAAATCTGACCTCAGACACTTACTAGCTGTGTGACCTTAAGCAAGTCTCTTAAAGCTGTTTACCTTAGTTCCTCATCTGTAAAATGGGCTGGAGATGGAAATGGCAAGCTGTTTCACTATCTTTGCCTAGAAACCCCCAAATGGAGTCATGAAGAGTCAGACATAACTGAACAACAATACATATCTACCGGTACGCTCTTACTTCTCTTTCCCTCCCAACTTATCTCTGAGCTTGAGAACTTTCGTTTCTGACATCTTTCTCTCTGCCACGTTACATCATTTCTGGCCACATGTTTTCTTTTAACCTCTTCACCTCAAACTATAACCATGCTTCTCCATACAATGGAGGCGGGCAGTCTGAGAAAAAGGGGGTATGGCATCAGTGATGGGAAGGAGGATTGTAATTTCAGTAAAGGTTAACGATGATGATGAGGGTTATGGAGAAGATGATGGTGATGGCTCTAAGTCATAATGATGGTGAGGTGGTGGTTGTAGTAATGATGGGGATTATTTCTATGATGAAATTATTATGGTGAAGATAATGATGATGGTTTTAAATAATAATGATGGTGATGGTGGTGGTGGAGAAACTGATGGGGATTATTTTTATGATGAAGTTATTATGGTGAAGATGTTGGTGGTGATGATGATTACGGTGACAGAGGCAGATTTTGAAACAAAAGCCTGGCCATGGAATGACCTGGAATATCCCTGGAAATTCCAGGAAATAGGAAAAAAACCCGCTTATTTTCAGGCCTTGTACTCTTACTGTGGGACATGATTACCGGGACATCCACAGGGAACTGTTAAGCTTACTTCTTTTTGTCTGGGGCAATTTAAAGTGGGGCCCTTTCCAGCTGTGAGGTTCTAAATCTGAGGTTCACGCATGGCGCAGTCATCATCTGGCCCCTTTCCATTGTGTCTAGGACATGGGTGGTGCATATCTTTCCATATAAAATATAGATGGAGGAGGCATTTATAATTCTGTCTGACACCTCCTAAGCAGGGAAGCTGCAAAGATGAGTTGTCATGAACCAACAACTTGATGCCAGGAATTTTTGGAGGGTGAGCAGTGCCTTTTACATTGGCACTAGAGCTTGGTGGCTCCATTCTCAGCCCTCATGCCTCAGCCACAAACTCACTTCTTACTCAACTTTGGACATTATTTGACCTTTTGGGGTCCTGGGTTCCTTCTTAGTAAATTGGGGTCAATATTTCTTGCATGAACTACCTCGTAAAGTTGTTAAGTCATTTTTCAGTTGTATTTGACTCTTTGTGATGCCATTTGAAGTTTTCTTGGCAAAGAAAATGGAGTGGTTTTCTGTTTCCTTCTCCAACTCATTTGAAAAATGAGGAAACTGAGGCAAACAGGGTTAAATGATTTGCCCAGGGTCACACAGCTAGTAAGTAAATGAGGAAAGATTTGAACTCAGGAAGATGCCTTCCTGACTCTGGGTCTGGTACTCTATGTCACCTGGCTAAGGTTGACTTCTCTCCAAATCTCCTTTTAAGGAGGGCTCCAAGAATAGCCATGTCTCATTCCTCTGCATTCTGCACTCTGGACTTTCTCTTCCATGACCCCCATATCAGAAGCCTTTGTGTCCCCCATTTTCAGATTCCTTTTTTGCTGTTGATTTCCCCTGTTAGAACGTAATGTCCTTGAGGGCAGAGACACTTTTTCTTTGCTTGCATTTGTGTTCATTGTGCTTAGCAGAGTGCTTGACACACAATAAACACTTAATACAATCTAGCTGCCCCAGTTGAATATTATGGTTATTATTTTAGGGAGGTGGACAGAAGCTCCTAGTGGGTGCCAATGCACTCAGATCTGTCCCAGACTCATGCCTAGGGGCTCTGATATTTGGGAATGGAAAATGACCCCACGATGAGATACATGATTTAATTCTCTCTCTTGGGACCCACCTTTAAATCTCTGTCACAAAATCCTCCTGGGGTAATATGAGATTAATTTCTAGATGGAGATGGGTGATTTATCACTGAGCTGCTGGCAAGGTACCATGATCCCTGGGTAGGATGATAGATCTCTTCTGTCCCTCTGTGCCCAGCCAGCAATGAGACCAGAGTCAGTCAGGCCAGCAGTATTCAGATGCTGAATCCCGTTCTGTGACAGAATGCCCACCCCACTGCCCCTGGAGACCTGGGCACAATACGGGGGAGATGTTAGCTCTGTATCACAGAATCCTGGAATGTCAGATGTTGAAGGGACCTCAGAGGCCACCTACTCCAACCGATACATGAATATGAATCCCTTCTACAACATAACCTACAAAATGGTCAGTTGGCATCTATTTGATCATCCAAGAGGGATAACTCCCTACTTCCAGAGACAGCTCATTCTACTTTGGGATAGCTTTAGTTGGTATAGTATTTTTCCAGTGATTTCTCTGGCCTCATTGTCTGAGAGCCAGATCTGTTATATTTCACTCCTCTAGGGTTCTCTGGTGCCCTTAAAAGAGATTTTTGGGTATCTAGTCTCTGTCATAAGCTCAAGTCCCCACCAATTATGTTCCCCCAATTTTTAGAGGTCCTCCAAATATTCTGGGTAACAACTCAGTTCCCATGGTCTACTCTCCCCTTCTCCAACTCCGCCCCCCATTCGAAGTCCAAAGCTATATTCCTCCTCTGGAATTCACACATTGGAAGTAACCCTACTCCCCTGCAGCCTCTTCTGATTCAAGGACTCCAGCCGAATGTCCATCCTAAGGAAGAGGCCTAGTCCAGCCATGTCTTCATTCCTTTCCAGGCTGAGTTCCTGACTCTCTCAGACTTTTTCTACTACAAACCTCACTGGGTACCTTCATTTCCCTCTCCTCCTTTCTCCCTTTATCAGCTTCTTTTTATTGGTTTTCTTTCCCCTTTATAATGTAAGTTCCTTGAGGTCAGGGGCTGTCTTGTTTTCTTGTTTCTGATTTCTGTATCCCCAGGTCTTAGTACAGTGTCTGGCACATGACAAATGCTTAATCTCTCTGTCTCTATTTCTGTCTCCGTCTCCATCTCTCTCTCTGTCTCTCTCTCCCTGTCTCTGTCTCTCTGTCTCTCTTTGTCTCTCTGTCTCTGTTTCTATGTCTTTCTCCATCTCTCTCTCTCTCCCCCTCTTTCCTTCTCTCTCCCCCTCTGTTTCTCCCCCTCTGTCTCTCTCCCTCTCTCTCTCCCTCTCTGTCTCTCTCTGTCTCTCTTTGTCTCTCTGTCTCTCTGACTCTCTCTGTCTCTCTTTGTCTCTCTGTCTCTGTCTCTCTCCCTCTCTGTCTCTCTGACTCTCTCTGTCCCTCTCCCTCTCTGTCTCTCTGTCTCTGTTTCTCTCTTTTTCTCTCTCTCCCTCTCTGTCTCTCTCTCCCCCCTTTCTCTCTCCCTCTCTCTCTCCTTCTCTCTCCCCCTCTCTGTCTCTCTTTGTCTCTCTCCCTCTCTGTCTCTCTGACTCTGTTTCTCTCTTTCTCCCTCTCCCTCTCCCTCTCTGTCTCTCTCTCCCTCTCTGTCTCTCTGTCTCTGTCTCTCTTCCTCTCTGTCTCTCTTTGTCTCTCTCCCTCTCTGTCTCTCTGACTCTCTCCCTTTCTGTCTCTCTGACTCTGTTTCTCTCTTTCTCCCTCTCTCTCTCCCTCTCTGTCTCTCTCTCCCTCTCTGTCTCTCTGTCTCTGTCTCCCCCCTTCTCCCTCCATTCACTGAACACACATCAAGCTTTCTTTCCCTTTCCAAAGTGTCACAGTGTGTCCCAGGACCCCACTCAGAAGCAGGATCATTGGATAAACATCCACCTGCCTTTTTTCTTCCTTAGCTGAAGGACAAATAAGGTTAGAAGCTTTCAAAGGACCTTAGAGATGATCTAATCCAGCTCCAGGCTATGACAAAGGGGGAAGCTGAGGCCTGGAGAGGGGAATGAATGTCACACAGTTAACAAGCGGTAGAGCTGGGGTGCAAACCCAGGGCCTCTGACCTCAAGCTCATTGCTTTTTCAAATAAATCATGCTGCTCAAATATCCTTAAGGTGATACATTGCTGTGAAAACGAGACATTAATTCTCCCCACACATTCTGCCTGCTGGATGTTCAGTCTTCAGTCAAAACAAAAAGAACCATAATTGCATATTGGATGAACCCAAGCCGGTAGCAGCCCAGGCGTTTCAGGATGGATGGGCATCTATGATGTCAACTGAAATTCTTACATTTTTTCATGGTGGGAAAAAGAGATCCTTGTCACTCTCTCTAGATTGTACAGATGTTGATTGTCTATATTTTAAATCTGGAACAATTTGGAGAGATGAGATGTGGCAGGCACCAGTATAGGCTGCTAGGACCAGACCAAAATGCTTATTAGGGTGGCTGATTTCTTCTGGTTCCCATGGGGAACCTAGATCTCCCACTTTTTAAGCATGGAGGTCATTGTTAGAACCAAATAATCATAGAATATAGAATATTAGAATAAAGAACATACTCGCTACTAGGGGGGTATTAGAACATAGACTATTGGAATTTAGAATATTTGGACCTTAGACTGTTGGAGCTGGAAGACACCAGTTAGATTATTTGGTCCTACTTCCTTATTTTAAGACGGAGAGACTGAGACTTAAGGTTGTCAAATAGCAATGAAAGATGGAAAGATCTTGTTGAACATGCTCTCCTACCAGAAGGACCAGAAGGACTCAGATCTCCAGAATCCACATCTTCTTGCTTCTTTACTTACCCGGTGCCTGCAGTGGGCCAGGGAAGGGAAGGGAAATGTTAATTCAGCTATATGATCCATGCGAAGCGTAAAGAGTTAGCGAAATATCTCCCTTGTTCCAGGTTAGCCCACTCAACTGAATACCAGAGTGGAGGGCCACGGTGAGGGATGATCTATGACCCTGAATAATCATATTTTCTTTAGTCAAGGCTGTCCTTACCCACAGGTATGATGGTGAGCATCCATCCTTTCTCTATCCAAGCCTTCCCTCAAATTCTGACTGCTACCTGAAATTCCACCATTAAAAGTTTTCCTTTATCCCTGTTAATGGGAGATGTCAAATTCTAAGCTGCCAATCAATGGCATTTCAGTATGAGAAGGGATTTGAAAGCAGGTTTGGGTCAAAGTAAGAAGAGATGAGAGGGATTGGGGAGGGCAGAAGCTGATGGAGGAAATAGATACTGATGTGCTGAAATTTACATTTGAAGACTTCCCAAATTTTCTTTGAATTATCCCTGTCCATAGGGGTCCCTTCCTGGAGCCTCAAAGTTTACCTTCAATTATAATACACTGAAACAAAGACAGTATGATATGGTGTAGTTAATGTTGAACTGAACACCTGAATTTCAGTCCTAGCTCTGGCATGCATTCAAATCAGGGGCAGTAGGTAGCCCAATGGATAGGGCATTGGCTTAGAGTCAGATAGACCTGAGTTCAAATCCCGGAACCAGTCATTTAACCCCTCTCTGCTTCAGCATCCCCAAATATAAATTGGAAAGAATAATAGTACCACCCTTGCAGGGTTGTTATGAAGATCAAGTGAGACAATATTTATAAAGTGCTTAGCATAGTACCTGGAACATTGTGGGTGCTTAATAAATGCTTGGATCCTTCCCTTTTGCTCTTTTTGAGGATCTTAGTTGTCCCCCTCTGTTTAAAAAAAAGGGAGACTCTACTGGGTGATCAGATTCCCAAGGTTTCCTCTAGCTCAAATTTGTATTCTCGTATAAAGTGGGAGGAAGAAATAGGAAAGAAATTTCCTTCAAGTATGTTGCCAGGGACCATTTGTCACTGAAGGATGGTTATGAGGGACTTCTCCTATTTGGAAATGGGGAATGATACCATGTCACTGCCCTTCCCTCTTTCTCCTCCCAAGTCTTAGGGTCATGGTAAAAGAAAACCCAGAAACCATCACAGACATTAGAGCTAGAAGGGAGAGATCTTAGAGGTCTTGTCATTCAATTCCTTTCACTGAAGGAAAATGAAGGTCAGAGTTAGAAAATGATGTGGCTAAAGTCACATGAATAATGGCAGTCAGGATTCAAAGCTTATAGAGGAAACTCTCTTGAATCATGAACCCTCTCAGGCTTTTTCTCAGTTCAAACCAAGCCAAAGGATGGGACTACTCTCTGAATCACTTTCCTTGGTGCTGCTCTGGTGATGAAAAACCAGAATGTGGGGAGGCAGAATGTGCCTTGGGGCATTTGGGAGGGAGCCAAAAGGAACAGATATCCATTATAATACTCGTTACATGGGGAGTCAGGAGGTGCTATTTGTTTTGTGGAGAAAAACTCAGTCTTATAGTGCATATGAACCCCAGGAAAATCTGGGGTCCAGAGTTTCCCAGAGAAACACAAAAGGATGGGGAAGTTGTAAACATCATCCGACAAGCCCTCATGGCAGGGAACAGTGGGGCTATTGAAGACCCCATGGAAGTTCTGTATGCCTGGGTTAGAACTATTTATTTGGGAAACAAGGGGGAGCCCCTTCTCATCTTCTCAGGCGTGACCTTGGTAGCTAATGGGATTCTTTCTCCTCCCCTTTTTCTGTTCTGTTGTTGGGTCCTCATGGATGATCCCCCCTCATTCCCTTCTAACCCACCCCCTCCTCCTCCTCCCAGACTTTAGGTCTCAGCTAACAGGAATGGAAACCAAGGGCCAGATGTTGGATAAGGCTCTTGGGCTGGTTGGTGATTTCATGTCCCATCTCCCATCCTTTCCCTCAGCTCCCCCAACCACATTCTCAAATCTTCGCCTTTACTTATGCTTTGCGTCCTTGTTTTTTTTAACCTAGCTAAGTTTTTCTTATCCTTCAAGTCCTGTCTTATTGAAGACTTTCCTGATTAGAAGCATGAGATCATGGAAACAGAGTATCAGACCTTGGAGGGATTTTGGACAATAGAGTGTCAACCATCATGTCTATGCTGATGATCCTAAAATTGACCCTAACTTCTCTGCTGACCTCCACTCTCACATCTTTAACAGCCTGGACATTTTGAACTGGATGTCATGTAGACATCTTAAATTCAATATGTCCAAAATTGAACATCTTATGATTTTCCCCAAACTCCACCCTCTTCCTTAGTTCCTTATTGAGAGTGTCACCATTTTCCCAATCACTCAGGCTCAAGACCAAGATGTCATGCTTGACTCCTTACTCTCACACCCATATCCAATCTATTGTCAAGGTCTGTTGTTTTTCTACGTTTGAAACATCTCTTGAGAATGCCTCCTCTCTCTGACACTGCCCTCACCCTGGTCCGGGCCCTCATCGCCTCATGGACTTTTGCAATTAGTTTGGTAATTAGTCTCATAGCCTCAAGTCTTTTCCACTCCAAGCCATGCTCCTATTTCTGTCAAAATGATGCTCCTAAGGTGCTGGTTTGATTGTGTCACCCATCTGTCTTGCACTCAGTAACCTCCAGTGGCTCCAGAAGAGCTGCTGTTCGAAGCTCTTCTTAATCTGCCTTATCACCCACACTTTCTAGTCTTCCTATACGTTATAAACCTCCATGAATTTCAGATGCAGTGAACTAGACGTTTCATCTCTTGACTCTGGGCATTTTCACTGGCTGTCCCCCCATGTCTGGAATGCTCTCCCTCCTTATCTCTGCCTTCTGGCTTCCTTCAAGTCCCAGTTAAAATCTCACTTTCTATAAGGAAAACTTTCCTGATCTCCTTAGTTCTAGTGCCTTCCCTCTGTCATTATCTCACATTTCTTCTTTAGAGCTTGTTTGTATATGGTTGTTTTCACATTGTTTTTCTCATTAGACGAGGAGTTCCTTGAGAGAAGGAACTATATTTACCACTCTTTGTATCCCTAACACTTAGCATTGTGCCTGGCCCATAGTAAGTGATTAATAAGCATTATTGATTAGCTGACTGACTAGGCAGTGACCTCAGAATCTAGCTTTCTAATTAGGGAGGGGATATTACATGGACAGAACCAGCCTTGGAAGTTTGCCTTGTGAGAATCCCCAAATGTAAGAAATCTGTGGGATCAGACCTTCTAGAGAAAGAAGTAGATTTCCTCAGAAGGGTGTTTCTTTGGAGAAAGGAGAGGATTACCCATGTGGTCCCTGCAGTCAGGGAAACAATCATGTGTAAAGCCAAGCCATTAGGAGAGTAGGGGAGAGAATCTTGCTACACCTTGCTGTGTCAGGGAGTTATTCACAGAATGTAAATTTTATGCAAAGGGGGATGCCTATCTAGCAGCTCCAGAGAATCTTTGTCTTCCAAGACAAGTCTAATCAATTCACAGAGGGTTCTATGAGTTCCCTAGGGCCCTGGAGATGGGAGATAGAGTAGGGGACATTTTCAATGAATTGCTTCACTAGGAACCTTGAGTGAGGTTCCCTTATGAGGGGACCTTGTGAGTTCTTTGAATGCTTTACATGTTTCCTATATTTTCTAATGGACTTTGTTGAATCCTTTGGGTCCCTTTGAACTGGATGTCCCGGAGACTTCTGTTTTTCTGTTTATGGGCTAATATTGAGTCATTTTCATCTGCATTTTTTGTGGAGTAAAATCAAGACTGTTTTCTATCATTATACATTTGAATACTTACGTAGAGTTTGAGGCCTCCTCTTACCCATATTTATAGAAGCCTAGACCTAAGCTACAGTAGAAGATTTTCCTAGAGTGAAGGATGAGTGGCTAGTTTAATCAAGAGAAAAATAGATTTTGGGATCAATCCTTAGGATTGAACTTGGCTGGTGAGAACCCAGAGTTTTGGGCTATCCTATACTATGCATGGGTTACATGTATTTTATCCTAGAGGAAAATATGATGCAATGGCAATTTCTCTCTGTGTGAGAGGGGAGGAGGGGAAGAGGAAAAGAGGGGAAGAAGAAAGGAAGGATGACATCATCTAAGCTGTATTTAGAAAATATTTTCCAGTTTTCAAGTTGCATAGTTTTTTGAAGGGTGATGAAATAAGTAGTTTGTGAAAATGGTTTAGGTATTACATTCATAAAGGTGATCTAAAACAATCAATTCACTTAACTGGTTCTTCTAGAGGGTATTCTGGCTCACCTCAAATATGACGTGTCAATGAGTGCTGGCAACATTTGATTAGACCCAATCCCAACTTCTCCCATCCTTTGGCACCCAGAGGTGCTCCCAGACCAAGGGGATGAGTGGTGAGGAGAGAGAGGAGAGAGGGGTGTTGGAGGTCTGTTGAATTAATCAGTCCCTCAGCATTCTGGGTAGGAGGAAGGTTGGAGAAAGGGGAGAGGGAACTGCTCAACAGATGTTTGTGTCTTTCTAAATGAGCTTGATTCTGAAACCCTCAAGTCATGGAGGGCATCCAAGCATCTCCATGATTAGCTGTGTTCATTTTGCTTCTGAGCAGAATATGTAGTACGCTCTAACTTGGATCCGAGTCAGAGGCTCATCATAACATTTCATTCAGATGGGAAGACAGGAACCCTAGGTTCTGAACAGTTTTCTTGGCTCATGTTTCCAATAGCATTTTGAAATCTTAGGATTTACAAAGCATTTTCCTCACAATAGCCCTGTGAGGTAGTCAGTTGAAAGTATTAATTAATTCCATTGTATCATACTGATAATAATAATAGCTAATATTTACATAGCTCTTAAAGGTTTGTGAAGCATTTTACATATCTAATTGGATCTTATAACCACTCTGGGAGGTGGTGGTGAAGCAGATGGAGGGCTGTGCCTAGTTAGGAAGACCTGAGTTCAAATTTTATCTCAGACACTCACTGGCAGTGTGACTCTGGGCAAGTCAGTTGACTTCTGTCTGACTCAGTTTCTTTATCTGTTAAATGCGGATAATAATAGCACCTATCTTCCAGGGTTGTTGTGAGGATCAGATGAGGTAGTATTTGTAAAGTGTTTGGTACGGTGTCTGGCACATTGTAGGTCCTATATCATTGGATGGAATGGGTGGGTGGGAAACATGTATACCCACAATTGGCAGTCCTCTCCAGCAGGAATTAGACTGTGTCCTGAGAGGAGAGCTCTCAAGAGTAGATTTCCTCAGTTCAACCTGTATGTGACTGATGTGTTCATATATGTGCAAGATTCCTCTTTCCTCGGGCTGCTGCATTCAGAAAAGGTGTCTATTCCCTTCTGTCTATGCTTGAGTACAAAACATCATTGATTCCATGTCTGGGGTACTAACAACCATTACTGGCAGCGCTGGTGGTCACCTGCTGGAATTTAATGCTAGGTCAAGGCCAGAATAAAATGGAGAGTCATGTCTTCACTCATCTCCGGGAATCCACTTGTGATTCTCTGAATTTTGTCTCTGATGCCACAGCAGCATCCTTACCCTGGAAGTTTACTTCATACCTGTACTTCTCACACTGAAAGTACTTTTGGCCCCTTCATATGATTCTCTTGTTTCTCCCAGAACCTCCATTTTAAGGAAAATACCGAGCAGGGTCATGTATTTATTCCTCTCTGATCTGTATTACTGGCTGTCTGGACTTTCTCTAGCACACCCACAAGGATAGCTCTCTGTCTCTGTCTCTCTTTTGGTTTGGGGGTGCTGGGAACCCTGATATGTAAGGGTACAAGGTGAGCCTGCCTCAAAAGAATTCACTCACTCAAGCCTTCTTTCACTTAGAGTAGTGAAGTTTCATTACAATATCAACGTGGCAGGCAGATTACTAGTAAATCTGCTATTGTGACGCCAACAGATTCTTAGGGAATCTGCATAATTTAATGGGGTAAA
Organism: Bettongia penicillata ogilbyi; assembly: GCA_023548195.1. Taxonomy (NCBI): domain Eukaryota; kingdom Metazoa; phylum Chordata; class Mammalia; order Diprotodontia; family Potoroidae; genus Bettongia; species Bettongia penicillata. The sequence goes on along the minus strand of JAJHZJ010000373.1, from coordinate 1,201,859 downwards.
AATTGGTACTGATATACAAGTAGAGACTGGGTGAAGACAGTGAATGGGATTAAGGAGTGGTAAATTGCCTGGGATGGTACAGGTGCAGCCACAGTGAAAGGGCTGTTAAAAGGATTATTGAGTATCTAGGTAGGCTAGGATGGACCAGATGTCTCAGGTGAAACATCAAAGTGGGAAAGTTCAAGGCAAAGACTTGATCTTTTCCTTTTAGGGATCCAGGTCTTATCACCCCATCACCTCTGTCTCTGTGTCTCTCTTTCTCTCTCTATATCTCTCTACCCCCAGCTTCCTTGCTTTGTGTGTTATCTTCCCCTTTAGAATGTAAGCTCCTTAAGGACTTCCTTATTTGCATTCCCAGCACTTAGCGAGGAGCCTGGTACAAAGCAATCACTAAATAAATAAATGCTTGTTACTATGGGGTTGATGGTGGACTCAAAGGTGAATTAAGTTTTGATATCAATACATTTTGAATCATTCTATTCTCCCCATTTTACAAATAAGAAAACTGAGGCCCAAAGAAGCTAAAAGACTTGGCTAGTGTTTTACACCTACTGACTGCCAGCATCTGGACTCTTGAGTTGAAGATCAGTACTATTTCCAATACATCACAGCACCCCATTGCTGCTTAGTAGCTCAGAGCTTTAGTTACTTTATCTGTAAAATGGGCATTTTACAGCTCTAGGCTGAACATATTTACCATTTTTCTCCCAGGGCTATTATGAGGATAAAATGAAATAATATAATAGCAGCTACTTTATACTTTTGTTGTGAGGGTCAAATGAAATATGTGTATGTTTGCCACATGAATGATAATTGTGGTTTTGTCCTAAGAGGCCCATGATATCAGGAAGATGATGACGTGACTTGTGATTGAATTGGATTTAAGTGAGAGAGGGCTGGGCAAAGTCATCAGCCTCACTTTCTTCTCTGGGTTCAGTGGCAAGATACAGATCAGGACAACTGGAGATGGTCCAAGATGCAATGGTAATTATTCATATCATCACTGCACTATATATAAGCTATTGTTATTAATGATTAATATTTACCACCACAACCCTTCTCTTGCCCCTCGTTCTCCCTTATATTCAGATGCAGCTGCTGGGGCAATATGAGCTTGCCAGGGGTCAGGTAGCACTGGGTTCAAGTCCTTGGCAAATGTCTTAAGACCATACCTTGCAGAGCCATTATCCATCTGCAAGGGCAAAGGGAGTTTTCTACACCCACCATGCTACCACAGACTTGGGGGAGAAAACGACCAAGTCAGTGAGAGCTATTCTTAGTCTGTGTTTGTAATTCTGAAGTTGACTAAAACTTCTGTCTTGGCGCCCCACCGTTTCAAAGCCCTCTTTCCTGGGGCTCTCATTCTCTCTCTTCTTTCTTTTTCTCTTGCCTCCTCTCTTTTTGGACTATATCTTTTTACCAGCTTTCAGCATCCTTATCTATTTCTTTTGAACAGTCAGTCCATCAGGAGCTGCGCCAAAGACCCCTGGATCTCTGGCATCTGGTGTGGGGGCTTTTGTGACTCCATAGGCGGAGACATGGGCTCTCATCTTACTTGGAGCCTCATGCCCAGATGCCCTGGAATGTGCCCTGTAATTAGGCTGTGGTGGGGGCAGCATCCGAGCTCCCTAGCAGCTTCTGGTTCCTCACCCTATTCCCCAATCCCAGGTTTGATAAATTTCAGGCTTATCTTCAGGTTGGCATACTGCATTTTGAGCTGCTCTCACAGACTTCTCTGGTGGGGCTCAAAACCCATCACAGATCGAAAACAAAAGTCCGCCCTCGTACTGCCAGGGCGTAGTTGAATTAGGGGCATCATTTCCCAGCCAATTTTGAAGAAAGAGTGTGTGTGTGTGTGTGTGTGTGTGTGTGTGTGTGTGTGTGTGCATGCATTTTGCCGGCAGAAAATCCAATTCCATTTGGGTCTTTCTTTGTTTTAAAGGAATTGGTTTTTTTATTGTAATGTGAGCAAACTGTGATTTTAATCAAAAACCTCTGTGATAGCAGGGGGCAAGAGTTCTAATCATTTGAAAGGGATCCTTTGGGCAATTATAAGTAGTAAAGGTAGGTTTTCTCTCTATGAATATTTTGTCTGTGATCACAGAGTATTTTCTGGGATATAGAAATCATAAAACTATGGATTTATTGGTGGAGTTGGAAGAGATCTTCAATTCAATCAACATTTATTGTGTCTGCTCTCTACTAAGCACTGGTGCTAGATGCTGGGGATAGAAAGTCTCAGGACTTGCTGTGTTCCACAGGATGCAGATCACATTGGTAAGGTGCTTAGCACAGTACCTGTGGGTAGGAAGGCACTATATAAATAGCATTTCCTTTAATTTCCTTTTCTCATCCCTTATACCCACTACCATCAGCATGCTTTTGCATAGCCCTCCCTCAAATCCAGTTCACTTGTAAGTCATGATATCACTTTCCTGGTCATGGTTCTTTTCTAGAATGAAAGTTAAGCAACAACGTTGTTGACATCATAATCATAACCGGCAGCATTATTTATATTGTGTAGCACTTTAAAGTATGATTTACAAACTTTCTCTTATTTGATTCTCACAACAACCCTAGGAGGTAAACGCTGTTTAATAGATTGATTTATCCCCATTTAACAGATGAGGAAATAGAAGTAAAAAGAGGTTACAAAAGCTTGCTCAGGGTCAGGGTAGCTAGTAAGTGTCTGAGGTCAAATTTGAACTCAGGTCTTGATTTCAGGTTCAGTGCCCTGTCCACTGCATTACCTAGCTGTCTTCATTACTGACAACAACTATCACTTAAAATTTGCAAAGTCCCTTAGATACATTATATACAACTGAAAGACAGTATCTTGTTTGAGCCTCACAGAAATCCCCAAAGGGAGGTTATAATAGGTATCATTACCTCCATTTTACAGATTAGGAAACTGAAACTGGCAAGTCACAGAACTGCTAAGTGTCAGAAGTATTTGCTACATTGTTTACCTGAGAATATAGATTGTTGGGATTGAAAGGGACTTTAGAAAAGTCAATTCACTGCATTCATTTTCTTGCAAATGGTTGTAGGCTTGCCTCAAACATGACCTTGCAATATGCGGTGAAGATACTTGGCGGTATTTTTAAGTACCTCCCAGACATGCCCATCTCTCCCCCATCCTTGAAAACAAAAACAAACAGCTCCCCCCAAAAACCTCCAAACCAACCTAAAAACCCTGCCTTGATCCCACTATCCCTGCTAGCCACTGTCCTCTATCTTTCTTCTCTTCCTCTTGAGAAAACCTCTACACCCTCTGCCTCCACTTCTCTTCCTGTCTGCAGTCTAGCTCCCAACCTCGTCATGACAGAATCAGCTCTCTCCAAAGTTACCAAAGATCTCTTAATTGACAAATCTAACCTTAAGTTTCTCAGTGCTCATCCTTCTTCAGCATTTCACACTACTAATTAGCTCCTTCTCTTTGATAATTCTTCTCCTCTTCAGGTTTTTGTGACATTGGAGCATCTGCCTGACCACTTCTCAGACTCCTTTGCTGGATCTTTATATAGCTGAGGACCACTAACCATGGATATCCTTCAAAGCTTTGACCTGACTCCTCTTCTCCTTTCCCTTTCTTTTTAGGGTTTTTAGCCTTTGATGTCACAGACTCCCTTTGGCAGTCTGGTGAAACCTATGGATCGTCATAGAATGTTTTTTAGATGCATGAAATATATAGGAGGACAAAGAAAACTGATGATATTGAAATACATTTATCTATCTATCTATTCATCTATCTAAAAGAAAAACATGTTCACTCACCTTAGGTTAAAAACTCCTGCTCTATATTTCCTCCTCCCCTCCCCACAGTGATATCATCACCTTCTGTGGGTTCGATATCTCTGTTCAGATGATTCCCAGATTTTTGTATGCATCCCTAATCTCTTTCTTGAGCTCCAAACTTGTATCACTAATTGCCACTTGGTATCTCAAACTCAACATGTCCAAATCTGGATTCATTGTCTTTTCCCTGAAATCATCCCTTCTTCCTAACTTCCTGTGACTGTCAATGGCACTCCCAACCTCCATATCCCTGATATTGGCAACCTTGTCATCCTCAGCTACTCACTCACACTAAACCCACGCAGTCAGTCTGTTGCCAAGTCTTGTCAATTCTAACAGCAATATTTCTTGAAAATGTCCTACTTTTCCAGTCTTCTTATATTTTACTCCTTTCTACTCACTCTGTGATTCAGATACAGAAGTCTACTTGTCTCTGACTGGGCATTTTCACTAGCTGTCTCCCATGCCTGGAATGTCTCCCTTCTTACCATCACTTTTGGCTCCCCTGGCTTCCTTCAAGACTTAGTTAGAACCCCATGTTTGGCAAGAAGGCTTTCTTGATCCTATCATTTCTAATGCTTTCCCTAAGAGATTGCCTCCCCAATCCCTCTCCATATACACATATACACACAGCAGCGAGGTGGGATTAGAGTCAGGAAGACTCATCTTCATGAGGTGAAATCTGGCCTCAGACACTTTCTAGCTATGTGACCTTGGACAAGTCACTTCACCTTATTTGCCTCAGTTTCCTCATCTGTAAAATGAGCTGGGGAAGGAAATGGCAAACCATTCCAGTATCTTTACCAAGAAAACCCCAAAGGAGGTCACAAAGAGTTGAATGCAGGTGAACTAACACACACACATATACATATATACATGTGTGTATGCATATGTTTTATGTCCATCATTATTTGCATTTTTTTCCTTATTATTATGCGAGTTTCTTGAAGTCAAGGGCTGTTTTTACCTTTCTTTGTGTTCCCAGAGCTTAGCACAGCGTCTGGCATATAGTGGGCATTTTATAAATGCTAGTTGACTAACATTTCATGTAGTCAGGCACAATAAATGTACATTTGTCATGTTTGAGAATGTATGTTTCATTTTGCACTTTATTTTCTCTTTGCCTAGAGGGGGAAGGCAGACATTGTCTTCAGTCTTCTGGAGTCATGATTGGTGAGATTCGAGTTCTTAAGTCTTTGAAAATTATTTTTCCTTACAGTATTGTTGTTATTGTATCATTTGTTTTCCTGGTTATTCTTACTTCATTAAGCATCAATTCATACAAGTTTTCGCAAGTTTCTCTAAATCAGTCCCTTTCATCATTTCTTATAACACAACAATGGCCCATTGCGTTCATATAACATAATTTGTTTTGTTATTTCTCAATTGATGGGCACCTACTTTATTTACAATTATTTTCTATAACAAAAAAGTTCCACTACAGTGTACATGTAGACCTTTCTTTCTTTGATCTTTTTGCGGATACATGCAAATAATGACAAAGAATATGCATAGATTAATAACTTTTGGAGTACAGTTCTAAATTTCTTTCTTGAAGGATTAGATTAATTCTCAGTTCCAACAATAACTGGGTTTTAAGAGAGAGAACAGAGTAGGAACAGCATTCTTGCTTGAGATCCAGCTTCCCTTTTGGTGTGGCTTCTTGACTAAAATAGATGTCTTCTGGGGAGGTGACTTTTCTGTCTTTCCTGCCACTATGGTATCCTATGGATCATGGCTCTCCTCAGTTGGCTAAGACCCCCAAACCCTTCTTCTATCAGTGAACTACACAGCTTGCTGTTGACCTTAATGAAATCTGTGGTTTTACAGTGATCAAGACCTGCCTGGGTTAATATGGTATGGTCTGCCTCACTCCCCATACCTACTCTTATGAAGAGGTCAGAAGGGTACAGTAACAGAATTATATAATGCCTGGAAGGGAGCTTATAACATGGAATATTAGTACTGGATTGGACCTGAGAGTATAAAATGTTATAATGCAATGTTAGCATTGAAGAGAACCTTAGAACAGGGCTGGATCAGAACTTAGAACATGGAATATTATAACCAAATGTTAGCATTGGAGTGGAATCTTGAACATAGAATATTAGATCAAGAAAGAACTTTATGATGAACAGAATTAGAAATGGAAGGAACCTTAGAAAATAGGATATTACAGCACAAAATATTAGGGCTGGACTAGAGAATGTTAAAACTCAAACACAAGTAACATTATGACACAGAATTTTAGTGTTGGAGAGGTGTCTTAGAACATAGAATGATAGAGCTGGAAGAGACTTTTAACATCCTCTGAGTTCAAAATCTTGACTTCACAGATGAGGAAACAGGTTCAAAATGGGGACATCATGTGATCAAGGTCACACAGCAGGTTAGTAGCAGAGCTGACAATAAAATCCTGGTCTTCACTGAGTGCCGAGTTCAAGGTTCTTTCCTCTCTTCTTGTCAGATTTGGATGTTAGGATCCTAGGCACAAGGAACCTGACTCATCATGGGAGTGGCCATCCGTTCCTACCTCCAGGAAGCAGCCAAATCCATCTACCACTCATTAGTTTCAGCCAGCATGTATTTAATCATGCCATCAACTCCCCTCCACATTATTAAAAATGGTAATTTAGTATGTTGGTGAAGCCTGCCAGCTCCCAGAGAGAATGGGTCCAAGCTGTTTAATCTTTTCTCACAACACTCAGTCAGTTTTAAGAACTGTTATTGTTATTATTCTGTGAGGAAACTCCCAGAACAATTCTAAACTCTGTAAACCAAAGAGGCTCCAAGCTGAGCCATCAGAGGTTTTTTGGGGTGATGTCTGGATTCCAGAATATTTTCTGAAAAGATAAGTCACTCGCTATTTTTCTCTTTGATCCTGTTCTTAGATTAGGAGGAGAGGAAAGACAGGCACTTCCTACATTTGTAGACTATCAGGGCTGGGAGGGGCCGTAGAGGTTATTTAATCCAATTCCCTCCTGTTACAGATAAAGGCACTGAGGCCCAGAGAGGGGAAGGGATTTGCCCAAAGTCACAGAATAGGTTAATATTTAATCAACAAGCATTTATTAAGTGTAAACTGGCAGAATCAGGATTTGAACTTTTAAGTGGCTGTGGAGAAACTGAGAGCAATATAGTCAGGGTGTGTGGGAGCCATCTGGGGCTGGCAAATTGTTAAAATTTCATTGTGATCATCTATACCTCAGAAATCAGGGCTTGATTTATTGTTTGGTTAACTGACTCAACCTGAGAAAATGTTCATTGTTTTTGGACAGCTGGTTGTTTAATGTTTATTATCACACTCCAGAGTAACCATGAGTCCATCACATATAGTATATCAGACTTAGCTTGTGTAAACTTTGCTTCTTCCTCAGCAGCATTCAGGAAGCTCTGCACACACAGTGAATCAAGTGATTTGGACAGTGACAAGAACTATCTGATTTAGTAATATTCGTAATTCTTATTTATAAAATGCTTTATGTGCATAAAGCTTTTATACTACTCATCTTGCTGTTGAAAGAACCAAATGAAATAATGTACATAAAAATATCATTCCCATTTTATAGGTGAGGAAACTGAGTCTGAGAGAGTGTGATGACTTATCCAAGATCATAAATCTAGTTGTTATAACAATCAGGCAAGTTGGCAAAGCATAGTGGATGGAGAGATTGTTTTGTAGTCAGGGAGGTCTGGGTTCAAGTCCTCTCTGCCTGACACATACTGGCTGGGGAATGCTAGGCTATCCATTTAATTTTGGTGTCCCAGGCAAATTTCTAAAACTGTGTTTCTCAATAGTTACATTTATAGAGGGAGTTCTCTTGCTGGGTATTTCCTATATGTCAATAAAGTCATAGATTGAGGTGAATTGTAATGATCTCTGATTAGGTGGCACAGCAGATAGAGAGCATTGGATGTAGTCAGGAAGACCTGAGTTCAAATCCTGCCTCAGGCACAAGTGGTGTGATCCTAGGCTAGTCATATGCCTCTGTTTTTTTTTTCATCTATCAAATGGGGATGATGAAAGCACCATTATGGGGAGCAAATGAGATAACTTATCTAAAGTACTCTGCAACCTTCAAGCACTATATAAAGTTTGCTGTTAGTATAATCTCTCTCTTACACTTTGGTCATCACTGGGATACTCAGGATTTTTCCGATGGTGATGATGGCCAATAAGGACTGATGTGGGAGTTTGGGGATTTCCAGCATGTGCAGATGTTTACATCTGGTTCAGTCTGAGACTTGGGCAAAAGACTTAAACCTTGGATTGTTCTCTTTTATTTTCATCTGTAGGCAAGTTTTTTACTTAGGTCTAAACTTATCCATTCCTAATATCTGAGGTCCAGTTGTCAGGTGATACATTCCACTCTTGGTTTTCTCTTTCTTTTCGCTAGTGGCAGATGTAGCCTCTCAGTTCATTCATCAGCAAAATAATTAGACTAGATGGTCTCTTAGGTTGGGTCCTTTGTAGCTCTGGCATTCTATGTGCTTTTTTTGTGAGGTCCCTCTAGGTCAGCTGGAAGGAAACTTCAACTTGAATCAAGGTTTGATGTTTATCAGTTGTGTGAATATGCGCACTCCATTTGACCTCTTTTTAAAAAAATATTTATTTTATTTTTAATCTTTAGAATTAAATAAGCACTTCTATCACATAGTATAATAAAAAAAGATGATTGAAGTGCGTGCTCGTCTGTGTGCCAGTCTACTCGCTCCCTGCTGCCCAGAGCCCCCGCCCCGCCATGGCCGCCTACAAACTGGTGCTGTAGTTCGCTTCAGTGGCTGGTAAGATGTGGACCTGAGCCCTGCTGGGCACCAAGAGGCCAAGCGCGGCAGCCAGGCACTGAGAGATGCTGGCTATATGAATTTGATATCTGCTTCACCTCCCTCTAGAAGAGAGCAATCCGTATCCTTTGGACTGTACTAGATGCCACTGACCGGATGTGGTTGCCTGTAGTGAGGACTTGGCGCCTCAATTAGCGGCACTATGGAGGTCTGACAGGCCTCAACAAAGCAGAGACTGCTGCTAAGCATGATGAAGTGCAGGTGAATATCTGGTGACGATGCTACGACATCCTGCCACCTCCAATGGAGCCTGACCACCCCTTCTACAGCAACATCAACAAGGACCATCGCTATGCAGATTTGACTGAGGATCAGCTGCCTTCCTGTGAGACCCTGAAGGACACCATTGCTTGGGCTCTAGCATTCTGGAATGAGGAAATTGTCCCCCAGATCAAGGAAGGCAAATGTGTTCTGATTGCAGACCATGGCAATGGTCTTTGAGGGATTGTCAAACATCTTGAAAGTCTGTCTGAAGAAGCAGTCATGGAGCTGAATCTGCCCGCTGGCACTCCCATCGTGTATGAGTTGGACAAGAATCTGAAACCCATAAACCCATACAGTTCCTTGGGGATGAAGAGACCCTGCATAAAGCCATGCAAGCCGTGGCAGCCCAAGGCAAGTCCAAGAAGCGAATGCAGGCTACCAGCACGTGCCAGCAGTAGCCAGGTCCTTCCCTTATCACTGTCCCCACCACATCTCTCCCCCGCCTGCTCCCCACATTGACCATCACCTTAGGGATCACAACACATGGCTGCAGGTGGGGGACTGATGGTTCCTTTTCTCATTTCCTCCCTATTTCAGACCAGTTCTTTTCTCTCTTGTTGCCTGTCCCCTCAACCACATTGGTCAGAATACCTCTGGGATGGTTTGGCTCAGCAAGGACCTGGTTAGGGGTTAGGGATGGGGACATAGTAAGAAGTGACCAATGCGGGGAGTTGAAAGAAACAATGGGTCCAATTATTCCTATGAGCCAGTCCTGCCAGTAGGGCAGCCCTCTCAGGGGCTGCTGTAGGAAGTTGCCTATAACCCCAGGTGGTCATTTAGCAAATCATGAGTCTTACTTCTGCCCTAATCCAAGAAAAATGGATCTGGGAGGTTGAGATTATGTCCTAATGTTTACTTGTCGCATTTACCTTAACAAAAAACCCTTCTAGGCAGGTTATTAGTGGCTTTTGAAATTAAAGCGTCCCACTTGGTAGTCATCAGAGATCTCCAGCCCAGTCAGAGAAGGAAAGAGTTCCTTGATTTCTAAAGGATGGATGAATACATCTCATTGTGTGTTTTATAGCGCCTGCTGTGTTCTGTGGCAGTGAAATGCCCCTAGATCATGTTGAAATGTGTCTCAGTGTCCCATTGCTTCCATCTCATGTTCTCATCAGTTTTAGCATAACTGTACCAACCCTGCCCCTCCCCATTTTTGTTGTTTGTTATAATAAAGAAATGATGTGCAATAAAAAAGATGATTGCATGTGAGACTGTAAATCTATTATGTACAACTTGCTTTTAAATACATATTAAAGTGTATATTTATTTTAAATATATAATAAAGTTATCATGTAAATTTCCTTTTTGTCCCTCCCCCACTCCTTCCACCCACCTTAGAAATGGCTACCATTAGACACAAATATATGTGTGTACCTATCTAACTCTCTCTCTCTCTATATATATATATCTATATAGTGTGTATATAAAATCATTCTATACATACTTCTATTTATCAGTTTTTTTCTCTGGATGCAGATAGATTCTTCTTTCATATATCCTTTGTAGGTAATTTGGGTATTTATAATAGTCAAAATGACTTATTTGCTCAAAGTTGTCCTTAAAATAACATTGTTGTCAATTTTTACAACATTCTCTTGGCTCTGCTCATTTCACTTGACTTTTTCTTGCAAGTCTATCTATGTGTTTAACCTCTTTACATTTCCTTATTTGTAAGATGAGGACAGTGATGTGTGCTCTACCTAGTCTCCAAGGTCATTACAGGTATAGTACCCTCTAAATCTTGAAGCACTGTATATATGTGACCCATTATTATTTCATGTTTTAAGGTCCCTTTTCCCTCCAGCCTTCTGTGATTCTTTGAGTTGGTGGGCTCAGAAGCAGATGTTAGCCTCTCCATCCCAGCTTCTAGCTCCAGCTCAGAGAACTGTGAAGACCGAACTGACTTTTAGCTTTGGCAGAATCCAGGAAGGACAAAGATCTCTCTCTGCTGGGTTGCAGGGTGGCACATGATCTCAAAGCCCTACCTAAGAAGCTCAGGTGAGGTTCGTTTAGCCACCTGGTGCTGCTGTTCCCCTCACAGGACAACCCAGACTGCAGCCACCCTCCTCCAAACTCACTCTTATGGTACTTTCAGTTCCTTGGATGGATATGTCAAGGAATGATGATTTTCAGAAATAGATGGTGATAATAATAGCACTAATAATGTCAATATCATCTGTATAGAACTTTAAGGTTTGTGAAGTGTGAAATTATCTAACTTTATTCCACAATAACCCTAGAGATAGGTGCTATTAATCCCCAATTTACACATGAGGAAACTGAGGCAGGCAGAAGTTGAGTGACTTGCCCAGTATTATATGGTTAGTAAGTATCTGAGGCAGGATTTGAACTCAGGTCTTCCTGATCCTCCCTCCCCCTTTTATATCTCTGGGTGACTGCAGCTCTCTAGCAGAGGAGTTTTTAGCCTTTAATTTTGTGTGTGTGGTGGACATTTCTGGAGTATGGTGAAGTCTAACTTCTTGCTGTGGCTAGCTCATCCCTTGTAGAGTAAGAAAGGACAAGACAGGCATAGAAGAGAAGTCCCTTTTCTCTGACCTCCATCTTGCCTCCTCGTCCCCCATGCCTCTAGCCTTTACAGTTTCAGTTTCTTATGACGGAAAAGTATGTCGTATCCTCGGAGAGTCTCTAAGTACTTTATTGGCAGCATTTCTCTTACAGTTGGGTCTTAGGACTGTTCTTCCCTTCCTCCCCAATCAATAACCAGAACTTTGATGGTCTTCAGAGAAGGGGAGGGACCCACTTCAGCAGGAGGACTTTTCTGGACCTCCACCTCCACCTCAGTTACTAATACTTTTCCATCTAACATTACCTTCTATCTACTTTGTATGTGTCATATATGCCTTTATATGCCTGTTGTCACAGAACCATGTACTTTTTGTGTTGGAAGTGGTTTCAATGATCATTTTGTCCAACAGTATATGAAAGGAATCCTTATGATGACATTCCCAAAAAGCAGTCACCTAGCCTCTATTTGAAGACTTCCAAGGAGATGGAGTCTACCACCCCTTGAGACAACTCATTCACTTCTAGATAGCTATAATTGTTAGAAAATTTTTCCTGACACCAAGCCTAAATTTTCAGTGCTGTCCTTCTCTGTGGTTAAAACAAAATAAAACAAATATCCCCCACCCCAAAAAAATGTCTAATCTCTCTTCCACAGGACAGTCTTTCAAATATTTGAAATATCATGTCCAACCCGAGACTTCCCTTCATTAGACTAACCATGCCCAGTTCCTTCAATAAGTTCTTAGATGTTATGGACTTAATGCCCCTCATAAACCTGGTTTCTCTCCTCTGAACACTCTCTAGCTTATCATTATTTTCCTTAAACTGGGGTTCTCACAACTAAGAACAATATTCCAGTTGAAGTCTGATGAGGGCAAAGTACAAAGGGACATCTCTCTGTTCCTGGAAGTTACGGCCCTCTTAAGCAACCCAAGATTGCATTATCTTTTTTGATTACCCCATCAAGTACAGGATCATATTGAGCTTGTGGTGTATTAAAACCTCCAGATCATTTTCAGAATAACTGCCATCTCACCACCCTCTCCCTTCCCCCATCTTGTACTTGCCAAGTCAAGCTTGAATGTAAACTCATTGAAGGCTGGGGTAATTTTGTTTTTATTTTTGTATCTCCAGTGCTTAATAGTCTGCACAATCTGCACCATCCATGTATTTCTTGACTCCTCTAGTGTATTTTACAGTGTTGCCCATCCTCTTCTCCCAGACAACCTCTCTTCTCTGAGTTCTCGTGACACTATTTTCTCTTAATTCTCTTATTAATTTGACCTCTTCTTCTCAGGTTCCTTTTCTGGTTCATCAATGATATCCTAAGGCCCAACTGTGGGGATTCCCCATGGCTCTATCGTGGATCTCCTCTTATCTCTCTATATTCTTTCTCCATGTCGTCATCAGCTCCTATGGATTTAATCAACATTTCTATGTAGATGACTTCCAGGTGTATCAACCCAGCTCCATTATCTCCCCTGTGCTTCAGCCCAGCATCGCCAATTGCCTATTGCACATTTCAAACTGGATGTCACAGAGACTCTCAAACTCAACATGTCTAAAACAAAGCTCATTATCTTTCCCCACGGATTCACTCTTTTTCCAAACTTCCCTATTTCTGTCAAAGGCAGAACCATTCTTCCACTCTCCCAAGTTCATAATTGCATTGCTACCTTCCATTCCTCACTCTCCCTCAGCTTACATACCTAACCAGTTGCCAAATCTTCCTATTTATACCTGTAACATATCTCTCCCATCTGACCTCTTCAACCCACTCACAGAGCTACTACCTTAATTTGGGCTCTCTTGTATCTCCCCTAGTTTGTTACAGCAGTTTCCTAAATGGTTTCCCTGAATCAGCTTCCCCCACCTCTGTTCATCCTTCACATAACTGCAGAAGTAATTTTCTTCAAGTACAGATCTGACCATTTTGCTTCCTTAATTAATTCTAGTGGCTCTCGATTGCCTTTAGGATCAAATGCAAGCTCTTCTGTTTAGTTTTTAAAGCCTAATCCAGTGCCAGACACTTTGTAGATCCTTAATAAATGTTTACTGATTTACAGAGAAAGAGGGCATTATATCTGAGGGGTGACTGACTCAGTGACTCCTTGAAAATGATGCGGGGGGAGCATGATGGAGAGAGCTCGAATGTGTGTCACAGCAATTGGCCGGTAGCTGTTTTTGTGCTGGTCAGAAATGCCTTCATTAGACCATTCATGTCTGTCTGCTCATCGTCGTTTGTGGTTCATTCTTTACTGTACCAATCCATGGAAAAGAGTCTTGATGATTAGATTCCATTTATTTCCTAATACTTTGCACTTTTCCTTATCTTTCATATCAACCTCATAGGCTTGCAATACAATTTGGCTCCATCTGAAGTTATAGGATGCATTTTTCTCTAATCTAGCAACATCCATTGAGAAGTAGGGTAGTTTCTGATCCCCCGGAAATGGGATTCTGGCTCCTTGAATGTGTCCATTATCTATTCTAATTGGTAGGCCAAGATCTTCTCACAGTATTTCACAAGGAAGTACAGGGGGAAAGGAAGAGGGAAGAGGAGAAGAGGAGAAGAGGAGAGAGAGAGAGAGAGAGAGAGAGAGAGAGAGAGAGAGAGAGAGAGAGAGAGAGAGAGAGAGAGAGAGAGAGAGAGAAACAGACAGAGACACAGACAGAGAGATTGAAATTGTGGGATGGCTAGGAGACTAATGATTCCCCTGTAGGGGTACCTTCATCATTTAGTTCCTGACGTGTACCAGCCTTTCCCCTCATTCCTGTTGAGGCTGTGTTAATATCTGCTTTCTGTGAGAAGCAAACATCTTCATGGGGTCTCTTGAGGCATTCTAGCTTGTCTCTAGGTTCTTGTATTTGTCATCCTTAACATCAGACTTCCCAGCCTTTTCCTAAACATGCTGTTCCTCTGCAGGAGCTGGGGATTGATATAGAAGCACTTCTTATCCTTACTTCTACCTGTGATCTTGACTCTTGCCCAGACTCTAACCTTGAACTTACACTCTAATATTGACCCTGGCCCCCCACCCCTGACCCTATAAGATCTGGTATTTGAATCCAAGTTCTTTGACCTCAAAGGCAGTGTTCTTTTCACTACGACTAGCTTTGGATTAAGAAGATCTGGGTTCAAGTTCATTTCTGTCATTTACTTACCAACTCTTGTAACCTTGGCCAAGTTGCTTAATCTTCTGAACTTCAGTTTGCTCCTTTGAACAATGTCTTTGTGGTATCTTCCAGTTTTGAAAGTCTATGAATCTATGAGATTATGTCAGTTGAAGCAGAGAGCCTATGTTGGAGAGGTCAGGTGGGGATAGATTGTGGAAGGACAGCAAAACTAGGGAGAAGTTTCAGGAGGTATAGGTGGGGAATGCATACCAGATTAGGAGTAGAGCTAAGATCTATATAGGAGTGCATTGATCCTTTAGGACCCCAGGAGACTTTATCTGCTTCCTTTCTGTGGCTTGTATTCAACATGCAAAGCCACATCATATTGTGACCATAATCCCTTCCAATTGGACAAGTCAGAGGGGAATTAAAGGATATTTATTATGGAATGAGAAAATTGTAGCAGCACAAATAACCTTTCATAATTAAGTCCAAATCGTGTGTGTGAGTTTTTATTTACATTATACATGAAGCTGACATTTGGAATAGCCAAGGAATTAAAACTCTAGTACTACAAAGAAGATATAGTTGGCATATGGAATATGGAGAGGGCAGTTAAGACAATTTTTCCTTTTTCTTTTTACAAAATATCTTATAATTACCTTAAGTCCTTGTTGAGTTAAATAATAGCTAACTGGCAATCTGGACTCTTTTCCTACAATGTTTTAGCTTAGCCTTTGGCCAAAACATGCTCATTTCAAGTGCATCCAATCTATTTCCCAACAGCTGCTGAAAGCAAGTCTGTTTGGGGAATGTAAAATCAACCAAGGTGCTATAGCTGATGAATTCTGTTTTGTTATTGATGAATGTCAGAAAACTTTTCCCTATTGCCTGTTCTGATGGATTTATGGTACAATGAGGCCCCTGAGGAAAATGAAGAACATCCACCCTGACTTGCCAATGTTTATGAAATAGAGATATTGTGAGTAATGCTAAATGAGGACTAGATAATGAGCCAATCATTAACCTCGTCTCTGGTGTCAAGATGAGATTCCTTTTTCCTTTGGAATCCAGAGCAGGAAATTTGAAATGATCCAATTATGGGGATGACTGATTAGAGGAAATCATGAGTCTCATCTACACATTGGGGATATAGAGACGCAGAGGGTCATTAATGAATGCAGTGATTAAGTATGCTGGCCTGTTTACCAACATTGCCAAGACTCCCTTTAGTATGATGACTTTCTCAAGGATCACAGCTATAATTCATGATTTGACAGTTACATTATTTCAGGAATCCATTTTTTTAAAAAGGTTCATTGTTTTCATAGAATAAGGAAATATCAGAGTTGGAAGGGTCCCCAGTGAACTCAACTGTATCAGCAGAGCAGTGACTTAGCTATAAGAATATAGGATATGGATGACCATTATAGTCCCTTCCCAGCCTTGGTGATGTCAGCCTCCAGGGTAATCCGCAAGGCTTAACCAGGAGGTATGATAATCGGAGAGATTTGCTCCAAGAATTAGAATAAACAAAGATTTTTGCTATTTGAGACTGTCCAAAGTGAAGTCACTGCTAGGGTTGAAGGGAATTTACTAATCCCAACCCAAATATTAGGTAGGTCTTGGGGAGACAAAGCAGTTCAAAAGTCAGATTTGACCCAAGGGACTAAAGCTGTCCTTTCTGGCTATCCTTTCTGGCTGTCCTTTCTCTATCTCACAACAAAGCTAACATAGCCCTGATGTTATGGAGTATGCTCTCCAAAGAGCACTCTGTGGTAAAGGAGAGGCCACAGATTTGCTAATATTCAGAAGAAAACAGAGAAAGGCAGTAGCAAGCAGCTTAGTGGAGAAAGCAGCCAAAAGGTGGCTTTCTAGGGAAAGATGTATTCGAGATAGGATGTAGCCTTAAGAGTATGAGTTTTCTAGGTAACGTAAGTGATGGGAAGGCATGACATAATTTCTTCATTACCTTCTATTCTGTTTAAATGCCCTTACTTAAAGTTTTCTGGTTTGTTTTGGTACAAAGAATCAATGGATGGATACTTGAAAACTTGAGTTTTGAGCAGTTACTAACCCAGGGTGTGTTGTGAATCTGGGTATAGATTTCAGGGGCCTGTGTTAGAGGAATTCAGACTACATTCATAATGAAATGTGGAGGTTGTGCCATATCAAGAGTCTGGGAACTTATTTTTAAAAGTTATTTTGATAACTGTATTGACACAGACTTGGTTTCCTTTGTAATCCTGTGTATTTTATCTAATGCATTTAAAAATATTATTCTGAGATAGGGTCAATAGGTTTCACCAGACTATCACTAATCCAGGACACACACACACACACACACACACACACACACACACACACAGGTAGAACCCTTGGAGACCAAAAAAAACCCAACAAAATAAAACAAAAAACGAAAAGCAAAGTGGGCGATTGTATGATCCAGTGAATAGAGCACTGGCCCTGGAGTCAGGAGAAAGGGAGTTCAAATTCAGTCTTAGATATTTAATTAGTTGTGTGACCTTGTCACTTAACCCCTATTGCCTCCAAAACAAAACAAAAAGAATCCCTGGAGTAGATGATTTTTGCAGTGCTGGAAGTTGAAGTGATAAGCCCAAAGTCATTGTTAATAGGACAAGGAGCTAGTACCAGAATCATGATTAGAACCCAGGTCTCCTAATGTGTAACATCTTGTCTTGTCATCATATCTTCCTACTACGTATAGAAACAGATTAATCTGGGGTCATTTATTCAACAAATATTTATTGTTTATGAGGTGGAAGTAGATGGTACAAGCCTGTTGATACTCACTGGGTAAAGAGAAGAGCCTGGTAAAGTGTCTGAATGAAGAATCTTACCTATCTGGCAACCCAGAATGAAGGGAGTGGAGATTCAAAGACAAAGCATATTTGGTGGGAGGTTGACTGAAAGAATGGCAGTCACTAGGAAGTTAGCCTTTTGAGACTGTCCAGGGTGGAGCAGCTTCCTGGGAAGCAACCTGAAAATGATGTCACTATTAACAGTTGTTCTCATGGCATCTTCTCTATCTCCAACACATATCAGAAATGGGGGAAATTAGCTGTCTCTTGTATTTGTCCTTTGTGCCATTGCTCAAATCATTCACCTTCCATTTGAAATACCTTTCTCCTACTTACATCCGCTTTTCAAAATCCTGCCCATCCTTTAAGGCTCAGCTCACATATTACTTCCTCTGTTAAGGTTTTCATGATGCCCCCAACTGAAAGTGATCTCTTTTTCTTCTGAATTTTATAAATGCTTCTCTTAGACCACTTATATTCATGAATGAAGTAATGTAAGGCACTCTGAGGTATAATCTCCATGAGGGTAGGGACTGGATCTTGTCTACTACAGGGCTTTGGACAAGTCTTTTACCCTCTCAGAGTCTCAGTTTCCTCATTTGTAAAATGGTAACGGTTAAGCTAAACCCACTGTTTATTGATAATAATCTCTCCTAGTATATGCTTTGCAGATGAGCCGTGGCCCCGAAGGATAGCAAATTTAAGACCTTTCTTTGTATTTTTAATGACTGTCTTAGCTTTCCTCAAGGGACCCCATCATCTTTTGGCTTGGCTCTTCCTAGGAATTCAAAGACCTTGGACCAGTTGAGAAACCATGGTCTATGTGCACTAAGCAGAAGCAAGTTGGTCCAAAAGGGACTTTTTCTTAGCTTTATTGTTCCAGTTCTTTTCTGTCTCTGCATGGTCTCTAGTTTAAGAATTTGAAAGGCATTGCTTCAACAAAGAGATTTTTTTCTCCCCAAGAAACTTTGTTTTTATTTGTTGATTTTTAAACAGAGGGAAAGGGAGAGGTGGTTGAGGCTAGGAATTAGTTTAATGTAATATAAGTAAATTCAATCCTTATGTCAGAGAAAGCCCTGGCATTCTTTGGGAGCATTCTTTCTTCTCTGCACAAATGCCCACAACCAGATCATCTGAGAACTTCACCTCCTTCCTGGGGGTGAGGGAGTGGGAGAAGCAGGAGTGATGGTGTAGGAACCAGCTCCTGTTACACACAGGATAATTCCAGTGGAACTATGAGCTCATCAATGTGGGTATCCCCTCCAGAGATGTAGACTTACAAATCATCTTCCCATTCTCTCTGATTTTTTTCATAGCTTTTCTTAAATTTGGCGCAAGAGGTTGTTCATTCAGCATTCTGGGAGTCTCCCTTGAATTCTCTTGACATCTGGAGGATATTAGTGGAGAATTATCCTTGCCATGTGACTGGTCCATCTTCTTTTTAAATATTTTTTCTTGGGGATGACATATTTCACATCATTGCTTCTATAAAATTCCATGCTTATAATATGTCTCAACTTGTTCATACCTACCATGTATCCCTCTATTGTCGTCTGAGTGATCTTCAGCTTCAAATTTTTTGGAGATTAGCATTCCAAAGCTCACAGTCATATAACCATTTGCCCCCAATCCTGCTATTGACCTCTTCCTTTGGAGAACATATTGAAATCAATGACTACCTTTGATACTGAAAAGAGCATTCCCATAAATTCTCCATATATCTCCACTCATCCCTGTAACTTTTTAGACCAAGTATCATCTCCCTAGTTATGGCTTCCTGTAGGTATCACTTCCTCTGCTAGAACATAAGCTTTTTGAAGGCATAACTGTTTCATTATTGTCTTTCATTACCTGCATCTAGGGCAGTGCTTGCCACATGGTTTAATAATGTTGCATGAAATGAATTGAATTAACTCATCCTTAGTCATAAAATTACTAACCAGCAGAATCAGAACTCGAATCCTGGTCCATTGACTTCAAATCTACTGTTCTTTTCTCTCTGACACCATGATGCCTCCCTAGAAGTAAATGGTCCAAGTTACTACATAATTTCCCAGTGGAAAACCCTGATGATAACACAGGAGTAGCAGAGAAACTAGTGATTCTGCTGTAGCTTAATTCTATATTTAACACTGATATGTATAATCTCCAACTTCTTTGACAAAGAACTGGGTGTTTCAGTAGGCTGGCATTTCCTTAATGTCTGTGAATTAAACAAATGCTCTTCGTTGTCACACTGAAATGCATGTAGAGTGGGTTGGATTTGATGTTCTCTGCAGCGCACAGTTTGCTAGGATGAACCCGGCCTTCATAGGAGTGTACTCGTCCTTGTTCTCTGGGCTTGGTCTGTGAGATCCCTACTAGTCAGAGATTTAGTGGTGGTAAGGATCTTAGAAACCATCTAGTCTAACCCCCTCATTTTACAGCTGAGGAAATTTAGATGGAGAGAAGGTAAGTGACTTCTTGAGGGTCAGATAGCTAATAAATACCTGAGGCAGGAGGTAAATCAGGTATTCCTGACTCCAAGGCAAGAATTTTAGTTACTGTGATAATCTAAGTGAGAAAATCCCTGCTTTCAAGGAGGTTGTGTTCTCTTTACGGGAAGCAACTTGTACACAGATGAGGAATTATGAAATATATACAAAGCAAATGCAAAACAATCAAGATATGTGGCTGGTAAGGGTCTAATAACTAGTGAGATCAGGACAGACCTTTCTGAGGCCTAAGGCAACCAGGGAAACAATAGGGCTTGCTGGGGAGAATTCTCCTAGGGGAAGAAGTCTGAGAGACTGAAAGGAATGTTATCCCTTGATGGGTCAAGAAACCCTAGCCAGAGAATTGAGACTGTAATTTGAGCAACTTTCTAAAGTTGGGGGTGGAGAGATTAGTATGGAGTAATAGAGTAATATGGAGTATTATCAGGAAAAATATGATCATGGAGTTTCAGATTTGGAAGGGATTTATTTCAGTCACCACCTAGTCAAATCCACAATTGAACAAGAATTTTCCCTCAGAATGACTGACAAGTGGTCAGTCAGTCTCTGCTTGAAGAATTCTGATGTTTGACAACTTATTACCTCCTGAAGCAACCCATTCCACTTTGGGAAAGCTTTAGGAGTTAGGGAGTTTGTCCATATATCAAGCCCAAATCTGCCTCTGCAACTAGACCTACTTTCTCAGGCCAAGGGAAACAAATCTAATCCCTCTTCTCTGAATCACAAACATATCATAGAACTTCAAAGTTGGTAGGAAACAAAGAGACCATTAAGTCCAACTGAGTCCTGAACAAAAAATCTCCTCAGATGACAGTTTTTGAAATACTTGAAGACAGCTATTATATCCCTCCTACCATAAATCCAGGCTAAACATGATCAGTGCCTTCAACTAATTTTCACATAGTATGGTTTCCTATCCCTTTTCCAGCTTATTGCTTTCCTTTGAATATGTTCCATCTTGCCAATGTTCTTCTTCAAACGTGGAACCCAGAACTGAACATGGTTCTCTAGTTGAAATTTGATTAGAGCAGCAAACAGTGAGACTCTTTCCCCCTAAGCAGCTCTTTTAATACGGCTCTTGGTTTTGAAAGGGACCAGTGAGTCCTGTTGAGGGATGAAGCAGACTTATGTAGCATGTGTCAACTTGCAATTCTTTCTTTCTAGAGCGGGACTGGTTTACTTACCCAACCCAGCACTCAATATAGCCAGGTTGGGTGGTTTCCCAAAGGGGTGGCCGCATCTCTGGATAATTGCAGTATGGGGGAAACTATACATCTCTATGTAGCTTTATATATAGTATGCATAACTACAGTTCCAGAGCCCCCACTGATGTGTTTCTCATTTTTAAAAAAACCAGTGAAGATAGCATCATTAACTCATTACTGAAAAATCTGAGGCCAGAGTAAGAACTCCCTCTTATCCCCATCTCTTCCTTTTGAAATCCCTCAGCACCAACCACTGCTCTCTCTTTTCCCCAAAGTTTCTGACATTGATATCCTTTGCAGAGACCACCCTCTTTACACATGCCCTTGATCATCTTTTCTAGCCGTTTCCCTATATCTGGTTTTTGTCTTTCTTTGTATCCCTGGACCTTAGGATACCTAATAAATGCTTGTTACTAATTGACATTTCTTCCCTTTCTTAACTAAACTCCTATATTCCCAGTATCTACTTTCTCTTTTCTCATTCCTTGCTCTTCTTCAATTTGGTGTCTAACACCATTCTGAAGCTGTACTTTCTAATGTTACCAATGATCTCTTAATTGCCACATCAATGGCATATCTATTCAGTCTTCATCCTTCTTGACCTATCCATGTCATCTGATGCTTTTAATTATTTCTTTCTCCAGAATTCTCTCTCCTCTCTGGCTTTCATGACACTACTTTCTCTTGGCCTTCCTCCTACTTGTCTAACTGCTCCTTCTCCTTTGCTGATTCATCATCCATATCACATCTCCTAATTGCTTCATCTTAGGCTCCCTTCTTTTTTTTTTTTTCTACACACTCTTGGTGACTTTATCAGCTCCAAGGAGTTTTATTACAGTCTCTGTGTTGATAACTCACAGATTTACATATCCAGTCCCAATGATCTGTTGGACATTTTAACCTGGAAGTCCCAAAGACATCTCAAACTCAACATATCCAAAACAGAACTCACCTGTCTCAAATACTTTCCTATTTCTAAACAAAGGCACCGCCATGCTTCCGTCTCCCAGATTTGTAAGCTTGGTGTTATTTGTTACTCCTCACTTTCCCTTACTCCACATATTTAATTGGTTGTTGAATTTTGCTTTTTCTATTTCTACAACATCTCTTGCATCTGACCCCTTCTCTCTACTCACCCGGCTACCATCTTAGTTCAAGTCCTCATCATCTTGATTATGACTCCATAAATGTTCTCCCTTATATATAATAACTCCATTTTCAGCCTTGTGCCTGTGTACTGGCTGTCCGCCATCTCTGGAATGTACTTTCTCCTCACTCCCACCTCATAGAATCTTTATCATTTTTTATGTGAAACTTCTAAAGATTACCTCAGTTGCTAATGTCTTCCTTCCTAAACTACTTCTGTTCACATAGGGAATTGTGACCTTACTGTGAGTGCTCTACCCAAAGGAATACAAATTTTGATCATTAAAACCTGGCAAGATATTTTGGGGTTTATGAACTAGATTTCTTTTTAAGGAGATGCCTTAAACCCAAATCACTCTGGCTCTCATTGATTGGCCAACAGTAGGTCCCAACCCAAGCCTCACTTGGTCATTGTTTGGGCTCTGATGGTTCACAGTGAGTGTAAATAGCAATTGTTTCTGTTTTGGGCAGAAACCCTGAGGGTCCTTTCCTCCCCGATTGGTTTTGTAGTTTTTGTGGTTTATTTTTTCATGTTTTGTTTTTTTAACCAGGTAAAAAAGGCCATTTTTGGCCTCATTTTTTACCTAGCCTTATTCACTGAAAGAACATTTCCTTACACAAACTGAGACCTGGTAAAGGCTTAGTTTAAAAAGGCCAAGGTCTCTCATTGCTTCCAAGGCCATCTCCAGTCATCCTAATCTATTTCTTGCCAGTGGGCCTAGATGTCTCCAGAGGAGAGAGTAAGGTTGGTGACTTTGCACAGCCCTCCCTCACTTAAATCCACTTCACTTTCAAGTCATGACATCACCTTCCCAATGTCATGGTATTCTTTGAGAATGTTGTTGAGAAACCAGAAGTAACAAACAACAAATGATCTTGTATTTAACCGCTGCGGACATATTTTAATTTATTCACTTTATATTTATGCTGCATATTTTTATATATGTACTTGTTATTTTCCTATTATAGTGTGAGCTCCTAGAGAGTACGGATTGTCTTATTTACTGTACTTATATCCTCAGTGTGACTAACACATGGTAATTAACACGTAGGTGTTTAAGAATAATCACAATAACATCATAAACCCGAATCATGTTGTCAATAGTGCATTTGATGTCTCTGGGAAAGAGTGGTTGCCAGTGTATAGAAACCTAACAGACATGGGCCTGAGGCAACTTACCATTCTACTCTGCACATGTCAATATCCCAAATCTTTTCAGGTAATCATCTGTATCAGCCTTTTTTTTTGGTAGCTACTCTTGGCTTGCTGAAGCTGTGTTAAGCATTTATTTTTGTGAAAGTAGAGACTCTAAGCCTTGGAGCTGCAAATCTACTCATGTTTGCCCTCTTGGCAGTGTCAATTCTCTCAATAGACTCATTTTCTGAATTAAGGAATCCACAGATCTATTTAAAGTCATCTTGCTGAGCTGTGAAAGGTATCTTCCTCTCAAATGGGAGGTTATAATAAAGTTCAAAGCAGACCAATCTTGGAAATGTTGCCACTATTTATGGTGGTAGTAAAGGGCCATGCAAAACCATGTTTTTTTTTTTTTTTGTCTTCTTAAGCTAACAAGCTCTTCAAGAAACATTATCTTTTCTCCAATCAGCTTTTTTTTTTGCTTTTTAACAGCAGAACTTTCCTCCAATCCAGTTAGCTCCCAGCCACAGCTCTGAAGTCTGCCTTCTCTTGCTCTGCTGATGTTGGCTGGGCTCAGCTCACAGAGGCTTTTCTCTTCTTCCTTTTCTAAGCTATTTGTGCTGGTTAATGCCTCCAGTCACCGACTGACTCCTTGTGTGAAGCAATTCATCTCTACCTTAGGGTAAGAAACCAAAATTCCCATTTCTGTCAAATCTACAAAAGAAAGACAAAATACAATTGTGCCACAGTTACTAAGAAGTTCTAATGGGGTTTTCTAGCTATCCCCTTCAAAGTGACACAACAGTCATATGAGCCACTTTTCTTCATCTTTTACTTTCAATAGGTCCTTTTTCTCTGAGGGACCTATTTTTTTTTTCAGATCTTTTTATTCCTTTGCAATGAGAAGTCACTTTCCCTTAGAACTATTTTTGTTCCTACTAAAATTCTAAGGGGCTGATTTTCTCAGTGTTTATCACACAGATTTCTTCTTTTCCTTCCTCTTTCAATAAATAAAAATATCCAAATGATGAAGGGACACCTCTTTTGCTTGCAACAGTTACTTTCTCGGAATATTAGTGTCTTTCTAAAAATACTGTGACCAAGCTGAGTTATAACTACTAAGAGAAGTGGTATGTGTTGGCAAAATGATAGCTTGTTTAGACCAACATCTGTGTCAGAAACTGCATTCTTTGATGGCACCAGCATGCTATTCATGCCTCCTCCTTACTCAGCTTCATCAGCATCACTGTCAGTCCGAATGAACCAGATGATATCTTTAACATGGTCTCTTTGTCTTACCTCCATATTGGCATGTGTCTATTTACTTTAGTTATAGGAAGTTCCCCTCAGGAGCTTTGCCCCTAAGACTACCTTCCATTTGCATTGTATATAGCTTGTTTGTACATAGTTATTTACAAGTTCCTTCTCCCCCAAACCTTATTAGTTCCTGAACTCTTTGAGAGCAGAGACCTTTGTTTTGCCTTGCTTTACATCCTCTGGGTTTAGCATAGTACCGGGACATGGTGAATGCTTAATAAATACTTGTAGGCTAACTGAGCCCTGGAGATAGAACATGTTGAGCTCTATCAGAAGCCTGAGAGATCCCTGTGACCATCATGAATCTCCTTATCCATGATATTGAGTAGGGCATAAAGACCAGCGCAGGAGCTCAATCGTTCTTGGTCCAGGCCCAGCAAATGTGAGATTTTGTTAAGGATCAGGCACTGTTGATCCAGTGAACTGACCCCCATAGGCATGGAGAAGAAACCAGCCACACTACTGTGGAGAGCATAAATCCAAGAAATGATGAGAACGATGTGGTAAAGGAAGAATGGAGCCTCCGGACTGAGGATCTGGGCTCATGTTCTGGTTCTGTTATTGCAGTAGCTGCCTGACTTTTACCAAGTTCCCTTAGCTTTCTTGAGTATGTTTGCTAATCTGTAAAATGGGGATATAACACTTTTACCATCTACAGGATGCGTTTGTGTATGTGTACGTGTGTGTGTGTGTGTATGTGTGTGGAGTGTTTTAGAAACCTTAAAGCAGTACAGAAATATGGTCACTTTCTAAATAGGAAATTCATTCTCACATAGGAGCTAAACAGCAAACACACATCATTGATGATTCACAGTTAGAGGGAGCCCTTAGGGCACCTTTCCTCTGAGATTGCCTGGCATTTGCCCTGTGCACATCTTACATTCACCTAGTTACTTACATATTGTTCTCACCTCTCTCCCCCATTGCAGGTTCTCAGCGGAACCTTACAAAATTATTTGCTCAAGTAGGAGTGTTTACACTGGTATTTGGCATAATTCTGGAACCAAAGTCTTTTTTTATCTGAAATACATAGTTATCGTGTAGCATAGAGAGTTATGAGTCATAAAACATGGGTTCTACTTACAATTCTACCAGTTGTTTGGCTTTGTAACTTTGGCAAAGTCACTGGAAACTCTTTGGGCCTCAGTTTCCCCATTTATAAAGTGAGGATAATAATATCTTCATTCTTCATCTTTTTCAAGAAGAAATACAAAAACAAACAAAAAACCAAATCTGTAACAGAGCTATCATGAACATTATTTTTGCCTTCCCCTGGTTTGACACTACATCAGGGTTTCCTTTACTCCTGCCTGTCCATACCCTTTCAGGGAGTGTGTGGGCCAGTGAGGGGATTTGTATTTTCATCTGCCAGGCTGCCCTTTGCCAAGAGGACCTGGCCTTTTTTTGGCTTCAAAGGAAATCCATCTAGAACATGAGAAATCCTTTTCCAGCTGAAATTCCAAGGACAAATGGTCTCTGCACATGTGTAACATGGCAGGGTCCCAGCTGTTTGCTAAATACCTGGATAATTTGGCTAATGATGAGGCAGCCTCAGATGTTCAGAGAAAACAAGGAAAGGCAATAGGATTTATATGCAGTTTAAATAATGGAATGGAATCCAAGACTCTCTCACACAGCAGCTGTATTTCGAGAAAAATGTTCCAAGTCCATTAACTCCTTCAATTTCATGCCGTCTGCCTTATCTTAGCCTGTCTTTCTTTCTATGTTTTGTTGGATTTCCCTGGAAAGTATACAGAGCAGACACAGAACCATAGCTAGGACTGCTGGCATCTGGGGACAATTTAGTTGACTGGTGGTGGTGGTGGGGCAGTGATGGTGGGGATTGGTACAAGGCAAGAGTTCTTGTCTTTTTTTTGGGCTACAGAACCCTTTGACAATTTTCTGGAGCCTATAGACCCCTTCTCAAAAGAATGTTTCATTCCCTACATTCATAGTGGAGGAATATACTAAATTCTATCTAGAGATTAGTGAAAATAAAAATGCAATTTTTCCCATCCAAATTCATGGATTCTAGGTGAATTAAGATATCACTCCTGTATATGGTTGAGATAGACTGGTGTTGGCATCATGGGAATTGAGCAGGCTAAGGAACTTGAACTTGAAGACAAATGATGTTTTAAAGGAACAGAGACTGAGGTCAAGAAGACAATATGTCATGTATTGAACTGGATGAGTGACAGGCTGAGAGTTAGGAAGATCTGGGTTCAGATTCCATCTCAGCCAATTGCTAGCTTTGAGACCCTGGATAAGTTACTTACAATCTCTGGGTGTGAGTTCCTCATCTTCAAAATGAGTTGTATTAGATGACCTCTAAGGTCCTTTCCAACCATACATCTGTAATTCCATGAACTTTTGGGGGAGAAGGGAGAGTGAGTTGGAGGTTCATAGATGGCAGTCATCTACACGGGATGAAGTGAATTTGAAAGGAAAGGCTGAAGGGCTATTGCTGACTAAAAATGGCAATGGAAAGGTCTGAAAGTAGCATTGTGAAGTAAGCAGAATGGTCACTATAAGTGGTCTTGTGTGCCTGGGGCTCTGAGAGAAGGAAAAGCCATCCTTGGAAGGAGAGGGATATGAGGCTGTACCAAAAATGTGATACTAGTGGCTGCCATGGATATGCATGTGTATTTCTAGGATAAATTTACAAAATATAAACTCTTTTCCTCAAAGATGGAGCTAAGATATTTATTCAAACACCAGAAAGGCAAATCCATCACAGTAACAAAGAAATCTATGCACATTATCAGCAGGGAGTGTGCCCATCCCTAAGCCTTCCCTCTAGCTACAAATAAGCTTCCTTAGGCAAAATTACTCCCTCTCTCACTCATGCTAGCTGCTCTGTTCTGCTCTGCCTCTTCTCTCTCCCAGCTCTGCCCTTCCTGCTCCACCCTTTCAGCAAGCTCCTCTCACCATCAGCTCCATGTGACTTAAACTGTGGGCTGGACCACAGCTCAAAGCAGGTCACATGGACCTATTAAGGGGCAGGGAAGATCTTCAAATTCCCTTACCACCACACAGGGATATTTGAAGTCAGAAAAATCTGGATTGTCTGGGGTCTGGAGTAGGTATATAAGCCATGTGAGTCTAGAAACAAAGAATGGCCATGTTTCAGGAGGGCCTAAGAAGGTGTGTTTTGAACTTGACACTGGATGAAATTGAAGATTTTTTTGTTTTCAGTAGAGGAGTCACACAGTCTAATCTATGGAAGATTATTCTGGTAGTTGGATGAAAGATAAGCTGGAGGGAAGATAGAGGCAGGAAGAAATATAAAGAGATGATGTTAATGTACCAGATGGGTGGTAATGAGGTTGTCTCCCAAAGCAGTGGCAGTGGACATAGAAATGACAAGACAGATGAAAGAAGCTTGACAGACCCTAGTAATTGGTTGATAAATTAATTAACCATCAAACACTTTCTAAGTGCCAAGCACCAAAAAAGCAAAAAAGTCCCACAAAGAGCTTACATTCTATTGGGGGGAATACGGTAGGTAACAAGCATTTAGTGAGTATTTACTTTATGCTAAATGCTGATGCATGCAAAAAGAAAAGCAGCCCTGCCTCAAGGACCTTACATTCTAATGGGGGAAGACAACGCATGGAAGGGAATTCGAAAGGGGGTGGGTCAGAGACAAAGGGCGCAGTGGTGAAGTCTGGAAAGTTAGAAATGACATGGAATGAAACATGGCCAGTCTGAGCCTGTCCTTAAAATGGAGACCCAGAAAGGAACTCACCACTAGGGCAGAGACAGGTGGCATGGTGGAGAGATATTCCAGCATGAGAAGGCCCCCAGATACTGAAAGAAGTTGAGGTGAGGAGGGAGCTGAGTCATGAGAACAAAGACCCTTCTTGCCTCTATATCTTTGTGTACACTATCCCTTCCCCACCTCCTCCTCCCCCCACAATGGAATTCCTTGCCCATTTTGAAATCCTTTGCTAAGGTCCCTTCCATTTAAGATGTCTTATAACTCTGTGGGTGGCCACCCTTTCTATATCATTAAGCCACATCTAGCTGGTCTCTTTTCTCCCTGAAGTCTGTTTCTTCAGAGACTCTAATAGCCACAAGCCTCCTCTGCTTCTCAGACTTTTTCTTTTCTACCTACTCACCCCCTCCCACTTTCCATAGCTGCAAATGAGCCTTTGTTGAGATGAGTGGCATTGTCAAAGGCTTGACTTTCTTTTTCTTGGATGAGTGTGGCCTGAACAATCCAACGTCCCTCCCTCCCACCAACCCTTGCAAGCTCTTTGAAACTCCTTCATGAAAGTGAGTTCTACGAGGGACAGTCATCTGGGGTCTCTGATGGAATGTATATGTGGGGGGGGACCCCCACTGGGATTTTGCCAAATAGCTGGAAATCTACAGCTGGCAGGGGCTAGTGCTTAATTGAGAGAAACAGTTTCACTTTGTGGTCTTCAAGTGTTCAACATCCATGGGGAAACCTTGGGGGACCTTTTTAAAACTGATTCCCCTCCTAGAGAGAGAACATTCACACCAAGCAGGGGACTGGGAGGATGACTGGTTATATTTGAAAACAGCGTTCACTTACTTGCAAGCAAAGTGTAGGTCTTTGCAGCAGGATAGGCTACAAGAACCAGCATTCCTGGTGAACTCAACTCACCCTGGGTGCAGCTCATTGCCTCGTGTGCACTCATAGAAACCTTGGGCATCCAAAGAGACAGACTGAACGTAATGTCTGTATTGAAAAGGCAACCTCTTTGTGACCTGCATATCTCCATACATACAGGGTGGGAACTGTAGCTTAATATCATGTCATGACAATGTGAAAAGTTCTGTTTGCAGTTTGACTATGGAAGTTTATTTTTTTAAACTTTAAATCAAAAATAAATAAGACTAAAAAAGAAAAAAACCATTATGATTATTAGTTTCGAACTTGGCCTCAACACTAGCTATGTGACCCTGAGCAAGTCACTTAATCCTGTTTGCCTCAGTTTCTTCATCTGTAAAATAATCTGAAGAAGGCAATGGCAGAAAACCCTAAATGGGAGTCAGACACAACTGACTCATCAACATCATTTCCCAATATCTCTCTCTTTCATTCCCCCTCATAGACATCCCTTCTAACAGAAAATTTTAAAAAAGATGAACAAAAATCTGATCAGGAAAATGAACAAATATATCAGTTCAGTCTGAAATTATCCGTAGAGTTCCAAATCCTCAGCAAAGACAGGAAGGACGTGTCTCTTTCTTGAACCCAAGTTTGGTCATCATAATTCCACAGCGTTGAGTTTCTATAGCATTATCCTTTCCCACTTACGTTGTGGTAGTCGTTCTGTCCATTGTTTTCCTGACTCTGTTTACTTACTTTTGCTGTGGTTCATCTAAGTTTTCTCATCCTTCCTTCCAGAATGGTAATATTCCATTACATTCATGTACCAAATTTATTTAGCCATTTTGAAATCAATGAGCATCCCATGACAGTTCTAATGTAAAAACTGATGTTGTTCTAGCATCATGTAGCTCTGATTAATTTTGTTTTTAATCTTAGTTGTTACTCAAATACTTTCATTACGGTTCAGTCTTTGGGACAACATTTAGGTATTCTTGGGGGGAAAACAAAGCCTCATATAAATGTGAGATGACAATGATGATGATCATTTTGGCTTATTAAGGGTTTCAAGTTAGTTACCGATTCAATTCAATCCAACATTTCATAGAATCATAGAACATTGGTGTTGGGAATGATCTTTAGAGGGAGAGAAAGGAAAAAAAGCAAGAATTTATGAAGTGCCTACTATGTGCCAGGTATTGTGCCAGCCACTTTACAAATATCTCATTTGATTTGAACAGTCGGTGAATCAATAAATGTTTATGAAAGGTGTGGGAAGGGCAGGGAAGGAAACAAGCATTTATCAAGTTCTGGGGACTGTTATGGGTTCTGAGACACAAAGAAAAATGGAATAGTCTCTACTCTCTAGGACATTATATTCTACTGGGACATGCAACATATGTTGAAATAATAATTCTTACATAAATAAATCTATACAAAAGATACAAAAATAAATACAAGGTAATTTTTTTTTAGAGAGAGAGGGAGAGTATTAAGAACTAGGGGTGGGAGGAGAGACCTTCTGGAAAGTGTGGTTTGAGTGGAGTTTTGAAGGAAACCAGAGTTTCTGTGAGGGAGAGGTACGTTCTGGGTATAGAGGAAACCTGGGCAAAGGCATAAAGACGGGAGATGAAAGGTTGTGGGTTAGAAATAGTAACAAGTCTGTGAAGGATGGGGAGTAATGTATGCTAAAGTTAGAAGGGTGGAATCTCAGAGGCTGAAAGGACTTCAGTAATCTTCCTAGTCCAACTTGTGCCTGACCCAGAATTCCTAAAACAATACTTCCAACCTTTGTTGAAAGACTTCCATCCAGTGGGAGCCTCTGAAGTAGCTGTTCTACCTTTGTTTGGGTCTCATTTGCGTGACATTTTCCCTTATATGGAGCCTAAATATGCAGACTAATTTTAATCTTTCTTCCATATGGTGATCCTTCAAATAGTTGAAGGTTGCTAGCTAACGTGTCCTCCAAGTGTTTCCTTCTCCAGGCTTAATATTCTCAGTACTTCAACAGCTCCTCATGCTCTGATCTGTAACCCTTTCACCAGCTTGGTTATTTTTTGCTGGACAAATTCTTGCTTGTTTACGACCAGAATTGAATACAGAACTTCACCCTAGCAGTGAGTTGGCAGTGGACTTGGAGTCAGAAAGATCCGAGTCAAATTTAACCTTAGACACTTTCTAGCAGGGTGGATCTTAACATATCTCTTAACCTTTGTCTGTCTTAGTTTCCTCATCTGTAAAATGGGGATAATAGTAGCACGTACCTCCCAGGGTTGTTATGAGAATCCAATGAGATAATATTTGCAAGGTGCTTAGCACAGTATCTGGCATATAGTAGGTGCTATATAAATATTTGCTACGATTATTGTTATTTCCTCATTTCTAAAATAAGGATAATAATAGCACCTACTGCTTAGGGTTGTTATGAAGATATTATGGAATCATATAAAATGCTTTGCCAATTTTAAAGAACTATATAAATGCAAATCATCATCACCACCACCACCACCACCATCACCACCACCACCACCATCACCACCACCACCACCATCACCACCATCACCACCACCACCACCATCACCACCACCACCACCATCACCACCACCACCACCACCACCACCACCACCACCATCACCACCACCACCACCACCACCACCATCACCACCATCACCACCACCACCACCATCACCACCATCACCACCACCATCATCATCGTCATCATCATCATATCTGACCAGGGTGGAGGATATCGGAATTATTACTTCCCTTTCCTGAGTCTTTTGTTCCTTTTAAAGCAACCCAGAATAGAATTAATTTTCTCGGTCTCTAAGTCATACTGCTGATTGAAATGTAACTTGTAGTCTATTAAACCCTGAATTTCTTTTCCACAAGTACTGTCGTCTAACCAAAACTCGCCTGTCTTATCCTTATGGAGCTACCTTTTTGAACTCAAGAACTTAACATTTGCTCCTATTAAATGTCATCATGTTATCAAATGTCATCATAACAAGCCCATTGCTTTAGCCAACAATGATATTTTTGGATCCTGACTTCATCAGAGAGAGATGATAGAGAATTTAAATGCCTACTGTATGCCAGGTACTACGCTGTGCGCAAATAGAAACAAGAAAGACAGTCTTTGTCCTGCAAGGTCATTTAACTTCTTGAATTTTAGCATCACTCTGAGAACTAGGCTTAACAATTCTAATTAGTTGTTAACTGGGAGAGGATGAGGTTCTAGTCTAATAGAAGAAGAAAGTACATAAAGGAGAACTAGAAAACCAAAGGGATGATGAAATAATATTGAATTATTTTCCAAGTAGTAGCAGCTGCCCCTCACAGGTCTTGATTACAGGAATAGAGACATTGGACAAGATCAGTCACCCCAAGTCAATCACCTGGGATCTGGGCTACCTGGTCTATCACCCAAACATTGTCAGGAATGGCTGCAGTAATTAGCGTAATGACTTTATTTAACATCTTATAATCTCTTGTCAAATGCCAGGTACCATATACTTTCTGCATTGGACACACAGGATTATTTTAAAGGAAGCTAAGGAAAGTTTATACAACCAAGTACTCCAATGTCCTTTACCTCCATTACTAATGAGGGAACTTTCATCATCTCCCTCCTTCCCTGCCAAGGATCTGATATTGTTTAATATTAAATATATGGATTAGTTTAGTTCAGGGGTAGGGAACCTATGTCTTGAGGCCACATGTGAAGGGATGCACTTGAGGACCTAGAGGACCACATGTGACCTTGAAGCTGCAGGTTCCTCACCCCTGGTTTAGACAGTTTCAAGGGCTTCCATTTAGCTGTATCCATGATAACCACCATGAAAGATGCTAGGAGTGCTCATATAGATACCAACTCTTGGGAAGTCATGATATAAATACTCAGAATATACTTCCTTTGCTGAGTCACCACAACTGAGACAAACAGATTATCTTCAACCCACTCCACCTGAGTAAGAATATCCTTTCCCTAAGTAATTTGTCTTTAAAAGGAAATTGGAATACCTCTATGCAGCGATCTAGGGATTCCTGGCATAAAAGTAACTTGACTGCTGATATCTAGCAGCTTCTTGAATGCTTGTTAGTCCCTTCTCCCCATATCCAAGTCATAGTAACTTGGGTACATGGACTCTGTTAATCTGTGTTAAAAAGGACTTTAAGTCTTTAGATATTATTACTGTTGCTAACAACATAGCTCTCTATCACTTTGCCTTTTGAAATATTTGTATATTTTTCCTTACAACTGCCTCTCACTATTCTTTACATAAATAAAAAATAGAGGGGAAGGGGATGAGAGAAGGGAGAGGTGTGATACAAGGGAGGGCAGATCAGAGGAAAGGGCAATCAGAATATATGCTCAACTGAGGTGGGGGTAGGGGGCCATTGGGGAGAAAATTTGAAGTTCAAAATTTTGTGGAAGTGAATGTTGAAAACTGAAAAAAAATAAATTTATTAAAAAACACAAAAATAGACTGAGGACTGAGTCTTGGGGGAAAAACCTCAGCCCTCTACCTAAGGGGACATATCCTAACATTCTCTCTCTCTCTCTCTCTCTCTCCCTCTCTCTCTCTCTCTCTCTCTCTCTCTCTCTTTCTCTCTCTCTCTCTCTCTCCCTCTCAGAGGAAATCGAGGTTAAGTGATTTACCCAGGGTCACACGGCTAGTAAGTGTCAAGTGTTTGAGGTCAGATCCTCCTGACTCCAGTGCTCTATGCACTGTGCCACCTACCTGCTCCCCAACATTCTCTTGAATCTTGATACAAAGCATTACGTGACTCTGAATAATCAGGTGGAGAGGGACTTTCAAGGATATCCCAAATTTTCTTGGGGCAGAAATTCCTATACTATTCTGGTTCAACAAAATTTTACTAAGTCAAGACAACCAGTTAGGGAGCATTTGCTAAGATCTTACTCTTTCCCAGGCACTGTGTATGATTGGGGATAGAAATACAAAAAAGAAGAATGACAATCTCTGTCCTTAAGTAATTTCATTTTAATGGGGGAAAGACAACCCATAAAATTGAGCTAAAAAGAAAAGAGGGTAAGTGGGGGTGGGAGTTGGGGGGGGTGGGAGGAGGCATGGTTATGAAGTCCAAAGAATGAAGGATGCCTGCCTTGGGCCCTTCCTCAAAATGGAGTCTCTGGGAGGAACTCACTAGTGGGTGAATTTTCATACTGCCAAAGGCTGAACATCAATCATCTTATCCACTTCACGTTTTAAAAGCCACATCCAAAGCTCCGCATGGAAAAGAGCATTATTCACCCTCTGCCCACACAACATGGCAGCAGGCATTGTTTATCTATCCCACCATCATCCACAGAGTGCTTATTTGTACAGACAAGCTGGCTTATTCCAGCCTCCTTCTCAAACTAAATTAATTGATCTGCCCAAGCCTGTTAGTGGTCTGGTGGTGTGTATCCCATCACTAAGGCTTGATGCCATTCAGGTGCTAGGAATCTATGCCTTCTTCCTTCCCCATGACTGTTGTGACATTGTATGTTTGATTAGTGTGATTGCTCTGCCTTTGTCCAAGTAATTGATAAAAATATCAAAGACCACACAGGGATATGCTGGAGCTAGCTCTAACAGCAAATTGAGAGCCATTGTTAAAGTTTTCAATGTGAGCCTCTCCACCTCAGAAAGCAGAAAATTACAAATCTGGGTTTGATTTGTGGTTTTGATAATTGTCCAGACTTAATAAAGTGTTAATAAGGCAGATTAAGTTAAAAAGTGTGTTGTGGGTACCTTTTTTCCCACTTCTAGGTGTTCAACAAATACTCTGATACCCTGACTCCATAGGACCAAGAACAGATTCCTGGGATGCTCTTCTAGAGGCCTCCCTCCACTTTGACATTTGCCTATTAATAACACAGTTGTTTGGGGTCAGTCATTCAGCAAGTTTTGCAATATTGTCTAGATCTCTCCATTTTTGTTGTTTCTTCTTTGAAGTATTTGAGAACCATCCCTTTAAAAATATATTTTGGAATTTTTCCAGGAATAGATGTCAGACTTAGGCTTTGCTAAAATTTTGAAGGGAGCAGCTAGGTGGCACCATAGTGCATAGAACACTGGGTTGGGAATCAGGACGACTCATCTTTCTGGGTTCAAATCTCCCCTGAGACACTTAGTGACCCTGGGCAAGTCACTTAGCTCTGTTTGACTTAGTTTCTTCATCTGTAAAATGAGCTGGAGAAGGAAATGGCAAACCTCTGCAGTATATCTGCCAAGAAAGCCATAAATAGTATCACAAAGGGTTGGATACAGCAACAACAATGCCTTGAAAACTGATCTTTTTTCTTTCTCTCTTAAATTTGGACATTTGTCCTTACCCAGCTCTATGGTGGCTCTCCCATTCTCTAAGGACTTTTAAAGGTTTCTGACAAGTACTCCTGATGCATTCTGACCCTGGCAGAGTATAGATGATGATCACTTTTTTTCCCTGAAAGCTCTGCCTCTCCCTGATACAGTCCAAGATTGCCCATCACATCACCCTGCTAACCCATGTTGAACCATGATGCTGTGTATGCTCCAGCTAGAAGACTCCACTTAGCCGTGGAGCTAGAAACCAGGGCTTCCACAGCACAGTAACAGTCCTATTCTAGGTTCATCTTATCCTATGCTTGTCCTGTGCAGGTAAGGTGCTGAGCAGAGATTTTGTAATGGTAACTTGTCTAGGTTCTTTTCCTGGTTAACCTCAGGGGTGGAGTTGAGGAGGGGCTGAGATGCCCAGTCTTCCCAAATCCTGTATTCTCAGGGCTGGAACTCAAAGTTTGCTGGTTCAACCCATACTATAACTAGAGGGATACCATTTATGCCATGTCAACAAAAGGTCATACAGTTTTTACTTAAATGACCTTTAACGAAGGAGAATGTATCATTTCCACTTTTTGACAGTTTGAATTGTTGAAAAGGAAGGAAAGAAACACACATTTAATCAGGTGCCTTCTATGTGCCAAGTACCTTGCTAAATGCTTACAAATATTATCTCATTGGATCCTCACAATAACCCTGAGACGGAGATGCTATTATTTATCTGTCCTGTATTTGAGGAAACTGAGGAAGACAGAGGTTAAAATGACTTGCCCCCAGTCACATAGCTATAAGTATTTGAGGCAGAGTTTGAACTTAGGTCTTTCTGATACCAGATGCAGTATTCTATCTACAATGCCACCTAGTGGTTAGGATGATTTTCTTTTATAAAGCCTATATGTGTACCTGATGCTTGGTATCTAGATATATCTTGGGTTTCCTTCTGTCCTGACAGTCTTTGACACAGAATTATAGAAACCTAGATGTAGATCAGGAAAGCCCTGTCATCCAATCCCTTCTTTTTTTTCAGAGGAGGAAACCGAGGTCCAATGATGTTAAGTGAATTGCTCAATGTCACACAAGTAGTAAACATCAGAGGGAGTATTAGAACCCAGGCTCTTGACTTCAGAGACAATGAATTTTCCATTGTGCCCCAGGCCTGCTAAATTCCTTTTATTTTCTTAACTCCCTTATCTTTCCCCCATCCGCGAAAAGTAGCAGCAGCAACAACAGCAACAACACACATAAAAACCCAAACCATTGTCAGACTCCTTTTTGGAAATAAGAAAAATATTGTTACATACACATATATATGTAAAGAGAAAACACATATATATTATGAACATATGTATATATACACACATGCATCATACACATATCTATCTCTTTTTTCTCTATATGTTTAAATGAAAAGTGATTTTTTTTTTTTGCTCAAGGCACCTGTTTGAGGAGATTGGCTTGACTGCTAGGACCATTTTGCAATTCAAGTTACTCTGAGATAGCACAATGGAAAATTAAAAAGATATAGGCACATCTGCTAGTGCAGTTTTTTATTTAAGTTTTTAGATTCATGGCCTTGGGTGTCATTTTAAAAATAAGAATTGGCAGTGAGCTGAGGATAGGAAATCCAGAAAGTGAGAAAAGTTTATTTTTCACAGACAGACTAGGACCAGATTTTAAATATAAGCTGTGGGTGCATTTGATAAATCTATCAGTGGGAATCAGTGGGAGGTAGCAGGCTGTGGTGGAAAGAGCATTAGAATTAAATCAGAAGTCCTGGATTCAAGTCTCTGCTCTGCTACAAATTTGTTGTGTGATCTTGGACAAGTCATTTTTCCTCTTGGGTCCTCAGTTTCTTCATTTGTAAAATGAGGGCTTGAACCATCCAACTCTGATATTACCATGTTTATGAGAACACAAATGTAGATTCTTACCTGGAAGAAAGGTGGAAAAGCTGAGTGGAGAAATGTTATAAAGATATTACCCTCGAGCAGTGGTTCTCAAAGTGTAGTCCAAGGACTCCTGGGGCTCCCCAGGACCCTTTCAAGGGGTCTGCCAGGTCAAATTTATCTGTATAATGTACTAAGTCATCTTAATTTTGAACATGGTAAACACTGATAGATATAATCCACATAAAAAAAACTCTTTGGAGTCTTCAATAATTTTTAATAGTAAAATAATAAAAAAACCCCAAATAAATGCACATTAATCCTAAAAAATAAAATAAAATATAAGCTTTATTTGATAGAGAAAATTTTTTTTTTTAACAGTGTAAGGGGGCCCTAAGATAAAAAACTTTGAGAACCCTTGCCCTAGGGGATAAAACATGATAGAGATTATACTCAACTTTGATAATTAAATGCCATCCAATGCTTTTTGGACACACTAGCTATGTTTAAGGAAAGTGGGCCAACTTTCTTGGCCCTGAATATGTTACACCTTCTGTCTTGCTTATCCTATCTCGATCAAACTGGCTTTCTATAAGGAGCCAAGAATAGAAGTTAATTCCTTATTTAGAAATAGGCTGCAAACATTCCTTTCTTTCTTGAAAAGTTTCATTGGACTTGATTTCTGGCCCAAAAAGAGGAATGACAATCAAAAGTCTAATCCAGCATTTTGCTCTGAAAATGATATCTATTATTCCTAAAAATCCTGAGTTCATAGCATGTCTTACTCATACAGACTTAAAGAATATGAGTGCTTGAAAGAAACCTTAGTACTACCAAATGCAACACCTTCAACTGAGCCAACGTTATAAAAATAAGAGCCATTCCCCAATTGATAAATGGTCAAAGGGTATGAACAAGCAGTGTTCAGAAAAAGAAATGAAATCCATCAATAGTCACATGAAAAAATGTTCTAAATCACTAATGATTAGAGAAATGCAAATTAAAATAATTCTGGTTATCACCTCACACCTACCTGATTGACTAACATGACAAAAAAGGAAAATGATAAATAGTGGAGGGACAAAATAGGGACACTAATGCACTGTTGGTGGAGTTGTGAAGGGGACCAACCTTATGGAGAACCATTTGGAGCTATACCTAAAGGGCTATAACATTGTGCATACCATTTGACCTAGCAATACCACTACTATATGTCAAAGAGAGAACAGAAAAGGGTAAAGGACTTACTGGTTCAAAAATATTTATAGCAGTTTTTTTATGTGTGTGTGTTAAAAAAAGAACAGAAAATTGAAGAGATGCCCATCTCTTGGGGAATAGCTGAACAAGCTGTTGCATGTGTTAGTGATGCAATATTATTGTGCTGTAGGAAATGAACAGAGTGTTTCAGAAAAACCTGGTAAGACTTGTATGAACTGATGCAAAGCGAATAGAACCAGGAGAACTTTATACTCAGTAACATCAGCATGGTAAGAACGATCAGTTGTGAAAGACTTAGCTACTCTGATCAATACAATGATCTAAGACATTTCAAAAAGATGAAATGTTGTCTACTTTCAGAGATTTGAAAAAATCTGAGTGCAGATTAAAATACATTTTTTTTCACTTTATGTTTCTTACTTTTCCTTCCCCTTCCTTCCAATATGGCTAATACAGAAATATGTTTTGCATGACTTCACATATATAATTGATATGTCATTGCTCACTTTCTCAATAGGTAGGGGAGGGGTGGGAGAGAATTTGGAACTCAAAAAAAAAGAATGTTAAAAATAAATAAAAACACATAAAATCATCTAAGTCTTCACTAGAAAATAATCAATAGTCTCATTTGATGGAAGGCCTGGGAAAATGCCCTGAGGCTTCAATTTGACCTCTATTACTAACTCAATATGTGGCCAATAGCAAGTCATTTCCATTATCTGGGGATCAGTTTTCTCACCTGTAAAATGAGGGATTTGAACTAGGCCATCTCTCACTGGTAAAGGATAGTTCATCTTCCTCAGATATGTCACTACCATGTTATTCAGAATGGGAGAAGCCTGGAAGTTGACCCTGTGTATTTTAAATGAGCAGAATAACCACATCTCAGTCCCAGCATGGTGCAGTTGAATTTGGAGTTAGAACTACAAAAATGTAAAGGACAATAATGCTGAAAGATTTCATTACTATGATCTCCTTAGGAGCTGATGGAATGATCTGTATCAGATAACTCAGTGGAGAGGGTAGGTTGATTTAGATTGCTTTATTAATGACCAGTGGTTAACTGCTTGATTGGCCATATGATGGCTGATGTTTATTAAATACTATAGTGTTTTAAGGTTTAAGAGGAAGAGCCCAGACCCAAACTCAGGAATCCTGGTAACTAAGTGGCCTGGAGTAAGGAAGACAAGTTCACATATAGCTTCAGTCACTTACTAAATGTATGACCCTGAGCCAGTCACTTAACTGTCCTGTGCCTCAGTTTCCTCATCTGCAAAATAGGGATAATAATAGCATCTACCTCACAAGTTGTTATGAGGGTTAAATAAGGTGTTATACTTTGATCAGATAATGAGAAGACAGGACTCATTGGGAAAGACCCTGATGTTGGGAAAGATTGAAGACAAAAGGAAAAGGGGATGACAGAGAATGAAATGGATAGATGTCATGGAGGCAAAGACCATGAGCTGGGACAAACTTGGGGAGATAGTGGAGGTTAGAAGGCCCTGGTGTCTGAACAACATCCATATCAACCACAACAAATTCATCACCAACTTTAAAGTGCTATGTAAATGGGGTTTGGTAGAAACTCCAATCTCTTTCCCTATCCCATCTAGACATCTTTGAAGTTTGCTTGGTAGAACCTTGAGGAAAAATTCATTTGGATTGGAATAAAAAGGAATTTTCTGAGCGCAAGTCCGACTAGAGTCAAACTCAGAGGTTGGGAGGAGGCAACAGAGAAGGATGAGTTCCAAAACAAGCCAAAGAATGCCTGAGGGCTTTCCCTACCTAGTTTGATTGGCTTTTACTGGTTGGAGTATAAATCTTAAAAGACTAGCCAAGGGCTTTTTAGAACCGTGGAAGCTTCAGTTTAGCCTTGTCATTGTATTTCAGTGAAAAGCAGTAGATGGTGCAAATATGTGGAAGAGGTACCCCGCAGAAGGCAGTGGAGATTCCCCAATAGACAGACCAGTATGGTGGAACACTGTAGATCAGCAAAGGATAGCAGTAGTGGCAACAATCATGGCAGAGGTGTCTAGTTGGGAGTCATAGCAACAGAGACATCTAGCAGAGGAGATATCTGGTATGGAGATCGCTGGTCTAACAATATTATCAGGAGGCTTTGTCCTGAATACCTGAATGTCCTGACCCTACAGGGTCCCTGGTTATTTCCTCTTCTTTACTGGTGCTGACCAGTGAGAGTGGGTATCCTTGTATGAATAGTTATAGTGTTGGTACTTAAGTGTATTTTGCTTTAAATTAATGTTTCCTTTGATTTCTGGTAAAAAGAAACATTAGTGGGGGCTTGTAACCTTGGGATCTGAGGGCATCCCCATCCATACCCAACAATGGGTTTCAAACTTAGGGTAACATTCATGGGGGATATGTGGGAGAGGATTATGGCTTATACATACATAAATAAATTTTTCTATTTTTGCAATATATGTCTATGCATTTTTCTTTATAAACAATCACATTTTAAGGCAATGGTCTATATTTGTCTTACCCTAGGCTACTTTTATGATTTTTTGTGGCATCATGATGGCTCTTGGTTTCAAAGGCTGTATAAATGGAAGTGTAAGCTCTGGGAGGTTCTTTACACCAGAAAGCATTTAAGTATGGTCCCAGCACTAGACGATGTACATCTGTTTTTTAAGGACCAGCCTAGTATAATTCAGAGAGCCTCATTACTAGTAAGCTGGTTATTTGATGACAACTTCTTTAGCTACCACCATTCAGGAGACAAAGATGGTGATCAATCTTATGTTCTAGACTATATCTATGACTGTCTAGAAATACTTAGCTGTTAGCACTCTAAATGTGAATTTCTTATTCATTGAAACATTATCAGAGGAACTGAATTGTATTAATGTTGACATCCTTTCTGAAGTTGAACAACCAAATGTCGGGTCAGGTAGGTGGAGCAGTGGATAGAGCACCAGGCCTGGAGTCAGGATAACCCGAGTTCAAATTTGCCCTCAGAACTTCCTAGCTATGTGACTCTAGGCAAGTCACTTAATTCTGTTTGCCTCAGTTTTCTTGTCTGTAAAATGAGTTGGAGAAGGAAATGACAAACCATTTTATTAGTATCTCTGCCAAGAAAACCCCAAATGGGATCGCTGAACAATAACAAATGAACTGTGGTTTTTCCTCCCATGTGGTTTTATTGCTTTATGATTTCTAGGCTGAGAAAAGTATTGTGTTCAGTTAAGCATATTCTATGTGTGTAGAGGTTCTGTTATACAAGGGTCATGTGCCTACAACTCAGTATAATCCAATGGGTTCAGGGAAAGAGACACGATTTCGTTTATAGGATAGGGGGCTCTGAGGTAATTGTAATTGGGTAAATGCATCGATTAAGATGTTGCCAGATACCACACAGACTACTCCAGAGCCAGGCGTCCTACGAAAGACTATTTAGTTTTCTTACTCTCCTAACTACCCTCTTGCAATTGAGCAAAGAAACGTAGACAATATAACAATTGACAGCTGATGTTCAGTTCTTGACATCCTTGAGGGTTGGTCATTAGGTGAAGACTTGGGGAGAGCTTTATCTGAGGCTTGACTGCCCCTTGAGGCACTTAGCATTCTGTATCAATGGAAGTCCCTGAAGATCATTGCTTTTCTGTCATTTGAACTGTGACAGACAAGGACTGAATGCTTCTGGTCAGGAAAGTTCATAGTGCTTTCCCTCTACTGATTATTTCCAATTTATTTTGTATATAACTTATTGGGGCATAGTATTTTCATAGTAGAGGCAGTTAGGTGCCCCAGTTGACAGTACAGTGGACCTGGAATCAAAAAGATCTGAGTTCAAATTTGACTTTAGACACTTGGTAGCTATGTGACCCCAGGCAAGCTACTTAATTCTTTCAGGGTTGTTGTGCAGATCAAATGAGTCTTGTGCTTGGCACACAGTAGGCACTTAATAAATGCTTAATTCCTTTCCTTTCTTCACTATAAGATTATGAGCTCCTTGAGAACAGGGACTATCTTTTACCTTTATGTGTTTACCTTTATAGTATATATACCTACATATATATTATATTGGAATAGTTCCTGGCACGTGTTTATTGACTGATAGTAAGAAAAATCCAACTGTCACATGGTGTTCTTGCATCTTTGACCTTGGGACCTTCAATTCAAAATTTTGATGTTTGAGCGTTATCCCATCCCTACTAAGTCTCTAAATCCTTAATCTTTTGTATGACATCTCCCCTCTTTCTGCTCCCTCTTATCACCTCTCCTTCCCTTCTGGACAACCAAACCCCTATTGACTGAGCAGAGAATTGGAACCCAAGACTGACATTTAAACCAAGTGTGACATTTAAAAAGTTCGAGAGACATAATTTCTGGGTAATTATTTTATTAATCATGCCAGCATATAATTGATAAAAGGGGTCAATGACAAATGCCAAAGACCCCTTATAGAACCCACTCTAGGCTTATATGCCCTTGGAAGAGTGAGTGTTCCTGAGGGTGGCAATCAACTCTGATTGGCTAACAGGTAAGGAGAGAGAATGAATATTTTAATGAGAGATGGACCTATTCTAACAAGGGGCTGGGAGATGGACTTTGATCATGTCATTTACTTCCAGATCACTGGCTTCCCCCCAGCCTTGGACAATCTAATCAAAGAATTTATCTCCCTCAAACCTGAATTGTAAAGCCTACGCTTCCCCACCTGGATGGGGTTTGAGTAAGATTGAGGAGAAAGTTAATCCAGTCTCATTATCAGTCATGTCTTTCAGTTGCTGGCTTTGCCTAGTAGAGAATAAGGTTTTAGAGGGGGATAAATTATGTGTCTCCCCAATAGTAGCAACTAATTTTTTAGTAATTGTTTTCTCTCACTGAGATAGTCCTTTCAATTAAATCCAACAATATTTATTGAAGGAATCAGTGATCTAAAAACATTCTATTCTGGTCCATAAAGAATGCTGTAGAGACAAAACTTATACACACAACAGAATCCAGGGGAATCATTTAAATATGGAAAAAATCAACAAGCATATAGAGAAGGAATAGAGTGGGAGGCAGGAGTCATAAAAGAATAATTTTTTGCAAGTGAGAGAGGGAAAAGATATTTCCCAGCCTTTATATTTCAGATACCATCTAGTCCCCCTTTCCCCATTTTATAGATGAGGAAAATGAGGTCTTGGGCTTTTAGGGATCTCATTTTAGGGGTATGGGTTTTATTCAGGGGGTTGTCCAAGTGGAGTCAATTAGATAGCTGTGAGGGTCTATAGTGTTGATGATTATATGATTTCATGGGTTAGGAACTAGGAGGCCAAACTCTGTTCATACAGTTAAAGAAACTAGACTCACTAGGTATCCTCAAGATAGGAGTATGTTTTGGAAAGACATATGAACTGATGCTGAGTGAAATGAGCCGAACTGGGAGAACACTGTATACAGTAACAACCACATTATTGTTGATAGACTTAGCTCTTCTCAGTAATGCAAGGATCTAAGCCAACTCCAAGAGACTCATGATGGAAAACGCTATCCATTCAGAGAAAGAACTTTGGAGTCTGAGTGCAGATGGAAGCATGCTATTTGTTCTCCTTTTCTTTTCCTTTGTTATTTTGTTTTGTTTTTTCCTCCTCAGGTTTCTTTCCTCTCATCAGCCCTAATCCTTCTTTACATCATGATTATATCAAAATATGTTTAATATGATTATACATGTATGACCTATATCAGATTGCACCTCATCTTGGGGAGGGGGGAGGAGAGCCAGGGGGAGAAAATTTAAAACTCTAAATATTACGCAAGTGAATGGTGAAAATGAAAAATAAATAAATTATTTTAAAAAGGGGAGTATGTTTAGAAATGTTTAACAGTTGGCTCTTTGGGGGAACCATGGATGCATAACACACTTTTAAATGGAATTTGCATGAT
Organism: Bettongia penicillata ogilbyi; assembly: GCA_023548195.1. Lineage (NCBI taxonomy): Eukaryota > Metazoa > Chordata > Mammalia > Diprotodontia > Potoroidae > Bettongia > Bettongia penicillata. The sequence continues at coordinate 1,157,270 of JAJHZJ010000373.1, read as the reverse complement.
AATAATTTTCTCTGTCAAGTCTAGACAATCAACAGGACAATAAATCAAGCCCTGATTTGGAGTTGAATGCTCACACTGAAAATCTAACCATTGGCTTTAGGCTCTCCCTGCATCCAAGTTGCCAGAAGAAGATGGAGAAAAACTCCAGCTGCCCCTCAGCCAGCCAGGCCCTGTGGCCTGGGCCATAAGCTTGACCTGGCACCATTTCCTAGGCCATATGTGTCTCCCCGCAGACCCTTCTGCCCTTTCCCACAGAACAGTCCCCTGAGCGGCTTCGCAGCCTGCTAGGAACACAGATGAACATCGCCAAGTGAGTTGAGCATGCTGAGCAATTCGACTTATCAATAATGTAATTACAGGCAGTGCACATCTGCTGCTTAATAACAAGAAGGAGCCTGTGTGTCAGGGCTCACAGAGAGCTCCCTTTGCCTTCTTCAAAGCGAGCTTCCCCTGACTTGTTTGCTCTGGGCCTGCAATGTTTGCCAATAGACAGGCATTTCTGGGGCTGCTCGGTTGTTGTTTTTAAGGGACTGAGGCTGACAAGAAAACAGGGAGGAGAAGTCGAAGAACGAGAAGTGGGATTCCTGCTAGACTGTTAGGAGGCCTGGCTCTGAGGGTTGGTTTTGCCTCTATCTTCTGTGTGTTACCTTCACTCCTCCCAACCTCCGTCTCTTCATCCAGAAAAGGGAACACTAATCCTTGATAGCTTTCAGGATCAGATGCCTATAAAGCATTGAGAGAAATGTGTTGTGGGAGTCTTCTGTTGCCTGAAACTGTCTTCTTCCACATTCAGTATTTGCAGTAAAGTTCTGGCCTGGGTGAGACAGGCAATATTCCTGTCTGTGAGGCCCATGGAAGTCAACAGGGGAGAATTCCTCCTGGTTGGATCCCTGAAACAGGGAAAGGATGGAAAATGAATGGTGAAGAGACCTCACTGTCTCTGAAGTCAGAGGACCTAATGTCCATTAAACAGGAAGGGATGATACCCTCAGCTCCATTCAGTAACAAACATTTATTTAACACTAGGTACCAAGGATATAATAAAGACAAAAACAATTTTTGTCCTTAAGGAGTTTACATTCTACTGGACCATCTGCTGTCCTCATCAGGCTACATCTGGAATATTGTGTTCAGTTCTCGGCTCCATATTTTATCAATGGATTGGTTTATGTATTCATTCTTTTGCTGACTTATTTATTCATTCATTGTCATTTATTTATTCATCCATTTATTTGTTTACCCATCCATTTATTTATTTGTTTGTTTATAAATAAATACTTATTTCAGGCTGGGTCTCCCCATTTCTCCCAGGCAGGAAGGGCAACAGACACTCCCAGCAATGCATCTCTGCTGGGCACAGAATCTGTAACTTGCTCTTTATTTCTGATGTGGATCTACCTTCCTCTCTTTAGGCAGACTTTTGGACCTCTGCTCCTGGGTGCTGGTTTTAGGGTATCTCCTTGATCAACAGCCCAACTGAAGTTCAGAATTCTGGAACTCAAGTAGTCCAACAACTTCAATTTACCCAGCAACAGGGCCCACAGTCTGGTGCCACCCCACCCATCTCTCTGGCTGACATTTTAGGAAGGGCATGGAAAGCATCCACAAAAGGACTTCCTTCCAAACTTGGCTCAGATCCCACCATAACTGTTGACTGACGGATGGGGTCAGTATGGTGAGAGCATTTGGAGACCACACCATCTGCCTTGTGTTGAAGGAAATGGACATATTTACTCTGGAGAAGTCTGGGGTGTGAGTGGTGGCATGAGAGTTATCTTCAAGTAAGTGAAAGCCTGTTAGGAGGTAGAGATACTACATTTTTTCTGTTTCAACTGAGAAAGCAGAACTAAGAACCATAGGAGGAAACTGAAGAGAGGAGGGAGTAAACTCAAAAGGAGGACAATTCTGTATAAATTAGAGGCTTCCAAAAGTGGAATACTGCTGTTCAGTCATGTCTGTTTCTCTATGACCCCATTTGGGGTTTTGTTGGCAAAGATAATGGAGTGGTTTGCTGTTTCCTTCTCCAGATCATTTTACGGATGAAGAAACTGAAGCAAATAGGGTTAAGTGACTTGCCCAAGGTCACCCAGCTAGTAAGTGTCTGAGGCTGGATTGGAACTCAGGAAGATGAGTCTGTCTCTATCCACTCTGCCACCTAATTGCCCTAAAACTGGAATAAGATGCCTTTAAAGATAGTGACTTTTCCTTCTTTTCAAGCTAAGACCTGAGGGTCACTTGTTAGAAATCTTGGGCAGGTATAGTTTAGACTAGATTGCCATTGAGGTCCCTTAGAACATTGAAGTCAGGAAGACCTGAGTTCATGAGACTGCTTCACATGTTTACTAGTTGTGTGACCATGGGAAAGTCACTTAACCTCAGGTGGTCTCAGTTTCCTTAACTGTAAAATGGGATAACAGTATCTACCTTGAACAATTGTGAATATCAAATGAGATAAATTTGTAAAGTGCTTAGTACAGTGCTGGCACATTGCAGGAACTTAATAAATTCTTGTTTCCTTCCTTTAGTGACTGGAGAAAAATCCAACGCTTCTGTATGATCTTGGGAAAGTCACTTGTCTTCTCTGCTCCTGTTTCCACATTTTAAAGTTAGAAGGTAAGATTAGGTGATCTCAAAAAGTCCTTTCCAGCTCTGAATCCTATGCTTTTATTAGAACCCTTGGATCTCTCAGTCTCTGTGATTCTCATATTTTAGGCAGGACACTGGGAGACAGAACGTCACCGGGTTTAGTCAGGTGATGTGGATCTGAATCCTGGTTCTGTCCCTTAATAACTTGTGTGATCTATGGCAAATCAGTTGAAGTTTTGATCTCAGTTTCCTTATTTGCAAAACAGAAAGGTTGGACTAAATGACCTTCCAGGCTCCTGCCAGCACAGAGCTATGATGGTCCAGGAAACTGGAATGTGTCCAAAAGCATACGAGAATAGGGAGAGGCTTGGAAGACAAGAATCACGGTTTCCTTAAGTCTTCCCCTCTCCAGACTAAACATCCCCCAGTTTCTTGTTTCAAATATCTCTGAGAATGTTAACTTGGAGCTTTGTTCTACTTAGCCCCAGAGGCAGAATTAGGGTCAATGTGTCAGAGCTCCAAGCACAGATTGTGGCCCAACCTCAGAAATACTTTCCTGACCACTAGAGTTTTCCTGGCTGAGCTAGGGGCAGTTAAGTGACCCACAGTGAACAGAGAGTTAGACCTGGAGTCAGGAAGACTCATCTTCTTGAGTTCAAATCTGGGCTCAGATACTTCCTAGCTTTGTGACCCTGAGCAAGTCACTTTACCCTCTTTACCTGAGTTTCTCATCTGTAAAATGAGCTGGAGAAGGAAATGACAAAGCCCTCCAGTATCTCTGCCAAGAAAACCCTACGTGGGGTCATGAAGAGTCAGACATGACTAAATAATAATAGAACTGAAGCAGCTCCTCTCTCTGTCATTGGATATCTTCACATGGATGACCATTAGAAGAGATTCTTGTTCAGATATTGACTGGTCAGGTTGGACTGGCTGACCTCTTCCAACTTTGTCATTTTCTGAAACTCTCTTCCCTTAAGAGCTTTGTTGTTATTAATGAGTTCCAGACCCCGTGCTCTATCCACTGTTCTTAAAAGCCTGGGTTCTCTTCTTTATAAAAAGAGGGTATTGGGCTGAATTCCTAAGTCTCCATCAGCTGACAATACTCTTCTTTCTAGATTCTACATCCTTGTTCCCAGAAAGAAATTTGCCATTACACCGAATAGTTGGTGGCTTCTATTTTAAACTCTGACTCTGAAGGCTGGTAATTTATACCAAAAATAGACACAACTTGCCTGTGCTCCCTTGACAGGTGTGTGATTAAAGGGTTTTAGACCAGTCTACTAAGTTCTTACCACTTTCAAAGCTTGCTTTATTATCTTCTCCAGAGATATTGGACCCAAGAACCTTCCTCTTTGAAATGGATTTGGAAGGCAGGTTGCATTTCTGGAGCAGGCGACGGAGGGAGAGAAAGCTGGGAATTCTCTGCCTGATGAGTTTTTCCCACCATCTGGTAGGAGATTTGAATGTGGACTATTTTCAATGAGTACATTGGTGTCTTTGGCAGTGGGAATAGACTGAGCTGAGGCCCTCAAAGAGAACAACAAATGAGAACTGAGCGGTTGGTGAGGGAGAGAAAAGTTACTGGAGGTAGGATGAAAGAACCAATAGGAAATCTTAGTAGGAAAAGAAAGGAAAAGATAGGGACTAAGCCTTGCTATAGAGAACTTCCACTGTGGAAATGCCCTTTTTCAATGGAATTGGCACTTTTTCTGCAAGTTGTGTTATAATGATAAGTAAATTTGCTTAAAGTACTGAATGAGAATTTATGTGATTTGCTTCAGAGTATCTATGTGACACTAGTATGTGTCAGAGACAGGATTTGAACTTACATTCAGTTGACTGAAGTCCATTTTCTAGCTTCTATGCTATCCTATCCCATGAAAGAAAAAGCTGGTGAAAATGAGCATCTTCTATGGTATCAACTTAACAAAGGAGACGCACTTTCTTATGTTCTCATACTAGCCCCTTAAACCTGAATGAAGAATCCTGCCATCCTCATTCATTTACTGAGCAGACATTAATTACTGAGTATATTTACTGTCATCCAAGGCCAAGTGCTAGGTTCCTAGACTCAACTCTTGTGAATCCAGGCTTTACTATCATGCATGATCTCATGGGACTTGGAACAAGTCATCCTCCATCTCTGAGTCTCCTTTCCTTCCTCTATAAAATGAAAGAGTCAGACTAGACAGTCTTAAAATTTCCTTCCAGTTCTTACAGTCTATGTCCTAAGTTCCCCCCTAGTTTTCACATTCTGCTATAACCTTGAATTTTCTACTTTCTAGCTGGGTGACCCTAGATAAGTCACTTCAAACCCTCTCTGGTCTTAGCTTCCACAACTGTAAAATCAAGGGTTTAGACTAGATGACCTTGAAGGCTCCTCTCATCTTCATATTCTATGAACTCTGTTTATCGACTGGATTAATCCATATTTTGACTGCTGAATTCCCATAGCAACTAAATGAGGCAAGACCGAGAATTAGGTTTCAGTGGGAGATCTCTAGGGCAGGGAATATAGGGTTGGGCCATTTCAATAAAGGTATTTCTATATCACTTTAAAGTTTGCAGAGGTCCTCACATACATTATCTCACTTTAGCTTCACAAAAACCCCATGAAGTAATTACAATAGTCGTTATTCCCATTTTACAGATGAGTTAACTGAGGCTTAGACAGATAAGTAGCTTGCCCATAGTTACACAGCTAGTTAGTGTCAGAGGGCAGGATTTGAATTTATGTCTTTCCATCTCAATTTCTAACACTCTTTAACTATACCACACTTCTTTTTATATCACATGATTTCTCCCTTTTTTTCATTGAGCAAAGTATTTCCTTTCTCTAAGAATTGGCTGCTGAATTAATTCACTTATTTTTAGGAATCTGATCTATACTTTTTTGGGGGCAGGGGAAGATTCTGTCTTTAAAAGCACTTTAATGAATCAATGAATGAAAAAAACATTTATGTACTTACTATGTACCAAGCTCTGTGTTAAGTGTTAGGAACATCAAAGAGAAAATGGGGCAGTCCTTTCTTTCAAGGAAATCACACTCTGCTAGGGGAGACAAGATAGAAAAGAAAGAGCAATTGAGGGAAGATGGAAAGGCCCAGAAGTCCTAGCAGGGTGCAAAAGCTGGGCAGATGGCACAGCCCAGGTGTCCTTGGGTTATAACAGCAGGTCAGATGACAGTGCTAGGGGTCTTCGGGGCAGATGGTAAATAAAACCTGATGGTTTTCCAAATCACCAGAAGGAACAGAGTTGATGACTGCAATCTCATCTAAGCCATATGAGCAACCAAGCAGCCCGGATGAGTTGTGGGAGGCACTGAGAGGGACAGAGAAAGAGAGGAAGGGAGAGGGGGAGTGGCTGAAGAGCATATGCACCCTCTTTGGTCTTTCCAGTCCCAGAGAAAAAGACTCTTTTAGTTTCACCTCTAATGGTAATCTTGATTTTCCTTTTCTGGTTTTTCAGAACACAGCTTGGCATCTTCCAGAGCTGAGGTGTAGGAGAGAAAAAAACCCTTCCTTCTAGGGTTCCTCTTGGGCGAGGGGACATTTATCCTTCTTTCTCTGGAGAAACGAATATAAGGTCCCACAAAACTCACCTCTGCACTGAAAGTCAGCGTGGAGCTGACTCTAACCGGCACAGTTTCAGAGTAACGTAATAAGAAAATGAATTTTCTTTATGAAATAAATAAAAATAACACCAAGATCTTGTATGAGCTTAACATTAATAAACTCCAACTTATTCTCTCACATAAAACATCTATAATATTATTCTGTCTTTGAATAGAGGGTGTGGGGAGATTTTCTGTATTGACTTCAATATTTTTCTTTCTGTAATCCTGGGAGATAGAACATAAAATGGAACATTGCCTTTCTTCCTCCTTAAATGGTTCCCAAAGCAGTGTTGCTAATGACCCTCAAGGCTCACAGGCTTCCCTGCCCAAAAGGTCCCTGGAAAGTGAATCTCTCCTGTGTGAACTAATCCAGAGCCAAGCAAACAGAAGTAGGGGGACAGTTTAAAGGATGACTATAATAATGTAGTCATTATACAATAATGTAAAGCAAAACAGTATTGAAAAGATATCAGAAAATCTCACTGCAGTTGCCTTCTGAGGCCTGTTACAGAAGTCTGCCTCCTGTTTCTTCTCAGAAAGGTGGTGGACTGCAGGGGTGGAATGGGGGATACATTGTCATGGTCAATGCGTTGATGTTTCTTTGTTACAAGTGATGGTTCTTTGGCGTATGGGGGAGTAGCCTCTGGGATGGGACAGTGATGTAAAAAAAATCAAGCATCAATAAAACTTTAAAAAAAAAAGAGTGAATCTCTCTCACTCCAGATCTTAGGGATAAATGGAAATGATTGTGATGAATGGTAGGTTTGTTCCTAAGACTTGCTGTGTGATCATTACTCTGTGACTCTCCCATCCCTCACCTTCATTCCCCACCCTGACAAAGTTCTGCCCCAGGTTCTCTCCGTGGGGCCTGCCCAGGAGATCCTTTCTTGGAAGAGGAAACTAGTAGGCAGCTTCTTAGAGTCGGGAAGACGAGATCAAAATCACGCCTAGCAATGCGACCCTGGCAAGTCACCTAACTACTCTCAGCCTCATTTTCCTTCTCTGTAAAGTGATAGACTCAAAAGCCTTTATTGTCCCTTCTGTCATCATCCATAGGATCCTATGATAAGAATCAAATCTAAGGAGGAATGCAAAGGGTCATATATAGAGTCCAAGGAAATTCCAATTCTGTTACTCTTGGTGTAAACTTGAGAAAGTTATCTATCTGTCTGGTCCTCAGTTTCTTCATCTGTAAAATGAGAAATCTGTACTGGGTAAGTCTTAAATTCTCTTCCAGCCCCACATCTATAATCTTGCAGTAAGCTATAGAAGAATTGCATAGAAAAAGAGGAATAGTTTCACATTTCCCCCCTCTGTAGAAGGAGAGGGGGAAAAATGACCATTCCCTACATTCCAGTACCCACATAACATTCCAATCAAGGCAATGAGGAATTTAGGAAATGATCTCTTTCCTGCCCTCATCTTATGGAGGATGATGAAGAGGGGAGCAAGAGGAGACTTTAGTCCTTTTTTAAAGTAATGGAGAAAAAGAAGACAGGACTTTATCCTTGAACAGGTGCCATCAGACCTTAGCACCTGGGAGAGGGAACTTTGCAGGAGGAACAGAGAGACTCAGATGCCCAAACCCAAGATGATACACTGGAGTCCAGATAAGAGAAACAACCAGGAGACTTCCCTGGATCTTTGAAGATCAGAGGTGTGGGAACAGCTGTGCTCTGATGACTTTTTTCATTCTTTCATCCGTCTATCCATCCATCCCTTCTTAAAGCAATAGGAATTGACTTTCTTCTCTTCTCCCTTAGGAACTGGAGGATTTTATTTCTTCACATTACAACTAGAATTAAGACATTTCATGTCCATTCTGAAGGACATTGGCTTGCATTTAGAGAGCTTTTTCTACCCTTCTTAATGGAGATTTAAAATTTTTTTTTTAAAGATTTAAATAGATAATACTTAGCCCTTATAGCCCCAGAGGAGACATACAACATGTGACCTTCACCACACATGTCTTCCATTCTACCTGCAGGAACACTGGAGAAATGATTTCCTTTCATTCTCCCTTGCCCAATAAGCTTCTCTTATCCATGGTAAATTTCTAAGGTCAGGGACTTGTATATCTAACTTGTGTGTTGCTTTTTCCCCTTTAAAATGGTCTCATTGGATGATTTCAACAGTTCTCATAGGTTCAAGAACAGTCTCTATTTAGATCATCTAATTGATATATTTGAAGATAAAATTTGATATTAGCCCAGTTTCTGATACATAGTGGGTTTTTAATAAGTGCTTATCTCTGCTTGTTGTTCACACATGGCTTCATCTCCCACCTCTGTGCATTTACCCTAGCTCCCCATTCCTTGGGATGCTCTCCCTCCTCACTTCTGCCTCATGCTTTCTTCAAGACTCAGTTTAAATCTGACCTTCTGCAGGAAATCTTTCCCAGACCTTAAAGTTGCTAGTGCCTTCTTCTCTCAGTTCATCTTCGATCTAGTCTGTGTATAGCTTTTATGTACCTAGTTATTTACATGTTGTCTCCCTCATTAGATCATAAGCTCCTTGAGGACAGGGTTTTTTTTCTTTTTCTTTTCTTATATGCCCAGTGCTTAACACAGTGTCTGGCATATAGTAGATACTTAACAAATCTTAGCCTGCCACTGGTTCCCGGGTTATTGATTATAGACTAGAGAATTTTGGTAGAGTCCTGTGCTCATAACTATCCACTGAACAGACAGAATTTTCCCATCCCTGACTCTTTGTTCCTTTTCCTCCCAAACCATGGACCCCTCATCAGCCTAGCTGGGCAGCAGCTGCATCTGTAAGCTGTGATATACCTCTGAAGTAATGTTTAAATACCACAGGTGGACCTCCCAAGGTCCAGGAATCTAGTGAGAGATAGGGGCTACTAGCAATTCTGTTGCTGAAGGATTGAAAGCAATGCCTTACTGGAGGTGGAAACGAGTGGGAAAGAATCAGACCCAGAGAAAAGATCTAAAGGGAGCCTGAGTCAGTTCTTTCTGGCAGAGGGGAGACAGCCAATTCCTGTCAGCCTCTGGGGAGCCCATGCAGAATCTAAGACCTTTATTTAGCCAGAGCCATATCTAGGAATTTTTTGTTTCTTGGTAAAGAATCACAAACAAATCACAAACCACAGAAGAAGTACTACAAAAGACATGCTCCTTTTTTTGGGGTGGAGAACTTTTGAGCAGATACCTTACAACATACTGAGTTTATATCTGGGAAAAATGATGCACCCTTCCTCCCACTCCAATAGCAGAAAGTAGACTATTTGGTAGCTTACCATGTTAACTTAATATTTTTGATAATTGGATGCTATAATCAGTATCTTACCACTGGATCCGGATGAGTTCAGAGGAGAAAATGAGGGTGGTGACTTTTCATAGTCCTCTCTCACTTCAATCCACTTCACTTGCAAGTCATGACATCACTTTCCTGATGTCACGGTCATCTTCAAGGATGAAGGACAAAGAAGATCTGAACAAACACGATCTGTGAGTAGGAGTGGCTACCCCAGCTGGCCATTTCTAGGTGGGCAACATGTTTTTTCCTTCCTTCCTTCCTTCCTTCCTTCCTTCCTTCCTTCCTTCCTTCCTTCCTTCCTTCCTTCCTTCCTTCCTTCCTTCCTTCCTTCCTTCTTTCCTTCCTTCCTTCCTTCCTTCCTCCTTCCTTCCTTTCTTCTTTCCTTCCTTCCCTCTTTTCCTACAGCTTCTCCCTTCCTCCTTTCCCTCTGTCCACTTGGGGATTCATACCCTTACCTGAGGGTGCTCTGTTGAAAGGAATATAAATTTTGATCACTGAAAACTGTTGATAGCTCTTGGCTTTTGGGCCAGGACATAGTTGCTTACCTCTTACTGTTTCTCCTCCCCTCTCTGGAGCAGAGACCTTTTTCTTTATCCTAGGAATGTTCAGCATTTCCTTTGCCAGAAAAGGAGGATGGGGGACTATGTAAATTGTTACTATCATGTCAATATCACAACTATGGTGGTAGGCATCTCCATGTCCTTGAGTATGTGTGTGTAGGGAGGAATGCTGAGGAAACTGAACATGGGGTGGGAGCATGCTTTACCACCCTATGTACTGACTGTGGGAGACCAAAGATAGTAATAAAGATGAGAGGGGTGATGAGCAGTAAAGGAGACCAATATCACTTGGAAGTAAGCTGTCACATCCACCAGCTGACTCTCTACTTTTTATCACTAATTTTTAACTTCTTTCGAGAAGTTAGTCACAGTCATACAACAGCATTGGGCAATGAGATCTCAGACCTTATTACTACCCAAAAAAAGGTAAGCAAGGGAGCTATAAACATGTGATGATATGGTGGTCAGTCTGTCAATAAACATTTAAGCACCTACTGTGTGCCAGAGAGTGTGCTAAGAGCTAGGCACAAAAAAAGAATTAAAAGACAGTCCCTGCCCTCAAGGAGCTCACAATCTAAAACAAGCAAATGAATATGTTCATATAAGCTACATACAGGATAAATAGGAAATAATTAAAAGATGGAAGAACTGAGTATGAATTTGGGGTCCAAAGGACTGGAATTTGGATAATGCTCCAGATAATTATTAGCTGTGTAACCCTGGGTAAGTCACTTAATCTTTGATTGCCTCCATTTCCTCAACTGTAGAATAATATCATCTTCCTCCCAAAATAACAGCACCTCCCTCACAGAATTACTATGAAATAAAATGGGATAACATATGTAATGAGTTTTGCAAACCTTAAAGTGTTATTATTCCAGTGCTGATTATTATTTTTTATTATTATTTTTGTTGCTTCCCAATTGCTTATTTTTACCTCTATATAAAATTTTTATTAGAATAATCTATACTTGAATTGATCATGCTGTTGGACTTTGTTGGTGGGCAAGGATGAGGAGTAACTGAGAGAATACTGTGTTCTGTAACAATAATGTCAGAATTCTTTTCTGGACTTGCTAAGGTCCAGAATGAGTTGAGGCTGGTGATAGTCAAAATGGTTCCCCTACCCTTCTTTAACAGGTTTTTGTAAGGGAGGATTCCAGAAGGAATTGGACTGCTGCTTGAGGTGGATGGGATGAAGATAGGCACGATATTGAACTATCAATTCTTATTTGTCTTGTTTCCTCTGCCAAGGAAAATGATCTTTGGCTAAAAGGGATTAGAAATTGAAGATAAATGATGAGATAGCAAGAAAGAAAACTCAGTGCCCTTAATGGGTGGAAGGTACCAGGCCTTAAATGACATTCTGGGTCATTGAAAAAACAATTGGCAGATGGGATTATTAAGCCACTTTTAGGGATCTTTGAAAGGTCATGGAATGTGGGAGAGGTACCACAGGACTTATTGTTTAGTCCATTTGGGATTTTCTTGGCAAAGATACTGGAATGGTTTGCTATTTCCTTCTCCAGGTTATTTTACAGATGAAGAAACTGAGGCAAACAGGTTTAATTGACTTGCTCAGGGTTATACTGCTAGTAAGTGTCTGAGGTAGGATTGGAACTCAGGTCTTCCTGACTCCAGGCCTAGTGCTCCACTGTGCCACTTAGCTGTCTACCACTGTGTGTGTTCATCTTGCGTTGCCAAAGAATACCATGCCATCAGAGAAATGATGACATGACTTGCACTTGACTTTGTTTTGAGTGAAGGCGGGCTGTGCAGGTCACCAACTTCACTTCTCCTCCAGAGCCATCTGAACCCAGTGACCAGATACTCATCAGGATGACTGGAGATGACCCAGGATGAAGCAATTGGGGTTAAGAGACTTGCCCAAGGTCATACAACTAGTGAGTGTCAAGTGTCTGAAGTGAGATTTGAACTCAGGTCCTCCTGACTCCTGCACTGGTGGTGCTCTAGCCACTGTACCACCTAGCTGCCCCAGTTGTCTACCAGTGGACTGGAGAAGAACAAATGTCACAATTTTCAAAAAAAAGGGAAGAGGTGTTGAGTATGTAAAATGGAGGTTTAACTTTGATTCCAGGCTAAATTCTAGACTATGTTATTAAAGGTCTGGCTTGTGAGCACTCAACAAGGAAACAGTGATTACTAAAACTCAGTATGGCTTCATCAAGAATGTACCTAATCTAATCTCTCTTTCCCCTCTGCTTCCTTCCTTCCTTCCTTCCTTCCTTCCTTCCTTCCTTCCTTCCTTCCTTCCTTCCTTCCTTCCTTCCTTCCTTCCTTCCTTCCTTCCTTCCTCCCTCCCTCCCTCCCTTCTTTCCTTCCTTCTTTCTCTCTCAGAGGAATCCTACAGACATAAATTTCAGCACACCATTTTTCAGAGTTTCTGACAAATTCTAGCGTTTTGGATAAGATGAAAAGACTTAGGTTAGAGGAGAGTACAGTTAGGCTGATTCAAAATCGGCTGATTAATCAGACCAAAGAGTAGTCAATAATGAATCAATGTCAGTTTGGGGGGAGGTCTCCAGTGGATGTCCCAGGGGTCTCTCCTTGTTCCTGAGCTATTCAATATTTTCATCAGTGAAAGCTTAGAAGGCATTTGTGCAGATGCCACAAAGCTGAGAGGGATAGTTAACATATTAAGTGATAGAGTCAAGGATCCAAGAATATCTTAACAGACTGGAACAAAACCAAATACAATGAAATTTAACAGATATGCTATAAAGTTCTCTACTTAGGTGAAAAAAAATTAACTCTGCAAGTGCTAGATAGGGATCAATAGTTTCTTTTAAAAAATCTAGAGGTTTTAGGAATGGCAAACTCAATATGAATCAACAGAGTGAGGTGGCAGTTAAAAGGACTCGTGATTCTGGATTCCATTGAGAGGCTCACTGTCTAGAAAGAGGGACTTAATCAGCTTGTATTATTAAATACCTACTATGTGCCAGGTACATGTGTTAAGTACTTGTAATACAAAACAAGCAAAAAAGGCCCTGCCCTTAAAAAACCCACAATTAAATGAAGAAGCATGCAAACATCTATGTTCAAACAAGTCATATACAGGAAAAATTGGAATATTCTCAGAGGGAAGGCATTAGAATAAAAGGGAATATGGGAAGGCATCTTGCAAAAAGTGGGATGTTAACTGGCACTTAAAGAAAGAAGTGGAGATAAGGAGATAGAGAATTTCCGGCATGGGGGACAGCAAATGAAAATATTTAGAGTTGGAAGATGGAGTGTCTTGGGTGCTAAATAGTATAAAGATCTGGAAGACAGAGTATGTGGAAGGAGGAAGATGTAAGAAGACTGAAAAGATAGGAAGGGGCCAGTTTATGAAAGAGGAAGACCTTTGTTTTGTTGGATAGAATATGGGGGATTCCCCCTAACTACCAGTAGTGATTGGGTGATTCTCTGATGGCCATGTTTTAGGAAGAGCCCTTGCTGAGGCATAGGTTGAACTGGTTAGCCTGTGACATCCCTCTTAGTTCTAAAATGCTGTAATTCTGTTCTGCCTTGTTCCTGGGGTTGCACTGGGACCAATGGGCAGAAATTATAGGAATTCAGATTTTAGGTCAACATAGTGAAGACCTTTGACAAGGAATTGTGTGGTAAAAATGAAGAGGAAAGCTGTAATGACCAATGGTAACTACCAGTCTTGACCCTGGAGAAGAGATGAGATCATGCTCTTTCCACCTTTTCTTAGAGAGGGATGGGGTTGGGGAGGGTAGTTTGCTATGGATAAAAAACATTGTATAATCTCCCACAAATGGTCAGTGCTCTTGCTTAAATATTTTTATTTTTTAAGAGTGAAGGCTCATTAGGTAATATATTTGGAAATTAGTGATGTAAAAACAAAGGACATCAATAAAACTTTACTTTTGGGGGTAAGAGAATAAAATGTTGCCCTAGTTAAGAATGAGTTCCCCATCACTGAAGGAATCCTAAGATCAAAGATTTAGGATTTGGAAGGAAATTTAGAGGGCATATAATACAGTCCCCTAGTTTTTCAGATGAGGAAACTGAGGTACAGAAAGACTCTCCTAAGGTCACACAGCATGTAAGCATCAGAGAGATCATCTGAATTCAGACCTTCCTGCCTCCAGATCCAGCCTTTGATCCATGACACCACCTAGCCAACGGAGGCTGGATGACCAGTCAGGGATGCTATAGAGAGCATTCTTGAACCAAGAGTTTGGTTGGATATGACATGCCCTCTGAGGCTTCTTATAACTGTAATTTCAAACTCTGTGGATATGCTTGCCTCCAGTTTTCCTTATCAGAAGCCCGGGGACCTGTTGTCCTCTGATAGGGAGCCAAGGAGACAGACTGATGACTTTTTTGATTCTTTCCCAGGACTGCTCACTGCCTCTCCCCAGAGGTCCTCTAAGAAACGTGTCGAAAGTAGGAAAAAGGAGGAATTTACAGGAATACAATCATAAGCCATTGCTTAAGCACTCCCCAAATGATTTCTACTTTTGAGAACTATTCAGTGAACCACATCATCCTATTTGAAAAGCTCAGGGCCTCTGGGAGGCTGAATTTCTCCTGTAATAATGCCTATTGAATCCACGTGATTGACAGCAGTGGAGAAGAAATTTGGCAGTTCAGGTTCGGCTTCTCTGTGTTCCCCACTAATACCACCTGTTAGCATTGGTGGTTGTTGTTGAATTGGGTATATTCTCCCTGCCCCGGTGAAAGCTGGACATGGGAACAGAACCAGGCAGCCCCATGACACCTTCTGAGACAGATGGGTGCTGGGCGTGTGTCACTGTTTCAGATCCCTTGGGTATCTCCACCTCTGCCATCACCCCTCACTAGCTAGCTCTCTGCTGTCCTTGCTGATTTCCTTACTTCTCTGTTGAGATTCTTGGCTCAGCACTGAGCAACTGAGTGACATTGGGTAGAGTTACTTCAATACTCTATGTTCCTCATCTGAGAAATGGGAATAAGAAGAATTGCATTACTTGTCTTAAGGGATCTTCTGAGAAAAAGCACTTTGTAAATCTTAAGGTTCTACAGAAATGAGTTCCTGTTATTCTCTGGGGACAGCTAGGTGGCACCATAGTGTGCAGAGCACTGGAACTGGAGTCAAGAAGACCTGAGTTCCAATCCTACCTCAGACACTTACCAGCTGTGTGACCCTGGGCAAGTCACTTGACCCTGTTTGCCTCAGTTTCCTCATCTGTCAAATGAGCTGGAGAAGAAAATGGCAAACCAGTAGCTTTGCCAAGAAAACTCTGAATGGTGTCACATGGAATCAGACATGACTGAGTAATAGCAAACCTTAAAGCAGCTATACACATGCTAACTATTCTGTGCAGTGACCTTTGGTGTGTGTGTGTGTGTATGTGTGTGTGTGTGTGTGTGTATTTAATCTCAGTATTCTAGGCTGTTTCCTAAGAGTACTATAGGTTATAGAAAAAGTGTCAATCAGCTCTGGTAGAAAGAGTTCTCTCACCTGGGAGTTTCTGACACCCAGTAAAGCCCAGGTCCAATCCTGATCTCCTATCATAATTGAATCTCCCAGCAACCTAGTGAAATGGACACTTTGGAATTATCCTTATTTTATAGATGGAACAAATCAGGTTCAGAGACATGAAGGATTTACTCATAGATACACACATGATCCTGCAAGTAGCATTTGAACCTAAGACATCTTGATTCCAACTTTAATGCTTTAGCCGCTGTACTACCCTGTTTCTGATATGGGAGAAAGAACAGTGAACTGGGGGTAGAATAGGCAGGGTTGAGTTATTATAAGGAGGGCTCATTTTTGCTCCATCATTCTCCAGGGTAAGGCCCCTTCCAGCTATACAAGTCTCTGTTCTAACCTTCAGTATTTGAAAGTGCCTTAAGTACTGACATTCTGTGAATTCATTATTCTTCTCAACCCCACACAGCTGGGACGTTGGTTCTCTTGATCCCTAATCTGATTGTCTTCTCCATGGTGCCATGTTGCTTCTCACCATGTGGAATCAAAACCAGGTTATTTGGATGAGTGATTTGCAGACCTCCTCACCTTGGGGAGGGCAATCAGATATCTCCATTTTGATATGAGTCATATTTCACTGCAGTGTATTTAAAATGTATCTGGAACTCATGCCTATTTGAAAACTTTAATTGGCCATTATTTTGGTCCAAAATGGTGGACATACACTAATCCAATTTGAGTGGTCTTTGACAGCTCTATCTCTGGATGTCACAGGCATCTCCCTTGACTTCTGTGGAATAGACTGACTGCCCCAAATGACCTCGGGTCTTAGGCGATTTCTGCTCAGCTTCTCAGCATTTTGTCACCTCTATCTATCATGAAACCTTGTCATCAGACTCTATACAACATTCAATGGCATTTAGACAATGACAGACACTTAGAAACTTTCTGAAAATCAGCCCTAGGAAGGCAAACTATTGCCCTGGCTTAGTGTTCCCTTTCACCACTTTATTCCCCATGGCTAGGATTCATAACCTCTGAGTCTCTTTATTTTTATCTGAAAATGAGGGTAATATTTTTGTACTATCTACTCCATAGGGTTAAAACTTAATCACATTTAAATGGAGGAATTTAAAGACTGCAGTGTACTATAGTGAGGAGATCCCTGGATTTGGAACTTGTATAAATGATATTGACTCAATTTCCTCATTAGCTATGAGAACTTGGATAAATGACTTTATACCAGTTTCTTCAGTTGTGAAGTGAGGAGGCTGGGCTAGACTGTCTCTAGTTTTAAACCTATAAATAGATTTTTTTAATGTATTTATTGAGTTGGCAGAACCTTAAGATTGAGGCCCAGAGATAGGAAATGACTTGCCCAGGGTCACACAGCTAATCAATCAGGGAGTTGGGATAAGAATTGTAGTCTCCTATCTCCTAGTCCCCTCACTGCCCCTGAGTTTCTTCCCAGGGGCAGAGGTTTGAAGAGCTTTTCACTTAGTTCCTCATGGGCCACCCAGAGGCAGCTGCCACTGGCAGATGCAGACTTTGGGGATGATAATTCTGAATTGGTTTTCCCTGGGACTGGTGAGAGCCCATGCTCTTACACTGTCAGTCAGCAGATGGTAGGCTTTGTTAAATGGATGGCTCACACTAAGATTTCATTACCACCAAAACTACCAGCCCCCTTGTAAGAACATGATGAATTGTCCCTGCCAGGATACGGATCCATTTATAGGAAGCAGCACTGTAGATTTCATGCCAAATCCATCTTGTCTCTTTCCTTGCGTAAACTGAAAGCACTGCTTGATATTTCTTATCAACCAGGACCTCTGCCCCCCATTGGGCATGGCAGGTTCAATGGGACATATGCCTTAACTGGCCCTGAAACAGTCTCCACTATTCAGAACCCCAGAAGTCCTTGTGATATTGCAGAAAGAACACTGGGTTTATAGGTTCCCAAAGCAGGTAATACCACTCTTTGGCAGAGTGCTGGAACAATTCAGCGGGCAGTAATAGCCTCAGGTGCAATTAGGGGGCATTGGATAAAAATAAGGGGAGGGTAGAAGGAAAGAAGAGAAGAGAAAATTTTGAAAAACTGTTGATACATGTTTCATCTGTTGTGTAAGAGAGTTAAAGTAGTAGTGATTACATTATTTTCCAAATAAACACACAAAACGCAAATTATAACTGATCAGTGGTCAAGTCAACTGACAGGTCTTAACAAGCAAGTGTTGGCAGGTCAACGTGTTGCACATTGTTGGGAAGTACAGCATGCATCAGCAGGCATATGTGCATGTAATGGCTTGTTTATAATATGATTCTTTATGGTTACATGATGCAATATTGTATCATCAAAATTTCAGTGTAGGAAAAACCCACACATTTATAATAAATTATTAAATTTAAGATATGTCATTTTTTAAAAACAATATTTTGAAATGATACAAATTTAAAAAAAATATTAAAGGATTAAAGAAAGTAGATTTGCAGAGGGATAATGGGTAATTTCTTTTTTTGAAAAGGGGGTATAGGTCAAATAAGTTTGGGAAACTCTGGTTTAGTGTTGAGTTCTCACTGAAACCTGACTCTCTTCTGATGTAACTAACTGTACTTTCACTCATTTCACTCCTCCTCTACCCCTTCACTGGGAAGCTAGGAGGTTCAGTTGGTAGAGAGCTGGACCTTGAGTCAGGAAGACCTGAGTTCAAATATGACTTCAGACACTAATCAGCTGTATGACCCTGAGCAAGCCATTTAACCTCTGCTTATCTTATAGTTTCCTTAACTGTAAAATAGGGATAACTCCCAGGATTTTTGTGAGGATCAAATGAGACGAGATAACACTTAGAGTAGTGCCTGGCACATAGCAGGCACTTAATAAATACTTGTTTCTTTTTTTCCACTCACCATTTGAGACAGGGAAGTTGGAATATTCCTTACTTTCTACAGCTATTCCCAGGCTATCTAGATACTGCCATTACTCTGGAATATCTTCTCTTTTGAGATCCACTGAATCCTTAACTATCACCGAAGACATTCCCCTTCTTTCAGGAAACTCTGACATACACATTGATATTTCTCTCAAATACTCCAAGATCCCAGTTCCTCAACTTACTCATTTCTCATAACCTACTCTTCCACCCCACACCCAGCTACACACAAAGGTGGTCATACCTGTGATTGTATTATCGCCCCCAAAAGAACCACTTTCAACCTCATGAACTCTGAAATTTCCTTATTTGATCACAATATGCTGTCATTCCACCTGTCTCTGATACCTTGCACCCCCTAGACTGTTCTTCATCCTTATCCAAAGCTCTAATTCCTCAACCTCTCTGTGCTTTCCCAGGATATTGTGCCTGCTCTGGCTACACTCTGCTCCTTTCCCCCATTTTGACCTCTTGATGAATCTGCTCAGTTCTACATTCTCTACTTCCATCCTTTCAATGCTCTTGCCTTGGCAAACCTCAGCCTTAGATCATTCCCGTCACCTGCTGCCTTAGTTCCTACTCATGTGTTGCTGATCAAAGTTGGAGAAAATAATGGAAATGTGGAGTCTGGATCTACTACAAATTTATTTTCATAATTTTATCTGGATCCCTCTGCAGTATGGCAATTCTTTTACCCTTTTCTAATCGATTCATGATCCTACTCACAACTGTAGCTTTTCTAACCTTTTCATACCTTCTCAAGCCTCCCATGGCTCCCCTTGCACCTACTCTCTCAGTGGAATCTCTTGCCTCAAATTTCATTGAAAAATTGAGGCTATTTGCTGAAAGCTCCCCTTTCTTGCCTCCTTCTTAAGTTTCATATCACTCAAATGCCTTATCCCACTATCTCTTCCTTCACTCCAGCTCATGGGAAGAGGCAGTCCTTCTCCTTGACAAGGCAATCTTTTTATGTGCACAATCAATCCCACTCTTTCTTGTATTTTTCTGGCAGATGCATGCTCTACCATCCCTTCTCTCTCACTTATCTTCAATCTCTCCCTCTCTACTGGCTGCTTCCCTAGTACGTATGAGTATGCCCATGTTTCCTGCATCCTCAAAAAACTCTCACTTGATCCAACCTTACTAGATTCCACATCTCTCCTTTTTGTGGCTAAACTGCCCAAGAAAGTTATCACCAATAGGTACCTTCATTTCCTTTTTTCTCTTCTTAACTCTCTACATCTGACTCCCAGCTCCACCATTCAACCAAAATTTCTCTATCCACAGTTACCAGTTTTCTCTTAATTGCCAAACCCAATGACTTTTTCTCAAACCTCATCCTTCTTGACCTTCCCGTAGACTTTGACACTGTTGATCATGCCCTTCTACTTGATACATTCATTTGTCCAGGCTTTCATGGTACCACCCTCTCCTGGTTTATTCTCCTAGCTGTTTGATTGCTCCTTTACTGGATCTTCAGATCATGTCCACCTGCTAAACGCGGGTTTCCCCTAGATCTCTGTTCTGTACCATGTTCTCTTCTCCTCCTATATTATTTCACTTGGTGATCTTATCACTTTCCATAGATTTACTATCATCTCCATGGTGATGATTCTGAAATCTTTTTATCCAATCCTAACCACTCTGCCAACTACCAGTTTCTCATTTCCAACTGCACATTAGATATCTGTAGAGATCTTAAACTCAATGAGCTTATTATGTTTTCTTCCACAGCCTCTTCACTTTCAGATTTCCCTTTTACTGTTGAGGTCACCCTCATTCTCCCAGTCACACAGACTTACACCAATCTAGGTATCATCCTTGACTCAACTTTCTCCCAACAACATTCTCCCTCAATATCCAATCTATTTCCAAGATCTTTGGTTTTACCTTCATAGCACCTCTTATGTATGCCTCCTTCTTGCCTCTGAGACTGTTAACCACACTGGTTAAGACCTTTATCACATCATACTTGGACTATAGTAATTGATTGGTCTTCCTGCCTCAAGCCTCCCACTTGTCTATTCTCCATTCAACTGTCAAGGTGATTTTTCTAGGGTTCATGTGTGACCATGCTACTCATCTACCCCTATTCAACCAGCTTTAGTGGCTCTCTATCACCTCCAGGATTCAATATAAAATCCTCTGTTTGGCATTTGAAGCCTTTCATAATGTGACCCCTCTTGCCTTGTTCTTATACCATACTCACCCCTCCCTGGGGATCCAGTGACATGGGAGACTCCTGACTGTTCCACCAATAAGACACTCCATCTCTCTCCTCCAAGTATTTTCTCTGGCTGTTCCCCCATGTCTGGAATTTCCACCCTCCTCCTCTCTGCCTTCTGGCTTCCTTTCCCTCAAGTGAAATCTCCCTTCAAGGCTCTGCTAAAGTCCTACCTTCCCCACAAAACCTTTCCTTGTCCTCAATGTTAGTGCATATTCTCTAAGACTACCTTCAATTTATCTTATATCTATCGTGTTCATATAGTTGTTGTTTGCATGTTGTCTCTCTCATTAGAATATGAGTTCCTTGAGAGTACAGACTATCTTTTGCATTTTTTTGTGTCCCTGGTGCTTGGCACAATGCCAGGCACATAGTAGGTACTTAATAATGCTTGCTGGTCGTCTAAGCATGTCAGTATACTTGGCTTGGTTCTTCCACCTTTGTACCTGGGTGGAATTTTTGTTAGTAGTAGTTCTGAGAATCAGAAAGAGAAGGCAGTCACCCTCTTTCTTAGGTCAGATAGAGGTCTAAAAGAACACTCTGAAAGAGGGGGATTTGAAGAGAAGAATGAGGGGAAAACTTGGAAACTACCATCTCTCAGTTGAAGACAATTGCATAGTAAACTTTTTTTTTCTGAGTAACTAATATTTATGCTGGATCTTAAGCAGTTTGATCAAACCTTCTGCAGAGAGGTGTTCACATTCATTCCAATTTAGCCCATTTGGGCCTGAGAAAATGGACTTTTAACAGGCGGCAAATTAAAATGTCAAGACCAATCATACTATGCTCTTGTTTACATGCCTGTTATTATTTTGTTCTCCGGAACCTAGAGGGATGGTCCTTTTCGGGAACTGCTGAGCTACTGTTATCACACAAAGAAACCATCGCTGTGATAACATTCCCCAGCATTCTGACACCTCAATTTAAATTGTAATCTTCATGGCCTGCCCAGAAAGCTTCCCAGCCCTCAGACCTTTCAGATCCAATTTCAATAAAACCCAGGCTTTAAGCTGAGATAACTGTGAGAGCTTGGGCATCGCTCAGAAGTGAACTCACTTGAATGTTAAAGATGGAAGCCAGGTAGATTGGAAACAGGATTGTAGTTTTGGGCTGGTCAGCTCTAAACTTATTGCTGTCCTGGTTGTTCATTGTTTGCTCTTAAAGAGGATCAATGATATCGGAAGGGGGCTGATGTCTTAACTTGCAAGTGACACTCTGTCCTGGGTCAGGGGACACAAAATCCAGGATGAAAGGCAGCCAGGTAGCACAGTGGTGAGAGAGAGCTGGGCCTGGAATCAGGAAGACTTGAGTTCCAATATGGCCTCAGATACTTAACTAGCTATGTGACCATGAGCTAGTTACTTAACCTCTGTCTACTTCAGTTCCTTCATCTGCAAAATAGGAATAATAAGAGTTATTGTGAGGATAAAATGAGATAACATTTTTGAAGCCCTTAGCCTCAGTTTCTTTATTTGTAAAATGGAGGTAAAATAGCACTCATCTTATAAAGTTGCTATGAGACTAAATCTTAAAGAGCTGTATAAACCTAGTGATGGTGATGGTGATGGTGATAGAACTGAGTTCCAGAGAAGAAGATGACTCATCTTTGGTCAAGAAGTCAAGTGACATTTAACACATAAGTGTCAGGACTGGATTTTGAGCCCACTTTTCCTAATTAAATCCAGGACTTTCAGATAATCTTAAGATGGTCCCTATTAGCTTTAATATTGGATCTTGTATCTCCAACCTTGTATCTCCAACATTCTATATGGTAAATTCTCTTCATACTCCACCATTCCACTTTCTAAGGTCTTTTCTACCTCTGACAATCTTTGAGTTTAGTTGAAAATTAGTTGTGAGGAAGCTGAGTGGGAGGAGGGTAAGGATTCCAGGGTTCAAAGAGAAGCCAGAACTCACATTCAATGACAAGGACATGAATTCAGGATTATTTGTAGGGCTGCCCCTCAGCAATATTAGGAAGGAAGTAAAGGTCTTAAATGTCCTTTCCATCTCTAATATTTCTGTGATTTGATGAACCTATTTGGTGTAAGACAGTCCTTAATAAAATGGCCCTTCCCTAGGAACATTGAATGCCCGCCATTGGGTCTGTTAATAGACGGTATTCTTTATACCACCTCGCTCCTCTCTCCCCTCTACTAACTCTCCCCTCCCACCTTGCTGACACAGTGCAAAACAAGAAGTTATTATACCCAACTGAATCTATGCTTTGCTGTCCCCACAAATCTGCTTGATGTGAAACCTCAGTGCAGCTGATGATCAATGCTTTTTTCCCCAGTATGTGCCTATATACCTTTTTCCACTCCAAGAGACTTCATTATAGGGGGTACACTACCTTTGTGTGGATGTGGTATGCGTATGGGGGAGGTGGTGGCACCAATATGTCAGTCCAGTATGAAAAAGAAACACTACCTTTAAAACCAGTTGTCTGTTGTGTAGACAGTTGTTTTGTCTATACAACAGCAAATTAAAATATCAAGACCAAACTTGACACAGTCTTGTATAGAAGCCTGTTATTATTTGGAATTGTTCATGTTTTAATTCATTGTCTTGGCACCGAGTAAACAGGGGCCTAAGAGGGTTGCCTGAGAGAGAAGCAGCGCAGGTGGTGCTACTATGGGGTGTCAGTAGAGGGAGGCCCAAGAATACCCGGCCCATTGTTTTTGCCTGCCAGGATTTCTATTATTAGCCCAATTTGGGGCAATTAAAATTCAGCAATCAGGCTTTGCCTCTGGCTAGAGCTGAGCATTTCACATAGGAGTCTGGGTTATTTCTGATTTCATTAAAAGCATCTTCACATTCTGAAGAGCTAATCCAGGCTGATTTGGGGGGATCTTTAAAAACAATCGCTCTCTGATGACAGATGAAATTTGAATGTCACGTAACATACACTCTTCCTACAGTTCTAGACATTTCAACAAATGTCATGACTAGATTTAAAGGAGAGAGAAGAACACCAGGTGAGGATGTACTGAGAGAGGAAGTTAAGGAAAGAGAAGGGTAGGGGACTTCGAAGGAAAAATAGTCCTGTATCTTACACTAACCTTTCTCTGGGCCTGTTTTTCCTTCTGTAAAATGGGGGATGGGGATTAGACTGACTGATTCTTCAAGGTCTGGACAGCTCTGAAAGTCTGTGATTCAGGGTTTCATGTTTTCCTTTTGCTATGTTACTTTCAAAATGAGGAGGAAGGATTTTGCTTCCAAACATAGTCAAGCGGGAGGGGAAAATGTTAACTAAGTACCACCATAGACTTCTTGGATCATGAGAATCAGAATGCTCAGCAAGTTTCTTGGAAGCCAAAACATTTCCTGGAAATTAATAGTTTCTTCCTTCTCCAAGGTGGGTGAGTCTTCTTTCAAGGACCAAAGTGTTCTCTCCAGAGGATCTCATTCATCTCTATTCCGACCAGGCTTCTGACCTTTTTCTAACTGTGATAAGTACCTGTGAGTATAAGACTTCCCATAGTCAGTAGGCAACATGAAGTGGCTTTTAGGGTAGGATTAAAGCTCATCTTCTCCTGGTGTTGCTTCCTCCATTCTCCCTGGCAGCCTCCTGTCTGTCTTCTGTGCAAACACGTCTTACTTGACAAGTGGGAAATGCTACCTTGTAAAGGTATACAGAAATCTGACAGGTGGTAAACAGAACTGTTTATGGTGGCTACAGTCCCATACTGACTGATTGTGCCATTTGGGCAGTTTAGCTCAGAGCTATACACATAGGTTCTTGTTCTAACAGTCAATGAGCATTTATTAAGACCTAACTATTTGCTAGTTTGTTCAGTCATCTTTTTCAGTCGTATCTGACTCTTCGTGACCCTATGTGAGGTTTTCTTGGCAAAGACACTGGAGCCGTTTGCCATTTCTTTTCCCAGTTTATTTTACTGATTGAGAAATTAAGGCAAACAGGGTTAAGTGACTTGCCTAGGGTCACATAGCCAGTAAGTCTCTGAGGCCAGATTTGAACTCAGGAAGAAGAGTCTTCCTGACTTCAGGCCCAGCACCCTATCCATTGCACCACCCACTTCCCAAGTATCTCCTGGGTGCCATGCTAAACTCTGCAGATACAAAGAAAGACAGAAATAGTGTTTGCCTTCAGGGAGCTCACTCTCTAATGGAGGAGGCAACGTATAAACAATTGTACATACAGGATACGTACAGACTAAATGAGGGTTTCTTAGACTTTTTTGTATCATGAACCTTTACAGCAACCTTCTGAAGCCTAATTTTCCTCAGAATAATGTTTGTTGCCTACATTCATACTTGAAAGAAATGCTGTTATTTCATCCTTGAAAGAAATGAGGTTAGGGAACGTGAAAAGGTATTTCTTTTTCCCCATCCAAGTTCATAGACTCCCTACAATCTATCCACAGACCTGATATATGTTTTACCACTGGACCCAGATGGCTCTGAAGGAGAGAGTGAAGCTGATGACTTTGAACAGCCCTGCCTCACTTAAATCTAATTCACTTTCAAGTTATGGCATCACCTCTCTGAGGTCATGGTCCTCTTGGAGAATAAAGGACAGACCAAAATATCCATAGACAACTTGGGTGGATCCCAGGTTAAGAGTCCTCAGTGTACATGGAAGGTGCTCACATTGCGTCCTGGGTTATCTCTAGTCATCCTGATGAATATCTGGCCACTGGACCCAGATGGCTCAGGAGAAGAAGGTGAGGTTGGTGACCTTGCACAGCCCTCCTGCACTCAAAGTCAGCTGCAAGTCATGCCATCATCTTGATGTCATGGTCCTCTTGGAGAACAAAGGACAAATACAACAACCACAATACAACAGCAACAAATGAAAGGTAGTCCTGGAGGGAAGACAGAGCTGTGAGTGGGTCTAGGGGAAGGCCCCCTGCTGCAGGTGGGATTTGAGTGGAGTCTTGAAGAAAGCCAGGAGAGTCAGAGAGTGCTGGTGATGAGGGAGGGTGTTTCAGGTTCAGTAGAGAGCTGTTTTCAAGGAAACTTTTATCTGGATCATTTGGGGGAAGCAAGAGTGACTGGATATTGTCCCCATTAGTGTTTCTGTCTATGGACTGAGGGAAAAAATAGGACTGAGCCGATCAGCTTGTTAGCAATAGCAGGTGCTGAAGAAAAATCACCCCAGACTGGGCTGACTTGCTTTTTTTCTGATGATATTCTGGTGGTACTCTCTGTTTTTGATTCCCAAGGACAACAGAGGGAAAAGAAGGTGATATCATCAGGTTTTAGAGCCCACCTGCTTTTTTCTCTGCTTTGGCTGACTTCCCTGCATGACTCTGGCCAGAGGTGCTTGCCTCATCCTTTCAGACCTTATGGTATTAAACCTTTTGCTTGTCTATTTTGCAAGACTATCTTAGGGATCAGAGGGTCATGGAGACAGAAGGGAAAGCCAGGTCACTGAGGGTAAAAGGGATGTCATCAAAGAAACGGTGGAACCTGTCATAGAAACAGGTGGAAAAGAAAGAATGTCTGATGGAGTTAGGGTTTGGAAGCCAGCTAAGAATCTGGGAGCGATGAGCCTACAGTTTAAGGCAAGGCCAGGGGTCTAGAAATGGGCAAAAATCCAAGGTATTTCACCTTGGGGAAGTCACTTGGGCCTCAGTTTCCTCATCTGTAAATAATAATAATAAGTCATATTTGAGTCAATTTAGAGTTTAGTACAAGAAGAGACTTTAGGGATCATCTGATCCAGCCTCCTCATTTTATAGATGAGAAAACAGACCCAGAGAGGTTAATGTCTTGCACAAAGATCTTTAATAGTCTTTGAGGTCCCTTCCAGTTTAAGATTAGTGAATTAATGAAAAAAAGCATTTATTGAACATTCACTACATGCTAGCTGTTCAGTCATTTTCCACGATGTATGACTCTGTGACCCAATTTGAGTTTTTCTTGGCAAAGATCCTAGAGTGGTCTGCCATTTCCTTCTCTAGCCCATTTTACAGATGAGGAAATTGAGGCAAACAGGGCTAAGCAACTTGCCCAGGGTCACACAGTTAGGAAGTGTCTGGGGCAAGATTTGAACTCAGGTCTTCCTTACTCCAGCCCTGGCACTCTTATCTACTGTGCTACCTTGTTGTCCCCTCACTATGAGCCAGACACTATGATAAGTTCTGGGGGTACAAATACAAAATGGGAGAGCCCTTTCCTCAAGGGATTCACATTCTAATAGGAGGAGACAACATATATAAGAATCTATGTATATAGATTTATAATCCTAACAACATCATACAAGGCAGGAGCAGATGATGACAAAGAGACTGAAACCAATGCAATCCTTACCCAGACAGGAATTCTCCTGTGCTTCTTAATGCAGCAAGAGCCAGTCCAAGGATGTGGAATGACTGCATCTTCTACCTTATTATGTTTGGGCCTGACAGAATATTTCTCACCCAACTGTTCTCCTGGGTTTCATCATGTTCTCTGGAAGCTCCTTATCCTCAAAGATCACAGCAACCTTACAACTCATACCTCCTCAGTTCCCTCTGACCCCAGGACCCTTCCTTCCTTCAGATTCAAGAGGGTGGAGGGTGGACATCAGGGAACTTCTGGATTCTCCACTTCCTTCTTTAGGGAGGGCCCCAGGGCAACCATCTATCCCATCATCATCATTGTTGTTGAACTTCTTCTCCTTCTTTTCCTTCTCCTCCTCCTTTTTCTTCTCCTTCTTCTTTTCCTCCCCCTCCTCTTCTTCTCCTTCTCTTCCTCCTCCTTCTCCTTCCTCTTCTTGTTCTTCTCCTTTTTTCTTCTCTTCCTTCTCCTTCTTCTTCCTCTTCTTTTCCTCCTTCTCCTCCTTCTTGTTTTTCTCCTTTTTGTTCTTTTTCTTTTGTTGTTTTAGTTCTGTGAGAGTCTTGGTGACCTATTTGGGGTTTTCTTGGCAAAGATACTGGAGTGGTTTGCTGTTTCCTTCTCCAGCACATTTTGCAGATAAGGAAACTGAGACAAACAGACTTAAGTGACTTACCCAGGGTCACATAGCTAGTAAGTGTCTGAAGCTGGATTTGAACTCATGAAAAAGAGTCTTCTTGACTCCAGGCCCAATATTCTATTTGCCTCATCAACCTCATCATTATCCACTCACATGCATTTTTCTGAATTTCACCATATTCTCTCCTCTTGTGAGGTTCCCTCCCTTTCCTCTCCCCTAATCCCCAGGGTATAACACAATATCTGGCACATAGTAGACATAGTATAAACATTACTGACCGATTGATAGCTGGGAGTATGTGGTTGGAAATATGGAACTCATGACCACATCGTCTTTATTTGGGATGATATTATGGCTCCCTGGTGATCAAGGTAATATGCTGAGTAGTTGTGACCAATGGGAAAAGAGGAGATGTTGTGGCTCTAATATAGAATGTGGATTCATGTCATCTATCTATTGCGAGCTGTGCTCCCCTTCACTCTACAGACTAAAATCTTGGACGATTCTGTGCATAAATAGGCAGTCAAAGAGGTAGTTGGGGCATCAGGAAAACCTCCTCTCCATTCTCTCTGTACTGGCACAGTGTAGATATTTATTTGCTTGTTGACTGACTCTCTGATTCACAGAGAAAGGTAGCTGGGTAGCACAGTGGAAGGAGTTTTAGACCTGGAGTCAGGAAGACCTGAATTCAAATTCAGTCTTAGTCATTAGTGTGTAACTCTGGGAAAATCATTTCACCACTTCCTGCCTCTGTTTCCTCAACTGTAAGATGGGGATAATAATAGTATATACCCCCAGGATTGTTTGAGGACTAAATGACATAACCGTATTTAACACAATGCTTAGCATATAGTAAGTACTTAATAAATGGTTACTTTCAATACTCAAATTAACCATGAGGAATATACAAACAAAAATGCTATTTACATCCAGAGAAAGAACTGATAATTAGAAGTATGTATGGAATAATTTTACACATATGTATACATATATATGTATACATATACATATATGCATACACATACACACACATATATGTATATGCCTATTTGTGTCTAATGGTAGCCATCTCCAAGGCAGGGAGGGGGAGGGAAGAAAAAAGGGAGAATAAAAAATTTCATGATAACTTTATTATATATTTAAAAGGAATAACAAGTTGTACATAATAGATTTTATGTGCAATCATTTTTTTAATTATACTATATTATGGAAATGCTTGTTTTATTTCATAGATTAGTAAATAATTAAATATATTCATTCTAAAAGGCTTATTTTCTTTGTTCATTCTTGTCTCTGTGAATCTTCCTCCCCATTTTTGTCCCTCTTTTGTCCTTAACATCTTTTCATGTACCATGTTTATCTACATTCTCTAGGTCAATTTTAAACTCACTGAGGCCATGCCTAACAAGCTTCTCCATTTTTCTTCTTCCTTCAGTGACAACCTCAGGCACCACATCTTCTCTGATACCATTTCCTTCCCATCCCCTTATACCCAGGGCCTAGTCCAAAGTGATTTCTCTCCCATTTTTTCTTAGAGTACAGGGTAATAAACTATTAGGACCAGAAGGGACCTCAGAGTTATTGATCTCTATTACCTGCCTCATTGTGAAAAAGAGGAAACCAAGGCCCGGAAACATGAAGTTCCTTGCCCCAGGTCATGCAGTTCATGACTTACAGAGCTGGATATCAATCCCAAAGTTTTTGGTTCCTGGTCCAGCACTCCTGGAAAAGAATACTTTTTTTTGAAACGTTCATTTTGAATTGAATGATCATCATAAAAGAGAACATTTCCATACGTAAAGTAGAATAGGAAAAAAGGAAATGATGAAACCATGCATCTCCATTATGTATAGCTTACTTTCAATATATTATATTATTATATTAAGAATATTATAACATGATAAATTCGAAAAGTTATTTTCAAGGCTGTTCTACTTGCTGTGTTCCCTTCTCAACTTCCATCTGTTCCTTTCCATGCATTTTTAAAGATACTTCAATGACCATCTTGAATTTTTCTTTTTTGGCAACACTATATCAAGTTTCCTCTTTCCTCCAAGTGCTCCTCTCTTCCCCCACATTAGAAAGGGAGAAAAACAATCTTTGTAATAAATAATCATACTCAAGAAAGACAAATCCACACATTTGTCATGTCCAGATATACACTTATTTTGAACCTTGAGTCTATCAACTATCAGTCAGGAGGTGCAACGTTCTTTCCGTAATAGCACTGGCTTCCCTCTTTATATCCATCCTATGTCCCTAATGAGTTCTACCAAGCACCACCATACTTAGTCATACTTATATATCCTCTTCCTTTGTTACACTGTAAACTCCTTGAGGGCAAAGTAAGACTATGTTTTGAATTCATCTGTGCACCTCCAATGTCCAATCCCCTTTTCACATAATGTTATATATTGAAATGTTAAATTGAATTAAAAACTGTCTCCTCCAAAGTCTCATAGCTGTATAGAGGTAACTTTGGGTTCTCAAAGGCTCTGCTGACAGGGTCCAAGTTCCTTTAAGTTCCATCAGACTGGAAGAGTTTCAGTACTGATGACAGACTTCAATGTGTGTGGTTGGAAGACCTATCTAACCAAATTACATCTCTCAAAGACCATTTTTGAGGTCCTTTTGAGGACAGGTGGCAAACTGTTTTGGTAGAGGGAGGACTTCCATTGATGAAATTCTCGGTCTTCAAAGAAGGCTTAAGGAAATCATGACTAGGGTTGCCTTCAGTTTCTTTCACTGACCCATGTAAAGCTAAGGCCAGAGCTGACTGGTCTCACACAACATAACACCTGCAGTGTTATCATCACCCAGTGCCTACATCAGATTGGCAGAAATTCTGAGCTGCTATCTTTGTGGACTGATTTGAGGGGGGAAGCAGATCTGTAGCTTAGGGCAGCTGAGGACATCTTGTTGTAATATGACATAAACTCAGCCGTAAAAACTAATGGTCTGGAATAAATCCAGGCTTTAAAGACTTATGGCTAATGCTGCATATTCTATCAGCAATGAGAGGCTGTCAGAGTAGGATTTGTCAGGAGGAAGATCCACCTGAAATTGAAAAGCTATACAAGCTTTCTGGCGGTGGTCATCTGTCTTCAGAGAGGCCTGATTTGACTTTTATTGAAATACAATATTTCCAAGTAAAATCTATCAGAAGGAAGGATTTGGGAGGTCTAGCTGGTCCTCTTGGAATTGAAGGGCTCATCCTTAACCCACTTGGTTTAACAACAGCAACAAAACTAACATTTATTTAAAAAATCTTGTCATATGAGGCTACTTGGGAGAGAAAGAAAGTATAGATAAAGTGGAGGGGACTGGGTTCAAATTGTACTTCATACTAGTGTGTCTCTGGAAAGTCACATAACCTCTCTCTCTTTATTTTTAATTAATTTTATTTTATATTTTTTCATAACCTCTCTAAAGATCAGTTTCCTAGTTTGTAAAATGATGGGTTTGAACTCAGTGATCTCCAAGGTCCCTTCCATTTCTAATCTTGATCCTTGCCTTTATGAATAAACGTTAATGGAGCCCACTGCGTCTAGGAATTTCTATTTTGTTTTTGCCTTTACACCCTGGAACCAAGTGATTGCTCTCTCTGGAGATGGATGTTGAATCCTCACTCAACTCCAGTTTTGCAGTCATAGAATGTTCTAAACTCACTTTATTAAAGTAGACAATAATAGAACTTGACAGGACCTTAGAACATTGATTGATAGGACACAGAATATAGAATGTTGGAGCTGAAAGGACTTTAGAACAAAGAATGCTATAACATAAAATATTGGTGCTATAAGGCACCTTCAAGATCATCTATATCAGGGATTTTTAACCTGGGGGGGGCTATGAAATCCTTCCTTCCTTCCTTCCTTCCTTCCTTCCTTCCTTCCTTCCTTCCTTCCTTCCTTCCTTCCTTCCTTCCTTCCTTCCTTCCTTCCTTCCTTCCTTCCTTCCTTTTCTTCTTTCTTTCAAGATTTGATACCTATTTCAGTGTAATTTGTTTTCTTTGTATTCCTATATATTTTATTCTGTGCATTTTAAAATGTTATTTTGAGAAGGAGGCCCACAGGCTTTACTAGATGGCCCATAAAATAGCTAAACCAAACCCTTTATATTTTTTTATTGAGGAATTTGAAGGAGGGAGAATGACCTGCTCAATTTGTTACACTGTCAGTGCCAGAGTCAATACTACGACCCGTGTCACTATCCTCTCAAACCAGTGCTATTCAAGTGACCCTGAGTTGTGTAATGATGCCCTGTGGTCCAGTGTTCCCCAAGACTCCCTGTAATGTTCCTCTTGGGGTATTTCCTCTGCCCAGATGTTTACCCGTTGGTTCAGATAAAAAGCACAGTAGATGTGGCTCCAGTCCAAAGAACAGTCGGTGTTCTCTTTTAAATTCAAGAATAGAATCCAAGGACAAGTTTTTTAAACCTGTAGCAGGAGTGTCTGTCAAGACAGAGAGAGGGAAGTTGGGATATTGGTGATGGTGATATTGTCTTCAGAATCAGCCTAAGGAAAAAATCTTCAGCAAAATGGCGAGATTGGCTAACTTTGCCTTCTGTACCCCAGCTTCTCCTTCCTAAGCCATGTTTCTCTTCTTTTACCACCTAGATCCATCTGCTGCCCCTACCTGATCTGTGTGTGTCCTCTTTCTCTCTCTCTTCCACTATCACAAACTACTCTCAGGAAAGAATGTGGTGTCAGATGCTTAAGAATAAGAAGCTCTATGGGCCTTAGTTTTGCCAGTAAGTGAGTGACAAAGAGGATTCCCTAAGAATCTAGCCTGAGAAAGGGAGCTTGGCTAAAATTCAGTGTCAGCCAGGTGACTACCAAGATCTAAGTACAAGAGGTCTTTTACAAAACGAGGGTTCCTTGTCATTTAAAGCCTACATTTAGGAGGGTTGGAATGGAGGATGGTATTCCCTTCACATGAAGAGACTCCAAGTATGAACTCACAAACTCATATTCACTCTTAGCAGGGAGCCAAAGGGAGGGGATCAGGCTTTTTGAAACTCTGGCTCAAATGTTATTATTGTGGTTACTGCTGTTTTTATGTCCCCCTCCTCAGAGTAGATCTGAATTTCTAAACAAAGCTTAGGTTGTCTCATGTCTAGGTTTCCCTCAAAAAGACATGAATGTCTTTTTTGGAAAAATATTAACTCTACAAAGTAAATCAGGTACAGGACAGCTATTTATTTCTTCTACCCCATATAAAATGGTTAAAACACAAAAGACTTATAAGTATACATTGACAAATACTTAAAACATAAAAAGGTAGCACTAACTTTGAATGCTCTACTGGGAGGTAGACACTCCCAGGAAATTTATGGGATTGCTGCAAAGGCATTCCACTTTCTCCTCAGAACTCTATTGCTCTAGCAATTCATTTAAGGTCCTTATTTTCTGGCCAGCTTGTCATGCACGGCTTATCCTCCCAAAAGTGGTCATTGTCCCCTTTGGAAAGAATATAATTGTAGGAAGCGCTTCCTACTCTCAGCATTCAGACCTTTCAAGACCATGAGGTAGCTACCAAGGGTGGAGTCACCTCCCTCAGGATCGCTGTCTGGTTGAACTTGCTCAGGGAAAGATACGCAAAGCAGATGAGTCAGTTATGGACGTCAGATCCAGTCTCAGGTGCATCTAATCCAATATGTATTCTCATACTATTACTTCTGGGGCAAGGAGCGGAGAGATATATGATCCTCCCTCATTGAAAGTCCAAGAGCGAGGCTGCCCTGAATTCGTGTTCCTATGACCAATTCTAATGCAGAATCTTACCTTCCTAAAGCCCCAAGAGGTGAAGTGACTTGCCCAGGGTTACAGAAGAATTAGAGGTAATACTTGAACTCAGTCTTCTTAGCTTTGAAGATACCTTTCTTAGTCACTGTGCTACATAGCTACTATTCAAAATATGCACAAAATAAGTTTTGCATGACTTCATATGTATAATGGGTATCATATTTCTTGCCTTCTCAATGGGTGGGTGGGGGGTGGAGAGAGGGAGAGAATTTGGAACAGAAAATACAAATTAAAAAATTAACTACCCTCCCAAATATATACAAAATAAAAAAAATTTTCAGGGAAAGAGTGGAGATTAGTAGTTGCTGGGAGGTTGTGGAAAAACTCTGTATGCTTGATAAACTAGATTTTGAGAGAAATCAAAGATTGTAGGAGGCAGAAAGGAGGAGGGAGTGTATTCCAAGCATAGGGTACAGCCAGTACAAAAGCATGTGTATTCTCCATCCTCCCACTTCCCAGTAGAGAGAAGAATAAATGTATAATACCCCTTCTTTGGGGAGGAGAGTCCTTTCTGTTGGCCATGAGGATTTGCTTAATTGACTGCTTAAGCAGCAATATAATGAAAAGGCAATCCCTGGTCCTCAGGCCTCTTCTTCCTGTAGGCCTTGAGGAGTAAGGATGGAGAGCTTGGTAGGTGTGCTTCCCTCCCCTAGGCTGGCCTGTGAGTATATGGCCTCCTGGGCAAACCTGGACTTGAGATGCTGAAGTCTCTTGGTTTTATCTTCTTTCCTCTGGTATAGGGATTTATGATATTTCAAAAGGTAGGCAGTTTCTTTCCCAGTCCTGGACCCCCGAGCAGCAGGGTGTCTCATGGAAGCAAGATGGATAGCAACAGGCCAACGGAGAGAAATAAAGTCACCTGCAGAGAGAGAAACCCACTGGGAAGGAAAAAGCCCACTTGGCACTGATCAGGCTGTTCTCAGTGGAGGTCAAATACAAAATAGCTAATGAGAAGCCCTGTTATAAAGGTCCCAATGAGGCTTTTGTGTTGGTCTCTAAACTGATAGCAATATTCTGTGATTATTGCTTAGAAATTCCCTTCCTATCTAGGGATAAAACTGCCTTGTCCATACCTGATTCACATTTGTTCTCTGAGTATTATTTTTTTTAACTACTCCCTTCCCATCCCCTTTGGACAAGAGCTAAAAATAGAACCATTCCTCTGGAATCTGAGGTGGGGTAGTTTGGGAACCCTAGGGAGCCTAGACAGGCAACTCTGGAGCAGTGAGTGACCCAAGGACAAAGGCAAGGTCTGCTAAAGGACAGAGCTTGGTGAAGGTTTGTCACACTCTGAGGGCTGCTCATAGAAATGGATAATAAGACTATAAAGGTAGGCTCAGACAAGGCTGTGAAGATTTTAAGCCTTTAAAAGCCAAAGAGAGGAGTTTATATTTGATCTTAGAGCACTAGGGAATTAGTGGAATTTGACGAGTAGGGCAGTGACACAGTTGGACCTGTACTTTAGGAAAATCACTTGAAGTAGATGTGTAGAGAATGGATTGGAGGACGAAGATACTTGAAGCTGGTTCTGCTGAGTCCCCTTTCTCAGATGGAAGAGGAAGAGGAGGTGGCATTTTGAACATAGCCCCAGTGTGTTGGGTGAAGTCTACACTGGTCTGTAATAAATCACCTGGCACCAATGGGATTCCACCCCCCACCCCCGCCCTGTGTTTGCTTTTTATTGGACTGTGATTGTTTTCTCCAGTGGTCCCCAAGATCTGCTTAAATCTAACTCAATGTTAGAACATAGAACATCAACATTAGAAAGGATTTTTATAGATCAGCTAGTCCAAACTCTTTAAAGTATCGTACAAAATGAAAGTGGATGTGACTTGGCCAAAGTTATATAATGCATTGGTGGAAGAGCTAGCATTCAAAATCCATTTTCCAGACTTTGACCTAACACACTGTTTAGAGATGCGAGGAACCTTCAGGTTCAATGGCTACAGCAATTTCTCCTGAGATATGTTCTCAGGGCAATGAGAGAATTCTCAAAGGGTTCCTGAGTCCCTAAAGTCATTATTGAATATTTCTGAGCCTCAGTTTCTCTCCGTCTATAAAATGGAGATGATAATTCTTGCCTTCCATGATTCACAGTTCTATTGGGATGAGCAAATGAAATATTGTGTTTCTGCAGGCAGTGTAGCCTGGGGGATAGGTAGATACAAACAATTAGAATCCCAAGTGAGCTCATAATTCCAGACCTTGACACCAATGGGATTCTACCAATCCTTGTGTTTATCTTTATCTAACCTAGATTAGTGTATTCAGG
The DNA here is from genome assembly GCA_023548195.1 of Bettongia penicillata ogilbyi. NCBI lineage: Eukaryota > Metazoa > Chordata > Mammalia > Diprotodontia > Potoroidae > Bettongia > Bettongia penicillata. The sequence continues at coordinate 1,121,620 of JAJHZJ010000373.1, read as the reverse complement.
AGTACCTGGAGCTCTATTTGCCTTTGACTACATATGAGAAGGACTCTAACTACCTTTATATACCTCAATATAAATCCCTGCAGACCATACCCACTTCAGGCCTCTCCAAATGAGACTATAAACCTAGACAGAGTAGATTTTCTGGCTTGACCAATTGATTTTTCTGAATCTCAATTACATATTTGATTTTATTTCCCAGAACCAGGGCAAGACTGCGACCTGCTACCCAAAGGGTGGTGGTGAGGTAGAAGTGCTTTCTGCCCTTGCATCCTTTGGGCTGGGGCAGATGTCTTTTCAATAGAATGTGTACCTGGAACTTCACCAACAGTGAATCTCTCAGAGTCTCAGTTTCCCTCCATCTGTAAAATGGAGTTGGTAATTGTTGCACTTCATCCCTCACAGGTCTATAGAGATATTCAAATATGGGTGTGAATGTCCTGTTGGTGTTTGCATGTTATTAAAATACTCCATGTTTCGATCAAAGGAGGACATATTTATTCTCTTTCTTAAGACCCAAAACTGAACTACATTCAGTGTGTAAAGTGACTCGGAAACTTTAAAGTGCTATAGAAATATGAGATATTATTATTTTTGAGATGATAATAACTTTCTTGCTCAAGATGCTGAGTCCTGTTCCAATATACTTTGATATCTTATTTTCTCTCCCTCTCATTGCAAGATGAGATGATATCAAAATGCTGTTTTGAAAGCTAGTGGCAAAGTAAGATTGGAAAATGACTCTCCCCCCACAAGTGGTATTTGAGAAGCTCTTCCAATAGCTAATGCCTTTTTGGATTTCCATCTTGGGTGCGTTGAATGCTGTAAAACATGAGGAACTGTCATATGTGGCATGAAGCACACCATGTGAATTGCTGAACGCTGTTGTATTAAATAATGCCTTCCGAATTTATTAGCACTCAGAATTTCCTCGGGGAGGTTGACAATGAATATTAAATATCACTGTTGGCCCTGAAAAAAATTTCAAGCCATCTTCTTAAAGGAAGTGGGACAAAATGAATATTTTTATGGAATGGAAAGCTGAGAGGAGTCATTATTAGGATTATAAGATTTATAGCTGAAAGGTACCTTGGAGAGTTCAACTTTTTCATTTTACATTGGTGGAGGCTGAGAAGAGTGAATAACTTGTCACACCAGGAGCAGGTTGGCAGGGCTGGGATTCAAACCCAGGTCTTCTGACTCTAAATCTGATAATGGTAAGGGCTACCATTTCTAAAGAATTTTAACATTAACAGAGCACTGTCCCTACTAAGATCTTATCTTATCTGTATTGTGCTAATAAAGAAAATGAAGGATAATGTGACTCCCCCAAGGTCACCCTGCTGGTCAGTGTCAGAGACAGCATCAAAAAAGTAAAGCTAGCCAGAGTTTCCAGAGAGACAAGAACTTGACTTCACTGGTAACTGAGTGGAATAAGGACTGATTTCTTGGACTTGGGTTAATCATACTTGATTGGTGTCCTTGCATCACCAATGATGGATTTGAGGATTATCACAACTCCACTGCCTCCACCATGGGGTGACTTTGAGGCAAGCCTTTTGCCAAACCTTAATGAACTATAGAAGTGGGAATTATTATCATTCTCAGGAAAATGAGTTTAGAGAAGAGTCATGACTTGCAGGGCCTCTGCCATGCAGCCCCGGGATGGGCTCCCAGAGTTTCTGAGCTCACATTCATTACACCTGATGGCCTCTCCCCCTTCCACTTCCTTTCTGTCTGTGATTGTAAACTATCTCACAGGCTATGTTTTTGGGTGTAAATAATTCAAATTCTTTTCATTTTAATGTTGTCTAATCAGTATGTGTCTTACATTTTAATGTAATAACAGCCACTAATGATATGTCAGCATTATTAGCTTTCTGTCGCTTGTGAGAACAGTCTGGATGTCTTGGGTGCCTGTTAGCATCACTAAGATAGCTAATGCTCCCCTCCCCCTTCTCTTTTGTACACAAATGGCATTTTACTCAGTGGGTCGAATTATTTTCAGATGAAGAGCTACTCTTTTCTCCATTTTATTTATCCATTGCTCTTGAAAGTCCTTTTTTCTGTTCATCCTAAGAAATGCCATCTTCGCAGCCTTCTGGGGAATATTGGGCCCTCAGGGCTCCCTCCTCTCTGTAGGCTGGACTGTATGTAGTGTATAGGAAAAGAAATAAATAAATAGTAATAGTGATAGCTGGTATCTGCATAATACTTTAAGGTTGCAAAGCACTTCGTATATTATTTATATCTTCACAACAAAGCTGTGAAGTAGGTGATTTTATACCCATCTTACAAACTGTAAACTGAGACTCAGAAAAATTAACTGATCTGCCCGAAGTGGAATAGCCAGCAAACTGAAAAGGTGGAATTCAAATCCTGGTCTCTGTTGATTTAAAGTTCTGTACTCTATTAATTACTCCTTGATATCTCATGGCTGTTATCATTATCTGCATCATCGCCACCAGCACCAGCATATTCATTATCATCTTCTTCCTTCTCCATCATTCTACTAGTTATATTGATGCAGCGGAACTCTTTGTGATGTAACTCCCTTCCCTTATGCAGCTGGGCAACTCATCTATAACCTTTTGTCTTAGAGATTTTCTGAGGCATTGATAGATTAAGTGACTTGCTTGCAGTTATGTAACTAATATATATCAGAAAGTGAGCTTGAACCCAAGGCTTCCTGAGTGTAAGGTCAGTTTTTATCGCCTACTATGTTGCCATGTTTCCCACCACCACCATCACCACCACCACCATCAACATCATCATCACTATTACCACCCTCATCACATTCAACGTCATCATTATTAACATTACCACCACAACCACCATCATCATCTTTATCCTCATCATCACCATCTTCATCGTCATCATCATCACTATTACCACCCTCATCGCATCCACCATCATCGTTATTAACATTGCCACCACCACCACCATCATCATCTTCATCTTTATCTTCACTATCACTATCCTCATCACCATCAGCACCATCATTTTCATCCCCATCTTCATCACCATTAACACTACTTTTTATCTTATTTGATAAATTTCACATAGAAACAGTCCCAAACAGGTCATTATTCTGCTATTATTAATACTTTATGGAGGATCATACAAATGTACAAAATGATTAATTTTTATAATTGAATTAAAACATTAAAATACAAATTCTTTTTGGGTTCACTGAAAACATTCTGGGGATGCCTCCTCTAGCAGTAGATACGTGCATCTTCTTGCTTCTATTTGGTTCTTCTTTCTTTCTTATAATAGACCTGAAATACCACAAGAGACCTTTCCACAACATCCTGACAGAAGTTTATACAACCTCTGCTTGAAGATTTCCAGGAATGGAGAACTCTCTCCTATAACAAACCCTGAAGTTTGAAATTGTTAGGGAATTTTTTCCAAACTTAGGCTTACATCCATGGAAGCCTTCATGTAGAACACAAGGGAAAATCTGAAAGCAATGCTACTACTGGAGTTGGGACATCACTCCCTGGCCCCATTTTACAGGCCTAGGAAATGGCAGAAGCAGAGACACAGAGTCCAGAGAGGGCAAGATGAGAATGAAACACAGAGTAGTCTTTAGGAATATAAGATTTAGATCTGAAATGAGTCTTAGATGTCATCTAGTTCGATCTTCTCCTTTAGTGGAGCTCAAATGGATTTGAAATAAGAAAACCGGTCAAAACCTCAATTCTGAGACTTATCATTTGGATAAGGATCTTTGGGAAGTTCCTTTCCCCATCTGAGCCTCAATTTCTTTATCTATAAAATGGGCATGATAATGCAACTGTTTACCTCATAGGGCTGTTGTGAGGAAAGTGAAAGATGGACTATACCAGCCTCTAGGCATGTGAGTTATCATTGCTATCAATATTAACATATGATTTCAATACTTTGAGGATCCATGGTCTTATCCATGTGGGCATTCCTTTGACTAAGGTAGATGATGCTCCTTCATATCTTAGAAGTTGGCCTTCATTGAGTTTCAATAGAGGCAAAAAATGGTCCTTAACAATCATTTGTTAAATGGAATCGAGTCACTCACCACATCCAACTTCAGGTCTTCCATCTGGCTTTCAAAGCCTTCCATAGCCTGGCCTTACTAACCCTATTGTTTGGGATGAGCTTTTCCACATTTAGCTGACTCTGTTCTCAGACAACAAATACAGTCTGTCACTGGTTCTAGCCCAGGAGGAACTTGGAAGGCAACACCGTAAGAGAAGTTTTCCTATAAATTTTCAATATTATTAATATGGACGTTGCTGCTAGTAATATTGATAAAAATAGCTGGTTGGTGCAGCACCTGAATGGCTGTGACAGAGAGTGGTCGGAGGCAGCTGTCTGAGTGTCCCCTCTTTTCCTGATCCCCCCGCTGTCAGTCTTCCCACCTCCTACCTTGTATCAGCTCTCTACAAATTTTACATATACTTTTGTGTATGTTTCTTCTCTTTTTAGAATATAAGTGACTAGAGGGTAAGGTGCCATTTCATTCTTCTTTTTGTATCCCCAATACCTGGCACCATACTCAGCTCACAAGAGGTGCTTAATAAGTGCTCGTTGATTGATTTGGGCATGTCACTTCACGTCTCCCAGTCCCAGTGACTTATCTGTAAAATAAGAATGATAATGAATATAGCAGCTCCCTCACAATGTTGTTAAAGGGATCAAGGGCAATAAGGGATAGATTAAAAATGGGAGGTTCCTCTACAGAGATAGATTAAGGGAAAGGGAGCTGGCTTTCAAGGGAAGGTGTGACTTCTGTTTCGCACAAGTGGACTATGAGGTCTTTGCTGAACTTTTTGTGTCCCACAGTGCCTTGCACACAGTAGGTGCTTAATAAATGCTTCCTTCCTTCTTTCTTTCCTTCCTTCCTTTCTTCCCTTCCTTTCCTCTCTTCTTTCTTCCTCCCTTCCTCTTCCCTCCTGCTTTCTTTCTCCCTCCCTTTTTTCCCTTTCTCCCCCTTCTTCCTTTGTCCCTCCCTCCCTCCCTTCCTTCCTTCTTCTGTTCCTTCCCTCCTTCCTTTCTTCCTCTCTTCCTTCCCTCTTTTGTTCTTTTCTCCCTCCCTCCTTTCTTCTCTTTCTTCCTTCTCTCCTTTACTTTTGCTTTCCTCCCTCCCTCCCTCCTTTCTCCCTTCCTTCCTTCCTTCCTTCCTTCCTTCCTTCCTTCCTTCCTTCCTTCCTTCCTTCCTTCCTTCCTTCCTTCCTTCCTTCCTTCCATCCTCCCTCCCTTCTTTCCTTCCTTTTCCTTCCATCCTTCTTCCCTTCCATCATGGAAGAGAACTCTAGAGAAGCAGCTTTTTCTTATAGTGGCTCTGCTGTATTTGTAAAACTGCTCCCAGAAAAAAAAAAACCTAAACAAAACACAAATTCGTTGAGCTCAACTGTTTTGAAATCTTCACTTCCTAATTGCCATTAGTTATAGCTTTTCTTGTATTCTATTCATTTGTTTAGTGTCTTTGATCTACTGCTTGTCAGGAGAAGAAATTACTTTGCAAACCGAAAGACCTAGTTCTGGTTTTATTTTGAGCATTAGGAAAATGAGATGAAATCAAACAGAAAAGCTTATTTAAAACAAATATAATACTCATGTACACTTTCCCCTGCATCTTCTAATCCCACACTAAGCAATTATGCTCTTTCTTACAGAGGGAACCTGATGTGGGAAGCTGTGTACAGGGTAGAAATGTGTACAGGGGAAAGATAAGAGCTTGGAGAAAAAACCAGCCACCACAACAACACAGCTCCTTTGTGGAAGGTGAAGCAATTGCTTAGTATAGGGTTTGACAACCACCTAGCTTCACGGAAGGTATGAGCTGGGAAAAATCTTGGAATGTAAGCTGTGAGAGCCAGATGGGAGCTTAGAACTTGGAATGCTAGAACCTAGAGCATGGAATGTCAGAGATGAAAGGGACCTTGGAATCTCTAGTAAGGTGCTTAGAATATAGAAGATTACAACTAAGTCAGGGCTGAAAGGGATCTTAGAGGCTTTCTGCTGCCAGAAAGTGGAAAAGTTATGAAACCATCAACCAACAAACATTTACTAAACACCTACTGTGTACCAAATGTTATTCTAGTTTTTCTAACTGTTGGCTATACAAAGACAAAACTAAAACAGTGCTTGACCTTAAGAAGCTTATATTCTAGTACAGGAGATAATAGGGACACACAGAAGCAAGTACAAAACTATAGAAAGTAATTTTGGGAGGGAGGTACTAGTAGCTGGATGGATCAGTAAAGGCCTCATGTGGAAAGTCACATTAGAACAGAGCTTTGAAGGAAGTTAGGGATTTTTAGAGGGGAAATTGAGGCAGGAGTGCATTCCCTGCATGAGGGGTGATATGTTGTATAAGAAAAACAGTAAGTAAACCAATTTGGCTGGATCATAGAGCATATGCAGAGGATGGGAACATGGTGAAGTAGTGAGTTCCCCATCATCCAAGGTCTTCAGATATAGACTTGATGAGTCCTTGTTGGGGATGTTGCACAGGAGATTCCTATCCTTCAGATAGGGGTTGGACTGGAAGGTCATGACCCTCCCTTGGATAACTATTTTTGTATATCTTTGGTCAAGTCTCTTCTCTCTGGGTCTCAGTTTTCCCAGCTGTAAAAGGGGATTATTACGGAAAATACTCTGAAACTAGGCTATAAAGGGCACTAAACTTCTCATACCATTCTACCCAGATATTTCACTGCTGTACATTTATCCTAAGGAAATTTTAGACAGAGGGACATATCCTATATATTTCAAAATATCTATGGCATCACCTTTTCTTATTATAGGAACTAGAAGCAAGGGAATTATCCACAGACTGAGGAATGGATGAACAAATTGTGGTACATAAATGTAGGGATGGTAGTAGTAGTAGTAGCAGTAGTAGTAGTAATATTAGTAGCAATAGTATTAGATAGTAGTAGTAGTAGTACCAGTAGTAGTATCAGCAGCAGCAGCAGTAGTAGTTGTAGTACTCTATTACTAGTACTGCTGCTACTAGTAACTAACACAAATGGTAGCTGCTACATGCCAGCACTGTGTTAAATGCTTTACAAATAAGTTAGGTATTCATTTTACAGTTGAACAAACTGAGGCAAACAGAGGTTAAGTGAATTTCCCAAGAGCGGATAGCCAGTATATATCACAGGTCATACTTGAACCCAGGTCTGCCTGGTTTTGAAGTCAGTTCTTTAATCTCTTATGCCTTACTGCCTCACATTGTATAAGAATATAATGTAATTATTGTTATATATTATTATAGTGTAAGAAATAATAAGTATGATAACTTCAGAGAAACTTAGGAAGACATATGAACTGATGTAGAGCAAAATAAGCAGAAGTGGGATCGCAGTGTACGTGATGTACATCATAAGGTAAAGGAAAAAAGAATTAAAGCCTTAACAAAACCAGAATCCAGATGTTGGCCCAGAGGTCTGATGAGGAGACCCACCTCCAGTAGGGAGGAGATGTGCTACAGGTGTGGAAGGAGGCCTTTGCAGATACATACAATCTGGATTGTTTTGTTTAATTGTACTTTGTTACAAGAAAAGGTTCTTTGTGAAGTGGGTGCAAGAAAGTGACAAGAGTATTTTTTTTAAAAATTCAGTAAATATTTCAAAATAAAAATAAGATAAAATGAGAAGACTGAGTTGGGAGGATCTCTTAGGTCCCTTGCAACTTTGATTCCAATGACAAATTCCTGTTTCTTAAACTGACAGTAGCCACATTTTACCCACATCCCTTGTACGACTCCCCAAATACCAAATACACTACATATGCGAAGCAGTAGCATTCTCATGCTGCCCCACCTTTTATCCCTTACTATGTAGGTAGGAGCATGCAGGCTTGGGCTAAATCAAAAGCTAGAATTGCTTCCTCCACTTGCAGTCCACTTATATATCCTAGATTTTTAAATTCCCCTCAAACGCATGCACTGTGTTTGAGGAACTAGGTGACAGTAGTACATGTATCAGATGTGTTTTTGATAGACTCAAATGCGTATCTGAACAGATCCCTCAGATACAGGGTGGCTGGGGTAGCAGAGTGGATAGAGTGCTAGGAATGGAACTGAGTTTGAACTGAGTTCAAATGCAGTCTCAGACACATATTAGCTGTGTTACTCTGGGCAAGTCACTTAACCTCTGCTTGCCTCATCTGTAAAATGGGAATAAATAATAGCACCTCTATCTCAGTGTTGCTGTGAGAACAAATGTGATGATATTCATAAAAAGCACTCAGCACAGTGTCTGACATGAAGTAGGCATTATATAAATGTTTATTGCCTTTATAGAGAGATGAGATGAGATGTTGTTTGAGACTTTGGTTTTATTTCCTTCTGGGGTATGTGAGTAGCCCATTGGGAGCTCACTGGGAGAATGAGTCACTGCTGTATTCAGGTACAGGTACTTTATGATCCATTCTATCCCAAGGACCTTTTCAGACCTACAGCCTCATGATTTCACCCTAGAAGCTTGGACTTCCTCCAGTAACAGAAAGAAATGAAGATTTTAAAAGAAGGAACCTCTTTTCCCCCTTTCTACATTGCAGATACTCAATTAACTCAGTGTCTAGTGGCTGTTTTGATTGATTCAGGCTATGGCTGTTTGCAGTGCTACAGGGATGGATATCTGCCAAGGTCCAGCCTGAGAGAACCTGAGAAATAGTAAAACCCAGATGAACCAGAGACTTAAGAGCAGGGACAGATTCTAGAGAAAAATATAAAGCCTGTGCATTTGTAAAGCTTTGACCTTCTCCCTGTTCCCCCTATGCCCAGCTTACTTCCTTTGATCTGCTAATGTCAAAGGCACAGTCTAATTGTGTTTCTCTTACTCGTAGGTCTCTAAGAGAAGATGAAAGCATCTGACCCAGCCCCATGGGAACCATTCGGACAGGTGGTAGGAGTTTCTAAACTTCAGCTTTCTCAACAAAATATCCAGAGTTAATAAACTGAAGATCCAGAACATGATTGTGGAATTGGGGGAGGTACAAGGGACTGAGTCATGATTTATAGGAGTAAAAACTTGAATTTTACCCTCTGCTACTATGGTGAATTATCCAGATCGTGCAATTCTGGTAGAAAAGGAGGTTCCTTCTTTTGAAACCTCAATTTTGTTCTCTTACTGGAGGACTTCAAGCCCTTAGGGTGGTATAATGAATCTGTAGGTATGCAGAGGTCCTTGGGATAGAAGGTAGGACATACTGAATGTTGAGAGATTACTTCTTTTGCAACACCAAATTTGTTTCCCTTCCAAGGGGACTCTAAGCTGTTAGTGTAGTATTATAATCCTCAGGGATGGTATAGATACCTGGAGTGAAGGTACAGTTCATGGGGAAAAGGAAAATTATATCAACTATTTGTGAGGTACTGTGAGTCCTTTACATTTTTATTTACTATGTAGTGAAATAATAGCTGTCCCATACTAGATATGCCTTGTTGCTTTGAATGCTTGCATAGCAGCTGGGATCCTTTTGCCAAAATCTGTGAAGAACTAGGCACAAGATATATTTTGAGGTTCTCAGAGGCAACTCTGAGTAGAGATAAAATGAACCAAAGGGTTATTAGCATATCCTCAAAAATGGAACCCATTCTATATAAATTCATAGCTTATGGGCCACATTGATAATAATATTGAACACCACAGAGTAAAGAACATATCCTTATAGGATATCTTTCTAAATTTGTGTGAATTCATTTAAGAACATTCTTTTGGTCTTATCATCCAACCTGTTGTGAATCTACCTAACTATACTCTTGCTTCAATCACATTTCTCCTGATTGCCCACAAGGAGAGTATAAAAAATTCTATCAAATATATTTCTTCAAGAACTCCTTAGCATCATGATGGAGCTAGATGGTTCATTGATGCTGGACTTAGAGACAGGAATCTTGCTTCAATTATTGACCAACTGAATGACCTTGTTATCCTATAAGGTTCCTTCCAAATTTAAACCCAGGATCCTATGACCTATACTGCACAAATGAGACTATGTTATATATTCTTTTCATTGTTTATTATTCCCTTATGTTCATTTGTCTTCTATCTTTCAATTGATGATTAGGTCTTTAAGGCCACAAGGTAGATATAGAAGTGAGAATGACTAACTACTGTCGCTTTGCTTCATTCAACCAAGAACTTGCCACAGGAAGAAAGCCAGCTGATGGTGAAAAGAAGGACCTATAAGGGGTACGGTGTCAGACATTTGGGTCATGAATAAGGTTAAACTTTAATCCTTCAATGAACTATCCTGGAGGAAATATCATCCTTCTTTACAAAGAACATAGAGATCTGATACCTCCTCCTAGCAAATCTTTTTCTTGAGGTTTGATATCTGAGGGCCTCAGAGTAAGGTCTGTTCTGTGAGTAGTATGCTGGGATTTTGTCTTCTTCTGAGAGTGCTTTAAACACAACTGACTTGAGGAATGTGTCACCAGTATCAAAATTTTATTGTAGGTTTGATTCCCAGTAGATAGGTAATTTCCTAGAAGAGTTCGGTTCCATGATCACAGCAGACAGTCACAATTTGGAGCAACTATCTCCTGCAACATAACATTGGTCACAAAAGGAGAGAATGAGAATGATTCATTGTCTCCCATCTCAACTCATAAACTCATAGAATGCTAGAACTGGAAGGTACCATTAAAAATAAGGTATCGGAATATAAAATACCAGAACTAGAAGAAATCTTGATAAATGAAGTATTAGAAGGCAAAAGTACCTCAAAATTCAGAATATTAGAGCATCAGTCATAGAATGCTCAAACTAGAAGGTATCTTAGAGGTCATTTGGCCCATCTAATGGGGATAGGATCTGAACCCTTAAAAGAAAAGATCATGTCTTTGGGATCTGGACCCCAAAAAGGAAAAGCCTGTGGACTTTCCCAAGTTGCCCAGTCCCTGGTATTTGCCTGGGGTACCTAGCCCTTCCAGGTCACCTCCCAGTCACCCCAGACTACTTGACCGCTCCTAGATCCTTCCTACAATCTTTCTGTGTATAAAATCCATCTTGCCCCCATTAAATTGCTCAGATTCAGGCTGGTCCTCTTGCATTAGTTATATAAATACTCAGATTCATTAAGAGCATAGTCAGTGGCTCAGATTCCTTAAGTCTGGCCCACTTGTTTATACAAGTATTACAAATAGTGCAGATTTTTAAAATCTTGCCCACCCAGACCAATGTCCTAATAAACCTTATTTCTGGCTGAAAGAAGGCTTGAGTTGAATTCATTCAAGGCAGGATCAACACATTGCTTGCCCTTGAATTTTGGGGTCCCAATACCCCAAGACCTCAACACATTTATATTATGTTTTACAAATGAGCAGCCAGTGACCCAGAGATAGGCAGTGACTTGACCAAAATCATACTAGAAGTTAGTTATAGAGGCAGACATGAACCTAGATATTCTAGATTCTAATTCAGTGGTTATTTTTTTTTTCACTTACAATGTCATACCATTAAAATATCAGCTTTTTGAGATTAGGGACTTTTGTTTTTTTCTGGAGCAGGGTTTCTTTGCATCCCCAGTATTTAGTTGTACCTGGCATATAGTAGGTTCTTAAAAATGTTTCTTGACTTCTAGTAGCAATATATTATTGGACTAATTGCTTTTTTCTGGGACTCAGTTTTTCCCTCTATACAATGAGGAAGCTGAGTCTGCTAACCTCACAAAGACTATTTACACTTTTATGTTGGAGAGAAATATTCAATGAACTTGGGCTTGCATTTCTGCTAGTACCAGATCCTTATGTTTGTGTGAAAACTCCCCTTTCAAGAAATGTCCATCATACCCAGACTTCTATTATTTTATCGAGTATAGATCTAATAACTTTTTCCTGGACTAATTCCTTCTAGAATGTTTCCTCAATCTGGGTCACTCTGGGCCATCCTCCCGAGCTTAATAGACACCATTGTTCAGAAGAATCATGGAAACCTGACATCAAATATTTAAATGACTATGTCAGCCATGTCTCAGGCAATGGGGGTTCTGTCCTTGGGAAACCAAACCTAATTGATTTGTTCTCACCAACAGGGGTATATACAACCCCCTGCCTGAACTATCCTAATTGTAAAAGAGAATGTTCCTTTCAAGTTTTAATACTTTCTCTCCAGTGATTCCTATTCAGGCATCAACTGGCTAGAGCAAATCTAGCCTAGCAGGGGGTTGCTGAGGTAGGCTTTCTCAGTACTCTGTGGAATAAAAGATGAACCCACTTAGGACTTCTAATCAATCCATTAGTGTCATTTTAAACAATAATCTGCATTTCTATACCACTTTAAAATAATTTACATTTCTATAGCACATTACTCACAATAGCACAGTAAAGTAACTAGTAAAAGCATTATCATCATCATTTTTATGAAGCAAGAATTTATGCTTCAGAGAGGTCAACAAGCATTTATTAAACAATTACTATGTGCTAGGCACAGTGTTAAACACTGAAAATAGAAATACAAGCGAAAAGAAAGACAGTTCTTCCACTGAAGGAACTTACATTCTAACAACATAAAAAAGAATGGAAAGTGAAAAGAGGAGCAGCGTATAGGAATGAAAACATTTGGCATGGTGGAGAAAATTAGGTGAGTGGAGCCCAGAGAGGAATATAAGAGTAAACCTGGCTGGTCTGGGCAGTTTCCTTAAAATGGGGCTTCTGGGAGGAACTCTCCAATTGGAGGAAGGAGCCATGGGGGCATGGTGAACTTCCAAAATGAGAAGGCTGCTATGTCCTGGTGGAGAAAACCTGGAGGGTCAGGAGTAGAGGCATAAAAGCTGAAAGGTGCCCACAGTCATATAGTTGGTAAGTGGCATAACTGGGATTTGAACCTCTAGATCTAGAGGTTCCATTATACTATATTGACTCTGGAAGTTCATATCCCAGGGGCACCCATGCCAGTGGTCAGTCAACCCTTAAATGACACTGAAATACCAACATCCCTGCTAAGTAGTCTTGTCTCTTTCTGAGTAACTTCAGTGACAAGGAAGTTACTACTTTCTTATGTTTATTTCCATTATTTCTTTGAAAGAAGTAATGTGGCAGGGAATCCAGATGTAGCAGAAAGGGCTGGGTCATAGAATTAGGCAGGAGCTTGGCATTTCAGTCTCAGAGATGCTACCAACTTGCTCTAGGACCTTAGACAAGATGCTTCCATTCCCTGTCTCATACATCTGGTCCACTTGACCCTCCCAACTGTAGGTTCAGCCATATTGTTCCCTTTGTCTCCCCGCCCCAAATGCTTAGACCATTCCACATCAGGGGGTCAAAGTTCAGCAGCTGAACATCAGATAAGATTTCAAGTCTTACTATACCTTTGTGTGCTGGTCCTAGCTTTCTTTGCAATTAAGCCCCAACCTTGGCTACCAGTCTTCATAAATGGATCTCTGTCTTATTTCCTTATGCTCAAGCCCCTCTTTGTACCCTTCCCAATATTTAATTATAATTAATATTCATCAGTATTAATTAAGAGATCCTACCATTCTTGCCGTTATGAGCACCAATGACAGCTCCCACTGATAGTGTCAGGTAAGTCTAAGTTGTCGTTGTTGCTGAGTCATTTCAGTAATGTCTGATTCTTTATAACCTCATTTGGGGTTTTCTTGGCAAAGAAATGGAGTGGTCTGCCATTTACTTCTCTAGCTCATTTTACAGATGAGGAAACTGAGGCAAATGGGTGAGGTGACTTGTCCAAGGTCACATAGGTATTAAGTATCTGAAGTCAGTTTTGAACTCATAAAGGTAAGCCCAAGAGACCCAGGATTTAACATCTGGCAGGCCACCAGCCCTAATGCTAGCACAGCCTCTGTGGGCCATCACCCAGGGAAACCACCCTTGGGCATATGCAACATGGCAACTATGGTATCGTTCAAACGCTTCCCCCCAGAAACCAATCTGGTTTTATCAGTAAAAATGACACTGAAGATCAGTTGGCATCTGCTTGGCTGCTGTCCTCCAAAGGCCTTCCCATCTGATGTGCTACTAAACCCTCCTCTATGTGTTTGTGATCCCCCCACTGTTAGAATGTGAGCTCATCGGGAGTCAGAGCAAGTCAGAGTCTTTGTTCTTTGTCCTCCTGAGGCTCAGCATAGTGCTTCGTACGTGCTAAGTGCTCAATAAATGAGTTTCATCCAACTATTTGTTATTATAATTAAGAATGGTAAAAAGGAATGAGATTGAGTAGCCTGGTGGAGAGAGGGCTGATCTCATCCCCAGGAAGACCTGGGGATGAACCCTACTTCCAACACAAATTTTATTTATTTTAGACAAATCACTCTGGAGCAGGCTTTCTTTGCATCCCCAGTATTTAGTTGTACCTGGCTTATAGTAGGTTCTTAAAAGTGTTTCTGGACTTCTAGTAGCAATAAACTCTCAGCACCCCATCTATGAGTCATGGATAAGTTACTAACCTATATGGGTGGACAGAGCTGGCTAGGAGTTCAGCTCTCACCAAAGATATTAGCTTTGTGACCCAGGGCAAGTCACTGAACCTCAGTTTGGCTTAGTGTTTTCATTTATAAAATGGGGAAAATAATAGCACCTACCTCCTAGGGGTGTCGCAAGGATCAAATGATATTTATAAAGTACTTTGCAAATCTTAAAATGTCGTATAAATGTTAATTTTAATAATAATTAATTTATTATATCATTTTAATTTAATTATAGATTATAGAATAGATTATAACTTATTAAGAATAATAAATAATAAAATGTTATTTTTACTGTTTTTATTTGATCAAATCACAGATATGGGAGGAAAAATAGGAAAAATATTAATGAAATATCATTGACGATGACAATCTTTTACTGTGGTCATTCCCCCATGTCTCCTTATGCCTTTCTAAATCTTTATTAATAAGTTTCCAGCTCTGGCAGGTCCTATCCATTAGGGAAGACTTTGAGTACAACCCTGGCAAGTTGTGTCTTTCCCCTGAGGACCAGTGCAGCTAAGTGTGAAAATCTTAGCATCAGAGAATTGTTGGGTGTGGAAGGTCTGAGATCTGCATTAGTGAAGAGACCATCTAAACCCTTACACACGGATCATCTGAAGTCATAATCACAAAAAACAATAGTTCACATTTCACTATAGTGAAAAAGCACTTTCACATCTAATATTTCTTTTAATCCTTATAGAATCATTATCATAAGTCTTGTCGCTTTTGTTTTACAGATAAAGTGTAGTGACTTCCCCAAGGCTACGCAGTCAGTATGTGGCAGAGGTGAACTTGGAACCCAGAGCTTCTGATTCTCCAGTCCAATGTGCTTTCCACTACCTTATATTGGTAGTAGACAGATAAGTTATTGTTGATACTTTTATAATGCTTTAGGTATTGAAAATCCCTTTTGTAGGTTAACTCAGCTAGGTGACACAGTGGATAGAGTGCCAGGCTTGTAGTCAAGAAGAGTCATCTTCCTGAGTTCAAATCTGTCCTCAGACACTAGCTGTGTGACCCTGGGCGAGTCACTTAACTCTGTTTGTTTCAGTTTCCTCATCTGTCAAATGAGCTGGAGAAGGAAGCAGCCAACTACTACTCCAGTATCTTAGCCAAGAAAATCACAAATGAGATCCCAGAGAGTTGAACATGACTGAAAAATGACTGAACAAAATGGATAGAGAGCTCGCCTTGCATCTAGAATGGTCTGTGTTCAAGTCCTGTCCCTGATACCTACTGGCTGTGTGACTGGGCAAGTACCTTAACTTCTCAATTAACTGAGAAGTTCCCTAGGCTACAGGTGACTCTGTAAAAGTGTAAGATGCAGAGAGGCTGACCTACATTGGTAAGAAGGAATTTTCTTCCCTGGGAGTTTGCTGTACCAACCAAAGACCCAACCCCTATCTTTAACAACCTTGTGAGGTGGGTACAGTAGGGTCATTTTCCTTCCCTTCCTCTCCCCACACCATTTTTTAAAGCCATTTATGAAACTGAAGCTCTCTCTTTGTCTCTCTCTTACACACACACACACACACACACACACACACACACACACACATACATACACACACATACATACACACACACATGCTCACACAGCTAAGCATAAGAGTCAGAATTAAAACCTGCATCACCCCTGCTTTCCATACAACATGCCAATGAAGATAGCAACATGTCACTAAAATCCGTCTGTTTCCAAACATTTGGATATTCAGTTTGATAAAGAGATGGCCACTCTACAATAAAAACTGGAATGATTTAAGGGCCTGGTGTTTGGGTACACTGTGCATTGTGTTTGGATTTCAGGAAGAGGGGATTCAGCTCACTAACCAATCATGCATCTTTCATGGACAAGTGTGTGGGACTGTCCCTTGAGCTCCCTCTCAGAATGCGGAGAGCTCCTCAAAAATAAGTCAACTGGACAGTTCTGCTATTCATCTTCCCCTTGGTGCCTGCAGCTGCAGAGAAATCATGAATTGTCGGCAAAATAAAATGTCAGCTTTTATTTACGAGAGTCTCAGTGGCAAGGAGTTGGTGCTCTCTGGATGAGGTCTTATCCCTTCCCTAGCCCATTCTCTAGGAGTGTGTATGTGTGTGTTGAACAAAACGGGTTCATTTTTGTTCTCTGTGCCCTCTCCCCACCGTGTTCATTTCTATTTTTTTTTATCTTTGCTCAAGCGGTTTCCCCAAATCTTACTCTTCCTTTGATTTATTCGCTTGTTCATCCATTCCTCCATCTAGTCATCCCTATACCCTTTCATTTAATTTCATTCAATTAAAGAAACATTTATGAAATGTGCACTATGGACAAGATATTCTGCTAAATTCTAGAGACACAAAGATCAGATCAAAAAAGTATTCTTTTCCTGTCCTCTCTAGAAAGCCTTCCCTGATTATCTGCATAAGTATTGAGATCTGTGTTATTTTTTTCTCTCTGTTGCTGTCTTCATCCTTTGCCCACTCTTGACAGAGCTAGGAGATAAGGGTCAGTAGTCTTCTGGAACCCTTAGGCAAGATGGTGGCCCCACTATATCATAGAATTTCAGAGCTTGAAATCGACCTCAGTGGAAGTTCAGTCCAACACATGCCTCCCAAAGAACCTTCATGACAACATATTTGTATTAGGGGATTGGATAGAGTTAAGACCTTCCCATAGACTGGGCCTTTTCTAATGATACAATTGCTTGGACTAATTCCATCAGAAAGATCTCAGAAGTCGTCTCTTCGTTATGAGCCTGACCTCTTCATGGCTCAGTAGCCAATCCTCTTTGTCTCAGCCTCGAGCGTCCTGGGACCAAGATACCAAATAAGAGCTTTTTGTTATATCCCCCTCAATGTAGACAAAGTACACATACTAGGCTCCATGGCAAGTGCTCCCCTCTCTCCCTCGACATATACTTAACAAGAGATTATTCATTCTCTGTTGTTTCTGTTCAGTCATTTTTTAGTCATATTCAACTCTTTCTGACTCTGTTTGAGGTTTTTGTGGGAAAGATGCTGGAGTAGCTTGCCTTTTCCTTATCCAGCTCATTTTACAGATGAGGAAACTGAGGCAAACATCGTTAAATGACTTACCCAAGTTTACACTGCCAGTAAGTATCTGAGGTCATATTTGAACTCAGGAAGTTGAGTCTTCCTGGTGCCAGGTCCAGCACTCTTATCCATGATGGCATCACCTATCTGTATGTCCAACCATAGATCCTTGTGACATTCCACCAAACACCTCCCAAATTGACATTGAATTGATCATAAATACTCTGAATTTAGTCATTCTACAAGTCTGAGATCTGTCCAGCTATACCATCATCTTGCCCACTTCTCTTCAACTTTTTCCACAAGACTAGCAAGAGATATTTGTTCAAATGCTTCACTAAAATCCACTATTTCTATAGATCCCCCAATCTTCTAATGTAGTACTCCTATCAAAAAGGACATAAGGTAGTCTGGCATGACTGCTAGTTCTTTGTATTCATCACTAACTGTTGAGGAGGTAGCTCTGTGGTGCCTTGGAAAGAGCAGTGGACCTGGAGTGGAGAAGACCTGAATTCAAATCCAGTCTCAGACCTGAGTGTTTTTAGGCTAGTCATTGAGCAGTTCTGTACCTCAGTTTCCTCATCTATAAAATTGAGATAGTAATAGGATTATTGTGAGAATGAAATGAAATAACATTTGTAAAATGTTTTGCAAATCTTAAGGTGTGATAGAAATGCTTAATATTAATATTATATAATTAATAATAATGATAATATCATTCTATAATTTGGTAGTAATTGAAGTCAAGTTCACTGGCTTCTAGTTTCCAGATTATTCTCTTCTAGCTCCCCCTTTCTGGGTAAAACCAGTCAACATTTGATCTTTTTCATTTCTATAGTGTCTGTCCCATCCTCTTATCATTCCTACATTGTTTGCAGTGGTGTAATAATCTTATCTGCTAACTCTTTCCTCTTTGTGGTTGACCTGGGCCACGTGGTTTTAATTCATCAAGGTCAGGTGTTTTCTTATAATCTCCTGTCTATTCTTTGGCATCAACTCCTAATTAATTAATCATTTTTGCTCTGTCCTTTTCTATTCCATGTCATTTTCCTTGTCATAGAAAACAGAAGCAGGATAAAAAAATTAGCAACTCTCCCTTCTATGCTATCATTTATTGGCATCCCATCTCCCTTCAGGAGTGATCCCATTCCCTTCTTTAATCCTCCTTTTCATTCCTATATAAGCAAAACTTTGTTCTTAGTTTTCTCCATCCTCCTAAATTCATTTTGTGCTTTAACAATTTTGTATTATTCTACAGAAATAAACTTCATAATATCCTTGGGAATTAAAAAAAAAACCCACTAAACTATACTGGAACCAAATCAAAATATTGCTCAAAATTGCTGATTCATAACGTTGATCAACAAACATTTAGGAGCAATGTTCTTAATGGCTACAAACATAAACTGAGTAATGGAAAAACTTTAAAACTTTGGACCTAGTAGAAGATCTCAAAATCCTGTGCGAAAAAGATGGGGTACATTTCATCCCTGTGGTCCTATCTGCTAGTAGACATTGCAAAGATGCCTATTTTCAAGGATCCCACAGAAAATAAGCTTACATCCTAATACTTTTATTGAACTTCAAAAAATAATTCTTTTCTCTACTCATGTACTAAGCGCCAGAATATGAAAAAGTAATAGCAAGTTAATGACTTGTAGCTAGACCATTTCTATCTGAACAATATTGAAAAAATAAGAATAAAATTAGTAGTGGTAACAATGACAAACGATAGTTGATATTTATATAACACACAAATAGGTAATTGGGACAAATAGAGAAATCAGTTGAGGACCGGTGGTGGTGAGTCAGTGATTATTTTGGAGCCCAGTTATCCTTTCTATATTATAATTGGATTCTTCGACCCAGCTAGACTGGAATTCTTGTCATTCCTCACAGCCAGCCTGATATCGCCATTCTTTCGCACATGTTGCCCACCTAGAATGTACTCCCATGTCAACTCTATGTCTCAGAATCCTGTTTCTTTCAAAGTTCCGCTCTAGCACCATTTTCTCTATGACCAATTCCCTGCTTCCCTAGTGGTTAGTGCCCTCTCTGCCCTTGAATTAACTTGGATTTACTTTGTATATGTCTTATATACACTTAATGTGTGTATACTTACATGTATTTTCTTTTCCTACAAAATATAAATTCCTTGAGGACAGGGACAGTTTCAGTCTTGTGTTTGCACCGCCCAAACCTAGTGCTGTCCCTGGTGCTGCACATAGTCCTTACTAACTTGTTGACTGATTGGTAATTAGCATGATATAGTGAAAAAAGTATTGAATTTGGAGTCCACAGATTTCAGTTTGAATCCATCTACTGACTTCCCTGGCTTCCTTTGAGTCCCAACCAAAATCCCATCCTTTACAAAAAACCCTCCCTAAACCCTCTTACTTTTAGTGCTTTCCCTCTATTAATTATGTCCTATTTATCCTGTATATATCTTGCTATACATTCACACACACACATATATACATATATATGTATATATGTATGTGTATATATATATATATATATACATACACACATAAATATATACATATACACAAACACATATCTATACACACACACATATGTTTGCTTGCATCTTCTCTCCCCTATTAGATTGTAAATTTGAGGGCCAGGACTGTCTTTTTCCTCTTTTTGTATTCCCAGCCTTGGCCATGCCTGACACTTGGTAGACACTTAATAAATGTTATTGATTGACCGACTGGATTTTCTGGTTAACTAGTTTCAATAACTTAGGCAAGTAATTTCACTTCTCTGTGACTCAGTTTTCTCATCTATAAGTATGAGATATTAGACTACATGACCTATGAGGACTCTTCAAGTTTTGGAACCAATCTACATGTTATAATTGAAGCTTTTGAAGATAGGGAGTTATAGATTTTGTCATTGTATCCTCAGTGCTTAGTTAGCATTTAATGAGTTCTTTGTTGAAATGAATTGAATGCCAGGACACCAAAGTCTAGGTTAGAGGAAATGAGGACCTGAATTAGGGCACTGTCAGTAGGGATGGAAAAGAGCAGCTGTAAACTAGACACAGAAGACATAAGATCTGATATTCAACCTCATCCCTCTAGGAGTATGTTGGAGAGACTCTGACACAACAGAAAATCCATTTGGATGTTGAAATCCATATTCAGATTCAGTAACTTTCTCATGTGTTCTGGAACCATTCATAGATTTTATTTACTCTGCTAATGATACCCTGCCCTGATTTTGCCAATGAGGAAATACTTATGAGACAAAAGCTCTTACTCACTTGATCATTGGAAACACTGTACTTGAAGTCAAAAACTTTTTTAAGTTTTAGAAAAGTTTTAAACATATCCTAAAAGTGTTCAAATTAATCTTCCAGCTAAGAGACAAACAATTCAGGATGAGTTGAAAAACTTGTACTGTAACGTCCAGAGATAAGTTGAGAGGGGCCTTGGCTATCCTTCCATTATCTAGATCCAGTTTGGTGATACCTAAGTGGGTGTCATCTATCAGGAAACTCCATCACAGAAGTAACATCCTCTTCCTTGATGATACGGACATGTGGAGAAAACCAGCAGAATCTATAGCAGCAACAGGGAAACCAAAGATGGAACAATGACTCCAGTTGTTTCCCTCCTTGCTTGCCAATGGAATTTCTGTTGTTGCAATTAAGATATTGTCATGCTTAGAACAAGCTGTTCCTTCCTTTGGCATCTTTCTGTTTAAGCTAATTTGACAGTTAAGGAGTTGAAACTTTGAAAGTCTTTTTCCCCTTAAGGGGGTGCTTTCTATGGGCCATTCACCAAAGCACTACATGCCACAGAGAGCAATGGCTTCCTTGGGAATCCTGCCAACTCTATCAAAAATCTGACTGGCTAAGCCTGCTGTGCTGGGTCTGAGGGAGGATGGTGAGGCAGTGCCAGGGTAAAGACTGGGGGATGCCTCAGTGTGGGGGGCATGTGTTGTATTTTTCTTCCTGCCTATGGGGTCGTAGGTGGCTCCTGTCCATGAATAGTACCGAGATTGCCAGAAAAACACTATTATTACTGAAATTTAGAAACTTTCTTCTTTCCCTCAAAGAAGAAATGGATAGGAAAACTCTGCTAAGTACTTTAATAATGGGCTGCCATTTACTGAACAATAACTATTAAAATGATCAATTATTTATATCTAGAAAACTAGAAAAAAGGCTTTTAGGAAAGCTTTTAAAACTTGCATAATGTCAACATCAGTGTTATTAATTTCCCTCTCAAAGATAGTATTTAAAACATTGGTTATGAAATTCTCATAGGAAGAAACACTTCCCAAACATTCAGTTCTCAGCCAATGAAATGTCCTTCCACTTGTAGGTCATGGAATGAATTGCAAATTATCTAGTCTCTGGAGCTGTGACCTGACCACCTTCAACAGTTATCAATATGCTTCCATAACGCTCTGCCCACTCTGTTGCTTTTTCTGGGCTAACTGAATCATTGCTGCTCATCTCCAGTCCCATGAAGGCTGGAAGCCTTTGGCTTATAGATCCCTTGGGTGGTCTGATGAAGCTTATGGATCCCTTCTTAGGATAATGTTTTCAAAACTTCATGGCCCCTCTGAAATCTACTCACTGGTTAAGAGCTCCTATACTAGAGAGACCCCAGGACCTCACATCAAACATATTACGCAGAAACTAAGAAACTGGGAGAATCATGCAACGTTAGAGTTAGACATGGCATTGTAACACTGAATGTTAGAACACAGAATGTGAGAGCTGGAAGGGACATCAGGATTTGTCTCATCCAGCTAGCTCACTTTGCAGAAGAGAAGACCAAAGCCCAGAGAGGGGAATGAATTTCTCAACAACAGCAACAATGATGATGATAATAACAATGGCCAACATTTATACAGAGCTTACTGTGTGCCAGACTGTGCTAAGTACTGTACAATTATCTTCTCTGGTCCTCACAACAACCTTGCGGGGTGGTAACTACTGTTATTACTCCCATTTTACAGCTGAGGAAACTGAAATGACAGAAATAAAGTGACTCACCCAGGGTCACACTTCTAGTAAGTGACTGAGGGTAGATTTGAACTCAGGGATTTCTGAGCCCAGACTTAGTGTTCTATCTCCTGTTTTCCCATTTGACTCTAAAAGGCAGAGCAAGCTTTCTTTTTTAACCACATAAGACTGCTTTGGAAATCCCAGGTCCCTCAAGGGGCTTAATTTTCTTTCCTTTTTTTAAACTTAATTTTCAAGTAAAAGAAACGTACAACTATTT
Source organism: Bettongia penicillata ogilbyi (assembly GCA_023548195.1). Taxonomy (NCBI): domain Eukaryota; kingdom Metazoa; phylum Chordata; class Mammalia; order Diprotodontia; family Potoroidae; genus Bettongia; species Bettongia penicillata. The sequence continues at coordinate 1,098,920 of JAJHZJ010000373.1, read as the reverse complement.
TCTCTATCTCTTATCTCTCCTCTCTGCCACATCCCATGAGAACAAAAAGGGAAAAAAAGGCCTTTATAACAAATATGCATAGTCAGGCAGTATATATATTTTATATATATATGACATATATGTATATATGTACATACATATATATCACATATAATGTAGATACAAGGTATCTTAGTGGAGGAAGGTATTATCATTTGGGCAATGGGGGAAAAGACTTCCATTTTGAGAAGGTAGAACTTGAGCTGAGTCTTTCAGAAACCCAGAGATTCTAAGAGGTTGACATGAAGACAGAAAACTTCCTAGACATGGGGGACAGGGAGTACAAAGACCTGGAGGCTGGAAAAGGAGAACTGTGTGTGAAGAACAGCAAATAGACCAGTATGACTGGACTTTAGAATGTGTAGATAAGAGTAATGTCCAAGAAGACTGGAAAGATAGAAAGGGGTGAGGTTGGAAAGAACTTTGAATGCCAAATAATGGAGTTTATATTTGACCCTAAGGTAACAGGGAACCATCAGAGTTTATTGAGAAGAGGTGTGTGTGTGTGTGTGTGTGTGTGTGTGTGTGTGTGTGTGTGTGTGTGTGTGATACATGCTAATGTTCTAGCATTCTTTGTTTAAAGATCTCTCCCAGATCTGACCTTCTGTGTTCCAAGCTCTAATTATCTATGTTCTAAGGACCCTTCCAGCTCTGACATTCTCTGTCTAAGGGTCTTTCCAGCTCCAACATTCTATGTTCTAAGGATATTTCCATTTCTGACATTTTCTGTTCTAAATGTCTTTCTAGCTCCAGTATTCTCTGTTCTAAGGACACTTTCAGCTCTGACATTCTCTATTCTAAGGATCTTCTCTGTTCTAAGGGTCTTTCCAGTTCCAACATTCTATGTTCCAAGGACTCTTCCAGGTCTGACAGTCTCTGTTCTAAGGATCTTTCCAGTTCAAACATTAAATGTTCTAAGGATCTTCCAGCTCTGGCATTCTGTGTTCTAAGTCCTTCCACCACTGACATTCTGCATTCTAAGGCTCCCGCTCAGTTCTGACATTCTATATTCTAAGGTCCCTTCCCAGTTTTATTATTCCAGGTTTGAAGATCCTTTACACATTTTACATTTTATATTCTAAATTTGCTTTTAGAGCTCCTCTTTTATTCTCTAAGATCCTTTCAGCTCTAATGAAGCATGATTCTGACCTTACAGAGTAGTTCCAACTTGAAAAAAGAAACACTAAATTAGGGCAAACCTGGTAATCTCTTGACTGGGGAGCTCGACGCTTTATCCTTCACAGAAAGAGAGCTATGAACAATATATTAATAGTAGCTAGCATTTATAGAATGCCTAATGTTTTCCAAAGTGCTTTACAAACTTTATTGCATTTTATCCTCATAACCACCCTGGGAAAGGGTCCCATTTTACAAATGAGGAAACTGAGAGGCAGACAAAGGTTAAGACACTTGCCCAGGAATCACACTGTTACTAAATGTATGAAGCAGGATACCAGCTCAGGTCCTCCTGACTTCTGATCCAGCACTCACTGCATCGCCTAGCTGCAGTAACAAAATAATAATCTTTTATATTTTTCAAATTATTTTCAGTAGATATTCATCAGTTTTCTGAAGTAACCAGGGCAAGGATTATCTCCCATTTTTCAGATAAGGTACTAGAGACACAGATAAATTAATTGACTTGTCTGAGGTAGTGGCTTACATTTTTATTGCATTGTAAAGTTATACAAAAAACCTCTGAACAACCATAGTATTATATTTTCATCATACTTATTTTATAGATAAATGAAGTGACTTGCCCAAGAGGAATTATCCAAATTAAGTGTCAGAGCCAAGACTTGAGCTGAAGTTTTCTGACTTTGAGGTCAGGCCTTTCCCCAGCCTGCCATGTTACTTCTTACATGATAACTTTGTGTCACAGTAGGAACTAGAACTGAGGTCTTCCAACTCTTAACCCAGTACTTTCTTCATTACAGAGGGAGATGGCTTATGTTGTCACTTGTATCTCTTTATCAGTATTATACAGTTCTTTGATTTCCTTTACCTCCCAACTGCCCCAATGCTCATTTCAACCTTGTACCTATAGATAGGTGGTGCAGGGGAAAGAATTCTAGACCTGCTATCAGGAAGACCTGAGTTCAAATGCACATGACTACTTGTGTGACTCTGGGCAAGTAGCTTAATCTCTATCTGCCTTAGTTTCCTCATCTGTAAAATGAGGATATTAATACTACATATTTGTTGGAAAGATCAAATGAGATGATATTTGAAATCATTTTTCAAACTTTAAAGTACTATATAAATGCTAGCTATTATTTATTATTATTGTAAAATTATTCTACAATAGGTTCTGATTTGTACTGCAATCAGAAATTTCCTTACAATATTCTTGACAAGTGGGTAAATAGCTTCCATTTAAAGAGTTTGACCCAATTTCTTCATCTGTAAAATTAGGGGATTGGGCTAGATAGTCTCTAAGTTTCATTCCTACTCTATAATCTAGGATCCTATTACTATATGACCTTCAGTCATAGGGCATAATTACACTACCTACAGAGTTAGCCCTATCCATTTTGAGACATCCTTAATTTTTAGGAAGCTTTTCCTTATGTGAGGTTCAAATCTGCCTGTCTAGAATTTGGAACCACTATTCTTCATTGTGCTCCCTGGGATTTAGGCTTCCCCCGTCACAAAAAAGTTTAAGCCCTCATTCTGGTGATAGCTTTTCAAAATGTTGGAAGCAAGGGATCATGTTTTACCTAAGGCTTCTTTTCTGCATTTACCAGTTCTTTCAAATAATGCTTAAAGGACATAGATCAATTCATAGATAGACAGACTGAGAGATGGATAGATAGATTGTTAGATAGATAAAAGATTCATTAACTTCTAAGCCTTGGGGATAGAAAAAGACTCAATGCCTTTGCATTATGATCAGAGGAAGAAAGTATGTGATGGGGAATTAGAAATGATGGTGGTGGGAGCCATGATGTAGAGACCTGGGTTTGGGCAAGATGGGGTGAAAACTCACCTATCAGAGCCTGGTATCAAAACGGCAGATTTGTTTTTAAGTTGTCTCCACTATTTGAGGGTCCTGTATACATGTCCAATTGGATGAGTAGTTCTGAAAAGGGTTCAGCAGGCCCTCACTCCAGAGGTGCTAGTCCTCCCTGAGTGCCACATACACATTGCCAAGGTCATCCACTGAGTCCTGAGCCATAACTGGTCTTCCTGACTTTTGCCTTGCCATTGGACTTTGATGACTCTGGAAGAGAGAGTGAGGCTGATGACTTTGTCCAACTCTGTCTCACTTAGATCCAATTCCACTTGAGTCAAGATGTCACCCCATGACATCACTGGTCCTCTTCAAAAATGAAGGACTAACCTTAGCCTCAATTGTTAAGGTTCTTCCTAAAACTTTCCAGAGAAGAGCATGGTATGCTAGATGACATCTGACTTGGATAAGCGTGTTTTGTGTGGGAATCTAAGAGGATGATTTTACCCTGGTGCTGGCCTTCCCAATAGATGGCCTTGCCAACTCATTGCAAAACTCTCCTCATCTACCCCTTTATCTGCAGGCCACCAGCACCCTGGAGAGTAGGGGTGCAAGGTCAACAAAGACCTTTGAAGGGTCCATTTACCTTCAAGGCCATTTAATCTTCTGAGGCAGAACCATTTCCAATTTTTTTTTTTAAAGATTCATCCTAAAAGAGAGATATTAGAGGCTTTGATGTCTCTGTTGGTTTCTTTGTAGGAAGAATAATAAAAAAAAAAAGCCTAGCACCATCAGACCCACTAAAGTATTTAAAACACTGCAGGGCACTGAATTCTGTGCTCAGTGAAGTGGGGATGATAGCAGATGTGGGAGCCAATCCTGTACAGTCCAAATACTAGGTGCTAATGAGAGACTGAGCAGGACCCAAGCCAAGAGAGGCTCGTTTACTCTTTTCCTAAATTGATTGAATCCCTTTCCATTTTCATTTGCTTACAACACACAAATCTATCCCCCTGCAGTAATTTCAAGGAGATAGAAGTCTGCCTTGGAATTTCTGACTGTGTTTCTAATCCCCTAGGAGAGGATATTGGAAATATTTATAAGGTAATTTATATGTAGCAGGTTGGCACTCTGTCCTCAACAATAGTGGTAGTGGTGGGGAAAGGGGAGAGGCGGCTCAGGCTCAACTAAACCCAGGCTCTTTCTTTCTTCATGAGATCTCATGTCATTGAAAAATCCCTGTTTCCACTTAGATCTTGTGTTTTGTTCACAAGTTACCCAACCTCCCATTCTTAGTTAAACGATCAGTTTAATTAAATCAGTTAAAGCATGGTAATAAAGAGGAAATACATAAGCAGGAGGAGACACACAGTCATGGAAACTATTGCTAATCTCAGCTTTTTCCTCCCAAGGATGAAGCTTTGCTACCTGGTAGTTTCGGGGCTGCAAGAAACTCTCTAATAGGCACCACGGAGTGTACAAGTGGCAAGTGTGCAAAATCACATGGGGGAGGGGGAAGATGACAGTATTTGTTCTGATAGTGGGTACAAGTAGGTGGGAGGGAGCTGGGCTGCTTCACTTGCATTATAATATTATAATAACAATAATATAAAAGGAATACAGCCATAGCAAACATGCTTACAGTGTCAAACTAGATGATGCAGTGAATAGAGCTGGAGCTAGAGTCAGGATAGACCTGAGTTCAGATCTGACCTCAGACACTGGCTGCTGTGATCCTATGCCTCAGTACTCATCTGTAAAATTGGCATAATAATAATACCTATTTCCAAGGATTGTACTGAGGATATTTATAAGGTGCCTTAAAATGCTATATCAATGCTATGTATTGTTATTCGAAGCAATTACAGACACTTCCATTGCCCAAGCAAGCTACTTTACATCCTCTCATCTTTAAGGAAGGAAGATTGTAAACCCAGTATCTCCCTTATGTCCAGACTTATTCTATGGGATGGTTAAAGGAATTAGGCAAATACTTTTGTTTTCCAATGCACAAGGAAGGGGGAAGGAGATTTGACTCATGAACGGGTGTTATAATGTGAAGCTCCTTTTTTTTTTTTTTGACATGCTGGTTATCATGAGCCAGATACCTTCTGTATTGTCCCATACCTCCTAGTCAAACTCTAGGTCACCTGTCCCTCACTGCTTAGGTTAGTTTCTAGCTCATTTTTATGTGCCTCTATTGGTTAACAGAACAGGGCATTGCCTAGCTAAGCCCAGTCCAGCCCAACTTTGCAGTGGAATTCTGTGCTCAGTGAAGTGGGGATGATAGCAGATGTGGGAGCCAATCCTGTACAGTCCAAATACTAGGTGCTAATGAGAGACTGAGCAGGACCCAAGGTCCTGACAGGTTAATGACTTACCCTTGGTCACATAGCTAGTAAGTGCCTGAGGTCAAATTTAAACTCAAGTCTTCCTGATTCTAGCTACTCAACTGCCCAACCAACCACCCAAACTAACCCTGTATTTTGATCTTTATTTAGCAAACATTCAAGGACCTCATTCAAGGATGGGAAGGGTCTTTTCTCTTTGCCATCATGGTTCTGCAGCTGGGGTCCTTTCATATTTGAACTCTGTGCATCTCCCCATGCCTTGAAATAAATCTCCCATCAAGTGTGTCTTAGCAATGCCAGCCAGAAAGTATCCTAGTATTGGCAGTTCCTGTGGAAATCCTCTGTCCCTAAAGTTCTGAAACTGTGCCCAGACAACCTTCCCTCCATCTACATCAGGGATCAACATTTTGGGTTGTTCCTTCACAACAGGCCTTTTACACTCCACTCTATGGAGACAAATAAAGGGATAAATAACAAGGCAAGGGGAAGTGGTGCAAAGTGTAGAATTTAGAAAATTATATCTGGGAGCTATCTTAGAATGTCAACGTTCTTCCAGCCGTATAGCTCTAATATCCAATTTTTCAAACTGTAATAGCCTATGTTCTAATTTCATTGTATTGTTGTAGTTGTTAGAAGAGAATCCAGCACATAAAATGTCAGAGCTAAAGAGGAACCCTAGAACACAGAAACTCAGAGCTGGGAGAGACTGGAGAATATAGAATTTCAGAATTGGGCAAGATCTTAGCTCCCAGTCAGTTTGAATATGAAAACTTTTAAGCCTCAAAATTTCCTAGACTTCCACATGAGAGCAGTTGTACTATTACTATCTGCTTATTAAGAAAATACATTATGACAAAAAAATTACTATGGATTCAATAAAGCTCTTAAATGAATTTTTTTACTATGTGGATCACAAACTACAACATTTGAGAAACAGAAATACATCATTGTTTAGTCTATAGAGAAAATGTTTGCTAAATAAAGATCAAAATACAGGGTTAGTTTGGGTGGTTGGTTGGGCAGTTGAGTAGCTAGAATCAGGAAGACTTGAGTTTAAATTTGACCTCAGGCACTTACTAGCTATGTGACCAAGGGTAAGTCATTAACCTGTCAGTTTCCCTAACTGTAAAATGGAGGTAATAAAAGCACCTATCTCCTCATTTGTGAGGATCAAATGAAATTATATTCTCAGAACTCTTAGCACAGTACCTGGAAAATAATAGGTGCTTAATAATTGCTTCCTTCCTTCCTCCCTCCCTCCTTCCCTCCCTCCCTCCCTTCCTTCCTTCCTTCCTTCCTTCCTTCCTTCCTTCCTTCCTTCCTTCCTTCCTTCCTTCCTTCCTTCTTTTCCTTCCTCCCTTCCTTCCTTCCTTCCTTCCTTCCTTCCTTCCTTCCTTCCTTCCTTCCTTCCTTCCTTCCTTCCTTCCTTCCTTCCTTCCTTCCTCCTTCCTTCCTTCCTTCCTTCCTTCCTTCCTTCCTTCCTTCCTTCCTTCCTTCCTTCCTTCCTTCCTTTCTTCTTATAATAAAGAGGCCTCCAAGGGTGTAATGGCCCACATCCTGTAAACCATTGACCAAGCCCTTCTTTTACAAAGGTAGTACCTGGGAGCCAGCCAGAGGAGATAACCTGCTAATAGTCCTATATTAAGTCCATAGTAGAAGTGGGACTTGGGCTCAGGCTTCCTAACAGCCCCCGGCCAGTGCTCTTTCCTTTACCCTGAACTTGGAGAACAACCTGTGGTGAAAGTAGAATCATTTTCTGAGTTAATGATTGACTAAGTTCCGGGGAGGTCACACTTCTTGGCCAGACTCCCCAGGGAGCAGCTTGCACATGGAATTCAAGGGCTTCTCTCTCTGACTCAGCTGCTTCTTGGATTGAATTTGCATCTCCTCCCCCCTGGAACATTCAATCTGACTGCTGGGTGCTAAGAACTGCATTATGGCCTTGACCAGTGTGGTGAAAAAAAACTATTAGAATACCCCCAGGTGACATTAAGTATTCAATGAATTCTTCATATCCCCATGGTTGCTCTGACATGGTTGGATTGACCATTAAAAAAAAAATCCAGCTCAGTATAGGAAGTGTTTCTCTGGGAGTCTGGCTATTTAGAGAAGGAAGCCTTCCAAGGCAGGATTGTTATGCTTATGAACTATTCATTCACTCAACAAATATTTATGTCATCCATTCTGGGCCAGCCTTGGAATCCTTTGTTTTCCACAACCAGGAAATGAGGGAGCTGGACAAGTTGATCTTTCTGGTCCTTTTCAGCTCTCACATTCTATGTTTCCAGATCTTTTTATTTCTTATTTTGGGGATAGGACTTGACCTCTGATTAGTTTAATTTTACTTCTCTAAGACTCAGTTTCCTCATCTACAGAATCTATAGTTTCCCAATCTACAGAATCTACCTCACAGGGTTGTTATGATCAAATGAGATAATATATGTAGACTGCTTTGTAAATTGATATAAATGCTAGCTACTACTATTACTAATTATTTTCATTATTAATTAGCATAAGTAGGCTAAGCTTTTTTCCTATAGTCTTATGCCTAACCCTTTAAAAGCATACAGTGCAAAAGCATATTTCAGATGAGACTATGTTTGAATTATCATAAATTTTCACTTAATGGGTTTTAAATTTTGAAGGCTATAAATGGTGTACTCTGGGAAACAATTGTTTCCCCTATTTCACAGATGGGAACACTGAGGCAGAAAAGGGCCAAGGTAGTATACTAATACTCTTCAATAATTCCTAGCTTTCTTAGAGGTCCAGAGTCAACCCATTTCTTTTTCAGCCAGGTAATATCCTCACTTTAGTGAATGACTCGTTTCCCATCTTAAAAACAAATTAGTATTTTAAGTGATTGCTTGAGTTGAAGTTATTTATTTAGTTCCTTTATGTGCATTAGACTCAGAAGTAATTATTAGTGCTCTATTGTAAGGAGTGGCAGAGTTCCCTGGTCAATTTGATCAGCATCTTCACTCCTCTATAGAGTACAGGCATAACTTTAGTCAGTTTCAGTTGTCCCAACAAATAAAATTGGCGTGCCTCCTGCACATCGAATTGGATTTGATGACTTCTAAAGTGATCATCTTGTTGACTGCCTTTCCTGGAACTCTGCAGTAAGTCCTGGAAGTGTCCCTGAGGCATGGTTTTCAGACATTCCCCAAATCACATGAACAAACTTTTGTAAAGGTTCAGATCTCTCCAGTTGGTGGGCCCAGAGCTTTTTATTTACTCTATTCATAATTTTTTTTCTAAAATTAATTTTGTTTTTTTAAACTAAAAAAATCTATTTTCTTTTCTCCTACCTTCCCCTTTTCCTCCAGCTGAAGAAGAAAGAAAACTGTGATAACAGATAAAGACAGTCAAGCAAAATAGATTCCCTCATTGACCATTTCTAGAAATTTATGTCTTAATCTGCACTCCAAATTCATCATTTCTCTGTCAGTTTTGGGCAATGAGTTGAGCAGTGGGAGACAGGAAAATCTGAATTCAGATGTGACCTCAGACACTTAATAGCTATGTTTTTCTCTCTTTTATTCCCCCCACTTTTTTTTTTTTAGTTTTGTCTATATGTGTTTAAAATGATATTAGTAATGAAAGGAGTCAGAAAAATGCCCAGATAGGTCAGTGACTTGAATGAATGAATGAGAAGGCATTTATGAAGTACCTATTATGAGTCAATCAGTAGGCTAAGCACTGGGTGAAAAAACATAAGCAAGCAAGAGAGTCCCTGCCCTTCTCCTTAATAGGAGAAGATGAGATATAAAGGGAAGCTTGAAGAAAGGTTGGGATATCGGGTCAAGGTAGCATGGTTTAGAAATGACCAAGAAGTGATCTGGAGGCCTCCACTGAATCCAGTCTGATCGGTGCCAAGGGAGTCTTTATTTTGCCATCTGTATTATCCTTCTCAGGATATCTTTTGCCTCTACTCTTTATGTCCATCGCAAATACTCTAGTAGCCCATACCCTGATGCTCTGATGCCAAGGGAGAGGAATGAAAGGCTAGCTACTTTTGGGGACATCAACAAGTCCTATACCAAAGGGAGGAAGATACAACCTAATGAGAATAAATTTGTTACCTTGACATAATGGACTTTGTTTTGTGTTTGGCCACCATTTTGTGATGGGATATTTTGATGTTTGTTTTTAAATTTTAAAATAAGCTCATATGTGGTATATGTTGGTAAACAGCATGTGCGTTTATGACAAACATATGGAACCTCCAGAAAATTCAGTAAACAACTTCATCATTAGATTCTGTCAAAAGATATCAATGAAATTAATTAGTGAACAAAATAGATCATCAACCACCAAATAGAATGTGGGTGTTACCGACTAAAACCCCTAGATAGAGCTATTATAATCCACTGAAGACCTATGGGAAATGATTAATTTAGACCTCTGTTTTACTTCCACTTAGTATTACTCAGTTGAGTTTGATTCCATAGGACAGTGATTATTGCTGTTGAACTTGCCTATGGATAGTCAGTCTAATGAATTCACTTGTTTGACCAGTGCCTAATGAGTAAATGACCAAGCCCAGTGTGGCAGGGGTTGGGTATTGGGGGTGGGTGTTGACTCAATGGCATGGAAAGTTCCCCAACTCTTTTTGGACTATATCTCCCTTTGCTAGGGAAATGGCCTTGTGGTACTTGGCCTACAGGTTCTACCTTTTTTGTCTTCAATACTTGATCCTGCCTCCAGGAGCTGCCTGTGAATCTCTTCCCCAATCTATTGCTCACTATAAGGCCAATGAAAGATCATCGGTTCTGCCTGTATTTGGATATCTTTTACCAGTTAATTTATTGCAGGCATGAGGTAGAGATTCTTCTGGAAGGTCAAGATGTAGGTCTATCAAGCAATGAGACTATATGTTTTACTTTGCCTCTTTTGTATCTGGGTATCAAGCACTATTCCAAGGCCCTGGAGGAAGGAAGGTGGCATCTCAGATCCTGAAGAAGAGCTGAGGTCTGCTTCATTGGAGGGGTCATGAACATTTGAATAAAGTGCTATTAGCTCAGAGTACTGCCTCAGTTTCTTTTATATGTGGACAGATCCCATAGGCCCTAGCTTTCAGCCTTTTCCTGCTTCATGACTTGGCTTGGCTCTTGCATTTGTAACTCAAGTAGCTTTCTTAAGGACAATGCTGATTGATTGATGGAGACTTGACTTTTCAGGAGGCCACCTTAGAGAGAGATATGCGGCCTCTGGCCGGGCAGAGAGGGACTCTTGTTGTCTTGTACCAGTATGAATCAGGTTTACTTTGAAGCCCTAAGAAATCTGGTTGGTGGTTTGTTCCTTGTCCAGTTAATATTGTCTAATAGATGATAAAAGCTAATGTCTGTACGCATTTGATTAATAAAGTTTGATTGCTAGCACTGAGTGTAAGTCTAATTATTGTTTTCATTGCGCTAGGTAGCATGAGTAATGATAAATAGGTTTTCGTGTATGCACTGTGTCTTAGAGACAAACAGCAGGGGTTCCCAGGCCAGACACAGGTTTTGCTGAAAGCCATATAATGACAGGGTTGGGATTGGGAACCAGACCCCCTAAATCTCAGACTATACTTACTTATATCCATCACACTAATAGGCAGCTGTAGCTATGTCAATGTTCACTTTTATCATTTTCCCTCTCTTTCTCATCAACAATAATCCTATTCCTGATTGGTCAGACCAAAGTGTGGGTCAGACCACAAAAGTGAATCCTGTGGAACTCAGGTTCTATCCTGAATACAGTTGACTCTTGCCTTAGACCAGGAACAAGTCATTGATTATTAAAATGCATAAAACTGTCAGGAATGCCTGTCCTTATATCTCCTTATGTTATCTCTCCCTCCTCATGATGAGACAGAATAGAATGAAGCCAAAAGCTCACATTATCTCAAACTAGGATTCTCCCATGGTTATCTAGAGGTGAACAGTGGCTTGCTTTACCCTTCTGGCATGAACATAGAGCATTTCAACTGAACTACCCATCTCAGTTGGTGAAGGCAGCCATCTGTCTGGAGGGTAGACTGGAGGCTTTCAGGGTCTCTGTGAATCTCATATTTTATGGCCCAGAACAAGGCCATACTTTGGGCATATACCCAGCTTTAAGATTTAGGAGTTGTTCTGATTAACAGTAGGAACAGTAACAAAAAGCTTTATTAATTCATATCATGTTATAAATACTAAGGGGAGGCCATGATATAGCAGAAAGGGAAAGCATTTGATGACAAAAGATCTGTGTCATAGTTACCTGTGACATTGGGAATGTAATTTAACTTCTCTGGTCTCAAGTTCTTTTTCCATAAAGGGAAGGATAGGATTAGATTTTCTCCAAGGCTCCTTCCAGATTTGATGATCCTATCACTAGCTGAAGTCACTGTCTACCAGAGGGTATGCATGGAATACCAACTCAAACTTCTAACTACTTTTTAGTATTAATGCCAGCCCACCATTACATAGTAATCCTAGCTAATACTCATATGGTGCTTTAGGTTTGCAATGAGTTTTATGCGTGTTAATTCATCTGTTTGCATAGCCCATTTTGGTCGTAAATCACTTAAGGGCCACTTTCTCCTTGTCCTATCCTGTGAAGTAGGTAGTACAGGAATCCTTATGTCCATTTTACAGATGGAGAAACTGAGGCCAAGAGGGATGAGAGTGACAACGCCACTCAGCCCTTAAGCTGTAGAAGCAGGTCTCAAATCTATCTACTCCAAATCCAAATGGACTACTTGCCACAGATGCTATGGCTATAGAGCGTAAGTGACTTGCCCAAGGTTACACATCCAGAACAGGTCACAAGTGGGACTTGAATGCAGGTCTTCTTTGGAATAGTGCTTGATCCCTAGTAACAAAAAGGGCAAAGCAAACACATAGTCTCATTGCTTGATAGACCTACATCTTGACCTTCCAGGAGAATCTTTAGTTCATGTTTGCAATAAATTAACTGGTAAAAGATATCCAAATATGGGCAGAACTGATGGTTTTTCATTGGCCTTATGTTGAGCAATATAGTTATGGCTATAGAACCCAGGATGACCTGGGTTCAAAGCGTGACTCAGACCTATACAAGCTTAGTGACTCTAAGCAGTTTAACATTCTTGGTTTCAGTCAGCTCATCTGTAAAATAGGCACAGCAATACTTACACTATTGACCTCATGGGATCCTTGTGAGGAAAACACTTGGTAAACCTTAAGGTGTTATGGAAATGAGAACTGCTTTGTTTATTTATTTTGGTACAGATCTGGATGATTTTATTGGTGCAGGGAACTCCCTGTATGGAACAGCTTCTATCAATGAAGAGCAACAATGTTCTGAAATTAGAGTATGAAAATGTCCAGGGGCACTGAAAAACTTAGTGACTTGGCCAAGGTCACACAGCTGGAACAGGTCACAAGTGGGACTTGAACCCATGTCTTCCTGACGCAGTCTCTGTATTCACTGCATCATGCTACTTCTGAAGCTTTTTCTTTTTTTTTTCCTGTCATAATTCTCCCTGGAGTTGTGCTGGTATAGGGACAATGAGTGTTGGTGTGACTTGGGGGAATAGTAAAACACAGCCCACAGATCCTTTGGCCTGGCTTCATACCTCTCATTTTCCCTTAGTGCTGTCCCTCTTCCTTCCTCTCCCTCCCTCCCTAACTGCCCTGTCTCCTTTAAGGTAAGGGGAGGGGGAATAGAATTAGTACTTATTAAGGACCTACTGGGTTTCACAGTGTCTAGGGTGCTGGGTCTAGAGTCAGGAAGACTCATTTTCCTGTGTTCAAATCCAGCTTCAGGTACTAGCTGAGTGACTCGAGGCAAGTCACTTAGCTCTGTTTACCTCAGTTTCCTCATCTGTAAAATGAGTTGGAAAAGGAAATGGAAAACCACCCCAGATCTTCGCAAAAAAAAAAAAAATTACAGGAACCTCAACAGGTTAACAAAAAGTTGAACGTCTGAAAAATGACTAAACAACTACATGCCAGGCACTGTGCTAAGAGCTTTCAGAATATTCTCATTTGATCCTTACAACATTCTTGGAACGTAGGTAGAATTGTGATCCTCATTTTGCAGTTGAGGAAACTGAGGCAGACAGCAGCTAAGTGACTTGCAGGGGGGGAGGGGGGATGTCTCACAGTCTGAGGCTAGATTTGAACTCAGGTCTTCCTGATGCTCTGTGCCAACTAACTGCCTCTAAGGCCCGACTTCAGAGGTTATTAGGAGGAGAGCCTCTAACTGGGTTGCTTCCTTAGAGGAAACCCACCAGAGCCAAGAAACAAGCAAATTGAAGGGATTCACCCAAGAGCCGCTGAGGGTCAGCTTTAGCCAAGACTCCTAATCTCCATTTAATTTGTTGGAAAAACTGTGAGGAGCAGCCTCTCCGTGTGATGGGCTCCCAGATGCGCCCCTCATGAGGAGCAGGGAGGAAGCTATAAAACGCATTAGTGAACCATCTGGAGTTCTTTGACCTTGCCCACTTGGCCTGGCCCTTGGATCTCATCTCAGAAATTAATTCCGCTCTTAATACTTCGCGGAGCACAGAGTGACGACTCAGTGGAGCCCCCGCGCCTCCTTGTGCAGTGGGACAAAGGGGCAGCCCCGGGCTTGGTGATTCATGAAGTGTGCATGCTAATAATTTGTTATGGTTCCTTGTCCACTGCCGCTCCGGGTAAATAGCGGAGAGGAGGTGAATCGGGATGTCCCTGGGACATGGGGCATTTGAAGACGAACCCAGCGTTCGGAGTTTATAGAGGTCTGCCTTTGAGATATCATTTACCTAGCTTCAGTGTGCCCTGGAATACTCAGCCATACACATATCTGCTCGTTCTTTTAGTTTTACTTGCTTGTGTAGCCTTGAAAATCAAATGCCTCCTTCCCCTGGGAGCACCTCCTCAACTTCTCACCCCTCCAAAGTCGGAAGTGATCTCTCTTTTCCTTAAAGTCCACAGTCTTCTGTGCCTGTCATCAAACTTGCTCATAGCTCTCATCCCTCTGAGCTCACCTGTGCCCGGTGAGCTTCTTTCTCACTTGGCACCAATAAATAAGTTTCTTTTGAGATCAGATGTTTAGTTTTATTGGTATAAGGAATTTTTTGTGAGCCAACTCCCTCTACCAGTGTCAACTGGACCCTAACTCATGCCTAAGAACTTATTACTTAAAAAACATAGATAATTGCATTTCACTATAATTGGCTCCCTTTGTAATCTTGTATATTTTATTTTATGTATTAAAAACGTTATTCTACAGCTAGATGGTACAATAGATAGCATCAGGAGGACCTGAGTTCAAATCCTACTTCAGAACCTAGCCGTGTGATGCCACTTAACCTTGTTAGCCTCAGTTTCCTCGTCTGCAAAATGAGTTGGAGAAGAAAATGGCAAACACTCCACTACCTTTGCCAAGAAATTTCCAGAAGGGTCATGAAAAATCAGACACAACTGAAAAGACTAAACAACAACTCTGAGAAGAGGTCCATAGGCTTCACCACACTGCCACGGTTCCACGATGTGAAAAAAAGCTAAGAACCCATTTTAGAGCATTGCTTGAGGACACTGGTTCCCAAGAAGTTAAATGACTTGACCAGGGTCACATAGCCAGTATGTTTTAGAGGAAGGACTTGAACTCACTTGCTCACCACTAGCTGCCTTTCTGTGCATACTCACATTTACACACACACACACACACACACACACATACACACACAAAGATAAATATACATATACACATATATGTATACCCATACATACAACTATCTTTTCCAGTTCTCTTTACCTCTTTGTGTCCTCAAATTTGGTGAGTAATATGGTATTTACTCCTTTAGCAAATATATAAATGCATGTGCACATATTCACATATATGCACACAGATATACACACACAAACCCCATATATGTTTGCACACTCATACACTATTATAACTCCTAACCCAATCTGTCATGAAGTCTTAACTGAAAACATTTCAATGTTTTAGAGGGATTGACTCAGAGAGCAAAATTCTTGGAGAAGAGAGGAACAGTGAGCATAGATCGGCTCAGCTAAAAATAGAGACATGTTCAAACAGACCTGATTTTCCAGTCCACTTTGCTGGTTTCCAATAAAGCAAAGCCTTGACTTTGTACATTTGTGAAGCTCTGTAGAAAAAAGAGCTATTATAAAACCCAGAATGAGCACTCTCCTTATAGGAATAGGTCAGACAAATGACACGATTCCCATTTTATAGAGAATGAAACTGAGACCCAGAAAACCATGACTTACCCAAGGTCACACAGAGAATTAGGGGTCTAGAATCTAGGTCTTCTGCCTTGTAACCCTGTGTGCTTTCTACAGCATAAAATAGTTTCCAAAGACAATGCCTGTGCCATTTCAAACTGCGGATATTTGAATTTAGGTGGGAAAATACATTTTAAAGCCCTCCTGGGAAAAAAAAAAGATATTTGTTTTGAGCAATCTTGAAGTGTTAGGGGTGGGTGGACAGTTTTTGTTTATTTTAGCAACCTACCTTAAACTTACCTGAATTGGATAATAGGGTCTCTCCTTCATGGTTGGGGTGGGGCAGTGGAAGTGGGAGTTAGTTGGGTGGGGGTGGGGGATGAGAGAGAACTTTTATTTATTGAAGTTTTCACATTTTTTAGAAGGTTCACAGATGGAGGGGCAAAGACCAAGGATCTTGGAGAGCAGTCAAGCCCTGGGAGGTTAAAGCTGCTTGTCTTTGACAGAGGGAAAGCAACTGGTGGATTCCTATGCAATGCAGACTCCATGGCAGAGACTTCTGAGAAAAAAAAATAATTATAACAACACTGATAATAGGATTACCCATTTCTTTAACACTTTAAGTAAAAAAAGCATTTTCCTCACAAGACTCTTGTGTAGGATAAGATGTGGAAACTGAGGATTGGGAAGTAGGTAGGAGATGGGGGAGAGTGGAAATAATCACAAATCACTTTTATATGGTGCTTTCTTTATACTTGAACACTTTAAGGGATCCATGATCTCATCCATTTCAGTGTAGACATGATGTAACATGTAACATGTAACATGTAACAAGTTCAGATGTAACTCACAGGCCACTCATACCTTTTCCTTTTGTGCTAGTAAGGTTAGGATTGTCCTAGGGTTAGCCCATTCCCAGTCATTTGAAGAGGCTCATCACCTCAGCAGGTTGTTCTCAATGTGAGTACTTCTGCAGCCATGAAAACCATGAGAACCAAAGAATCACCAAAGATCCCCCTTCACAGCCCAGTCCCAAGCCATCTTTCCAGTCTTTTTGTACAGTAATCCCCTCCCCCACTTGTCGATTCATAAATATTGACCTTCCCTCTGCTTCTCCTCCAAGATACTCCCTCTACCCTGTCTGTACCTTTCTTCTGTCCCCCTCATGCCTAGATTACATTACCTCCTCACTTCTGCTTTCCTTCAAGATGCAGCCCAAGCACTATTGCTGTTGTTCAGTTATATCTGAATCTTTGTGACCTCATTTGGGGTTTTCTTGGCAAAGATACTGGAGTGGTTTGCCATTTCCTTCTTAACATCATTTTACAGATGAGGAAACTGAGGCAAACAGGGTTAAGTGACTTGCCCAGAATCACACAGCTAGTAAGTGCCTGAGGCCAGATTTGGACTCATGAAGATGAGTCTTCCTGATTCTAACACTAGTGCTATAGCCACTGGCCCACCTAGCTGCCCTGTTCTGATTCCCCCAAACTGCTAGTGTCCTGTCTCCCAAAGTCCTATCTTACAGGATTGCTGTGAGATCAAATGAAATAATATTTGCTTTCCCTTAGTACAGTACTTGGAAAATAGTAGGTACTTAATAAGTGCTGGTTTCTCTCCCTTCACTTACCCAAGTACTTAACTACTTTGTATTTATTCTCTTTATATTTACTCTGTATATCCTTACATATGAATTTGCGGTCTCTTTGAGTATAGGATTTTTAAGAGAAGGGATTATTTCATTCTATGTGTTTGCATTTCTGTCACCTGGCACAATGTAGCATAGTAGGTGCTTAATAAACACTTCTTGACTGATTGACAGAGAACTTTAAGTTCTATAAAACACTTTCAGATTTCCTCACATCCACTCTGTGAGGAAGAGGACATGCATAATTTTATCCCCAATTTTTTGGTAAGATAATTGAGACAGAGAGTGTTTTGGGGGTTCTGACTTATTTAAAGTCACATATCTAGTAAGTGACTGGCCTGGTACCTTTAGGGTATGAGAGATGGAGCCACGAGTGCAATGTGCTTTGAAAGGAGTCAGGTCTTGGTGAGTACCAAAAGAGTATGAGATGGAGATACCTAAAATGAAAGGAAGCTTGTTAATTATGGAACAGACATTGTAGAGCATTCAATGGAATACTCAAGCAGAAATGGGATGGGATCCACAAGGGCGGGGTTGGAGTGAATGGAGACGAGAGACTGGGAAGGGAGTATTGTAGAGGGTGGCTGACTTCCCCTTTGGCAGCTAGGTATTTAGTGCTGCAGGATAGAAAGTCTCTATTTATTTTATTATTTTTATATTTTATATTATATATTATTATTTAGTATTTAGTATTATTTAGTACTGCTTAGTATTACTTAGATAGAGAACATATGCTTAGAATACTTATAGCACACTTAGATAGTGGGTCCTCAAGTTCAACCCTTTGATGGAAACCAAACAGCACAGAACAATGAAGTTTGAATTTAGTCAAAGGAGATTACTTGAGGACCTAGAGGGCCACATGTAGGGTGGTGAGCCCCCATACTGGTGATATTTATAGTATATGCTATACTTATAGTACACTTGGTTATAATATACTATACTTATAGTATACTTAATTATGGTATATACTATACTTATAGTACATTTAGATAATTATGGTATATACTATACTTATAGTACGCTTAGTTATAGTATACTTAGATAGTTATAGCATGTACTATCCTTATAGTAGAGTAGATAGTTAAAGTATATACTAATAGTATACTTAGATACAAAGTATTATTATTTAGTGTTACTTAGTTAGAAGTAGCATTAGTTTTCTAGCCAAAGGGAATGAATCTGGGCAGAGGACCATTGGAAGAGACTTGGCTACTTGGGAAGGGAGTGTGAACGGCTTTGCGGATGATGGCAGGTGAGGAGGTTGCCCTATCCCTTGGGGTGTCTTGGCACTGCCCTCAGGCACTGTTTTTGGAGGTGGGGTTCCTGCTCTCATGAGACATGGTCTGGGAAAGAATCCAGATCTAATGTTCTTTCTAACTAGATCATGCTATTTCTCCTTGGGACATGGGCACAGGACATGGGACATGACCAAGCTAATAAGGAGATGTAAAGCTGTGTCTTAAAATTGAATGGAGTGCTTGGCTTTAGAGAGGTGTCTGTCCCTGGACATGTTTGGGCAGAGGAGGAATAACTCCTATATTGGGATGATGGAGGGGGACTTCCTGTTTAGGTATCACTTGGACCAGGTCTTCTTTCAGATTTCTCCCAACTCTAAGGTTCTATGATTTTGTAAACTAAGGAAGTTTAGCCTGGAGAAGAGAGGATTTAGGGTTCTTGCCTTTCAGTAAGGGTTGTCAGGTGGAAGAAACATTAGACTAAGAGTCAGGAGCGATGAGTGTATAGAAGAAGGGGTGAGCTGAGAAGTGTTTAACAAGCAGCTCTCTAAGAAAAAATACATATGATACACTTTGAAGTTCTATCTGTGTTATTAGTATTTTTCTCCATAGCCTTTTAAAGTCTAGACAATCAACCAAGCAATTAATCAAATTCTGATTTATAGCATTTGCCAATTTCCGAGCATTGAAAATTAGTAATTGGCTCTCTCCACCTGGTCCAGGCTGGGTCTAGCATGCCCATGGGTGCAAGCTATAAGGAAGCACGTTTTAGAATGATACAGAAGAACTCCCAGATAATCAGAGCTATTGAGCAATAGATTAGACTGTCTTTTAAGGAACCTCATTGACACTGGAGGTCTTCAAATCAAGGTTGTATGATAAACTGTTGTAGTTGTTGTTGGTGACATGGTTTGAACTAGATTACTTCTGAGATCTCTTTCAATGAGGTCTCTTTCCTAGAGACTCTAATTCTGTTGCAGATTGAAGAATATAACTATTTCTCATTTTAAGTAGATTCTCATGAAGCAGGTAGATGGTGCAGTGTTTAGAGCACTGAGACACAGAGAGGTGAAGTGCCTTACCTGGGGTCACACAGCTTAGGAAGTTGCTGAGATTGGATTTGAACTTAGGTCTTCCTGACTCCAGGTCCAGCACTCTACTTGCTGTATCACGTAACTGCCCCACAAAAACGGAAAATACAATTCTAGATTCCAAGGCTGAAGGGACCTTAACTCTGCCTACTTTTTGAGTCTTTTGGTTTGCTTTAAGTTTCCACTTTCACAGGAAGTCTTTCCCAACCCTTTTTCATTCTAGTACCTTTCCCTGTTAACTATTCCCTATTTGTTCCATATATAGCTTGTTTGTATATCTTTGTTGGCACGTTTTCTCCTCCATTTGTTTGTAAACTTCTTGAGCATAGAGGCTATCCTTTGTTTCTTTTTGTATCCTCAGTGCCTGTCACATAGTAGGTGCTTAATAAATGTTGATTGATTGAACTATTCTAGCCCTCTCAAATTACAGATGAGGAAACTATTCCCTAGGGACATGAAATGACTAGTACATGCTAACATAGGGAGTAAGGGTTGGAGGTGGGATTTGAACTCAGATCACCTCCTCTAACCTCCCCCCCTCCCAGAGGCAGTACTCATTCCATCACCCCACGCTGAAATCCCTGCCCAGTGACTCCCGAGGGGAACTCCTCTCAGCTCCCCAGTCTCTGGAAAGCACTTTGTGCAGTGAGAAGGAAGAATCATTTCCCAATCATTTAGAAATGTGCCACCCAGGGACAGGCAAAGCAATTAGATTCCCATTGTGTACTTTCTTATGCTATCCCCAGACATAAGCTCAATTATCGTTCCATGAAAATAATATTTAAAACTTTATATTAAGTTTTGCTTCTTCTACTGATCTGTGAATAGCTTTTCTTTTATTTTGACACAAATTTCTCCATTTCCTAAAAAAAAATTACTGATTTATGTCTAGGCAGAGAAACCCCCTCCACCTCCAAAAACAGCTTAAGATGAATTGAATTCTACCGATTTCAGTTGTCAGGGCAATGCCCCAGATTTTTCATTTAGTTTGGTAAGAAATAGAATCTTTATCGTTTCACTTAACTGAGTCAATACTGCGTAGATGTCAGGAAAATGAGTCCTAATCCCTTACAAATAAATGACGGATGTCACAGTCTGTGTCTGCAAAACGCAGATGTTTGTGAAACACATGGGATTCTTTGGAGTCTGATGTTTCTTCATTCCATATATGATGTGGGGAGTAAAATGGATAGGGAAACCATTATTGGTTGGTTGGAGTAGCAGGATCTGCTGTATGACATTTGGGGGGACTGAGAGAGTTAACTCTCAACTCCTATCAGTGAAATCTCCTCCTCTGAAGTACAGAAAGTTCACCATTAGTTAAGACATTGAAAATCTTTGTTAAAATAACAGTACTCAACATTATAAGAGCTCACATGATTATAATGCTTCCCCAAAGACAATCCTATGAGATGAATAATTTAAATTTTTTGTCATTGCAGATGAGGAAACTGAGGCTCACAGAGATAAAATGATTTTGTCTAAGGTAATAATTCTTAACCTTTTTTTCATGTTATCCTTTTGGTAGTGTGGAAAAGCCTATGGATCCTTCTCAGAATGTTTTTAAATGTATAAAATTAAGGGCAATTAAGGGTAGAGCACTGACCCTGGAGTCAGGAGGATCTGAATTAAAATCTTGTCTCAAACTCTAACTATGTGACCCTAGGCAAGTCACTTAACCCTAATTTGCCTCCATTAAAAAAAGTGTGAAATTAGATATTGGAAGCCAATTATGTTTGTATACAGTAATCAAAATAATTTTCAGAAACCAATACATAATCCCTAGATTAAGAACCCCTGGTCTAAGGTCAGGCACATTCTAAATGTCCAATGCAGGTCTGGTGTCCAGCAACACAAGTCTTTCCTAAGACTCCAAGTCCTGTGTGTTTCTTTTTTTCCCACAATGCCAGGCTAAATTGGAAATTTTACCTTGAAGGAAAAGCAAAGAAAACCATTATCATTTCCATTATGATCAGAGATAAATAAGTAGCTCTGTGGACATAGGATCAAGAAGACCTGAGTCAAAGCCTGCCTCAGATACTCAGTAGTTGTGTGACCCTTGGCAAGTCACTCTTTCCAGGTTTCCTCATCTCTAGAGGGGGGGTAATATTAAAATCTACCACATAGGTTTATTATAAGAACCAAACTTAGCAGACTATGTTGAATGCTTTTCAAACTTGAAAGTTCTATGTTAATGTTAGTAATTAGCAGCAAGTGACAATTTAACTTAATGTATTGGATCCACTCGAAGAAAGGGCAGGATACCAACGGGATACAGGACAGGTAAATCTTTTGCGGTGACATGATGGAGACTATCACTGTTGTCTAAAGTACAAGGGTCATGTATTCAATTAGAAATGTTATAGAAAGGGACAGTATTTCTTTTTATAAAGGCTTATATGCATCTCTGTGGCACAGAGGAATTTATTTTGTGACAGGAAAACTCACTTTCACTAACGTTGTCTAAAGTGTCATTTTGACATGGGATCTTGAAGGCTATTCCTAGGGATCCCAAACTGGTAAGTCCACCAAGCTGAAGTGCCTCCCATATGAGCCCAGATATGGATCCCATGTTTGTTCTTCCAAGAGCAGCCTAGCTAATCTGGAGAAGGAGGAGGTTGATTGTCAGAACTTCAGCCCTAAGAAGTAGATTTTTGGGGCACAGTAAAAATGACAAGGCCCATCTACTGTGGCAAAGAACAACTATGATCTTCATTCACAGAGTGATAACATTTAGAGCTAAAAGGAACTTAGGTTCATAGAATCTGGAGCCAGGAGGACACTTCCCCTTCATTTTACAGAAAAGGAAACTGAGTCCATGAGAAGCAAAATAACTTGCCCAAGGCAGTGTAAATAATGGAGCTGGGGTTCACTTTCAGGCCCTTGTTCTCAAGATCCCATGTTCTTTGCACTACATTGCCCTGGGTGAAAGGAAACTATGAAATGAGGGACTTGCTTTGTCTGGAAGCAATCTCTTTTGTTGAAAGAAAAAAACAACGCAAAGATGAGTTGTGAGGTTTTGGAGGTTTAAGTCAGCCCTCAGCTGCCTCTGGGGTTTGTCTTTCTGCCAACAATTTTCCTATCCCAGGAGGGTGCCGGGATGGTGGTGGCATTTTCTTAAAAAACAAAACAACGTCCAGAAGGAGGGTACAATGTTTCTCAAAAGGAATTGTGTGAGTTTGTGTGTGTGTGTATGTGTGTGATCAGGTATTTGTGTGTAGAGATATTTATATTGCTAAGTCGTGGAGCCTGGCACCTCTTCTGTTTATCCAGCATCAAGGAAAACTTGGGTTTTAATATGTTTGACTTCAAACAACCTTGTATTCTGATATATAGCACTGAGATCTGCCCTGAAATTAATGCTTTCAAGAGGCTCTTTGGCTGCTCTCTGAAAGAACCCCAGCCACTTCGTTTTATCTACACTGGGATTGTTAAATACCTTTGATTAGAAGTCAGTGGAGAAGATCAGGTGGAGGTTCAGAAATTCCTCTGCCTGAAGGGAACAGGATGCATTGCCTCTGGCTTGAATCTCCCCTGGTGAAAACTCCATTTGAGGTCTCCATGGTGGGGGCTTTCTTCCCTTTGGATAACCCGCCTGGGGATCTTATTTCCCAATCCTGGGAAAGCATGTCTTGGGCTAGGAAGGTCCACAGCTTGCTGGAGGGGGTAAAGGGAAAGTCGAAGAGGTTGGGAACCAGTGACTTTGCTAAAACAAACTTGCTGAATGACCTTGGGTAAGTCACTTGTTTTCCCCAAGGTGTTAGTTCCCCCTTGAAAAAAGAATGTGTGTAAGTATGGGTAATTTTAGAGGTCTTTTCCAGCTCTTAGCTATCTGAGTCTTCTTATAAAGTGGGATAGATTCAGAAAGACATGGGATGATATGTTTAAAATTGGGAGAGACTCTAGAAACCATTTAGGTCAATGCCTCTATTTTATAGGTAAGAAAATTAATACTCAGAGAGGTTGAGACTTGCCCAAGGTCACACAGGAAATACAGAACAGATGTGAGATTTAAATCTAGCTCTTATGATTTTGAAAGACCACTCTTTTTGTTGTACCACACTCTCCTGTTGGTCACTACTCTGTTTTTCCCAAATGCTACTTGAATGCGGAAATTTCCCCCAGTTTATGGACAAGTAACTTAGGGAATTAACATGAGATAATGTATGTAAAGCACGTTGCCAGCCTTAACACACTGCCAGTTATTAGGGAAGGGGAATAGAGTAGTATAGAGTGACCTCTGGTGATGTTGTACTTAGAGGTTTTATGATTGTAATTCTTTGGTTTGCCATTTCTGACCTCTCTATGTCTGTCTTTAACTGTCTTTCTTTTTTTTCTCTCTCTCCCCTATATGCTAGAATTTAGAACTGGAAGGTATTTTAGTGGCCATCACATTAAACTCTGATTTTACACAGGAGGAAACTGAGGCCCAGAGACCTTGCGACTTGCCCAAGTTTACCCAGGAAGCAAGTAGAAGAACTGTAGTGTTCGACTTCACTCCGTTGGCTTTGGAGATAGTGGAGTGTGTGTGTGTGTGTGTGTGTGTGTGTGTGTGTATGTGTGTGTGGGCGCGCGCATGTGTGCATGTACACTTTTTGAACTGAAGGTGAGTGACAGTGGAGGAGTACAATAACCCACAATCATTCTGATACCATTTCAGGCATTGTAGTGACCTGGGTTGGGGTCCTAGTCCCCTTCTAGGTTCTAAGTTCATGAAGGCAGAGGCTACATGCTAGCTCAGCTTTGTACCCAAGTCACCTATTTCCCAGCACAAGGGGTTGCCCACAGAGGGCAGAGGAAGACTGAGATATTCTAGGCTTGGAAGATGCACAGAGGTGGAAGGGGGCAGGATGAGCTCATTGAAAAGCTGTCCTGGATGACTGATATGTACACAATGCAAGAAGCGGAGGGGCCCATGAGTGCTGGACCTGGGGTCCGGAAAACCTGCCTCAAACACTTACTAGCTCTGTGACCCTTGGCAAATCAGTTACATTCTTTTAGCCTTGGTTTCCTCATTTGTAAAATGAGGATATAATAACAGAGTGAGAACTGAATGAGACAACCTATATAAAGAGCCTTGAAAACCTTCAAGTGCTATGTAAATGCTACTATTATTAAGAAAACCCCAAATGGCATCACCAGAGTCAGAAATGACTGAACAGCAACGTTAAAATAATAAAGTCAGCTCCCCAGGACCTTACACACTCTGGAAAGAACTTCTATTTTATCCTAGAAGCAGCCAGTGAAGATTATTGAGCAGGGCAGTGACGATCAGAAGATTATTTTTGCAGCTGTGTGGAGAATGGATTGGAAAGAGAAGAAATGGAAACAGGGAGACCAGCTAGGAGTTAGTATAATAATCTAGAAGAGACATGATGAGAATCTCAGCTAACGTAGTAGTTCTGTGAATAGAGAGTCTGCATGTAAAAGATGTATAACAGGGGTTAGAGGTTATGACAAAGGCCAATATGATTTTTTAAGCTCATCATTATTAAGCTAAATATGAATAGCTTTTGATGAGCAATTGTTTCCTCTAATAGAGTAGATGCAGAATAGACTTGGTTATAGTATCTTTCCTTTTCTGCTCTGGGTAAATTAGCTGGTTAGCTTCCTACAGAGAAAAAGGGTCAAAGTGGTTCAATTTTTATTCCATAAAATACATGAATTCTTATTCAGTCTTTACTCTAGCTTTGTCAGTGGTCCATGGGAGGGGCATGGGAGGGGCGGGAGGGAAGGTATTACAGTGCCTCCCCCAAGTCTGTCCTCTGTTGTAGAGTTCTTGGGCACCCCAAGTTCCCAGAAGGATGTGTCCTAGGAAGGACCTGGAGTCTGACTGTTGCAGATGCCAACCCGTAAATTCCAACCCCGCTGGTCCTCACGAGTGGGAAACTGTATCCTTTGTTAGAATGTTCCCCTGGAAAGAATGGTTTGCATTAACTCTGGGCAGCCAGGAGGTGGGAGGGGCTTTGCCTCTCCTCTCTCCCCTCCCCATTCCCTTCTCCCTTTGGTTTATCCATCTAGTTAAGCTCTACTTTGCGGGTCAACTCTGAGGAAATCAGAGAGAGGTTCTGAAGGGGGTTTTGGCCCAACGAGTGACAACTGGAGAGCCTTTACATTGAACTTATAATAATAAAATGGAGATTTCAGATCTCAGCAGTTCAATGCTTCTCTGGAGCACGCAGACCAAAGCCAGCTTTTGACTTGTTTCTTTAGCTGAGAGCAGGGGAAGCTGGAAGGGAAGGCAGGCTTTTGGCCAGAGATGCAGCTCACAAACCACAGGCATTTTATTGAGTGCAGAGAAATGATTTTGATGGGAGTGGGGGAAGGGGAAAGCACACACACACACACACACACACACACACACACACACACACACACAAACAAAAAACCAAAACCCAGCCCCATTTCTATGCATAAAGCACAATGGTCTCTTTTCCGGTCTTCTTTTCAAATCTTATCTCCTCTCCCCTACCCTGAGAAGAACCAGGAGGCAAAGCTGATGGAGAGGGCTGATAATGCTGGCACAGTTGGCATAGACTTTCCTAGCAGGGTGTGAAGTTTTCTTCTAAGCCTCTGATGTTTCATCTTGGCTCTCCACGGTGAGTCCAGTAAGCAGAGGAACTTCCAAAAGTGAGACTTCCTGGGAGAAATGACCTTTTATACCTCAGATCCCAGCATCCCCAAATGCCAAGCTTTTAAAGGAACTCTGAACCATTCAAACAAGCCTTTTTGGCCACTGGCCTCTGAGGCCTCCCACTGATGCTTTGCACACGTTCCTTTCCTTCCTCTCTTCTCCCTCTCCAAGACACATCCTCCACCCCAATTTCTTTTAATCAGTACTAAAAGTCAGCTCTACTCCCCCCACTCCCCAGACTATCAATATTTGTAAGTGTCTGTGTGGATTTCATAGAATCATAGAGCTAGAATGCAAAAAAATTGCTTGATCTCTGTTTCCTCAGTTTGCTCATTTGTAAAATTAATCTCTAATTTTCCTTCTTTATGTGAATCCTATTAAGGCTGTCCCTCCCTTTTCCCTCCCAGTTTCTTAGTTCATAATCATCTCCTTCCTCTTCTGGACCACCTCCAGCCTCCTAAGGAACTAGCCAGAGAGATCAGTTTCCCCCATGGCCCCTCCAGCTTTGAAATTCCATCTGGTCAGGGAAACTTTTCCAGCCCAGATTTCTCCCAAGTACTGAGACCCACCTACACATACCCATAGATTTACCTACAGTTCCTGACAGTCATTCAATGCTTTATGGTCTTTGTAGCCGATACATTCCTCAACTCCCAATCCCCCAAAGCGGGCTGAGATCCTTCTCTCCTTTCCATTCCCTTCCCTGCTCCACTTCACTTGCTTAGAACTAAACGGATGGAGTGGGCTGGACCAGACATGCTTTACACATTTTAGTTCCAGCTTCCCCTAAGCCCAAAGAAACCCTTCTGATGGACCACCAGGGGGCACTGTGGTCACATGGGTACTATTTTCTCAGCCAAGTGTGGAGGCCACAGAATCCAGGGTTTCCATGATGTTAAGAGTCAGAAGAGGTCTTAGAATTTGATGAACTCTAAATGCTTGTTGAATTGTGGAGTCGTTCTTTATTCTGTGCTGTGCATACAAGGCACAGTACTGGAGCTGGGAAGACTCTCATATCATACAATGCTCCTCCGTAGTGTAAGATATTAGAGCTGTCAGGGACCCTGCCCAAAGATGGCATGGAGGTGGGGTAGTTATAAGAGAACAGAATTAGGAGTCACAAGGCATGGACTTGAATACTGACTTTGCTGTTTACTCTCTATGGAACATTGACTTGGTCACTTTACTCTCTCCTGGGGGCTCAATTTTCTTTTCTCTAAAATGGGGAAGTAAGGGTGGTCTAGATCAGAGCCCCCTTGTCTTCAAAAAGGTCTGCTGATAGATTTCACGGGGTTTGTGAACTTGGATGAGAAAAACACTATATCTTTATTTTCACTAAGCTCTAATGAAAATTTAGCATTTACAAATTTAAAGGGAATCCCCACCCCCAACATTTTTCTGAGCTGAGGGCCATAGGCTTACCCACAACACAAAAAAAGGTTAAGAACTTCTGAACCAGGTGACCCCTAAGATCCATGTCCCTAGATAATGCCCAATGTCCATAGTACTTTGCCCATAAAATTGTTCAATTCAGCAAATGTTTGTCAACTATCTTCTATGGTCTAACATTTTATATTTAAAACTTCTTTTCTCTTCTGCTATTCCAGGTTTTAGTCTATTTTCTAGGATTTCCTTTTAGTTCTCACTCATTTTCTAAGTTCCCTTCCCTCTCCGACACTTTATGATCTAAGTTCCTTCCAGTACTTGAAATCTCCGACAATTATTATCTTTGTGACCTAGGCAAGTCGCTTATACTCTCTCTATCTCAGTTTCCTTAACTGCAAAAGGAGGATGATAATGGCACCTACCTCCTAGGGGTGTTGGGGGGGGGTAAAGTGGGATAATATTTGTAAAGCATTTTGAAAACCTTAAAATACTAAATAATAATAATATAATAATGATGATGGTGATGATGATGATGACAGTTTAAGGCTCCTTCTGATTCTTGCTTTCAATGATTTTGGAAGAGTTTTTCTTCTCCAGAGAAACTTGAAAGACTGATTTCATATTCTTACTGAATTAGAAGGGACCTCTAAGAACGATAAGTACAGTTCTCTCATTTTCTGGAGGTGGAAACTAACGAATGCATCTCCCTCCCCTTGAAAAGTGAGGGTTAATAGTTAGTTCCCCATGGTGACCATCACATCAATTTCCTAAGGGATATGTGGTTGTCAAAGAACAGAGAAAGGTCTTGGGCTTCTTTATTGAATCCTATCAGAAGATTTCTGAAAGAGTCTCCCCTAATGAAATAAATTTTTTTTTTTTTAAAAGAGATGTGCTTGTAGAAAGAAATGTTTCTCTCTACTGATACTGCTCCTTTGAGAGAATGGCCCTGGATTGAGTTCAGCTATTTCCATTGCACTGGGAGCTCATTTACTCATTGGGAGTCATGGGAAAAATAATGAAGCAAAGAAGTAGAAACAATGAATTAAAGTAATACTCTACAAAATTAACTGTTCTAAAATGAGAGGTTTGCTTGAAAAGATTTCCCTTAGGGTATGAAGCGTTACTGATGCAAGGACTGAAGGCCTTAGATTTAGAAAGAACATTTCCCATTTTTGATAAATAGAAGGTTAATAATTCTACAGGATAACTGGCTGACAGCTTTTTCTCCCAAATTAATTTAAGGTTTTCCTGAGGATGCTCTACGTGCCTATTGCTATTCTAGACTCTATCATGTTTTTGATAATGCACTTGACCATGATATTATCACTTGTTTTTGCTGCACCTCTTCTGAACTGAAGTCTTGGCTAGCTGGTGGAATTTTTTCAGTTATCCTCTTAACTAAGAGATGTAGTGGTTATGAATATTTGCATCCTTCCCATCTTCTGAGCCCTACACATCAATATGTAGGTGAGGTTCTCTCCCAGACTTCCTTAAGTATGATACAAAGTCTGTGGCATCATTCTTGGTAGTTTTCTGAATGCACGAAAGATGTCATATGTGGACACTATTGATATTACAATTCAGTATTTCTAGAATGTTCTTCAACATGTAATGAGGATGCTAAAGTGATGGATCTCCTTGGGAATGGTTGTGTGGTTCTAGACTTCTTGATTGCTACTAAACCTTGAGTTTTTTGCTCTTAAATTGTCTATCTTGGTCAGAATGAATCCTGACAGGGAATCCATATACAGAGAAATATTTCTCCCACACTTTAGAAACAGTGGAAGGTTTCTGGTTACTGGTTGGGTACGCCAGTTCATATCTGGTGAAACAATCACTTACTATAGGACATAGCATATATCCTATGTCTTACTGTCTCCTTCCAGAGAGATAGTAAAAGCTAATCCACATAAGTTTCAAAGGTTTTTGTGTTGCCTATATTCTTCAAATATGCATCATGAGTTAGTAATGTGGTTATGTCTTTGCCATTGTGAGTTTTCTCATCGAAGGTTGACATAAGAAATTAAATGGGAATGTTTTGGGAGTTTTGTGGAAGCCACAGATGACACACAAAGGCCAGCAGATGACACAGAACGTAGGACCAAATATTTAGCCCAAATTTTACAATAGGGTACTTGTACACTCCATAAAAGAAAAAGAAAAAAATTCAGACTTCTTCTATGGTAAGAAGGGAAGGTCAAAAGATTTTACATGGATTTTCCAGATTGTGAGGGAACCATGCCCCTACACTCCTCTCATTCATGTGGAAAGGATTCTTTGAACATGGTGAACACAACCTGGGCAGCTAGGTGGTGCAGTGGATAAAGCACCAGTGCAGGAGTCAGGAGGATCTGAGTTCAAATCTCACCTCAGACATTTGACACTCACTAGCTGTGTGACCTTGGGCAAGTCACTTAACCCTAATTGTTTCATCCTGGGTCATCTCCAATCATCCTGATGAATATCTGGTCACTGGATTCAGATGGCTCTGGAGGAGAAGTGAGGCTGGTGACCTGCATAGCCCTCCCTCACTCAAAACAAAGTCAAGTGCAAGTCATGTCATCATTTCTCTGATGGCATGGTCTTCTTTGGCAATGAAGGACGAACACACACAGGATAGTTGAGAAGGAGTCTAAAATGCAAGGGGTAGGGACATCTTCTCTCCTTCTCCTGAAAGCTATGTGCAGGCATACCTTGGAGATGTGGGTTTGGTTCCAGACAACTGTAATAAAGAAAATATCACAATAAAGTGAGTCACACCGATTTTTTGGTTTCCCAGTGCATATAAAAGTTACGTTTACACTATGCTGTAGTCTATTAAGTGTGCAATAGTATTACATCCAAAAAAGTCAGCGTGCATACCTTAATTGAAAAACCACTTTATTGTTAATAATCATCATTTGAGCTTTCAGTGGTGATGGAGGACCTTTCCTTGATGTTGATGGCTGCTGACTGATCAGGGTGATGGTTGCTGAAGGTTGGGGTAACTGTGATGATTTCTTAAAATAAGACCATAGTCAAGTTTGCCACATGGATCAACTCTTTCTTTCATTGAACACTTAGAGGCCATTGTAGGGATATTAAATTGTCTAATTTCAATGTTATTTTGTCAGAGAATAGGGAAACCCTAGGAGAGGGAGAGAAAAGCTTGTTGGTGGAGCAGTCAGAATGTGCACAACATTTATTGATTAAGTTTGTGGCCTTTTATGGGCATGGTTAGTGGCACCCCCAAACAATTACAAGAGTAACATCAAAGATCACCAAGTCACCATAACAGAGATAATAATAGCAAAAAAATTTGAAATATTGTGAGACACAGAGATATGATGCAAGCATATCCTGTTGGAAAAACGGCGCCAATAGAGTTGCTTGATTCAAGGATGCCACAAATCTTCAATTTTTAAAAAATTGCATTATCTGCAAAGTGTCATAAAAGGAAGGGAAGTAAAGCAAAGTATACCTGTAGTTGCCTGACAGTAGCTAGAGATGGCTGAGAATGGAAGGAGCAGGAGAGACAGAGACAGAGATAAAGAGAGATACAGATGGAGAGGGAGGAGAGAAGGGAAGGAGGATAGGGAGAAGAAAAGGAAGAGGGAGTGAAGCAAAGGGGGAAAGGGAAGGGAAAAAAGAAGGGGAGGGGGAAAGATAGAAATGAAGAGAAAGTGAGAGGGGAAGAGAGAGAAAGAGAGATTAGACACTGGGAATGAGAAGTTCTCAGAGAATATAGTGATGGTCGTTTTCTAATGAAATGGAAATAAGGCCCTCCCTTGGGGTAACATGGAGTAAATATCCTTAGTAAGGGAATCAAGAGACTTGAATTTGCTTAACTTGGCTCAGTTCCCTTCTGGCAGTTTGACCTTGAACAAGACATTACCCTTTTCTGGCTCTCACTTTTTCTATGCATAAAAAGAGGAGTTGGACTAGATAATTTCTAAGACTCCTCCCAATTCTTGACCATCTATGATTAAAAATACTCTTGAGATTAATTCTGGTAAGGCTAAAATAAATCATCACGACCAGAAGACAGGTTTTTTTTTTCCCCTAGAAATTATCAAGGACCAAAAAATTCTTTCCTCCTCGTCCTCATTGTCCCCTCTTTCCCGTGTCAAATGACAATGCAGCATGGAGTTTGGGACTTCTACCAGACCAGTGTCTAGGGGGGCTTGTGGTGCCCAGTGAATTATATTCACATTGTAACTGAGAATGTATCTCCCAGTTGTGGAGGGGGCTGAGTGACATATGAGCCCCCTTTATTCTGGCCGTTTGCTTCCCTGAACTAGGGCAGCTCCTTACAGAGCTCCAGCATGAGGGACACCTGAAGGCTCCCAGAGATTCCTTGAGCCTCCCTGAGTTCCCTCAATATGCACACATACACAAACATGCACACACATATGCACACACAGACACAGAGAAACACACAGAGGCATAGACAGACACATGGAAACACACAGATACACATACACAGAGGCACAGATACACACACAGAAACACATGGACACACAGAAACACATACAACCACATAGATACACACAGAAACACACAACCACACAGGAAGACACACAGAAATACACAGATGTACAGACACACAGAGAAACACACACAACTACACAGACACACACATAGAAACACATACACATAGAAACACAGACACACAGAAACACACACAACCATAGAGACACATAAACAGAAAAACACAGATGCACAGACACACACAAGCATATAGACACACGCAGAGACACACAGACACACACACACACAGAAACACACACCACCATGCACACACACAGACATACACAGAGAAACACACAACCACACAGACACACACACACAGAAGCACAGACACACACAGAAATAAACAGACACATAGACACACAACCACACAGAAACACATAGACACACAGACATACAGAAACACATACAATCACACAAACACAGAAGCATATACACACATACACATGCACTCACACACAAATACACATCCACATCCACAATACACACACCCACATCCATATACATGCATGCACACATACACACAAATATGTATATGTATATATGCATGCATGTATACACACATGTTATATAACATCATATTATAATATAATAATGTAATATATCACACACACATACTATCTATTATAATGTGCATATATATGTATATATGTGTATACACACAGTATATATATGTATATGGGTATATATGTGTATGTGTGTATATATACACACATGCATACATACACACATACATATCATAATGTAAGCAGCAGTTTGACCTGGTCTATGTGTGTATATGCATATATATTTTAAGAGTATATATATATATATGTGGTATAAATGTGGTATGTATGTAATATGTACATATACACACATACACACATACATACATGGCAGACCGCCCTGCTTATGCAGCCTATATGGGTTTGCTAGCATTTATATAGTTCCTTAAGGTATGCGAAGCATTTTATAAGTATTATTTCATTTGCTCTTCATAGCAATTAGGGGTGGTAGGTGCTATGATTATTTCCATTTTGGAAACTGAGGCAGGTGGAGAATAAATGACTTTCTCAGAGTCTAAACAGTGGGTCAGTGTCTGAGGCTAGATTGGAACTCAGCATTTCCAGATTCTGGAGGTAGTGCTCTGTCCACTGCACCACTTAGCTCCCTATGGATGCTCCTTATCAGACAGGGAGCCACACAGAAACTTTGAAACCACAGACAAATGTGTTTTTATTTTTATTTTTTTTTTGGCTAGGGGAAATATGGAAATTCTAGGTGTAAAATCTATATCTAATCTCTCTCTCTCTCTCTCTCTCTTTTTATAACTGTGATGTTGTTGGCATAGGAAACTCCTGGCGAGGATCTCCTACCAAGGCAGGTGATTTCTTATTGTCTCAGAGAGTTGGAGGCACTGAGGCCAGTGGTATGCCCAGGGTCATTCAGTAAGTATGTGGCAAAAGACTGAACAGGACTTCGGGTCTTCCTGGGCTCTTGGCAACAAGTCAAGCTAATGAGCATGTATTAAACACTTACTGTGTGCCTGGCATTGCCCTAAGACACTGATGACACAAAGACAAACAGAAGGAAAAACAGTTCTTGCCCTTATCGAGTCTCTGTCCATTTCACATCACTATCTCTTTCTCCCCTCTCCCTCCATTTCTCTCCCCATCTCTCTCTCTTGTCTTCCATCTTTCTCTCTTTTTATCTTTCTCCCTTCATATCTCTCTGTCTCTCTCCCATCTCTTCTCTCTATCTCTGTGTCTCTTTCTCTCCATTTCCCCCACTCCCTCCCTCCATTTCCCTCTCTCCCTCTCCCTCTCTTTCTCTCCCATCTCTCTTCATCCATATCTCTCTCCCTTCTGTGTCTATCTGTCTGTCTGTCTGTCTGTCTCTCTCTCTCATCATATAGTTGTGAGGTAGGCCAGGACAAAGAATCAGGACTTAAATGGGGATCACTTGAGTCATGGTCTGAACTCTTTATCCGACATTGCTCTGCCTCTTTTTAGACATGCATAGTCCAAGGAGGAAGAGAAGACAGTGGAGAACAGTCCTGCATTTCTTCAGTTGGTGTGGTCTCCCTGCCCCCACTTTTAAGTATGCTGAAAACAACTTTTTGTCCTACATTTTTCTGCCCACTTCCTCTCCGCATTTCCCCCTCCCCCTTAGACCTTTCCATCTCTAGGCAGAGTGAGCACCCTGATGGCTGGGGAAGGGTGCTTCCAGACTGTGTGAGGGAGAAAGCAATAAGCTCTGGCAGAAGGGGGCTCCATCTTCTGACCACATCCATGAGACCCCAAGGCCCAGGGTGAGTCCCCAGGGCTTCCAACAACTGTGATAAAGAAGGCAGCATCCACCTCCCTCCGACCCCCCCATTTCCTCACAGTGACTGAAAAGTCAGGGGCTGAGAAGATTGCAAACAGATGTGCAGCATCAAGCAGGTCTCCTTGGCTAGCCTCGCTTGTGGGCCTGAGTAACATGGCGCCCCCGCAGTCCTTCTGACCCCACTCCATAAACAATGACCCCGCCTGTCTTTCTCCAGACACCACATCAGGAATCATTCCCCAAAGCATTTATTTTTGATTTTAGTTTCTGCTGAGTCTGCTTGTAACCCGGTCGCGCTCCCCCGCATATCGGAAAACACATGTTTGCAGGAGAGGGCTGATTCTGAGCAGAGAGGAGGATTTCAACCACTGTGAATAATGGTAATGACACTGTTAATTCACATTTTTATGGTTCAAAGCACTCTCCTTGTACTACCTACCTCGTAGCACTGTTTTAAGCATTATTCACTGCTCAGACCCTCAGTTTTCTCATCTCTAAAATGGGGTTGAGTGTCTTGCTCATGGTTGCACCAGGAAGTCAGGAAGTATTTCATCATAGAATTATAGAATATTTGTCTTGGAAGAGACATTAGAAGATGGCAATCTAGGCTATGGAACATGATGTTAGAGCTGGAAGTTAACCTGGAAACCATGTACACCAATCACCTCCTTTTATAGTTGCTCTGTAAACTGAGACTCAGACATGATCATAAGCTAGGAAGTTCTGAACCTGGACTCAAGGCCAGGTCTTTGGACTCCAGGTTCAGTGATCTATGTGCAATTGGATATAGATATATTGTAAAATATTGGACTCTAGTCCTAAGACGGGATTCTTTGCTCAGACCTCTCACCTGGATCTGAGTTGGATGCCATCCTGACCATGACCTCTACGATCTTGGTTTTAACATGGGAAACCCTGCCTGACCCTGGCTGTTGGGTCTGTGACTGGCCAGAAATTCATCTTAATGTGTGGTCTTCCTCTTGAATGGAATTCCTGGTCCCTAACACTGGCTTCAGTTTTTGTTTTGACCAGAGTTTCTTTAGGAGAATGAATAGAATGGCTCTGGGTATAGTTAGGCTCTCCTGAAATTCAATAACAAATGAATGACCTTGAAAGGTCATAGGTTCTAGTTTTCTGCCTCTGGGAAGATGGATGAATAAACCTAAATATTCAAAGACTTTATTGGAACTTTAAGGAATTGAAGAGATTTTTCAGTCTAATTCCTTGGTTTTAAGTAGGGAAAGGGAAGGGAAGTGACTTGCTCAAGGTCATTGAACTCTGAACTCTTGCCTCAGGGTCCATTTTAGCATTTTCACAATATGACCCCTCCCCTTTTTCCACTTCTTGGCCTGGGAATTGTAATCAAATTAGTAATGCCATTCTTTTATTGTGTTGTCTCCTATTAGAAGGTAAGCTCCTTTGGGGCAAGGACTATCTTACATTTTATTTCTGTTCCCAGTACCTAGCATAGTGTTTGGCACACGGTAAGCAACCAATAAATTATTCATCATCTCATCCATCCATCCCACCATTCATCCAACCATCTAACCATACATCCACTCATCCATCCATCCATCCATCCATCCATCCATCCATTTATTCATATAGAAAGTGAATGGTGGAGTTGGGGCTTATTCACATCCTTATCCTTGACTTTGACTTATTTGACTTGACTTACTCTTACATTTGATCCCCAGTACAGAACTCTTTCTACTATACCACATTAGAGTTTCCATGTGGCACACGGTTATCACTTAATATTGAAACCCTGATGCTTCCTATTCTGCAGATAGGCAAACTGTCAGCTTTTAGAAGAGAAAAGATGACCATCTCAATCAGTCAGACAATCAAACACAAAATGTATTAAGTTACCTACAGTGTGTCAGGCATTGTGCTAAGTGCTGGGGATACAAAAAGAAGAAAAAAGACAGCACTTTCCTCAAGGAGCTTATGATTTAATGGGGGAGACAATACACAAGCAAATAGACACAAAGAAAGTCATATGCTGGATGGATAAATGAGAAATAATTAAATGAGGGAAAATAAGGCTTTCCACTTATAGAAGGTGGGATTTTAGTTGGGACTTCAAGGAAACCAATGAGGTTAGCAGTTGGAGCAGAGGATAGAGAGTGTTCTAGGAACCAGGGACGACCAGAGAAAATGCCCAGAATTGAGAGATAGAGTGCCTTGTTTGTTGAACAGCCAGGAGGCTAGTATCACCAGAGTGAAGAGCCTGTGTCAGGGGAAAGATGTGAGAAGATTGGAGAGAAAGGAGAGGGCTAGGTTGTGAAGGGCTTTGAAAGCCAAACAGAGGATTTTATATTTACTCCTGAATGCAATAGGAAACTACTGGAGGGGTGTGTGTGTGTGTGTGTGTGTGTGTGTGTGTGTGTGTGACTTGTGTTTTAGAAAAATCATTTTACTGCCTGAATAGAGAATGAACTGGAGAGGGAAGAGATTTGAAGCGCACTTATTTTGTGATTTTAAAGATGTCACATCAACTCTTGGTTACTATTCTGATAGGATATTGCCTGGAAAGGTGGCATGATGACTTTAGCATCAAAAAAACCAGGGGCATACAGAAGTCAGCCTGAATCAACTCTTTAGAGCTGATTGTTAAAATTTCAGTTAGACCTCAGAAACCAGCAATACTACAAATCTGGGAGTGATTTATTGTTTGGTTGATTGTCTAGACTCAAGAAAGTGATGGAAGAAATGCTAATAATGCAAATTAAGATGAAAAGTATGCCATGAATACATTTCCCCCCATTCCCCCATAGAGCCACTGGGAAACCAGTTGTTAAACATTTATCAGCAAACCCCTGGGAAGTCCTGAGTTCCAGTCTTACCTCTGATAACATGCTTGCTATATGATCATGGGCAAAGTCCATACTTAACAGCTTTTGCATCTTAAATTGTTTAGGGTAAGTGACATGGTGCCCTTACATTGGGACCCTAGCCCTTTAGAGTCAGACCCTGACACTCCATAAAGGGACACACTGTGAAAGCCATGGAATGGTAGGGAAATAAGTCTGGGCTGGGCTGCAGAGGAGTTCAGTTTTAGTTTGGTTACCTGGAAGCATCTTGTTTTATTTTAATATATTATTTTTTCCCCAATTATGTGTAAAAACAATTTTTAACATTCGTTTTTAAAATTTTTGAGTTGCAGATTCTCCTCCCCCCACTCTTCTCATTGAGAAGGCAAGCAATTTGATATAGGTTATACATGTGCAGTCATGCAAAACGTGTTTCCATGTTAGTCATGATGTGAAAGAAAATACAGACCCAAAAACCCCCAAGAAAAATAAAGTGAAGAAAAAGTATATTTTGGTTGGCATTCAGACTCCACCAATTCTTTCTCCAGAGGTGGATTACATTTTTCCTTATAAGTCCTTCAGAATTGTTTTGAATCATTGCATTGTTGAGAATAACCAAGTCATTCATAGTTGATCATCATACAATATTGATGTTATTTACACACTTTTCTCTTGGTTCTGCTAATCTGACTCTGCACTAGTCAATGTAGTCTTCCCAGGTTTTTCTGAGAACACCCTGCTTGTCATTTCTTATAGCATAATAGTGTTCCATTGCAGTATCCAGTTTTAACTAATTCTTCTTGATAGCTAAGTACCAGGCTGTGTTGTTTCTTCAGATGAAGGGATGGGGGTAGTGCGGGAGGGATGGTTTAGTGTTTTCTTCATCTGACCCTCTGGAAAACAATTCTAATTTTCTTGCTCTAGTCATGGCTCTGAATTTTTGACAATTTTTCAAAACCTTAGATATTTTCTAAGACCATCAAATTACAGATGAGTTGCAAATCTTCACAAGTAGAGGGATTTTCAGCAATAGGAATTCTCCAAACCAATGGAATCTCAGGTCCAGGTCAAACCAAGAAGAAAAATAATCATTGCCCATTGCTCACCATTGTCTCTTATATTTACAGTTTTCCTTTCTTGCTTAAATTCTAGCCATTGGCATAAATTTAATTTCTGGGTTCCCTAGGAAAACTTTTCAACTCTGGCCCCCAGAAAGTCTTCCCCTGGACCATGTCAGTTGAAGGCCCCTCCATGAAGAAGGAGTATTAGAGATAGAAACTATTTCCCTTGGATATTTCTACTATGTACAAATGGAAAATTACTTGTCAAATGTGGAGTAGGAAGGACTCACCTATCAGGCAGTTGTCAGGCTACATGGATCCTAAAATCTCTTCTAACTCTGAGAATGCTATGTTCTGCCTTAAGGGACATACTTACTTTACAAAGAGGTAAGGTTCCTTTAAAAAGCTACTGAGCTATCAATAATATTGAACTAAAAAAAATCAATTCAACTCAATTCAAGGCAAGTTGAGAGTATAGATTGTACACTAAGCATCAATTATTGCCTTCAGAGGCTTGAGCCAGATTATTAAGGATGAAAAATTTAGTTAAGACATTGTTCCGTTTTCATGGGGCTTATTCCAGGATCATTTCATAATGTGAATCATTGGCCTTCCCCACTCCCATCATTCCCATTTCTCCACTAAAGCTGGGCTTTTTATGCCTTATTGTGGTGTGGATATGACCCTGGATATAACCTGAAGAGTAGAAAAATGAACCTAATAAGTCTGATGGGTGTGCTTTATATCTAAGGACCACTTCAGTGAAGCTCAGGAAGGTTGCTTACCAGGTAGACTCTGGGAGGTGATTTTGGGGTCACAACAAATCTTCAAGACTTTCTACTCAACCATGAAAAAGTTGTGATCTGCCATGATGATGGCATGTGATCCACAGTTAGAATTCATGGGTCCTTATAAGATTTGAATTATTATATATATATATATATATATCAAATCTTACTGGTATTATAACAGTGCCTGTAAACAGTCAAACCAATAAACATTGATTAAGCACCTATCATGGACAAGGATGCTGAGTTAGGCACATAATAAATGATTAAGAAATGTTGAGTGAATTGTAATTTACCATTTCATGCTCATGCCTCATGTCCTCAGCTCAGTTGTAAGCTTCTTGAGAGCAAGAGCTCCTACTGCTGTGCCCCCAAGGAGCAGGGCACAGTTGTGGGCACACAATCTATGTTTAGTAGAGAGCTGGGTTTGAGTGAATGAATGAATTTTATTGAGTCAGCTTTTGGTGATTAGTTTTCTTAGAATGAGTTGTACCTGTGAGCACTTGGCCAGGAACAGAGTTTCTTAGACATTTTCCACATTGTCTCAAGGGACTCAATGTCTTGATTTCTACTTTTTACACCCATATTTGGAATACTGGACAAGGGCCTAAAATACATCTGATGTGTAAAGTGCTGTCCCCAGGAACAAGGATTAAACTTATCCTGATACCCCTAGAGGGCAAAACTAGGAATGATGGGTGGGTATTACAGAAAGGCTGACTAAAGCTCCTTATATGAAAAATCTGACAATTAGAGCTGTTACAGAGTGAAATAGGTTGCTTTAAAAGGTAGTGAATTTTCTATCATTAGAGGCATTTAAACAGAAGCTAGAAGACCATTTGTTGGGGATATTCTTGAGGGGACTTTACTTTAAAAATGGGTTGGAATGGATAGCCAGTTTTTCTTCCACATCTTGGATTTGAGGATATGATGCCTTGACTAGAAATGGAAACTTGTCTTTCCCATGTAGTTTAGAAGAAACTATGGTGGCTTCTCTTCTGGACCATTTTTATATGCTTGCTTTAGGGACACAGATCCTGGGATTTATAAATGGAAGGGACTTCATTTTTTCTCCCACAGGTGGGTTGGTGCACTTTTATGATAATTTATTGAAAGAGAATTGTGAAATTATAGCATATTAGTGCTAGCAGGGACCTTAAAAAATTAAAGGTAAGAGTAGGGAGGGACCTTAAAGAATGTCTCATCTAAGCCCCTAGTTTAATATTTGAGGCAACTGAGGCCCTTCAGTTAATGAAGCTGGTAAACAGTAGTGGTGGAGCTCAAACTTCTGTCTGCTGACTCTAAATTCATGGTTGGAATGTAGAAATTTGCAACTTTCTTGACTTTTCTCTTTCTGTCACCCCTTAAATCCCCCTTCCTTTCCATGTGAGCAAGGCAGAAAACCTCCCAGTGGGCCTCTGGACTAGAGATTCCTGATCATTGCTGCACACAACTCAGAGCATTCAACCGTTCACCCGGCCCATGAAAAGCAAATTAGGAATTGTCTAAAGTTCAAAGCACCATGCATTCCTGCCCAAATTGAAAGCTGCTGATGCCTGCAGATTAAGTTCCCAAAGTTTTATTACATTGCCATGGGCTTGGCACTATTCTGCCAGAACAATGCAGAAATGTAAGACCTCTCTCATTTTTTCTTTTGCCAAGTCGAAATATGAATCTACAGTTTATACAAATTGCATTGACTTTAACGGATGATTTATGAGACCTTGTTGGAGAAAGGAGGGAGGAAGGGAGGGGGTAGGGGTGGGGGAAATGGAAGGGCATGGATGGGAACAGGGGAAGGGTGGGCTAAGAAGTGGCCAAAGGGAATTTGAAGAAG
This sequence comes from Bettongia penicillata ogilbyi, assembly GCA_023548195.1. Classification (NCBI taxonomy): domain Eukaryota; kingdom Metazoa; phylum Chordata; class Mammalia; order Diprotodontia; family Potoroidae; genus Bettongia; species Bettongia penicillata. Next base: position 1,058,075 of record JAJHZJ010000373.1, on the reverse strand, counting down.
GATGGTTGGAATTTCCTTTCATCAAGAGCCTTCATTATTGGAAGATTTGTTTGTATGTGTCTGACTCCTAAACAAAAATTACTGTGGGAGGGAGAGAGGTGACTACGGAGTACATGACGAAACTGGATTTGGAGGACAAAAGAAACCAAACATGGTGTCTAGATTTTGGGTGTGGTGTTTCTCCTGATGAGTTTCCTTCTCTTCCTCTGCTTTCATATCAAATTTCTGAGTCTGATTTTCTCTTTTGGCACAGTGGAGACGATGATATTGCCCCACCCCCGCTTCAAATACTTGTTTTTTGGAAAGTAGCTCTTAAGTTGTAAAGTCCTTACAGGAATGTGAGTTATTATGGTCATTAAAAAAAAAAAGGCAAATTGGGTGAGTGGGCTTCGTTAAGGAAAGGTGAGGGACTTAAGCTATTTCTCCTGGCTTGGAATGAGCTGTGGGCTAGGTGTTTACCCTGCTCTGGCCAGTCTTAGTCTTTACAGCTGTGTGAAGAATGAGACTCAAAATTGAGTGGTTTATCACTTGGGTTTTGTTTTGTTTTATTTTATTTTGCTTGTTTTTAACCCTTTCTTCATGTGTGGACATTTAGCAATTATAGATAAGAGAGACTGAATTGAAAAAGGTTAGGTGATAGCAATTGGAGCAGTCTGCTATCCCTGAAATGTGTGTGTGGGGGTGGGGGTGGCTTGTTCGATTTTTGCTGCTTATTTTGCATCTGGGAGACTTGAATGAATAGCAATGGAAGCAAATTTGCTGATAATCATTCCTTCTCTCACTTTCAGTTTAAGCCCCATTGCATGTATCCAGAAAACATGTATTTTTCCTAGCCTGGCATTTGCTTGCTGTGAGGTGACATTTTGTATAACCTGGGACATAAGTGCTGGAAGAAATCACATCAGCTGGAATATTAGAGTTTGCACAATGTTCTGTGCAGGTAACATGAGTCATGTGGTTAGAGACCTGGACTTGGAGTTAGGAAGACCCAAGTTCAAATCTCGCCTCAGAAACTAGCTGTGTGATCCTGGGTAAGCCACTTAATTCCTCTTACCCTCAGTTTCCTTATCTGTAAAATGAAGGTGTAGAACTTGATGCCGTTTGACTTCCTTTATGGTTCTAAGCCTTGAAAGAATTGGAAGGTTGAAACCCAGAATGTTAGGATCAGAAGGGGCCTCAGAACATACAAGAACATAAAATGACACAGTTGGAAGAAGGGACTTTGGAACATAGATGGTAGAACACAAAGAAACATTAGAGTTACAAAGGACGTACCTTTTAGCAAATGAGGACATTGAGGCCCAGAAACAGAAATGGGCTAAGGTCATGGCTAGTGGTCTTGGTTCAGTGGCTCAAACCCATGTCTCCTGCGGTCTAGTTGTTGCTTCTTATTCATCACATTTCTAGATCATTTTAAAAATGAGTCGGTAGTTTTGACTATGTGGAGAATTTAGGTTCTAACCATTCAGTGGAGAAGCCATTTAGAATCATAGAATGACGGAACTTTAAGGAGCTTTAGAAATCACCTGTTTTAACCCCTTCATTACATAGATGAGGAAATTAGTTTCTTGAGTTGGAAAGAGAACTAAATTTGTAGTCATGAGTCCTGGGTTTATATCCTGGCGTTGCTACTTACTACTTGGGTAACCTTGGGTCAATCACTTCTCCTCTTTGGGTTTCACTTTCTTCTTATTTAAAAATAGGAGGATTACCTCCCCTCCCCCGAAAGCTGTTACTAATATTTTTGCATATGTAGATCCTTTTCCTTTTTCTTCAATCTCTTTGAGGTATAGACCTAACAGTGGTATCTCTGGGTCACAGAATATACTGGAAACTAAGTAGGACATCAACTGGGGAGCAGCTGAATGAATTATAGTAAATACTTTTATTCAAATAGCATATTATTGTGTCATAAGAAATGTTAAAAGACATGGTTTCAGAGAAACTTACATGAACCGATACAGAGTGAAGTGAGAAAGACCAGGAGGACAATTTATACGATGACAACAATGTTGTGAAGACAAACATTTCTGAGAGACGTAGGAATTCATGTCAACACAGTCATTGCCTACCATGAGTCTAGGGGAGCCGTGAGGATGGAGAGGAGATGGTTCAATATGCAGATTGACACATGCGTTTTTGGACAGGGCCAATGTGGGAATTTGTTTTGGGTGACTATGCATATTTTTTCTTACTAAAGTTTTTCTTTTCTTTTCTTTCTTTCTTTCTTTCTTTCTTTCTTTCTTTCTTTCTTTCTTTCTTTCTTTCTTTCTTTCTTTCTTTCTTTCTTTCTTTCTTTCTTTCTTTCTCCCTTCCTTCCTTCCTTTCTCTTTCTTTCTTTCTTTCTTTCTTTCTTTCTTTCTTTCTTTCTTTCTCCCTTCCTTCCTTCCTTTCTTTCTTTCTTTCTTTCTTTCTTTCTTTCTTTTTCTCCCTTCCTTCCTTCCTTTCTTTCTCTTTCTTTCTTTCTTTCTTTCTTTCTTTCTTTCTTTCTTTCTTTCTTTCTTTCTTTCTTTCTTTCTTTCTTTCTTTCTCTTTCTCTCCTTCCTTCCTTCCTTCCTTCCTTCCTTCCTTCCTTCCTTTCTTCCTTCCTTCCTTCCTTCCTTTTTATAATTTTTTAAATAGGGAAAGAGAAGTAGGGAAGGGAGAAAGTAAATGCTTATTAAATGAAAAATAACCTTTAAAATGAGTGGATTAGCATAGTTAACTTCTTTGATCCCTTACTTCCTTGGTTTGGGTCAGAGCCCTAACTAAAATCTATTTCTCCTTCATATGTATTTAGAAGGGTCTCACTAATGTGATCTGGATGTTGGTATCAGGACAATGTTTAGATAAAACATGGGACATTTGCTATGGTTGTTGAGTTGAGAAAGGTGTATTTTGGTCCATGGTTTTTTCAGCTTTCTTACTTCATTTCAGCTCAGGACTCATAGATTTTAGTTTCTTGTCCTAAGTATGTTTTTTTTTTAATTTTATTTTTACTAATTACCATTGTGTTTTAACTATCCAGAAAGGAGACATTTCAAAATCTCTCTTGGTCATTGCTGACACCAAGGTACCTTTTGTCTCTTCTTTGGGAGAGATGGCAGCATGGGAATCCTAGGCCTAATGCAGAAACCAAGAGCAATATTCCCCTAATTCCCCTTCTCTCTACCCTGTGGAAATCTCTGGCCTAGAACTAGAGATTATTAACAACTGGGAAAGACATCACGGTTTCATATTTCAGGCATGAAAGCCAAAACAGTATATAGCAAATTGAAATTCAATGTAAATATATCTCCAATTCCACTCTGTTTTACCTATAATGAGATGCATACTTACCAGGAAATTATTTATATTGAGAGCAGATGAGATAAGAAACCAGAAAGAGTTACCTCTCTCAATGTACAAATACCAGTCTTCATGTATTTACTAAGACGGCTAGAGGGATAGAAAGCTAGCCAGCTAGATGGATACATGTAGATAGAGAGATAGAACATTGATTAAGCTCTTTTGATGTTCCAGGCACTGTGCCAAGCAGGGGGCTTACAAACACAATTAAGCAAAACAGTGAGCAGACAGGAGGTGGGTGACAGAAGGGGCATGAGGTTGAGATCAGGAAAGCTGTGGTTGCTGACTAGCTATGTCCATTGCACCCAATTGCTTCTTTCCTCTGGAACCCAATTTCCTCAAATGAAGGGATTAAATTAGATCCAATGAGATGATGTATGGGAAGTGCTTTATAAGTTTTCAAGTGCTATAAATGAGCTATTATTTTTGTTATTGCTATTAATCTATCTATTAATTACTTTAATATTGTTATTATTTTGAGATGACTTCTCGTTTATCTTTCCACTCTGACATTCTATGTTCTAAGTCTGATGGATATCCTTCCTTTTTTTTTTATTATTTTATTTGTTTTCAGTGTTCTACAGTCACTTCCATATAAGTTAGCTTTTCTCCGCCTCCTTCCCCCGCCCTCCCTTCTCTCTCTCCCCGCCCTCCCTGAGTTGGCATCCAGTGCATTTTCACCTTAGTCATGTTGCATAGAAGAATTAAAATGAATGGGAGAAATCATAAAAGAAACCAAAATGTAATACAAAAGAAAATGAGCTGCTACGTTCTGCGATCGAACTCCATAGTTGTTTCTCCAGATGTGGAAGGCATTTTACTTTAAGAGACCATGGGGAATTTTTGAAGTACTTGCATTACAATGAAGTTCTAAGTCTACCAGAAAAAATCTTCGCAACACTGTGGTTGTTGCTGTGTACAAAGTTCTCCTCCTTTTGCTCAGCATCAGTTCATACAAGTCTTTCCAGGCCTCTCTGAAGTCTTCCTGTTCATCATTTCTTACATAGTATTCCATTACATTCAAATACCACAATTTATTCAGTCATTCCCCAATTGATGGGCATCCCCTTGATTTCCAGTTTTGGCCAGCACAAAGAGTGCTGCTATAAATATCTTTGTACGTGTGGGACCCTTTCCCATTTTTATGATCTCTTGTGGATATAGTCCTAGAAGTGGTATTTCTGGGTCAAAGGGTATGCACATTTTTGTAGCTCTTTGGGCATAGTTCCAAATTTCTCTCCAGAATGCCTGGATCAGCTCACAGCTCCACCAACAATGAATTAGTGTTCCAACTCTTCCACTTCTTCTCCAACATTTATCATCATCCTGTTTTGTCATGTTAGCCAATCTGATAGGTGTGATGTTGTATCTCAAAATTGTTTTGATTTGAATCTCTCTAATCAATAGTGATTTAGAGCATTTTTTCCATATGACTATAGATAGCTTTGATTTCTTTCTCTGAAAACTGCCTGTTCATATCCTTTGACCATTTATCAGTTGAGGAATGACTTCTATTCTTGTACATTTGACTCGGTTCTCTATATATTTTAGAGATGAGGCCTTTATCACAGACACTAGTTGCAAAAATTCTTTCCCAGTTTTCTGCTTCTCTCAATCTTGGTTGCATTGGGTTTGTTTGTGCAAAAACTTTTCAATTTAATATAATCAAAATTATCCATTTTGCATTTTATAACATTTCCTATATCTTCTTTAGTCAAAAATTCTTCCTTTCTCCATAAATCTGATAAATACACTATTCCTTGCTCTACTCATTTGTTTATAGTATCAGTCTTTATACCTAGATCATGTATCCATTTGGACTTTATTCTTGTGTACAGTATCAAGCACTGATCTATGCCTAGTTTCTGCCATACTGTTATCCAGTTTTCCCAGCAATTTTTGTTGAGCACTGAGTTTTATCCCAGAAGCTAGGGTCCATGGGTTTAATCAAACAGTAGATTGCTATATCCATTGACTGCTGTGTCTTGGGTACCTAATCTATTCCACTGGTCTATCCTTCTGTTTCTTAGCCAGTACCAAGTGGTTTTGATAATTACTGCTTTATAATATAATCTGAGATCTGGTAGAGCTAGGCTACCTTCTCTAACATTTCTTTTCATTTGTTCCCTTGATATTCTGGAACTTTTGTTCTTCCAGATGAATTTTGATAATTTTTTCTAGCTCTACAAAACAACTCTCTGATAATTTGATTGGAATGGCACTGAAAAAATAAATTAATTTAGGTAGAATTGTCATTTTTATTATATTGACTTGGCCCACCCATGAGCAAACGATGTTTTCCCACTTACTTAGATCTGACTTTATTTGTGTGAAAAGTGTTTTTTAATTATGTTCATATAGTCCCTGAGTTTGTTTTGACAGGTAGACTCCCAAATATTTTACAGTATCTACCATAGCTTTAAATGGGATTTCTCTTTCTATCTCTTGCTGTTGGACTTTGTTAGTAATATATAGAAATGCAGAAGATTTGTGTGGGTTTATTTTGTAACCTGCAACTTTACCAAAGTTGTTTATTATTTCAAGTAGTTTTTTACTTGATTCTCTGGGATTCTCTGAGTATATCATCATATCATCTGCAAAGAGTGATAACTTAGTTTCTTCTGTGCCTATTCTAATTCCTTCAATTTCTTTTTCTTCTCTTATTGCTACAACCTAGTGTCATATTGAATAATAGTGGTGATAATGGACATCCTTGTTTCACCCCAATCTTGTTGGAAATGCATCTAGCTTATCCCTATTGCATATAATGCTTGTTGAAGGTTTTAGGTAGATATTTCTTATTATTTTATGGAAAGTTCCATTTATTCCTATGTTCTCCCATGTTTTCAATAGGAATGGGTGTTGTATTTTGTCAAAAGCTTTTTCTGCATCTGTTGAGATATTCATGTGGTTTCTGTTGGTTTTGTTGTTGATATGATCAATAACATTAATAGTTTTCCTAATATTGAACTAGCCCTACATTCCTGGTATAAATCCTACCTGATCAAAATGTATTATTTTCATGATGAGTTGCTGTATTCTTTTTGCTAAAATCTTATTTAAAATTTTTGTGTCTGTATTCATTAGAGAAATTGGTCTATAGTTTTCATTCTCTGTTTTGCCTTTTCCTGGTTTAGGTATCATAAAAAGAACTTGGGAGGACTTCTTCTTCCCCAATATTCCCAAATAGTCTATATAGTACTGAAATTAACTGTTCTTTAAATGTTTGATAGAATTCACTTGTGAATCCATCCGGCCCTGGAGATTTTGTCCTAGGGAGTTCATTGATGACTTGTTCAATTTCATTTTCTGAGATGGGGTTATGTAGGTATTCAACTTCCTCTTCTGTTAGTCTGGGCAATTTGTATGTTTTAAAATAATCATCCATCTCATTTAGATTGTCAAATTTATGGACATACACTTGAGCAAAGTAATTTCTTATTATTGTTTTGATTTCTTCCTCATTGGAAGTGAGTTCACTCTTTTCATTTTTGGTGTTGGTAATTTGGTTTTCTTCTTTCTTTTTTTAATCAAATTGACAAAAGGTTTATTAATTTATTGCTTCTTTCATAAAACTGACTGATAGTTTTATTTACTAGTTCAATAGTTTTCTTAATTTCAATTTTATTGATCTCTCCTTTGGTTTTCAGTATTTCTAATTTGGTATTTTCTTGGGAATTTTCAATTTGTTCTTTTTCGAACCTTTTCAGCTGCATGACCAGTTTATTTATCTCCTCTATCTCTATTTTATTCATGTAGGCACTCAAGATATAAAACTCCCCCTAAGAACTGCTTTTGCAGTATCCCATAAAATTGGGTAGGTTGTCTCGTTATTGTCCTTTTCTTGAATGAAGTTGTTGATTGTTTCTATAATTTGTTGTTTAAGCCACTCGTTCTTTAGGATCAGATATCCTTTCTATGCCCTAGCCATTTATGACAGAAGGTCCTTTTCAGCTCTCAGATTCCATATTCTAAAGTCCCTTTTACCAGGTTCTAAGATGGACTTATGCATCTAGGTGGCACAGTGTGTAGTGCACTGGGCTTGGAATTAGGAAGACCTGAGTTTGAATTTGGCGTCTGATATTTACTCTATGTGTCCCAGGGCAAGTCAATTAATCTCAGTTTCCTCAACTGTAAAATGGGAATTTCCGAAGTGGTTATGGGAATTAAATGAGGTAATATTTGTAAAATATTTAGCATTGTAAAAATATGATGATGATGATGATGGACCTATTGTCAGGACAACCTGAGTTCAAATCTGGCCTCTTACACTTACTCACTATGTGACTGTTAACAAGTCATTTAATGTCTCCCAGACTCAGTTTTCTCATATGTAAAGCACCTAATAAGGATAGCTGGCACGTATATAGAGCTTTCAGGTTTGTGAAGCACTTGACAGATGCTATCTCTTTTGATCCCGGAAACAGCCCTGTGAGCACGGTGCTGCTACTGTCCCCACCCCTGTGCGATTCAGCGTTGTTGTGAGGATCAGATAAGCCAACACAGGCCAAGTGGTCACAGATGTTAAAGGGCTAGATAAATGGTGGCTATTGTTATTATTATCATCGTTAATACACAGAACTGCACTTGGTACTCTGGGAAACTCGAAACCTATAAGAAGTTTTGCTTTATGTTCTCTGTCAGTTTCCTTATCTTCCAAGTGGAGCAAATAACTTTTGTTCTTTATGCCTCATATGGGTGTTGGGAGGGCAAAATAGATAACAGGTGTGGAAAAAAAACGTTGATAAAGAGTTCAGTAAATACTGGTTGGTTTCCTGATGAAATGAACATACATCTGTTTATTCTTTGTTCACTGATCTTCCCACCAGATTCCTACCTTTCAGAAGGAGGTTGGAGGTCCAGTAGAGGAGAGTGGGAGCCTCATTTGGACACCCTGGAGAAAATAACTAAAGGATAGAGGAGTAAGAATGGGATGAAGAGGTGTATGATTTGTGGGACTATATACATATATATGTATATATATATCTCATTAACTCAGAGAAATTCCCTGGAACTTACTGACCTTTGATCTTGTTTCTGGCATCTCATTGGTTAAGGTTAGATATAAAATACATATTTGTAACCCAGATCATTCTGTAGTGACTTTAAGGGGTTAAGTATGTCATCATCATATCTAAGGTATTTCAGCCACCAACAAAACCCCAGCCCCTTCACACCTACACATACTTTGCAAATGTTGTGATAGAAAACATTTTATTTTGGGTTATAAAGTCATCTACGTTTTCCTACACCATTTCAAGCTATTCCCCTCAAAGGCTAGGATGCTTATTGTCTGAACTATGATATATAGTGCAATGGAAGGTCCATAAAACTTGTCTATGAATATATGTATCTTGGGCAGACCCTGTATATAGACAATGAACTGGACACAGAAAAAATAATGGAACTGAAATCTCATGGGGAAACAGTGCAATAATTTCAGTGACCCCCACTCTTTTCTTTGAAACAAATTTCCCTAGTTTATTGACAATATTCTTCCACTGAGAGTGTATAGATGAGAAGCTTTTCAATATATTTGCTTGAGAGTCATGGAACACTATATTTGTTGAAAAATTGAACTAATAGGTCATCCAAAGAGAAATGGGGATACATGTGAAAAACTTGAGTAAGCTGTGGCATATTTCTAATTAAGAATTATGCAGGAAAAGTGACATCATCAGAGATCTATATAACTAGAAAAGGAGATGCACTGACCATGGAACAAGAAGGTGGGCTATCCAATGACTTACTCATGTGTGCTATTGGCATCACAATGTTAAAAGAATCCAGAAGGAGGGCCCACATGTGTTGGGGGAGGGTTTATAAGAGTCAAACAGGATGAAAATCTTGGATGGTTTGGAAACTCCTCCATTCAAGGGAACATCAACAAGGGGAGGTCATAGATCCTTCAGAGTATCAGAGGATTTCCAAAAGGAATAGAATATCCTTTGGCTGTTGGTTTGGCTGAATGTTGTTAATATGTTTTCTATTGAGAAAGTGCTTGTAACTGGGATCATTTGCCCTTAATTTCAAAGCGGGGTGATGGGGTGATGTCTTGACTCATTCATAAGTTGGATTTAAGTGAGGCAGAGTTGCATAAAGTCATCAGCCTCTCTCTTGCAGTCATCCAAGTCCAGTGGCAGGATCAAAGTCAAGATGACTGGGAATGGCCTGGAATGCAGTAGATGACTTTTGTATATTCGATATCTAACCAAGTTCTAAGTGCCCCACAGGACTTTCTTCAGCTGATTTCATGGCCATTGGAACAAATTGTCCTCATATATCCATTCTGCCAGAGGCAGAACATTAAGTATAATGTAGCTGAGATACTCCTAGGCTTAAATATATTCAAATGTTCACTAACCAAAGGAAGCTATTGTCTATGTGATAGATATATTTTATTATGTCTAAAATATACAAATGTGACTCATGGGTGGCATAGATAGATATGATCTGAGTCTGGATCATCTCTGTGGAAAGTGAGAGGAAGAACTATGTCTATATATCCAGCAGCATAGCTTGGAGAATGGGGAATGGAAGGAGAGACCAGAAGGACTTTGGGAAGTGGGGCATCTTGGTTGAACAATGGATAGGGTACTGAACCTGGAGTTGGATAGAGCTGAATTCAAATTTGGTCTTAGACATTTATTGTGTGACCCTGGACAAGTCACTTAATCTTTGTCTGCCTTAGTCTCCTCAACTGTAACATGAGATTAATAATAACACTTCCCAGGGTTATTGTGAGGATCAAATGGGATACTAATTGTAAAGTGCTTAGCATAGTCCATGGTAAATAGGATACACTTAAAAAGGCTTGCTTCCTTCCATCTGCATAAGAGATAGCAGGCTAGAATTATATTTATCTGCCTTTGCTCAAGTATTGGTAGTGTAGGACTATTATGTTTTGAGGTCCAGTATAGAAGATGCTTCTCTTATCACATTTAAGGGAGAGGGTAGCCCTTAGTTTATATTCACCAGCTTAGATCCTTCTCACAACACCAGTAAAACAAAAGAATATCATCAATAGTAATACTGAGTAAATCCATGTTTACAAGCAAAATGGCAAACAAATTTGAGAAGTTTTGCAGATTGGAATATACCAAAAAATACAAAGAAGAAAATGGGTTCTTAGACTGCGTAGCTCAAATCATGAGAGGAGGCCTAATCTCCATACTCTCTAAAATTGCAAGCCCTTGAAGACGATGAATGTGATGGGATCAGCTTCTATTCTTGTCCATGGCTATGAAGGCTCCACTCTGCCATTCAAAAGTCTCTCTTCCTCTCTCCTCTCTCTCTTTAAAATAATCTCAAATAAGATAACATTTGTCAAGCACTTAGTGCAGAGCCTAGAGCATAGTAGGTGCTTAATATATGCTTCTTCCTTTCTCCCTTTCTTCTCCTTCTCTCTTTGTCTGTGTTTCCTTCCGATTTTCTGTCTGCTTTTTTCAGTAAATGTTTGGAGTCATTATTGTTGGTGCTTCCTCTTCCCAGTTTAAAAAAAGAAGAAACTAAAGGAAAGAGGGGAAGAAAGTCCCTTGTAGTAAATAAACATGGTAAAGCAAAATGAATATAGAATAGTCATGTCCACAAGTGTATGACTCTTTCTATACCTTTAATTTATCATCTCTCTTTCTCTCTCAGGTGAGTGATGCTTCAGTTTTCATCTTCTGGAGACTTGGTCAGCCATTGTAGTAATCAGAGTTCTTGAGTCTTTCAAATCTTTTTTCTTTAATACACACACACACACACACACACACACACACACCACTTCTTTTGTCCTTGCTGTACTGATTCTTGTCACTTCTTTCTTCATCAGTTATACCACTTAGGATTCTTTTAGTTAATCTCTTTTGTAATTCTTTTATGAAACAATTATATTTCATTATATTAATGTGCCATGATTGGTTCATCCATTCCTCAGTTGATGGGGACTCCTTTTGATTCTAATTCTTTTCTTTTTCATTTTTACCCCTTCCAAATCCCCTTTTCAGGATGATGAAATTTGCTTTTTATTAGAGATTAGTTCCTCCCTCCAATCACTTAGATTATCCTTTTTCCTTTCAAATCCCTCTCATTTCCCTGTTAAGTTTAATATGCTTGTATACCACAATGTGAGTTTGCATGAACAAGTGTATTAGTTCCTTTTCTTTCTGTATTTGATAAGGGAAGTTCATGTGGTGCCCACTTGCACCACCCCTACCTCCATATTTGTATACATTTGCACATATTCCCAATTATAAAAATTTGTAACTTCTACTCCCTTCTTCCTCCTTTCTACATTAATATATTTTTAACCTTCCATTCTTTTTCTCTACTTGAATTCTTCATGACAGTATAAATCCAGGCCAGTCCCTGTTTTTTCTTAGTTAACTCTCTCAATAGCCTTTGAAGACATTAAGGTTTTAAAGACAGTTTTCTTCCCCCCTCCACCATCTTATCCCCATTAAAATGCTAGTTTCATCATATTCTTTATTGTTGTACTGTTATTTCAGTTGTGTCTGACTCTCCATGACTCCATTTGGGGTTTTCTTGGTAAAGATGCTGGTGTGGTTTGCCATTTCCTTCTTCAGCTCCTTTTATAGATGAGAAAACTAAGCAAACTGAGTTAAATGACTTGTCCAGGGTCACACAGCTAATTAAGTTTCTGAGGTCAGATTTGAACTGGAGAAATTGAACCAAATAACACTTATTTGAACTCAGAAAAAGGAATCTTTCTGATTCCAGGCCCAATAAATCCATTGCACTTCCTAGCTGCCCTATATATGCATCATCATCATATATCCTCCAGCACTGACAATAAATTGACCTTTGTAGTTTCTCTAGTGTTTGTATTTCAGTTCTTACTCATCTTTAGTCAGTTCATCAGAAGGTTACCACCCCTCTCAACACACTCATAGAATTATATTCAGAGGCCCATCCTAACTTTCTAGCCTTCTTAAATTCCTCCCCCCCACCCCCTCGCCCCACTCCACATATACTCTTTGAATTGTTGACACTGGCTTTCTTGCTGTGTCCTGAACGATGCACTCCATCACCACACTTTCTCAGGCTATTCCCCATGTCTGGGATATTTTCCTTCTCATCTCCATCTACTACCTTCTCTAGCTTCCTTTAGGTCCCAACTAAAATCTTATCTTCTACAGGAAGCCCTACTCAACCTTTCTTAGTTCTAGTGCCTTCTCTTTGTTAATTATATTTTATTTATTTCATATATAGCTTGCTTTGTATAGATTTGTTTGCATGTTGTCTCCCTCATTAGACTGTAAGCTCCTGGTGGACAGGAATTGTCTCTGATCTCTTTAGGTATCCTTAGAACTTAGTACACTGCTTGGCACGGAATAGACACTTAAATGTTTATTGACTCATTGGTTGATATAAGCTTCTATCCTTTACCTTTTGGAATTTCGTATTCTAAGAACAGCTCTTGTTTAAGATGGATGCTGTCAGGTCTTGTATGCGTCTGCCTGTAGTTTATTGGTACTTGAATTGCTGTTTTCTGGTTGCCTGCAGTATTTTTTCATTGACATTTCTGGAGTTTTGCTTTAGGGGATCCCTTAAGGAATTTATAGGTGGGTAAGTTCTTATTATTCTTACTTTGTGCTCTGAATCTAACAGATTTGAGGAGTTTTCATTTATGATTTCTTGGAATATAGCTTTAAAAATAGTTTTCAGAGATTTCAGTGATTCTTACATTATTTTTCTTGATCCGTTTTCCAGATCAGTTGTTTTTGACATCAGATTTATTACATTTTCCCTTTTGTTTGATTCTTTTGATTTTATCCTAATAGTTCTTATAATTTCTTGGAGTCTTTGATTTCATTTTGATCTAGTTTACCTTTTAGTTACTCTCTTACGTGGGTAATTGTTTCCATTTTCTCCTCTAAACTACTTATTCTCCTTTCAATTCTTTCTTCCAGAACATTGACTTTATTTATATTTTTTGCTGAATTTCATCTCTCTGTGTGTCTCTCTCTCTGTCTCTCCATCTTCCTCTCTCTTTCTCTATCTCTCTGTCTCTGTCTTTCTCTCCTCTTGTCTACCATCTATCTCTTGATCTTTGTGTATCATCTATCAATATTGATCTAGTTATCATCTATCTATATATCTATCATCTATAATATTTCTATCTATTAATCTATTTGCCACCTATCTATTTATATTTCTATCATCTATCAACTAATCATCTATCTGTCTGTCTGTCTATCGGTATGATCAAAGACAAGTCAATTAACTGTTGATTCCTCAGTTTTATCATATATAAAATGGGGATGATCATTACACTTGTGATAGATCAAAATATACCCTGTGTGTGAATAGGCTAGCACTATCTTCCTCACTGGAAATGGAGGCTCTTGTCATTATTCCATGTGTAGGGATAGCATAAGGTTGCCTGTGGAGACGGGTCTTAGCCTGGCCTGAGTTTTCTATTTCTGAAGTCAAAGATCTGTTCCTTGGAGGCCTTTGGAGAAGTCTGATTCAGAGATACTTTCAAAGATCTTGAAATACCGCAGAAAATGGAACCAGATAGCCACAGTGCTGAGGGAAGGAATGTTGGACCCCAGGCCAAGCATGCGAAATTTAAACAAGGGTGGTTGAACTGCTGGAACGCTCAGGCATGTGAAAGGGGAGATGAAGTGGAGCAAGTTCAGTTTTTAACCTCTTGCTTTTAAAAGTGAGTGGCTGAGAATCACAGACTCTCAGATCTGGAAAAGTTTTAAGAAGTCATATAATCCAACCCATACTCGAACAGGGACAGCCAGGTGACACCGCAGTGGATAAACTGCTGGACTTTAAGTCAGGAAGACTTCTCTTCCTAGTTCTAATCTAGCCTCAGACGCAATAGTTGTGTGATCCTGGGCAAGTCACTTAACCCTGTTTGCCTCAGTTTCCTTATCTATAAAATAAGTCAAAGAAGGAAATGGCAAACTGCTCTTGTATCTTTGCTAAGAAAACCCCAAATGGGGTACAGAGAAGTCAGATACAACTGAAATGACTGAACAACAGCAAATACTCGAACAAGTGAATCTTCTTCAATGTTTCCCACAAACAGTCATCTAATCTTTGTCTGAAGAATTCCAAAGAGGGAAAATTTTTGATATGCAACCAACAGAATTGGAACAATTGGGGTGTCATTAAATGAGGCAAAGCGCCTAGGAGTAGGGAAGTGATAGTCTGCCTCTACTTGTCTATCTGTGGCTGAAGCTCAACTGGATTATTGTGTTAAATTTTGGATGCCACATTTTAGGAAGGACGTTAATAAGTGGAAAAGTATCCTGAGGGGGGTAAGCTAGAAAACAATATGTCTCAAGTTCATACTTAGATGACAATTGACTGAGGGAACAGAAGGGTGGAAACAGGGTTGGGCATGAGTGACCTTATAAACGCTTTGCTGAAATTTGGACAAAGCATATCTACAACATTTCCCTGGTTCACTAGTCAAGTTACCCTGCCAGTCAAGGCAATGAGATTCACCCAATAAGATATGGGGAGAAATGCTGGTTCTTTGAAATCAAGTTTTCTTTTCTAGATATTTACCTACTCTTGTTTTAAAAATATTTTCCAGTCCAGGGGTTCTGAATCTTTTTGGGTCATGGAGTCCTTTGGGAGTCTGGCAAGCAAATCCTTCTCAGGATGTTTTTAAATGCAAAAATTAAAATATGTAGGATCCAGCAATACTGGCCTCCTGGCTGTTCCTAAAACAAGGCACTCCATAAGCGTTTTCATTGGCTGTGTCCCATATACCTGGAATACTCTTTCTCATTATCCCCACCTCATGGCTTCAAGTTCCAGCTAAAATTCTATCTTCTGCAAGAAGTCTTTCCTAAACCCCTTCATTCCAGTGCCTTCGCTCTGAGACTATCCCCAATTTATCCTGTAAATATCTTGATATATAGTTGTTTGCATGCTGCTTTGCCCATTCAACTATGAGTTCCCTGAGAGCAGGCTCTGTTTTCTGCTTTTCTTAACATCCCCAGGGCTTATCACAGTGCATGGGACATAGGAAGTGCGTCCAAATGCTTTTTTGACTGATTTAAACCAATGATATTGAACATAAGATGCATTTTTTTCATTCAAGTTGATAAATTCCCTGAAATGTATCCATGGGCTGGTCTTCTGTAATTTTGTCAGAAATGGAGGTCAAGTTCGCTGACATATAGTAAGCAGATCCAATGTTCTTCCTTTTTCTGAAAATGGGAACAACATTTGCCTTGCTGCTCTTCTCCTGTTTCCAGAACTCTTCCAAGATCTCTGGCAATGGTTCAGCAACCACATCCTTCGCCTCCTTCTGTGCCATGAAATGTTTTTTGTCTGGGCTGGGTCACATGAATACATGAAAAGTAGCTTGGCACTCTCTTAATATCTTCCTACTAATGTTGGGTTTCAATTCCTTATTCATCATTTTAGCTCTGTCTTTCCAGTTCAAAGATCATTCTTCTTGTCAGAGACAACAGGGACAAAATACATAGTTGACTCATTTGTAGGTGCTTTCCTTTTCTTCATCATTTGTTGTCATTAATATGAGATAATTTCAAATGGGATAATATTTGTAAAGTGTTTAGTATAGTGCCTGGCACATAGTAGGTACTTAATAAATGCATTTCCCCTTCATCTTTATCATTATTCCATCCCAGAGAAGTTATTCTTTCTCTTCTTGGATCCTCCTCTTTTGACTAACATCTCTAAAAGAAATATCCAATATCCAACACTATTTTTTTGGAGGGATGGGGCACCATCCTGGGTATTCTTTGTTCACTGGGGTATAAAATTTAGTTGAAAATAAATGATGATGATGGTTGTGGTAACTCTTGTAAAGTGGCATGGCATAATGAAAACAACCCAGGATTGGGAAAAAGGGATCGTGGTCCTAGTCTCAGGAACCTTGTAGCTAAGAGAGAAATTGAAATGAGTGGTCCCCAGGGAAACATTAAGGAGCTAATCAATTTCTGAAGGCCTCTATAGTCCCTCCTGCAACTCCTTGTTAGTTTTAAATGATCTGATATACTTCCTGGTGAAATAAACAAACTTGATTGAGGCATCAAAGATAAATCAATGGGCAGACAGAACCAGCTTATACCCCCACTAAGTTGGGGATTTTGCAATTTGTCTTTTTGCCAAGAGAGTCAACAGCAGAGAGATTAATCCTTCTAAATAAGCAGCCAGCCAAGGAAGAATATGTGATACATCTATGTTGTTGCCCTATTGGAGGGTTGGAGAGGGGTTTCCGTTTTTCAAAGTTCCTTCCCTCAGAAAAAAGGACTTCCTTGGAGTTACTCTGTATAGTTTAGAAATCAGAATTAATATCTCTACCTTTTCCACATGATTGCATTGGAATAGTGGTTCTTAAATACTTTGGTCCAAAGACCTCTTTTTACTCCTAAAATTACTGAGGACATCCCAAAGAGCTTCTGTTTTTGTTTTGTATCTATCAACACATACTTTATTAGAAATTAAAGCATCTTAGTGTCATTATGAAAGTAGTTTTGATCTTAAAAATTTCCTGAAAATGTCTTCTGGCCTCCCCAGAATATACTTTGTGATTCATTGAATTAGACCATTCTCAGGAACTATTTATGTCCCCATCGTATTGATAGGAAGAAAAAACTAATTAATTCTAATAGGCCAATGGAGGCCAATGTGAATAGTGGGAAGAACACTGACTATCAAATCAAGGGACCTGAGTGAAAATCCTGGATCCTCTGACTATTGAATCATCACAGACAAGTCATTTTAATTCTTGGAGTCTTATTTTTTTCTTCATCTGTATTGTGGTTAGAAAGGCACCACAGAGAATATGAGTGACTCTTATTAAATGTATATTCTACTCAAATCTCTTGTAGTGTAAAATTTAGGAATGCCCCAAGAATTTATATTGTATAGATCTGGGACTCTGTCTTGGTAATGATAACTACATTTATTTAATACTTTGAAGTTTGCAATGTACTTTCCATAGATTCAATTGTCTTCCATGTGCAGATGACCTCCAGATGAACATGAGCAGCTCTAGGCTCTTTACTTAACTCTGATCATGTTTCACCAACTGCCTGCTGCCTAATTCCCACTGGTTGTCCCATAGGTCTCTTAAATGCAAAATGTCCCAAAGAGAACTCATTATCTTTCTCCTTGTACCAACTCTTTTTCTGAATTTCTTTTTTTTTTTGTCTTGTGGGGACCATTATCTTTCCAGGTACATCAAGTCAAGTCAAGAAGCATTTTTAAGTGCCTGTAAGGTGCTATGCTAAATGCCAGGAATACAAGGAAAGCAAAGGAGAGTCAATTCTTCAGTCCACAGTCTAGAGTCTAATGGAGGAGACAATGAGCAAATATTCAAGTTCAAATAAGATATATACAGGATAAATTGGATATGATCAATAGAAGAAGCCACTCAAGTTTGGAAGTTCAAAACCATCTTAAATCTCCCCCACTTACCATCTTCTGTCTAATCATTTGTGAAGTCTTGTAGAGCGTAATATCTGTTGCATGTGATTCCTCCCTCATTCTGGTGCAAGCCCTTATTACATTTGTCTGGTCTATTATAATAGATGCTGTAATTGTAAATTACATTGCAAATTGTAATGTCAAAATTGGTCTGCCTGCCCCAAGTCTCTCCCTACTCCAGTCCATCCACTACACAATTACCAAAGTGAGTGTCCTAAACTGTGACTGTATCAGTGCCTTGCTCAAAAAGTTCCAGGGCTTCTCCCTGCCTCCTCTTTTTCCTCTATGATAGGATACAAATACCTCTGTTTGGTATTGCAGTCTTTCACAATCTGTCTCTCATCTACCTTTCTGGGCTTCTTCCCCTCCACTCACGACATTCCATTTCCCATCTGCTGGTTTTTACAGCACAGTCTGTTTTCCATTCCTATTATGCACCCCTTTCTCACCTCTGTTTCTTAGAATCCCTAGTTCCCTTCAAAGCTCAGATCAAATGCTACCACCTGCATGAAGATGAAGATTTATATTTCCTAACCTCCTCAACCCCCACCCCAGCCAATACTTTCTCTTATTACTTTGTATAGTACATATATTGCATTTATCTATCTATCTATCTATCTATCTATCTATCTATCTATCTATCTATCTATCATCTATCTATCTATCTATCTATCTATCTATCTATCTATCTATCTATCTATCTATCTATCATCTGTCTGTCTGTCTATCTAATCTATGAATTTGTCATTTTCCCCATAAAAGCACAAGCTCCTTGAAGACAGGGTCAATTTTATTTTGACCTTTATATTTCTAGTTCTTATCAAAGGACCTGTCGCATAGAAAGTGCTGAATAAATACTTGCTGTTTGCCTGACAGAGTATCTCATTTGGGTCTCTTGACAACCCTACGAGATGATTACTTACAATCTCTATTTTACTGATGAGAAATCAGATGGGAAGCAGGGAAATAGGAGTCTGGATCCGGTCCAGGCAAGGATGCTTGAAATATGAACTATGTTGCTTTCACCTGAACCAAGGCTTCGAAATCTACATAGTTCAGACGACAAAGGTAGCAATCAGGACCTGCCTCTTGGACCAGATCACATCAGTCCAGGCTGCCCCAGCACAAACTGTCCCAGCAACACAGTATTCCAATTAGTCACCTCTGAGATCTTGGAAGAGCACAGTGGTTATTATTCATGAGCTACCTCTCATATCTAACTGTGAAAGATCATATAAACATCAAAGGAAGAGCTGAGTTGTATGGGCTAACTGGGAACCTTACTTCCCTTTCAACCAGACAAAGGAATACACACACACAGAATTTTGTATAGAAATGTATTAGAATCAAATCCTGATCACGCAGAGACAGGGAGAGGAGAAGAAGTAGGGGGAAAGTAACAGGAAGGATATTTTCAAAGAGGAATCAGTCAAAATAGACTCCATCTGGAGAAGGTGGAGCATGAAGGAGGGAATAAAAGGAAAGAAAGAAAGGAGGCTAGATGAGGGGAAGGAGTAATGGAATGGAAACAGATTATATCAAATACAGATCAATAGTGTTAATCACATTCCTTTGTCCTTATCCTCCGCTTTGTAAAGAAGGAAGTGGGAGGCAAAAAGGACAGGATGGATTGAAATATGTAATTAACAATGAACACAATAAACATAAAATGGAGGAAAGTAACAATTGATTAGAAGGCAGAATCCAGCAATTGGCTGTTCACAAGAAAGACGTTTGAGACAGAAAATTTCACATGGAGTTAAATGAAGGAGGCCCAAGTAAAATCTATTATGCTTCAGGTGAACTAAGAAGTCTGGAGTTGTCATGGTCTCAGACAAGGAAACAGGAAAAACAGATGATTGAAGGGGAGATAAATAGGGAAACATATTGTGCTGAATGAGAAACGATGGAACAGAATTGGCCAATAGATAGTTGATGCTCAAGATAAATAGGGAAGAGAGTGCCCAGCTGCCCTTTATGAATTCATGTCACTTGTCCAATGATCTATATGCTTGACAACTGAAAGAACCAGCTGATATGATTGCTGAGAGTGATATTTGAAAGATGCCGGAGAACAGGAGGGGTGCTGTGACACTGAAAAAGAGAAAATATTGTTCTGATTAAAACAAAACAAAACGAAACCCAAAATAAAACAGAAAGGGAACGAGTTCGCAAATGTTAGACCAATGAACTTTACTTCAATTCCTAATGAAATTCTAGAATGAGTTACTAAATAGATATTTAATGAACAGTTATAAAAAAGACTTAGTGATTACCAAGAGCTAGTATGGTTTCATCAAGAATGACTCCTTCCAGACAAATTGTATTTCCTTTTTTGACAGGATTGCTAAACTAAAAAAATCAAAAGAATCAGTATAGCTAGAATTTAGGAAAACTTTGGACAAAGTATCTCTTGCTACTTTTTTGAAAAATGGATATATTTGTCCAGATAGTGGTATAATTAGACAGACAGTTAGGTGGTGCAGTGGATATGGTGCTGGGCCAGGAGTCAGGAAGACCTCAGTTCACACCTTTGATACTAGCTGTGTGACCTGGGCAAGTCACTTGACTTATGTCTCAGTTTTTTTACTTGTAAAATTAGGATAATAATAGCATCTACCTTGTAAGATTGTTGTGAGGATAAAATGAGGTAATATTTGTGAAGCATTTTGAAAAACTTAAAGCATTATATAAATACTGTTACAACAACAGGGACAAGAACGAGAATTTCTTCTTCTTCTACCACCACCACCACCACCTACTACTACTAGTACCACCACTACTACTGCTACTACTACTACTACTACTACTACTACTACCACCCCCACAACCACCACCACTACTGCTGCAAACTGGTTAAAACAGGATAGAATATTGAGCTGAATCATATAATCACAGAATTTGAATTAGAAGGAACCTCAGTGGCCATCTTGTGTAACCTATATGTGAATGGGATGACCACTATAACATCCTTGACAAGTCTTGGTTCAACCTCTGTCTGAAGATCTCCAAGGAAGGGGACCTACCACCTCTTCAGGCAGCCCATTAGCTGACTCTAATAAGATGAAATTTTGAATGGATATATATATATATAGCATATAGTATAGTATATATGTAATATATATATATATATATATATATAGTGTGTGTGTGTGTGTGTATGTGTGTGTAGTCAAATACTTGGGTTCCAAAAATAGACCTTACAAATATGAGATGGGGGAGACATGATTAGACAGAAAGCAGGGTTTTTGTTTGCTTTGAAAATGATCTGGGGGTTTTAGTGGATTGCATCCTCAACGAGTCAGTATTATAGTAAATAGCCTCCTAAGGCAGTGCAATCTTGGACCGCATTAAGGGAGAAATAACCTTAAGGAATAAAGAGATAGAATTCACAGAATCTTGAATATTAGATCTAGAACAAAACAACTTTAAAATAGAACACAGAAGTTGAGAATGTAGCTTACAGAATAGTAAGATATAGTATATTCTTTGTTGCTTCAGATTAAGAATACTGTGTCTAGTTGTGGTCACTTGTTCAGGAAGGATAGCAATAAACTGGAAAAAGGAGGCAAGCAGAATGACGAAGGCCTTGAGCTGATGCTGTGTAAAAATCATTTGAGGGAACTGATGAGGTTTAGCTCGGAACACAGGAGGTGTGTGTGTGTGTGTGTGTGTGTGTGTGTGTGTGGCCTATGGTATCTGTCAGTACTTGAAGGGCTATTGGATGGGATGGGGAACCTGCAGCCTCAAGGCCACATGTGGCCCTCTAGGTGTTCAGGGGCAGCCCTTTGACTGAATCCAAATTTTACAGAGTAAATCCTTTTATGAAGGAGATTTTTTTTGTAAAGCTGGACTAGTCAGGGCCTCACCCAAAGACCTAGAAGTCCACATGTAGCCTTGAGGCCTCAGGATTCCCACCCCTGCCTCCTATGACAGAGAGATTAGATATATTTTGTTTGATCCTGGAGGAGAGAGCTCAGAGCAATGGTTAGAAATTGTGAAGAGGTAAATTTGAAAGGAAGCATTTCTTAATTAGAGTCTCATCAGTTGCAGCCTCCCTTACTTAAACAGGGCTTACAGGCAACACCCACTTAGCTGCACTATTTTGTGAGTTAAAAGAAACAAAACAACACACCAAAATGTGTTGGTTCTTTAGTTCTGATTGAATATATATCAGAGGAATAAAAATTAGTGAGGACATTCATAGGCATTCCCCAAAGGCAGTCTTGTTCCAAGAACACTGTCATCTGTGGGGGCCTGCAGGGAAGCACTTGTGCTCATGTGGAGCCCTTGTGACAAATAACAAGGTGGTTTATTGTTTGTGATAAATAACTCTTTGCATTCTGTTGATCTCGTTGATTCTTGACATTTTACATGGTGTGTTTGCTGTTTAATGGTGATGTAAGTGATGTATGATCCAGACCCACTTAGTAGAGTCTGATTTTGTTACCTTATTACTAAACACAATAAAACAAGGATGAGTTACTAATAAAATGAGAGAATAAAGTGTCAATTAATATTACCAGGAAAGAAAAGAAGGCTGACATTACTATACTTCAGAAAGGCATCATGTATAATTAGTCAAATAAATGTGCAATCCTCCTGCTTTTGTGTTTGTTTGCTCTAAAACATTTTAATTACATCCCCCTGCTTCAGCAACCTCTGTTAACCAGGCCCTCCAAAAATGCAAGGATGTGACTAGGAGTTGGAAGCAAACAAATGATTCGGCCAGGATGCAACAGAAGTGGTTTCCTTCCTGCCTCCCCAGTTTCACTCAATCACTCCAGCTTGTGCCTGGATACCAACATTGTCTTCCTTCATTGTTCTGGGGGAAATCACCTCCTTTTTCTGGGAGTGATTCCTTTGTCTTCTGGATTTTCCCACCTGTAAAAACCACAAGGGTTGTTCTAGAGCAATGCATCTCAAAGTTTATTTTTCTTCCTCTCTCTCCCCTTCCCTTTCTCTCTTCCTTCCTTCCTTCCTTCCTTCCTTCCTTCCTTCCTTCCTTCCTTCCTTCCTTCCTTCCTTCCTTCCTTCCTTCCTTCCTCCCTTTCTTCCTTACTCCCTCCCTCTCTCCTTCCTTCTCTCCTTCCTTTTTCTCCTCCTCCTCCTTTTCCTTCTCCTCCTCCTTTTCCTCCTCCTCCTCCTCCTCCCCTCCTAATGACATTGTATTCATTTTCTTGAAGAATTGTGGTAGACTGAATATTTAAGGAGACACCAAAGAGAGACCTCCAGACTCATTGCCCAGACCTTGGTATTTGTCTTCTTCCCCTTTCTCTCTTCTATACTCTTCTCCTCTTCTTTCTTTCACAGGACTTATATTGGAAGAGAAGGCTTTACCTCCTTTTCACACAGAGCTGCTGTTGTGACCTTGCCAGAAGACTGGGCAGCACACTACACCTGGGAGATGTTGGTTGGGAAAGGCAGACATGCACTTTGGGGTGGACATTGGATGAGAAGTCTTGAAGGTCCTTTCAAATCAGAGCCTTAACTAACAATTCTGACACCTGGGAAATGCCACAGAATGTAGCTGGGTCAAGTAACATAAAAAATAGTCTTCAATCTTTTAGTAGGGGAGAGAGGAGGCAAGGAAACCTTGGGGAGAGAATACTGATGAAAGCACCTATAGGGACCAAAGCTCCAGAATATCTGGAAACTGTGAAGGGTGGGAGGGGAGGAGTTGAGCCTGGAG
This sequence comes from Bettongia penicillata ogilbyi, assembly GCA_023548195.1. Lineage (NCBI taxonomy): Eukaryota > Metazoa > Chordata > Mammalia > Diprotodontia > Potoroidae > Bettongia > Bettongia penicillata. The sequence continues at coordinate 1,034,620 of JAJHZJ010000373.1, read as the reverse complement.
TGTGATTGCTAAGACATAGCTTTGTGGTATCTTCCTATTTTCATTAATATTTCTTGCTAACTAGGTGTTAGATTCTTTTGTTTCTTCCTGCTAAAAAAGACAAGTAGTGTCATCAATATTTTGATAATATGCTTTCAAATCTAACATTTTATAGGCTATGTTCTCATATTATGTGTTCTATTTTAAAATTCCTTCCAATAATAACATTCTAAACTCTAAGGGCCCCACTAGCTCTGACATTCTATGTCCAAATCTATCTACTCAGGTTTCTCTCAGCTCTAAAAGTTCATGCTCTAAGGTTTCTTCCACCTCTAATATTCTAGACTCTAAGAGACCTTCTAGCTTAAATACATTCAAAAGTTAGAACATACTAAGATTTTAAATATACTAAGGTTCCTTGAAGTACTAGTGGACTGTATTCTAGGTTTCTCCCAACACTAGTAGTTTACTTCCTTAATAGCTGCTTTTAGCTCTCATATTCTCTGTATAAACAATCTATACACTAAGGTACTTACTGGTTTTAATACTCTAAGTTCTAAAGTTCCTTTGAGTTCTAATGGTCTAGATTCTAAGGACCATTCCAAACCTAACAGTTCACATTGTATGTTCAAACATACTTTTTTCTATTGGCCTTTCAGCTTTAATGTTCCTGTTTAACCAACCTTTACCTATAGGCCAGGCAAACTAACCGAGATAAACCGCAAAGCACCCAAACGGGAGGCAGAAGGCAGAACATGCTAGACAAGTCAAACTACTGCTTCCATCTTGATGACTAACTCCTGTGGGATCCCAGTGGACGAAGCCCAGGACACTGAACTAAAGAATTTTAGGAATAGTGCCTACAAGATCAGTGGCCCTGATTTTTGCAGGGGAGCAATCAGTATGGAGAAGGGGCTCCTCTGTCTTGCTATCAGATAAACTGAACATGGACTACCAGAATTGGACAGGTAAGCCCAAGAGCTCCCAGATGCTCCCTCCAGGAGTCATTGGTTTTTCTTCCAGCCTATTGCTATTATCCCTCATGGAAATGTGGCCTGGACACTGTTCCTGTGGGAGTAATATTCTTTCTTCCTCCTACTGAAGATTCAAGAAAGGAAGCTCTCTCCACCAAAGTCCTCGGCACTGTCAAATCATTCAACATCAGAAATGGATATGATTATCGGTAGGAATGAAATTAAAGAATTACCATATGCTCTACTGTTGCACTCTAAGGAACATGGGACCATAGAAGATGACTTGAAGGTGGGATTTATATGTGTTGTCTATGACATTAGAATGTAAGTCCCTTGGGAGCAGAGACTGGTGTTTTTCTATTTGTGTCCCAAGGGCTTAGCACAGTAGTTTGTACATATTAATCACTTAATAAATCCTTTTTCATTCATTCACTGAAAATATTCTTCCTTGACGACATTCTGTGATTCTATCATTTTGACTTATAAAGCTATGAAAATTTCTGTTCCAACCAGGGGGTAGAACAAATTCTCCTAAAAAGAATTAAAAATGGCAGACAGGATTCACTAGTGAAGAAGGCCAGAGTGGGTCCTTCAAGCTTACACTTTCAGCTTGGAATCATGTTTTAGACCATACCTGGTTTCGTAATCCTGAGTCAGACATCCTGTATACATTATTTCCCTCCAAATCTCATTTTTAAGTTAAATGGCAGCTGCTGAAAGTCAGGATTCTGGGAAGACCCTTCTGAACCCATGTGAAAATTTGTGAATGACACAGATGGATGAGAAGGAAGGATTGTGGAGTGTGTTTTGGTGTGAATATTTTCATGGATTGTAGGCAATGATGATCCTGGCTCGTAGTAAAACCAAATATAAATACAGATACTGGAGGCCAGATGTGGCAAAAGTACTAGACTGAGGGATCAGGAGACTTAAGTCTGAATCCTGGCTCTGCCAAGAACTATTCTTGTGACCTTGGACAAATTGTTTGCCTTCCCTGGGCCTCAGTTTCCTCACTTGTCAAGTGATCTTGATAGGTCTTTACAGATCTATGTCCCATCATAGCTTTTTTTGCCCCCCACCCCCATTCTGGTTTTGATATCTGTATTTGAACTTGAGGAAGTGGGATGTTTATAGGCCACATGGCTCCACTAGAGAGAAGTGTTTTTGTGGCTGTCTGAGGTTACATTAACCGATATTCCTAGAGTAAGAAGAGCACTCAAGTACAGAAACCATGTTCTATTTGTTCAAATCCTTCTCTTCTTTTAAGTACTTGTTCAGGTTTCTTTTTCCCTTCTTCCTTTCCTGCTTTCCTTCCTTTCTTTCCTCCTTTCCTCTCTCCCTTCCTCCCTCTTTCCCTTCCTCTCTCCCTCCCTTTCTCCTCTCCCTCCCTCCCTCCCTTCCTTCCTCCCTTCCTTCCTTCCTTCGTTCCTTCCTTCCTTCCTTCCTTCCTTCCTTCCTTCCTTCCTTCCTTCCTTCCTTCCTTCCTTCCTTCCTTCCTTCCTTCCTTCCTTCCTCATATTAATCTCAACTGAATCCACTCACCTTCTTGTTAGCAACTTTGCCACCAAGCAGGTACCATTTTCCCCCTTCCTCACACTTTCTAACTGCCATTTATATTTTTCTTCCCCTGTTAGAATGTAAGCTCTTTGAGGGAACTTTTGTTTTTGTATTTCTAATACTTAGCACAGTGCCTGGCATATAGTAAATGTTTAATAGATGCTTGTTCTTCACATATGTATGTATATATGTGTCTATCTATCTCTGATCTGCTACATCATTGTCCTTCAGACTCAGAATGAATATCTTACAGGCATGAAGTGAGCCCTGCCACCAATGCACAGAGGCAAAACAAATCTGAGTAGCTATGTTGGAACCAGATTGTAGAGGGCCTTGAATGCCAGGCTAATGAGTTTGTATATTATCCTGTACCCAGTGGGAAGCCTTGAAGGTTTTCTGTTTTTCTTTAATTCTGCTTTGAATATCATAAGGAAACTGTAATGATAACAATCTGATGTACTACTGACCTTATCTAATATAAGGAATTGGTATCTGAGGAGTGCATTTAAGTTATGATTAAATATCATTTTCCATTATTATCTTCTCCTTAGCGTAATTAGCTGTTAATGCTCCTTTTAGCAGAACCCAGTCAGTAGTCTTCAGAAATAACAAAAAAAATCAGTTTAGTGAAATGTGAACTGAGCTCAGGGAATTCCCTCTCTTTGGTGCTTATTAAAGAGTTGGATTAGAAGCTGGGGAAATGTTCTGCTAAGTGGATAAAGGGAGGAAGAAATTTTACTTTCAGAATCCAAGTTAAAAAAAGTCAACTTTCTGAACCAAATTAATTTTTTGTCTCAGGGCAAGAAAAAGGAAATTAAAAAATCATAGAGAGCAGCCTCCTCTCAGGTCCCCAGTTTCTCTTGGGTTCCAGTCCCTCTCTGGGAACTTTGTTCCCAGCTCCTCTGACCCAGTTTTTAAGTCTCCCAGGATTTGAATGCTTGAGAAACTTCATCTTCTCCAGGAAGCCATTTTGACCATTATACAATTTGGATTTATCTCCATGGAAGCATATTTCTTTCACTTATGTCTTTGATATTTTAATGCATCATAGACTCAGGCATTTATTCATACATTCATTCATTTATTATTCTATCCATCCCTTATTTCCTTCCTTTAACAAACATGTATTAAGTACTTACTCTGGTCTAGGAAATGGAGAGATATACAGTTCAGACAAGAATCAATTCTTCTCCCACTTAAACTTGCTGCTCAGTAGGAAGATAAAGTAGTAACCCATATCATTCTGACCTTGTCATTCCATTGAAGTGTTTTTTTTCTCAAGTTTCATTCTCTGTAACATCTCTAAAGCCTTTGACACTATTAATCACTGTTTTTCCTTGATAATTTCTTGCCTCTAGGTTTTCAGGATGCCCCTTTTCTGGTTCTCCTACCTATCAGACTACTATTCTTCAGTCTCTTGGTGAATCCTGACCCAGATCGTACCCTCTCAATACAAGTATTCCACTTGGCTTTATTCTGGATCCACTTTTGTCTTTACACCACTTCACTTCATGATCTCACCAGCTCCCATGGATTTAATTATCATCTCTGTGCTGATGATTCTCAAAGCTACCTATCCCGCCTTAATCTTTCTCTGAGTTTTATGTCTCCAACTATGTTTCAGATGTCTTAAACTTTCCAGTAGACATCTTCAATTCAACATATTCCAAACTGAACTCATTATCTTTCTGTCTAAACCTTCTGTCCCCCCAGACTTCCTGATTACTGTCAAGGGCGCTTACACCCTAACCCTTTACTTCCTCAGGCTGGCAGCCTCAGATCCTCACTATCTCTCACCATCCCCATATCCAATCTTTTGACATGCTCTATTAATTTTGCTTTTGTAGCCTCTCTAGAATATACTCTTATCTCTCCTCTGATACTGCCACCACCTCGATACAGGCCCTTATCATCTCACGTCTGGACTCTAGACTTTTGAGATAACCTGCTTGTTGGTCTGTGTGTCTCAACCTTTTCCTCAGTCCAGTCCATCTTCCATCTAGTCACTAAAATGATTTTCCTAAAACTTTAGTCTGGCCATGTAAGTCTCTGCCTCTACTCAAGAGACTTCAATGGCTCTCTATTACCTTTAGGATCAGATATGAAATCCTCTCTCTGGCATTCAATGTACTTCATAGCTTACCCCCTTCCAACTTTCCAGTCTTCTACCCACCAAACACTCTTCACTCTTGCTATTTCTGGAACAACACAATACATCTCTGAGTTCTGGACACTTTTTCTGGCTGCCCCCATTCCTATAATGCTCTCTCTTCTCATCTCCACCTTTTGGCTTCCTTCAAGGGCTAACTAAAATCCCACCTTCTACTGGAAACCTTCCCAGTCCTCTTAATTCTAATGCCTTTTCTCTGTTAATGATTTCATTTTTTACTCTGAATGTAGTTTGTACATATTTATTTATTTGATGTCTCCCTAATGAGATTGTGACCACTGAGGTCAGGGACTGTCTTTTGATTCTTTGTGCATCTTCAGTGCTTAACACAGTATTTGGAACATAAGTAGATGTTTAATAAATGCTTATTGACTCACTAATTTAATCAGCAAGCAATTACTCTCTATTGCATAGTGTTGTGTGATGAGGATATTATAACAATGCAAGTCAAAATATTATAGAAGAGACAAAGAAGAAAAGGTCACCAACAAGAAAGAAAAAGGAAGATAACAGGGGGAATTAAAATGTGACCTGGGCTTTTAAATGAGGTGATTTGTACTCACAATCATATGAAAGACTGTTTCAAATTGAAATAATACAGTAAATTCAAATTCAAACAATCCTCAGGTTTTTACCCCATACCTTGCAAATTGGCAAAGCTGACAAACATGGCAATAGTCAATACTGGTGGGGCTGTGAAATGATAGTTGTACGTATACATTGTTGGTGGAACTGTGAGGGAACACAACTATTTTGGAAAACAATTTGGAACTACACACAAAAAAAGACTAAAATGTCCATTTCCTTTGAACTGAAAACACCATCACTGGATTTATACCTCAAGGAAGTCATAGATAAGAAGAATGTCTCTACATAATCCAAAATATTTATAGCAATGCTTTTTGTGCTAACAAAGAAATAGAAACAAAATGGTTGTCCATGGATTAGAAAGTGGCTAAACAAATTGTGGTATGTGAATGTAATGGAACATTACTGTGCTATAAAAAATAAAGAATGTGATGAGTACATAGAAACATGGAAAGATCTACATTAAATGATGCAGAAAGAATGAAGCATAAAATAACATACAAAAATTATAACAGTGTAAATGGGAAGAGCATCCCCACACCAAAACAATGAATGTAACAAAATCATAAAGACCAAGTAACATTCTAATGGAGAGATATGAGAGGACACTCCTGGCCCACTCCTTTATGAAGATATGAGGTCCACAGGTATTGTACGTTGTACATATTTTTAGACTTTTTCTTTATATTTATCAGGTGTGTTGACTTTTTTCTCTTCTATATATATATATATATATATATATATATATATATATATATATATATGTTTTATATGGGATGGGACTCTTAGAGGATTAGGGGGTTGCTGTTTGTCCTTTGTTCTTGAAGAGTATCTATGACATCGGGAAGGTGATGTCTTGACTTGCAAGTTAATTGGATGTAAGCGAGCAGGGCTATGCAAAGTCACCAGCCTCACTCTCTCTGTCAGAGCTATCTGGGTCCAGCAACAAGACGCAGATTAGGATGACTGGGGATGGCCATGGATGCAGTGGGAGACCTTGCTTGGCCTTTGTAAGCTAAGATCTTTCATGGATCTTAGTTTGTCCGAGGCAACACCCATTCAGTGATTAAGGATAGGTAAGAAATGAGGCAAATGGTCTCCTTTACTTAAAAAACAATCAGTTTGGGAGGAGGGAAGATCCTTTGAATTCCTGACCAGAACAGAAATGATTAGTATTTACACTCACTCTGAGGCATCAAAACCCAAACAATGACCAACAGAGGCTTGGACTGACTTATTATTGGCCAACTGGTAAGAGTCAGAGTGATTTTGGTTTAAGGCATAGTCAAGTAGCTCCATTTGCATCTCAGAGGGCTTTATCAAAGCCTGGTTTTCCAGAGATCTATTTCAAGAAATTTATATTCCTTTGGGCAAAGCACTCACATGTAAATGTATGATTTCCCATGGGGAGGGAGGGAGAAGGGAATAAGGGACAGAGGAAAGGAGGAAGGAAGGAAGGAAGGAAGGAAGGAAGGAAGGAAGGAAGGAAGGAAGGAGCAGCATTGTCCAACTGGAACTGGATAGCTGGGTCGTGATTCTGGCGGCTTCTACTCCTCACAGATTGTTTGAGGAGGGGTAAGAGTAGAGATACTGAGAATAGCTATGATGATATAAGAAACAAAAGGCATCAACAAAGACTTATTTAAAAAATGAAATGAATCAGAATTCAACCAGTGAAGAGAAATGGAAGATAGGCATAGGGAACAGTGTGAGCTAAGACACGGAGGGGGGAGAATACAGGGATGTTTTAGTACAGAAAAGGAATTAGTTTGACTGTCTTATAGCATATATGGAAAACTGTAGTTAAAATGAGAGAAAGCTGGAAAGTCGTGAGGAGATGAAACTGTGCAGGGCTCTGGGCAAAAGAGTCTGAAATTTACTACATAGCCAATAGGATTTTTTTGAATATAGTATGCATTCTCAAGTAGCTTGACTATTCCAGGAAACTTAGACTCATGGGAAGGATCGTTGAATGTCAGAGCTGGAAGGTGCCTGTCTCGTTGTTTTGTTTAAAATTATTTTAACATAGAGAGATTAAATACATCAAGCCCAGACCTGACAAAGGCATAGGTCTCAAAATAGTGGGGTCTAAAATGGCCAAGTTTTTTATCATATCCCTCTTTCGTACTTAACTTCTGACTGTTCTTTTTGGGCATCATTATCTTTAATTTGCAGAAAACGTGCCAGTCAGGTTTATACTCCTGGCTCTGTTTGCTTTAATGAAGTGGCCTCTATAATTACAAATCCTCAGGGCCCTGTAATCTGTAGCTTTTGCAGGGAGGGAAGAGGGGGAGGGTCTGACAACACTGCTATCCCCTTATTGTGGTCCTTGGCCCCTCTTTGGGAAATATTGACCTGCTTCTGGCTCTTTCATGGAAGTTAAAGCTGGCAGCCACCTGCCTCTGGCAGCTGGCACAGAGAGGTCACCTATCCTGAACGATGGTCAGTCTGTTTCTCATGGATGTATTCTTCCTCTTTGCACCCCAGATGTGCTGGTCTAGCAATTCTCTCTGAAACAAAAGAAACCATATACATGGATTCACGTTTTGGGGAGGGTGTAGATAATTGGAGTTTTCTGGCATGTGATAGAGTGGTTTGCTAATTCCTGCTCCGGCTCATTTTATAGATGAGTAACAGGCAAAGAGGGTGAAGTGACTTCGCCAGGGTCATATAGCTAATAAGCAACTGAGGTCGGATTTGAATTCAGGTACTCTTGACTCTAATGCTCTATCCACTGCACCACCCAGCTACCCCCAGAAGGATTCACTTTTAAATTTAATCTGGGTTATTAACACATCTCCATCACTTTGGTAAGACTTAACAATCGACAAAACAATAGATCAAATCTTGGTTTGTAGCATTTACCAATTTCCATGAGGTAAATGCTGACACCAAAAATTTAACAATTGCTTCTCTGTTTCAATTTTAGCTGGCTTCGGTCTGGCCCTGGCTCAAGTCGTTTATCCAATATATCATACAAAACTTTCATTAAATTTGCACAAATGATATCTAAAACCTTGCATTTGCAGCACATGGTTCAAATTAGCTCAAAAATCCTTCGTTCAAACTCTGCCTCTGATACTCACCATGAATGCAAACTTTGAGAAGTTATAACCCTCTATTAACCTCTGTTTTTTTTAGAAGTACCACGAGGAGATTGGCCAAGATTTTCCCTTTTAGCCCTGAAGTTTTCCTGGGAACCAACCCATTCTTCAAGGCCCATGCTGAATCCTACCTCCTCCAAGGGCCTTTCCCAGACCAGTTCAGGTGGAGGGGCTTCATGGAACACTTTCTGGGTGAAATTTCTGAAATCCAAGGGATTTTAGAATCCAGTTTTATCATTTGACATAAGAGGAAACTGAGGCTAAAGGTAAACAAAAAGAAGTAGTGACTCCCAGAGACTTAGTTTCTTGCCTCCCATCTCAGTTGCTTTTTCAAATCAAAATCCTATGAGCCTGTGATTCTTTAATATTATATGCTATGTGAAGTCCAAAAGTTCAATTCTGATTGTAGGATCAAGAAAGACTTCCCAAAAAAAGTGGTAATTGAGCTGGGCTTTAAAGGAAGTACAGGAGTGAACAAGGAATTGGGGGTGTGAAGGAAGGTCATGGTATTCCAAGGAGAGGAGTGACTTGAGCCAAGATGTAGTTTTGAGAAAACATGAGACTTACAGAGAGACAGTCAATCAATTAGCATTTGTGAAATGCCTACTAAGTGCCAGGCAGTGTGCTAAGTGCTGGTGAGGAGTATGTCACAGGCCCAGAGGGTGGAGGGCCTGTTTGGTAGGGATGAGACAGACACCGAAGGCTTTGGGATAGAAAATGTCACAATGAGATGTTGCAGAAGCATAATCAGCCTGGCTGATGGATAGATTGATGGATAGACTTAGAGGGGCAGGAGAGTCAAGGTGGCAAAACCTATAAGGAGAATATTGCAATTGTCTGGCCAGGTGGTAGCGGCAGCGAGGGAATGGTTTTGTATTTGTTATTTCCAAAGGACAAGTGTTACTTTATGTTTTCAGTCCTTGGCAGCTTCCCATAATCACCGTAATAGATTTCTTGCTTTCAGTTCCCCAGGAAAGCCCCGTACGTGTGCTAAGCAGCTGAACAAGCAGGGCTTCCCAATGTTAATGGGAGCCCCTTACTCTACTTGGTCCTCTTTGACTGGCCTCTTGTCTCTCATTACTTGACCAGCAGCAGAATCTGCAAGCTCGAGGGGCTCAGCTAGGCCTGCTCAGGTGCCCTCCTGACCCTCCTGCAACCCTGCGGGAAGAATATTCTTTCCCTGATTCTTCTGGCCCAACTGTTATTAGCCTTGCTAGCATCTCAATAGCACCCCCTTGTCCTCTGGCCATCTGGATGATGGGACTTGGGGATGCAATCGATGTTTGATGCCAGTGAAAACTTGTTCTCAGTTTTCTCCTGATCTCCTCCCTGTTCTTCTTCTCTCCTTACCCCTTCTCCTTCTCCATCAAGTTCTGGTGGGAGCAGGTCATGGTGGTAACTTTCACTACCTCTTTGACCCTGTTGGTCTGGGAGGGGTGGGAGGAGAATCTCAGAGCTGGGAGAGGGGAGGTCTGTGTTCCAGTCTTGATTCTGTCATCAGCTAATTTATTCTCTCTCTCTTTCTGGCTCTGATATCTCTGTCTCTCTCTTCTTCTGTCTCTCTAACTATTCATCTCTGTCTGTCTCTGACTCTCTGTCTGTCCCTCTGTTTCTTTCTCCCTCTCTCATTTTTGTCTCTGTCTATCTCTTCTTCTGTCTACCTCTGTCTCTCTGTCACTTCCTCTGTCTGTCTCTGTCTCTCTCTCTCTCAATACAGCTACCAACATAATTCAATGTCTTTTCTGAAACTGACAGTCTTAGAGGCCTTGGACACTTGCTGAGAGGTTAAGGGGTGTGCCCTGAGTTGTGAAGTTAGTGTCAATTAACCAATTCAGCAACAAGCAGTTATTAAGTGCTTCCTGTGTCCCTGGTGCTGAACTAGATACTGGGGACAAAAGCATAAAGGATGAGATGATCCTTACGTGTGAGGAGCTACAGTTCTAATGGCGAGTTAAGTCCATATACAAATACATACAAAGAGGGGAGGGAAGGAGAGGGGCAAGAATTTATATTAAGCCCCTACTACATGCTAAGCACATATTATTTCATTACAATTTTGATCTCAAAGATATTTCACATTTATTAGCATAAATATAAAGTGACTAAGTACAGATATATGCAGAGAAATTAAATACAAGGTAGTTTGGGAAAGCAACTAGGTGGCACAGTGGATAGAGTGCCAATCCTGGAGTCAGGAAGACCTGAGTTCAAATTTGGACCTGGACACTTCCTAGCTGTGTGACCCTGGACAAGTCACTTAAATTTGTTTTTTTCAGTTTCTTCATCTATGAAATGAGCTGGAGAAGGAAGGAAATGGCAAACACTCCAATATTTTTGTCAAGAAACCCTCTATGGGCATCACAAAGAGTTGGACATAACTGCAAGTGACTAAAAACCAACAAGAAGTTTGGAAGGGAGGGCACTAGGATTTGGGGGATCAGGAAAGACTTCATGCAGAAGATGGGATATTTTAGCTAGATCTTGAAAGAAGTATTCTATGAGGTAGAAACAAGGAGGGAGTGTATTCCAGACAGAGACAGACAGAGGTAGAGAGATCAGCAGAGAGGAGGATAGGCATTCCAATCTGCTGGAGAAGATGGGAGGGGATGGGACCAAACACAGAGGTAGAGGGGTTGGCACTGGTGAGGAAATGGGCCTCTTCTTTGTCAGAGGCTGAAGGAAAGGGGCAGAGACTGGGAGATGTCATCAAGGAATTTCAAGATGCAGAAAATGGAAGACAAGGGAGCTCATGACAGATGGTTTCAGCTTTCTCAGTAATGTAAACAGCACAGTCTTCATCTGGGGGAGAAGTGGGGGAGTCTGGAAGAGATCTGGAGTATGTGTGTGACAGAGGCTGTACATTTCTGCCTGATTATGGGTCAGCTGTCTGTCCACCATACCACAATGCTTCTTTGTCTTCTGTGATCAGAGGAGGTGCAGTGTTGTGCAGTGGTTAGAGGGTTGACCCTGGAGTTATGGGTTTTTCTTGATCTCCTTCACATTCCTATCCCCCCATCTTTCAATTGCTGATGGCTTCCTTCCCTCAAGACCTACTTTTTATTTTATATTTATTTTGTGATTATGTCACATATAGGTCATGAATATATGCATGTATCATATATACATATATGTTACATACAATGTACACATATAGGTTGTGAATATACGCACATATTATACGCACATATATGTTATTTAAATATACCATATATATCATGTACACATATAAGTTATGAATATATACATATATACATCTATTATGTACACACGTATGTGATACATACTATATATATGTATAACGCACACATATGGGTTACAAATATACCCACATATTATGTACACATATATGTTGTATACAAACAATACAAATTACTGCTCTCTCTCTGCTTCCCCTCTCCACCCACATAACTGAGTATATAACATGGCAGAGTAAGGAAGACCTGGGTTTGAATGCTACCTCAGTCCCTTGCTAGCTGTGTGACCCTGAACAAGTCTTTTTAACCCCTCTCAGCCGCAGTTTTCTCACCTATAAATATGAGGATAACATTCACTGCAGACCCTCACATATTATGCACAAAAAGTTCCGAATATATACTTTTATCACATATACACATGTTATGTATACATATGTTATATATTATGTATAAGTGGGTTATAAATATATACACATCATACACTATGATATATATGATATGCACATATAGGTTATGAATATACACATATATTATGCATATATCATGTACACATGCAGGTTATGACTATATACATATGTCATATACACATTGTTCAGGAACACATGCATATTATATATACATATTGTGTATACACATATGTTATGAATATATACATCTATTATGTATACAAACAGGTTATACACATATGTTATGAATTATGATTACATATTACATACAATTACACATGATTATGGATATATATACATGCACATATGCACATATATATACATATATGTTATCACCCAATAAATTCCTCGTTTCATTTTTGTCTTTCATTCCCAGTGCCCAGCACTGTGCCTGGCAGATACCAGACAATAAATGCTTAATGATTAATTGACTGGCTGATTGATCTGCTATTTAGCTAAGCTCCATCTCTCAAACTCATCTTTGCATGGGGGAGGGGAGGGGATAAGGAAGGGATCTATTTGCTAACTGTTATGGTTTCCATCTATGGTTTCTTCTCTGTACTTCTACAGAGAGAAAAGTTTCCCTTAGTTTCAGTCCTTATTACTTCCTGGCTGCCCTATTTTATTGGCTCTCTAACTAGCCCCCCTGCCTCAGTTCTCTTATTTTGCCAATCCATTTTGCAGACACTGCCTTATTAATTTCTATGTTGCCACCTGAGCCCTTAGTGAAGGCAAGCGTCCTCCTCTGGCATTTAATGATCTCTGTGGTAGGGCTCCATATTATCTCCAGGCTCACTGCTCTCTCCCTGCTTCCCCTCTCCCCCCACATAGCTGAGTATATAACATGGAAGAGTAAGGAAGACCTGGGTTTGAATACTACCTCAGTCCCTTGCTAGCTGTGTGACCCTGAACAAGTCTTTTTAACCTCTCTCAGTCGCAGTTTTCTCACCTATAAATATGAGGATAACATTCACTGCAGATCCTCACAATGTTGTTGAGAGATTCAAACTGAGGTGGGGCATACAAAGCTTTTGAAAATCTTATAGAATAGTAAAATAATAATAACAATATGAACATGGTTATTTTGTTGTCCAGTCATTTCAGTTGCATCAGATTCTTCATGACCCCATTTGGGGTTTTCTCGGCGATGATCCTGGAGTGGTGGTCATTTCCTTCTCCAACTCATTTTTACAGATGAGGAAACTGAGACAAATGGGATTGTCACCTGCCCAAGGTCACTTAACCCTGTTTGCCTCAACTCCTCATCTGTAAAATGGACTGGAGACAGAAATGACAAACCATTTCAGCACTCTTGCCAAGAAGGTCACAGAGCTGGACATGACTGAAATGACTCAACAGTGACAAACTATTTCTAACCAAGCTGAAAATTCCTTTCTGTTACCAGCACATACCTTGGAATTTTGCTCATGCCTCATATCTCAGCTGCTGGAAATCTTCTACATCCCAGAATCATAGGATTTTAGAGTTGGAAAGAACCTTGGGACCACCTAGTTTAATCCATACATCAAAAGGAACCTCCACTACAGAATCCAGAAGGAGAGGTCATCCAGTCTCTGCCTGAAGACCCCATCCAGGGAGATCCTTCAGAGGTAGCCCATTCTATTTTTGGATAAATTTCTTATATTTTTCTTGACATCGAGCTTAAATAAAAGCCTTCCTTCTTTTTCTGCTCAATTATTCTGAGCTCTGCTGTCTAGAGTCTGTGGTTGTGGTTTGTCCTTCATTCTCGAAAAGGACCATGACATCAGGAAGATGGTGTCATGACTTGCAAATGAATGGGATTTAAGTGAGGCAGGGCTTGTGCAAAGCCACCGGTCTCACTTTCTCCTCCAGAACCATCCAAGTCCAGTGACCAGATATACGTCTGGATAAGAGTCTAACCCTTCTTCAAAATGAAAGCCTTTGAATTACTTAAAGACTCATATCATCTTCCTGCATCAAAGTCTAGCCCAACTTCCACCTTCTCCATGGGGGGGAGGGGCTTTCCTTTCTCTCTCATTCAAAGGTGGGACAATATTTTGTTTTGTTGGGATAGGTGGTCTGCCGTGGTGTATCAGAAAGAAGTGTAGAAATATAGATTGGAGTTGGACAGGACTTCAAAGATCCATCCAATCGAACCCTCTCATTGTATTATTAGGAGAATCTTCTTCTGATGTAGAACATTAAGTGAACTCTGGACTGGAAGGCAGGAGATCTGTGTTGGGATACCAGTTCCTGCCTTGACTAGTTGTAGAGTCTACCCTAACCTTTGTTTCCTTATATATAAAGCAACAGTGATAATGCTATTGTGATCTGTCTCATAGAAAAATACATGTAAGAACATGTTGAATCATAAAACTGATTTCTAGATGACAAATTCCATGAGGCTGGGGTCTGTGTTTTCTTTGTAGGATGCTGTCTTTGAGATGCAAGAGGCCTTACAGGTCATTTTAGTCCAACACTGAGTTTAAGACCCAGCTACCCAGTTAGTTTAAGTAACTTGTTCAAAGCCATGCTAGCCTCTGACTCCAAATTCATCCTTCTTTGCATCTTGCATCTCTCCCCTCCCTCCCCCAAAATAGCAAGGAATCCTTTGTCCTGGGTCATGGTAGTTAAATGGACGCTTTATTGAATGGATGAATAGTCGGCTTATGGAAAACTTGGGCTTCTGATATAGTAGATTCTCTGCCTTGATGTTCATTTGAAAGGTCTTTTCTTGAGCTTTGTTGTTGGGATTATGTAAATCACATGAGAAGAAAGTACAATTTGTGTCAAAGGAATCACTAAGAAATGGATCAAAACAGCGGTGTTTTCAGAAACACCCTGGGTGTTTCCTCTTCCCTTTACAATCCATTCCCTGGAGTTCATTTTACCTTTGACTGTTCTCTCCTCAACTTTATGTTTCTTCATTCTGGCTATGATATTCTTGGGAGTATTTGTTTTGGGATTTCTTTTAGAAGAAGATTGTTGGAATCTTTCTATTTTCTATTTTAGTTCATGTCTATTTTTCTGGTTCTAGTAGATCAGGGCAGTTTTAATTTATGATTTATTTATAATTTTTTGAAAAATGGCATCCAAGTTTTTGTTTTGTTGTGGTTTTCAGGGAGACCAATAATTCTTCATTTATCATCTCCTTAACTTGCTTTCAAGGTCTTTTTTTTTAAACAGTGAAGTACCTTGAATTTTCTTTTCTCCTATCTTGATATTATTCTAATATTCCTTGTTATTATCTGGAGCCACTGAGTTATATTTACTCCATTCTAATTTTTAGGGAATCTGTTACTTGGGTAAGATTTTCTATCATCTTTCTTGAACTGTTTGTTCTCCTTCCCATTCCTTCCTCTGGATCTGTTATTTCACTTATAATTTCATTTTTAAATCTTTTGCTTCCTTTCATTAAGATAACTTTTCAGGGGTGGAGTCAAGATGGCAGAGTAGAAAGACTCACATATGCTAGCTCCGAACCCACAGCCCATGGATTTAATGTAAGAAGAGCTCCCCACAAGTTCTGGATCACTGCAGGGTGTGCAGAAACACAGTGGAAGAGATTTCTGTTCCAGAGAGCCCTGGAGAGCCGTCCCCAGGGTCCCTTGCACCCCAGAAAGCGGAGTCCACCCCTGTGCTGCTCTGGCCACAGCCCCAGAGGAGCAGATCCGAGCAGGCTTCACGGACAGAATCTCCAGCAGGGAAAGTCCCTCCACCCACAGACGCTACAGGTCAGTGAGAGAGACGTCTGGGCTGGCTGAGAGGGGAGCAGGGTGTCTCCGTGACTCGGGCCCCCTCGGGAGAAAGTGGCGGAGGCAGAGGCAGGGGCAGGAAGTGGCGGAGGCAGGGGCAGCAGCGGCCCCCTGGGACTCCCTGAGCAGGCAGGATCTTCATTACTGAAGGTCTCTGTATAAACCACCTGAAGGAGCTGAGACTGGAAGGTGGCCCCGCCTCCACCCCAGCACCAGAACTTAAGCTCACATTGAACAGCAGCCATGCCTGCCGCGGAAAGCACATTTGAATCTCAGACCCCAAGCACTAGCTGGATGGATCTAGGCGAGGGTGGACAGGAATCTCAGAAGTCAAGTAACTGGCTGGGAAAATGCCCAGAAAAGGGAAGAAAAATAAGACTATAGAGAGCTACTTTGAGGGGGTCCAGATGTTACGGCCTTTCAATTCTGATGACAAGAAACTATTCTTACCATCAGGGAAAGACGTGGAGGTCAGGGTCTCTCTATCCCAGACATCCCAGGTGGATGTCTGGTGGGCTCAGGCCATGGAGGAGCTTAAAAAGGATTTTGAAAATCAAGTTAGACAGGTGGAGGAAAAACTGGGAAGAGAAATAAGAGAGATGCAAGAAAAGCATGAAAAACGGGTCAATACCTTGGTAAAGGAGACCCAAAAAAATGCTGAAGAAAATAACACCTTGAAAAATAGGCTATCTCAATTGGCAAAAGAGGTTCAAAAAGCCAATGAGGAGAAGAATGCTTTCAAAAGCAGAGTTAGCCAAATGGAAAAAGAGGTTCAAAAGCTCACTAAAGAGAATAGTTCTTTCAAAATTAGAATGGAACAGATGGAGTCTAATGACTTTCTGAGAAACCAAGAAATCACCAAACAAAACCAAAAGAATGAAAAAATGGAAGAGAATGTGAAATATCTCATGGGAAAAACAACTGACCTGGAAAATAGATCCAGGAGAGACAATTTAAAAATTATTGGACTACCTGAAAGTCATGATCAAAAAAAGAGCCTAGACATCATCTTCCATGAAATTATCGAGGAAAACTGTCCTGACATTCTACAACCAGAGGGCAAAATAAGTATTGAAAGAATCCATCAATCACCACCTGAAAGAGATCCAAAAAGAGAAACTCCTAGGAACATTGTGGCCAAATCCCAGAACTCCCAGCTCAAGGAGAAAATCTTGCAAGCAGCTAGAAAGAAACAATTCCAGTATTGTGGAAATAAAATCAGGATAACTCAAGATCTAGCAGCTTCTACATTAAGGGATCGAAGGGTGTGGAATAGGATATTCCAGAAGTCAAAGGAACTAGGACTCAAACCAAGAATCACCTACCCAGCAAAACTGAGTATAATACTTCAGGGGAAAATATGGTCTTTCAATGAAATAGAGGACTTTCAAGCATTCTTGACAAAAAGACCAGAGCTGAAAAGAAAATTTGACTTTCAAACACAAGAATGAGAAGAAGCATGAAAAAGTAAACAGCAAAGAGAAGTCATAAGGGACTTACCAAAAGTGAACTGTTTACATTCCTACATGGAAAGACAATATTTGCAACTCTTAAAACTTTTCAGTATCTGGGTAGTTGGTGGGATCACACACAAACATACACACACACACGTACACGTGTGCACACACACACATACACACATGCATGCACATACAGAGACAGAGAGCACAGAGTGAATTGAATAGGATGGGACCATATCTTAAAAGAAATTAAGGTAAATGATGAGAGAGAAAGGTAGGGGGAGGAAAGAGGGTGAAATGGAATGGGGTAATTCTATGTCATTTAAGAGGCAAGCAGGAGAGGAGAGCTGAGAAAAAAAAACAAGAAGTTTACCCTTATCACATTTGACTAAAGGAAGGAATAAAATGCACACTCATTTTGGTATGAAAACCTATCTTACAGTACAGGAAAGTGGGGGAGAAGGAGATAAGCAAGGGGCGGGGATGATGGAAGGGAGGGCAATGGAAGGAGGGAGCAATTTGAAGTCAACACTTGAGGAGGGACAGGATCAAAAGACAGAATAGAAACAATGAGGGGCAGGATAGGATAGAGAGTAATTCAGTTAGTCTTACACAGCATGACTATCAGGGAAGTCATTTGCAAAACTACACAGATAGGGCCTATATTGAATTGCCTGCCTTCCCAAAAGGAATGGGTGGGGAGGGAGGGATGGGGAGAATTTGGAACTCAAAGTTTTAGAAACAACTGTTTAGTATTGTTGTTGCTACTAGGAAAGAAGACATACAGTTAATGAGGAATAGAAAGTCATGTGGCCCTACAGGACAAAAGAGAAGATGGGGACAAGAGAAGGGAGGGATGATAGAAGAGAGGGAAGATTGGAGATAGGGAAAATGAGATTGCTCGGTGTATTGGGGTGGGGGGAGGGGATAAAATGGGAGAAAATTTGGAACCCAAAATTTTGTGAAAATGAATGTAAAAGTTAAATAAATAAATTTTTATCAAAAAAAAAATAACTTTTCAGTATTTATGTCCAAGTAAATTTTTTTCTCTGAAGATCTTCATGCTATTGGGGATCTTTTGTGTGTACTTCTCGGGTGTCTCTTGATCCATAATATTTTTTCATGATATTTGGTGTCTTCTGTTTTTTCATATCTCCTGTCTTCATTCCTAAACTGGAACTTTGTACTAGGGGCTGAGCTATGCCACTTTTCTTGCAATATGATGTCCTGTTTATTTCTGACCTCAATTATTTGGACTTCTGCCACTGACTTTCACCTGAGCTCACAATGCTTTCAGTCTCCTCTGGATTGTCCAGGTTTTGAGAGTTCTAGATTTCCTCCCCTTTTGGGTTTCCTATTTCTCTAGAATACTGCCTTTCAGGTTTTAGGGTTCTCTGGAGAATTTAAGGTAGAGCGCTGTGGATTTGTGGTTCCTCTAGGGCATCAGAGTCAGAACATTGCCAACTTCCATCCCCAAGTCCTTGGTCAAGTTTTCCTGCTCACTCACTTTGGGTTCCCTAACAACTCCTCCTACCCCCTGTCTTCTAGCCACAGAACACTAAAGGCTTCAAGTAGCCTGGGAGTGTCTCTGGTTAGAGCTCAATTAGGCTTCTGGCTTATTTACCTGGGCTCTCTGCGGCTCTATAGTGGAGGGATCCTGCAGGCATCTGATTGTCTCTTGTTTTGTTAGATGAAGGTACTCACTATAGTTTCTTTTTTGTTAGACCATTATTCAATCTGATACTTCTTTTTGACCTTTTCTAGAGAACTTGTGGGAGATCTCACTTTCTCTGTGACCTTTCATGCTGTCCTTTCTTCCCCACCCCATAGATTATGTCCAGCTTTCTCCATTTGATAATTTTTGAGGTTATTCTCTGCCTCTTTCTGGTCCCCTAATCCAGTTAGGATAAAGAAACAGACAATGACACAAGAAAAGGATGGGCCAGATGGGGTGAGTTCACAAGACCTGAGAGTTATGGGGAAAGATCTCCTGTAGAGACTGAGCTGAGTCTGGAAGCCCTTTCCAAGAGGCAGAGGTGAGGAAGGAATGAGGAGCAGATTATATAAAATTATGGAGGTGGGAGTTTTAATGTTATATATGCAGAACAGCAAGCAGGCAAGTCTGACTTGGAAAGAATGTGTGAGGAGGAGTAAAATGGACACAAGTCTGGAAATATAGGTTGGAAGCAGATTTTGAAGGGGCGGCTAGGTGGCACCATAGTGCACAACTTGCCAGTCTTGGAGTCAAGAAGACTGATCTTTGTGAGTTCAAATCTGGTCTCAGACTCTTACTAGCTGTATGAGCCTGGGCAAATCACTTAACCTTGTTTGCCTCAGTTTCCTCATCTGTCAGGCTGTTGCTTGTTCTTCATTCTCAAAAAGGATCCTGGCATCAGGATGATGATGTCATGATTTGCAAGTGAATTGGATTGAAGTGAGGCAGGGCTGTGCAAAGTCACCAGCCTCATTTTCTCCTCTGGAGCCATCTGGGTTCAGTGACCAGATATTGAGTAAGATGACTGGAGATGGTCCAAATGAACTGGAGAAGGAAATGGCAAACCATGCTAGTGTCTTTGCCATGAAATCCCAAATGGGATCACAAAGAGTCAGACAAAATGACATAACAACAAAGGTTTCGAAGGACTTTAAATTCAAACCAGAGGAATTTGTATTTTATCCTCAAGAGAGCTACTGAAGCTTATCACAGGAAGAGGGGAGGGTGTGTTGGAGAGAAAGCACCTCAGTTTAAATTCTGGTTCTGCCACACTAGCTGTGTGACCTTGGGTAGGTTGCTTGCCTTCTCTGGGCCTTTGCCTCCTCATCTTTACAAGGAGGGGGCTGGAATAGATGAGCTCTGAAATCCCTTTTACACCATGATTCTGTGAATTCCTTTTGTTACTAGAATGAGAACAGCTGTAGGGGATAACCCCAGTGTGGAAAGGTCACAATCTGAGCGGTGGAGGGAGTGACTAGAGGAGACTGTAGGTTCCCTCATGATATTTCAGAATTGACCATGAAAAAGAAGTAGAAGTCAAACTAGGGAGAGGTTACATGTACTTTAGGAAAGCAGAGCAGCTTCTTGGCAGAGGGCTTTTTCAAGTTTCTAAGGGGGTGGCATCAGCATCTGTGTTGACACAAAGCAGGCTATTTTGATATTCTAGCTCAATTAAGAAAGAACGGTGCCTCTCACACCTTTATTTTGAGCACTTGGAAAAGCTGGAGAAAACCTTTGGGCCTGGTTTATGAATGCTACTGCTGTGGATGGAGCTCAAAATGAAATGTAGATTGAGGGTGGGAAGGAGGGGGTGGTAAGGGAGGAGAACCGTTCTCCAAGGCGGGGATGCAAAGACATGCCAATTCCTCTTCTTTCAGGGGCCCTGCCACCAGGGCCTCCGAGACCACAAGCTGCAATAATTAGAATGGATTGAGCATTTCTAGCAAACCCATCCAAGAAAATAGACAAAGGGCATGCTCTCCAAGTGGATCCCGGGGGATGGGGAGGACCTGCACTGAGCCACTGGCCTGACTTCCAAATCACATCAATGGGTCTTATCTGGCAGGATCGCTGGGTATTGTTCTGAAAAATCTATCCCATGGAACAGCAGAATTCCATTTCAAGGAGAAACAGGTTACCTGCTGACTTTTTCCCTGCAAAGCAGAGAGACACTCATCACCTTCTGAATAGTCAGGGGGTCGGGGGGAAGGGAAGCAAAGGGAGGCTTGTCATCTCTGAAGTCAATGCAGCGTATTCGGCAATGAGGAGCAGCTGATGTCACCCCGGTCTTGGGAGTCACCATGCACCAGACACAATTTATCAGTACAATCCCAGGAGAGTCATTTAACTTCTCTAGGTCTCAGTTTCTTTGTCTGCAAAATGTGGGGAAAAAAAATAGCACCTGCCCTCCCCAGGCTGGTGTGAGAAGTAATGTAGGGTTTTCCACTCAGGTTAATCATGTGAGTTAGGTCAACGTAATTAAGCTCTTTGACCCTCAGTTTTCTTATCTGTAAAGTGGGGATAATAATATTGTTCTTTCCATTTTGCAAGGTTTGGAGAAGAATTAAAGAATCTCAGAGCTGGAAGAAATATCCCTGTCATTCTAAGGATGAGCAAATGGAAGTGGTTTGCCTACTTATACATAGCTAGTGCTTGCAGAATCAGTATTTGAAGCCAGGTTGTGTGACTCCAAATTCATTCCTCTTTGCACTATGAGGACTCTTTGTTCAGATCAGAGTCAGGTATAGTGAGTAGACAGTTGGCCTAGGAGTCAGTGAGACCTGAATTTAAGTTCAATTTCTCACACACATTGGATATGTGACCCTGGGCAAGTCTCTTAGATGCTCTAGGTAAGGTGCTGACCTGTGCAGGTGGAAAGAGTTTCCTTATCCAGGAATTCCCAACATCAATGAAATCACAAGTGCAGTCTCTACCCCTCTCCCTATCCTAGATTATTGAGTCATAAGGTTTTAGAGAGAGAAGAAATCCAAGCTTCATTTAGCACAACCTCTCTCAGCCCTCCAACCCATGCAGGAATTGTCCCTACTCAATGTGCTCCAAGCATTTGTTTTAACTTCCAGCATCAAACAGAAACTTTTTTGTTTGAATTTACAGCTCTTCTCAAACTGTTTCCTCCCTCTCTGTCCAATCTTCGGACATCCTCTTCTTCTTCATGCACTATAATTGAGTCATGATGGACTACTTGCTGTTCCTTGCAAAAGATTATCCATCTTCCATCTCTGAGCCTTGGTTCTACCTTTCTGTGTATCCGTCTATCATCTATGTCTCTGTCTGTCTTTCTGTGTGTATATATCTATCTATTATCTATCTATCCATCTACCACCTATGTATCATCTGTCATTGATAATAATCTATATCATCTATGTATATATGTATACACATACATGCACACAGATATATATAGTTTGTATATATATACACACACACATACATACACACATATATCTGTGTGTATATTTACATACATACCTATATTTTATTTTTTGAGCTCAAAATTCTCTCCTTTCCACCAGTGACAAGGTAAGCAATATGATGCCTTATACATGTGAAGTCATACAAAACACATTTCCATATTATCCATATTACCAAAAAAAGCAAGAAAAATTAGGAAAGTGAAAAATAAAATACTTCAGTCTGTACTCAGAATTCATCAGTTCTCTCTCTCTGGAGATGCATAGCATTTTTCATCATGAGTCCTTTAGAACTGATCTGGATCATTGTATTGATTAGAGTAGCCAAGTCTTTCTCAGTTGATCATCATTAGAATGTTGCTGTTACTGTGTACAATGGTTCCCTAGTCCTGCTCACTTCATTTTGCATCAGTATACATAAGTCTTCCCAGGCTTTTCTGATGCTCCCCTGTCTTGACCTTATCACAATAGTATTCCATCACCATCACATACCACAACTTGTTTAGTCCCTCAATTTCTAATTCTTTGCCACCGTGGTACTTTTAAAATTCCTTGCATTTTGATTGAAAGAATGATTTATATGGAGTAAATTTTTTCTTGGACCCAAGTTGCTTCTATGAATACTATGGATTTAATTTCTGGGCTATAGGATACATTTCCTAATGTTTCCCAATATGAACATTTCAAGACTGTCCCAGACATGGGGTCTTTTAGATGTGGAGGGTACCTTTCTTGGTACAGATCACAATCCATTCTATCCTTCTCACCCTGGGTGATAATCACCCTTATTCTTCTTGGGTTCTGGGGACACAGAGACAAAAATGAAAGCAGTACCTGCCTTCAAGGAGCTACTTGTCTCTACTAAGGACAAATAACACACATACGGAGAAGGAAACATGAAGTGTATACAGGTCCACCAAATAAGCCAGCAGCAGAGGTCTCTTTAGATGTTACAACTGTGTAACAATTAGACTGAACATACCTGAGAATCATTTAAAAAAATGTTCTATGGGCTGTTATGGCAAAATAATTAATCACTTGGTGGTCATTTTATTGATAGTAAATAAACATGTAAATAGACAACCTTTTAAAAATCAATTAGATAAACAAGTCTTAGCATATCTAAGTTTTATTAGTAACTTGTAGTTTTAGAGAATTACCCTAAGTTCAGATATACTTAATCATGGAGTTATAGATTTAGAGCCTTTAGGGGTTTAGAGGTCACTGAATCCAACCCTTTTATTTTATAGATGAGGAAACTGAGGCTGAAATATGTACATTTCAAGACTGTACCAGGCATGGTTACCCAAGGTCACATAGGTATTAAGAGTTTGAAGCAGTATTCAAACCCTGGTCTAGCAATCTCTTTATTACTCTGCCCCTCAGCAAATGATCTACTCTTACTCACTCAACTAGTAAGTGTGAGAGGTGGTCATTCTAACATCAGGGTCAACACTGCATCCTCTAGACCACACCAACTCTTTTTTTTAATGTGATACTTTTTTTTTTTTTTGCTTGTTGCCAAGCAACCTTCAAGTTGTGTTGTCTCTTCCCTCATACCCTTTGTGGTGGGAGCAATATGCTAATTCTTCCCTCCCCCAACCCCCATGCTGTTAAGATAGTTTTTCCTTAAATATATTTTTAATTAGTGTTTTTTTAAATGAAAAGAAAATTCATTTCTCTCTCTTGACTTCAACCGCTCCTCCCCTTTTCATTTGTTCCCTATGCCTGGTCTATTCTACCCAACAAGCAGCTCTTAGAATCCTTGACTTACTTTAAGATTTAGCTTAAGGACAGCCTCTCTTAAGAGGCAGAGGATCTTCCTTCCTTCTTTCCTTCTTTCCTTCCTTCCTTCCTTCCTTCCTTCCTTCCTTCCTTCCTTCCTTCCTTCCTTCCTTCCTTCCTTCCTTCCTTCCTTCCTTCCTTCCTTCCTTCCTTCCCTACCTCCTTCCTTCCTTCTTTCCTTCCTTCCTTCCTTCCTTCCTTCCTTCCTTCCTTCCTTCCTTCCTTCCTTCCTTCCTTCCTTCCTTCCTTCCTTCCTTCCTTCCTCTCTTCTTTCCTTCTGTCTTCATCCCCTTTTTTTCCAGCCAGTCCTGGTAAAGTATGTTTCTAGTCTCCTTAAGATCCTAGTCATCATCCTCTGGACACACTCCAGTTGCTAATGTACTTCCTAAAATGTAGTGCCCAGAATAGTACATAATCATGCAGTTGTACTCTCACCAGGTCAGAGGGTTCTTACCAAATGAGACCCTTGTGCTGATCCCAGTAAAAGCATTGGTTCTGAGTATCCCTCAGAAGGACTCAAGCATTCTGTGTGCCCAGATTTGTCCTCTTTTAATGCAATACCATTAATTGGTGAAATCTCTTAATCCTTTTAGAAATTACAGATGGTAATTCCCAGCCGAGTTTAGGATGAATCTGATAATTTGCATGGCATTTTGAAAATGTAAAGGACTTTGCAATTGTTTACTAGTTAATCCCTATTCTTTTTACAGTGATATAGGAATAAGAAAGTACAAGTACATTTTTTAATAATTAATTTGTTTTCAATTTTCAGCAATTGCTTCCATAAGTTTAAAATTTTCTCTCTGTCCCTTCCCCCTCCCTCCCCAAGATGGCAGGCAATATTATATGAATTCTATACATATATTCTTATTAAGCACATTTTCACATTTGTTTTGTTGCATAGAAGATTTAAAACAAATGGGAAAAACCATGAGAAAAAAAAACCAAAACATAACAAAAGAGAAAATAGTCTGCTTCATTCTGCAATCTGACTCTATAGTTCTTTCTCTGGGTGTAGATGACATTTTGCATCATGAGTCCTTTGGAAATGTTTTAGATTCTTGCATTGCTGTGAAGGTCTAAGTCTATCAGATACATCCCTTGCACACGGTGGCTCTTACTGTGCATAATGTTCTCCTGGTTCTGCTTATTGCACTCAATATTAGTTCATGTAAATCTTTCCTGGTTTTTCTGAAGTCCTGTACATCATTTTTTATAGCACAATAGTATATTCCATTACATTCATATACCACAATTTATTCAGTCATTCCCCAATTGATGGGCATCCCCTTGATTTCTAGTTTTTGGCCATCACAAAAAAGAGATGCTCTCTCTCTCTCTCTCTCTCTCTCTCTCTCTCTCTCTATATATATATATATATATATATATATATATATATATATATATATACACACACACACACACAGACACACACACGCACACACACACACACACACTTTTGTACATGTGGGTCCTTTTCTCATTTTTATGATCTCTTTGAGATACAGCCCTAGAAGTGACATTGTTGGGTCAAAGGGTATATATATTTTTATAGCCCTTTGGGCATAATAACTGACCATTTTACAGACAGATCAACTGAAGTTAAATATTTTGGAAAGACTCAGAATTCTAATCTTAGGCTGACTGGTTGTGCTTCTCCATTTATGTCGATATTGGGTCAAATCTTTGTTTTCCACATAATAGCTTATTGCTATAAAGCATTTACAAAGCATACTTTTCAAACGCTCCTTTGAGGTACAAATATAATTTTGTTCCCCATTTTACAAATGAAGAAACAGGTTCAAAGTCTCATCTAAGGTTGAATAGGCAGGATAGGAATCTGGGTTTCCTGATTCTGTTAAGCGAACATTCCTTGACATGATGATGTTTTTCAGAAACTCTGAATTATTTGACTTATCAAGCTATGGAATCTCAGAATTTAACTACCAGGAATTATCAGTATAAATTATTCTTTAAACTAAGAAACACATGTGGAGCTCCTGCCTTGAGTCCAGAGCTATGCCAGATAGAAAAAGTTCCTTGACCCGGACATATCTAAAAATTAAACTGTCATCTTTCCCTTGTTATCTGATCCTTTATCTCCTGACTTAAAATTTTTATATTATATATAAATGTTTCCTATATAATTTTAAAAAGTAGAGTATAGGAAGCATGCTGTATCCATGTATTCATAAATAAACACACACATATACATATGTATATGCTTACATACATATATTTATGTGTATTTATGTATATATATGTATATCTATCCTTTTCCTTGTTTTACACATTTTACTAGTCATCAAATTTAGTTGATGTTATCTCTACAAAGCCTTCAAATCTATCTTATCACTGCTTGTCAGAATATTTTAGTAATTTTCTAATAGGTGTCTCCCCATATCCAGTTTTCTCTTAACCCCAATTTATCCTAAATTGATATTACTAATACATAGCTCTCATCATGAGACTCAGTGTGCTCTAAAATCTTCAATGGCTACATATTATCAATATGATAAAATTTAAACTCCTTAGAGAAACATAGATTTCTATAAATAGGAAGCTCAGTGGATAGGATGTTGCATTTAGAATTTGAAAAACTTGAGTTCTAATCGTGTCTCAGTCACTTATTAACTTTATGACCCAGGACCAGTCACTTAACTTCTATTGCCCCTGTCCTTATCTGTAAAATGGAGGTAATAATCGCACCTACCTCCTGGACTTGTTGGTAAGGATCAAATGAAATATTATTCGTAAAGCAGAACTTTGAAAACCTTTAAGCACTGTATAAATGCTAGCTATCACATAGGTTTAAAGCTTAAAAGGACTTTAAAGGTCATCTAGTCAAAATCCCTCTATTTATAGGTAAGTCTTAGAGAAGAGAAATGCCTTGTTCATGTTATACAGGTAGGAAGTAGACAAGTTTTTCTACAGTCTGGCTCCAACCTACGTTTCAGCTTTATTTCAGTTTTTTTCTTCCTGTTCTTTTTGGTTTTGATGCTCAACACAGTGCCTAGCACATAGTAGGTGCTTCATACATGTTATTGATCATTGTTGACTGAAACTGAACTACTCATTGATCTTTGAATAAGTCCTTTGCCTGTGTTCCTACTATTATTCTGTATCTCTGGAATGGCCTTTTCACCATTTCTTGTTATTGAAATCTTATCCATCTTTCAAAAAGGAGTTCAAAACCCACTTCACCCGTGATTGATCCTTCCAACCCATATTGAACTTTTCCTTCTCTGAACTCTCATAGCAACTTTACACATCCTTTTCTCCCTTTCATTATAACTCTCAGTAGACATTCTTTGTGTTAAATTCTGGCTTCTCTATTCTTGGAATTGGAAAACTTTCACCTGGAATAGCCATAGGGCTGCAGAGCCTTGAGTTCATGCCTTATAATGATTGGTTGAAAATGAGGATATGGAGTCTGGAGAAGAGAAGACTTGGTAAAGGCAGGAGATATTTGAAAGACTGTCACATAGAGGAGGGATTATGATCTCAGTGCTTGCAAGCCATATTGGCAGTTGGATGAATTAAATGATTATTGACCCAAGTTCAAATTCTGCCCCATAAACTTACTGTGTGACTTTAGGGAAGTCATTTAATTTCCATTTGCCTCAGTTTCTTCAAGTACAAATGAGGATCATAATAACATCTACTTCCCAGGATTCTTGTAAGGATTGAATGACATAATATAGGTAAAGTACTTATGTACTGGCGCAGAGTAGGTGCTATATAAGTGCTCTTACTTTTTGATGATGATGACGACAATGATGATTAGACACAGGTCTCCAAACTCCAGATCTAGTGTTCTTTGCATACTCCCAAACATGATTGGGGTTGTCCTTTCTAGCTCTGAGAGTCTATGGTTCAATGGCCTATAATCACAGATATTGAAGTAATTCTCAGTGTGAGAAGTGCCTTTTATTGTGCTCTATTTCTGACTTGTAGGAAGCATAGAGTTAATTAGGAAAAGGATTCATGTTGAATTAATGATTCACAATTTAGAAGTGATTGGAATGTGACCTTCTGGAAGGGGCACTGAATTGGGAGTCGGGGAGTCTCGGATCACAATTATGTGCTTACATCTCTATGATAATGAACAAATCAATTCTCCTTCTAGAGCCTCAGTTTCCTTACTTGGAAGAATGAGGGAGAAGATTGGGTTAGATTAAATAATTCAGTAAATATTTAGTAGAGAACTACTATGTATGAAGCACTGTGGTAAGGTTGGGGAATCTCACATAGATTCTGCTGTCAAAGCTTGTATTCTAGTGAAGGCCACTAAAGTTCTTTCCAGTCCAATCTTCTATAGTTTAAGGCAGTCAGATGGTTCAGTGGATAGAGCATTGGGCATGGAGTCAGAAAGATTTGAGTTTAAATCCAGTCTCATACACTTACTAGCTGTGGGAAACTGGGCAAGCTACTTTACCTACATGCTTCAGTTTCTTCAACTGTAAAATAAGGAGAATAATAGTATTTACTTAGTAGGATTGTCAGATGACTCTGGTTAGAGTGCTGGGTTGAGTCAGGAAGACCAGAGTTCAAATCTGGCCTCAGACACTCATTAGCTTTGTGACCCTGGACAAGTCACTTAACCTGTGTTTGTCTTAGAGGCACTCAAG
The DNA here is from genome assembly GCA_023548195.1 of Bettongia penicillata ogilbyi. NCBI lineage: Eukaryota > Metazoa > Chordata > Mammalia > Diprotodontia > Potoroidae > Bettongia > Bettongia penicillata. Next base: position 1,006,069 of record JAJHZJ010000373.1, on the reverse strand, counting down.
TGGTTCAATGGATAGAGCTCTGGGTCTGTAGTCAGGAAGACCTGAGCTCAAATCCAGCCTCAGACACTTACTAATGTGACCCTGGGTAAATCACTTAACCTTGTTTGCCTCATTTTCCTCATCTGTAAAATGAGTTGAAGGAAATGGCAAACCACTCTAGTATCTTTGCCAAGAAAACCCCGAAAAAGGTACATGGAGAGTCAAATGTGACTGAAAATGACTGAACAACAAAAAACAGGTTGTTGTGAGGCTCAAATAAATATTCACTTAGCACAGGGTCTGGTGCAGAGTAGGTACATGACAAGCACTTGTTTCCTTCTTATTCTTAGCCTATGTTTTGTGTTTTCAAAGTCTGTGTTCCATCTCTAACATTGTATGTCCTAAGTTCCCTTGTATCCCTGTCATTTAAGGTTCTTAAGACCTTTTGCTAAGCTTCTCTGGTGTTTGAAGATGAGTCACAGGTGTGGGGATGCCTGTCAGCAGAGTAGGTCCTGGGAGCTGGTATTCATGCAGTATGAGTGCATGAATGGTTTGTTAGGTTCTCGCTTTGTACAAAACACTGTACTTTGTATGTACGCGGCTAGCTGCCTGTGCAGATACCAAAAACATCCAGGATCCTCAATAAGGCCGACTATGTATGTGGTCTCTCTCCCTGTGCTCCCTGGGCCGTTGGGAGGGATCTGTCACCATGGCGGTGAAGCCTCAGCTGACTGGCTGAATGATGAGGTCTGGGGAGCCAGCTTTGTGAGCCAGGATTGTGGGTAGCATTGCAATAGTTTCATCTTTTTGAATTAGGCTAAAAAAAGTGAAATGGCTTACTAAAATCTCTTTTTCCACTGATTTCTTCTTTCTAGAGCTCTCCTGCTACATCTGTTTTGCTAGACTGCTCAAGCAGCCTCCCTTTGTGAGGAAAAGAGAACTTTCAGTTTCTACAGATTAGATGGATTCTACATGACTCACAGCTATTCACTCCTAATTTAAAATGATAGGATCCGAGTCATTTAGTCAGTCGCCAAGCATTTATTAAGTGCTTACTGTGCTAAAGGGAAGAGACTTGTAAATAAGTATATAGTTATATGTTATATACAAGATATACACAAAAATAGATGGAAGACAATTTGGGAAGTGAAGTCATTAGCAATGTGGATGACTGAGAGAGTTCTTGAGTAGAAGGTGGGATGTGAGTCGAGTCTTGGATAAAGCTGGGTAAATTAAGAGGCAAAGGTTTACTGGCGGAGGTACAGGGGCAGAACATTCCAGGATTGGGGCATAGTTATTGCAAAGGCAAAGTGAGAAGAGACTACTACTACTGCTGCTGCTACTACTACCACTTCTACTAACAACTAGCATTTATATAGAGCTTACTATTTGTCACATATTGTGTTAAACACTTTTCCATTATTATTTCATTTGATCATCACAACAAACCTATGGGATGGGTGCTATTAAGATTCTCATTTTACAGTTGAGAAAAGAGGCAAACAGAGGTTAAGTGACTTGCCCAGGGTCACACAGTAAGTGTCTGAGATTGGATTTTACTTTCTGTGCTCACAGTCTAGGACTTTTTTCTGCAACACCATACTGCTATTTACATTTTAATTTCCTGCCGAGACAGCATAAAAACCCATAGAATGATGCCTGTATTCCCATTTTTATTAGAAAAAAGTTGATATTAATTCTCTTTAAAAAATTTGTTTAGAAAAATAGAATTCTTTGGGAAAAAATAGGTCACATTTGAATAATTATGCCACTTGCCTGACTGTGTCTGTGGAATTGTATCAGTATTTCTTTCTTTCTTTTTTTAACCTAGGGTCTGGTGACAGGGAGATGCAGAGCTCTAAAAATGGGTGAAAATTTGGTGATTGTTTGGTTCTGCTTATGATACGGATGCTGGGGAAGTATTGAAATCACTTGCCGCAGGTGCGGAGGGAGCGATGAGCTGGGAGGCTGGAGCCTTAAGCTTCTATCTCCCTGTTCTTCTAGAACTCCCTGTACGAGCTTGGGCATACTGTGATTTAATCTCCCTCCCCTACCTCTTGTGCTTCAGGCATGTCCAAATCTTTGTGACTCCATTTGGGGTTTTCTCAGGAAATATACTGGAGTGGTTTGCCATTTCCTTTTCCAGTTCATTTTACAGATTAAGAAACTGAGGCAAATAGGTTAGGTGACTTGCCCAGCATCACATAGTAAGTGTCTGATGCCAGATTTGAACTCAGGAAGCAGAACCTTGTTGACTTTAGGTCTTGCACTCTATCCACTGCGCTATATAGTTGCTTCATTTTACTTTTATGAAGATTTGGATGGTTGAAATAGCTCATCCCTGAGGTCCCTGATGATTATCAATAATGAGAGAGAGTGGAAATAGTAGAGAAAAAAGCTCTGCATTGTGTTTTGGGCAAGAGAGGCTCCTGGCAAGTAATTTGTCTTTGGTGGACTTACAATTTTCTTTTTAATTCTCCCCATTCATGTGCTTCTACCCTCTCTCAAAGGCCCAGGTCTATTCCTAAGAATCCTTATACTCAACTAGTAGAAATAGCCAGAAATCAGCACTTAGTACTCTGCTTGGCACATAGTAGGTGTTTAATAAATGTTTGTTGATCCATTGGTTGAAAATCTGATCAGCTGATTCCTACTTAGGTGCTAATAATGGATGACTATATTTATTAGAGAACACAGAAAGAAATAATAAGCAAACACCAGGAAACCCTCCAAGATGCAACAGGATGTATCAATCATGTAAGGATTTCAGGTTAGGAGTAGGGGTAGAAGTAGTAGGTATTTGGGTCAGGGAGTGTCCACTCAGAACACAGACCTTGAGTGCTAGAATGGACCATAGAACATAGAATGTTCAAACATAGAACTGGGAAAACTAGAAGGGACCTTAGGACGTAGGGTGTTAAAAATAAAGGACCTACAATGTTAGACCTGGAAGGGAACTTAGAATATTATAGCATATCATAGAATGTTAGAGTTAGAAGGGACCTATGGACTACTTAGTTTATTCCCTATTCTCCGAATCTCCAGCAAATTTAGGGATGAAGAAGTGATTTATTTAAAAAAAAACAAATTTTTTTGATATCTTTTGTTTTTAGGCAAAGCAGTGGATAAAGTATTGGTCTTGGGAACCCAGAAGATATGAGTTTGAATCCTTCCTCAAATACTTAGCTGTATATTCTTTTTTTATTTTAAATATATGTAATGTATTTATTTAACTTTTTACTTCATTTTCACAAAATTTTGGGTTCCAAATTTTCTCCCCTTTTATCCCCTCCCCCCTAACCCCAATACACTGAGCAATCTAATTTTCCCTATCACCAATCTGCCCTCTCTTCTATCCTCCCTCCCTTCTCTTGTCCCCATCTTCTCTTTTGTCCTGTAGGGCCAGATGACTTTCTATTCCCCATTAACTGTATTTCTTATTTCCTAGTAGCAAGAACAATACTCAACAGTTGTTCCTAAAACTTTGAGTTCCAAATTCTCCCCATCCCTCCCTCCCTACCTGTTCCCTTTGGGAAGGCAGGCAATTCAATATAGGCCATATCTGTGTAGTTTTGCAAATGACTTCGATAATAGTCGTGTTGTGTAAGACTAACTGTATTTCCCTTCATCCTATCCTGCCCCCCCATTGTTTCTATTTTGTCTTTTGATCCTATCCCTCCCTGAGTGTTGACTTCAAATTGCTCCCTCCGCCCGTTGCCCTCCATTCCATTATCCCCCCCCACCCTGCTTATCTCCTTCTCCCCCACTTTCCTGTATCGTAAGATAGGTTTTCATACCAAAATGAGTGTGCATTTTATTCCTTCCTTTAGTCGAATGTGATGAGGGTAAACTTCATGTTTTTTTCTCAGCTCTCCTCTTTTTCCCTCCACTAAAAAGTCTCCTGCTTGCCTCTTGAATGAGATATAATTTACCCCATTCCATTTCACCCTCTCTCCTCCCACTACATTTCTCTCTCACCATTTACCTTAATTTCTTTTAAGATATGGTCCCATCCTATTCAATTCACTCTGTGCTCTCTGTCTCTGTATGTGCGTGCATGTGTGTATGTGTGTGTGTGGTCCCACCAACTACCCAGATACTGAAAAGTTTTAAGAGTTACAAATATTGTCTTTCCATGTAGGAATGTAAATAGTTCAGCTTTGGTAAATCCCCTATGACTTCTCTTTGCTGTTTACTTTTTTATGCTTCTTCTCATTCTTGTGTTTGAAAGTCAAATTTTCTTTTCAGCTCTGGTCTTTTCATCAAGAATGCTTGAAAGTCCTCTGTTTCATTGAAAGACCATATTTTCCCCTGAAGTATTATACTCAGTTTAGCTGGGTAGGTGATTCTTGGTTTGAGTCCTAGTTCCTTTGACTTCTGGAATATCCTATTCCAGGCCCTTCGATCCCTTAAAGTAGAAGCTGCTAGATCTTGTGTTATCCTGATTTTATTTCCACAATAATGGAATTGTTTCTTTCTAGCTGCTTGCAGTATTTTCTCCTTGACCTGGGAATTCTGGAATTTGGCCACAATGTTCCTAAGAGTTTCTCTTTTTGGATCACTTTCAGGCAGTGATCGGTGGATTCCTTCAATACTTATTTTGCCCTCTGGTCCTAGAATATCAGGGCAGTTTTCCTTGATAATTTTATGAAAGATGATGTCTAGGCTCTTTTTTTGATCATGGCTTTCAGGTAGTCCCATAATTTTTAAATTGTCTCTCCTGGATCTATTTTCCAGGTCAGTTGTTTTTCCCATGAGATATTTCACATTCTCTTCCATTTTTTCATTCTTTTGGTTTTGTTTTGTGATTTCTTGGTTTCTCAGAAAGTCATTAGCCTCCATCTGTTCCATTCTAATTTTGAGAGAACTATTTTCTTCAGTGAGCTTTTGAACCTCTTTTTCCATTTGGCTAATTCTGCTTTTGAAAGCATTCTTCTCCCCATAGGCTTTTTGACCCTCTTTTGCCAATTGAGATAGCCTATTTTTCAAGGTGTTATTTTCTTCAGCATTTTTTTGGGTCTCTTTTAGAAAGGTATTGACCCGTTTTTCATGCTTTTCTTGCATTTCTCTCATTTCTCTTCCCAGTTTTTCCTCCACCTGTCTAACTTGATTTTCAAAATTCTTTTTGAGCTCCTCTATGGCCTGAGCCCAGCAGACATCCACCTTGAATGTCTGGGATACAGAGGCCCCGACCTCCACGTCTTTCCCTGATGGTAAGCATTGTTCCTTGTCATCAGAAATGAAAGGCAGAAACATCTGTCCCCCAAGAAAGTAGCTTTCTATGGTCTTATTTTTCTTCTCTTTTCTGGGCATTTTCCCAGCCAGTTACTTGACTTCTGAGATTCCTGTCCACCCCCGCCTAAATCCGCCCAGCTAGTGCTTGGGGTTTGAGATTCAAATGCTGCTCCCCAGCCTCAGGGCTTTCCGCAGGGAGGCGTGGATACTATTCAATGTGAGCTTAAGTTCTGGTGCTCAGGTGGGGGCAGGGCCGCCTCCCAGGCTCAGTTCCCTGAGGGAGTTTATGCAGCGACCTTTGCTAATGGACCTGTGCCCCTGTCTTCCCCAGGAGTCTCTGGCCACTGCTGCCTCTGCCGCTGCCTCTGCCGCTCCCTCTGCAGCTGCCTCCCGAGGGGGCCTGAGTTATGGAGACACCCCTCTCCCCTCTTGGCCAGCCCAGAAGTCTTTCTCACTGACCTGCAGCGCCTGTGGGTGGAGGGACCTTCTCGGACCTTCCATCCCCGAAGCCTGCTCGGATCTGCTCCTCTGTGGCTGCATGGCCAGGGCAGCACAGGGGTGGGCTCTGCGTCCGGAGCACGATGGACCCCTGGGGACAGCTTTCCAAGGCTCTCTGGAACGGAAATCTCTTCCACTGTGTTTCTGCGTGGTTTGCTCTGCTCCAGAATTTGTGGGGAGTTCTTTTTGCAGAAAATTTCTGGGCTGTGAGTTCAGAGCTAGCATACGTGAGTCTTTCTACTCTGCCATCTTGGCTCCTCCCTTGTTAGCTGTATATTCTTGGGCAAGTCACTTGACCTCTCTCTGCCTCAGTTTTGTCATCTGTAAAATGGGGATAATAACAGCATTTACCTTACATGATTGTTGTGAAGATCAAAAGGAATGACATAAGTGGTTTGCCAACCTTGAAGTACTACGTACACATTATTATTATTATTAATAGTAGTAGTTTTTACTATATTTCTGTATACTATATATACTAGGATATATACTGTAGTACTATATTTCTCAATATATCATTTCCTGTCTCCACCCAGAAAGCCATCCCTTATAACAAAGAATAAAAAAGAGAGAAATGATACAAATTTAACTTCAGTTTAGCAAAACTAGCCAACGCAGTAACCAAATCTGACATTACATGTAATAGCCTACATTCATAGTTCTCCACCCATAAAACAAAACAAATGGAAGGTGGTGCACTCTTAAAACTCATATGTAGGGCCAAGGATGGTCATTATAATGTCATTTGACTGTTTGGTTACTGTTAATTCCTTTTGCATATTTGTATCAACCTATCAGCAAGAATTTATTAAGGCACCTACTGCTTAGAACTATACTAAAGGCAGGAGATACAAAGACAAAATTTAAATCATTCTTACTCTAAATGGGATGAAATAAGAGAGAAGATAACATGTATACATATCAGTCCAAATGAAAAACATACACAAGGAACAAAAGGTCATGTTGAAGAGGAGGGCCCTAGCAGTTGGAGCGACTCTCTAGTTGAGTATTGAAGGAAATTGAGAGGGGTGATAGCCACTACAGGGTCTTAGAGGTGAGAGATGGAGTGTCAGTATATGAACCCCAAGAAGACCACTTTGGCTAGGCCTTTAGAGCTGGTGGAGGGGAGCAGTCTGGATAAGAAAATTGAGAAGATTCAGAGGGCCTATGTCTGGAAGAGCTTTAAATACCAGTAAGAGGAACTGATGTTTGATCCTGGAGTTAACAAGGATTACTGGGAGGGTACTTCATTTTGCATTAGCTCATATGTCTTCTCTGAAAGTTCACAAAACAGTTTGAATATTTTGTCTTACTTGATTCTACTAACAGACCTGCAACCTCTAAGCAATCTATGTAACTCTCAAAAAATGACAATTTTCTGATAACCTGCATTGGCACAGAGACTTTCTTCACTTAGAATTCCCTAGGTTAACAGTTATGAGATAACATTAGTATAGTGCTTGGGGCAGCTAGGTGGTGCAGTGGATAGAGTGCCAGTGCAGGAATCAGGAGGACCTAAGTTCAATTCTCACCTCAGACACTTGACACTCACTAGCTGTGTGACCTTGGGCAAGTCACTTAACCCCAATTGCCTCATCCTGGGTCATCTCCAGTCATCCCGATGAATATCTGGTCACTGGATTCAGATGGCTCTGGAGGAGAAGTGAGGCTGGTGACCTGCACAGCCCTCCCTCACTCAAAACAAAGTCAAGTGCAAGTCATGTTGTTATTTCTCTGATGGCATGGTCTTCTTTGGCAGTGAAAGATGAACACACACATTATTGTGCTTATAATGTACCATACACTATGTTAAGTGCTATATAGTTAATATCTCATTTGATCCTCCCAAAAATCCTGAGAGGAAGGTGCTATTATTATCACGCTCATTGTATAGATGAGAAAATTGAAGCAAGCAGAAATTAAGTGACTTAGTTAGGGTCACACTATTATTGAGTGTCTGAGATCAAATTGAGTCTTCTTGACTCCAGACCTAGTACTTTATCCATGGTGCTACCTAGTTGCTCCAGTAAAATCACAAGCCCAGTCTCTTTACATATCCTGAATGAACTCATAGTTTGGAGATCTGAGTTCTCATCCTTGCTAGGCACCATTTGGCTATCAGACTCTGGGGAGAGTATAACATCTCTCTGAGTCTGTTTCTTCATCTGTAAGATGGGGATAATAACCGTGGGTCAACATAGCCTAGTAGACAGAGAGCTTGTCCTAGAGTAAAGAAGATCTGAGTTCAAGTTCCACCTTTGATGCGCTGACTGTATAACCTTGAACTAGTTAAACTCTCAGTGATACAGTTACTTCTCTGCAACTTTAAATTGTGGAGCAGGTACTTATATGTATTGGCAGAGGGAGTTCTATCCTTAGAGCCTGCTGACACCAATGAAAATCACAGATTCCATACAAAATCCTAAATAAATCTGAATTATTACCACTGCAACCTTTGCCTGTTTCCACAATGGCAGGGTCTTGTTCCTCTTCCTGATGCTTGAGTTTCCCCGAGTCTGTAAATTGGTCATGATAAATCCTGCTAACTCAAAACCTTTTGGAGCCTTCCTGGTCTGTGTAGAACTGCAGAGAGGGAGGCAAGATTTGCTAAAGGGCACGACCCAGTGTGATGAGACCACAAGACCAAGAGAAGTGCTTCTTCTTGTCTCGGCCTCCTAACTATCTGGGGAAATCACATTTTCCTTCCAGCTGCTGCACAAACCTGAAAGCCAATGTTGCTGTCATCAGTAAGAGCATAAAATCTACCTCTCTGCCCTAAGCAATTGGATCTGACCAATTTTTCCATAATGTAATCTCCGTCTTCTCTTGGAGATGTTGCACGCAGATGGGACCTACAAGTCACAGAGCTCAGGTTATGGGTGGACCCCTGATTAGCAGAGAAATTACCCCAAGTTTTCGTGAGCTCCCTGATGGTGGAAGATGTGTCAGCAAGTACAATATTGACAGACTAGATGGGCTCTCTTGACTTTAGCTTTTAACACTTCATTCTGTTGAAAGTTGCTGAAACCCTGGACAGAGGCACTGGCTGGAGTCAGTGATTTGTGACTGCTTCTCCCTTGATGGCTAGAGTTGTAAATGGAAAAGACAATGAAAAACATCATGTCTGTCTCTGGGCTTGTTTTGCCCTTCACTTAACCTTCAGTTTTGCAGTATATATATATAATATATTATCATTATTATTAGAAAATATGGCTTTGCTTCCTTTCTCTTCTCTTGACTAATTGAGTCACCTTGGACAAATCAATTCTTTCTGGGTCTCAGTTTTGGAATTGGATCAGATAATCTCTAAGGCCCTCTTCCAGCCCCATTCTCAAGATTAGGCTTGAGAGAGCAAGGCCAGTGTAAGACCATATCAAAATCTTTGATTGGATATCCTAGATGTCTATTTGGTAGAGGAAATTGGGTTAGAACACTGAATCAATGAATTTCCAAGTTGGAAGGGAGCTCAATAGACATCTTATTTTCCTAATGAGACCAGCTTTTTCCCTCAAAAGAATTTCTAAACACCCCTGACTTGACTGTTCTTGAGGACTGGCAATGAGGGGATGCTCGTTACCTCAAGAATAAATCCATTTCATTTTGAGATAGTTTTATTTTAAGGAAATTTTTCCTCATACGGAGAGCAAAATTTCTTCCTTACAGTTTCTATCCATTGCTTCACGTTCTGTTCTCTGTAGCTGAATAGAATAAGCTGAATCCCTTTTGCATATGATAGCTTTTCAGGTACTTGGAGACGATCAAGGATATACTGGTAAATGTTTAATAACCAGCACTCTGAAAAAAAGTACATGGGGAACACTTGAAAATTTTTTTGTATTATTGACATTCTCTCTACCACTTGCTTATGTCTAGGCAACCAACAAAATAATAAATCAAGACCTGATCATACTGTTCACCAAGTACTGAGGTGTAAATGCTCACACTGAACATTTAGCATTTAGTTCTTGGTGCCTGGTTGGAACTACTCCTGTACACTGCTGGGGAGAACTATTATAAGTCCCATGAGTGTTTTCTTCTCCAGCCCAAATACTATTGATTCTATGAACTGATTCTCATGTGGCTTGTCCTTCCCTGGATTTTTTCTAGCTTAGCAACGCCCTTTTGTCTCTGTAGCACACAGAACTGAATACAATACTTCAAATGTATTGGACTAAGACAGATACTGCAATGTTATGATCTTTAAAGTCTTTTCTAGTTGTGCATTTAGATGTCTCTGAATCCTAAATCATATATACTCTCTTTAGACTTAAATTCTCCAATCAATAAGATCATCAAATCATATGGCCATTCAGCCCCTTTCCAACTCTAAATTCTATGATCCTGAGTCTGTATTAAAAGCACTTCCGAGATACTAAAAGATGAGACTTTGTAGGGATATTGAGCAGGATAAAAGAAGAGCTTGGGCAAGACACAGAATAGTATAGTGAAAAGAGGTGTGGGCTTTGACTAGATAGCTAAGGTGCTTTCTGACTTTGGAAGCTTATGCTAATGACCATTAGAACAACCCTTTGTAAAACTTTTTGTTTTCTAGTGCCTGACTGTGACACATCTGGGATTTTCTTGGCAAAGATCCTGGAGTAGTTTGTTATTTCCTTCTCCAGTCCATTTTACAGATGAGGAAACCGAGGCAAACAAGATCAAGTGACTTGCTCAGGGTCACACAGATTTGAATTCAGTTCTTGAGTCCACTGTATTACCCAGCTGCCCTTGTGACTCTTAGTTCAGGGTTAATAACGTTTTTTATGGTTGGTGATTAACTCTTTTAGGTGTGGATTCTTCACTTATCACTGCATATCACAACCTACTGATATCAAAGTGTATGGTTTTGATAAGTTACTGTGGTTGAAAAAAATCACCTAGTGAGATGAGCCCAGGTTTAAATAAGAGCAAGGATTAAATGGATTGACTTTGGGAAACTGCAGGACTTTCAATGATCTCAAACTTTTAAGTAGTTTCCTTATTTCTAGTCTCTCCTCTTTCAAATCCATTCTCCACTCATGGTTTCCCTGTTTCAGGTCATTCCTCATTCCAATCCACTCTCCACTCATCTGCCAAAGAGCACATCTGACTCTATTTCACCCCTCCTCTTAAGGAGCTCCAGTGGCTACCTATTACCTCTAGGATCAGTCCTCTGACACTTAAAGTTCATCACAACCCAGCTCCTTCCTCCTTTTTCAGTCTTCTTATTCCTTTCTGCACAAGCTCTATACCCTGTCCTCATTACTAGTTTTCAAACATGATATTCCATCTCTACCTTTGTACCAGCTGTCTCGCATCCCTGGAATGCACTGTCCCTTCACCTCTACTTTTTGGTTTCTATGACTTCCTTCAGGACTCAGCTCAAATCTCACCTTCAAGAGATCTTTGCTCTGCCTTCCCCTACAATGCTAATATCTTCCTCTTTCAGATCACTTAAAGTACTATGGAGAGATACAATGGTGAGTGTAAGTAAGCTCCAGTGATTTGGCAATTGTGACTTTGCGTTCAAGAAGTGGTATCGAGGTTGTCTTCATCCCCTTATATCTCCAATATGTTAGCACTCCTTGAAGTTAGCAGGTCTCAGAAGAGAAAACTGGGAGTAAGAGGAGAGATATGGAAGAGGAGAATATGGAAAGAGAAGAGGGCTGTGTAATTCATATCAAGGTTGAGACGTGGAGCTCATTCATTCTCATAAGTCTCCAATTATACAAACGAAAAATGGAAATTCAATTTCCAGATTCTTGTTCTTGAGCAAGTAATCATAGAAGATGAAAATACACCATCCTGTCAGTATTTGGCTAACCAATCTGCTGAGTAGCAACAGTATCTTTTTGACACAATTCTGAACAATTTTTTCATCTCTCTCTTTTTCTTCTAATCTTTCTTGATACATCAACTGGGTTTTATAGGGACCTCCTATCTTAGTTTATGGTTAGTCAACAACTTCTGATCTTCTGTCTATAATCAGGTAAATTACATTTTCCCCCTAATCATAGAAGAGTTTTGGTGTCCATATCTCCTCATTTATTAACATAAAAGTTCTCCAATTCTTCCTATGCAAATCACTGAAATAGTCCATGCTGTCTACTCTCCATTCACACTGATGTTTAATAGTTGTAATAGGTAAATGAGCAGCTATAATCTTAAAAGGGAAGTACAAGGCGGCAGCTGCCTCTCTGAAGACCTGGAAGTCAGATATACTCCAGACAAGTAAATGTTGAGTCAGACTACTCAGTGAAGCGGGGTGATGACCCAGATAAATGAGCTATCACTGGGTGCCTCCTTACAGTTACAGAGTCTTAAATTTTCCTCTCAGCAGCTTCTACCTACTACTCCTACTTTTGCCTTCTTGGGTCGAGCAACCAAGTCTGATCTCTTCTCCAGGAGACAGTCCTTTAGATACCTGAAGATTATCAGCATATCTTCTCTAAGTCTTCTCCACTCCAGAGTAAACATTTCCAGTCCTTTCAAGTAATCCCCATTTTACAAGGTCTCTTTATTATGCCAGCTATTCTCCTGTGAAGACTCTCCAGCTTATCACTGTCATTCCCAAAACTTGGCTCTAAGGACAAAGTATCAGATACGCTCCATTATCTAAGTTCTCTATCACTGGGCCTCCCTCTTTATCACTAGTCTTTTAACCTCAAAATAGGGCCAGTAATACTTGAATTATTTATTTCTCTTAATTGTTGTGAAAGGCAAATGAGAATAACGTACATGAAAGTCCAGTACGAAAAGTAATGGAATGAACTAATCAGTAAGTATTTTTGAAGTACCTAGGGACTGAAGATACAAGTACATGATCACTAGTTATAGTGGGATTGCATTGAAATAGGAATAAAAAGACATAGAGTTTTTACTATTTGCAAATTCTGGTAGGCATGGAGAGTTTTTGGTCACTGGATGGGATTATCATTGCCTTGGTCAGTGGACAATTTCATTAGGAGGACATGCTTTCTTTCCTCATATCTCATAATCCTCAACAATTTCCTCTGGGAATCTTTGTGATGCCTGTCTTTTCTTCTTCCCCCTGCCATTCTTACTGTCTCCCTGAAGTTCAGAGAACCTTCTCATCCTAGGTGTTTGATGGTTCTAGGCAGTAGGCAGCTAAAATTATTAAATTAAAAAAATAATTATAATCAATTAGATTTATAAAATAGTTTTTTTTTTACAAGTTAATAAATGACAGTGCCTTCAGAAACACACAGAGAACACACTCAGTATTTTATCCAGTGTTCCTATTTGGGTATAATGAGCTAAAATCACTAGTTAAATTAAAATGTTATTTTCTTATGCAGCAGAAATGCCGTGTATGTGCGATTGGACCCAAATAAAATTACTACATACATTTTCATCAAAGAGAAAACAAGCTGCTAAGGATAGTTGAGCTGCAATTTATGATTATGTAAATTAAGCCAACATTGAACTCGACTATGTATAGTAAATGAAAGTTCCATTATTTTGTATCAAAAACCCATTAACCTTGAGAAATATATATATATATATATATATATATATATATATAATTGATGTGGAAATGTCTTAAAAATTAACACAGTCTCTAACTCTTTTTTATCATGGGTGTGCGTGTGGTCCCCTGAATGATGGGGATTGGCTATAGCTCATTTAGAAATTCGAATCCCTGTAGGAATCTCAGATGCTTCTCTCTGAGGGGTCAACACTGAGCACAAACCAGCGATATTGAGCGGATTGTGTAAGTATGGGTTGCTCTTGCCTGATTTTTTTTTTAAGGGAGATATTCAGTTTCTGAATTGTCCCTGTGAAGTTTGCTTTTCCTAGAGAGAATTATTCCCCAGGAGATTTTTCAGGAGTCAGCCAGAAAGGCATAGTAAAAACCAAGTCCTAGCTCTCTTGGGGGGAAGAATGAGTCTACAACTGGTCATCACATTACTGCTGTTGTCATAGTATACATATTATTGATATAATATGTGATATATAAATATATAATATAAAAGTATTATAAATAATAATACAATATTTTGTTAATAATGATAGTAATATTTATAGAAAGCTTTATGGTTAACATAGGATATCAGAACATAGAATTTTTAGAGATGGAAAGGACACAGGAAAGTACTGCAGAATGTTAGAACTGCAATGGACCTTGGGAATGGTCTAATGTACTGCTTCCCTATCCCCCACACTGCTCCAGCCAAATATTATGAAGGAGGGATACAGGTTCAAAGGGATGAAGCAATTTTCCAAAGGTTGCATTGGGAGTTGGTGGCAAATTCAGGTCTTGACTCCAGATTTTCTTTCTGACCAACGCTCTTTTCATTCTACCAACTTTTTCTCAGTATTTGAGTAGGGTGAAGGAGAGCAGGGGAAGCCTATTCTGTTTTTAAGTACAAGAGATTTTTTAGGGTTATTATTAGAACCCACATCTATATACATTTAAAAATTGAATATTACTGTGATATTTATATAATATTCTTTTAACTAACAAAGGCCAATGAAAGGATCACTTTTTGGAATGATAAAGTTCATCTCTTCTCTCTAATTTACCTACAATCCTCCACAGACTTTATTTATCCAGGCCTATATGTCACTAGGATTAAGGATTAAGAACTAGTCCTGTGATTTCACTGATGTAGGGATGAGGAACCATCCTCTACTGACTCAGATTGGTACCTTCTTAGCAATCTGTCATTTTAGAGAGTTGCCCAGAGTACCAAGAAGTTTGGTGATTGAAACTCACTTCTCCTTGGTTTCAAAGTTGGCTATTCCCTCACTATGCTATACTGCCCCAAATACCCTCAGCTTCCTCTTTATGATTATTTTACCCACCTTTGGTATTTTCCCATTCTCACCAGGTTCCAGGCTACCTCCAATCTCTCAACCCCACTCCATCCTGCTCTAAGATCCTTTATCATAACTGAGACATCCATAAATGAGAACACCTCTATAATGTGACTCTGATCTTAATGATACCAATGGTCCACTTGGATCCATCTGGGGAGCTGAGATTTGAATAGGGATCAAAGTTTTCAGGTACTCTAATGGTAGAATTTCAGGTGTCAGAAAGCAGGATGGGTTAGATATAATTTAGAGTTACAGGGAAGCCTTTTGGGTGCTCTTGGAATCATGCAAGGTGAGAGGGTTCCAGTACAATAGGAATCATGAAGATGCTAGGGTCTAGAGTCTCCTTATTTCTCTGTTCTACCACTGTCTTCAACCCCCCATAAATGTGAACACCGCTCCTGTGTCTCCTGAGTCTTATAGGTGAACCTTTTCCTTATCTTGCTATGGCCCCAGGTCTCCCAATAATGTCCACATTATGCTTCCAGGAGTGTCCCCCTACTTTTCCTCCCACTTTTCAGCATTTTATTATGGAATGTTTTCCCTTACTAGAATGCTAATTCCTTGAAGGCAGTGATTTGCCGTACTTGCTTGTATTTTTATCTCTAGCACTTAATATCTCAGTCGAATGCCTGACACATGGTAAGCACTTAAGAAATTCTCCATCTATCTATCCATCCATCCATCCATCCATTTCTCTCTCTCTCACTCTCTCTGTCTGTTCATCTGTTTGTCTACCTATTTATTTGTCTAATCTATCTTTTCTCTTTCTTTCCTCCTTTTCTCTTTCTGTTTATCTCTCTCTCTTAAAGGGTACATAGTTATTATAGATCAGTGGGCACTTACTCAAGAATTCAGAGAGGTAGGTTATGAGTGTTAAATGAAGCTTACAGTTGTCAAAGATCAGAGGACCACATCCAAATGCCACCCAGTTCTTGGTAGCCATGCACTAATGATGGAAGACTGAACTCATCAGGTGAAGGTCAGATATGTAGCTCACAGAAATAATCTCTGATAGATGACATCATTGCTCCACTTTTCCTTTTTGATGGGATTTGTGCCAGCCTTTGGAAAAACACAGGAGCTGACTTCAGGACCACCTAGATACCAAAGGAACACAGACAAATCACATAAGCTCTTGCTCACCCATACTCTGGGTTCAACAGTCAGGGACTACACATAATCTGCCAGAAGGTTATATGAAGGATCCCTAGATCCCTTAATCCTCTGAGTCTTATTGGCTATTGCTTTTTGCCCTTTCTCATACTATACAAG